>OZ010656.1:61402079-62652079 GCA_963932375.1 Phania funesta | reverse complement strand
TTTTACGAAAGGATCTTGGCTTACGTGCCTCTAAAATACAGCTTTTACAAAAATTTAAGACAAACGATCATCGTTTGCGTCGCGTTTTTGCTGATTGGGCTGATTTGAAACTGGCCCAAGATGAGTACTTTTATCAAAGAGTTGTGCTTCGGACCAAACACTTCATTAAAGTAGACTGTTTGGTGTGGTTTACACGTTGGCGGCATCACCGATCTTTCTTTAGAAAAGAGCAAGGCGCTGCCGTTACGGTGAATGCCGAGCGCTATTGAGCCATGCTGACTGAAGTTTTGTTTGCAAAAATTAATTAGTTAAATATCAACGACATTTGGTTCCAACAAGACGGCGCAACTTGCCACGCAGCGTGATTAGCAGTCGAATTATAGCAACATCAATTTGGAGACAACTTTACTTCCAGAGGTGGTCCTATTCACAGGCCGCCGCGCTTGTTCGATTTAACGCCTCTAGATATAATATCTAAGAGATTGTTCGAATATATTGTTTTGTTTCCTATCGCGGGTTATTTAAAATTCTATTTGTGATGAAGGTTACAACAATATTTGGTTATTGCCGAAGGCAAGAGACGTCCTAAGTTCGCCAAAAAAAATTTTAAAGTGTCCGAATCCAGATTTTTTCCTTTATGCACTCGTTATTTTGATATTTGTTATTGAAGAAATATTTCACAAATATATCTGCCTTTTTATTTTCTAGTATTATGTCTGATGGCCATTGCAGCCATTCAATATTCTAGCTACGTTTGTACTCGTATTTAAAACTGATTGCTAATGTTCTCAATGAACTACTCGTTCATTGTTTTTGTTTTTATAACAAATGAAAATGTTTAGTTTTTTATTGTTGCTTATTTGTTTTCAAATTCACAATAAAAACAATCAACAGAACGCGACATCCTATGAAAATGGCGCTTAAACAAATGTGAAACACAAAATATAAAAATAAATGGCGTTAAAAGTTTTCAAAATATTTTAAATGAATGAAAATAATAAATATTGTTGATAAGAAAAGTAATTTTTTTTTTTGCAATTGAAAAGTTTTGAAAACTCTTCGAACGGATTAAGGAATTTTCTCATAATCTTAGCAGCATACAGTGACCCACAAGAGTATTCGTATTTTTAACGTTAGTAATAAAATTGTTTTTTAAGAAATTAGGTAAAAGAAAAAACAAAAAGCAAACGTACTTATGAAATTAAACAACGCAGGTTTTCGTTTGATAATTGTGTGACTTACAGCTTGTTTTATGGCAAGAGAGTATTAGTAAACCTAAATGACACACTGTATGATTACGATTGCAATTTCTTTGTACTTTTGAAAATGAAAAAAGTCATGTTTAGCAAAAGGGTATTTTTATAAATTTCTAAGAATTTCGGATAAAAAATTGTTGTTAATAAAATTACAAAAAAATAAATAATTAAAGAAATAAGTTTTGTGTTACATTAATTTGAGATGAGTTAAAAAATCATATTCAAAATTGACGGAAATTTCTTACAAATTTTTTAAACTAATTTCGGTCATCCCTTTTTAAGTTTAGCGTGGAGACAACCCGGTTTGGTCTATGTGCAATCTTCCGAGCTCAGAACGAGAAATGCCATGAAGATGGCACATAGCCGAGAACCCGGTTTGTGTGCAATCCAAACTTGACAAGCGATGACGAAAATTCCTTTCAGAAAGCTATATCAAATCACTCTGTCGGAATATCAAATTAAGAATCAAGAAATTTATTACACTATTTCAAAATAATCGTTTTGAAAACAATAGTCGATAGACTTCGGTGATATACCTGAATATCAGTTAATGTCAAATTTATTTATTTTCTTATTTACTTTCTTATAATTTGGATCAGGGAAATCGCGACGAAAGTCTAAACTATACAAATCGAGTGGCTTATTTACATGGATACATACATATTACCAATGGTTCCTATTTCGGTTGACACTAATCCAACATTCTCTTGATTTTAAAGGTTTTTTGGCTTTTGAATTATTTTATTAACACAACAAACATTTTAACCGTAAGAGGGAAACGGAAATCCCTTTTTTACCCCAAAATGTGCAAGTCAAACTAAGAATGGGTTACCCAAACCGTCAGTAAAATTCCTAGGCAAACCAGTATGTTTCATCTTAACTAGAGAAGAATACTATGTCCTTATTCGATCATTTATTTATTTATTTTTAAATGTTACAATACAATTACAAATTATATTGCAACTTAAATTACCGAGCATAATAACAAAGACCTTCACTCATTGTAGTGAAAACACCCAGAGTCTTAGGTGGGAATTGAACCCACAACCCCCAACTGATAGACTAGCACACTACCAACTAGTCTACCGGGGCACCCATGCATTCGATCATTTAAAAACGGTCAATTACATAAAAACAGTTTCTGAGTCTTTCACAAATTAGTATCGAAAAATAGTGGCTTTTTATGCAAAATTAACAAATTATTTCAAATTTCCTTCTTAAATCTTATAAGAAATTTAAAATTGCAAAAACTTTACCTCTTAACTATTGTTCTTAAAGATTGCTATATTACGATCAAAATAAGCCACATGTCATGAAAATCTACACGTGAATACACCTAGACTCTTAAAACGGCATCTTCGGTGAAAATTAATTTCTTGTTTGAAAAATTTTAAAGCGTAAGTGCTGGTGATGCAAATGGAAGCACTAGGGATGCAGTCTAAAGCGATTTTCATTTTTTATTTACGCAATTCAAACTAACGCAAATCGAGGGAACGCTTATCGGGGTATTACTATATAAGATGATCTTTTATTCGAAACTCAAAAAAGAAAATTTTTGTTTCTGCCTCAAATAGTACGCTTGTCACTCAAGAAAGTGTATATAAATTTGGAATTCTGTTTATAGTTTCCGTAATATTCATTTGTTATATTGAGTCGTATCACCTATTCACCGCTGTTTCGATGTCGAAGAAAAGTTAGAGAA
Organism: Phania funesta; assembly: GCA_963932375.1. Classification (NCBI taxonomy): domain Eukaryota; kingdom Metazoa; phylum Arthropoda; class Insecta; order Diptera; family Tachinidae; genus Phania; species Phania funesta. The sequence continues at coordinate 62,649,121 of OZ010656.1, read as the reverse complement.
AAGTCTATCTTTTGTCCGATTGTTTGGCTATGTAGAATATGCAACATCCTATACAACATACGTATCTATGTGTGTACGTGTGAATGTAACAATTTGTGTGGGCTCTTTTTCTTAACACACACACACACACACATGTTTATTAATTCATTTTTGGATGAAACGCATAAGAGATTTGGCTCAACCTTTTCTTGCTTTATTCCTTTTACGGAACTTGTTATTTTTAAACTCGAAGTTAAAAAGTAAATAGATTTTCGTAAACTATTGGATCAAATAATTAATTTCTGCAGCTTGAACCTCCAACATTTTTCTTCCGCCATCAAAGTGTAACAATTATATTCTTAGTGGCCAATGAATGAACCAATCATAAACATTCATTAAATTTATTTTAATTTAATTCGTTTTTATTGTGAATTTCGTAGGTTAGTGTATTATGTTTAATTGATAAGATCAAGTTTTGGTTTACAATTAGAAAAATAAGTTATTCAGTTTCGACTTGAGAATAACTTTGTTTAAATACTTTCATACGTTTCTTGAGTTTAAGCTTCAAAATAATTTACTTTTGCTCAAAAACATTTGCGTTAGGAATTTTGAATTTTATAAAACGTTTTTAAGAATTTGATTTTTAAATGATTGATTGTGATTTTGTTTCTACTATCTTCAAGACTTGTAAATGAAATTACTAATTTTCTTTTTATTTATTTAAAGATCTAGATTTAAGGTATTTTTGGGAGTTATGCGAAACTTTTAAGGAATTCTTTGGAAACACGTTTTAACAATTTACTTTTCAAACTATTTTTGTTTCCGTGATAAGATTCCACAAACATTATAAATAGAGCGCAATTAACTTGGATCTTTATTTTTCCGTAAAATTTTATGAGTTGAATTTAACAACAATTTTAATAGTTCTTGTTCACTTAATGTATTTCTACACGTTCTTATCTTTATCTGAAAAATAGTTCCACACTAAGTTTGTTTTATTTGCTTTATGGATTTGAAAACAACTTTTGCTCTAAATACTTTGTCATACTAATGAGTCGAGTAGAGAATGAAATAAACAATGAAAAAAAAAGAAAACATCATCTCGAATAATTTGCATTAAAGCAGCCAGACGACGACAATGATTTTAAATTTTTGAGCTTTTTTGTCATAAAATAAATTGATGTGAAAAAAATGAAGAGTCGGGTCCACTGACGGGCATACAGAAAACGCACAGTAAGGTGCTGTCTACAGAAGATCAACAAAATGCATTTAGTTGACAATACAACAACAGAGTGAGAATAAATTTAACACATGAACGATGACAAGTAAATTATATACACACATATATACATAGGTATGTATGTATGCATGTGTGTTTGTAAGTACATATTTTAACGTACATATGGAAATATGTACACATGGATGTGTGTATGTACAATTTATTTTTGATTTGTATTTTATTTTTGTTTGAAATTTACATGTCCGCTACGAGTAAATACAAATTTAACAATGCACGAAATGAGGTCATATACGATTTTAATTCGTAATTTGTTTTAATTTAGACAGTGCGAAAGGTGATAAATTTAATTTAAATCAAATAAAAATGGGTTACAAATTTAATTAAATTTTTATAAAAACTGTCGCTTTTTTTTGATAGAAATATATTTTGTCGGTCACCAATACAATCCCTTTCCATACAAGTGTTTGGATTCTTGCAGAGAAAAATCTAACGATTACTGTTCTGACCGTCAAAACATCTAAAGTGAAATATTCTCATTACATTGTTTGTCTACACTATCGCACTTCTGTCAAAGTGCAACCCTGATCAAATTAAAAGTCTAAGCTTTTAGAAAATTTTCAAAAAATTTTGACAGCTATAAGACTGTCAAATTTGAAGGAGTATTTAAACCAGTTTTGATTATGGCGTTTTTTTTCTGACAAAAATGTTGCATCTTCTTGTGTAATTTCAATTTTTTGTAATTTACCTTGGGTCTTTACAAAACAATTTTGATTATGGCGTTTACCTGCTAATTGTTGTACTCGTTTATAAAAGAAAAATGCATAACTGTTAATAAACACCATGCTGTTTTCAATATGTAACATGTTTTACCCTCAACTTTATTCAGGAGTGGGTGTGTTAGCCTTTTTTAACTGCTCATTAATTTATTTGCTTTCAAAAGGAGAAACATTTAATTGTTGTAGTTGGGTTATGTTGATAAGAAAACAACTAAATATTATTTAATTAAACATTAATTTTTAGCAAGTTTTTGTTTAACATTTTTGTTCTATTGTGATTGAATAAATGTACCTTTTCTACGCAGATTTTCATAAAGAAATTTTCATATAAAATTAAGAATTTCAAACTGAACTGAAAATTCCAAATGAAAATAAATTTAATTTTCTCTTCTTCATTTCTAATTCATTTTCAACTTTATCAATTTCACTGAAAAACGGTGTGTGCATGTTAATAACCCTTCAAGAGTGTTGCTCAATTATGTATAGCATTTCTGCAGAATTTATTTTAGTTTCAAGCTTGTGCTTCTAAACTTTAAAGGAAACAGTGTCCATTTCTTTGTTGGGCCTTTTTAAGGACACTTTATTGTTCTGTTAAGACAGTCAAATGTGAAGATTTACTTTTGCTAATAATTTTGGTACTTTTTTGCTTCATACTAAATATGTCGCATATAATCATCTCGTAATCTCTTGCATTGTAATAATTATATACAATGTTGCGGTACTTTTTTCCTTTCGCTTCAGTGATATAGTGCGCGGTACTTTTTGAATAAATACGAAAAGGTACCTGCTATTTTTAGTGTAATTAACATATCTTGTTTTTGTTTTAAGAATTTTAACTCAAAATTGGTGTTTTGAATAATAAAACACAAAAATGCTTCAAACGTACTTATAGTACTTTTTAGGTACTTTTTACTTTTATACTAAATATTAGGGATTTCCTTGATAAGTTAGCAAAAACAAGTCCTTTATTATCAGTCCTTAGAAATTTAAACTGGAAATATTAGCAAAATTAAACAAATCAGCACAAAAAAATTCATTCACTGTATTTCGAGAACTTCTTAAAGTCCCTTACTGGTATTTTTTAAATGCTCCTTCTTTAACGGCAAAATTATATATTTTTACACTTTGTTTGGCATTTAAAAGTCTGACTCGTAGCTTAAAATGTCTTTTCTTATCGTCACATGATAGAATATAATTAAATTTTTTAATCCAAAAAAAAACTTTTTTATAAAAATTTTAAAATGTAAAATGTGCAAATAATGTCCGTCCATATTTCTCTTGTGTTATATCTTGTTTTTTTGCTTTTTATAAAATTTCACAATAAATTATAATTTAGCTTTTGCTTAATTTGTTGTTGTTGTTGTTTATATTTTTATACACTTCTTTCTATGTTGAACACCTGCAAATACTTAAATTTATTTCACTGTTTTATATTTAATTTTTGTTGTGTTTTACTAAAAAAAAAAAACATCACGCAACTTAAACACACAAAAAAAACCTCCAACAACAATAAAATTTATTATTTTTTTATTTTTAAAGAAAACGAGACTAAAATTTTTGTTTACAACAACATTTGATCATAATTTAGAAAGAAAACAAAAACTACACCACGACTATCACCATCTTCATCACTCACCATGACGATGATCATCATCTTCATTGTCGGCATTCACACGCTTTTAGTATTAAAAACAAATAAAATTATAAAAAATTTAAGTGAACTATTCATTTGTTGGCCACTTATTCAAAGTGTATCGTCAATCAGGTTAAGGGTATTCACAGTCTATGTTTTTAATTTTATTTTGAAATATTGTGGAAACCACCCCAGTGTAATTAATCTAAATATTTAGAGTCATCATTTAATCATGGAACAAATTAAAAATGTAATAAATTCTATTCTACACTGTCTATTAGTTTGCAAACAAAAAATCAAAGTGCACAGGAAGCAGATATTTGAGGAGTTAAAAAAAAAACACTTTATTCATTCAATATTAATATGGGGCTATGAAATATGTGAGCATATGTCGAAGAAAGCTCTTCCACCGATTCACTCCCAACGGTAGACTGATGGAAAGAACCGTGTCGAAATCCGACAATACAAGAATTGACGGCATCTTTTAGTTATTTAAAAATGAAAGACAACTTTTTTGCCAACTTCATACCGACTAATTTCATTATTAAATTGCAATTTATCTGTTGGGGGAGAAGCTAGTCTCTATGCACATTTCGTTGGTTACCTAAGCCAGCTCATTAGAAAACATTTGCCCAAGTTTTAAAAAAAGCCAGAAATATGACTTAGGGCTGAACTTCCTTAAAACAAATGAGAAACTTTACAGAAATTCAAGACAAAAAGATTAAAGTTTTAACAATGAAAACCCAACAGACTAATTGTGTTTTTATTTTTCTTACTTCCACTCCACTTTAGGATGGGTTGACCTCATTATAGCATGCGCGTGTTATTGATTTCACTGAGCTTTTAAAAAGCAGACTGTTGTGGTGGGTCTCGATATAATTTGGCGAAACAGGCGGTGTTGTTCGATTGAAACAACGCATCAAGTCACACATGCGCTGTTCTAAAGGCCTCAAACTCAATCGCTTAAAGTGCAAATTACTTCCTCACGCTTCTGTTTTACCAGATTTAAACTTAACCTCGGATTACATTTTCGTTGCAAAACTAAAAGCAATTGTTCTATGTGTTGTCTGTAACTATTAGTTATTTGGAGTAGAGTATTCAATCAATTGAAAATCGCTAAAAGATGAGAATATTGCACTAGAAAATTCTGGCAACGCGCCCTTGTGTATTTGAAATGCTTCCAAACTGTGATTGTCCTCTTTTATAATTTTCTTCTTATGACTTTTTAAATCTTTAAATTTTGTTGATTGTTTTTTTTTAAATAAATTTCTTGTTCCATTTGTAGTGGTCATGTTATTTTTGTCCTCCTCTCCCTTTAAAAGGTTATCAAGTTTTTATCTTTTTTCCATTTTATTTTTTGTTTTTTTTACAAAAACTTGCCGCTTATTTTAATAATCTTTCCATGTGTGTGTGTGTTTTATTAACAAAAAATCAAGTTTAACAATAAATTTTTTTCTGTTGAAATTTTTTAGGTGAAATCTGGTTTCTCGTTATTGATATTGTGTTAATTACGTTGGGGGATTTCTATAAAATGAGATTTATACAGACGTTTTTAAATTATTCTGTCTTCTTAAGGTGTTTTATTATTGAACACAAACAGGTGGGGAATACATAATTTATTGATTTGTTTTTAAAGGTCTTAAGCAGAGTCTTTTCAAATGACTACACACAAATATGTTGGTTGTTTAAAATTTATTTAAAATTTAGGTTAAATTTGTCGGTGTGATGATTTCGTAACATAAAAGAAACACGTGTTACTTTTTTAGTAATGCCCCACGTTTGGCCTTAAGTTGCAGTGTTTTACAAAATAATTTGGGCTTAAAGCAAATTGAAATGGTTTGCAATTAAACGCTGAAATTTATGCATAATTAACAACACTGTGCAAATTATAATGAAAAATATGAAAATATTGAGTTGGTTAAAAAAACCTGGAAGCTGGAAAAATCAATTAAAAAATACTAAATGTAATCGAGCATAGAATTTGTTTGAATTTTTAGACGATTGTTCCCATATGCCATTTTCAAGATCATTCAAATTTAAAGACATACATGTAAGAAATATTAATGTCCTTAAAAAGTCATATTTAATTCGGTTAAAAGATTTTTTAATCTAAAAGAATTAAATGTAGAAGACCAGCTCATCCGAGTAGTTTAAACAGGCAAATGGGGGAGCTATGTGCATTCGACTGCACGTAATCTTAAATAACGTTTTCATACAAGTAGGAAGTTTATTACAGTGAAGCCTTGATTAACGTAACCCTTGGTAACCGCAACTCCTCGATAGTCGCAAAATTTTAACATTGATCACTCTGTTAACGCAACTTTTGAAAAAATAAAATCTTAATTAACGTACTTTTAGAAACAAAGTTTGCTTTCTTCATGAAATGTTGTTCTGTTTGTATAAGAAACCATTATTGTATTTACAAAATTTGTTAATCTTACAATAAAACAATTTCTAAGAAACTTGAAATTATTATTGGAAGCAGGGGTTCAGATAGTGATAAAATAAAATGCTTTAAATGGCGTAAAGCTTAGTTTGCCTTTTGACAACCGTTTAGAATAGAATAATGTGCAGTACAAATAGAAAATATTGGAGTTTATTATTGTGGTCAAATCATAATTCCAGCATAAAATTGTTCCGAACAACATTTAATAATTATTCGAATATTTGAACGAATTAAGAGTGAAAAAAATGTGATCGAATAACTTTAAAAAATTCAAAAAGAAGTTCGTAATAGTTTAACTTTTCACCAAAAACAAAAACAATTCATTAGAAAAGAATAACAAATAAATCCTTAACAAAGAACAAAATTAGACCTAGACCATCTTTTTAAAACAATAAAATAAACTAAAATTCAAAACCACAAGAAACAAATTCTAATCGGAATGGTTTTAACTCCGTATTTGCAATTGCGATAGAATTTTTGCTTCGATTCCGATCTATTATAAATTCCCAAAAGTTCGAATATGTATGATTTCATATCGAAATGTTACGCATATGTGTGAAATCAAAAAATATTATTCTTCGTAAAAAGTGGTTATAAATACGATTCCGCAGAAGAAATTTTTCGTTTTCTGAAGAAGCAATTTATGGAATTAAAAACACTTTCGATTGGAATGGAATTCTCTGAGAGGGGTGATAATGTAAAATAATTTTAGTTTTGTGTATTATTGTACTGTTTATTTCTAGTGAAATTTGACAAACACTATTTAAGCATCGTTAAGGGCTTACTCGTAGAAACTGTAACTTGAACTTAAATAGACCCAGTTGCGTTTGAGATTCTTGCATAAACAGGCTCATAAAATTATTTTATACTTTAATTTGACATGTTTACCTAACACAACATAATGTTAACAACTTTAAATAGCAATTTTGCTAAATCTCAAATGAAGAAATAAATTCTTCGACTTATTAAAGCGATAATAAAATTCATATAGAAGAAGTAAGCAGATTTGTCTTTGGAGGACATAAAAGGTCTTGTAAAAGTTTTTAGGAATTGTAGTTCAAAAAAATATTTATATAAAAACCACAATTAAAATTCTCACACTTTTTATGTTAAAATTATGAATCCCTAATTTGATCAAATTTATTAGTACAATTTACATATGCGTATCTTTTATTTTGTATTTAATTTTAAGACTTTTGGGTTTTCAATAATTTTTATTTATTTTAATCAAAATAATTGCATTTCTTTCAAACGATAACTTTTATGTTTTTAAATAAATCTTTTATTAGGTTTGACATAAGCTCTTTAATTAAAAAAGAGGCGTAGACATTTTTACTCGGATTTCGCAACAGCCTAAATTTCTATTGGTTGCGTTAAACGGGGTTATACTGTACGTACATGTGTTTGTTGTGCATATGTATAACTATGAATTCATTCACATTACACACACCATACAAAGAACCTCCTAGTTCTAGGCTACGGATTCAAAGATGTATAGATACGTATGTAGGTTGGCGGGATTGGAAGTTCATTCCTCTGTTCAAGTTGTGTAAAACTCTTCAAAACTAAATCAATTTGCATGGTTCCAACACCAATCAGATATTTTTTATTCTTAATAACGCCATGAATTTTGAAATTTCGACCAAATAATATATTGGTAAGCTGTAATGTAATGAAACTTATTGAGGGCAACTGTGTACTCGTAGTTCGAAAAAATATATTTTCGAAACACAATTCAAATGCGATTGATTTTCGAAACGAATCGAATCACACAGTAAACCATCAGAGGTCTATGAAGTTTCGGTTGGGTCTATTTAGCTGCGTCTCGCGGTCTATATTTTACTTTGTTTTGCTGTTATTAAGAATTTTTTTCTTAAACAAATCTTTCACGAAAATAAATAATTATTTTAATTTCAAATTTAATTGCTGGCTTTCATAAAAGCTTTGCGCCCAATTCACTTGTACTTTTCTAAACAAATAATACATTTGATCAATTGTTAAAACTTATTAGAACTCGCTTAACGTGATTATCATAAAAAAGAATTTCCTAATTTGTTGATAAGGCGGTGAGGAATAATGTTTGTCCAATATTTTTCTACTTTATAGAAATGAAAAGATTTTATAGATTCTTTTTTTTTAATTCATATAACAAAGTTTTCTTTTATTAAATATTTGTAGCTTAAACTTACTTACTAAATTTATTTATAAATATTTAAACAAATCTTAATTACAAATAAAAAGGATAATATCACATTTTAAAAATGATGGAAACAAAATTAAAATTCTTAGTGCTGAAACCCTCCTAAAAAATTTACATTTCAATTGAATATATTTTTTTGGGAGTTTTGTTTTTTTTAACTTCAATAATTTGTTTTTCAGTTTTATAGGAAATTAAAATAAAATCGTAAATATATTTAATTAATTGCTCGTACTAGGTTTCATTTCTTCTTTACATATTACAAAATCTTAAGTTTTTATTATCATAAATATTCCTTTTAAATTGTTAAGGTTCAGTTCATGAAGTATTCGGAAAGTTGTGGCCAAATACATTTAAAAAAATATCATGTCGTGTCATGCCTGTTGACATTTTTAAGTCTTAAGACCTTTTGCGGGCCAAATGAAAACACCGCCTGTCGAAGGCAGCATTTGCTTCTTAATGAAACTTTTGCTTACGACATAAATTTATAAGTCAACATAATTTTTACAAAAAACGTATCTGTTATCCAAAGAACAATTTCTTCAGTAGGGAAAGAGGGATTTGTGTTTACACAACCATATTCTTTTTACAATGGTAACCTACCGTATGTGATAAATTTGTAGCAGCAGCTGTTGTTGTGTTGTCTGCAGCTGTTGATGAGGTGACGGCCGCTAAGGAATTGGCATTAGAGGTGGTAATGGAGTTAGAGGTGGTGGTATTCTGAATTGCTGATACAATCAGTTGTTGCTGTTGTTGTGTGGCGGGTAAAATAGTATTTGGTGTTTGACGATCAACCAAAGGTTGGCGTTGAGCCGGACTAGATTGTTGAATGGAACCATTTAAACGTTCCTGTACATCCTCATGCATTTCATCGTCTTCTCCGTCATCGCCGTCATCATCATGCCCATTTTGAGCAGCCGACACTCTTTCTAAATTGGCGGTGAAATTTAAGGCTGCCGCTGCATCGAAATTGCTAATTTCGGGATGTGTTTCCAGTTCGGACTGCAAGTCACATATGTAATCGATGACATGTTGTATGATTTCCAATTTTGAAAGTTTGCGATTTTTGGGCATGAACGGAACTAGATCCTTGAGTTTGGACAAGTACATTTTCATTTCGGCATTTTCGCCATCACCGCGATGTGGAGGATGGCGGCTGATGCGACCGTTGGGATTGATGGCGGGCATGGAGGCACCGGTTTGACAGACGGCCGTTAAAGATTTCATTCTAGAAATAATCGCTTTACGTTCTTTTAGTAGAATTTTGAAGGCTGTTTATTTAAAACCTCAGAGTCAAAGGAAACAAGTCGAATTGTAAAAAATCAACTATTGCGAGGTTTGATTTGCTTAGTATAAATTTTTTCACCAAATAGGTATTTTTTTTTTATTAATTTACACCTAGGTATTCCGATTAACACTTTTTTTGTGTTTAATAAATATTTTAATTCTTTAAAATATTTTTCTTTCTTCAAAACACTTTTTATAATTCACTGTTGTTAAAATTGCTGGGATCATGAAGTTTTTAACCGTAATCCGTTTGTTAAGCGTTTTGTGTGTGTTTGGATTTTTTAAATAAATCTTGTTTTTTTTACAATTTATTTGCTGATTTAATGCACGTAATTTGTCTGTTATTTTAGGCTTCTTTACGATTTGAGCAGCAAACTTGTTATGAGCTCTTGCTACTCAGAGCAATGTCTTTTATACCTGCGTCAGCAAACTCCGCCTATTACAGAGTATTTTCATAACATTTGTTTATTCTCAGTGGTATGTTTTTGTTACCTAAAGAGCATAAAACAAACACTGGGGGAGAAAAATGGCTTATATTTGATAAATATTGTGCCGTTGTGTGTATGTCACCATGGGAAAAAATCAATGCAATTGGGTTTCGTGGGAAATTATTTTTTTACTTTTTTTTTTGGGTTCTCAGATGTTTTTTTGCTCAATACTTTTTCAATTGCTAAAATTTACAGAGATGTGGGTCTCTTGTAAATGAGTAAGTATTATAAGCTGTTTTTATGAGGTTTTTTTTTTGCAGATACAAATATGAACTGAGAGAGAGTTATTATTGAGCGAGGAAATTTTATATTTACAGACATGGGGGATTTTGAAATACAAAATTTTGTTTGAATATATTATGGATTCTTTCTAGTTCGTAATGAATATTTGTATGTATTTTAATGATCAGAGTATTTTGTGTTAACATTCTCCAAAGTTAAATTTATGCTTTTAAACCTATTAAAGGTGTTGTTGAGCTGCAATTCAAAATGTAATTGTGGTTTTAATTGTTTCAATTAATTATTTAATTAAATTTTATTTTTTCGATTATATAAATAATTTAATCAACTTAAAACTTAATTAGATTTCCAGCTGAAACCAAATTAAACCATTACTAGGCGTAAAAATTGGCAGGCAGCAAAAATTTGAAAACTGTATTTTCTTTAACAAGCTAGAACAGCGCCTTGTTTTCAAAACTATAGTTATAATCTCTAATATCCGATAGACATTTATAATACGAGAAAAATCAAGTTTTAAAAGATTTTTTTTAAATACACAAAAAATCATCAAAGTTGATTTAATTTATATACACTTTCAATCTTTTATAATAAACTGGCAAGCGTTGTTTTGCCACTCTATTAGTATTGACTTTAAAACTTTAGTTTTTTAGAACATCTTCCCCAGTGTCGTTGGAAGTAAAAGATGTCGCAGAGATCGCAGGTGATATGTAAACGATACAGGGAACCAATTAAACACTGGTAAAAATTCCATCATTATCGGTGTAATCGTTTAGGAGGAGTTCAATGACACATGCGTACAAAAGAATTATATATGAATGTTAAGATAATTTTGTAGCTATAAGTGTGCGTGACGTAAGCTGTCAATTGCGTAAGATAGCGGAGTTCCAAACGTAATTTATTTAAAAATAAATTTTCTATATTTTTCGGTTATTTTAATAGTTATATATCGAATCCGACAAGTCAAGGCTCGATAAAATCGGTCCAGCCGTTCTTTGTTTTATGTATTAAGATTAAAAAATTATTTATGTTATTAATTACTTGAATCGAGGAGTATGCTGCTAGGCAACCACGGCAGAAGCCTTTTATATGGAACGTTATTTTAATTTAAATAAATTAATATTTCTACGATTGTCCCGAAGAGGGGCGATACGGATTTAAGTTCTTACTGATTTGCCAAAGGAAATAATGCTTGTTTAGGATTTATTTGTCAGTTCCCTGTATTTGCCCCTTTTTTTAAATCCTTTAAGAAAACATCAAATTTTATGCATATACTCTAAAAAAATTCCCTACGTCTACTTTTTTTAAGGGGAAAACACCTGTTTTATTATCCATCAGGTTGGGGCAGGTAATAAAAAAAGATCATTTTGATCCGGATTTGGGGAAATTGGTGGAGTAATTTTTTAATTTCCTTTTTGAGTTGTCTGCTATTGTTCTCCACAAAGACAGGGGGAGAAAAAATTCCCCCGAAGGAGAACACATTGAAATCGAAATACCATTGAGGTTCTTTTCAAAACTTTTTTAAAATTATTGTCTCCTGAACTTTATTTGTTGAGCAGGATTTTGCAGTTCGTTGTCGAATTGGCAGTGTTGTTGTGAGCATAAAAAATTTATCAGGAATGCAGGGAATTAAGCCTCTCAGCACTAAAGAGTTCGCAGTATAAACAGTTTCTCTCTATTGATTGAATACAGTTTAATCCAATTTGATGTTAGTTCGAATTTTTAATTGAAAGGAAAATAATATAAGATCATATTCCAAAGTCTTAATGCTTTTACAAACTTTTTAACAATTTTAAAAATAATTAATCTAATACTTGGAATTATTATTCAATAGTTTTCATAGGCGACAATAAAAAGTAAAAGCAATTCTTTTTAAATCTCGACACAGCTTCAAATGTACATATGTTATTCAATACAGATGTAGCATTATATGACAAGAAGTAGTAGTCGATTTTTAGTTTAAAACAACTCCAGGCGATGGAAAATGTAGCTTGAGAAAATATCAGGGACAATTTTTTTAAATTCGATATGATCGCTTCCTCCAATCAAATTACTATTTGAGCATTGAAAGGAAAGGGACATTAATAAAATTAAAGGTTAATTAACATCATCTTGAAATAAACACACGCGCAAAGTACTTAGTTATTTCGTCGCACCAATATAAATGGCGAACTAAAGCCGCACTACGTTCTTAAATTCCTAAATAGAGCTTAAAAACGACATTGAACGGCAAACATGGGTTTTTGCTTGGGAAAATATTTATTATTTTTCGGGAGAAAATAACGTTTTTGCCTCCCCTGAATCAACGTCTGGTTTCATTAAATTTAGTATTAAATTATGATATCCCCTAACATCCCAGTATTAAATAAGATGGTCCTGAAGAACGAAATTCCCATTCAATACTTTTTACGAAATGCTTAATTTTCCTCCTTAAAAATACGTCACTGAATCCTAATTTAATGCATTTTACCAAATTTAGTTGTAGAACAAAACAATAATGTAACACAGTTGAATAGAAAAGCGAAATCTGACACGGAAAACCTTACCCCTATAAATAAACAGACAATAAAATCAAATCTCTGAATTCTAAAACGTAAACAAAAATCTTCTACCCAAATTCAAAACAGAAACTTCTTATTTCCACTAAAACTGGTCAATATTTAAAAAATCCAAAGAGATTTTCCTAACTACAAATCAAAACAAAACGAAAAATTTCCTCGTAATCCACAGAAAAAACAGTCATAAGCCAAATGGAATTGATAATTTCCCAGTTTTATTAACTCCCCTTATGAAAATGTGTAAATTTCATTAAATGGTCTCCCATAATTTCCAAGTTTGTTAAAATGTTCCCTTTCAAATTTCTCCTTTTAAGGCTGGAGATGATAAATTAAACATTAGTTGGTTAATCACCAGCTGATTGGTCGGTTTTATTATGGAGATTTGTAAAGCTGAAAAAACTAAATTCAAGGAAATATTTCTCCTTTGGCAATAAAAACTATGTGGAAATTTAAGTGTACAACTTTTTTTATGTTACACAAGAGGAGAAACTCTACAAAAAGGGATAATTATTTGCTTCTATATAAAACTAACATGAAGAACCCAACAAAGCAAGATATATTTCCCCTTAATTTTTAAAGAGCAAAATACTATATTGGGTAATAAAGGGAAATATATATTTTCTCACTCTCTTTTTATGAATGAAAAAACTGTGTCTCACGACTTATGAGAGTTAATTCACAACTAAATGTTTCTCAGAATTTATTTTGTATTAATAGGGGAAAATACTATTCAATGAATTTCTATACATAGATATTGTGTGATTTCAATTCATTACATCTCCTGGTAACAAGTCTGCCTTATTTTTTGTTTGACTTGTTAGATGTAACTTATGACATCGCAATTTAAAAGATACATTTAACTTTCTTTAAAGGATCTTCATTATGTGTGACGTAGTTACATGTGTAGAGATACATATTATGGGTATTTAAGTAGGATTAATCACAAACTGATAAAAGCTATTGACTGAAATTATTGTGTGGTCTGTTGCGGTTATTATTCTTTGTTGATAGAAATGTTGTCAAATTATTTCAGGAAAAGTTTTTTTCTGTTCGAAAATTTATTAATTTTGTGAATATTCATTCGAACGAATAAAGAATAGAAAAATTTATTCGAATAACTTAAAGAAAATCAAAAAAATAATTACATATTAGTTTAACTTTTTACTAAAAACAAAAAAAAAAGAATAACAGCAATCAGCGCACAGGCGGGCACCTGGTACGATTTTATTTGTTTAACAAATAAAGTCCTAGTAGTTGAACTGGCTCAAATGTTGATAATTCAAAGTTTAAGTCTCTGCTCAAGTTATCAACTTAGTCAGTGCCAATGCTGGCGTAGGCCCTGATACGACGACCTTTCGACGGTGTGGAGTAATTTATTTGGTCTTCAATGTTGCTGGGTCTTCTTTAGCCGGGATATCTCTGACGATTCAGAGTATTATAAATCTTTCTCAGAGAGGTCTCCCAGCAGCGGCTGTGAGAAGCATTGTCATACAATCGTCCCCATTGGAGGAGAAACATCCTCGTGACGGTAGTTTAGGTAGGCAGAGAGTATTTATTTAAGAAATGGCGGCTAACCGGCGGAACGGAGAACCATATACGAGCGGCCAACTTGTACGTAAATCAAAAAGTTTTGTAACCAACCTCTGGAACCGAGAGCTCATCCTACCCAAAGGCGGAGAAACGTGTCGTTACAATGGCGATATTATTAAAAAAATATTTATGTTAACGATATAAAAAGCAGTTTTGTCACAACTTCCGATCGGAATGGTTTTAATTCCGTATTTGCAATTCCGATCATATTTGACGTTGCTTCTTTAGATTCCGCTCTATTTTGTTAATTCCCAAAAGTTCGCAAAATCTCTTTTATAGGATTTCATATTGAAATGTTCCGAATATGTATGAAATCAAATAATATAGTAAAAAGCAGTCACAAATAGGTCTTTGCAGTTTGGGTCATTGAAAAAAAGAAAAAAAAACAAATCCACTTAGAAACCTAAAAATGATTTAATTCCATTGAAAACACTTGCAAATGGAATAGAATTCTGTGACAGATCTGAGGATGTTGCAATAAAATCATTTTTGGTTCGTGTATTTTTGAAATTGGCTTTTGGGAATACATAGTGGGAATGACGTCCTTTTTTTTATTTGTTTATTCGCAAAAAACCATTGAGATATTTTGAAAATTATTTTCTAGATCGTTAATATGAAATAGAAGCCGTCTCTTTTCAAATTTTATTTTTGATTTGCAAAACTAAATTAAAGTTGTTTTTTATGTTGTACAAAATATGGCAGCTCCAAAATAGTAACTTAAATAAAACACAATAAAAAACGCTGACAAAATAACTTTCCAAAAAAATAATTTTTTTTTTTAATTTTTCTCTTTCCAAATGTTGAACTGTGTTTTAAACACTTGAAAATATGGGATATTTTGTGTAGATGCCATTAGATATTCTAATAGATATTTTCATATTTATTCATAATAACATCAAGATGTACTATCATTTAGTAATTTGAAATACATCTGGTCTAATTTAACGCCAGCATATGCCACACTGACCACATTGAGGACAAAAACAAACTCGACCATCTATCTCACACAGCTTGGTGTCATGTTTAATCTGACTACTTCAACGCAGCCAAGCTGAAGAAGAAAATTTAAACGGAAATACATATGTATTTTATGAACATGAGTTACGAGTACTTCTCGTACTTGGCAAATTGTTTAATGAAAACCGCCCTCATGTGCCTGGCGCATCAAACAATAATGTATTGAACGAAATGATGTCGTCAATAAACATTTGTTTAACAAATTCTTGTGGCATCAATGCAAGAGAACGTAAAAACAATTGCTCGCAGAAACCGACATTTTTATACGTTTTGTCAGTTGTTCTGAAACTGACGTTCTGCAAAATTTGTCTTTGACCTTTCATTAAATATGTTTTTTTATTTGTGGATTTGTTCGTGTTTACTTTTAGAATTTTAATTATTATTTATTGCTTGAAGAACATACTCACGTCTGAAATTCTCTTTTATCAATTCGAAATTTTTAAATAGAAATTTAATTCACAGTCGTGTTGACAGAATATTATTTCGTCGCACAATCAAACATGCTAAACTATTGTGCAGCTTAATAAAAAATGTGCTGTCGGCGCACAATTTTTCAAAACTTATTTTGGATTTTTTTTCTTTACCGTCTAAAATATTATACAAATAAATACTTTGAAAATTGGCAGGTTTTTAATTACAAGTAAAATTTGTTAAAAGATTAAAGATCAAGTTAAAGAAAACACTGGAAAGAAACAAAAAAAAAACTGTTGAAACATGCAAATAATTTTGGATTCCAATAACATGAAATCGTATAGAAGTGAAAAAGCTAGGGAATTTGCCTTCAAACACCAGTCGAGTACAAAATGCAACACCTTTCCAGTCAACAAAAAACATAAAGTAAATAGAAATTACAAAAAAAGAAAAATAAAAAATAAAAAAAAAAACAACAGAAAACTTAAACCGAAACCATAAAACTAAGTCTTTCAGAGACACATTTGAAATTAAAAAGCATTTCATAAAATTCCTTTAAAAAACCACCTCGTTCAGGTTACAAGACACCAATATTACGCTGTCCGATATGTGAATGAGCAACAAACAATGTTTTTCTAACGAATTACTTTTTTCGTACTTAACGTCTTGTACTTAACAAGGATGACAAATGAAGCGTAACATTAAACGAAATTAAAATTTTAAAATGCAACAACAGGTTGAAAAATATGTATGTTTGCTCGTATATGCTGCATTCAAAGACGAAAGACGAGTAAACAAATGCTTTTTTGCAGTTAAAAATTAGCATATTTGTTTATAAAATCATGAATGAGAATAATAAAACTTCGTTTTCTGAACAGAATCAACAAAATTAAACAGCTTTGTCAAAAAAAGTACTTTTAAAGAGAATATTTTTTAAAAAGTACCTTTTTTCTAAAAAATGTTCTTTTTAAAACCGGTACCTTTACAAAAAACACAACCCTCTACAAAAGTACTGTTTTATGAAAGTTCCTTGTCCGAAAAGTACTTTATAAAAACATTACTTTGATGCGTTTTTCTATCCTTCACCACCTATATTATATTATTTGCTAAATCTCTTTCCAAAAAAAGTAGCATTAATTGCTGGATTGCTTTACAAAAAAGTACTAAACCTATTGAAATAAAGTATCTTTTTAAAAAGTCATCTTTACGAGAAATTATATTTTTTGTATAAAATAACCTTAAAAAAATAACTTCTTACAAAATTACTTGATAAAAAGGTATTTGAAAAGAACCGTTTTAAAAAGTTCCTTTTTAAAAAAGATTCTTTTTAGAAAAAGTAAATTTTTCTAAAGTAATGTAATTTTAATATAAGTACCTTTATAAAATATCAACAGTCTATAAAAGTACATTTTTACAACAGTGGCTTGTACGAAAAGTACTTTTCAAAAACCTGTCTTCTCTGCTCCATCCCTTTCCAAAGAAAGTAACTAAATTAAGTAGTGGGTATTACTTGCCTGTGCGTTATTTTCATTTGAAAACAGTACTAAACGGACTGAAATAAAGTACCTTTCTTACAAAGTTATATTTGCGAAAAATTAATAGTGCCACAAAAGTACCTTTTAAAAATTAAAACTTCTTACTAAAGGTACCTTATAAAAAGGTCTGTTAAAAAATACCTTTGAAAAACTGGCTTCAAAGCAGTGCAGTTGTAAAAATAATCAGTATTAAGTCTACATTTTATTAACAGAAGCTTCTTTGGAAAGAGAAACTTTGGAAAATCATTCGTATAAACTCAAGTTGCTTTTTAAAGAAACAAATTAAAAACAGGTACCTTTCAAAATACCCTTCTATGAACTAATTAAAAAATTATTACTAATTTGTGGTACAAGCACAACTTGGACGAACGACTTATTTCGCACAACATGACGAACTCGTTGACTGAAACACAGTTAGAGCGAGAAATACAGCTTTTGACGCCAGTTGGAATTATAAAAAAAATATTAGAAAAATTGTAAAATAAATTTAAAATTATAAACATTGTGTTTATTTTATGTACCGTTTAAGAACGAGATGCTGGGTACGGCCTGTAAACTTTGCCCGAAATGATCTTGCCTTCCATAGAATCGGTTTCGCACAAGCTACGGAAATGACAGTGGAAAAGTTTAACGCTTTTCTAACTTTACTTAAAGTAAGACAGTAGACAAATTTTCGTTAGACAAAGATTAATATTTAAATACATTCTCAGGTGCCTATCTCTAGATTGCAGTCCACGCTTCCTGGACTTACAAAATGGGTGTGTAAACCGCAAGGAATATTATTTACGAAACTTGTGATGCGATGTCAGCCCTGCCCGGCATAAGGGTGAAGCCTTTCTGATAGCTTTGCAAATAAGATAGCGCCGAAATAATTTATAATATAATGTTTGGTACAAATTGGTCGCTAACCGCAAAAATAACGTAACGTAACGTAAAAATTCACTTTTTGATGCTCCCAACGGGCAAAATATTGAATCGAAAATAAGTATAGTTACAGAAATACAATCATCCCAATTTTAACGTAAACGAAATCCGCCTTTTTGCGTAACCGCAAAATTAACGTAACTGACATGAAAAATGTGGCAGCCGCCGAATAATTAGCGAAGCAAACAAAATAAAGGGCAAATAAATGTTTCGCGGACTTTGTTACGCACGAAGTATTTCGGCCGACGCACTGTGTATATTTTCCTATACACAAATATGTTTTATTTTCGACGGCGAACATTCGTTCCGAAAAATTCGTCATATGTCCCAGTTATGTTAACACCATTATCTTAGAAAAGTAAACTTCAGCAATGTAGAGTTATAAGACAATGTGAATTAGGGCCATAAAACACCCGCCAGGATAAGAAGTTCTTCTGTAGCCGAGCTCATGGCTTTACACCTTAACCCTGAACAATATTTTTGTTTTATTTCACATTCAAGCCATTTCCCGTCTGCGAAAAACAAAAGGCTAAAATGGAAATTCTCAAAAAATCATTAATATGGCGCCGCTATGCGAAATATCATTCATATTTATTGTTTCATATTCCAGACTAGACCTGGTGGTTATCAGTCTGACCCTAAAGAAAATCTTTAAAATTTTTTACTTTTGTTTCAAAGTACGAGTATATATGTATATCCTTAATTGCTTAATAAGGTTATTGTTTGTTTTGGCAACAAAATCAGTTTTGCATTGAGATGTAGCAATAGAAAATAAAGGAACCATGAAGGTTGTCTACATTTAAAGGACTTCCACCAGATGATCTTTATACATTTTAGTCTTTGAATATGGTTTGGCGAACAGGTAAAAGGACTTAATCTTTAAGACTTCCCTGGCCTTTTGAAATTTGCCATGCAGGTGGTCGCCTTTTAATTGTTCCTGTTTGGGCATTTTGTTTCAGCTTGTTTTGTCAATGACACTCATTTTTATGTGGCAGCATCATCCATAAATGGTTGCTTGATTAGTGTCATTGTCTATTTGAAGGTGCAAGTTTTTGTTGTTTAAATTGAAGAAGTGTTTAATGAAATGTCTAACATTTGTCGCCACTGCTTAAGTATTTGTTAATGTGATTTTAATTGCAGGTGTATTTCATTTTATTTATCTTTTGATTGTCACCTTGCGGTAGCTGGCAATTTGTCTACAAAGTAACTAAATACGGGAGCATCAGCAATTCAGTGTGAAGACAAGGTGCGTATTTTCTTAAATCGTTACTTAAATTTAAATCCATCGTAAATAAACACAGTTTTTTTTTATTTTTCATTAATTTTGAGTGATGTTTTGTAAAGTTTCGTTTTATTGGCCAGACATTTTAAAGTTTAGCTCACACTGTAGTTTTTAAATGCAAATTAAAATATTTAAATCATTATTTGAAAGTATTTCGAAGGACGCTTTTAGTAGTTACTTTTCGAAACAAAATAAAAATGTGACTTTTTTAAAAAGTACTATTTTACCAAATATTTTGAGGATGGTTTTTAAACACTTCCATACGTTAGGAGATTGCTGAAATGTTTTTTTTTAAACAAGGTACTTTTCAAGACTCTTTACATTATAATTATCTTTCCAAAAAGTACTTTTGGATGGAGTCAATCTTTAACGGCTGTCATTTAAAATAATTTATTTATAGAGCCCCCTTTTAAATGAATGCAAAGTACTTTTTTTAAAATATGCTTTTATAATAAATACAACATTTTAAATGTGTCTTCTCAAGGTGTGTTTTCGAAAAGATTTTATAGTAAAATATTCTTTAAAAAAGGTACTTTTTTAAAAGATACTCTTCGCAAAGGTACTTATTTTTTAAGGAACTAGGCTCATTTTTTAAAAATATATTTACAATATAGTAAAACAGTATTAATACGGTGTTGATGCATTGTGTAATTAGTTTTATAATACATTGTGTACACTTTGCAACCATGTTTTTGTTAATACTTTTGTTTATACGAATGGGAACAAAATACTTAGTAAAAATTTTAGGAGTTGCATTTACAAATAGGCTGCCATGTATTAGTACAAATCAGCTTGTGTTCGTCAGCCGAAAATTAAAAAAAATATTTTTTTATTTAAAAAGGTACCTTTCTAAAGGTATTTTTTAGACCACGTAGCTGTCTATTCCTGAGTTGGTTTAGGCCCTGCATCGGCCTACATGTTTGTCACCTACCTACCTGCGACACACACAGTAGTTGCATGCACCTGTTCCAATTGTTTTAAAAATTTTATTTCTTTGAGATTTTTTAACATGTTCAAATTTATTTTAATAATTATTTCGAAATTTTCCGGACTGGATTGCAACAGGTAAGGGTAATTTTACTAATAACGTTATTAAAGAAAATTAAAAAAGAAATAAGATTTCCAACAAAATGTTGCTAAAACCGTCAAAGTTAGAAAAATTAATAAAAAAATTCTCGATTCAAAATTGTTTTAACGCACTAAGGAAGCCTAACTTCCTTTCTATTCAGCAAGTTAAAGATTTTAAATTCGTTGCACAAGTGATTTAATTTTGAATGGTTTTGTCCACGAGTTCGCAAGAAATCTTAGGTTTGGAGGATGTAATTGAATTTCTAAAATCGATAAAATTGTACACATTCATTTTCGACAAATTATATATATTCTGAATCCTTCTACGTAGGAAAGTTCAATTTTGGTATTTTTACTATTGTCAGGAAACGCTTCATATACACAATTCCATAAAATTCCCAAGTTCTGAATCCCTATCAAATTTTCAATAAAGTCTCCCTACAGTAATGATCAACCCGAGGCCCCCAAAATTTTAAACCGAATTATTTCCAAAAACCCAAGGTTTACAAAAAAAAATATTGCGAAAAACTTGCCCAAGCTTTTTATTGCTGTAAAATCATAATTAATAAAAAAAAATTTGGAAATTTGGAAATATCACCCCAAAAATTAAAATTTCGCAAAAAAATTCACAAAAAATTATAAACAATTTTCCAAAATATTTAAAAATAATTGTAAATAATACCAAAAATCTCAATTAATCTACAAATAAATAACAAATTTCACCATAATTGAGAAATAAAACAAAATTCAAAATTAACGACGAAACCAAACTAAGAAATTTCGAGTTACAAAAATAAAAAATTTAAAATTCCTCGAATATTTGAAAATATGTATCTAAATCGAAAAAACTTTAATATATCCAAAATTTAGGAAATTCACCAAATAGCAACAAATTAAAAAAAGCGAAATTTTATAGAAATATCAAAAAAATGGAAAATAATTGAATAATTCACCAACAAATTCAAAATCAATTAAAAAATCATAAATTGAAATTCAACGGAAAAAATGAAAAAAACAAATTTCAACACGATGTAGGAGTTTACCAAAATTTAGAAGTACTTTACGAAACCAAACTATAGCCTACAAATATTAAATTACTAAAATAGAAAGATTTTTAAAGAAAAGTGAAGGTCCAAGAAAACTAAAATTGAACAAAAAATTTGACATTTAGCAAACGTTCGAAAATTTGCGATAAAATCCAAAGACTGGAATAAAACAAAATAATTGTAAAAATACAACAATTACCAAAACACAATAAACAGCAAAATCCGTCAAATTTTAAATTATCAAAACTAAATTAAGGCGCACAGTAGTGCGCCAGGCCAAGTTTAGGCATAATGCAGACAGTGTGCGTGTTTACACAAAAACATTCGCACTGTTTTTACCCCCTCAAGACTTTGCTTTCTTTAATCATAAAATAATGAAATTCGAAACATAAGAACTCTGCATATTGTTGACCTCATAGGTTTTACCATAAACGCATCCCGCGATATGATGGCTTAAAAAGTGCATATTTTAGTATATATTCGCTGGCTCACTGATTTACTAACTTACTCATCAATATTATGGGGCCCTACCACTATAGCTCGAGAGTTAAAATTTGGCATACATGTAGGCCTGGGAGAATAAGAAACCAAAAAATGAAAACGGGCACTTGTTATCTTAAGGGAGGCTAGGGATCCCCCTTATTTATATGGAACACTTCCACTATAGCTAGAGAGCTGAAATTTGGTACATGTAGGCCTGGGCACTTTTAGGATTCCCCCTAAGCCAGAGCACTCAAATTTGGTATACAAGTTCTTTATATTACAATACAATAGCTTGGCAAAATTTTTTGTAACTTTCAAATATGAGAAAGGATTATGGGAAAAATGTTACCAACCTAGCAAGTTGCCTTTGAAATGGGATGGTACTGTACATATGAAGAACTTGGTCCTCATTTTGATCTCAGTATTTTTTAAGGCCGAAATTTTTGGATAGGAACTTGGCCTTATTTTCATATTTATGTGTTTGTGCGGATTTTTAATTTCTCCAAAATTTTTCGATATGGCAAAAAATTTGAAAAAAATCAATAAGGAAAACGTCGCCATTTAAGAAAATCAATATGACACTATAATCAACTTCACCATATTTTGAAATTTAACGACTAAATCTACCGAAGGGATGAAATTGCTCCGAAAACTCTTAGTTTGATCAAATATTAGAAATATCAACGAAAATTCACTTCCGCTATTCTATACAGTTGACGAAAAGATCGAGAATTTATGAAAAATTGATAAGCATTCAGAGAAAAGAAAAACAAATAAAAGAGCCTTAATTTAGAGTAAAAATCTCAAGTCTTAACCGATCTAGAGTTTAAATATAAAATTAGAAAAATATTACGGAAAAATTCGTAGTATATTTTTAGTAGTTCATACTTTCGTGAAGGGTATATAAAATACGGCACCGCCAAATACAGCTCTCTTATTTGTTTAATTTATGTTTGATGTGCTGAAGGTGGGATTTTTGTCATATTTCATGTTCGTATATAGAAAGTGCCCAGATCTAATCTGAACTTTACTGGACACGCACATAATCCTGACGAATGTCAACAAGCGCTGTTCTAAACTCTTTTGTATGGAAATTCGATCTGTCAGTGAAGGATATCTTACAAAAAACTAAACATCTGATAACTATTAACCAAATCGGGTACCAAATTTTTCATTTTTGTTTTACCAAACTTATCAATTCGCTGGTAGACGCTTTGCAGCAAATGCACCGCCTGTTTTAAATTAAATGTCTGAAATTTTAATCCAAGTCCCAAACGATAAAATTCGCATCAGAGTAAGAATATTAATTAATCACAGAGATTAAGTAGGATAATCTATTATTACTGGGGAAACATACACGCAAACAAAATTAACAAAACTTGAAATTAACCATGAAAATCTAAACAAACCATATAAAATGTCTTTAAATTAACAAAACAAACGATTTTTCATCATGCTCTCAAAATGAGAAAAAATCCCAAAACAACCAACTGCACTGACAAATCACTAGAAAACAACAATGAAATAGAAAAGTTGTTCGTCAGAGCAACACAATAATGTTTCAATACCAAAATCAAATTCAAAATAATGAACAGCAAATGTCAACTGCTAAACGTTTCCAGAAACTGGGGTGTTCTTTCGGTGCATAAATGTCAAAATAGTTAAACAAAACCTTAGCAACGACTAATGATTTTCTAAAAGGTTTTTTTTTCTAATGACAACAACAGCAAAATATCAATTCAACCCTGATCATTTGCACTTCACACAAAAGCGATTTGAAATTATTGAAAGTAAATAAAAGCCTCATTCACTCTTCGACACAACAAGCACATGCTCTTTTTAGTGATTCTACAGCTTGTATCAATGTAACAAAAAAGTATCTAAAACTTCTAATGCTTAGAAAATGAGGAGAGAGAGAAAAGGCAGCCGTCATAAAAAGTTGCGCACAAACAATCCTTGTCAGCAGCAGCAACGGCTGTAGAAGCCGTCTGCAGCAGTAAAAGGTGAGCATTACTGCTTGCCACGCTAAACCAGGTGATGAATTAAATTTTCAAAATAGCTGCAGAAGAAAGGAAGTTCCCAGTTGCTATATGACGATTTGAGGGATTTTCTTTGTTGTTACGCGGCATTTAGAGGGTTACGATTATTTAATGCAGTTGTTAAGCGAAAAAATATACAAATGTTTGTACGGACGGACACATGCACACATGCGTTTTAAAGAGGGACAAAAACAACATTTAAAGAAAGGATAACAACTGCATTGAACGCTCGTACATTGATAAAGGACATGTGTGCAACATTTATAGTTTAACTTTTATCTTCTGCCTCACGAGAGGTGACATATGCCGCAATAATATTGTTTTGTTAAAACTATTTTACTATTTTAACGAATGCATTACAATTACAAGGGGCTCGGCTGATTAGGGGTTTTTAAGGACACCGTAAATTAGCATGTGTTTTAAGGGCTGCTTGGAATTGTTTTATCGATTAATAACTGTACATCACCTTAATGTAGTCGTGGTAAATTTAGTTTATCTAAATTTGTGGTTAACATACATACGAACAGAAAACGTTTCGAGCGTTTAACGCTTCGCCTAAGGATAATTGGGTGTCTTCTTCTTCATGCTTTTGGTGCATCTCATTATTATGGAAAGTTGAAATAACAGTGTGTTTTGTCTTTTCTTTTCATCTGCTTATGTGAGCTTTACAGTGGTTTTGGCGCACAAACCAAATAAGATTTTGAGTTAAAATTGGAAAAAGTTCTTCGAAACATTAAAACAAAATCCCAAAAACGGGGAAACCCATCTGATTAGTTTAGTTTATTAGCACCTTTAGATTCTATTACATCGGGTGATTATTTTTTTGCTAGTTGGTTTTTCAGTGTAAAGAAAAAAACATTTCTGAGATGTTTCAATTATGAAAGGTTTGCATTTTACCATGAATAGAATGTCAAACGAACAACTGTGCAATCATTAAAATTTTATTATCAAAATTCTTGCTGTGTGAAAAATGCTTTTTTTTTATAGAAAAGTTGTCTTCAGCGGCGAAGCTTATCCTGGGCTCAATGGGTACGTTAACAAAAAATGTTGCCGAACTTGGTGTGAAGAGCAGCCAGAAGCAATTTAAGAGCTGCCAATGCACTCTGAAAGATGCACTGTTTGATGCGGTTTGGCATCATTGGACTGTACTTTTTCAAGTACGATTAAAATCGCAACGTTACAGTCAATGAAGCAAGGTACCGTGCGAGGCTTACCGGCCAAGATAGAAGAATTTGACTTGGTTGACAAGTGATTTCAATAAGACGGTGCCACGAGATACCTTAAACCCATTGAGAAGCTAGTTTAGCCGCCAAGATCATACGATTTGACCCCATTAGACTAAACTAGAATTCCCGGATGGACTATCTATGGCGTAGCCGCGGGAAACACTTATATGAAGTAGTCTTAAAAAAGTAAATGGCAGGCATTCATTTATCCGCCCAAATAAACAGTTCATTCACTTTTCAAAATTTTCTGTTTTTTTTTAATTTTCAACACCCAAACGCTTGAAAAATCCCGCTTTATTATGTTTTGAAGATGATATCAGTTAAGTGATCGCCGCCAATATTAATTCCTTTTCGGCCCGTTTAATGGCAATTTCCATTTTTTATATCTGGGTGGATATTTTCTTTAAGAATCTTGAAGCCCTCCTGGAATTTATTCACATAAACCGGTGAGTTAAAAACAACAACCCACACGAATAATTGCATACGGGAGATTCTCATAATTTTTCCTACGAATAAATTATTTAAAATAATTATTAAAATTTTCAGTTCGATTAAATTGTAAACAAATAAATTAATAATATTAAAAAAAAATACCATTAAACTCGACTCAAATTCATGCTCGTAGAGTTTAGATTTCAACACTCCTTTTTCTCGTGCTGTAGAGATAGGGCATTTATATGTAACACAGACACTCACTAAATCGCTTCGCATCATTGCCTGAATTCCCAATATGAATTGTCTCCACGGTATTGAATTCGGTCTTCAACAAAAATTGTGGCAAATGCCTAGAATTGACCAAAGACCAATGTTTAGAGGAATTCAACATCAAAGCAAAAGCCGATTAATCAGTCGGATTTGAAAGATAACTACACAATCTGTATTTTTGGACTGGTGATATGAAAAGTTGTTTCTTCAAAGTTATTCAAATTGATTCTAGTTTTCGAGATATGTCGTTATGTAAAAAAGAAGCAGTTGCACGACAAATAAATGGAGAACAGTTTGTCTTGTTGCTTTAAATAAAAAATACGAAACTCGATAACAATATTGTCTTCAAGACGTTCCAACATTGTTTTTTAAACTGAAACTGTAGTTTCAGAGATATCGTGGAACTTGTGCAAAAAGAAGTTTATGAAAATTTGTGTTCATTAAAAATTAAAAAAAAAAACCCAACAACAATGTCGTGTTTTTCTGCTACCATATGTACATAGGAAAATATGCTCCAATCACAACTTTTGGTTTTATTCAAAATCAAGTGAAGGTAGCTCGTTTCAACAAACGCTGCCGTATGCGCACAACAGTAAAATCCCAGCAAAAACTAGTGCTTCGCCATCGGTAACTTTGTAAAGGGATATCGGGTTGACATTGCCCACAAACCTGCTTACATATGACATGATATTTGTTCGGGATGTCCCACTTTAGAGTATTTCTTTTTAAGTATTTATTTCAGCGATTCGTAGGGATTTGTAAATCCACTAAATGATGACTATTGTTTTGCCAGGTTCTGTAACTCATCGTGGAATGAATGATTTTATGTTCATTACCTTACAGTAGGGCATTCAGGGTTGCACTACTGCAAGCGAATGCGCAAAAATATTAGTATTTTTTTCTGCATTGCTAAAAAAACGTACAAATATAAAAATCTTCCATTTTCCGCCATATAGTATTACATTTATTAAAGGTAAAAATAAGTGAATACTATGAATCGCGTTTGTGCGATTTCCGCCTTCCGTTTTTTATGAGTTTTTAAAAATCAAATATTTTTAAATTTTGCATATCAAATGTTTCTTTCGCCACAACTTCCACGACATCTCTACTGAGCTGATTTAAAGATAATGTTAGCATGACTTAAAGGTTCTAATTTCTTTTTACTTTTTTACATTAATATATTTCGTGCCACTACCTGTTCTCCAACACAGAACCAATTTTAAAAAATTGAGTGCAGATTTGAACGCAGCACCCCAAAATACATAAGAAATAATTTCTAGTGGCTCCAGTCCAAACCTTGTCCACTTATGATAATAAAACCATATGGGAACTCTGCACAAAAGTGTTTGATGGTGTAAAATGTGGCATCTTTGAATACATTTGCTTAAATTTATAAATAAAAAATGTTTCATGAGCTTCAATAAAAATTTCCAAAAAGAAAAAAAGTATTTGCGATATGTAGAATAGCATTTTTTAACAATTTTATACTTCAAATTATTTTTTCAGAAGAACTAAAAAGTAGCAAAAAACCAATATTAAAAATGAATTGGGAAACTTCCAACCTAAAAAATCACTTAAAACTAAAGGAAGCATTTGTTGCAATTAACACAATATTTCGAGAAACGAAGTAAATTCGCATGCTATGCTTATAAAGGGCTCAATGTTGCACATCCTACCACACTGCAAATTTATTATTCTCATATTAGTCAAGAGCATTTAAACGATCCTCAGATGCGACAATTATGATAATTTACTCAGCTGTTGCAATGAATACTTTCAAATTCACCACCTTAAATCAATGTTAGACGCTAAATTACAAATTAAAAAAAACATTCGCAATAAATTATTTGGTGCATTTAAGTCGGTAACTTACAAATGAAATCGTTATCACAATTCAAAGTCTAATTTAAAACTAATAAGGAGTAAAATGATCTCTAAACAGGTACGATACATGTACACATGTATGTATGTGTGCACAAGCGAAAGAAAGTGTTTAAGTTAAATATATTTACAACATTTTCAAATAACTTCTCGTTGAAAGTGTTGTCGAGAAATAAAACTAATATTTCAGCAATAATTGCAGCATTAATGGAGTTAATAATCCAGTCAACAATCGTCTTAAACCTGGAAGTCATACAAGAGTCAAAAAACACTGAAGATCATTGTACGATCGTACCCGTACAGCCATGAGTACATTTCTTTTTTTTTTTCTCTTTATTTTTGCTTTTTTCTACCAAACAAATCTTAAGCATGTGGTGGTTTTCAAATGCTTGCAGCAAATTGGAATGAACACAATATGAAAAAAAATAAATATACAAAAATTAAATGAAAATATTAGCATTTGTAACGGCAGCCGTTTAGAAAAACACACAACCACCACGCTGCAATAAAGCAAGAAAAAAAAGTAGGCATCGATGGCAGCAACATTATGCACAGCTGCAACATACTAAATCGTTTGCTAATAAATACGAGGTATGAGTACGAGAAAAAAACAATTTGCTTTCTTTTCTTTCGTTTGATTTCATTAGTGCTTTTTTTTCTATCTTAAACTTTTTCATTTCTCTCCTTATAAAACTAGATCACATTCATTTGAGATTGTACGTTGGCTTAACACGTGTGTATGTGTGTGTATGTGTTTTCTGTCGATCGTGAATATGGTTGTGTGTGAAAATAACGCACAAGTGAAAATGATGTCTATCTAGCGCTACAATAAATAACGACAATTTGTGAATGATTTTCTTTAGGGTTGCCAAACGAAATATTTGTTACTAAAGAAAAGAATGATTTTTCTGTAGCTACTTCTTTTATTTTTGCATTCAATTCAAAAAGGTAGCTCCAACCTGCTTCAAGTTTGCAACTTATTCAGCAAATACCTTTGCACAAAATTCTTCAAATTAAATTAGTTTCGCAATATTTGTACCACATTTCAATTAACGACACGATAAGAAAAATTATCGTTCAGTCAGCCATTTATTTACTTATTCATTTATATGTACTATGGTTGTAGTCAAATCACGCCATTCTTAAGATTAAGTGTTCGTCTAATATAATAAAATTATAGAAAATAACCATAATATGGTTTAAAGTAGCCATATTAGATGATATCACAACAATATGTTCATAATGTTATTATACCTGCAAATAATATGATAAAAAATTATCTTATTATGATCAAATTATGGTCATGTGATCAGAAGTTATCATATTATCTCTATAGATCATGATATTAAATTTAAATACGACCATATAGTGAAAGTAATTTGTTCCCCTGTATTTTGTTACTAGTTGCTATATAATGGTTTTCTAAATAAGAAATTACACAGAAAAATACTTTTAGCGCTAAGTGTATGGAAATGAAAACACAGGTTGAAAATAAAACAATTTGAAAACAAGCATTACTTAATTTAATTAGTAAAACCACATTTAGTTACCGAGATCATAATATACTTGTCGTGACCATGCCTTAACCATGTTATTTTTTCTAAGTGTTGGACAATGTAAAAATATTGATGCCCCTGGGGATATACCTTCTTGACATTTTGCACCATACGCAGAGAAAAAACATAGTTTTGGCATAGTCACGACAACCATAGTACATTCACTACAACAAAATATCGCGGTGAGAAACAGTTAATGGCTACTTGAAAACATTTTAAACATTACTTTAGTTGCGACAAACAACTTATTGTTTACATTTAATCATTTAAAGATATTTATTCATAAAAATTGCAACAGGGTTGGGGTGGAACAATATAATTATAATAAAATTCGCACCACAGACAAAGTATTTTTACTATACAAAAATAATACAATAAAACAAATGTTTTTATTATACATATAATGTATAATTCGTTTGGTGCTTAAGCAAAGTATGAGGAAGATGTGGCTGAAATAGTTAGCGCATTGACTATTAAGCATTCGATGGCTTTAGTCGCCTGTGTTCGCACCTGAACCGCTAAGAAAACCGTTTTATTATTATCTACAATAATAATATGATGTGTTTACAACCATATCATTCAGTCAAAATATGTTGCTCTTAGGTATGTTTTTTCTTTGCATGCATTCTCATGTATATTAGGTTATCAATCTCCAAAAATTTTCTGGAGTCTGAAACTCGGTGGCCCCTTTGCTGTGGTTTAAACCCAAGCCGGGTGAAGGCAGTGTAGAATTAGATTTAGTGTTAACTTGTAAGACAAGCCGTCAGTAGCACGACAGAAGTTCAAATGGTTTTCAAATCCTCCGAGAATTTGGCAGCCCTATTTTTAATGACAATTTCCAACTAATGAATATCCAAATGCATATAGCTACGCCAT
The DNA here is from genome assembly GCA_963932375.1 of Phania funesta. Lineage (NCBI taxonomy): Eukaryota > Metazoa > Arthropoda > Insecta > Diptera > Tachinidae > Phania > Phania funesta. Next base: position 62,618,641 of record OZ010656.1, on the reverse strand, counting down.
TTAGGTGGTTACATTTATAATTTGTTAAATAGTGGAGGAGTTTATTAATATATATATTTTTTTTATAGCATATCTACTAATAATACGACTAAACATTAGACTTATATTAAGTAAATGAATTAAAGATTAATAGGTGAGATTGGAAAAATGTTCATACAATAAATTTAGTTAATTTAAAATTAAATCTTCCTGCAATTGCTTTTATGTAATGGGACTTCCCGGTTTGTGCTTCTTCCAATCCTCGAAGCACTTCTGAAATGCTCTTTTCGGTATGGCCATCAGATTGTTCTTCGATTCTGACGTTATACCATCAATTGTGGCAAAACTCTTTCCTTTCATTGGCCTCTTCTGTTTTGGGAATAGAAAAAAGTCCCAGCGAGCCAAATCTAGTGAATAAGGTGGTTGAGGCATTATTACGGTGTTGTTTTGGGCCCAACAAATCATATTCTTTGATCCATTTTTTCAAAAGTAAAAAATCGAAGAACACACACAAACGTGACTAACCTTTTTAAACAAATTACTAATCCAAATTGGCTGACAACGCCAACATATCACTAACACATGTGCACATGTGTAACAGCCCGCGAAAATTCAAAACTCGCCATCTATTTTGAACAAACCATGTGCAACAATATGTTGCTCTTGCCATGTTGTTAAAGTAGCCATGTTTATTCTTTGCGTGCATGTGTTAGTAAATATTTGCAGCAAGAATGTTTGAGGATCGATAAAATCGCTCATCCTAATCTCATAATCTTTGGCGATTGTGAACTATCATTTCAACTTGCAATCGCGAATCTTATTTGAAAAACGAAGGCGAATGCGGAAAAAAATTTAAAGAAAATCGTCGGTAATATAAGTTTGATCTTAATTGTTTCATCCTACAAAGTTCCCAAAGTTCCATGAGCCTTAAATTGTATAATTCCGTATTCACCACAACTATTTTATACTATTATGTGAATTTAAATTAAAAAAAAAAACATTCCGCGTGGTAACGCAGTCTAATTTAATAAATACATCTTAGTGCTTCAGCAAGTTTAAAATTATAAATAATGTTTTCTCAAAGCTGAAAAGTTTTAATAGAACTCCAAAATGAAACACAATTTATTGAAACACTTAATTACCAATTAAGCCACCAGCATTCCATTCTTCAATTAGGAGTCAGCTACAAGTATGTCTTTAAAAGTTTAATTTACTTCAAGTTGGTTTTGTTTTAATTGCTTTTTAGTCCATAGAGAAATGAAGCTAATAAACAAAGACAGCTTCTTATTGCACGTGTGGGGTTTTTTTTATTTTTAAGGCCTACAATTATTTTACTGTTTATTAGAGAATTTCGTAGTTAAAGCAGACAACCATGTGGCAGCAACGAGAGGAAGGCAATTGCAATTTTACACTTGCTCATCCGGTTGACGCCATGTTATCAATATGAAACACACATACACACTTGTAGGCAGTATGATGGCGCAAAAAGAATTCGAACGTTTTATTTTAGGTTTGCAGTACACATAAGATCCGACAAAAACCTAAATGTGAAAATTAGACCAAATTCCTAGCCCACAAATTGGGCCATTAAAGGTACCTACTGAGATCAAAATCAGCACCAAGTTCTTGATATGTGCAATACCATCCCATTTCTAGGCAAACTGCAAGTTTGGTAACATTTTGCTCTTAACTCTTTCCCATGCTAGAAAGTAAAAAGTATCGCAAAGCTAGCATTTTGTCTAGAAAGCTTCTTCAGGAAATTCTTTAATGGAAATGTCATCATTGTTTGCAAACAGGGAGGTTACTGAGTAATAGGGTTCGAAAATGGAATGTTTTGAAATAATTTCAAAAAATGTTTACAACGAATCGAAAGACACAGCACCCCCTCAGGCTTAGCTGTTTCAGGGGTTGGTTGGATATTTGTATTCGAGATGTTGAAAATTTTCTTAATTCCCCAAGATACGAAAAACGTATAGATATATACGAGTTTTTATCAGATGTGGTTTTGGCAAACAAGCTCCAGATTAATTAAGAGGTACCGCAGGACTCCGTACTTTCTGCTACAATATTTCTTATTTTACTATATGACCTTCTGTGTCAACTTTCCAATCCTATTTACTATTTTGCAGATGACAGCAGCAGCTGCCATTCGTTTTCTTTCAGTAACTTGGATACGCCAGGCACAATGTATTGATACGCCTAAACGATTTAAATGCTCGTCAGACAAAATATTGTGAGTTAGGAATCAGAAATTCTTGACATTTGTTGCGTTGAAATGAAATCCAGTGTGACAGACTGAATGCCCAAAGAATTACACAAACACCTCGGTTTTTTAAAACGACATAAGAGGCATTTCACTCCATCTGATGTCCTTGTAATTTACACCATCTATATTCGACTGCTTTAAAGTATATTTTGTAGCAGTAGAGAGGGCGAAGCTGCTTATCGGTGACAGCAGGGAGAAGCTGCTTATCGGTCCAACTTAACTGACTCACTGGAACATCGAAGCAATGTGGGTTATGTGTCAGTGTTGCATCGGTACTATAAAGGAATGTACTACAATGAAATGAGAGAGAGAACTTGCTCCTGTGAGCAGAGCATATCTGCGTACAGTTTCTCATTAAGAGCTCACTGGTTCGTGGACCGCACAATACACAACAGGGAAACCTTGTAGTTTAGACGTATTATTTGTATTTGCAATAAAATACCTGCAGAAGTTTTTCCTGCCACTTTTATTGTACACAAACACTACTCCCGCTAGCCCCCTTCCTATAACATTTTTTCCCAGTTTGAAGATAAATCATTGCATGAGTATGGTTTAATCCCCTGAGTGCTGATTCAGGAAAAAATTTTAAGAAATATGATAAAAATATTTACTATTATGCCAAAACAATAAAAAAGAAACTCTGAGAGGCAGCTAAGGGAACTAATTCAAATAAATTTCCAAATGTTGCAAAAATTATAAATTGAGGGGCCCTCCTAATGTATGTGCAACTAAAATGTCTATAAATTTCTTTTGCTCTTATTGATGTCTACAATTGAACAGCTGCATTTATGCAAAATCCCATCCATCCATATTACAACAATGAGTGCAAACAACTGCAATAGTTTGACTATAGTTTAGCAGCATTGATAAAGAAAACTTCTGCAACAGCCGAAGAAGGAAAACAGCACTCGCTCGCATGCAACGTTTTTGTTGTAATTTTATGTGTTGACTTTATTATTAAATTGGTTTCAATTTGCTGCAGCAAATGCGACGACAGTAGTGGTTTTTCAATAATGTTGACATGTGTTTGACAATTGCGAAAGAAAAATCTCTCTTAATTTATTGGCTCTGCTGTTTAATATCATACGAGTATAAAAATACATGCATTTGTGAACGTGACAGTTGGATGAAAAAAAAATTGATAAAATTTAGGGAGAAACCTCATCAATGTAGCACAGAAAAAGTAAATTTCAAATATAAAAGTAGCAGCTAATAAAAAGACGTTTTTTTAAGAGTTTAAAAACGAATGGTTTTTGATCTGTTCATTTTTGAAATCCATTGGTCCTTTTATGAAGTTTTCGATCACGCTTTGACAAAGATGTATGCCACCGTAACGCGTTGGATCTCGGTCTTGAGCTCAGGAATTTTTTGTACCTTTTTCGCATCGACCCAAGATTTTAAAAAACTCAATCATAGTGGTCAGTTGACATCAGAATTTCTTGAGATATAATAAATCGACTGTTTCATTCGCAGTGTGGCATTCGAAAAGGTCCTGCTGAAACCACACGTCGTCCAGATCCATGCCGTCCAGTTTAGGCTACTAAAATTCCAATGGCATATTCCTGTAACGCTACGTCAACGCAAAGGAGACTTACTATCTATAATCGATCCAGTTTCTTAAAATTAGTTGACCACTGTTGGAATTGTTGACACCGGAAATTCAGCGAAGGGTGCAACCGGTCGCAGCTTAATGGTTTTTCAAAATCATAACTCGTTTTTGTTTCGTATTACGACTCATTTTTCATAATCGAAACAATCTTTGGTATCAGCAGTTAAATATCAGAGTTGCTAAGAGATTTAAATAGTGCATAAATATTTAAAATCTTGAAAATCTACCTCTCAACGAATCTTATGCAACACAGGTGTCTCAAAAGTATTTAAAAAATCTAAATCTAATAATCAAACAGGCTGGGTCGAAATTGAAATGGTATAAAACGAGCTCTGTGTAAGGCATTTGCAAAAATATTTTTATACCATGCAGGAAGTCGAGACGACTTGGATCCAATTACTCTCCGTTGTGGCTTATGTTGATTTTGAGGGCATCGGCCAGTTGCGTTTAATTGGGCGGAATGTAAAAAAGGTTAAAATTAAATTTAAAATAAAATTAATTTGAAACAAAATTAGTATTTAAGGCCTTTAAGTTTTGATAACAAATTAATAAATATTAACAAAAGGCTAAATATCATTAGAGCTATATGAGCGTCCCCTTCTTAACGCAATGTGCCTTTATTATTGAGCGTTCCCTTTTAACAAACTTCAAATTATGACTTTTTCATTTTTCAAATTTTGTATGCGTCTGCATAATTTACCAAATATTACTTTCAATTATCAAATGTTTGTAATCTGTTTTATCTCTATGAAACTATTTGTAGCCCTTAGAATATTTCAACATTCACACATAATTATCACGGATCAATACCTACAAAACAGATGTAATAAACTTAAGTTTTAAATAGAATTAAAAAAAAAACTCTACACATACTTCACACATTTGTATTGAATGTTGCGGCAACGAAACAACAGAAGCGAAAAAGCCCTTGAAATGACGACACGTTATAGAACTTCCGATTTTCAAATCAAAGGAAATTTACAATTGTACTTGCAACAACAACATGTTTATTTGGTTGCCCATTAAGTTTCGGGGGTAAAACAGATTTACAGGGAATTTTTACGTTTTTTTTTTGTTCTGTTTTATTTGACTTAAAACAAAAAACCAGATGAAAAACAAATTACAGATGTTGATAATGAACGTTTGAGTACAATCGCTCTGTATAGAGTAGGAATTGTTGGACTGCATAGGAAAGTATTTTTTGAAATAATATTTTGTTCTGGTGGCACAAATCATGTGTTCAACAAATGCTGCGGCTGCTGCTGGAAATAGTCAATAAAAAGAAGCATGTGGATGTTTGTGAAGTTGATCACTAACACAGAGGACTTTGATCAGCAACATACAAGAAACATACGCATCGGCGAGTGCGAAACATATGTGTGCTTTAGATTCCGCACACACACACACACACGCATGTCTCTTCTGGATTCTCTAAATATGTAGTCCCGTTTTGTAAATTCACAAAAATTTACGGGGAAAAACAAAAATGAAACAGCCGGAATATTAAAGGGGACACATTTTAGGGTTGTAAAAGCAAACCAAGGAGGTTATAAAAGTTGACACATGCGTACAGGCAGGCGGGAATATGAAATTGTTGAACAGCTTTTGCTTTTAAAAAAGTGAAAGCAACCATTTGCCAACCAGACATCCATACAAACTTACATATGTATGTACCTTCGTTGCTAATGTGCGAGCGATCCTTTAAAAAGGAATTACGTCTGCGCTGGTGATAAAACATGAAACACACGTGTGTTTTTTCCCATTGTTTTATACGAATTCGTAATCACTGTCGAGGGTTCTTTCGCACCAACAACAATTGATTTCCTTTCCAGCAAACACATGCTGAAAATGATGTTTGCTTTTTAGCACATCATTTGATTACCAGGATGGATGATCAATAATAAATACATTGTTTGTTTAGAAGTGAAATTTATTAGTCATAAATATCAGTATTCATGACTGATAGAGAGATAAAGAAGGTGTAAATCTACCAAATATTTTTAATTTCAATGCGATCCAAAAACGAAGGCTCTAACTTTTTATTAAGTTTTAATTTTAAGCTCTTGAGAAAAACTGCGTCAAATTTGACAAATCGAGGGATAAAATTCCTGGATATTTTCGATATCTCTGGCGCATAAATTGCATCAAGTTGCAATAAAGCACTTGTTTTTAATCTTCTTGTATTTTCATGGCTTTATAATGCAAACATGTTTGTTGGTACGTAAAAAAAGTTGTTATAGGAAATTTTGTCAGCTTTAACTTTTATATGAAGCAATTTTTACTACAAATTATAGTTTCAGAGCTATGAGTATTAGCAAAAACTTGTCACCTTCAGTTGGCCGCTCCTCTTAACTGGTCGGTGCCGTTGCCAGGGTTCTTTAGTTTCTTTAAATGCTATTTATGTACCAAGAATCCCAGTTTGTAGTACTTTGGGAGTTATTTTCGTCGAGTCGCCTTTCTAATGACTTATTTGACTGGGCTCTAAATAAAATTAAATTTGAAACCACAACATCTATTAAACATGTATTAAAAACATGTTTCATCTTGCTTCCTGTTTAGCTTTGATTTTGGGCGCATTTCCAATTTCTTCATCCTGATGTTGTCACCAGAGTTTCAGATGCCTTTCTGCGTTTTCCCTCGATATCATTTTCGAAGGTGTTTCTTGCGGAAATATTTTGATCCGTACGCACATGTCCTAGACAATGCAACCTCTGCCGGTTAATGCATTTAAATTCATATATCGATGTCGGCGTACAGCTCGTATAACTCAAGGTTCATACGATGCATTTATCTTATGTCTCATAATCCCTAACAACGCGATTAGTGATTAATAATATTCCTCACTCATATTACCGGCGAATTGGAATAACAGAGTTCTATTTTTGTTGAAGCATGGAGGTGCAAGCAAAGGATACTTATGGAAAAAATTTGGTGTGACATTATGATGCAGGGTCACTTAAAAATTGAAGTTAATAAACTTTTTAGTTTTTTTATGCTCCCAACGAATCCTTGTTTTAAAAGCCAAAGTTCATCACTTTTACAAATAGAGTTGTGTCGGTCAGGAACTAGTTCGGTAAATTGAGAGATTATTTTGGAATTTTACAACAATTGTAATGTTCATGGCAGGATTCGTTTTGAAGAAATCATTGATTTCGCCGGCCCATAAAAATACCCAACAGAGATTCTCGTGGAACGTGAAACTACCTCACTCCAAATACAGCAAAAAATGAGCCTCATTACTGAACTCAATATTGCGATAAAAACGGTCACAATTAAGTCGAGGTATCCCTCTAACAAAATTTGCAAGTTTCGTAATGTTGTTTACGTATGACAACTGTATTAAAAATTAGATACCTTCACCTAATTGTGGATAAAATCATAAGTTCTTCCTCGATTTAAACAAATAAGGCTGACTTTGTTTGAAACTTATAAAACTATATGTCGAAAGCAAATAAAGAGAGATTTTTTCCCCTTTTTCTATTTTGATGTTTTAAAAATTAAAAATGCTCAAATTTTGCATAAAAATGTTATTTATTCGTCACAACTTCTTCCATATCTCTGAAGCTAGTGAGCTGACTGATTTAGAGACAATGTTAGTATGGCTTAAAGCTAATTTTGATGCGGATTTCAGCTTTTTTTGTGTGTTAAAATCGCTTAAATAGTGTTAAAAAGCGCTAGTCCATGAAAAATTCAGTTCAATGTTACAGGTCATGGCTTCTGAAAACATGAAATTATTGCTGTTCTATTGAAACCGTAAAAAGGCATGACTTTAATAGTGTCTTGCAAAAAGTGGTACCCAATCATTAGGCAATTTTTTTTTTAGAAAAGAAAACGCCATTAACTTTTACTAAATAAAATCTTGTTTAGAATGAGAATATGCCAGTTTTTTTTTACCAAAGGTAGATTCTATAAAATGCTTAGAATACTCAAGTCGCCGCAGATAAAATTGGCACTTCTTAAGCGAGAAATGAAAATCACAAGAATTTTATCCCATGGTATAAAATATTTTGTTAATTTAGAGTAGTGAGAAGATTTGCAAAAACATTTAATTTTTTTTAAGAAAGATTTCTTTCATCTCCGAATAATTCCAGGTTTTATATTTTCAAAAGCTTAGGCGTTTTCTTTATTCGTTCAAATCTTTTCGTATTTCTACTCTGAGACACAACGAACATGGCATTTGATAATAAATGGTTTCTTATCAATCTCTATTCAATTACAAGTTTCACCATCAAATTAGTTTAGTCTTCCATTAAAATGTAAGAAAAACAAAAACACTTGATATTAATCAAAAATATTTCGGAGACCAAATCAACAAATACAACAAACGTAATAAATACTTGAAATGTTATTTAACTTGTCGTGCGACATTTGTCACTTTAAATTGTATCTGAAAGTATTTTTTGCCAACTAATTTTAATGGCAGCAGTTAGATTTTCTTCCGTTGCCACTAGATCTTGAAGTTGGATCGTTTACTCGTATAACGGGTTTTAGTTGGTCGTGGTAAAAATCTAAAAAATATGCAGAAGAAGAGATAACATCGTTAGTGAAATAAAAATGAGTTTATGAACGGTATTTAAAGCTGCAGCTAGAAAAGCAACATCGATACATATGTCGAAGTAATTAATATTTTTAATGTACAATGGACCACAAAAGTGGCCAGATAAATAAATGACAAACAAGGTGTTGCAGTGCAAAAAGACTTGTCATTAAATAAGTGCAAAAATGTCGGCTTATAATGTCTTATTTGACTGGTAGAACCCAATTTGGAGGAGATAGAAAATTTATTGATTCATTAAGTAAATTTTACTCATGTTTAGAGTATATCAGAGCGATGGCTGTTGAAAACGTTATGTCCATTAGTCCATCGATAAATAAGACGATGATGTATAATCCCACATCGTGTTTTTATGGATATTAGTATTTTAGTGGGTGATGAAGTTGTTTAATTTGTTGATTACCAAAAGTGTCTAAGCGTGATTCTTGATAACAACCCTGCTGGACATTTGTGTTACTTGTGAAAATGGGTCTAACACAAAAAGTAACTTTCCGTGACCTGTGAAAACAGCACAACAGCAGTTAACTAGTCTAACTTGGATTATACAATTCTTGTATGTATGTAACTTTTAAGTAAGACGGCTGCTTTTCTATTTTTTCCTAACATTAAAAACATTATTTGCAACAACTACAGCAGAGAACTGCTTCAGCAATATAAAACCTTTGATCAGAGAGGTGCAACTAATCGACCAACACATTAGTCTTGCACTCCATTATGCAAAGACAGTATTTTCTTATTTCGATAAAATAATTTTTGTTTATAAGTTCACATGAGTTGCAGCCCAATTGCATCTGGCATCACAACCAGTGGTCGAAATGCTAGCTGCAAAATAGCATTAGCCCAGAAAAATAATGTACTATGCGATAGTTTCTACTAATTTTATTAACAATAATTTTGTTGTCACTGTGCTGTTGAAAATAAATACCGTCCTAGCAATAGCAAAAACCTGTGCAGTAAAAAAACAGCTTTTCTTTGTCGTTAATTTATTTATCATATTGCTATGCTAGCATTATTAGGTACCAGGATTTCCGTTACTAATATTTTATCTTTGCTGCTGTTGTTTAGAAATAATTATTTTAATTTGTTAAAAGTGGTCGCAGCACAGAATAGCCTGGTATTTTATTTACTCTGTTACTGCTATATATTAAATACAAGCTTCATAGCAAGGGTACTAGCTAATTTAATCTAGCATTTTTTTAAACGCTGAACACAACCACTGTCGGCTACGAGATTATATGCATTTTGTATGCAGCGATATACATCACCAGATCGCTAACCCTGTGGTTGTCGATTGCAGGTCCAATCGTAATTGGGCTGTTAATTTCACAAGACTACGTCGAGCATTCTCATATAATGCTTTTTAGCTCCTCATAAAAATTAGTTTTTAATACATACGTATCTGTTTAATTTGCAGCCCAGTTAAATACCATATCATTTTTCATTCTTTTTATTAACTAACCCCATAGTGCAGTCCGTTATAAAACATGTATACAAAACATTTTTTAATTTGTGCGAACATATGAAATGTGACATTTAATTAAATTAATGTCAATTATCCATGTTGATTTGTCAAAAATACAAACTGCAAGCAAACGAACAAAGGTGGCGTATTGATTTTTAATTATAAGGACACAATGGACACAATCATGAATAAATATGACAACTTATGTGACAAGCAAATCGTTGACAGTTTGAGGCGAAAAAAAATCTTAAATGGAATTGACAAGCATCAAATGATTTTAGCGGCCAATGTTACCAGCAGCCAACTGCAAGAGACAGCTTTATCATTATCCCTCGTCAAATGACAAGACACCTGTAGAAATGAAAATTTTAATTAAAAATATTACAGTTTTTAGTTGCTGTTGTTGTATTTTTTAATGAACAACCTGCCAACTTACCGGCCAACTAAATACTTGCCCACAGTTGCAGTGAATAATAAATCAAAAATTTGAATTGTAAAAAAATACAAACTTGATCAGTATTTAACGGCTAAAAATCAATACTGGCGATTCTTGCGATCTTTGGCTCGAACAAGAAAAGAAAAACAAAGGAACTGCTTGAAGAAATAATAAAAGAATTAAAATCCGAAAATAGCAAAATAAAATAAATGACGGCTTCATAAAAATTAACAACAAATTACCAATCATTACAACGAACGGTAACAGCTGAAGTGACATAAAACAGCAACATTTATTTGATTGTCTTCAAGACACATTCAAACATTTAAACATTTACTGATTTCAAGAGGAAACTGCAAAATTAATAACTGCCATTAAAAATATTTAAAAGATAATTTGATCATGGCACTACAAAATACGAGGTTGGTCCCACAATTATCTGTCCTGACATGCACACATACAATAATGATTAAATTAATTTTTAAAAGTGCAAATAATCCAACCAAAATAATTCCCGAGCTGGATATTTCCCAAGAGAATATCTCTTGTTTCGTTTACAACAATAAAATAGTGACGGGATGTGCGAGCATAAGAAGGCATGCTAGCTGTGAAGAGCAGCCTTACAGTACTCGACCCATAAGAATAGAATAAAATGCATTAACAGATATAGCCAGACACTTCAAAAGTTGTGACATTAAAATAGAGAATCGTGTCCAGAAATGCTGAAGACATTTTCATTAGATCAAATTTAAACTAATTTGCAGCCCCTTCAATTATTTTCTGTTTGAATTTTTTAAAAATGGCTCTGTAGCAGAAGAGTTAGAATCTGCCGAGTAGATGGCTACTTTGAGGAGTGTGCGGATATTTAAGATTTTTTCATAACCAACAATTAGGCAATAGTAGTGATGTGTCAATCATGTTCAACGGCCTATGGTTTCCGATGAACACTTTCGCCTTTTTTTGTATGCAGTCGAATATCTCTCAAATAGGACTTAAAATATCTAGCACCGGTTTGAAAAACCAAGGCACTTGAAAGCTGCATGTGCCTTTTGAAAAAAAAAAAACGTTTAGTCCGTCATACATAACATTAGCGGTATTCAGTGTTTGTTGCAAATGTGCAGATGCAAAAAGTAATTTTTTTACAAAACTAAAGAGAAATTTTGTTGGATTTCATACAAATATTTTGCGAGACCATTTGCATCAAACACTGAACACCACTATTGAATGTTCGCCCCGAGAATTCTTAATACAGTGGCGGATCCAAGAGCATGTGAATAGAAAATCACCCGTCCCCAATAAAACAATTAAAAATTACTGTTTTCCACAAACAAAAAATTTAAAAGTATTCAAACCTTTTTAGTTTCCCTTAAAATTTGAGGGTCCAAGAGCTTAAGCTGAATCCGCACCCACCTAAAACATAAAACTGCATATAAAGTAATATAATTTACTGCTAGACTGTACACACATAACGTTAGGTATTACGAGTATTAGGATCCACCCTGCTGGTACGGTGCTATTCAGAATATATAACCTTGATCCTGACTAAGGTTATCACTCATCTTTCTATATTTCAACTTATCACTGCCATCTTCGGCTGGCATGAAATGCAAAGGCCACCATTATCTGGCATTGAATGATTGTTGCAAAAATAAAAAAGAGGTAACATATGTAAGGTAATGCCCAGTCCACCCCTCGTATCTTCTTGCATACATGAACATGTTCACGATCATATTCTAGTCATTGCTTCCTCATCACTGAATAAATTAATGAATGAATGAATGTCTGTAGCACAGGTGTCGATTATGTATCTGGTGGATGTCAACACAGCAACATGTTCATTTAATGCTTGTATTATCTCGGCACTTGTGATAAAATTGATTTAGTTGGTGTGTTAAAATTCTGTTATTGAATTCAAATGGTTTGAAGTATAGAAATGGTTACAATTAAGAGACTGATTAACCAGTGGAGTGGAGTAGTGTTTTTAATCTACTTTGCAAAAGTCATAATTTATATGAAAGTTATTTTATCTACCTGCATTAAACCACCGGTTTTTAAATTGTGTTAAAAAAAAAAAGATTTGTTATTTATTACCAGAGTTATAAAATAAAAACAGTGGATTCGTTTTTAAGATTGTAAAACTCTGCATATAAAAATGTGGTACGGAAATACCAAATCACTATATTTTCTCCTTTTTATATAAAAAAATTAAATTGTAGCTTAAATAAATTGTGGTAAAAGGCATTTGTCCAGATGATGTGTTTACAGCGAATACAGATCTATTATCTAGACCTAGATTAAATGTTTTCATTGATATATATTTACAGAAAATATGCAAAATCATTCAAAAATCAATTTAAAAAAAAAAATATCAAATTAATAACGAACGCGTTAAACCAAAAGATCCAAAATTATATTATTCACCATATCTGCAGCAAATTTTAATCGATTCGTTTTTGATTTAAAATAACACGCAAAAGGATTCTGCTCGTGAGAAAATGTATTGAGAATTTTTGTTTAATTGTATACGTAAAACAGGCATCGTTTTGTAAGGGATTGGGCAGTCGTTATCTAATATTGGCAGTAGAGCGATTCGGACTGGCTGTCAGCTGGCAGGCACAAATGTATGCTTTGCCGTAATTAGGTGCGCTGCCAGATGTTCACGCTTATACTTCCTGGTGGCGGCAGATAACAGATTCCTGTCTGTGCAAGGAGTCTGGCTAAATAAGTCGAACGTAGAGAGGTTAACAATCCCTAATCCACGGTGGAGCAGCATACACAAGGGATGCGTGGCCAAGAGGGTGCTTGGTGCCTAGTATGAGTACTATGGATACCAGTCGATCTCCAATTTTAATACAAACTTACCCATGCATATGGAGCTCTTCGTAGGTGGATATATTTTTCTATATTACAGAGATTATTTAGGAAACCTTGCCATAGGCGGAGAGCTGAAGAAAACTGCCCCACGAGATGTGGACGGGCCAATCTTTATAGGTATAGGTAAGGCGGTGGATCGTGACGTTCCGATAGGTATGGACAATGAAGCCTCGTAAGAGAAGGAGAGATTAATCTCTGTAGGAATTCCGGTGTTTATTGAACAATGGAGGAATTCTGAAGATGTGGGTGGACGGGACCTCGCAAGGGGTGGACGGGTCAGTCTCCAATGATACTCATGCCGAAGAGGCTTGGACAGTAGCGCACATTGTGCGCAGACACTTGTTAAATGTGAATGTCATGGTGGACCTAAGCCTTAGACAAATGCTAGCAATAAACTAGAGACTCCGTGAGGAGGAAGAAGATCGACACTCACCAGTCGAGAGTCTGAAATCACTACAGTCGAGAATAAAGGCTAGTGGTAGCATGAGACTTGAAAATTAGAAATCGGTTGCCTAAAATCAATTCGTGGAAAGAAGGGAGTCGAAAAGGGGAACCATAAAGTTAGCGGTCTGCTTCGATATCCTCCCTACATTATAATATAAGAGCGATTAGGATTAAAGAAATGCCGTGTTATTAGATACCAAGTGGTAAAATTCCCGTATGAGATTTTAATAAAATTTGAAGATTGTGTTTTCAACGGACAAAAAAAGTACCAGAAAGTCGATTTTTGGCAAACAATGTTATGTTTCGCTAAGTCGTAAATATGTCACTGCGAAACTGAAAGACACACAAACTTATACATTCGGCAAGGAACTATTATGCAGTTTGTTATGCACTCCTCAACGACGGTAAAAATGTATCCGAAAAACAAGCGATTACTGCCATTCAATAATTTTCATACGTTTCTAGCTAAATTTTGCTCTTATCTGGCAACCTGTCGCTATTTAAATACGACCATGACAAAATGTGCACAACTTCGTCAAAAAAAAAAGAAAATATCCAACAATATTTTTAGAAATAATGTGAAATATAGAGTGTTTTTAAAGTCCGATTGAACTTTAAATAGTAAAAAGTAACCCAAAAAACGCATACGTAGCATTAATATATGCATATGGCTATCGTGGGCTGTTCTTTATAAAGCGCATTCTAGACGTCTAATTTGGGCCACTTTTTTGAGCATTGGTGGGCATAGATCATAAACAACAAGGATAATGTTGGCCTCCAAGGCGTTAGTTGGTGCTGGTTCATCAGCATAAACTAGTGACTTTACGTGACCCCACACGGAATAATTGAGAGGTATCAAATCGATCGACCTTGAAGGCGAATTGACAGGTAAATTTCTCGAAATCAACTTATCGCGAAATTTTAATTTCAATAAGGCGATGGTTGCGATCGCCGTGTGGCACATAACGTCTTTCTGTTAATACTACATATTGCCGGATGAATGTCATCCATATATTCCAACAAAAAATCGTAAAGCACGGTACGGTAACGATCTCCATTGACCGTGATTCGAGCTCCGGCTTCAGTTTTGAAGAAATTCAGTCAAATAATGCCACCAGCGTGTAAACCGCACCAAACAGTGTTTTTTCTGGATGAATGCGGCAATTTGCTTATTAAACCAAAAATAGACTCATCGTTGAACACAAAACATCGGATCAGTTGAGTGCTTTTCAAAGTTAATCGGGATAATTTGGTAGCGTTGTTGTTTCAGCGTCAATATATTCGTGATGATTTGCCAAACCATACTGATCATAAATTCGTTTCGTAAGTTCTATCGGGCATAAAAACACCTTTTGAATATATATATATATATATATATATATATATATATATATATATATATATATATATATATATATATATATATATATATATATATATATATATATATATATATATATATATATATATATATATATATATGTTAGAACGCAAATACATTGCGTCTTCTTGTATTAAATTAATAATTCTATAAGGTTGTTTGTTCACAATGGTATCTCAACATATGACCTAATAATGCGGCGTTTTAATTTTAATACTTAAATGTGGGTTTGGAAGTTTTTTTGCGAGTAAATTAATATAAATATACCAGGTGGCATATTTAAAGGTCTAAAAATCATGTCGGAAATATTACCACTGTTGAAAATAGCTGGAGAAGAATTTAAAAAAAAAACAAGAGAGGACCGAGACCGCACAAAAAGAGGACCGAGTCCGAGATGCAAGTGTTGATTTCGGTTCTGAAAACGAATCGTGCAATAGAAACCTTTGAGCATTTATTTTAATTTTATTTAAAAAAAATTCTTTTACCTAATTCTACCACAACTAATTTTATTATAAAAATGTTTTTATTAAAAGCCAGGTCATCAGGAAACCTTTCCTCAACTTTTTAACCCTTTGTGCGCGAAAATCTTCGAACCAAATGAGAAAGCTTAAATAGCCTCAAAACAAAAATATTAAAGTTTTAACAGAAAGCACGCACAACAAACAAAATGTTGCCATATTGCGATTTTAAAGTAACCATTGCGAACACCTTTTATATTAATCTCCTAATTTAAAAAAAAATTAATGAACAGTTTTTTTTGAATACAAACTAACCACATAAAAAAAGCGGCAATCAGATGTCGTTTTATAAAAACATTTTTATATACAAAAGAAATCGGCAAATATTTTAAGAATATCAACACTTTTAATATACGTCACTCTTCGCTATTACTCCAGTTCACTGATCTTTTAAAATAGTTCACTTTTCATTACCCAGAAAAAATTTTGATTTTGCTAGAAGCTGAAAAAAACGAAGATCCTTCATAAATCCTTACCACTACTTCTTGCAATCAAAGCAACAAAGCGAGCGAAAATAATATTTAAATTTAAAATTTTTTCTTTAACTATGCAGCAAAGGCTAATGTTTTAGCAAGTGGTTATAACTTACTGCTATTTCTAACGCGTAACTGCCAATTTTTTTGTTTTGTTTGAAAGACTTATTCAAATCTTGTGAGAACTCAAAAGCATCCATAAAATTTTTTTAATTTAAATTATACATATTTTAAGCTGGATTTGCCATTAGTTCTTGGGACGCCATTTTTTGTGCTTTTGACCTGGTTTTTTTCTCATCGCATTAGCTCTGAGAATATTTTTTGGCTAATAGCGGTTCTAATAAAAGCAAATATCAGATCAATTTCATCTTAGACACTCCTTGCAAGAATGTATTGGCTTTCGGAAAATCTGATGGTCAAGAAAATGGCTATTACTCGCGGAGGTGGTTGAACAATTTTTGTCGATGGACAAGAAAGGACATTTGAAGATACAATGATACTGACAAACAAATATATCAAAGAATCTATTCTAATATTCAGTACTTACTGCACGCACGCCCAAACCTTACTTTGGCCTAATTTCTTCATCCGTTCCTGAAGGACACTTGTGATGGAATAGATACCATAGAGAGGTCTATGTCCTATGTCCTTGCAAGATTTCTTTAATGTTGGCAAAGAAAAATACAAAGCAGGTATGGTTGGGCAAGCGGCCATAAAGTGGACGGAAAAGTAACCGAGATATAAACTTGGTCTACAAAGATGGGAGAATACGGTGAGCGATTATAGATATCGGTGATAACAGGGCACTAAAGTACAGTAATTCATGCGATAAGAATTGTCATAATAAGAAGGAAATGGATCCGAGATTGTGAAATGGTTGGATATATGTAAAAGTTGAGACTGAACTTGGAAAGCTATTCTTAACTTTTTTATTTAGCAGACCCATAATGATATGAATATGCAGTAGCATATCTAGAATGACTAGTTGACTCTGTGGTAATACAACTGAACGGCTGTATTCTGAGTTGATCCTTATGAAATCTCACCTTTCCGGAGCAATCAAAATCCTATCATCATCAAATCATAAAACATATAAAAATCAAATTTAAAATTTCGCAGATTTGGGCGTTTGAAAACTGTTGACAACGATAACTTCAAACAATAAAAATTTTGAAAGTTGTTACTTAAATTATAACCAAAATATGAATAACTAAAGATAGTAGTTAAATTTATAAACAATAGTTACAACAACAACACTTATAACACCAACAATAACAATACAATCATAACAACACTATTACAAAACATGTGGCGATGCATAACGGCGCTGCAGGTGCATGAATGTTTTATTTTGAGCTTTTTTTCGTAATTTTTTTTTCATGCAGCAAAGAATTCAAATCTTACAATATTTTGTTGTTATTGCTGTAGTATTTATTTGTCTATCAGCTATACAACAACTGCACAAAAAACTATCTTTAAATCACAATCACACTACATGTCTCGTTTGTAAAAGAGGGCGCCACATTTAAAGAAAAAAATTTATTTTAGTCAAAAAAAACAGCGGCAATAAAAATAATCAACAATAGCGAAACACCAATAACAAAAACAAAAAATTGAAAAAAAAGAAATATTAACAGCTGCTTTATTTGTTGCTGCTGTTGATCGTTGTCGTAATTTTGTAACTGCTGCAGCAACTGATGTTGCTGCCGGTACTTATGCTGAAACTGAACTACTGCTGCAGTGGCTACTGCCACTGATGATTGCAACTGAATGTTTCAACGTAATTAAAATATCAACACACAAATTTTGAACGTCAGCCAATAACAATAGAATTCTGGCTGCTTTGGCTGGGAGTGTGTAATGGGTCTCATATTCATGAATTTAATTTTTCCCCCGTTTCATTGCTGTTGCTGCTGTTGTTGTTTTCGTCATGCCAAACGCCAACTGATGAGATTTTTTCTTCTTCTTATTCCGTATTATTTATACAAAATACAATCTTTAATTGCAGCTGTGCAATTATTCTGCTGTTATTTATACCCACGGTATGCTATGCAGAAGATATGGTGGGCTTTTTAGGTTGTCGACATCAAATAAAGTGAAAGCTGACACAATGAGATCTGTACACAATTTAGTAAAATTTTAGTTCGATATCTTAGAAAGAAAGTTCAGCCTTTTAAGGATTTCTTAGTGGAATTTTCTTTCTAGAAAATATTAATAAATTTTTATTGTATTTTGGCGCAAACGTTATCTACGGTCAATTTTTAGTACAAAAACTTTCTATGAATAAATTAAGGACTTTTTTCGCCCAAAAAGTTTGTGCAATAATTTGTGGCGAAATATTTTAACACATTTTAGAACGAATATTTTGTATTACATTTTCATAGAACATTTAGACAATTTTTAGTACAAGTTCTAGCTTAGGAAGATCCTAATACATGTTCAGTTCAGAAACTTTCTATAAAAAATTTCGATCATTTTTAAAGAATAGTTAATACAAACGATTATCTGAGAAAGATGTTTTGATAAAAAATATTTTCTATAGAAAATTTTCATAAATTTTTAGAACACAAATTTTTTATACAGAATTGAAATACATTTTCATGCCAAAAATTTCCCATAGACAACTATAGCACTAATTATAAAAAATATAGAATTTTAGAAACAAGTTTTATTGAAAATTTTAGAACATTTTTAGTAGAATATTTTCTTAAATTTGAGATGAAAAAATGTCTATAAAACTTTTTATAAATTTTTAGTACAAATGTTTTCTGTGAATAATTTTAAAAAACAATAAATTTCTAACGAGAATTTAGTACTTTGTTAGCACAAAATCTTCGGAAGAAAAATGAATTTTTAATAGAATTTTCTTGAAAGATAATGGAAGTACATCTTTTATTTTAGTACAAAAATTTTCAACAGTAAATTTTGAGTACTAAAACATTCTATGAATAAGTTTAAATACACTTCTACTACAAACACTTTATATGGCAGTTTATAACTTTGCCAGTATCTGCAATGATTCTCTACGAGAAATGATGTGTTATTTTTAGTACAAACATTTTCTACGAAAAATTTTAGTAGGTTTGTAGTACTAAAATTTTCTAGCGAATTCTTTTGTTATTAAAATGTACTAAAATTATCTTTGGGATATTTTTTTACATTTATAAGAAAATGTTCTCTGAAAATTTTACAACATTTAACATCTTTAATAGGAATATTTTAAGTTGAAAAACTTACTATTAGCAGAAAAACTTTCTGTGTAAAATATGCTATAAATTTCTATGGAAGAGGGTGAGTAGTAAGTACCTTTTTAGTGTAATAAAGTTTTGTGAGAAACTGAAGTACATTTTTATTTAATATTGTCTACGAAAAGTTTTAGTACAGCCTTAGTACAAAAATGATTTACAGAAACTTTTAGTAAGTTGGCAATTTAAAGTACAGAAATTATTGAAAAGAAGAATATTAAGAACATTTTCGTAACAAAATGTTTTTATCCAAAATAAAAAATCTTTTTTCCTTAAATGAAAAAATAAATATACGATTCAGGTTTGGTTATAAAATGTACCGCGTAGTACAAGGGGTCTACCTACTGAAAATTTCCTGCTGTTACAGATCCTTCCCTAAGTGAAATCTTACGCTACACTAATTGCAACATATGAAATAATCGCCGTCGATAACATTATCAATACATGTACTATTGGATCCAGAAAAGGTTAACTTTTGATGGGGTTACTATAAAAAATATTAAAAGTTTTCGTTCAGGAAAATAGTTTAAGGGAAGAAATATTTCATATTTCCTTCCCCTGAATATGCACTTGGCAATAGCATCGACAATCACCGGTTGTAATATCGAGACAGAAAAATACAGATAATATTTGTAGCGCTATCACGGTATCTACTTGTATCGACAGCATTAGTAAATTTTTTTTATCTATTATTGCACTCAAAGTGCAAAGAACTTGTTGCACAGAATTTAAGTATTTTATTTTATTATTTTAGTTTCATTAAAAACAATTTATTTGTTATCTTTTTTTATTATTATTGCGGTGTTGTTGGTATTTTTATTGTTATATTGTTTAAGAGCAATTGTTATTATTTGCACAGCTAATTGTCAGGCAATGTGCCATTTGCAACAACACTTGCTTGCATTGCTGGCATTAAGGCACACATCCTCCGAAAGCACCCACACAATGATTATATTTTTCAGTTGTTTATAGTGATTCGTCGTCGATGCAGATAAAATGTGGCAACTGTCGCACTTACATTAAGAAGTGGTTACGTTTATTAATTAATGCAAGTCATTCATTAAAATAATACAAATACAGTTCATTCATCACTTAGTCATCAAGTATATACTTCGGAAAATGTTTTGAAGTGATTGAAATATGAGTGATTTCATAAAAAAAATATCTAGACTCTTAACTGGCCGAATTCATGTTATGCTCCAGGGCCATTCCAGAATTTCTGAATCTTTTAATATAGGCTCGATTATTTGTAGTAACTTCCTTAAGAGCAGCTCGAAATATTCATCGATAGTAGATTACACGAATAAAATCATATTAAAGCTTTAACGACACCCATCCCAAACTGTGCTCACTATAAAGTTTGAGTGACCTCCTCAACTGTTTGCAATGTTGATCCGCGCAGCGCGTACGACATCTTGCAGATTCTGCCGCCCTAATTGGCTGGACACAACTTTTAAATACAACTTCCCATAATGTGAGCTAAGATTTTCATGTTTTAAAATAAATCTTCGCATGCATTTAAACGTTAGTCGCATTGTTTGTATTTAATTCTTGTAGAAAGTTCAATCCACACAGAGTGATAGTGTAATCGATTACCAACTCTAAATTGAGTTTTAAATATTTAAACAACAACAAAAACCCCCCTAAAAAAGGAGTTAAATATAAATGACTGCAATTACCCATGTTGACATGTGCATAAATTACATGTGTAGCAAACAACTAAAGATTGTTAAAAAAAATTACAATATTTTGTTACAATTTAGAAATGATAAAAACGAAATATTATACAAACACTCCAGCATTAAGGTGTTCAAGGCATTTTTAAATAATTTTGTCGGAGGCAACTAAAAAAACACCCTACAGGGTGGATTTGTTTAAACGGAATGCCATAAATTCTGGGGAACACAAACTTGTCTGTTTCTGCCCTGGTTTTTTTCTTTTCGCATAAGCTTTGAGAATATCTTTTAGCTAAAAGCGGTTCTGACAACAGAAAATATTAGATTAATTCCATTGTAGACATTTCTTGCTTTCAGTGAATATGATGGCCAAGAAAATGCCTATTTATTCGGCGGAGGAGCTTAAACACTCTTTGTCGATGGACAAGAAAGGATTTTGGAAGATACAATAATACTGACAGACAAATAGATCAAAGCATCTATTCTAATATTCAGTACTTTCTGCACGCACGCCCAAACCTTACTTTGGCCTAATTTCTTCACCCGATCCTGAAGGACACTTGTAATGGAATAGATACCAATGAGTAATTGAAAGTGATAGGTAGGTCTTTCTATGTCCTTGCAAGAAATTTTATAAAATGTTCCTCTTACTATTTCTGTTTTGGTATTCAATTGAATTTTTTGGAAATGGTTTTTTCTAAACTTTTTTTATGAAGTGGCAACACATATATTATTATAACTTGAGCACGATGTCAAATGACATCCATTTGAATCAAACATCGGGCACCTCGTTAGAAAGGAGGTTAGGGAGACTTAGATGCCAATGGAACTTCAAAGTCGGGTACGTGTCATTGCACTTATAAACGCATGATGAAAGTAAACGTGTACTCCAAGTTAGTGCTGGAATGTATTCTAAAACTAAACAGATGTGCTTCGGTGAACGAGGTAACGTTGATATGGGTTAAAGGCCACATATGCACAGCAGGGAATGAAGCAGCAGACTAACTGGCAAAAAGGGGATCTACTGTGAATTTATGTAGGCCGGAACTCAGAGTTGCACTGAAGAATGACCTAGTTCGAGCAGAGGTCCTACAATATGTAGACTCATTGAACCTGAAAAGATGGAGGGAGGCTACTACATATAGGCAGGCTCGAATGACACTGTCGGCAAGAAGGCCAATAAAGTGCTTATATTAGACTACTGCGTTAGTGTCATGTCACTCAAACTTAAAAAGTATCATCTGGCTAAGATGAAAATCGTAGAAGACGATACTGGCAGAATGTGCCTGGAAAAGGCTAAGATGGTGGTGCACGCTGTGTGTAAATGTCCAGCACTGGGTAGCATAACGCTTAGGATTACGTGCAGACTTTTGTTTTATATGAATGCCATGGGGAAACTAAGCCTTAGATAAATTACAATTACAAGCGACTTCGTGATGAGGAGGAGTGTCGATAGTTACCAGCCGACAGTCTGAAACCACTAGAGTCAAAACTAGGTAGGGTTTCCACAAGACTCAATAAAAGTAAGGTAGGCGTGAATTACAAATCGGTTGTCTGAAATCAATTTAAGGAGCAAAGAGGATCGAAAGGGGACACAAAACGTAGGATGTCTGCTTCGATATCCCTAGCAATTACAGGAGACTCCGTGATGAGGAGGATATAAAACTAATTTACTCATATGTATATATTATAAATAAAAGAGCACCCAAGATTGAGCCTTTTAGAACTCTAAAATCATTTGTTATTGGCGTTGAAATAATTCAATTAATTTTTGTTCTTTGAAATACTATTCTATGTTACAAGTGTTTAGATTTTCGTTGGATTTTTGCAGACAGAAATCTAATAAAAGTAGTTTTGACTGTCAACAATTTTTTAAGTCAAATATTCTCATTACATTGTTATCGTATTATGTTTACACAACAAAGAAATAGGCACAAAATATGATCGAAGGACTATGTCAAGCACACAGTTTACATAGTATTAACCTAGATCTTTAGAAAATTATAGGCCTTTTAATTTTTTTATGGCGCAAATAATTCTTTAATTTTTTTTCTGCAAAATTAATTATTATTTATTGATTTTTCTTTCTTTTTTTTGGTGGAAATAATTATTAAATTCTGATATGTGATTTTATTTGTTACAAAAAAAAAATTTTAAAGTATTAAATATTTTGGAGAAAATAATAAAATTGAAGATGTAATAATTATTTCCGCAGAAAAATAAAACCGAAAAAACGTAATTATTTCCATAAAAAATAAAAATCAAGAAATAGTAATTATTTTTTTTTTTAAAGTAAAAAAAAAAATTAAAAAAATAACAATTATACTTTTATTTTGATGAGAAAAGTCCATGGCCGTTTTTGTGGCGACGGAAGCTGAAAAACAAATATTTGAGGCAGCGCGCGCTGTCGTCGGCGAATTAGTCGTCTTGTATATTTGCTCAATAATTCCTTGTGATATTTAATTTTTTGCCTCTGTAAAAAATGCAAAACTAATCAAATGAAAATTTTCACCGTTTAGGAAATTAAAAAAAAAGATGGCGAGAGCCATACGGCTGTAAAATTTCTATCCGTATTTTTTATCAGATGCATAACATAGAGTTTCCTCACAATAACATTTTCTCGTTTCTTTGAATTTCTGACAGGTCGTTTTACTCAATACAATAGTGTGAAAAGCCCTTGAAACTGATGCACATCTTTTCATTTTATTCAAAATTCAGTTAAGGTATCTCGTTTTGAATAAAGTTGACACGTTCATAGAACAGTACGGCACGCATACGACGACTTCTGTCGAAACGAGTTACCTTTTCTTAACTGTGAATAAAATTTCAATGGAATCAAAAGTTGCGCGTCGATTTTATAGAGATATGACTACAGCTAGAATTGTGCCAAAATAAATGAGGCAGGTCGTGATGTATTTAACCACCAACTATTATCAAATTATTATGTATGTAAATATTTTAATATGTAACTATTAATTATAAATATAAAGTATCTATTAAGTAAATGAAAATTTCATTGAAATTGAAAGTCTATTCTCTGATTATACAAAGGCTAACTGGGAAATTCTTAGCAGAATAATAGAGAATAAAATTAGCTTATCTCAATATAAGAGATGTTCCGACCAAAACTGTTCATGCATTTATTCGTGAATTCAATGAATGAATTTAACGACTTTAATTAAAAGCTCTTCATATACAATTTTCCAGGAATAAAACATGAACGGAAATGTTATCAAAAGTATCTGTTGGTAATAAAAAAAAGTTGGAAATTAGCCAAACATTGTAAGGATAAACCCAGATCTATATATTCTTTAGAAGGTACTAATAATGCTATTATTAAGAACAGCGCAAAAGCAAATATTATAGGCGAATATTTGTCCAGTGCACATAATACAACCACTGTGCGGCTTCATTGACAGAAAGAGTTGATAGTCAGTTCTCTTGATCACCTTCAATCTGAAAGTTTCACAAATTGTCTGACAAATCGAGAAGAAGTGGAATTTTATATTAAAAACTTAAAAAATTCCAAATCAACAGGTATCGATGGAATACAAAACAGTTTTAAAAAAAGCTAACTATCATAACTTCTGCATTCAGACAAGCTCAAGTGGTCCGAATTTTGAAATGAGATAAAAGCCTTAAAATAACTTGTAGTTCTTGCCCAGTTCGCCTTCTGAACTGCAAAGATAAATTATTAAAAAAAATAATTCTTGGTAGAACCATTTGTGGGTGATAATAATTGTATTCGTGAATGTTAATATGTCTTTAGAGCGCAACATTAAATAAAACGAGTAGCCAATAGCACAAAACTTAATAAGAGCAAAAGGCTCTCTACAGATGTTATCTTTTTTGACTCGATTTGGACTCGTCTTTATGCTTAAATAATGGGTTTGCCTTTATATTTGGCTAAATTTGGAACGCTTTGTTAAAAGTATCGAAGGATCCTGGTCTAATGAAATGTCAATTCCTAGTAGAGTGTCACATAGACAAATGCTAACACCACTTTTATATTCTCTTTATATATCAGATTTTAAAGTCAAGGTGCAGACGATAGCGCGTTTGTTATCCAAATCAAAGTCCCTAATGCAATAATAAAACATATATCATCTAAAAACATTATTCACTAAATGTAAAATAAAATTAAATGAAGAAATATATTGAGCTATAATATTTCCATTCAACAGTTTTCCTAAAAGATTTCCATCTCGTCCTCCCTATCCAAGATAAGATAGATTCCATTGGGTACCACGGTGTTACCCTTGATCGCAAACTATTATTCGAACCGTGATTTCTTCAAAAACTGTGGCATGCAGCAGATCCCCTTATCCTCTTCTTAACAGAAATAGTAAGTTAAACGTAAGTTTGTTTTTTGTATAAAATGTATAAGAGACGGATCTTAACGTCCAGTATAAAAGGATTGTGTAAAATCATGTAAACAAAAACCGAAAGCTCTTCAGAACAAAAACTTCATAATTTTATACATCCTTCCTATAGAAGCGATTAACAGAGATACGACTCTGTCGTTTACAGACAAATGTAGAAATTCAAATTTGGAATACCTTAGGAGATTGGCCATCGGTAGCAAACTGATCTATTTAGACATCTGTTAAATTAGCAGCCGTTATATCCTTGTGTTGGCACTGCAACATTGTTGCCGTTCCCTAGTTTTGTTAGTATTTGTCGTGCAACTGCTTCCTTTTTGATACTTTGAATTAAAAAAAAAAACTAAAAATGTTTTATGCCTGATATTCCTTAAACCAGATGAGATGTCTGAAGAAGTTCAAAAGGACGAGTTGTTATTTTCTTTTTCTTACTTCATTTCCACATTTGATTGGTTTTTTGCCAACATCTAAATATAGTAAGAATTATTCATGTTCGGATATAACAACACATGTCCTGGTTGCAGACGCAATAGTTAGTTAACTTACTTTTCTCTAATCAAAATCGGAGTGAATCCTCATTTATAGACCCATATAAAGAACGTATAAAATAAATCAGTTCGACATCAATATCTCCAAATAGTCAAATGTGAACAGACGCGGTGATTCATGAAAATCCCATAATTATGTCCTATGCTGTACTCGAAACATTCATAAATCTTGAGTCGCAGAATGACTATTTTGTAACACTCGCGTTACCAGAACACCCGCTCCTCCTGACAAATCCGCTTAATCACCACTACAATACTTCCTTACCGTGAAATAAATAAGTAGATGAAACAAAGGTGACATTAGTATTGAAACACCAACCAATTTCAGCCAGTAACCATTAAAATGTCAAAACCCATATTGCCAGCTCACCAAGGAGAAGGGTACGAGTAACAAAAAAATACATGCAAGTGAGAGACTTTAAATGTTATTGAGTTCATTTATCGATATTATACAAAAATAAAAAAAAAGGATTAAATAAAAAATTCATATGATAATTTTGTCTGTTGCTTTTATGTCTCTGCTAAATTTTAAAATACATATGTTAAACTACAACCACAACAACAATGAAAAGAAACTGATAAAAACATACGAATACACATGTGAAACAAGGACCAATGACTTTTCGCTCATACGAATCTACGAGTCCGCTGTGTTCGCTTCTTGCTTTACTTTTGCGAAATTAGAGGAGACCCCTACAACTGAAACGCTTGAAGAATAAAAAAAAAAAAAAAAAAAAAAAAAACATCAAATTTATAGACCTCAAGCAGCGTGTTAAAATATGAGTATTGAACTGCTGCCGTTGCTGCTGCTAGCTGGCTGCCTGGTTTGTTGGTTAGTTGCCGTGTTGATGTCGTTGTTGCTGTGGTTGAATTTATCGGTGATATTTTGTACGATACAATTTGAATTTCAAATTAAGGTCCACAACGCACACACCACATTTATTCACAATTGTTAATGTTGTTAGTACAAAACCAAAATCAACAACAACAACAAAATTATATACCAGCGATATAACATTTCTTAAATTTGTATGTTGTTTGCTGCACATTTGATTCCTTTCAACCAGGAACCTGCTGCATTGGTTTTAAATTACAACACGTATGTGTGTTTTAATAAAAAAAAAAACCTGGAGATTATAATAGGGCGATCGACAAAGCTATTCGACCGGTTGTACGAACGGTTTTAAGGGGCATACGGCGATCGATTTTTTTTTAAAAGGCGATATTTCGAACATCGAATACCCACTTTTCTTTGCTTTGAAACCCAACGCGTTTCGATTTTTTTCTTTCATTTGGTGAAATATATTTGTCAGAATCACCAAAAATTATATGATGGTAGCGCTTTGAATGGGTGTGATGTATTGGAATTTCAAAGTTGTACTTTTTAGATCTAGTTCGTACTCACGAGCAGCCGACATAATGGCCCACATCAAGTGCACCATGTTGGCCTGTAGTCAGAATGTAGCCCTCTGGCAGTGCAATACTCTCCTGCCTACAGACCACAACACGCCAAAACGTACATTATGCCCAACAGGTATTTGTCGCATTGGCTATCAAAAGACACAACATGCTCGGGCGTAAAGTCATAATATATTCTAGGTCCTTACTGGTAGGAAAATAGCTTTTACAACATGACTTGACTGATCATTATTGTTTTCAGATTTTTTGTTGAGAAATTCAGCCTATAACCTATAAAAAGCTGAGCAATGAACAACAACGGGCAACTGCGGTTAGTTTAGGAGTCCATATATGGGACCTCTCTGTCAGAAAAATAGTCCCAAAATTTCAGATATGTCCAAAAAACAAAAAACATGTTGCACATGCAAAGAAATAATATGGGTGTGGCATGGTCACCACAATCATATTATGTTCTCTAAAACCACATATTGTTGCGGCAAATAAATAATGGTTATTTGAAAATATTTTACTTTAGTTGCGCTAAAGTAAAGTTGTTGTCTATATTTAATCTTTAAATGATTGCCATCCTAAAAAATTGCAACATGATTGAGTTGAACAACACAATTTTTAATAAAATTCTAGCCACAAAGTAATTTAACTATACAAAAAGATTATATTAACTCTAACCATAAAATATTCTTAAAAAACATAATATGTACGATTCATGTAGCACGACTTGATGCGATTGCGATTGTATTCCATTCAGTTCGTAAAGCTCACCTAAGAGTAACTCTCTGAGACTGCATTTCTTTTTCGATTTTGCGATCCGCGAATGCGGCAATTATAGTGGTTTATAAATCCGTTGAGGTAAAAATTTGCCTCATCACTGAACAAACCCTTCTTCGAAAAACCAATTTTTTGTACACGTATGCATAAGAAAAACAAACGACGTCCTTAATGGACTCTGGGATTTTCAATACTTTCCGTAGTAAAATACGAAAACCCCAGTAGCTGCAATCGACCTTATTTCAGAACAACCTGGATAGCCACACTGAAGTCTTTTCATGTGTTACATACTGACCCTGTTTATTCGAAATTCTGGATCAAATTTCAAATTGTGCGTTCAGAATGTCGATTGTGTCAAAGAAAATAATCATATCGTACTTTAATTGTTTACTTTTTTCGAGCACCCATTTTTACAATATCCTTTCGTTGCGTGTGTCTCTGTGAAGGGAACCTATAATATTAACTTCATTTTGTTTGTCATCTGGAAACTGAGCTTGAATGATGCTTTAAGCCCCTTTCCTTAGATTATCCTTGGAGCTTTGCAGAGAGATACCTCATCTAATGCTAACTGTCAAAAGTAAATATTACATTGGTTGTCTACACTATTTCACTTCTGTAAAAATGCGACCCTGATCAAATGAAAAGTCTAGGCTTTTAGAAAATATTAAAAAAAAATCGTAAGAATCGCACCTTTATCCGACGTTTAAAACATTGTTTTCCCATTATAATAAATATTTTCTCATTTCATTAGATTTTTGACCAGATTGATTAAAAAAAACCTAATAGTGCGAAAGCGTCTTTAATACCACAGATATCCATCGCTTTGATGACGAGTTTTAATATTTTTTTACTCAATATTTCACTGAAGGGTATATAAAATTCGTTATGGCTGCATACAATTTCCTTAATTGTTATGCTTAGATTTACGCATTTTTTGCACGCATAAAGCGCGTTTATTGTAAATAAACATGTTGTTGCATACAGATAGTATTTATGCTACGCTTGCACCCCAGCCATTAGTGATAAATAATGATGGGGATTTGTTGTTTGTAGGTGCTTTGTTGCACAGCACACTCTGCACTCAGTACAAGGAGCAGTCTAAAATTCACCACGATCGCATGCAACATTTGTTTATTTTCCTTGCAACTTAAACTGTAGCTGTGGCTGGCGTCTATAGAAGTGCACTTTGAAAAATGATATCAAAACTTATGGACATGTTTTATGGAATCATGTAAAGAAATGTTAATTTATAATTATTTTCGTTATTTATTTCAATTGAATTTTGTAAATTTATTACTGGAACAGGCATCAAATTGAGATTTGGTAGTTTAATGGCAACATGTAAAGTAATTATATGGAGTGACCAGCAGAAAATTATTGCTGCCATTTTTATAATTGTTAAAACGGAAAAATATAAATTTAATTTTCAGTTAGTTCAATTTTGTTGATCAGTCTCGCCTTTGTTAATTATAGGAATTGAAACAAGCCAATGTACACAGGAGTATTTGTACTAAAATTCTGAAAACCCTAAAGTAAATCAACAGACATAATTTTTAAATATTTTTTCACACAAAATCAAAAGAAAATCTAAAGTCCAATCATCAAAGTCAGACACATCGTTTTCATGATATTCCCTTTCGTTACTGCTTTCAATTAGATCATCCGAATCAGGGAGTGCTGTCAGCTGCGTTGCATACCTTGGCGTCAGCCAGCATTGCCATTTTAGCTATTTAGAAGCTCAATCTATCTCATTATTTTGTCTTTTAGACTTGAAAATTGTATTTAAACTTTGCAGCTTTTTACCCTATTTTTGAATTTTCACTTTAGATATTTTAAAAGCTAAATTTTGTAAACATTAAACAAATTTTTTTATTTACTTAAATCCTTAAAATCACTTCAAAGCCTACTCAAAAAATCTGGCAGCACGTGCAGAGCATACACCAGGCTTAATCAGACGCCGGTGCCTCGAAGTTGTCCATGACAAAAACAATTCGACCAATTTTTTCCCAAAATTTTTAAATAATTTATATAACAAAAGTGAAGCAGGTGTAAAATGTGAAGAAGCGAAAAAAGTTATATGACAAAATTGCCAAAGTTTTGTAATTGAATCAATGTAACAGCTGCGGAAAAGTCTGCGATCCCATAAGAAAACTTTGAGAAAAATATGGTTTTTTTAAACTCCCTTTTTTACATATTGAAAATAAAATATTTAGATAATAATTGATAATTTAAATAGAAAGTACGTCAGTTTAAGGATGCAATGAATGAAAATCTGTTTTACGATTTGGTAAATCTGGTAAATCGTACGAACACTATGAAACTGTTCGATATTGAAAAAGAGAATATGGATGAAAATTTAGCAGTCTAATGGTTCTCGTTATATGATAAATTGTTTTTATACAATCAAGTTATTTCGTTAGATCAGAGTTGTATTTAAGGGTTAACAAAACACATGAATAGAAAACCAACAAAAATGGTATTTAAATCGCGTTATCAGGAAATAAGAAATATTTGTATATTTTTGGCCCAAATTTCTCGTCTTGATTTTGTTTGGATTTCCCATTTGGTCTACGGAATTTCAAGCATAAGACGTTTAAGTTTTTATTAAAAAGTTGGGTAGACGGTTTCTGATGAGTCGACCTAAGTAATGTGCGAATTGAGCATAGAGATTAGCGTGCCTACCCTCAACAAATAAATTGTATTTTTATAATAACATGAGCTAAATTAGGTAGAAATAATTTTTGAAATAAAATGTTAAATAAAAACAAGCAACAGAATTTTTTTTCGTTATACTTTTCTTGTTTTTCTTGCTTCCCGCGGGACGCCAATGTTGAGTGCTCGAACACAGCTATTGTTATGGTAGGTTTGACTTATATTAAAAATGATAGTATCGAAAAAGCAATACAACACGCTACACTACGACTGATTCCTATACACTTGTGTGTGACTCGTGTGGGATATTCTGGTACCACTTTTGGCAAGCTTTTTCATATAAATGCTTTTATTTTTAAATAAGTATAACTATTTGCTGTGCTACTTGTAGCTATTCGAATAAAAATTATTGCGATATTTACAGAATCTTGTCATTTTTAAAAAAAATATATTTTTTTTAATTAGAACAAAAAACTATACGAGAATTTCGCGACCAATTACACCCTCTGCTGTCTAGCAACAAGAGTCTTAATATCGATGTAGACAATGCAAAGTTTCCTTTTTTCGTTACGGACATAATAGAATCGGTTATAGAGATACTCGCACTCATAAAATTAAATTAAAATTCAATTAACGGATATTTTTTTTTTGTTATTTTAACTAAACTATAGATCAAAGAAATTTTATTATCAGAATTAATTTATTGCAACGATATTTACATCCGACACAATAAACTCAACATAAATATTTATGACCAATAAATCTCAAGCAAATATATTTTTCGTGAATGCTAATAAACACGTAATAGCACAAACTGAAACAGTCCATATAATTGTTGTTGCTTAATAGGCGATAAATTTTGAACTTTGAATGTGAAAACAATTTTACAACCAGCGCAGATTTTAAAAGAATATCAAAAACATTTAAAGAGTTAAAAGTAGCGGTGAGTGCACTGACAGTAGTCCTGACTTATACCTCTTCATGGTGGCGAATAGGTAACAGGTGCCTGTCTCTGCTAGAAGTCTAGCGAAATAAGTCGAGCGGGAAGAAGTTAACACTTATAAAAATCCGCAATGCACGGTGTAACAGCACACGCCAAGTGAGGAAGCCGATAGACAATAATGCCTCGCGAGGGGTGGACGCATCAATCTCTAAAGGTAGTTCTAAGGCGTTGGATTGTGAGATACCGATAGGGATGCACAATGCCGCATCGCATTAGGTAGAGAGGTAAATCCCTTTAGGAACTCTGTTTTTTATTGGCCAATCTGTAAAGAAATGGACAAAAAAACCTCGCAAGAGGCGAACGGGACAGCCGCCAAAGATACTCCTGATGAAGAGCTGCGACGGTAGCGGACATTGTACGTGATTGTCCAGCACTGGCTAGTATAAGGCTTAGGACCACGGGCTGACTGTTGTTGTAAATGACATGGGGCTCCTAATGCTTCGATAAATGCTAGCAATAACAAGAGACTCCATGATGTTACCACGGTCGGCCTTTTCAGGAAAGGTCAGTGTGCTACTAGACTCAATGAAAATAAGTTGGTTGTAAATTACAAAACGAGAAAAGAAGGCGGTCGAAAGGAAACCTGGTCTGCTTCGATATCCCCCCTACATTGATATTAATTAAAATATTAATGGTAACGATTTTCCTAAAAATTAAAACATTTCTTTACAATTTATTTTTTTAAATTTATATAAGTCATTGAAATTAAAATCTTATTTAATAGTAAAAATTTTAATACAATTTATTAAATTCTTCAAGCTTAAGTCTTTTTTGTATAAAAACTTTTTGATTTTTCTCGACATTTCGCTACTCCATTGATTAGGCAATAACCAAAACCAACAAACAAAAACTACTTTCAAGCTTGAAGAATTTAATAAATGAATTTTAATTAAAACAGATCAAGAAAAAGCAATAATTTGTTTAAAAGTTTTAATATTTTTATTTATTTAAAACACGATGTTTTATTAAGTCATAAAGTGACTTTTGATAGTTCAATGGTTTTTCTTCCCACCAGTCTTTATTAACTCAAATAAGCGATTGTTTGTCGTCGAATTGTCATCGGGCAAGACTAGTCGATGCCTTTTCAATTTTTAACAAAAATACGATTATTATTAAAAATGTCCTTATTCGATCCCAATTAATTTTTTTATTACAGTATTCCAATTTATCTGTTTGGGGGACAAGCTTGTCTCTGTCAGCTCATGACCTCTACCCAATATTTCGAAAAAGTAGGAATTTCTTATGCTTATAACTTCCAAACCAAATGTGACGTTTAAGACAAGAACATTAAAGTCGCCGTTAAAGGCGACGGAAAATAGAACCTCCCAATCGCATCAGATTCGAACGGAAACCACTACTTAATTAATATTAAAACTTAAATATAAATTAGAGCAAATCAGTTTAATTAAGCTTAGATATATTTATATCAAAGTTGTATAAATCCGAAAATATCACCGGTAATTTAATGAATTTGACAGGGTGTATACATTTAATCTACCTTGATCTTTTTTGATCCTCTCCTAAGTCTTTTGTTGCATTGAAAAATTTCAATCAATAATAGCAGCTATAAATCTCTAGTTTTTTATTTGCTTTTAGCTCACAAGCATCTAAATTAACTATGACGGATCCGTTGTTATAAGACATCACAATGACATACTGCAAGTAACTAAATTAGTTGATACATATTTATTATTACCTTCAATTGTATTAGTAAATCTTCGTTTTTTTTTTTTGCACAATTTAAACAAAACGGTAAACAGATAAATGTCAATATGCAAATTATTATCAAGTAAAATATAGGAAGTTCAAGTTGAAACAAATCAAACAACATGCGATCAGTAGTACAACAATTAATTAACATCATTTCAAATCTTTTACGTTTGAATGGGCAGCAAATAGTGGGATAGTGTAACAATTTGCGGAAACGCATTCGCTCTAATATTTTACTCAATACTTCCGAAAAAAATAATGTATGAGTAACTTACCATCCCATTTCGAAGCAACTTGCTGCCTTGGCAAATGTTTTTTTGACTTTCTAATATGGTAAAGAATTATGGGAAAAATGTTACCAAACTAGCAAGTTGCCTAGAAATGGGATGGCATTGCACATATCAAGAACTTGGTCCTCATTTATTTTAATGGCCGACATTTTTGGGTACGAACTTCACCTTATTTTCTAGTTTATGTTTTTGTGCGGATCTTATTCACGTCAGATATAACCTGATTTGAACAAAAACATTTGCTTCAAGTTTAAAAGAAACGTGATAGAAAAAAATTCTCTTTCATAAATTTCACCGTCGACTTAAGCTGAACATAGCTCCATTGTGATTTCCCAATTCAAGACTACCCCTCAGCAAGAATTCACTTACTTAGATCTATTTTTTCGGGAAGTTATATAGAAATTTATTTGAGTTTATCATTGTCGTTTGGAGCAGTAATTTAACTTACAACTTCGTTAGGAATAAGATCATAAAAGAACATCGGTCTTAAAAAGCAATCCTGTTTTCAAAAATCAACTTTAACGTTTGAAACTGCTCCCTTGATTTGATTTATTGAAAATCCGAAGAAAATATCAAATGTTGGATACATCGCGTAATACCCTGTGTTAATTTCACAGTGTTCATTTGCTAAAGCCGATTTTAAGCAATTTCCGAGCCAACGGTTTTATATATCATAATAAAAGAACTCATGGTATCGTTTTTTTTTTTTATTTTAGCAAACTCTTGCTAATTTCATTCCGACTCTTTTAATTATAAAATTGCAATTTATCTGTTAGAGGGCAAGCTATTGTCTATGCACATTACGCGAGGTGCTTAAGCCAGCTTATCCTTAGAGAAGACCATGGAACCCCATTGCCTCGAACGGAATTCTCTTTCCACTCATCCCTGCATGGTATATTAACAACAAAGGATTTATATAAGTCCATAGAAAGAGTCAAATAATCAGTCTGCTCCCTACCTTGCGTAGAATTGTGCTATGTCCAACACGACTTTGTCTTAATTCGTCTGACTCCCTGAATGTTACGGCTGGCCTGGAAGATAAGTTTTTGATGTAGACATCAAGGGCGATCTCATCCAACATTGTACCCTAACTAGCCTGAGGAGTTAACCTCACTGCACCAGTGACTGCAAAACTCGCTAATCTTTACACCTTGTCTTTAAATCGAATAGTTATATTAAAAAATAAAAAAAAGGAGATTTAGAGATCGACTTCGAAAAAATTCTATGCATTAAAAATGACATTCGGTGAAGAAACAATACAACGTTATTTTCTTTGGTTCGCCATATTTAAAATTCTTTAAAATATAAAACCGCAACTGGTAGTTGACATTACTTCCCTTAAATTAATTTAAGAAAATGTATACAATGTAGTTATCAAAATTAACGCAATTCATTCAAGTTACTATTGTTTTTAATGACAACATTTTAAGTACCACTCACAATGTTGCTATTGTTGCTGCTTTTAGTACACAACAAAAAATATTTACTACTACTAAAACTTACATTTGGTTAAGAGTTTAACAAATTCAAAGTTATAGTCTATAACAGCATCCCGACCGGATGGATGCATTGTGCAGCCATATATCACGTCATTGTAGGATTTACTAAAACTGGGTTGTCTGGAACTAGTATCCCGCAATTGCATAGAACATGTTCTGATGTCGCCTATCCCTCTTCACAAAGTCTGCAGGAGTAGCTTTCTTCCACACCTATGGCTTGCTAGGAGTTCAGTGTAGAAATAAATGTCACTTCTGCTGAGATACTTTGGAGACTGTTCGACTGGCTCATGCATGTTTGGAGTCTCCAGTTATCTTCGCTTATTAAGTCATTTGCGAAGCTATTCTTTATCCCAGAGAAGGGTTATAGACCTATGAAAGGAGTGTATGCGATTTTTTTTTACCCAGATAGTCTAACATTTCTTTGCCTTAATGCCTCTTATGTGCAGGTACACACATTAGGGTAACTGAATTTCTCGCTACCAGGGTATCGAGAAGTTGAAAGCAACTCCGAAACCAGCCTTGATTCAAACGAGTAGTTTGATAGTGATTTTAGAGCTTCCTGACCATTCGAAAGAATTCATATTTAGGTGGCACGAGTGGCCCTACATAAACCCTAAGACGTAGACCTATGCCTGAAAAATGTAAACTGTTTTTCCTATTGCAATTGCTTCTTTTGTATTCATCATTGTACCACAACCGCGAGTCCTGTTCTACTACTATCACAATGTTTCGCCCAGCTAAACGTTCACCGAAAATCACTTTAAGAGCTTGGAAAAGTTTATCGAAGACAGCGGGACATAAATAGATACAGGAGTCCAGAATCTTTGCATGCTCAGTAAGGTTGCCGCACAGGCTCCTTTAACTGCGAGAGAGTGAATGCAGAAGAGTGAGAATGATCAGTGATCATTCTTAAGGCAAAAGCTTTAATAGCTGTAAATATTTTTGTTTTCTGTGTAGCGATCTTGCTGAGTCATTATGTCCAAAGCCTTAGCGCAAAATTGACGCTGCTAGAGATTAGCAAAGCGCATAAATAATTGTCATATTCTCTCCTACAAACCCGTGCAGAAAATATTCAAATGTTAATGTAATTTTTATTGCACGTAACAATTCAAGAATTTATTTTTATTGCTTCATCAGCAGCCAAATTGTATAAAAACGAACAAAGAAAAAAAACTTGTCACCAAGGTTTGTCTGCCTCAGTAAAACAAAACAACAACAACAAACTACTGCTAGACAGGCGGCAATTATTGCCACTTTAATTCAAACTACAGCACTAGTTGACGACAAAAATGAGTCACTGGGAAGCTGCCGCTTCACACAATACAGACAGTTTAAATCTAAAGCTAAAGTAAAAGAAGAAGAAAAAACACAAACATCAAGAGTCAAGATCGGCATTGAGGAGAGCATC
Source organism: Phania funesta (assembly GCA_963932375.1). Classification (NCBI taxonomy): domain Eukaryota; kingdom Metazoa; phylum Arthropoda; class Insecta; order Diptera; family Tachinidae; genus Phania; species Phania funesta. The sequence goes on along the minus strand of OZ010656.1, from coordinate 62,582,047 downwards.
CATTCGTACACGCCATACTGCAGATAAACCAACCAAGTCGTTTGTTGTGTTCTGTTGTTGCAGTATTTATAACCAGATAAAGATAATTTCATATTTCATTACTGTGTTGTTGATGATGCAGAAAAACAAATAAGCAAAAAAAATAACGCCAAGTGTTAACTGTGACATCAAGAAGTCTGCTGCAAGAGCTGAAGCTCGTTTGTAGCTTGGACAGACAATAGCACCCAGTAAAGCCATTCAGTAGGAGTTAGACACAATGTGCATTACAGGCTATCTGCCGGTAAGACAGACATATGCAAATGCGAATACAGAATAGAATTGGAATGCAAAATATTACCTTAGTTAAGCTTAATAATTGTCTCCATTAGTTGTAATCGCTAATGAAATTAAAATGTCCAAGCGGAAATGTTGCGTATTTGACATGTTGGTAATTGAATTGGCCATTATAAACCTTGTTGCTGCTTTAAGTAGCTACTCACTCTTTCATAGGGGCATATTTGCAGCTAATTTAAGGCCTTTTACAGATTTTAGCCGATTTAAACAAAAATAGTCAGTATCGTTGTTGTCGTGGTCGTTTGAATAATTTTTAAATTGAGAACCGTAATGTTACACCGATCTTTACAGTCTGTATAAGTTGCCACTACAATGTTTATTTTTATTTAAAAATAACGGCACGGATTATTTTTAAAATAAACTGCAGTCAGTTTAGTGCAATAATATTGTGTGTGTGTGTGTGTGTGTGTATGTTTTTTGTCTTCGGACTAGAGGTGTGGAAGCTTCATAGACACTGGTGACCCATGTTTCCAGCATGTGTGATTTGCCACTTCTGATGCCTACGTACTACTGCTGTGAATTATTACTTCATTGGGGGTTGAATAGCTATCCTGCTATCAGCCTGTCTGCAATTCCATTAGTTAGTGCTCCGGATCCGCTCGTTTCATCTTAGCTCTGTCAGCACACTTGTTAATATTGCATATACCTTCTGCTAGTTTCGCTCGATTCCGATTCACTTATTTTAGTGGTCCATTGCATGAATTGTGGACATTGGAAGATTACATGGTCTGCTGTTTCGGCCTCGTCAACTCATTTTTGACACCTGGGCGAGTCATCGTGCTCAATTCTGTGCAGATACGGCTTAAAACAGTCGTGGTTTCCCAAAAACTGGGTAAGGTAGAAATTAACTTTGACTTTGACACCTTAGTAAACATATGTCTATATTCAGGAATAGGTGGTAGGCGCGTCCCAGCGAGATTGCCAAGTGCCAATTGAAACTGTCTTCTCTTCTCTGGCAATTTCGGTTCTATGTCTGTTTTCCATTGCAACTCTATCAAATACCCTTTGCATGTCACTAACCAGAATATCTATGATCCAACTGCATCATCGGATATCATCCTACACCCACTCATCGTACGCAGAGCACACGGTGTATAAATCGTATAAAGTTGTCTCCTACACGTTTTGTAATTCCGGCCCATACCGGCGAAGTGTACATAATTATTGAATGTACCACCGTTGACGGCAACGCACGAAGGGGCCCATTGCTTGCATTGTCGCTGCTTTACCTTTTACATACTCAACTTGGTCTGTGAATTTTAGACCATTATCAATTATTGCGTCCAAATATTTCAGTGAGCGGTATGACCGTATTGTTTGGTTCCTCACTCGGACGTTCATATATTCAACTTTTTTCCTACTATTGATTAAAACTGCTTCGGTTTATGTGCTGCTAAATCCAAACAAGCTAATGTCAGCCATGTTTTCCCCAGGATATCGCTGCATTGGTTGCTTCTTGAACTTGGTGTATCTGTTTAACCACGTTGCCCATGGCAATGTCATCGACAAATCCAACAATTGCGACTCTTGGTCGTAAGGGTCTTTCGTCCCACCTTTCGCCGTCGATAGCCCGTAGTGCTGTTTATACCAACGTTTTCACTGCATCTACAGTTGAGCGAGCTGTCCCAAAACCAAAGTGTTGGTCCGAAAAAACACCATTCCTTTTAATTATAGGCATTAGAGTATTGTAGATAATGCTTTCATAAATTTGTCCCATCCTAACCAAAAGGGAAAATTGTGCGATACGATGTTGGCTCACCCCGAGGTTTATTTCCCTCTGGGATCAACAAGAGCTCCTGATGCTTCCATATACTCGAAAAAAGTGGCTCTACCTGTGTGTGTGTTTAGATATGTATTAAAAACATATTTTTCGAAATTGACTTTTTGATGTAAAATTGTTCTAGAGCCCCCAAGACGACGTCAGGTACAATATTGAACCAAAAATAATACTTGTAGAAATACAAGCCCTTTCGTTTTTAACGTAGACAACAATTACGTCTTTACGTGACCGCAAAACTAATGTAACTGATATAAAAAAAATTGGGAGTACCCGAAGCATTAGCTAAATAAGCAATTGAATTTATAAATGTAGCAATTGTCAATCAGTTATATTTATCTAGAGCAGGAACCAAAAATAATATTTTACTCACGACAAAAACAATATTAAAGCACGGCTTTGGCCAAGCGGATTTTTTATACTCACGTTCATGCACGGTAGCGCGAATAAAGCGAGAAATATATCGGGATCAAACCGGAACCCCTCCTCTACCTTCATCTTCTCTTACGTTCTTTGTTCCTCTTAAAATCTACGCTTGGTTAGACGTGTAAATTGGAATTGGAACTTTAAATTACAATTGTTTTCGTCAATAACTTTCATTTCTAAATTTAGGCAGAATATTGGATGCACAAGGTTATTACACTACAATTAAATATTTTCATTAAAATGAATCAAAAAAAAATATTTATAAACAACTTTTGTGAAATTTGTTTTCTGTGGGTTACGTTATTTTCGCGGTCAAATTTCAATCTAACCTGTAAGAAATTTAGACGACAAAATTAACGTAACTGAAAAAAAAAATCCTACACGGAGAATTTACTTAAAACTTATTGCATCTTGCATAAGGCTGCATTTAATTTTAAAAAAGTATGATAAAACGAGCTAATAAATCTTAATGATCGTGTGCCAAGGAAACTTTTTTTTAATTTTTGAAAACAACGAATAAAGGTGGTTACTGTTTTCAGACTTTCGTCAAACTAAAACTACAATTTCGTAAAACTGTACTATTCAGTGCAGAAAATTCATTTAACATAATGGGTTCAAATGGGTGACATATGGTATGGCGCAACTCAAATGGCCCCATAAATATAGAAATCTAATTGTGCTGTCCTGTATATCGGTCTTGTGAGCAGCGAAGCTGGGGTTTACGGGAGCTGCTATATTTTGCAAAACGAAATGACATACATATACATAAACGTCAAATTTGACATTAGAATCATATTTTTAGAGTCTTATATTGGAAGGAAGTTATTTGTTATTGCCGCTAATTTGTTTTTTAAAATAACTTAATTGTCGTCATCGAAAAAAGGAATTCGATCGTAGAAACTGAATCAACAACAATGTGGTTATTGGTCGACTTTTACCGCTGATATAAGGAATTCAATCATGGATGCCGTTCCGTTCAGCATGAATTTTGTGAAGGTCGCACAAAAAGGCTTGTTCCACTAGCGTAAATTTAATATTGCACGAGCAATAAAGTGTCAGGAATATTTGTTTGCTTTGAATCCCACATAACTTGACTATAACCTGCGTTAATCGGAGTAAAAAGCTGTTAGTAAAATTCGACAATGGGGCTTCAAAGACAGTCTGTCCATAAAGGTCCATTACCGTAGTCTTAATTTTATCAAAAGTATTTAAAAAATTATTCATTTCGTGTTTAAAACCTTACCAAACTGGGCAAAATATTATATCGACCGAGCAGTTTAGACTTTCGAGCAAGTCCATTAGAATTGCAAATGAGTAATACTGTTTAGCTTTGTTTATTGATATTTCGCAAGCGTTTGGTAAAGTCTGGAATGATGGGCTACTCACAAAAATAACTCGAGCTCTACCTGAAAATTTTCACAAGGTTCTTAAAAGCTATTTGACAGATAGAACATTTAACGTTAGGTCAAAGGATCGGTTTTCTAAACATGGAAAAGTCTCTGCAGGTGTCCTTCCAGATAATATTCTAGGGCAACGTTTGCAGGCAACACTACATTTATAAGTGTTAATCAAGATCCGAACAACTTCAGTCTCACACTCATGAGCTAGAAGACTAGCTAACAAAGTGGAGAATAAAAAGCCCATAGAACTGTGCTTATGTAACATTTTCCCACAAAAATCAAAGTTGTCCAGCAACAACAATAACAGATATCACTATTTTAGTGGAGAACTACGTTAAATATTGAGGCAAAAATAACGGCCATAACACTTAAAACAAATTAGCTGCACTGGTTAATAGGTCATAACTCAGCCCTGGCTTGGGAATACAAAATCATTTATCCACAGACAAACAAAAACAGGTACATTGAGTCTGGCGAGGCAGCTCTCCTAAACCAATCGTAGGTTTTAAATTTGAATTTTAATACAATAAATTAGTCATTATACTATGTTCAGACATGCACCTTAATTGAGGCAATTAAATTTTAAATTGAGTTATAGACTTTTGTGGTCACACGTATGAAATTACGCTTTCTCAATTAGCATTTGACAGCTGAAGATGTGTTAATTTTGTTTGTGAAAGCTTGTGTTTGTGAATTTGGAAAAAAATTATTTATTTTGAAAAAAAATTATTATTTAAAACGTATTTTCGTTAAACATTTTATGAAATTTACTAACCGCAAATATCAGCTGCCATTAATTTTTTTTTTCTTCTTTTATATATAGAGTTTTACAACTGCCATGCAAAATATCAAATCACGAATACGTTAAAATAAAATTTGACAGAATTTTCAAATATTTTAAAAATAGTATGCAGTGGAAACCCATTTTTATTTTTTATAGAAGTGATCGTACGCTTCAGTTTCCCTTTTTATTTATTCAATTAAACATGTAAGAATTATTCCAACAGCGCTTTGCAAATGTTTTTGCCCATTCCTTGCTCTCTCTTTGCAAATATTTTTAGTAAATATGTGAACACTTACTGATAACAATTTCCAGTTGGTGAACAGACCTATTGTTAATAAAAAAATGAACTCGAAAACACTTACCCTGAATTCTTAAGCTGCTCGCTCGTTCGATCCATAACTAGGAAATAATCTTCTTTGTCGAAATTGTCCTCCCAAATTCCTGAAACGACAAAATTCAAAAAAAACAAATCTCACATTATTTTGAAATGCTAAACAAGAGAAAATCTTAGATATCATTCGTATGCACAGATTATTAGAAACAAATTGCTGTATCAGTTAATAATTAAATAAGATTTTGAAGTTGATATTCAATCAAATGTCATGTGATTGTCAATTTATCGAATAAGAATTTAGGCAACATTTAAAAATGTGTTTCGTTTTGCATTGTAACTCTGTGAAACTACCTATAAAAGCGATATTATTAACCAGGCAATACTTTGCAAATATCATGAATGAATAAAAAAATTAAATTGGTTTGAATAAAAAAAAAACAAATTAACTTGAACCTAAATTTAGACATCACTTACATGTCATGTCTCTCGCCAATCAAACCATATTTGCTTTCGCTACAATGACAGATAAAACGAGAAAGAAGAAAATCAGCAGACTTAAAAATAAAAATGTGGCCCCATATTATGTGACAAGAGTGTCATAATTATTTCGACAAACTGAGATTTGATCGCCGAAAGGAGTATTCCGATCTGTATAGATTCAAACGTCTTAACTTTTTAGTCGGTTTAAATATTTTTGAGGACATGAAAAGTCATTTAATAGCTATTTACACTCATCCATTGTAAGTCATCCGGTGTTCTCACATATTTTTCGAACGATAAATCGGCAATTACCGCCATAGCTGCAGGCCAGGAAGAAAATCAATTAAAAAAGCGAAAATGGGTTCACAAAATTGTTTCCATACACTGCTGTATAGAAAGTCGTTATGAAACAAGATACTCGAAATATATAACTATGACAAAAAATATTAACATGTGAATAGTCAAAAAATTTCGTTGCCGGCTTATTAAAAGAACTCGGAACAGGCACTCAAGCAGCACGAACGGCAAATATGGCCGTGTATAAGCAGCTGCATTGACAACTAAGGCAACGATATTTTATTTCTCACTGATACTGCAAGCAACTGATACGTAACGAATAAGTGTAAATAGAGCTTTATAGAGCTCTCTGAAGACTAATGCAAACTCTCTCCCTGCAGGCTCTCCACACATGTTACCCTCGGGTATTAGATAATCCAAGTTAGCCTGTACTTATTTACTACCATCCTGTATGAACATAGATAGAAGACTTAAGGATTTGAATTCCTATTATATTTCAGTTCGTTTTGCGATCAAAACACAATGCAAACAATTAGGTCTTTTTAACATTCAGAATCATTTTCTAACGTAAGTGAATTTTATCTAGTACTTAAATTTTTTTTTAAAGAAAAGTAACATTCAGCAACTTTACAAATATTATTTTTGAATAATTGTGCTACTTTCTTTGGAAAGGAATAGATTAGAGAATGCAGTAGCAGAGGGGATAGAAAGAGAAGTTTCAATGTTAACAATAACTCTGCGATGTCGCGCGTTATATTTTTTTAGAACAACGTTGCAGCGCCTCTGTTATATAGGAGCTTTACTGGAAGATAGTATAACCGTTTTATTAATTATTTTACTTCACCCACGATTAGTGCTGTAGAGCGATACCGATGAAGGAGGGAACTGCTATCATATACTAGCATGAATAGAAGCTAGTACATATCAGACAAATTTTTGTTATTGATTGGCTTCTAAAGCCATCGAACGGTTAATATTCAACACTCTAACTACTTAAGCCATATCAAGCTCTAATTATTGTTTTTTAACATACAAAACGAATTCGCTAGATCTTGTAAAAATCTACTCAAAATCTAGTAGTACTTAGTGATACAGCTATGGTTTCTTGCACATGGTACTAAAAAATACTACGCTGAACAAGAAAAAAAAGAGCGGTTAAAATTACAAAAAAAAAGGCAAAATTTTAAAGAAAATTTTAATAAAATGAAACAGATAATTAAGATTTAAATAATAAATTAAATGCAAATTATACATAAAAGAAAAGTAATTTTTGTTTTGAAAATTAAACTTCCCTAATGTCAAAAAAATAATTTAACTATAAAGGACCTGGACTTTTAGAAATATATCAAATTTAAACTATTAGAGGAGTTCGGTGTAATGCAAATTCGCACAAAAACATAAGTTCCTCTCCAAAAATTTTGGATTAAGTTCTACATATGTACAGTACCATCCCATTTCAAAGGCAACTTGGTAGCTTAGTAACATTTTCGCATAATTTCTTTCCATATTAGAAAGTTAGACATAATTTTTCCAAGCTAGCAAGATACCTAGAGATGGGATGCCATTGTACATATCAAGAACTTGATCTTCATTTTGATCTCAGTACTTTTTGGCCTTATTTTCACATTAAAGTTTTTGTGCGGATCTGAGTCCCTTTTTCCAAGTTATTTGTGTCTGTTAATGTATGTATAAAATCTATTTTCCAGACAGTTGGGTCATATCAAATTTCAGCTCTCTACCTACAGTGGAAATGTTCCATACAAATAAGAGGGAACCCCTTAGCCCCCTAGATAAAAAGTGCCCATTTTTCCCCTTACTTATTCTCCAAGGCCTACCTACTAAGCTATAGTGGAAGTGTTCCATATAAATAGGAGGGAACTTGGCCTATGGGGTTACCTGTACGTAGTTTCAAGTTTCTTAATTATTTTATGATTAAAGAAAAACAGCGCGATTGATTTTGTGTAAATACGCACACTGTCTGCATTAGGCCTGAACTTGGCCTGGCGCACTACAGTGCGCCTTAATATACTCTTAACTATATCACAATGTCGGCGCAGGGATACTTCCCCTGGCACTCAGTGCTGCCCTGATATGCAAATAGCAATCGTAGCAACACAAATTAAATGAATGATGTCCATATATGAAAAGACATTAAAAATATTTGGTAAAATAAATATATTTCATCGCGAATGAAACAAAACAACAACAACAACAAAATGAAAACCACATAAATGTGCGTAGAGATTAAAAACGTTTTTACTTATTTGGTAGTAATTTTCATAGCAATTCGATGCAGTGCAATTGCAACTGTTTTTGGGTCTGCGGCAACAACCGGATACTACTCCGACATGTGTACTCGTATGTCTCTAAAAGGTAATAATTCAATTTGATATTCCAAGTTGGCAAAGTAAATTTAAATTATTTCATGCGTTTTATTCGGTCGAACTGGACTAACTTTTATTCAAAGTCCAGTTAGTATTGCAAGCTGATGTTGCTGTTGTGCTTGTTGTTGGTGTATTTTAAAAATGTGTATATAGATCTGTCTATTGGTTTTAAAATATGTATAGAGTGCATGGTGTGTTTATACAAGTGTATGTTCATTTGGTCGCCTGCCACTTGTTGCACTGGTTCTACGACTAATTTAACTAAAATGCTGCGCAAGTGCATGCCATGCACCGTTTTTTGTTGTTGTTGCTATTTTACCAATAGCAGCAGCAAGCAAAATATTTGTTTAAGCTTTAAATGCTGTACAGTTCCATTTGGCTCAACTGGCTGGCAGGCGGCTGGTTGACCAACTGGTTGATTGTCTGTTGGCTGTTATCTTCCTTGATTGTTAAAGTAAATATTTTGATGGAAATTTTTATCAGTTTGTTTAGTGTATTTTGTTGTTTCTTTTTTATTTTTTGTAATTTTTAAGCAACGATATCAGTGGAATGGTTAATAAATTATTTAGAATTATAAAATATATGTTTGTTCACTCGGCTTGGCCATAAGCAAAGAAACTGGCAAGTGATTTTTTTTTTCGAAGTTTCAGCAAACACTCGTTGTTACTATTGGAAAGTAGTTTTCTATAAAATGTATGTGCCTGAGTGTGGCAACGAAGTCGATGTAGAACGGTGTTCATAAATTTTTAATTCTACTAATTTTTATTAATGTATGGTATGCCTGAGGCCAGTTGAACTCTATGAAGAGTTTTGTAGAAGTTGCAGTATGTGAAGTTAGTTTTGCTGCCTGCAATCTTGTACATTTTGAAGTGTCAAAGAATTATTGTATTCACTATAAGAGTTATCGATTTTTTATTTTTCGCCTTGAATGACATTATTGAAGTAGTTGGCTTATTTAAATGATTGATTTTAATTTAAGTAAATGGGCGATACGGAAATAGTGAACTTAAACCGCCAAAAGTCTTTAACAAGAGAACCTTCGGTGCAGATAACCATTAAAATACGTTGTGGACAACTCACCTAAAATCCACTTTGCCTTTGAGAAAGTTAGTACCAATTTTCGAATAGTGCCATTGTACTTTTTTTATTCAGTATTTATTGACTTGCGAATTAGCATAGTAACCCCACGACATAAAAAGTATTTTTTTCAATTTTAAACATTAAATAATATGATTCTTGATTTGATATTCCGACAGGGTGTTTTGATGTAGAATTTTGGAACGAATTTCTGTCATCCCTTGTCAAGTTTGGTTTGGAGACAAACCGGTTTCGGCTATGTGCCATCTTCAGTGTCATTTTTCGTTCTTCTTATAAGATTTAAATAATAGGCATCAAAAGTTTTTAAATAAATAAATTCATTTGTTCTATTTTTATATACATGTATTCAAAATATTTAATTGTATTTTTATAATATTGAGTGAAGTTTATGTACATGTCTGGAATCATGTATTTTTTTTTTTGCTTAAGGCTCGTTTACGTAAAGCTCTCCCATTATACTCCAAGTTTCAGCGTTAAAAAATACTTGACAGCATTGTTTGTTGGCAACGCCTACATTCGAGCGAGCAGGGAACAACAGTTGAAAACTCTTCACCCCTATATCTCAGCACGTTTATTTCTTTTAGTTATTAACTACTCTGGAATATTACACATCAAATGAATGCTTATTGTCTTTGCTTTTAGAATGCAGTATGCACAGTACCTCTTTTGGGTACACACTTCGAAGAGCTTGATGCATCGCATCTATTATATTTCTACAGGGTTTGTTTCATGAAAAAAAACCGAGCTTTAGAAACGTAAAAAATCTAAAGTGGCATCACTGAAATCTAAATGAATTGTTGCAACAGCTGTTAATATTTTAACATTACTATGTAGCTGCCGTTTTCAAAATAATTAAGTAGCTGGCTACAAGGCGTCATTAGTAGCCAACGGCATTTGTAGTTGTGTTGCCGTGTGGCCTGATGTGGTCAATGTGTTTAATACCTTTGATTGACATTGTTACGTTGACATCATTGGTCGTTGATTGCTATGGAGGAACTGTACTCAACGAGAAACATCAAGCGTTAAGTAACGAGAAAGAGAACAGAGTTGAAAAACAATTTATTACAGCGGTGTCCAAAATAATAGGATAAAATTTACAATTTGTATGATTTTTAAGTATTATGGTGAACTTTCTAATTTTTTCTTGGTGTAGTTTTTCTGCTTTTTGGCGAATTACAAAATTGTGATGAAATTTACATTTTTTCGGTGAATTTGGTTTTTTTGTTTTTCATTGTAAAAGTCTACTTTTTCTGTTTTTTATGCATTTTTAGCCGAGCTCTAATTATTTTCAAATGAATTTTTAATTAATTTTGTTTACTCTGCAAATTTTTCACTGCTCTGGCTAAAATGACCTTTTGAAATTTGCTAAACAACATTAATAAACAAATCAATTAGTGACGTTGCTATAAAAACAAACAAATAAAAGTATGACTTTTTCTTAACAACAAAAACTTTGTTTTTTATTCGATTTTTTGACCACAACTGTGTACATAAGTATGCACGAGTATATATTTGCATGCGAGCTCTTCACATGGTTTCGTCTACTTTGCACTTTACTCTCGCGCAAAAAGTTGAAAGCACTCGAGTTCATACAATCATTCATATTTTTAACAGATTTATGAAAATTCGACGTTCTGTGTACATAAAAATGTACTTAATCCATTAAACGATATAAAAAAGTGTCTATCGTTTCGTTAAAAGTTAGGTAAACGCCATAAAAAGTCTCTCATATATTTGGCAAAATGAGAGCGAATGTGCGACTTGATTTTTTGTGTCACGAACAGATTGCATGAATAACAGAGTTGGAAATGTGTGTTTTAAACAATAACATTGTAAAACTGAATCCGAAAGTTGTAAGTCGACTAAAGCTATTATTATATCCTTGAAGCATATCCAGATATTTTTTGATAATATTTTTTGTTTTGTAAATAAAAATATAATAGAAATAGGAAAAACACTAAAAAAATTTCTTTTTTTAATTTCTTTTTTAAGGAGGGTTCCGAGGGATACGAAATGTGTCAACATTGACAAGACACGTATCAAAATATATGGAAGCATAATAAAATAATTTAAAATTAAAAAATATTTTACTTAAAATACAGGCAGTTTTAGCGATTTATGACTACCGTAACACAAAAAACATTTGGCGATTTGTAATAGACAACCCTGAAAGCAACTACAAAACATACATACTTACAAGCCTGTCTTGTCTTAAAGAGAACATACGCCATTTCGCTTTTTTATGCTAGTTTTCGTTATGTGTGGTTGTGTATAAAAGTTGTGTTTGCATGTGTGTAGTGGTTGTTGTTTAGATTTCATACAAAATTTTAACGAAACGAAAGATTAGTTGAGCGAGAATCGTCATTGATAATAGACATGTAACGATAGTTAATGGCTAAAATTTTTTTGTAGATTCGCATCGTGCTGTTACGCGTCGGCTTTATTGTTTATGTAATATGAAACTTAACTTGTGTAACCTAAAAATATAAAAAAATTAGGTTTTTGCGGAACGAAGATTATATTTTGTCATATTCCAACAGCAAAAAGCTGACACATTCGCAATCGTTAGTCCGTTTTAAATAACTAGCACCTATAGTTTAGCGATACTGAAAGTTCTAAAGGAAGTTAAGTTTATTGGAGACTTATTTATTTTTTTATACAACAATTTTTTAAGTTTCTATAAAAAAAAACGATACGTAATTAGACCATTCAAATAGGCTAGTATTATGCAATCCATAGACGTTGCGACCATTGGTACAGCTTCGTTGGTAATTAAGTTGGGTGTTTAGACCGCACACACTAAAACTTTGGGTACAACTTTATTTTGCAAACAAGTCATTTTGAGTAAATATGGCAAATTGCTGGAACTGTTCTTTTTTGTTTCCAAAAAACCGGAGTACCCCCCAAAGTATTACTAAAAGTACTTTGTTTCTAATCTGAAATGTTAAATAATATTGCACAATTATAGTAAACTCATCTAAATTTACAACAATTGTTTAAATTTTCTACTTGTTCTAAAGGACAAGTTGTCTCTTTGCATTTTTTTAAATAGTAATTTTAATGTGGAAAATCCACTTTTTTAGTCGAAGTATTCAGTGCGAAAATACGCTCAAAATAAAATGAGGTTGTGCGACATGCCCATTAACGCTACGATCGAGTTGTAAGCAAGACACAACTTGATGCAACGAGCCCACAAACATTGCAATCTCAAATATTAAAGCCAAGAACACAAATGCGTTTTTATATACATATGTGGACATATATGGCAGCTGTTATGGGACTAGATGTTAGATATGTAATGCACTCTAATTCTATTACGTAACTTAAAAAGTTTAACTTAAAAATAACGTAATACAAATATTATTACTACAAGTGTTCTTGCCGGAGATTTTGTAGGCGAAAGGGCAAAGAGAAACAGCAGTGTATTCAGATTCGAATTCGTTTTGCAATCTTCAAATTCTAAGGACTCAAAACAGTAACTGGCGAAAATAACGCTAACCGGATTTCAAAGAGACAAAAAGGGAAAGGGAAGGGAGTTTCTATTGCAAAAACTCTTTAAATAAGAGCACGTGCTATAAAAACGTACATTAAATTCAAAAATATACAAGAAATAAAAAATCATTTTTAAAATACCCACTTTACTATAGAAGTACAATTGCACTGACTTCACCATCCCTGAACTCTGACAGCAACAGAGAAAAGAGAAAAAATCTTGCTTATACACATCTCGCTCTAGTTGTTTACTTTCGTTATGTCTCGGTTGTATTTTAAAGTTTCATGTGTATTTATTTAATGTGCATTTTAACGAAACTATATTTTAGTTGAGCGAGAATTTTCAATCGTAATGGACAGGCTGCATTTAATCGCTGAAATTTTCAATAGACCGGCGTTGTGGGATTTGCAAAGCGAAGAATATAAAATCCGTGGATGTATACCTGTCCGGTGGAAAGAAGTAGCCGCTAGTATGGGACCAGATGGTAATTTGAACAACCTCGATTACAGCAACATTCTATAAATAATTTACATACGTCTTTGATAGTTACAGTTGATGAATGCAAACGTAAGTGGAAAAATTTACGTGATGCTTATCGGGCCGAAATTAAGCGCATCGAATTACGCATCGAAAGGGATTTACTGAGTGGCAAATATGATCCAAAAAACGACTATAGCAGTAAATGGGCCTATTTTGAGCACTTGAAATTTATTAAAGATATTAGAAGGCCACGCCGACGAAGAATTAACACAAAACTATATTTATATACTAGTGACAATTATGATGACGATAACGATTTGGAATTTTCAGACCACCATAATATAGACAGTGCAGATATAGACAATGAAGATATAGACAATGCAGATATGGACAATGCAGAATTAGAAACAGATATTAAATTGAATACAGAGTCATTCTCGCTAGATAAAGACGACGATAATGACAGCCAAATTTATAGCGAGAAACTTTGGAACGTAGATGAAAAACAACAACAGACTGAAATAGAAGATTCCGCACAGCCAACATCTACAATAAATATAAATAATTTAGCACAAAATTCTTCGAGATTCGAAAGAGATGCAAACAATAAGATAACATCGACACTATGTAGATGTTCTAAACGCTCTTATGAGCACGAAGATGTCGAAAAAGAGGAGCAACACGTAAGGAAATCTATGCGTTTAGATATAATACGCTCGAACGATTTAAGTCATATTGGAGATTCTGATTATAATTTCTTGGTAAGTTTTTTGCCACAAATAAAAAAGATGAACGAATTACAAAACTTGAAATTCCGTGCAAAAATGAGCGATTTTATATTTAGTATTATGTCTCAGTCTATATCCGATAATGTCTGATTATTATTCAGTTTTAATTAACTTTTAAGAAAAATATAAATAAATAATTTTATTAATAAAGTAAAAACTAATTTTAGAAAATCTAAATATGATAATTTTATTATTTGCATAACGATCAAAAGTGCTTGGAAACAGATGCAGAGAATTTCTACTCTTTTAAACACTCATATCGGGGTATGGTAAATACTTTATCACCCCCTACAAGGAAAGATACTTCAATGGCGATTTTAAAACGCATATAGCATATCATTGTTAATGGTTTGAAAACGGCTTTAATATTCTCTTTGGTGGTTTTTAAATCAGACATTAAATTGTAAATACGACCTCTGATAACTCGCCTGACACCCCTAGATACAGCCCGTTTTTTGTTTGTTTATATTGTCACCATTTTAAGTCCGATATAGTATACCGTTGTTAATAGTTTGAGAGCGGCTTCAATTTCATGTTTGGCGGCCTTAAACTCGGACGTCGAATTCTGGATACAACCTCTGATACCTCGGATTCTTTCCACTAATTTAAAAATTTTTAAACCAAAGGATAGCCATCATAAAACTATAATAATTGCCTTTGACACGTTGGGTGCCACGCTGTATTATAGCATCATAGCACGAAATTTCACTAAACAGGTTATAACATTTAGTGACACTTGCGAGGGACAACCATTTTTATGTTGACCTTGTTTCAATAAAATCCATTAAAGTTTTCTGAAAAAATGTTCAATGTTTACCTTTATTATATTTTATACTGTCAGTCACAGGTGACTGACGCGGCCCAAACGGAAAAGTCGGTGTCAGTCACCGGTGACTGACGTGGCACTCAACGTGTTAAAATAAGGCCTTTATGGCACTCCCACAACACCGCCCTCTTTTATTTTTAATCAAATTCTTGATATCTCTTCTGGTATCTCTGCTCGTTCTCTCTTAGTTTGAAATTCTTTTAAACTACCTGAAACTTTCTTTAAGCCCAGTTCAATCTTTTTTTTTTATATACCAGCAATGGGGGGATGTCCTCTCCTCATGCTATGCATTGTGTTCTAATGAAGAAAAAAGTTTATCTGAAGGAGGAAGGCGAGAGTACTGTCTGTGCGCATTCAATTTAAATTTCCCTACATTGAAACTAGTAGAAAAGACTTATGCACGAAGTTACTTCCACAAACGAATATTATGCGGTGAACTAGCTAACTAACCGCGAACGGCTGAGCCCTTAATATGAAACATTATAAGAAGATATGATCTGGTTTCAGGAACAAGTTCCCCCAATTTTACTGAGGCTTATCCTGTCATAGTAAGGCCAAAAGAGTGAATCAACCACAACCCACACTGCGTTGATGTTCAATCAAGTCAATAGAGTTGAATATCCTACTGTATAAGCACCTCTGATCTCTCCTGTACGCGGCCGAGAAGCTCCAATATAGATTTTGAAGCACCATCCCATACATAAGGATCGTATTCCATTTTCAATCGAATATCGGTGGTATAAGTAGGAAGATATTGATGTAGACACAGTAAAAAAGTGGAACACACGACGAGACAAAATCTTAAAGAAATTTCTACCCGTCTAGATCTCTACCCTTCTACGTTCACACTCTTTAATTGTTTTTTAAGGGCCATTCCAAACAGGGGATAAAGATATCTTCAATATAAACATGTTCTTTTTTTGTCAAGATGCGAATAAACTAAAGATTGACTGCTAAATGATCAATTAAACTTCAAAATGTAGTAAATTTATGTATTAAGGAATAGCGTTTGAGTGATGTAGAATGCAAACGAATCGCAACGTACCCAGTTCTAAAACGAAAAATTCTACAATTCACAATTCTTTTTAATGAATTAAGACTTTGCACATACGGGTATTTTGCTTATCTAGCCGGTCATAAATCGATTTTTAAAAACACTTCGTAGTTACATAAGCATTGGCTCTAATTATTGTTGAATGACTAGAGCCCAATAGGCGACTCATCCCGATTTCCAATTGGCTGCAGTTTCGCGTTCACCTCAGTCTGAATTTGATCATCGTTAAGACGCGTTTCCTTAGTGTGAAATTATATTACAAAAAGTTTAACATTTGCGAAACCACTGATTTCTTTTAAAATATTTTTATGAATGTGGATAAAGGAGGTAAGTACCAATATTTTTAAAACATGGCGCTGTGATTTCTGTTTCGACTTTGGTGATACAGAAGGTGATGTGGATAGTGATGAAATACATTAAATAATTTTAAGCCTAAACATAATAAATATCAACCTTAAATTGCTAAAATATAGTTTTATAACAATTTTCAATATATTTCATGGAAAAATAGTTTCAATGCCCTAAAGTTGACCAGGGAGTTAAAAAAATAAAAAAAATAAATAAATAAATTGTTTGGCCGGCTAGATTAGCAACTTGCCCCTACGTTCTCGGAAAAAAACAGCGCGAATGGTTACGTATAATATACACACTGTGTGCATTAGGCGTGAACGTAGCCTGGCGCACTACTGTGCGCCTTACTAAATTACATAAATGTGCAAACATGTGCTTTAATAAAAAAATTAGGTATCAAAAACTATATTTTCGCATTCCCAGTACTGGGTGGTTAATAACTTGAGTTACAAACACAACACAAACACAAGAATGACAATAATTGCCCATTTGATTAAAAAAAGCTCTCTCACTCTGCTAAGAGAGCGCAAGTGAATAAAGTAGCTCAGTTTCGTTAAGTTAATGCTGCTAGTACA
This sequence comes from Phania funesta, assembly GCA_963932375.1. Lineage (NCBI taxonomy): Eukaryota > Metazoa > Arthropoda > Insecta > Diptera > Tachinidae > Phania > Phania funesta. The sequence goes on along the minus strand of OZ010656.1, from coordinate 62,565,167 downwards.
TGCTTACACATTTGTACGTGAATGTTTGTGCGATGCTGCTTATTATATTTCGTTTTCGCTTTGTTTGTTTTTCTCGTTCGTTCATTTCGTCTTTCGTTTAATAGCAAATTCAAATATGTACGTCTGCATGTAAAATACAACGATATGGATTTAGTTAAGCGAAAAATGTCGAATGCACTAGACGTACCGCTTTTAATCGCAGAAGTGCGCAAAAGGCCAGCCTTATGGGATGTTCGGCATGAGGATCATAAGACCCGTCACTGTGTACCCAAGTTGTGGCAAGAAGTTGCACAAAATGTTGGAATTGATGGTAAGTGGGGTTTTGGACGCTTTTGTTTCGTTTTCACTTTTATTTCGTTCATAGTTTTGTACTCTTTTGCTATCTGTATGTGTGTGTGTGTGTGGCTTGAGTGTAACTGACTGTGTAATATTTTGCTTTAATGTTACAGTTGAGCAGTGCAAACGTAAATGGAAAAATTTACGCGATGCTTACCGTGCCGAAGTGAGACGTTCAGAGCGACGCGTTGAGAGAGATAAAATGTACTCATTAATTTGCGATGCCAGTAAGACCTACAACAGCAAGTGGCTGTATTTTCCATCATTAAGTTTCCTCAGTGAAAGCAAACAAGACCGTAGTTATTCTATTGACAACGAGAACACCAATTCCAATTCAAATGCTAATAACCGCTATGATGAGGGGACTTATAACGACAGCTTGTATGAGGATCATAATTTCCATAAAAATATTAAATCGGAACTATGTCATGACGCGGACGATGATATAAATTTAATTGATGGCGATGACGATGATGAGGACGATGCCGCCAATGATATGCTTTTTGAAGAATTCCAAAATATAGCTACTCCTCAAGCAGCCAGACGCTTATCGGCCACACTTACAAGGAGCAATGCTTTAGAAAAGCGTCCCAGCGTTCAACAAATAAACGCCAAACCCTCTAATTCAAAAGATAGTAGGTGTAGATGTTCTCCACGCGCCGATGATCAAGTTAATTTCTTGGAAGACTTGGGCAGAGAGGAACAAAAACTAATGAAGTCCACCATACAAGATATCAGCCGTTCTAATAAATTAGACCACATTGGTGACTCTGACTACAACTTCCTGGTTAGTTTTTTGCCACAAATGAAAAAGATGTCTGAGCTGCAAAATCTACAATTTCGTGCTAAAATGTGTGACATGGCATTGAATATTTTAGCACCTACAGTTGCTGGAGATACTAGAGCAGTGCAGCGACTAGATGAATGTCCCAGGGAGCAACGAATTAATTCTACAAGTTCTAAAAATTTAAATTAAGAAGCATTTGATATGTTGGAAAGAAATATAATTTATACTGATATAGAATCTGTATAAGAATGTATGTGTGAGCACCATCTTTTATTTAATTTCATAACTTTTTGTACCTAATAAATCCATAATACTACAATTTATATACACTCCTGGTCAAGTAAATAGACCCACATAATTTTTGTTACTTGGCAGGCCATGAATTTCAAAAGGTATATGTTCACTTGTTAGACCCACTGTGTATTGTTTTTTGAAATAACAAACGTAGGATTATACATTAACGGTTGGAGCATATCTTACCAAAATTGGACGATACCCCATAAAACTGCGCTCAGATACAGGAAGGACAAACTAGTGTATAAAACAACTGGCAAAATAAGGGTGACTGACATCCGATTTGACTGCGGCTTAAACGACGATAATAAAAAAGAACTAATAATGTCGCTATACCAGCTTCAGGTAATGGTCCTACATAACACCAGAGGCGATTCCACACTGTTGCAGAGTTCTTAAACATATTAAGCTTTTCTATTACCAAACCAAGCTTTTCGGTATCAAAAATCATTTCAGAAGCTGGAGTGGATGCAAATATCTTAACAGTTCTTAGTGACAACATAGGATGTGAAAATTGAAGAAAAAATCCCCACTGACTGAAACACGCCAGCAAAGTCGTTTGCAATTTGACAGCGACGATATGAAGAAAGATGTCATAATTTTAATGATTAGAAAACTGGGGGCGGGAATTGAATAGAAGTTAAACCCCAACAGACCACATGTCACTAGATACAAGAGAAAAGAGCTGTTACTAAATCGCCGTAAAAGAAGCAAGAGCAGTGTTATGGTCTGGGCGCGATAACGTACTAAGTAACAATACATTAATAATAACTAAGACCTCGGACGACTAGAGAAACTTACCAAATTCTGCTAAATTCGGCTTGAACAGAGGAAAAACCGCATTTTTGGACCGATTCGCGATGGATTCTAAAACAAGCTAATTCAATTATAAATGACGCCACAACTGTAAAAAAAATTATTTGCAGCTAAACTACTTGCCATCTTGATTGGCCGCCCTATTACCTTCATCTATACTTAATTGAAAATGTATTGGGGTGGCTTACCCGAAAGGTATTCGAAACTACCAGGAGGATAATCATTGAAGACTGTTGGCAAGAAATATAATTGCACTATAGCCCAACAAGTGATCATACATTTAAAATACACCCGCTGCTAAAATAATAAAATTTTCGTCTATGAATTGTATATACAAATTTAATTGGAATTCTGCAGGTTCACAACAGCTATTAAGCTGAAATATTTATTCATTGGCTGGAGCGATCCATGTTAGGGCTCGGTAGATGGGACTGCGGTGGAGTTATTCTGAAGAAACTCATGGACAGTTCGGTGGCGATTATTATTTGTATCGAATACTGTTAAATCACTCTAATGGGTGTATATTTGAAAAATTTAATTGTAACGTGCTTGAATGGGTCACGAGGCGGCGCAAAATTTAAATGAACTAAATTTGAAAAACGTGTAAAGCAAAACTACTATGTATGTATATCCACATGAACAAAATTACTCTGTAAAATTTGTATTAAGGTTAGGTTTGGTCATCGATCCGTATAAGATTGCGGTGGCGCAGGACCATATACAACGACGTGAGCTTACTAATTTGGCGTTGGAAATGTTTGCCGGAGATCGGGATTTTGAATATAAAATCAGCTTCTTGGACGAGAACGGCCATTTAGGCCGAGAGGGCCATTTAGATGATATGCCATTTAATACATAATGAGATTAAATATACATAGCTTTCAAATAAAGCTAGAATGATATATCAATCACACCTTTGTGGATATGCCCTTTACAAAAAAAGGGTATATACAGGTTCAACATCCCGTTTGTAATTTCTATAGTATTTATTTCCTACCAAACAAAGTACATATGTTTTGGATCCTTATAGGTAGGGAAGTTCAATTTACGGTGTTAGTCTGTCCGATGTTGAATTCTTGACACTTGCACCATTTTATCAGCGCATTCGAAATTTTCACTATTTAAAATTAGCAATATCGGTCCGCAAGCTTCCGAGATACGGACAAAAAACTACTTTTTGGGGATCTTTTTGTATGTTCTTTTTTATAAGGAAAAGATTACCCGCAAGCCCATAATCAAAATTACTTTAAAGTCCCCCTACAGAAATAATCTACCCGATGGTCCCAGATAACTTCCAAACCCGAATGTTGGATCAAACAAATTTGTTTGGATCAAATAATTTAATAAACAAACCAAATTCCTCCAGAAACAGAAATTTCACAACAAAATTGAGAAAAATTCGAACTTTCGCCAAAATTTTAAAATTTACCAAAAATTCGAAAATTCAAAATAAAATCGAAAAACTTGAATAAAAAAATATAATTGCAAAAAATTCAAGATTTAATAAAAAAAAAACGAAATTGTGCCAAAAAATAAAAAAGATATTCACCAAAATTTAAAATTTCGCCACAAAAATTAAATTTCACCAAAAAACCAAAAATTCAGGAATGAAAACAATATGTTAAGAAATCCGCGAAATCTTAGTAAAATCGATGTTGCACAAATATATAAAAAAATCAATTTCCACCACAAATAGGAAATTCACCAAAAATTTTAAAATTCCCTAAAAAATTAAAATTTTTTTTTAATTTCTAATATGGGAAAGTATTTTGGGAAAAATGCTAGAAAACTAGCAAGTTGCCTAGAAATGGGATGGTATTGTACATAAGAAGAACTTGGTCCTCATTTTGACATCAGTACTTTTTACGGCCTTATTTTCACATTTATGTTTTTGTGCAGATTAATTATTTCTTTAGACAGTTCCTCATAGGAAACCGAAAACAAGCTAATTTTTACATGGAACTGAAAACACCAATCCGCACATTACGTTCGCAAATGTTGTTATTCTTCCTTTTACTAACAGCAAAATGATAAAATATTCATTTGCTAATCCTGAAGGTATTTCCGACTTATTTGTGGCTGTCAAACTTGATATATAAAAAAAATGTAATGGAAATGATATAACCTTTTTTATATGGAATTTGACTTCCAATCAGTTTAATAAAAGTACTCAGCTGCGCTAGTGGGTTTACCTGTTAAGTCCACCATATTTCCAGCTTTCATTTCTTTGTAAGACAACCTTAAAGGAACGTGTGGCTACATTATATGTTTTCTTTTTAAAATCAAAAATGTGTTAAGTTTTAGAGGCTTATAGATTCGGAAATATATTTTTAACAGTTCATGATACGAGAAATGACACTGAAGATGGCAAATAGCCAAAACCGGTTTATCTTTAAACCAAACTTGACATGGGATGACGCAAATTCGCTCCAAAAATCTAGATGATAACCATATTTTTTTTTTTTTAATTTGTGAGGAAATGCAATTTTCTTCAAATATAATAAAGTCAAACTCAACTGAAAAGTTTTATTCGTTCGAACAAAAATGATAAAAAAAAAAAAACTATTCAAATGGTCGAATTATTTTTGTTCGAGGGACAACTCTAATTATCGAATATTAAAAAAAATTAGTTCTTGTTATTCGATCAAAAATGTACTAAACGAAATCGTCGAAAATACCATAATTGGGGTTCAGAAATTCCCCATGCGGTGGTCGAGAAACACATGAATCCAATAAAATATAAGAATGAAAAGCCTAAAGACTACATGCAGCATTATGTGCACCATTTTATTTTTAGTTTTGTTTTACTGATGTGGGGTACGTAACAAACAATGGCATCGAAACAAGAACTATCGGCGGACCTGAGGAAATTAGTAGTGAAACACCGACAAGAATAAAAATCTTATGGTCAAATTGCCAAAATATAAAATGCAGGTAAAGCGTCCAAGAAGGACAAAAGTTCCATTTTAAAGGAAATCAATAAAACTCCCCGCATTAAATTAGCCGAACAAAGTATTTTTTAGCAACACCGCGTAAAAAGCTGCCCTTTTGGAGTTTGTTTCTGCGCATATTGGTAGCGGGATGTTTTTCTGCACTAAAGTTTTATTTACTGTCGAAGCGATGCTTAATATATCCGAACTAAAAAAAATTATCGAGAGAAAAAAAAATGCTATGCAATGCTGCTAAAAATTTTATACCAACTGCCAGGGAGCTATAACAGCTGCTGGTGTTGGAAAGATGGTGTTTGTCTAAGCAAAATGGACCGACACCGGTACAAAAGTATATTGGAACAACATTGGAAAACGTTTGACTTTCCAAAAAAACAATGATCCCAAGCAAAATGAACAGATTTTTAAGGAATAACTTCAACATTTTGCGCCAAGACGACTTAATACGCCTATGCAAAAGTGCGGATTTTAATCCGGACGCAAGGAGCAAAATGACTCCGAAAGAGATCACTAATTTGGTTTCATCCCAACCACGGCTCCTGCAAGCTATTATAGACAACGGTGGCGGACCAACCAAATGCTCAAAATAATAAACATAAACTCCACGTAGGAAGAAGTAAAAATCCCATCAATCCATTATCTTCCAGTACAATAAAAAAAATAGGAAAAATACCATATTGCCCGCCCTCTGCAAACTTTACCATTCAGTACGTGATAATTTAAATAAAAATGTTTCGTGAAGCTGTAAAAATAAATACTGACCAGAAAAGATACGTGTCGGCTTTTTAGAAGATTATCGTCGAGAATTAGCGACTACATTTGTAAATGATAAACATGAATGAGTGATGGAATAACCCAAAACAAAATTCTGTCTATTGAAGAGAATTTTAGTCACGGAAATACCAGTTTAAACAATACAAACAAGACCACAAAGACACATAAATATTTTGTGAGTGAAATTCTTCAAAAGCCAACAAGTGTATGCACAGTCAACGCAAGAAAATCCAAGAATAAAAATACAAAAGGAAAATAATTCTTTCAAATTAATAGAGAATGTCTTGTCTTATTAACGAGACGGCTTAACAAAGCGACATCGACACCGTCCGGCATCGGCGAGCATTAACAAATTTATGTGAATTTTAACACCTGAACGTTAAAGAATGCAACAAACAATGGAGATGCATGTGGCAAGTTGCACTTGTGCAAATACACACACATACACACACAAACTCAGGCCAAAAACAATCACATACACACTTGAAAAGGTGAACATGAGAATGATGATGAAACATGATTAAGAAGACCCAACAATGTGTCGATAGATATTTAATTTGCATTTTAACCCATTAACAGCTAAAAAATCATAGAAAAGGGCACACTAAATTATACGCAAAGCTCATGACACTTGTTTGTTTTTTCTTTTGCGAGTATTTCGTATTGCCTCCAATTATGACTGTGTCGATGGTAACGTAAGAGGTAAAACGTAAAACTGAATGACTGAATGCCTGACTGCTACGCTAGTCAACCCGCTTAGTCACGTTATGGCATGATGGACAGCGAAGTTATAGGAATTTAACATGACATTAAATATAAAATAAACTTGGGTTATGGTTGACTAAAGGTATGCGTAACATTTTAACACTTTTATGGTAATTTAATGATTTGCTATTTTATTGTGTTCTTCCCTTCCGTTTTCTTCGTGGCAGGTACTTTTTAGAAGGCAATTTTGCCGCCATATGATACACTGGAAGAAATATTCTTGCAAGCAGGTTTTGAAAAGTTCACTCATGACTGTTGTCAGTGAAAGGCGTTTTAATAGTTCCTATGAAACTTATGACTGCTTCATTTCTTAAATAAAACGTGGCTTGTGAAGAAAAACATCAACTATTTTTGTGAACAAAAGAGCAAAAAATGTTGCATTTTTCTAGAAAAGAAAATACCATCACATATGTATGTTCATCTATTTAAAATGTTATTTTAAAGAGTTATGCTTGCGGAAGGCTTAACAATTTCAAGAACACCGTTTTTTGCGAAACGTATCATACCTCTCCACAATATTACGTGAGTTTCTACCCTTGCTGTGAGACGTAAGATCAAAAATAAACTAGACAAGTTTATTTGCATAATAAAAAAGCTTGAATTAAATACTTAAAAACTAAAACCGTGTACATACATAACGCCCCGAGTTGCCCATGGTAAGTGCTTACGCATTCCCAAGAACATTTCAGCGATAAAGCTCCTTTACGACTGTATGACTACCTAATCGCCTAGATTAAGAATGCTTAATAGGCTGGTGGAATATTGCTATATTTATGTTAGTAGTTATCCCCACGTGGCGATTACTTATGAGTTCTTTGTTCCTAAAGTATTTCACAATTTTAAGCATTGAATTGATCGCAATGGGGCGTATTTGCTGTAGGGTTGTACCTCAACCTCAATAACGATCTAATGTTTCATAGCATATTCACCGCTGCATTATGTATTCAGAGCTTTGTTAAATTGAATTTTTATAGTTTTCGAGATATATCGTTTTTTCAAACACGAAGCAGTTGCCCGCCAAATTTTAAGAATATAGCTAGAGAACTGAATGCTGGTATACAGGTAGGTCATCGATAATAAGTAATCAGAAAAACCTGAAAACGGGTCCCTTTTATCTACGTGGAGTGGGTACTCACTTATTTGTATGGAGCACTTCCCCTGCAGGTAGAGGGCGAAAATATGGTATAAGCGCTTTGTGATTAGGCAAAATATCTCGAATTTTGGATTCTGAAAACCTGCAAGCGATCTAAGAGAAACAAATTTCCAACAAGCAAATGTCTGGTATGGATTTTCGGAAGGTGGCGTGATTGGGTCTTACGTTTCGAATATGAGGCCGGAACTGCAGTGAATGTGAACTGCATTCGTTAGAGGATAACAAAAGAGATCAGGAAAGGCAAGTAGTTTCAGCACCTGCCACATGGTGTATGAAACAATTGATTTATTGCAGCAGAATTTTCGAGAACAAATCATCTCACGAAAATTTTATGTCAATTGGCCACTAATATTATGCGATTTAACTCCGTGCAATTTCTTTCTTTAGCTTTTTGTGAAACCCCAGAGTTGCGCGATCCATTTGTTTACAAAATTTCAGACATATTTTTAGAATTGCATAGAAGATATATTACTCGTACATTTCATTATAGCCTTCTTTAAACGTCATAGACGATACAATTAATTTTTGGTTTATTTAGTTAGTTTTTTTATGCTTCCTGGAGGAGTTATATTGACCGCTTTGAACCTCTAATTGAAACTCCAGATTAATTGACAAGGTTAACTCAAAAAAAATGCTTAACAAACAGGTTAACAAAAATATTTTCCCAGTGTATCTTAGAATAAATTCATTCTCACGTGTTCCTCTACGTGTATGTATGTATATGTTTACTTTATTTGAGTTCTATGGTACTAAAACTAGGATTTAGCATAAAAGTGCGAAATTACACACTTTATTTTATGGCTGCTACACAGGACCGTTTCAAGTTATAAACCTGTACAAAAAAAACCCAAAAAAAAAAACACATTTGCAGTTCAATGAGCTGCAGTATAGAAAAATACTACTCCTTTCAACCTCCGTACAATATGAAAATAAATAGTAACAAGCAGCATACAACATGCTGCGTCTTAATGAAACAACACACTTACACATTCAGCATCAAATATTAAGTCACTTGTATAAGCACATGCACCAGATTGTAGAGAGCGTAATGCAAGTGTTTCTCATTAAAACAGGATGTCGTAAAATACCATTTGGCCAGCAAAAGCCCCATTAAAATGTGCATCTTAAAAGTGGCAAAAATGCTACAGTCCTTTAGCAAGAAAATAAAAATATTAAATTATGCACGTGCGTAACAAAATTAATTAAAACTGATTTCAACGTTCCAGTATTGGGTAGGAGAGAAAGTTAGTTTGTTAAAAATTTTGCGAATATCTTCAATACGTTTTGAGAATTTAAATCAGTAATGAATAATATTTTTAACACCAAAGAAAGATTAGAAACCTGCCAGAATGTTGGAAAATGTGAAAAATAGTAGAGCTAAACGTTATATAATTTTTTTTAATGTTTCACAAGTTTTAGCATCACTTCCCAAGCCTTTTATTATTATTAATGTAGGGGGAACATCGAAGCAGACCGCAATTTGAGTCAACCGATTTGCTATTTACGAATAACTTATTCTCATTTGTGACTCGAGCAAACACTAGCATTCACTCTTGATTGTAGGGATTTCAGACTGTCGACTGGTGACTGTCGGCCTTCTTTCCCATCACAGTTTCTTGTAATTGCTAGCATTTATCGAAGGCTTAGTTCCACCATTGCATTTACATCGGTGTTGCTCATCCTTATGATAGCCAGTGCTGGTCATTCACACATGATGTGCGCTACCGTCTCAGCCTCTTCATCAGAAATAACTTTGCAGATTGACCCTTGAAACCCTTCCGTAGTGTTTTCGTAGATCGCGTCAGAATTCCTCCATTGGCAACTAAACACCGGAGTTCCTACAGATATTAACCTCTTTACCTCTTGCGAGGCTTCATTGCACATCAGAATCTCACGGCCCAATGCCTTAGAAGTAAGTATCTTCAAAGATTGGCCCCAAATAAAATCGGAGTTTCGTCAAAGATTAACCTCTCTGCCTCTTACGAGGTTTCCTGATTCTTGACTGTAATGGAGAAAAAGATGTCCACTTACACACGAGTAAGTCTGTATTAAAACTGGAAATCGACTGGTATCCAGAGTTCTCATACTAGACACCAACCACCCTCTTGACCACGCATCCCTGGCGTATTCTGTTGCACAGTGGATTAGGGATTTTTCTCCACTCGACTTATTTAGCCAGACTCCTTGAAGATACAGGAACCTGTCAGAACTTCTGACAAGCCATATCTTTGTGCCTGCCAACTGACGGCTCATATTCTGCAAATTAAATGTCGTCCACGACTTGGTACGACAAACAATTATTAAATTTGCGCTTTTAGCTTGCCTTGCCGGAGAATTTTTAAATAGCTGCTTTAGAAAGCAGGTGCGCAAATCGCAAGTTTCAGCCGTTTCCTCTTTGCGTCCTTACAATATATTCTGAACAACTATGTAGTTTCCTTTTCTCTTGGCAGTTCTTTTTCTATGGTTGTGGAGTTTTCAGTTAGGTTAAAAAAAACACTAAAATTTGTTAAAATTTTGCATATAGAATTTTGAATATAATTAATTTAAGTTGAACAAATTCGTCCAAATAAATTAAAATCGCAGGCCACCGAGAAACTTCTTGATTTTATCACACTATTACTTATAAGAGCCTTAAAAAATGTTCAAGCCATGCAAACAAGGCTTAAAAGGCCTATGTATTTGCTGCGAGTTTATTGTCTTATGTGAGCATAACGTGAAGTTAAACAAAATATCTTAGCAGCATTTGCTGGCTTTTAAACCTAGACAAGAAAACACCAAAGTTAGAAACTGAGCATTTTTTATTTTAACAATTGTGTGGTTACATTATAAAAACAAAAGTTTGCAATAAAATAAATTTTAACGAAAAGTGAACATTCGATTTAATACAATTTTTTGTGTTCTCAAGTTCTCTTTCTAATTTTAAGCAATTTTTAATATCTGGTTATTAAATTGTTTTTATGAAGTCTGTCTGTACAAAAATACGTTTTAGAAATGTTGAAAACTTTTGTTTGGTGGCTTTCAATCTCTTTTTTTATTCTTCACCCATTTTACCCGTTTGAGAACCGCATCGCGCGGTAAGTTTTGTTTCTTCAAGAGTTAGCAACACTGGTTTTTAAATATTTCTACATATGAAGAAAATACGCATTGCTGAAAATCGAAATTATTATTTCTCTTCCCCAATATCGTTTTAAGGTTTGAGTGCTACGATTGTAGAGCGAAAATTTAAAGTAACGATTTTTTTTGCTGCATTTATGTATTTGCTAAATGCCATGAATTTGCCTAGAAAGTGGTCACGTCCATAATGTTTGTGGCATTTTTTGTTGTACTTGTTGCGTTTGCATGCCAGTTGCAATTTTATGTGACAATTTTCTATTTTTCATTTGCATTAAATATTTGCAATGTGGGTAAACGGAATGAAAAACATGCTCAATTAAATTTCTAGTGCAACTTACAGTGGAGCAGACAAAAGGTAATTTGTATTGGATTAAGCCTTCATAAAAATCCTTCCAGGAATTTAAACTCAATAAAAGATAATAAAATTGCAATAAACTGCATAATAGAAAGTTTACAATTATTTGAAATTTATTTTTATTGTTTTAAACATTTTGCAGATTTCGAAAACTTTTAAAATCAATTTGATTAATTATATTTAGTTTTCAAAATGTTTCTTTTCCCAGCAAAAATAAAGCATTGGTGACAATAGCAAATCGAAGCAGGAAATAATCGTGTACAAATATCTTGAAAATGGTCCTGGTGCAATTCTTTCCGAAAAACCCTTATACGCTGGCACAAAACGATACGAGCAAACCTTGAGCGGAAATCGTATAGACAAAGAAATTAACAAATTTATTAAAAGAAACTAAAAGCTCAAAAAGTAGGTAAGTACTAAGGTCAATAAAGCGAACACGAGATCTCTCCCACAATTACCGTCCAAAAAAAATATTTTATTTTTATTTTATTGAAGCTTTCAAAAGAGAAATTTAAAATAAGAATTTCATGCCCGGCATCTAAAATAGAACTTCATATCAATGTAATAAATAATTTATTGTAGTAAAATCTAAATATAGTAACTCCATATGTCTTCTTTACTTAGTCTCTCGTTCCCATTCAAATTGCAATAAATCGGTTACGAGAGTGTTGGGATGTACCGACCAATGGTTTGTTTACGAGTATGTTTTCCTTCCTTCCTGAATAGTGAGAACTTTTAGATCTCTATGATTATTTTAATTTCTTATATACCAAGAGGCGCAGGCGATAAGACGTAAAATCCTAGAGTGTCTTCTTTGTAACTTCTGGATGCTTGATGCGCAAGCAGTACCTTAAAGCTGAATACTATATTGATTTTATAGTGGATTTGTATAAGAGAACTGTGTATTCTTAAGACAGGATTTATTTCTGATTTTGTGACCCACTGTTCCTAATAGGAACCACAGGACAGTTGATTAGTTTTTCCGAAATATTAAGCGTGGACTTCCGCTGGAATCTGTCGCGTTTGTAAAAATTGGTTGACAATTTTGACCTGTGAGTGTATTCCACTAGAACCAGAGCAATTTTCGAGAGTAGCCAATCATGCCAGACTCTATCGAACGACTGGGATATACCAGTAAATAAAGCTGAAGAGTATTGCTTCTTGCTCGAAAACCAAACGGATATTCCAGGATGATGTTTTGCTCGCGTAGGTAAGGATTTAAACATAACGCGAATAATTATTTGAATATCTTTTATAAAATTGATGGTAGGCTCATGGGATTATTGACTTAAGTCCTTTGATGTTTTATGGATCACAACAATTATGGGCATCTTTCAAGAGAATGTGAAAAAGCCTACTCGCAACATGACCTACTCGCAAGGCACCACTATAAGTACCGCCACAATAATCCACCTATATCTTGGTTTGTAAGCCTAACATGCAATTAAATATCCAAACGAATAAATTTTTAATATTCCCTCTTTTGAAGTGTCATTCAACACTATACTTTTTATTGTAGTTTTGTATTTTAAACGTTTTAAAAGTTTAAGCTTTTTATTTTTCAACACTCCTTGAAATTTGTAAAGTTTATTAGGTCTACATAGAAAGTTATATTACGCGAAAGCCTTTGGCAAGTTAGTGTTAAAAAATATTTAGAACCTGAACTCCATATATAATTATGGTTATGTTAGGTTTATCAAGCTATTTGCTTATATGTGCTAAAATATAAAACGGAACGCATCGGCTTACAGGCACTGAAGGTAAGGTCAGATGTTAAAAATATTGGTGAAATAAGTGCAACCTCTATCATTTAATTTAATCCATTTACTTAATTTAACATAAGACATAACATATCAACATTATATATTATATTAGTTCAGTTCACAAAATCATTGTATTGTTGTATCGATTCTATTATTTTACAACTAAAAAATAGTGTAAACTTGTTGTTGATAATTTGCTTTGAAAAATCTGATACAAATTTACAACTTCATTTGATATGTTTTTTAAATGTTGTATTCAATTTCGTGCTATCAATCTTATATGAGTGAGAATAAAAGCGTAAAGTAGTAGTAAAGTTAGTCTGCACTTAAATTAATTAAATGTTAACACATTTTTAAATGGATTTAAATGGAATTATGCAGGGAGCTTATTTGTTTTATTGCAAACACTATTTTTACATTAGGAAAACTTAAACATCTTATGCTCGAAATTCTGTAGACAACGAGAAATCTTAAACAACCTCCAAACAATACATTAAATTTTGGCTAGCTATTTGCAGAGAGAAATCTAATGAAAATCATATTGGCTGTCAAAAAAATCTAAAGTTAATATTCTCATTACTTTGCCTGTCTACACATATCGCATTTCTAATAAAATGAAAAAAAATGTTTGAGCACCGCGCTTGACTTATTTTTTTGTTCCATAACTGCTTTTAATATTTTCTTCGTTTGCACCAACGTTAAGTAATTTTTCTAAAAATACGACTAAAAAATACCATCCGTAATTTTTGACAGTCTGATTAAATTTTGCTTTCTAATTTTACTTGAATTTTTGACATGGCGTTTTTCTCAATCTAATAGTGTGAGAGGTGCTTAAATAAATGAAAAGTTATTTCCAATATATGATATACATATTACAAAGAAGCTGTGAATGGATGAATTATTTAACTGTATCCTGTGCTGTATATTCCAAGTAAAATAAAAAATAGTGGTTATGTTTATTTCGTCCAATATTTGACCCATCTGGCCTAATCTTCACTCATACCCAGTTTTATACACTTTAAAAGGGTAAAACTATATTTTGTATTTATATTTTATTTTATCTGGAAGCGGCTTTTCACGTACGTGCCAATGCGCTTCAAAATCTATTAAGCCGAATATTCTTCCACATTTCTTTACGCGGTTTTTGATCTTGTCATTTTAAAAAAATGTACAATCTTTGTAGCTGTTAATAAATATTTTTCCACATTTGTGGATCCAGGTGTTTAACTGACATGACTCCTACTCCAGTCAGTGTGTTGCTGGTTGTTTGAAGAAAACAATAACAACCAGCGACGACAATGCATAAATATTGTCGCACAACACAATTGGAGGTTGCTGCACAGCAACAACAATGTCAACATTTAAACTCACGTACAAATGATCTCTGTATGTAACTACAAAGTAGATGCATGAGTATGCATGTAGCTAGTGACAACTTAAAAGCAACAACAATAAATAAGGTAAAAATTCTTGTTGCATTGCGTTAACTGATTTCTTTTTTTTTACCTTTAAAATTATTTTGTTGGCATATTTTTTACTTCTTTTTTTCGAGACTACTCGTACAATAATAGTAAACGAGTCATGAGCAGGCTGAGCAGCAAACAGACACAACAGAGTCAAGCTCAAGAACACACCTTAACTTTATTGGGTGTTCAATGGGGATAAAGACAAAATTGCAATAACACGTTAAACTTCAATAAGTTCACATGTGATCAAAGAACACACATTCTATATTGAAACATGTTGCCGTTTGCTGTGTGTTCATATGTCGATTTTTATTCTTTCCAGTGCTAGAATCGATTCATCAAGAAACGGTTTGCCTACAATATTCAATGTAAGTAAAGGCACTCAGACAAATGGTAAATTTGTGAAAAGATTTGTTTTTACTTCCAACTTGAAAAGAGTTGATTCTTTGGAAGCATTTAAATAATTTCAAAATAAGTTTCGTGCTTGTTCTGGAGTAATTAGTTCTAGCATCAGCCTTTTCAGAACCAGTTGAGATTCTTTAGTTGCATTAATGGAACTAGTGCTGCCATAACTATTTCTGGCACCTCTAATCTGAAACGTCGTTTTGATTTTGAAGGTGTTTAAAAGAATGGTTTAACGTAATGTAGATTTGTTTAAGGTTTGGTTAACAGGTCGCCATGAATGCAGGCCCACGTGGGTTTAATAATCCGCTTCCTCACAATGAGAAGAAGAAAGGAAAGTAAGGATGAAAGAAGGAAAGTAATAAAGGAGACTGTAGATTCGAAAGCTAGTGGTTAGTATAGAGAGTAGGTGTTATCTTTGTGCCGTGTGGAATCATTACCAAACCAGTTGGTATGGTCCCTGTATTCGCACCTCCGATATCTCGAAGAGGCTAGCAATGGTCCATCGCCCGAGATGAGTTTGCCGTTGGCCCTATTATGCCGCACAGTGGCATAGGAGATGACCTACTGTTTCCTCTTCCTTCTCGTTATGACAACTTCTACAGTAATCATTTACAGCCAAGAGAATGGACTCTTGGCGTGATTGGCAAACCTGCAATGTCAGATCATAACAGATCTCTGGTTCGAGCCCTGTCTAGACTGGCCCAAATTTGTTTAGTGTTTCGACATGAGGACTCCTACCACCATCTGGCTTGAGTCATATCATATAAAGCATTATTAACTTGCTTCCTGCAGGTCGAGAGGGGAATGTCACAGAATTCATTAATATGCGAGTCCGCCAGGCCTTGCTCCTCTATTTGTCAGCTTACCGGTCATACAATTGCACATATTAGTCCCGTGTCCACGCACCCATATTATGGTGATTCCTGAACCTCTCGGTCTCGTCATCCGATTAAAGGATGTCATGGACCACTTTTGACGTCGGCGACATTATTGTGACGTGTCTGTCGCTGAAAATCCGAATGTTCCTGGCAAAAACTAAGCGTTATCACTAGCGATCGTACTAGTTTTACTCATGTCTTACAACTTGCCAAATTTATAGGCGGTTTTGTTCAAAAAAAATTTGATTGGACTGTAATTGGCCTCTATATATGTATATTTAAATCAACTACAAGAGTTAAATGAACGTTTTTATAACCTTCGTTAACCAAATGAGAGTTGTTAATGAAGTTTCGCCTACTTCTAAAGGAGGAGAAGTTAGTTTAAAACTCACCTATTTATGCTATTTTCTTGATTGAACACACAAACGAACACAAGAAAGCAATTTAATTGAAACGTTTAAAAGAATCACAACAAAAATATTTTTATTGCTGCCTTTCCGACAAAAATCTCACAACGTCAACGAAACTGACAAAATTGAATGCATTTGAAAAACTTGCAGTCCAAAATAAAACTTTATAACAGAGAAAGCAAGAAAAGTGGAATTTATTAAATTTGAGCGTCAGTTTGGTTTTGGTTATTGAGCATTTGAAAATAAGCAATACTGTTCAGCGCTCGATAAAGTCTGGCAGGATGGGCTACTCCCAAAAATAATTTAAGTTCTTCCTGAAAACTCTCACACGCATCTTAAGAGCTATTTGACAGATAGTAAGTCTGAAGCAAAGTCAAAAGACTAATTTTCTTAAAATTGAAAAATCCCTGAAGGTGGCCCTCAAAGGTAGTATTCCAGGGCTTCTATACAGTTTTATATTAGAGAGTTAGAGGACTATCTAAAAAAGTGGAGAATAAAGGTAAATCCATCGAAATGGGCTCACGTAACGTTTTTCCTCAAAAGTCGAAATTACTCACGTATAACAAAAACAAATACCACAGTGGAAACACACGTTAATTATTTGGGCATCCACTTAGGTCGTTGCCCGCCATATTGAAGCAAAAATAAAATTCAATTACACTGGTCAATAGGTCCCAACTTAACCTTGGCTTACAGGGTCCTTTTATGAAAATCCATTATAAAGCCAATAATGGTCACCTGGCGATCAGCTGTGGAGTACTGCTTGCGCATCAAACATCCTAAAGTTGCAAAGAAGACAGTCTAGGATTTTACGACGTATCGTTTGAAAATATCTATAGAGATCTCGAAATTCCTACTATCCAGCAAGAATTAAAAACATGCTCGCGCAAATGCGTAAACAAACTAGCCATCCATCCCAACACTCTTTGCTGCAATTTGATGGCCACCAGTGGCTAGATAAACTGGCACATTGAGTCTGGCGAGACGGCTCTTCCTATATAATATTAGATAGTTTTTTTTATTATTAAGGTATCATATTTAAGAGATAAGATTTGAATATTTATTGTGAATAAGATTCAATGAAATGAAAATAAAAGCCCAAAAAAATCTTTGTGTCATAGTGGCCAATAGCTGGTGATGTTTGTCGTTGTACACAAAACGTCTGTAATGCTACTGTAGATGGTAGTTGGGGTGCTCATAGTTGCCAGATTTATAGAAAATCGTGGGTAAAATCGTTTAGTCGTCAATGCAATATATTTTTCTTAACTTTTTAGTTTATTTTATTGAATCTTTCTAAAAGAAAATTAAATTAAGTATTAAAAATTTTATCTCTAAAATATATATTTTAGGATTTTTAAACTTATTTTTAGATACTAACTTTTTTACGAAAAAGTCTAAAAATGCCAAGAAATTAAAAACAATAGCTTTATGTTTGCGAAGCATGCTTTCGAAAACGTTTACTTAAACAAGTAGTGCCATCACATTCCTAAAAAGTACTTAGACCCACAGACAAACTTTGGAACTTGTTACACAATCCTTAGTTCAGAGAGGAATTCCGTGGAACTAGTATTCAGATTATTAAAATCAAAACAAATATTATTCATTAAATATCTTGTCACAAAATCAGGTGATATTCAACCCAATGCGAAAAAATACAAGATAAAATCGAGAGACCTTATCTCCGTTTATCAGACGACTATGCTACCGTAAATACAATTGAATTCGAATAATATAAGATTTTGGTTAAATTCGTGCTAAAAGCAGTTGAAGCAGAATTTCACCACAAATCCATAAGTTCATATTAAATCAAGAAGTATGTAAAATTTGATGTTTAATTAATCTTTCGAAAAACCCTCAAATTTAAGATAAAACTTTTCAAATCATCAGAAGATAATTTTTGAGAGCCCAAAAAGGTCAAAATCACAATAAGTCGCAAAATTGACAACATTGAATGTGATTAATCTATCGGGTGAATAAAAATGTATGTATAAAAATGTATGTATGTAGTCGTAGTACCAAAACAGCATTGTGATTGCCACCAATAAGGTTTTTTTGCCTTCGGGATTTTTTTAGTTTAGATTACATTTATTTAATATTCTGCCTATGTTGGCTGCAGTCTTTTTTATCTTTATTTTTTTCCTGCTGCTGTTGTTCGTTCGTGTTGCTAAATGTGTGTTCACATTTTGTCTCTTTTGTTGTTAAAGTCGAATGAGTGTTAAAACCATGAATATCGGTTCAATGTCAATTCCGATTCGTCATGGATTTTGCAGCTGTATGGCTGTTAATTCTTTTTTTTACGATTTTAAGCTTTTGAGTTTTGTATACAAAAATCTTTTTGAATTTGTTTATTTTGTTTTTTTTTAATTTCGAAAGCTGCAAAAGGCTATTTAAAAAAGCAAAAAAAAAAAAAAAAGCGAAGGACCACCCATATCGTTTAATCTTGTAAGTATGTTCTTCAGATGAAGCAGAAATGGATTAAGTTTTTATGTTTATTCGCAAAGAAGTATAAATAAACGGTCAATGCAAGTTTCCTCATTTAATTTCTAGTTAATTTTGTTCACAAATGTCTGTGGCTTATAAAGTCTTGCTTCAAAAGTCATTACAATCCATTAGGCATATAAGCAATATTGTTGTCTAGTTTAAATTAAAGTTAAGAGGATTACTGGTTTAAAGGGTGGCCTTGATAATTGGTATTGCCAACGTAACATATGGTTATATACGAGGGATGCAAAATAATTTTTTTTGGTATCAAATTAAATGTAAATGGTACTTTTTTTATCAACCAGAGTACTAAAAATATTGTTTTTCTACATCTTTATTAATTAAAAACATAAAACAAAATATTTATTTAAACATAACAAACATACCAACAAATATAAAATTTCTTTTAAAAGCTTTAGCAAAACATTTAATGAAGACATTTTTCCCTCAGAGTACCATTTCAATATAGAAAATAAACATATAATATATTTATAAATAATTGTCGAGCGAAACTTTATTCAAAAACCATTGTCACTAAACCTCTTTGATGAACAAAATCGAGATTGTAACAAAATTCTATGTTACACAAATGTATTATAAAAAAATTTAAAACTCACACATATCGAGAATTCACCAAAATGAGCAAAAATTATAAACAAATTCGAAAATTCACCAAAAAAAATCACAATCATTAAAATTTTTAACTTTATCAAAAACCAAAATTAAACTGAAACATCATAAAAAACCGAAAATTTAGCAAAGTTTAGGAATTCACCAAGATTTGAAAATTCACCACAATACACATAAACATGCCAAAACAAACTTTAATGATCAAGAAACAAAATTTTCCAAAATAGAGAAATATCACAAAAAATATCAAAAAATTCGAATTTCACTCAAGCCTGCAATTTCAACAAATTTTAATTAAAATTAAATTCAGTTTTTATCTACAAATTCAACAGTAAGTTGAGAATTTTTCAAAAAATCATAAGCATTTAGAGATATGGTAAAACATGAAATCAAATGAAAAAAGCAGAATAAAACCGAAGTCCAAAATTAAAAATCGCAAACAATTCGGAAAAAATCCGTGGTGCTCATTTAGTAGATCATACTTGGGGAAAGAGAATATAGAGCTTTTTATTGCTTTTTTTTTATAATTTACTTCCAATTTGTTTGAAGCAATTTTTTTCTAGTAACTTTTAAAAGCCACTCACCGTCACACCCACTGTGCAAAACTGTGTTGTAAATTAACTCGTTAAAAAAAAACTTTCAACATAATTTATAATCGTAAATATTACAAAATACATAAAATGAAAACATTTAATTAATTTAATATTTAATTTCGATTTGTATTAAGAACTAAACTAAGTCAATACAATTTTATTTAATAATTTTCATATTTTAATTCCGCTTGTTTTGTAATAATTGCTTTCAACTTGTTAATTTATGGCCGCAATATATGTGTGTATAAAAATTATATTTAATAATTTGAATTAATTTAAATATAATAAATTATAATTTAAATGGAACATTTATAGTGATGATTATATAGCTGGTCTCACTATGCGCACAACGGCCCAGTAATATAAACATTAATCCAATTTGTTAACAACAATAAACTTGATCTAACAATTAACAATATTCAACTAAAACCTGAAAAAATATTTAATGAAACAATAACGAACTGAAAATATACGAAAACATTTAACGCCTGCAGTTGTAGACAGAAAAGACAATGTCTTTATGATTGCGAATAATAATGATAATAATAATATTGATTAATAACATTTTAGTTTTATATGGAAATGATCTTTTGTTAAGGCCAATAAATAATAAAATTAGTATAAAAGAAAGTGATAGAGTTTTTTTGTATGCAAAAAGGTAAGTACTTCCTATTTTGTATTATTTAAAGACTTTGAACTCGATATATGTGCTATCGGATATGTTAAATCGGGTTTTGGTTATAATACAGTGCGCGACAAAAACAACTTATGTTGTATTATTAACGATAACACCAAGTTTTTCTATCACCGAAGAGTGTAGATACAGTGAACAAAAAAGAACTTCTACAGCAAACGCTCCCGTCTTCAACTTAAAATATCTCTGTAGTACTGAAAGATTTTAAGGCTCAAAAGAAATTGATTGACAAATATATTTACTTTCTATAACATTTTTTTTAAATTAAATTTAAGAAATTCATTTTTCGTAACAAAATCTTGTACATTTTCTGCGGCAACACTTTAAATCCACTAAATTACACAACGATGTTGTTTTCCCTAACTGTCAAATGCGTTTTAAAATTTGCTGTTTTATGTTAAAAAAGTTTACATTTTGTCGTTAATTTAAAGCAAAATCGAAAGATTTGCAAAGTTTAATTATTGACTACTGGAAAAGAGGTAAAAGTACACGCGATATAGGCGAATTTAGAACGATCAAGCGGAACCGCTATACCAAAAAAAATATGTACATCCCAAGCAGAAGAGACGATTAAGGAACAAAACATTAACAGTATCCATAGCCAAGCAGCTTAAAGATGCTGAAGTCGTAGGCAGCCGTCCCCAGAGTGTGCGAAACTTCTTGCATTCACTCAACTT
Organism: Phania funesta; assembly: GCA_963932375.1. Taxonomy (NCBI): domain Eukaryota; kingdom Metazoa; phylum Arthropoda; class Insecta; order Diptera; family Tachinidae; genus Phania; species Phania funesta. The sequence goes on along the minus strand of OZ010656.1, from coordinate 62,543,828 downwards.
TCATACACAATTTCGAAATAAGCCAAATTTATCAAATAAAAACATTGCAAAGCGGTTGAGGTATACGAAAGAATGTATTAATCACTCTGGCGACTTTTGATGCGTTTAATTCACTGATGAGTTCAAATTTAAATTATTTGGATTAATTTATGATGGTCACCGCTAAAAGAAGGTCAAGCCTTAAACAACCAAATTTAAATAAAACGGTCAAGCAGGGCTTATTTCAAAATACTAAAAGACAATTTAGCGCAATCAGCTGCAAATTTAATATAAATGGTAAGAATTGCCTGGCTACTGCGTAATTGGATTCGAAAGCTAAAATTTTTCGAATGCAATTCCCGAACCGAAAGTTAAATCGTACTGCGTAACTCGTTCGAAACGATGACAGAGTTGTATTTTTAAATAAATGGAAAAATATGATAAAAAGTTGGTAGCACTGCAACTTAATTGTCAAAGTTGGTAAAAATAACCCAAATCAAAAGAAGTGACAAAAAGAAAGTTTAAATATTAGAGAATTCTGTATATTAAATTTTATTTTTAATAAACTTTATTCTAGTTTTTTGACCTTTATTGTTATTATGATGTCTTTTTTTTTTTTTTTTTTTTTTTTTTTTTTATTTAATTTCCTGACGATGCTACACAAAGGCGTAGCGAAATATTGGAAAAAATAAAATTAATTTTTATTATAATTTATAATAAGGAAGATTTTATTGATGACCTGGAGCTTAGAAAAATTAGACATCTTAAATTTTATTTTTTATTGTAATAATGGACTGCGTTTCGTTGTGGATTGAAGATGATGATTCAATTCCAGAAAGAGTACAAAGAAAAATAGTAAGGGACTCATTCAATATCATGAATCTTAATGATAAAAGGTAAGATACAATAAATATTAATGTATAAATAATATTAACAGAGTGTATCGTTTAGTTTTGTGAAAAACTTCAGACTCAGTAAGGATGCATTTGCATATGTTCTTACCAGCACAAAGATCCACTGCCATTACACCCACCTTGGAATTTCTCAGCAGTCAACTACTAGTTGCTTGTCAGAAGTATGCCATGCTATTGAGAAAACTATTTTCTCCAAGCATATAACGTTAAAAGCAACAGAGGAAAAACAGAAAGAGGCCAGAAAATATATTTATAATATAAGTGGAATCCCAGGTGTAATCGGTGCTGTGGATGGCACTCATATTGAAATTATAAGGCCAAATGCTAATGAACATTTGTATTTTAATCAAAAATTAAAACACAGCATCAATGCTATGGTGGTAAAATCCAACATACGACATCTTTATACATAATTATATGTCTACGCCATGATTTTATAATTTCTACAGATATGCGATCACGAAATGTATATAAGATCTGTGAATGGACGTTTTGGTGGTGCTAGTCATGACTCCCATGTATTTAAAAGAAATTTTTGAGAATGGAAATAGATCAACTAAAATACTTGGTAATTACATGCATACATCCATTTTTTCTAAATTAGTAATAGAAAATATCTATGTTTTATATTATTACCTTAGGGGATTTTGGATATCCTTTAGATCCTTGGATGCTTACTCCGTACAGAAATGCTGGTGAAAATTCTAGAAAAGCATATTTCAATGAACGGCATTCTAAAGCACGCTCTATTGTACAAAGAACTTTTGGACTCATGAAAGCAAGATTTCGTTGCCTCTTAGCAGCAAGAGAATTACATTATGCTCCAGAAAAAGCAGCTCAAATTCTAAATGTTTCCTGTGCGTTACACTACATTTGTTTGGATTATAATGTTGACCAATTCCCTATCGAAAATATTGAAGGTGATATTTCAATTTCTGCTTCAAGTTTTAGCGTTGAAACTGAAAGGTAATAGTTTTAGTGATATAGCGAATACTATTAGAGATGAAATAAAAAATAATTTGAGAAGAAACTACTTAAAAATATTGTGTTTTTATTTAAAGAAAAAAAAAAAAAGTTAAATTTTTAACTTTTATTTTAATTTGTCACTAGCAAAATACATTTCGAACTATTTCCTAACGCTTTGTGAGTAACTGGCATTTGTTTTCGTACTACAGAGTTGACATTTCGAAAGGGATTTTTGTTTTTCGTAACACAGAGTTGCTCTTTAGAAAGGGATTTTCATTTTTCGTTAGAGTACGAAAAACTTCCGCACTTTCGAAACAAATTGTACGAAAATCGTAATACACAGTACGAATAGTTCGAACTCGTACATTTTTTCTTTCGAATCGAATTACGCAGTAACCCCCCAGGATAACGGTCCGAAGCATTCTTCCCTAATAGTAAAAGAATGGCTTCTATATAATTAGCAGCACCGCCCTCCCCAGAGCCCAGACCTTAATTTTATCTTTAGAGCACCTATGGGCGTATATGGGGACCAAGTTAAATGTGCCACACTAAGTACTAATTTTTGTTCTAGTACCCATTTCATTAGAACCTTCTAAAAGAAAACTTAGTGTACAGCATTTTGTTGCTGTTGTTGCGAAAAATAAAGTTATTTTATGTTTTGTTCATATTTTCTATTTAAATGAATTTTTTTTATTTCACAATCACATAATTTTTTATTGCAATTAAAACGAATAAGTTTGAAGCGTTCTAAGTTGGTGATTATCATGTTAAAGCCCAGGAAAGTTTGAACAAGCTACAGAATGGCTTTTTTTTATTATGAGCTGCTGAAACCTATTTAGCCTATCGCAGGAGAACTATATATACAACAATTGATTCGTTTAAAGAGAGCAATCAACGATAAACGTTCTGAATAGGCTATCAGGCAGAGAGCTATAATTCACCACCATGACAATGCTCGTCCAAATGTTGCTGTACCAGTAAAAAAAAATATTTAGAAAACAGCGGACGGGAAGTTTTACTTCGCCTGCGTCAACTTAGACCTTGCTCGGTATAATTGATAATTGTTTCGATCGATGCCAAACAACGTCCAACAACCACGAATTTAAGGGGGTAATTTTTATATTATTTCAAGCAATGTATGCCTACTAATTACTTATGTTATTTTCTCACGAAAGGGATGGAGTAGAGAAGCGTAAAACAGAAGGACAGAAAAGCTTCGGTGCGGGTTAAGGTCATTGGGAGAAAAGTGTTACAGCGCCTCTGGTGTTATCTGTATTCATTAATACGACAGAGTAATGCTGGCGAATACTGCCACATCTTAAGCTGAATTCACACATTCCTACTAAGGCCAAGATCCTGTTCTATGATTATTCATAGTTCTGAACCAATTCTTCTTTCCCCAGTTGCGAAACTTCCAATCACAGTCGCAGATAAGTCATTTTATAATCATCACAATGATTAATAAACAAAAAGTAGAATAAAACAAACGTGATCAAAATTTAAAAAAAAAACAGGACACAAACTTAGAATCATGAAAGTGTCTGGGAGTTAACAACACACACACACACAGGTAGCATGCATCCATGCAACCAGTCAAGTACTTTAGACCAATATGTACGAGTAACTAGTCAATCCGACAATTATTGTGCCACTTAAGTTGTACAAATTACACTAATTAAATTGCGTGCAATGAAGCAAGCGCATGATTTCTCAATCCCTTTAACTCAACATTAAACGAATGGAACAACGAGACCACAATAAATAAAATATAGACAGCAGACAGCCAAAGAGCGGACCCTTAATTAAAAACAGAACACGTCATGGGATCGCAATGTGGTTGGCCTTAACAGACAAATCACTTAAAAATATTTTAATGCTTTTTAAGGCTGCTTTCTTGTTAAATTTTTGCTTTTTTAGGAAACAAAAAAGGTTTTAAACAATGGAAATTTTGTGATAATCGTATTGAAGCGTAGTTAATTTTACTTTGTATTTGATTATTGCCTTAAAAGTGGCGACGAGGACGACAACAGCAAGATAGAGCAAATAGGAAGTCAACCTGTTGAACATTAATGGAACAAGAATTCTTCAGCCACATTGTGTGCGTGTGTATGTTTAAGAGTGTACACATGGACATTTTTTATGCACAGTGATTAAAAGGAAAATTTAAGTAAATGCTAGTTGGCGATGTCATTTCATAAAGTAAAAAATCGCTGAATTTCTCGGGTCCAGCATATTATAATAAAGGGTGTTTTTCTTAGCAGTATTAAATTCGAAATTGAAACAAATAACAGATGGTGTTAATATTCATTAATTTCCATTAAGTCAATAGAGACAGACCATCTGCGAATTTGTGTTACTCTAAAAAGTAAGATATAAGATTCTCCCCTGATGACTCTAAATGACGGTGCGTTAAAGTTGGCAACACTATTTTAAATACTAAGCTATTTTGCAGCCGTGGAAGTTATGCAGAGGCCTTTTCAAAAACATTGTAGCGTTTATGAAAACTATTCAACACCATTTCGCTTTTACAATCGACATAAGTTTTTATTAGAGCGACTCATGCAGATCCGAATAAATCCACCTAAAACGGCTCATAATAATCTTGCAGTTTCACAAATGGCCCCAAAGTTGGGTGGTGATTCGCAGTTTCATTATTAATTGTTGAAGAATTAAGGCAATTGTAGTGAAGATAGCCCTACTTTTTGGTAGGTCTACTACATCAAGTGTGTTTACAGGTTGGTGGACTGATCGGTGGTTACGAGGAATAGCTTATCTTCTCAGAATACAGTAGTCGACAGCATTCCCCGAGTTTTTCCTTTCCCCCTGACCTAAACGAGAAATTGTGATCGAAAACTATACTTCTCGATTGAAGCAGACATGTGCCAAAAACCAAAGAAGCAAAACGCCCTATCCTTTCTAAGAATATAGTTTTCGATCAATTTAAGCTGGCGATTATTTTTAAGATCAGCGCTTTCTATACCTATTATCATAAGGAATCTAAGAAAAGGCGAACGGAGTAGACTCTTTGTTCTTTTTGTTTTAATTAAACTATCCACTTGGCAGAGCTTGTAGAGAGTCGAAAGAGATTATTTCTATACAATTTTCATTTACATGTCGGAAGTGCTCTGCCCATGGGAGCCACTATTGTTAGGCAAGAAAAGTTATGCTTTCTATGTTATGCGCAAATTCAGAAACATCCGATCGATATCTAAAACTTTTCATTCCTGTCCCACTGTGCGCTATGCCTTGTAAGATCAAACAAAATTAAAATACCAATGATGACTCATAACCAACCTCAAATGACGACTTTAATGTTCACAAAACATGCAACAAACTACATTTTATTCCCACAAACCTGTGATTGTTTTACGAGAAATTGAAAGAAAGAGGAGTGAAAGAAAAAAACACAAACAAACAAAAAACAAGAAATGCAGGTGTCAAGAAACGAAAGAATCTGTATAAATATTTTTGTTATAGAAAAACCGCATGAATAAAGTGAAGGCTAGTAAAGAAAAAAGATACTGACAGAAATCCAGCACCCATCAGTTGATGTCGTAATCAATGAACCTTTATATGTTTAAGCACTTTTTGGAAGGGAGATGAAACATAAAATACCAACAATTTACACTCGAAAATCATAAAGCAAATAAAAGAAAACATACACCACTTTACCAACAGTACTACTCTTGGCCTTGGTAATGCATTACTGCTATTTATTGAGACATGACTGATAGGTTTAATGCGTACAACATTTAAATTTCTTATCTGTCTTTGGTTTTCATCTGAAAATAGTTCACAAAACACTGAAAATTTTTTTTTTGTTCAAATACCGCCATCGCTTTATGTATTCTCCATGTACCCAAAAAATTAATCAATACTTTTTAACAGAAATTTATGTGGGTTTCAAATATTTCATATTTCTTAAGGAAATCCACTACATACAGACTGCTGCAGCATGCTGGTTTGGTCAAATGTAGTTTTTAAAAGGGCTTTTCTTAAAAACACATTTCACTAAATGGAATAAACTTTGAAGTGTTTCCCGGCACACAATTTTGTTAACATGCGTACCTCGGCAGGCTTTGCCAAATAATAAAAAAGTTACCCATGTCAAAAACGGAGGCTCTATAAACTATTGTGGGCAAAAAATAGTAAGACTTTGTTAATAATTCTAATTTCTTTATTTATTCTGCCAAATCTATTTCGTCCCCCTCAAAGTAATCCCCCAGCTGCAATACACTTATGCTGATCCTCGTAACAGTTGTTAAAGTCAATTTCCGGAATAGCCCTCAATGCGCGTAGCGATTCACGTTTAATGTCTTCAATTGGCTCAAAACGGTTTCCTCGGAGCGGTCGCTTGAGTTTGCTGAACAGCCAGAAATCACACGGAGCTAAATCAGGTGAATACGGTGGTTGTGGAACGATATTGATTGAATTTTTGGCGAAAAACTCACAAAGAATCAATGCGGTATGCGGAACCAATCGCGATTTCACTTTTCTTAGGCCCAAATGATCTTTTAAAATGGTTTTCACTAATCCCTCCGATATTCCGACGATATCAGTAAGGTCTCTGACTGTTAATCGTCGGTTCTCGAACACTAATTCCTTGATTTTATTGACGTGTTGATCATCAGTTGATGTTGATGGCCGTCCTGGACGTGATTCGTCGTCAACGCATTCTCAACCCTTTTTGAATAATTTGTACCAATCAAAAACACTTGCGCGCGACATACAATTATCACCGAAGACCTTTTGCAACATTCTGAACGTTTCAGCACCAGAAATTTTATTCCGCACACAAAATTTAATGGAACTTCTTTGTTGAATAATTCCACTCATTTTCAAAATCGCCGAATGCACTTGTTGTACTTCAGAAAGACAAGCGTATACTAAAAGCACTAATGATTACTTTGATGTGATATTTGGCACAGATGTCACTGACAGTACTACCAACGTAGAAAAAAATTTTCGACGAATGGATTTCCGCGCGAAATTTAATTTTCTAGTATAAAAGATCTCTAGATATACAAGGATTATTAGTTATTTTGCGTGGGAGGTGCCAAGGCTCCTAAACCGATATCGCATACTTTGCGAAATTGTTGTTTTTTGTATTTTATTAATTAATGGTAAATGAAATTGTAATAGGAAATATTTAAAACATTTTTGTCGAAAGCGCCACGATATCTCCAAACAACTCAACAGATTAAAAAACAATGCTGGCACGACTTAAAGGTAATATTATTGTCATATTTCGTATATTTTTTACTTAACTAAACAGGACAAACTGTTTTCCAGCTAATATTTATCCTGAAACTGATTCCCTTTTGACATAGAGGGATATCTCTAAAAATAGATTCGATTTTAAGAAACCAAGTACAAATTCGAAGTTTGCATTAGAAACTACTTTTAGGTGCTCCTATTCAAAACCTTGTATACTTGTGTAATTATTTATAAAGCTGATTCTAGCAATTTTCAAACGTCAAAGTTTACATCTCCGTGGTCTCCTCTGTGCTTTAAATGTTTGGGTTTTAGTTTCAGAGATATTTGGGGGGAACAAATTTTTATTTGCCGACCTTTATTTCGTTTGCTCGACATGGAGTACATATCTAAGCCCGGGTAATTCAGCCATTTATGTTAAATATAATAAAACCTAAGCAAGCTGTATGCAAGTCTTTAGCTTTGTTAAAAAGTTACATGTATTTGAACTGGGAACATGTAAAAAGAGACACATATTTTGCGTTTCGAATTAGCGAATAAAGCTAGTTAAGTAAGCTTTGGAGTAACCTTCTCATAGGCATTTTTCGAGGACTTAGTGCCTGTTTACCGTTGTATGCTTCTTGATCCGCCTGTAAAATCAGTTGTGTAACAGCATTAGGATTGATTCAAATACGAGGGTGGACCAATAATTCCACGATCTTTGTTGTTCAATGATTTCTTTCTGGGAGCTAAAGCGTAAGAACATGGTTCAGTTAGCTATTCGTAATTCAATTAATGGATTTTTGCCAGGGCGATTACTTCTGTGATTAGACGTGTGGCGTTGTCCTGACAAAAAACTGTGTATTCTTGGACAACCAAGTTCATTATTCTTGGAAATCTTCGTTGCATCGGTTTAATTTATAATTATAAATTATAAGCTATAATAGCACCCCGAGCATTGCAGCCTCGTGCCCGGCTAAACCGGTTGTCTGGAATTAATATCCTACTGCACAGGTAAATAAGCCTGCATCTTGAAACTGCAGGGCAATCGAATAGAACATGGTCTGATGTTTCGTGTCCCACTTGACAGAGTTTGCAGAAGTCACTTTCTACCAAACCTATTTTTTCAAACCTATTTTTCGACGGCCTCATGCCTGTTTGGGTTCTTTAGCAATCGCGTAGACCTTGTTTATCCTTTTTTATTATTAAATAATTTGGAAAGATTTTTTTTATCCCACAGAAAGGTTAAGTACCTATGAAAAGAATGTTTGTTGCTGCTATTTCATTGCCTTCATTTGTCCTTCATGTCCCAGTACTCACATTAGAATAATTAAACTCCTGACTTTTAGGGTATCGGGAAGTTTGAATAACAACCATTTTTGCCTTTTGGAGATAAACAAATTTGGATTTTGCCGCGTGCATTTTTGTAAAGTGTTACGATAAACCCCAGCTCGGCCGGACGTACCCATTGCTTAAACTGGTACTTCCTCTCCGGATTATTGTAACAGATCACAATTAACCATAAATGCAACTCTGAGCCAAGATTAAAGGAATGTGTTTAGCGTTTTTGAACCGAAATAAGCATCAACAATTTCGCGCAGTCTAAATTTTTACAGAAATAACCGAGGTTGCATGTATAGAATATTTGCAAAACACATGTCTATTAAGCGACGGTAGTTCAAGGGTACAGTGATGATTTGTAAATAGTTACAAAGGATGGTATAAAAGTTTCGGATCACCCTCATATATAAGGTATACATGCACGTGACCGAGCAAGTGCTGCTTTTAGAAAATGATGATTTTGTTTTTCTCCAGGTCCAGTTTAAAAAGTCCTTGGCTAGATGAAAAGTACTAAGGTAAATTTAAATTAATTAGATTAAAAAATTGCAACATTTTAGATTTGCAAAAATTTTTATAGGGAAACCTCCCGACGAACGTGGGAAGACATTCTGATCTAATCAACGAAATTAATGGCATCTGGGACTTTCTGTGGTGTATTTGAAAAGTTATTGATTAAATACTTTTTTCATCTTTTTCAGCTTCTTTCGCACATAAAAATTAAGATAAGGATCTCCGCAGGTTCAACAGTATGTCTGCTTTCTGTTACACCAGGAAACTGCACACTTTGTTGCCGGGAAAGCCATCTTCAATTTATCAATTAATTTGTAATTATTTTTTTTATGTCCGAACAAGTTTTTACTACGTGTAAAAATGAAATGATTCTCATAAATTTTAACTTTATTACATACTCGTACTTGTCACGACGCTTTTAAATGAAGAAACTTTTAATGAAAAAAAATAAAATAAAAATACCCTACACTCGCATGTCGTGTCAGTCTGTAATGAAAGTTTTTCGTTTCGTGTTTAATTAAAAACTAAAACCGTCCCTTGGTAATGTGTGCGATCATTTCTAATGGAATGGATAGTTTTTTTAAAAGTTTTAAAACATGTTGGTTTGTTGTTGTGCTGAAGACTGTAAAAAAAGTCTCTATGTAACGGCCTGGCTACACGATATGAGCTACTGCATTATATAGGTCTCAGAACCTAAATCAGTACATAGAGCTAAAAAGTTTCATTCTAGAATCTGCTTCAATTATAATTCCTTCTAGCAAAAGTGTTATGTAGAAGATAGTTGGGGAACATTTACAGGAAACACTTAAACCTATGTATTGGCCCAGCATGGCTACCACAGAGCAAAATAATTCACTTGAATTCATTTAGTCTGTTACATTATAGTGTGTTCAGGCATGCACCTTAACTAAGTCTATCAAATTGTTAATCGAGTTGTAAAATTTAATGTTCCCACATATGCAATATAGCTTACGCAATTAGTATTTTATTACATCTTCGCAGGCGTGGTACAAACCCTGAACATTGTTATAAACTCTGCATCTGTGTCAGACATCATTATAGCAATGCGTGTCGGCCAATTAGACAGTTGAGGCTATATCTGTCTATCAATCCTCCAGTCAGGTTTTTTTAATCCTATGATACTTCTTCTGGAAGTCCCTGCATCGTGACTCCTTAATAATCCTCATGTTAGATTGTCAATTTGTTAAGAGATGATTCAGATATACATTTTGATCCGTACAAATTAAAATCCTATTTATTCGCTGTACTGCTAAATATTTGATCTATCACCATGTTTCACGTGCTTGCCATGATTCTGCTGCTACATGCCTTTTCCAGCCATTTGATGCCCAACAACATCTACGGCTGCCTGGCGGATTCTAGCCAATTCGGTTTGGTTGTTTGGCTTTTTCAATATATACTTGATTCACTTAGATTTACGATACCGGATTTCTAAATGGACCTGTTCCTGTTCTATAATATGCCTTAGGGCGGTGTTGGCGATTCGGTCGAATGTAACAGTAGTATTTTTCTTAAACAGCAGTTCACGAAAACTTGAAGGACTTGTGTTTTTTTAGCCGCGTTCCATATCTTCAAACCAGAAAGGATGTTCCTTTACAGATAAAAATTTACAAAGACCATGATCTCGATTCGATTGTCAGAGACTAAAACGTTTAGACTGCGAATACACACAATCCACACAAATGTACGACTAACTGCCTGAACTTTTAGGAAATTCAGTAATCAGAACTTCCCAATAGTTCGCGTTTATGTCCCTTCAGTTTCAAAATAGCACGTAAACGAGCGGCTCACTTGTGCCACCTTTTTACTTTGTACTCGCTCTTAACTGTAAAATTCTGTTTCTACCCATAGAGTACTTCTTTCTAATTCGCATATTATTTCACTTTAAAAATATTTTAAAAACTGATATCAGTTTAAAAACTTATCGCCGTTGTTGATTTTAAAAGGAGTTATTTATAGTTTTCAATCTTTTTAGCATCTAAAACCGGTTGTTTTTATTAACGCTGGTTTGGAAATCGTAGTAAAAATTTCATGTGAAACTCTTTTATGTTGTTTATAATTTTGTGCACTCTTTTGACAAGTTGTTAAAAAGAACATAACTCTTTGCGCATAGCGGCAGCATAGCATAGCGACGATACACAAAGGCGTTAATTTCTTCTCTCTCTCTCTCTCTCTCTCTCTCTCTCTCTCTCTCTTAATAAACATAAAAATTTAAATATCAAATTAATTAAAGCAACATTGTTGGCTTAGCATCCCGCAAATTAGCCAATTTTAATACGAAATGTTTTTTCTAGAAATTTGCCACAAAACTTTTATACTACAACAGGGAACAGGACTTTAAGAGATCTATAAAGATTAATGAAGTAGCTGATTGCAAATATGTCTGTCGAAATACGTGTTTGCCTTAAAGCAACTTAAGGCTTGGGAAAAAATCCAAATCCTAAAGCATGATTGTTTAAAAATTTAGTTTAAAGTTAAAAGTCATGTATAAATAACAATTAGCTACTTTAAAAATAATTAAGAAGTCTTTTGTACTACAAAAGGTTTTTTTGTTTTTTTAATAATGAACGATAGAAACCGCCATTGGACTCCAATGCACAGTGGTTGGTAGAGTTTTTTTTAGAGGAAATTTACTTGCAGAGCTGATGTGCTTATCAATCAACTAACAATCGCAAGAATCTTTAGTGGGAAGGGGGGCTCGCAGACGGACCTTTGAAGTTGGACTATTCGGCCATTTAAGTTTAAAAAAAAAATAATAAGAAATTTATTTATACCCCAGTAAATATTTAGGTAATTCCTGCAAATATCTATAAGAGTTATGTTATGTACATATAAGGGAGAAAAACAAGTTTCTTTTCGACCGATCTTAATTTAGTATGGAACATCTATTAATAACAAAACTAAGAAAATAAATTATTAATGGAAAAAAAAAAAATAAATAAATAAAGTGGGGGCCAGTTTCATGGTTTCCTTAAAGAGTCAAACATGTTCGAATTGGGAGCATATGAAAATGGCCGAATTTATTTTACGTTTTCCCTTAAAAGCTGTTACTGTTTTATCGGTTATGTCTGAAAAATTTCTGACACTGATTTAAGTGTTATTTAATATTTAGAGTCGTGACATCTCGCTGGAACGTTATGTATTCCGTCTGAGTGTCCATAAGGGGCAAAAGCGATAATTTTTTTTTTTTATTTTACAGCAAAAATTACCAGGTGCAATTCTTAGCCTAACGGCAAGCATAACTAAGCCTTTGACATTCCCGTTTAGAGAAGGAAAGAAACATATTTTCACCTATTTAGTAAATTTTTGTGCTGATTTTAGTTTTAAGATTTAATTTCAGATCTTTTTTTAAACACTATTTTTTTGAATTTTTCCAAGTAAATCGTAAGAATTCTTGAAAACAAAAGTCCATTTATTTACTGAGCAGTTTCACTTGTTGGATTTTTTTTAATAAACAGACCGCATCGATGATGTACTTAGATAAAAATATTCGGACATGTTCTGACACTCCCAAGAGTATCAAATCGCATGCGAGTTCTCAAACTCACGCGTTTTACTTGCGATTTGCAGCACTAGCTGCGTACGTTTTTCGAAGATAACTCGTATAAGCTGTGTATTGAAGTCGCCAGTGCAAAAGAAGAAATACAGAGGCAAAAGTTGCAGCAGCAAAGAACGTTTTTAAATTTCATTTTTTTAGAAAAAATTTGCTACAAAATGTCTTCAGTTTTGACAAAAATAAAAAGAAAACACTATTAATTTAATTTATTCATAACTTTGTAGTTTCTTTAAAAACTAGTTTAGTTTAAATACAGCAGTTCACTTCAGTATATTCTTTCGACTTGAACTCGCCAAACTCTTGCAAATGCGAGTTACAGAACGCCTCACATGCGAGTTGAAATCTCAATCGCAAATTTTGTGCGAGATGCGAGTGTCGGAACATGGCCGATTATAACCAATCGTTATAACTGACTGCATGGTTAACTTGCGTTTAACTCTAGTTTAATTGTAACGTAAGAAGAATAAAAACTTGAAAACGTCAAGCCAGGACAGTGGAGTTGTAACATATTTGTTCTATTGTAGGGAGACAGTAGGAATCATTTAGCTAAACCTGCCTCTACCTCTAGTAAGGTTGCTTAATTAAAATAAACTGGCATTTGAATTTAACTGATAGATTCTTTTTTTAATCTATCAGTTGAATTATATTCTTTTTTAAATCTATCAGTTGAATTCAAATGCCAGATTATTTTTCCCACGCCGACGATATTTTGATATTATCGACTTTCATATTTTGATTTCTTTGAACTTCTCATTTGGTCTAAGGAATTGCGAGCATAAGAGATTTAAGTTTTTCTCAAAAGTTAGTTATTGGTTTTCTGATGTATTGGCTTAAGTAACCAGCAAAATGCTCATAAAGGTTAGCTTATCCCCCCTCAGCAGATAAATTGAATTTCTCTAATAAAATGAGTTGGACTAAAATGAGGTAGCAAACATTTTTTAAATACTTTTTCAGTTAAAAAAAAATCCATCCACTGATATCAGTTTTTTCATAATGTTAAAAAAAAAATAGGAATGGTAATGCCATTCAATTAACGTGCTTTACTCACATTATCATCATGCTCGATCGGTCGTGATTTGTGATTGGCTGGAGCTCACTATCATTAGATTATATAGAAACCCTTTAACGCTCAATGCCTAACCGAAATTTTGAGGTAAATTCTATGAATGATGGCAGTATCTCTTAATAAGTTTTGTTAGTTTACTATTATTATTATTATTACTAAAATTTAACTGAACTAACCGCTTATTCCAGTAATTCGCAGTGTATATTCAAAGGAACTCTTCACAGGGCTGCAGAGACCAGATGGTCTACCGAACCTACATATTAATATCGAGGATTTTGACATCCTCGAAAAGTGAATTTTTCGTAAGGACCCCTCTAGAACAAGCACGCACAACAGTAGTAGTACTTACAGGGAATTACTCTAATCTGTTAAGTAAGGAATGCTGTACAAGTTGTCACCATGAGGAAATGAAAGAAACTATAGAATACCTTCTCTGTCACTGCGCATCCCTTGGCTTTACGGCGGTTCATTTAGCCATTTCAATAATGTGAATCTTAGCAGACCCATCAGACTGCAGTCGAATATACTTGTTTATTCCTGCTTTCGGAATGATTTGGTGCTAAGCCGAGAGTGCAAAGATGCGATTTTTAATGCAACGACGCCAGGTAACTAAAAGGAGGCGCAATCTGAAACCATGCGAAGCAATATATAATTACGAGCTGGGCAATCTAGCTTAATTATGTAGGAGAGGTAGTTCAAAGGTATCAATTGCAGATTGAGAGAATTTTTGTGTTACGCAACAACAATTGGGTTATTTGAAGGGACATTTTATATACAGAAGATCTGGCAATAAATAGGCTCGAAAGCATCCAATGGAGTCCAATATAGGCAGGCTTACAGTTGAGAACTAGTACTGGTGATTTGTATACTAGCAAAATAGTAGTGATCTCCGGAAGAAAACATAACAATATATCGTTACTATAAAAGAATGTCATGTGTTTAACGCCGGGGTACTGCCTCTGTATGTATTTATATATACAGGCGAAAATTGCAGCCCAATGTCTGCCTGAACCTTGAAGTATCCTCTTACTGAAGAGCTTGTCGCCATCTCACTTCCTGTCGTATCACTGACGGTACGCGTTTTCAAAAACGTCACACCGATCATGCACCAAAATCTTTTCGCGATTTGAATCTAAGCCACAACGTGCATCCTCGAAGGATCTTCCAATTACATATAATTGTAATTGCATTATTACCAGTGCCCAGTAAATTTAATTACACATGTCGGCTTTAAAGCCACTTTATCTAAATTCTTGAAGGAACCGAGCAAATATTAATAAAGAGCTCGTTTGTTTTTTTGGGTCCAATATAAAGAGTGAGTGCATTGTCATCTTATGAGCATTAAATTTAACACTTTTTCATTATTTATTCTTAAAACAATAAACTTCTCTGATAAGAATATGATTTAAGTATTAAATACTTTTCTTTTTATTTCTTATCGTTATAATCCATTTGAATAGAATGAATTCTCACTGATAAACAAGTGCTGATGGATCAGTAGTATGTTAAAAAAACACTTGGAAAAACACAACAGAGACCACCTTGGGGTTAAATGTTGAGAAAATTGTTGAATGATTAAGAACAAATATGTTTGAATGAATACAACTCCTTAGAATTCATAATTTGTGCGAGAATATATTTTCCATGTAACTCTAATCTTAAATTACAGACATTGTAAAGTGTCCTATCAATTTACAAAGTAAGAACATTTACAACAAGTGTGTGCTTATCTTTGAGCCAGTGTGAATATCTATCTATCTATGAATGAAGTGTTTGAAGTATTTCTTAAGAAAAACTCAGAAACTCATAAAAGATAAAATTTGTTTTATTTATGTGTTTTCCTACTGATATTCAATGTGGGGTGTCGTAAAGCAGATTATCTGTGAAAGTACTAGAACTGCCACAAATAATTTTCTTATCTTCAAAGGAGTTTTACACAATTAAAATATTTGGTTTTTGGTTTTACATTCACTTGATTTTTTAATTCGAATACGAAATTTAAAATCCACTTTTAATCAATATTTATTTAACAATTTGAGGTGGAAGACCACTGTAGGCAACACGTGAGAAAAAATGATCCAAAGTTGTGAATTGGATCTGTGTGACTAACAGCCAAATATGAAATGTAATGCCTCAGCAATTGCTTCCATTTCAAGTAATCGGCAGCAATAATGAAGAATGAATAAATTATAACAAAAATCATAAATTAATGGAAATGGTGTAATCCTGTAAAATCGTGACGTGGTCAGTCTATTTTAGCTTAAATGAACAACTACTCTATGATTCTATGTTATGCATTAATGGAGCATCTCAGTTGCAAAATAACGAACTACATTTACGCGTAAATACAAGATCCCTTACGTCAAATTACCTAGAATTAATGTACTAAGGCGATGGCACCTACGTATGTTAGGTTAGATTGAGGGGAGGAGACAATTCGTCTCATGACCTAGCCAGTACTTCGGCCCGTTCTGCGCTCTCCATTCTGAAAAAATCTCCGCCATCCTAGGAATTCTGTTCCCTGAACACACCTCCTAAGTAGTTGCCCGTTAATGCATCTCAAATGAGACACGTACGGTAAAATCTCGGCCAAGAAATATCGGGTACTTAGCTGTGCATTATCTAGGCAGTGGCATTGGAAGTGTTCCATCGTCAAGACGTCCTACCTGCATACACTACACTCATCACTAGTTTGCACACCCTATGCGGCGTAGATATGCCCAAAATCCCGAGTGTGCTGGGGCTAAACACGATTTTGGCAGAGATACGTTCGAATGCAGGCTCTTATATCGATATCGCGCTTGCAGAAGAAAACACAAACAATAAATTAATGAAATTGTCTTTGCAGATTGAGATTTCAGTAGAGCTTGGTTTGGCTGAAATCAGCGGACAGCGTTATGCACAATTAATTCTGACTCAGGCGCATTCAAGTGCGTAGTTTTTTCAACGCCAGAATGCAATATCTCATCACATACGAGTACGCGACGATTGGACCAAAAATAAATGTTGGCTTCTTCTGGATTTTTTTTCATTTCAGAAGAATGTTGGCGGTATGTAGTAGTCGTTACTCACTATGTTACTATGTTAAAGTTCCTTCAAATTAAAATTTGATTCCTCCACAGGATGAAGCATATTCCTTCACGATTGGTCTTCATATTCCTTCCATATTACCAACATAATAAACATTCTTTTGAAGATAAATTCATATTCTTCTGCATTCAACCAGTGTTGTTTTTGTAGTTTCCATTAATACGGTTGGTCCCGTTCTCTGCACAGGAATGTTTGGTCACTTCATGATCACTTTGTTGTTGTCTAAAGTACTTTTTTCCTTATTTTTTTGTCGGTGTCCATTATCATTTAAGTTGTTGCTGTTGTGTTTGATGTTCTGTTCCATTTCGGCCGGTTCAAATAAAAAGACCCCAGTTCCAAGAATGTCAACATTGAATTTTACACTGACATTCATTTGTTCGTTCCTTCGTTCATTGAACACGTGCATTTTCAACAGTTCTATATCCACAACCACGATAATAACAACAACAACCAACGAAGATTACATTCTCAAAAGAATATATTCGTTCTGATTACGAAGGCAGCACAAACTAAACGATAAAGTGGTGAAACTGTGATACTTTATGACGAAATACAACCAGCAAAGAAAACGAAATATTTGCTCGTACAACAACAGCAACAACAAAAAGGTTCGGTTTTTTAGTCATTTAACAGAAAATGACCATCAAATCTACTAAATGTATTCAATGAATCAGTTTATGAGAAAAGAATTGAACTGACAGACAGATATTCATATTTATCTCTTGGAAACTGCTCGCTCACTCTTTAGAAGAAAACGACCACCACGATGACGGTTCAAGATCTTGTTGTTGCTGCCGCTATTCATTCTGTTGTGATATTCAATATTGATTGAATTGATTTTGGTTTGTATTAAAAAATGGACTGAAAAGTATAAACAAATTTGTGCTAAGAGAGAGAGAGAGAGAGAGACGGGTTGGCTGTTTGAATATAAACAAATTAATTTATGTTATGAGATAAATTGAGCATGAAACGATCAACAATAAATTATCGTATACAATTTCAAAGCACAAGAAGCTTAAAAAGAAAATAGTTTCATTCGAAGTAATTCGAAAGGTTAAAATATTATTAAGAAATTGCTTACGGAAATCCCTATTGAGGATCTCGACCAGCTCCTGGTTCTGGTTTTACCATCGTTTTAAGCTGCCTTAAACGTATTGCTCCTAAATGTTCAGCATAAACTTTTAATAATGCGACAAATGTCGCCAATCACCCCTGGCTTATGGAGGTCTGTCTAACGGGATTTTAAATGTACTTTTAATTTTTGTTGTCGAATTAACTAATCCACTGCTATTAAATCGTACAATCATGCAGGATTGGTAAATTGTCAGCTGACAGGGGTCTTTTAAATTAGAGTCATATTTTTTACACAATGTTATGAAATTATCACAGTGGGAAATAAAAAAGAAAAAGTTGTATTTGAGACACTTTTTGTCGATGAAAAATGCTGATGATCATAAAAATGATATTAAGTTTTCGAAAGTCGTAAATGAAAGTCGATTTTCCGAAAACATTCAAAACTTCATAATTTGGAAAGATAGTTTACGCTAAATTTCAGAACTAAGTTGCAGATTATAGAAAATTTAGGATTCAATATTTTTTCGTAAATTAAAAAATTCAAATTATGTTCGAAATTTCGAGCATAGAAGTATGTAGGTATTCTTACTCTTTACGGCAAAAAGAATATTAATATTTGACCAATTGGATTTATAATGAATTTCTTTATATTTCAAATATTCAAAGACAATATAGAAGTGATTTAAGTTAATAATGTATTGAATTTATTGAAAAGCAGTTAACTTAATTTGAAAGAAAACATTTTCGAAACAAAATGTATTAGACAAACGAGAACCGTTCGAATGATTTTCTATTCAAATTCAATTGCTCAGTATGAATGTCCCAAGTATGCAGTCCTTTAGATTAAAAACAAAATAAATGTTTAATAATAGGTTTCCCGCTGTTGTATTTCAGAAGCTGTCAAAGTTAAGTCAGTAAGGTAAGGTTTGCCATTTCAACATGAATCGTTTCATGCCTGAAGAACGTGTGAAAATTATTAAAAAATGTTCTTGAAATTGCGGCTCAAGTGTTCAACTAATCATCACTGCATCCAGAAGGATTGATTGGCAGTGAGGCTTGCGGCATGGCTGCACCATTGGACTTTATTGCTTTCGCAGTGGCGAAGGAGACACCGTTACCGACTTTCAACCGATCTACAACATTGAGAATGAAAATGTTGGCGACTGGGGTATCTTACGTTGTTTATACATCAATTTGCCGCCGCAATCATGGGACTTGAGATCCCTCGATTATTTTCTCTAGGGCTATGAAAAGTGCTTGATTTGGGCTACGTTAAGTAAGACTTGAGACTCTATTACCGAAATTACGCCACACATACTGGCACGAGTCATCAACAATTTAATCGACCACTTGAAGAAATGCCACCAAAGCTGGAGCGCCGATTAGCAGATGTGAAAATTCATACATAATAGCATAAATGTAAATAAAAAAAGGCCACAAACAAACTGATATCTCACACCGTTGCTGTTTTATTTAAATTTGTTTTTCTATCGTTTTGCGCAATATGTTAGAGGACTGGGTGAATTTCAATACGTTGGGGTTTGACTTCCGGTTCGATTTTTTAAAACTCCTTTAATGTAATTATTATCTCCAGGATGTGGAGAAACCCTTTGTAAGGACTTCTAACTAATTGCACTTAATTATTTTCAGCACGCCATCTTCCTAGAAAAATTTATAATCCAACAGAAGATGTTACGCAAGACAGCCATATTATATCCTTAATCCCTAATAATCGAACAGGATTTGTAAACATTCATATGTCCCGGATTTCACATTAATAAGATATTGCAAAGTCTGACTTGTGTCAAAGATTACAATTTTGACTTTAGGTTGAATAAAAAAAATAAAAGAATGAATGTACCAACTTTCGTCCGATATTTTAAATTTTAACTATGAGTACAACCAAACTCTTATAGGCTGCCGTCAAGCAATGTTCTAAACGAAAACCTACACTAAAGATGGCACGTAGCCGCAACCGGGTTGTCTCCAAACCAAACTTGGCACGGGATGACGGAAATTCGGAAAATCTATACTAAATCCCCCTGTCGGATCTTCAACTCAAGAATCAATGTTATTCAAATTTTTATTCATATTTCCGAAATTATCTCACATGTTACTTTTTCGGCAGAACAGACAAATTTTTAAGATTTGAAAATTACAATGACTTGAATGAATGGTTTCAGCAAAAGGTAATAGTAACTCCTCAAAAACCTCGTCGCGTAAGCTTAACATATTTCTATATTTTACTGATAAATTCTGTTCATTTCCCACTGTGCCACTGGCGGCATTTCGTTTTCGTGTCACAGAAATATATGCTGTGGCGAATAGAATACAATACAATGCGAAAACTTCTGTTACCAAAATGGGATTCGACAAAAAATATTTAGTAACGCCAGTTAAAACGGTGAAGTACTGGAATCACGTTTCAAACAGTGGAAATTTCTCTCGAGTGAAACGAAAGCAAGAAGCAAGATTGCCATTCTTCTAGAAGATAATTTAAACATTTTGGCAATGATATCAATTATTTAATTTGAACGAAGAATCAACGATGGCGACTCGATGGTTTCAAATACAGTTTGAAGGCCGCTATCCAGCATATTGGAAATAAAAAGCCACCGCACTCCAATTGCTCATGCTGTCACTAAGGAAAGCTACGAATCGATTAATTACAATCGGAGCGAGTATGTCACTGAAAAATACATTTTCTGCTTTTCCACCTGGGAATCTCCCCGCAAAATTAAGACGATACAAGTGACGGGCTGGGTGAGTGGTTGCATAAAGAATTGAGAGAAATTTGCCCATGTTGCTGGAACGAGGGCATAATAAGCGAGAGTATTACGTGAACCAGATCAACAATACAAAGGTAAAAGGTACACCGCATTTCACTTTATAAATATTCATTTTGTGTTGGAGAACACCTTTTCCATTGTATCCAAAATCTGAGGACCTAGAGAAACCCGAACCTGGGAGTCAGAATCGGGAACATACTTTGGTTGCTAAGGTACTAATTCGTGTATTCCTATGTAATTAATCTGTCAAAAAAGAATACCGTGTCAACACAGGCAGAATTAGCAAGCCATCTGACGAGTGACAAGGACCATATGATCTAAAGTAGAGTGTAACGCAGTTTTATTTCCCAGCTTGGGTCAGGTTCGGTTTCTTCCTAGGGTTTCACTAAAGGCCTGTTTGCTTTAAAACGTGAATGGTGCTGTATGAACACAGCCATTTTGTTAAAGGTGATCCTGATAGCGATCAATATAAATTCGTCTACTAGGTTACGGTGAATACAAGCTAATTTAATGGGACCTTGTATTCAGTAAAATACGAATGTATGTACTATAACTTTGTTGGACCTAGACGACTACACTATGTTAGATACAAGATAATTTCGGGGACCCTTATATTCGTCATTCAACTAAACTATGATTAATACAAGATAATTTCGGTAGACCTTGTATTCGGCGAAATACATAAATACGAAAAATATAAGATGATTTCGGGAGACCTTATAGTCGTTTAAAATGTGACTAATCTACGGTAAATTTAAGATACATTCGGGAGGCTTTGTATTTGGAAAAACTACGACCTTCGGTTATACTACGGGCAACACAAGTATCGGTAAACCTTTCGGACTGCAGTTCAAGTGGCCTTCTTGCACCTATAGTTCGTAACGTAGCGCTAACTGCTCCTCTTTTCATGTCCATACCTCTACACTATATTCAATTATTATAAACTAAATGAGAATTATAACCTATAAATAACACGTATTTCGTATTTCTCAATATTTTGGCTATCTAGTACTAATAATGTGTGTGTCAGTCCAGTATGTTAACTACCTATTTCTAATGTTTGTGTTTTGGTTTGCATATCGGGTGTGTTTGCATTGCCGTTGTTGAGGTTTAGTAGATGTCAAGTTCGAACAGATCTAAACCTCAATGGCGATAGAACATGAAAACGAAATTCTTGGTCGCCAGGGCACTGTCCTGAATGATTATTTTAACTTTTTCATCGAGAGGGTACGTAATATGGTTACCGAATGGCTCAACTGATGTGGATGAGCTTGGTTTTGGTCAACTCGCTGATTTTGCAATATATTCGTTTTTAGAAAGTGTGGCTAGGTAGTACACAACTATAATGAGTGATTAGGGTTGGTTCCACTGAACCGAAATTTCCGATCACGGAAATTTACCTTGACTTTTAAAGATTCAATATATTCAAACTTCTAATGTTAAACATTTTTATAGAATAATGTTTCGTTTGCCAAAATTACCGTATAAAAGCTTGTAACTTTATGTTGAGATTGCATAGCTGACCTCAGAAATTAATTTGGTATAAAAAATGTGGATTTTTCTTTCTTGCCGCTGCATGTTAAAATTATCGTCTTATTGAGGTAATTTTTTATAATGTCATGTTTCTTTTTTTGCGCAGAAATTAACTTTTCATTACGAGTACATCTTGTTATTTTTCTCAATTTTAAACCTCTTGACCCGAGTTGGCATAAACACTCCTTTTCCTATTGTTGTTACTGATTTTCGTTTTCTCCTAAGAAAATCAAAGAATAATTTTAAAATTGAACTTTTCCAGTGACCCTTTAACAACAAATTAGCGTTGGCTTTTTTATTTGATTAAACAATTGAAACCTAAATCAGTTTTAAGCCACAGTGGGGACAAAGAGACGAAAGACAATGTCGAAAAAAAATATTTTCGATTTGCAAAGAAGCCTTTTTTATGTTGCGGCGGTTGTGGCAATTGAATAAATAAAATAAATTCCTTATAGAAATGTTGTAGTTGTTGCTGTTGAGTTCATTTCTTATCAACATATTTTAAGCACAGCTGCCAAAACTATAAGTCACGATTTGCTTTTGTTAATTCATCAACATAACAAATAATTTGCATTTACACACAAACGCTAATACTCGTACTCCATGGGCAATCCGTCCGTCTGTCCTACTGTCTTTGACTCTTTCCCAGCTTTTTGTAGTAGAGCTGCGGCTGTTTTTTAGCAACAGCCACTTCAAATGTGGTAGTTACATGGTGTCACTTAGAAATAATAAAAATTATAAAAAAGCCCTAACAAAGTCTTGTGTTGTTAACGGTGGCTGAGCCCAAGACGAAGACGGCGCCCAGAATTATTGTGTTTGCTGTGTCTATGGCGGCAACGATTGGTGGTTGGTGGTTGGCGTTTTTGTTCAACCCACGCTTTAATCATGTCTCAAATTAAAGAGCAGAAGAAAAAAAAAACTGAATCAAATTCACAACAAACTTTAATTAGCGGCGAATATTTGTTAAGCCCTGCTAACGTCATGTTTGGGTTAAAAGTTGAACTGTATTTATTTACAAGTACCTTCAACAGCGGCGCACAGTTAATTCAGGGGGAGAAAAAAATTACTGTTCTCAAAAAAGGATGGTTTTTAAAGTGTTACACACTGAGAAAAAACTTAAAAATTAAAAAAAAAAAAATTCGAAATTTAAAGGTCTCAACTTTAATGGAATTTCAGGTTATTGGGGAATATAATTTCGCTGCAGTCTGGCATTTCTTCTGATATTAAAATTTGATAACAGATCTGTCTCGCTTGCATACAAAAAATTTTCCGAATTACCACTAGAGGATCATTAAAAGTCTTCAAAATATTTTGATTCGTTTTGAGGGTCTCACAATAAGATTCTGCATAGTAAATTTTTGGGATTTTTGTCATGCAAGTGGCAACTCTGATCTTAACAGCTGTCTCTTTTAATTATTCCCATTATTAAAAATCGAGCGCTACACAAAAGAAGACCACGTATTCATTGGGAAACCCCATTACAAAAATGTGGGAAGTTACGCTGAGACCGCTTTCAAACTCTGCAGAGTTTTCGGTCGAAATCACACAATTTTAAGAAATTGGGTCGATTTGTCTTCTTTTGACTTTACGTATCATTCGGTCTCATGAAAATATTGTTGATGTGAACGAAATTGGCTCCAAAAACCTCAATTTGGCAATGAGTGCGATCGACATTCGTTACAGAAACTTGAGAACGGAATCCTTGTTATCTCAACTGGACGGCATGGGCGCTAGCCTTCTGCCTAAAGGGGTTAATTATCGCTGCCAACTATTCCAGAATTCATGTGATGTGATCACGAAGTGTAGAATATTTTTTCCCTAATAACCGTAGCGAAATTACAGTATCCGGTATCGAATGAGGTTTTCAGGTAACTCCTACTAAAATTTCAATCGATAGATTTTTTATAATTTGCCACCAGAACAGATCAGATATAAGAAGAGCCGTGGAATATTTGTTTAGTGGAAGCCTCTGGTGATTAAGTGGCGATTCTTTATGCTACAACTGAAGAGCAAGTCCTTTTTTTACAGGAGTTTTAGATATTAAAATTTATTCAAAACCAAATTTTTGTTTTATTTGAAAAACAAAGAACAAAGAATTCAATTCTATCTGGTATTTTTTAAAGTGGAACTTTAACTTGGCAACACTGCTTGATGTGTGCGTCAATTTGATAGCTGTTACCTGTTTGTGTTTAGTTTGGTTTGTCATTTCATTTAGAGCGACACCCGAATAACGCCTGCAAATTGTGAAGATTTTTTACGAAAAACATGGTTCAGGTCGAGAAACTCAACGCTCTCTTTGTTCATTTTTCATGACAAACATTTGTTCGGCGATGAAATTATTTGTTGATTGAATGGATACCTCCAGAATCTATTACCCTATGACTGAAAACCCATTACAACGAAACAAAGTCATTGTTTGGTGTGATTTATGGGTCGCTGGAAGCATTGACAACGATTCCTAAAAAAAGGATTCTAGCCAAAATGTACGCGCTTTTTAAATATATTGTACGAAAAACTGGCAAATATTTTGCACTCAACTTAAAGTTCAGGGCGAAAGATGTTACTACTCTTTTTTACAACTGTATTAACTCCATTGTTTATGAAAACAAGAGCTTTACTTTAATGCCATTTGAGTACCCATTTGCAAGGCTACAATCTGCATTTAATGTGTTCGGCGAATTAGTTGGGATGAGACTTCTAAGAGATATTGGGTTGACATTAAGCAACATTTTTTCTTACAAAATATAACAACATTCATTATTTTTATACTCAATTATTTAATTGTTCAGCCTTAGTTATTTTTTTTGAAACATCTAATTATCAATCACACACTATGTCACTAACAAATTAAATCTTTCTTAGTGCTAAAACCCTTAACGCCTTTGAACTCTCATTCAGTTTAAATGGAATTTCCAAGGTTTCCAGAATATTGATGAACTTATTAGCGTAACATAATAAATTAAGTAAAAGTAATAGTTTTTAAGGAAAACAGGAATATTGTACACAAAATTTTGTTTTACAAGAATTTCGAGTTAAAGACACAAGCCAGCCAGCCAGCTTAAAATGAAAGAAAATTACATGAAATAATTTTAGGCCGCCTTAAACTCAAAACCATATTCACACCTTCACCTTGTTGAGGTATAACTTTTTTCCCCTTTATATTTTTAAAGTCATGATCTTGAAAAACCCGCCTTGCAGTCGGTAACGACTTGACATGCTACGCATAATTTTCGTTGTTCCACCATTTTAATGCTTTTTTTCTGCTTTATGCCACACAAATTGGCAGAGCAAAGAAAAGATATTTAAGCTTTGTTCTGTTAAATCATCTTTTTTTTAAACAACAAAAGAGACAACTCAAAATGTTTTAAAACTGATTTTCTTTAAACCCCTTTTTTTGTTGTTAATTTTTATTTGTTTCATTTATTATGAGCAACATGTAGCCACCAAACAATCAAGAATACAACAGCAGACGTATAAGAAACATATTAACAATAAAAATGTTTCTGGCATGCAGGTGTTCGTTCGTTCGTTCAGGTTTTTAGCTCACACACAGATTTACTCATGCATTCACCTCCTCCACGTTAAGCCTTAATGGTTTTTATTTTAAGTTTTCTCTAAAATCTTTTATACTTTTATGAGAATCTCCCTCACCTTTTCTGGGGGCATGTAGAGATTTAAAGTAGGGGCTTTTTTTATTGCTATGTGTCTTGTAAAACATTTCTGAAAAGTCATTGTTCCCTGAAACCCATTTCTGTGGCATTGTCTTTTTTAGGGCCCATAAACCATAACAAAAGATTGAAAGATGTTGCTATACGCTTAAAGACATATAAATTTGTAACAATAGTTTTGATCGCCAGTTCAAAGCAAATGACATCATCTAGGAGGATTTACATTGTTGCAATTAATGTAACAGATTTGTTATTGAAATTGGCCTACAAGTACAATGATTTTGCTCAATGCTCTTTAAGTTTCCACAAATCGCCAAACAAAATGATAAAAGAAAGGAAAAAGTCTTAAGGAAACTACTCCTTCAGTTGCTACAAGTGTCAGTTTTTTAACATGCAAACACCATTTAAGAGACCCCATTCTTTTATGACCCTTTTAAGCCTCATAAACACCTAAAGTCAGCACAACTTAAAGACGTTTTAAAATTGGTTTTAAATTAAAATTGAAAAGAAACAACAACATTTAAATGAAATGAAAAGAGTTGAAAAGGAGGATCATAAAAGTTCAAAGCAACAGTAGTTGATTGCACTCGTAGCCATAAAAAAAATCAAACGTAAAACTGCATTTAAGACGGTGAAAGAGGTCGTGGCCATAATTGCATTTCACTGCATGTTTTTTGCTTTCCAAGCAGAAGTTGCCACAAGAACCGTGATGTTATTTTGTATATTTTAAGCCATCAAAATGAACGATCAAATATTTAACACCACCAAGTACGAATTGTTAGCTGAAAGTTACCTCATTCCTCGCGCCCTCACTCTCTCACTGTAGTATTCGTAGTTTAAAGCAGCGTGTACGGAACACTAAAGACGCTGCTTAAATTACAAGGATTTAAGTAAACTAAACAAGTCAAGACAAAGGTTTGGCTACATTGAATTTTAATGAGTGTAGGGATCTCTGATCTTTATTTTTAAAGGTCGTATTTAACATTTGAAAAAGAAAAAAAACGAAGTAAAAAAGAGAAATCTCCCATATCACTGCAATGGACTTCTTCCTGAGGGGATATCTGAAGTCGTTGACTGGTGTACGTGAACAAGCGAAGAACAATCGCGACGAAATTGACAACGTGGCACCACAAATGCTGAGCACAGTTATGCAAACTGAAATCAAAAGAGCCTACGTTTTCATGAATGCCGGCTGCAGCCACTCTGTAACTTCGATAAAGCACAGGTTCATAGACCTCTTCATTAGGGAGGCAAAGTTTGCACTCAACTTCTGTAAAACTAGCATGGCTAATTTCAATGTTATCATAGATGGTATTTCTCACGCAACAGCTGCTTCTGAGAAGAGTTTCCTAAACTTAAGCAAATGTGGAGAAAGCCTAGTAACCAGTACAACTGCTTAGGGGACGCCAAGTTCTTCACTTTTTAACTCGCCTTTCTCTCACCATCTCGCGATGAAGTAAAACAAAGGTACCGAATTTGCAGACCCCAGTAGGCTTTAGCTGTTGACTAAATCAAGTACGGCTGTAGGAAGATGGAAAAAGGGTACTCCACGTCCCATTAAGCCGCCAAAATAAGTTATAAATGAATATTTTACCAAGAGGCATCGTCGGCAATTGTTGTTTTCTTAAATATTAATTACTCCCTTCCAAAGCTCAAGCTAAATCTGCAACTAGACGTAGTAATCAGCTTGTTGGTTTTCATCGTGGTCTTCGTGACGAGGTAGGTAATATAACGCAATACAATCCATTCCCAGCCCTGACCCCAACTCGGAAAAAATAAAACTTATTCGAATAGTTAGTCGTAGGTACACATATTTCTAGGGAATCCAGAAAGCACAAAAGCATCCTTTTAGTTGTTGCAATCCATGTCTCATCTAATATCTCACCCAATTCAAACCCGGCTCTTTATGAATTTCGTGTTCAGGCTAAAATATTGACAAAAAAGAATTCTCAACAACAAAGCTTGACAAGTGAAATGTATGTCAGTGAACATGATAATTGCGTGCCAAGGAGCATCTAAATAAATGTGCATTAAAGTAGTTAACATCAACAAAAACATCTTCTCAGCAACAGGAGCAACCAACCGAAAAAAAATCACAGAATTAAGGCAATTTAGCTGGCCAAACAACAAACAAACAACACAAACACAAAGGGTAGCCAAACAACTACTGTGATCAACAAACGCCAAAAGTGAATGCAATATAAAGTGGCAGCTGCAATTTTAAGAAATTGTCAGCCTTCCAACCAGAACAATACAAATGTTCCATAAACTAAATACGCTTGGAACATGTAATAAAAATACAAAGCCCCAAAACACAAGCGAGAAGACACAAAAGCAATCTTAACCAGAAGCAATCGCATAAAAAGTAGTAGCAAGCGAAACAAAATTCAAGACTAACTTGAGTAATTTCAACTTTTTCAGTCACTACTACTGGTTCCTTCTGTTGGCTCTGGCAGCTAATAAAAATGGGAAAGAATTGCACTTCGCCTGTGGAAGTATAGAGGGCCCATTTAAAGGGTGCAATAAGATACATGCGCTTTTTGTGTTTTATTTTCACGTTCTTAAGAACGGTCCAGACTTCTGAATTTGAAATTAACCACCGTTTTAGCTGTCACATTGTAACAGCAGCCCAATAAGAATTCAAATAATTTGCGTTTAATTTATAGGGACACACCGCATGTCAGATAACAATGCTGAATGAGGTTGCTGAGCAGATCACGAGAAATAGCCATTCATTTATTACTAAAGATGCAACACTGATTGTCCATCAACGGAGGGAAATGTGGCAAAAATGCGGCGGCAAATTTTCAGTACGTAATTTGTACAAGAGGCACCACAAAAAAAAGCCCTTCATGCAACGAACAACAAATTTTAAGTGAAATTAGTTGGGTGATCAATTGATCGCTACTTGTATGCGTAATTTATTATTATTTTTTTTATTTTTTTGGGACGTTCGCGCTCTTTGCGAACCTGCATGTCCGCTGTTATCGTTCTTGATTCTCCTTTGCAGTAAGCTTTAGAGGACTTAATAGTTGCATGATAAATTGCAATGCAATCGTCTGATTATGAAATATGAAAAGGAATGATATTTCTTGCTTGATCTTCTCGTTTTTACACAAATCATTATTATTATTTTGGCTTGTTAGGGAGGAGCACATGATCGTCTATCTTCTGTTTGAACTGCGGATGCCGGGTAATTAATTACATATGTATAATTAAAATTTGGGTTTTATGATTTTAATAGCACCCCGTTAATGAAGAAACTGCAAGTATTGAATGGATGATGGAATGGAATGGATTTTTTTCGATAGTTACAGTGCCTAAGGCGTATCGCTACAAAAACGTTTACACATGTAACGTATCATCGAATGGAATAAAACAAGCCGTTTACGAGGTATTAAGGAACATTTCTTGTTATGGCAGGAGAGGTACAATTTCGAAGAGCTCTGCGGAGTTCGAACACTGGATTGTTTTACTTTGATTGCATTGACCTGCAGCTTCTGGAAACTCAACAAGAAAAAGTGCAGCGGGGTCGTATAGCTCGACCTTGCAGGCCAGTTTACTTTATCTCCTCTACAAATAATCAGCGGGGTCCAATCGCTCTTTCTGGGTGGCCTATTTACTTCACCACCGCTGGAGAGATAATCATATCCTCAGCCATTGATGACGAATGCACAATGTGACCTTCGTTATGTGGCCTGCTGGAACACCACATCCGTTTAGGTTCAATTCGGGTCAAGAGAAATTTATCTTTAACGCTTCTGTAACATGTCTTCTTGGGGACCCCACCGCATTGATGTTGTGTTAGCCGAGGTATATGTGCGAACTAATCTCCGAACTTATTCTGGGGCCTGAAACTGGAAGAAGAGAACTTTTGAGGTTCGACCAGTAACTAAACACTGGTAGAACGGAAACCAGTAAGCTCTTGAAATATAAGTTCCTGACTGGTTTTGACAGACTGGGTGAGGTTTCTTTGGGAGTGTATGTTGCGGCTGTGGTTTAGATACGAATATTGTGGTACAATGTGGTCAATATAGAAACCAATGGACATTATAAATTTAAATAGCTTCGAATTCTATCAACAGAGGTGGGTACAAGGACAGGCACTCGTGCTTCTAAAATTGCTACCTACACCCGTTGCTAAGACCACCGCCGGTTAATACCGAACGACATTAGCCGACGTTGATCGAGATATATCTGTAGAGACCGAGGTCGATGCTGGAGGACTAACTAGCGTTGCTGGCGAACTACTACAGACCAAAAACTGCAGGAAACACTAACTTTTTGTTGATGTATTGAAACCTATTGAACTCCAGCATTGCCATTCATTAAAGAATGAATCGCTGAAAATAATTTTCGTTTACACCCAACAACACTCGTGCTTCGCAATCGTAAAAAAAACATTGCCGCCACAAATTATCAACAATGGACCTGCCCTTACTGGAAAGTAAACATTTCGAAATTGTACTCAAACTTCTTGAGGATGAGCAAATAGACGCTGTCGACATAGGAGGGATATTTCAAAAATGTTTATATTAGAAAAAACATTTTTTAGGCGAAACTGTTTTTTTGTAATATTATTTTTGATTGTAATTTTAATCGGTTGGTTAAAAGTAAATTATTTTTCCATCTTTTACCGATTGCCATGATATATTTGTTATAATTT
The DNA here is from genome assembly GCA_963932375.1 of Phania funesta. Taxonomy (NCBI): domain Eukaryota; kingdom Metazoa; phylum Arthropoda; class Insecta; order Diptera; family Tachinidae; genus Phania; species Phania funesta. The sequence goes on along the minus strand of OZ010656.1, from coordinate 62,513,462 downwards.
TTTTTTTTTATAATTTAAGGAAAACATCCTTTTTTGGTTTTTGACAATTGGCACTTTTTAGTTTGGCGATTTTTTTAAGATGTCGGATTTTTGGATATTTTACCGATTTATTTTGAGCTTCGTTTTTTGCCGGTTTTAAAAGTTTTTTAAGACCCGGCGATTTCGGCCGATCTAAGTATTTGGATGCTGTTTTGACAGTTTTAAAGGTTTTTTAATTTATGTTTCTTATTTCTTACTTTCTCCATTTTTATGTTTTTACCTACTTTGAGAAGCTGTTTATGTTTAGCCGAATGTCATAAATGTTCCATATTTTTTTTATTCTACGCTTTTAGTCTCTAAAGATTCTTTCTGATTTCGACATCTTTAGTTTTGCTTAGTTTTCCATTTAAGCGAGTCTCTTGAGGAGTTCGACTTGTGTTTCAATTTTTCCATGGAAGGGAACATTATAACTTACAAATTTATTTTTTAAGTTTGACAACACGCATGCCAATTTCACCCGCACACAAACTCCAAAATTCAATCGGACAAAGGTCAAAGTTTAGGCTTTATATGCCTTTTAACGCAGGTGACTCAAGTACTAACTTATCGTTGTATTAAGCGCTCTCAGACTTAACGAATAAAAATTTGTTGTTATCTTATAAATCTAGAGAAAATCTGCTTTTGCCCACTATTTAAATGCCCATGTACACGGTGAGGTAGTTGTACACGGTGAGGTAGTTCTTTCGATTATCTATTAAGAACAAAACCTTTTCTGTTTTACACAACTTTAAACTAGTTATACATGATATTTATCGAATTTGTGAAATTTAGAAGGGATCTATTAGGGGAGTATATAATTTTGTAATTAAAAAAGTTTCGATGTTGCTTTAATTTTAAGCAACATTTTATAGCATCTAAGAAAACATAATTCACATACATTGTTGTCAAAAATGACTTGTCCAGAATATTTAAACGCAAACAACCTGGTTACAATATCCAAAATTTTAAATTATATTTTGAACAAAAAATTTATGCCAGCCTGAAGACAATCTCTTAAAAACGTATTAAATTATAAGTAAAAAGAGAAAAGGCGTAATCTTCTTTATAAAGCCTTCCTACATATTTGCATGCACCTGAGCATTGATAAAAACCAATGTCTGGTTACACTTCTTGATCATATTTTACGCTGACCGTTACACAGCAATATTAATGAGCGTTAATTTACCTGGAACAGGTCATAATTTATTTTACTGTTTATAGCGATCAGATTTCTCATTATTATTTACACCTTTTGTTTGCCTGCAGCCAACAATGGTATAAATTTCAATTGAAGTAACTTTTAATTAAAACATAAATTATTCAAGTGAAATTTAAGTTATTGGCGAAAATTTACTTATGATTAAAAAATTATTTATTCCATTTGCATGCGAGAAGCAATAAAACACAATGTAATTCTGGTATTGAAATGAAAATATGCTGAAATTAAAAAAATCACTTAGTAAGCGCAGCCGCCGCGATCGAGTATTAATCAATGAACACTTGCACACGCATTGAACACGATTTTTGTAACCATAAGCTAAGAGCAACATATTATGAGTGAATAATATGGTTGTAAACAAATCATATTATTATTGTAGATAATAATATAGTGCTCTTAAAACAAAAGCCATAAAATTATGTACATTTTAATTAAGCACCAATCGAACCTTACGTACACCGCGAACCACTTAAATAAGGAATTTACTTTGACCCGTTATAAAGGCCCTATTCGGTACTACCATGGTTTACTAGGACTCACTTCAAAAATTCGGTCAGGCAATGAGTAGTAAAACGATCCTTTATAATCGAAGGATATTGAGCTCCAGGAATATTTTATAACGTCCTTTAAAGACGCCTTCCTATCAAATTGCTTTCCGCAGTCGTATAATTTTCCAACTAGCCACCCCAGTAATTTTTCATTATATTAACATCCTGAGAATATGAAGGCAAAATTAAAAGTTGTACATCTTGCTCTCGCAATCCACTGTTTTAAAGCTCTTGCAGTGTAAATTGGAGCATTGTCGTGTGGGTAGGTTTACGGCATAGTTCCAAATAAATTTTTAAATTGTGGAAACTAGCCTTCTAATATCCTTCTCTACATTGTTCTCGTACGTGGCTCCCGTAATTTTTTCCTTTTCAAGTATCAAGTCCATAGTGCCATAGTAGGATATGGCACCCCATACCATAACTCCGTCTTACCTGCTATATTTAATTTCCAAAAATAATTCTTCTTTTCTTAAGTCGTGTGAATAAAGCCATCTCGTCCATCGATATTCAACGTTTTTCGTCAGCAAATACAACTTTAAAGCAATTGTCCGAACACGTACTCTTTGCAAAGTCGAGGCGTAGAGCTTTAAGATTGTCATTGAATGGTGGGTTCTTTTGAAGTTACCGACGAACTATGAATGGATACGACCTTAGAATACGACGAATTGTGCAAACACTTGTTTCTTTGCCTTCTTTGAGAATTTGCACCGCAGACACGCATGAATTTGAATCAGATCTGCATATTCGTTTTTGTCTTTTTTTTTGTAATTTTGGTGCATTCTTTCATATTTTTTGTAAATCCCTAATATTTGGTTTACAGTAAATAAAGTCGATCAAATTAAATTGCTTATTAAAGTGCTTCGTAGTGTAACTATTATGTCAATTAGGAACTTTTTATGGTTCGAGTTATTATATTATTCTTGTATATTTAAATTACTTTTCTTAGTAGTTAGAATTTTAGTAAAAATTGTATTGTTCAACTCAACCATGTTGAAGTATTTAGGAATGGAAATCATTTGATAATTAAATGCAAATAATAGCTTGGTTACAGCACCTAAAGTAGTGTTCAACATATTTTCAAATAACCATTATATGTTTGCCGCAGCCATATACTGCTGTATGTTACATAATATAATATGGTTGTCGTAATCATGCCACAAACATCTTTTGTTCTTTGCGTGCAGTATTTAAAATTAAACATACATCGGTATTAATGCAACGAATATTGTTTTGTAAATTATTTGTAGCGACTTCATATACCAGCACAGAATATAATCTAGAGGTGAATAATCGCAAGGTCTTAAAGCGAGTGTGGGGGTTCATGACATCGCGCCGATTGTGTTGTGCGCTGTCATGTTGTAATCAAGCTTTATCTGATTTAATTCGGCACAATGTATCATTTTTTCTAAATCCAGTATTCTCGTTTATTAGACATTTAATTTAGGATGGAAAGTTAATGAAATTTTTAATTGCTTCATTCATTAGGATTTTTTTGATTTTTAATTCAATTAACAACTTTAAATTATAACAAGAATTTTTATATATTTCTTCTTGTCACAGATTTTAAATATTCGATAAGTAAATAGGATACGGAAAAAATAATTTGAATAATGGAGAGAGGTTAACAGATGTTCAGGTTTATATAAAATATATTAAGCACTAACCGCTGAAATGAGGCAATCCGCAAAAAGCCAATTTTACAGACGTTTTTTTTTAGGATTTTATATCATAATGTCTTTGGACTTTTTTACTAACAAAAGCTGTTATAATTCAAAGTCCAAATTATCAATGGCTCTGGGGTAAAATTCCAGTTTGAACGTAGATTTTATAACGAACAAAAAACAACAAAGTAGAAATGGGTATCGTGCACTAGCGTGACTATAAAAAATCCACATGCGTGAGCGTGCATGTGTAGAATATTTTCGTGATCGTTTTGAAAACATTACGATTTCTCATATGAAATTTTTGAAGAGCAAATAGAAACTTTTAAATTACAAAGTTTTGATAGTAAAAATATAGATATGATTTCGTTAATTTGATTATTTTCCGGGAGTATCTCGTGATCACTAGTTTTTGCTATGGTAGTCATTTTTCAGTATATTAAAGTGAGCGTACCTGAATGTGAGCAAATAAAAAAGCCGTGCATTAGGAATATTTCTCTTGTCAGTGTGCATGATCGTGCGCCCTAAAGTTACAACGACTAATTCCCCTATATAATTAATTTATTTGTTTATTTTACTAGTTCCTCCGCGGCTCTGACATTTTCGTAGGTCAGTTACGTTACGTTGTTTTTGCGGTCACACAAACATATGTCTATTACGTTAAAGTTGCACGTATTGGTGGCTGGAGAAAAATTCTGCTTAAAAAAGTCAATTTCGAAAAATATGCGAATTAAGTTATTTCTGCGATTACAACTCGATTTAATCTACTTACTTGGGATTTTAGAAAAACGGTAAAAGACACCTAACGATAATTAAATTTTATAAAATTTATTAAAACCGAGTTTTTCAAAGACAATTAGTCGTCCATCAAATATGCAATTGAACAATATTTCGTTTAAAATAAAATTATTTCCATCGCATTTAAGGTTCACTGACATATTTTTTTTCCTAAAATGTTGGGAAAATAAAATTGAGTTTCTTAGAATTATTTTAATGAAACGTAAAATATGCGCCCGCATACAAATGCAAGTGGAACAAACAAACACACGCTCACACAACTACTCAACGTTTAAAGTAAATAATAATTAAAAAAAAATTTTTATAGAAAATCAAGATCCACAATCTTTTTTGGGGTTTCATTCCTCGAAATTTTATTTTTGAAATCAACAAGTGTTTGCATTTAAATTGGAATGATTGAGCAAGAGATCGTTAACAAATGAATATTAATAACCATGGATAAATAAAATAAAATAAAGGAAAATAAGAAACCCATGAAAGAAAAAAAACCTTAAGAAAATTAAAATTAATTTAATCTCTACATGCAGGCATGCAGAGTGCAGACTGACAGGCACAAGCAACTGCGACCCATGCACAAGTACTAATTTCTTCTTGGTGGAGTGTAAAGGAATTCCATAAAATAAATTAATTATACATTCATTCATTCATTCATACACTTGTTAAGTGTGTTTTTAAATGGGTATTTTAGGCAAACAAACAAACTCTCATTATCAGCCTTCGTCTTCAACGTGGTACATTCATGCACACGTGCATTCGTCACAATCCTGGCCGCTATTAAACATTGAATCGTAGGGGGGCACCAGAGACATTACAAATCACACTCAAACAGGATGATGACGATAATAATCATCATCTTTATTAATTGAGTTAAAGAACTAAACGTGGAGTTTACTTAAGAACTTTCCACGAATTTTGTTTAACCTTGAATACGAATTGAATTTCAATGTGAAAGGATTCATTGTTTCCTACAGTGTTAGATAAATGTGCCTGCATGTGGTTATGAACGATTTCCTTTGGGAGAGTATTATGACTGTCCGATAAGATAAAACCCCATTGACTCAAGCTTATACACAAACAACCAAAAAATCTTCTTGATTTTTTTATAAAAATCCGTCACATTATAAAAAAACTGCCACAAAAACTTTTAACTTGAAAAAAAACAGATTTTTAAATAAAGTACCACAAAACTTTGCAATTATAATGTTGCACTTTTTAAGTAAAAGATGTGGCTGTCAGCTGGTAGCCACAAAGATATGGCTTGCCGTAACTGAGTGCACTGTCAGAAGTTTTGAGTTATAACTCCACGTGGTTGCGGCCGGTAACAGGTTCCTGTCTCTGCTAGGAGCCTGGCTAAATAAGTTGACACCCTCGTATAAAAAATCCATAATCCGCGGTGGAACAGCGTACGCCAGGGATGCGTGGGCGGGAGGGTGCTTGGTCTCAAGTACGCGAACTCTGGATACTAGTCGATCTCCAGTTTTAATACAGACTTACCCGTGCATATGGAGCTCTATGGGGGTGGACATATTTTTTTCCATTAGAGGGATGAATCACGAATCCTCGCAAGAGACAGGGAAGTTAATCTCTGCAGAAACTACGGTTTTAATTGGCCAAAGGAGGAATCAGGAAAAAATGGACCTGCATGCCTCGCGGGGGGTGAACGGGTCAATCTTTAAAGGTACTTCTAAGGCGTTAGACCGTGAGATTCAGATACAGGTATGGACACTGAAGCCTCGCACGAGGTGAAGGGGTTAATGTCTGTAGGAAGTCTAGTGTTTATTGGCCAATGGAGGAATTTTGAAGAGTTGGACCTCCCAAGGGGTGGACGGCACATCTTCTAAAGATACCCCTGAGGAAGAGGCGGAGCCGGTAGCACACATTGTGTGTGAATGACCAGCACTGGGTAGCATAAGCCTTTGGACCACTGGCAGGCACTCGTTAATTCTAAATAGTATGGTGGACCTAAGCCTTAAACAAATGCTAACAATTACAGTGGTACCACGAGACTTGATTGAGACTAGGGTAATCGTAAATTACAAATCGGTTGCCTGAAATCAATTCGACGAAAGAAGGGGGTCGAAAAGGGATCCATAAAGTTAGTGGTCTGCTTCGATATCCCCCCTACATTAAAAAAAGTAAAAGCTGTAATTTTTATGTTGAAATTTTCATTTCATGCTGGATTTTGCACTGAAGTTTTCACTTTTTTCTCGAAAATTTTCGGTTTTCAAAGAGAATCTGAATCTTTTTTACAAAGTTGTATTTTTTCAAAAATGAATATATTTACGGCGGGTCAAAACTCATCGTTTATATTAAAAGGTTAAACTTTAGCACAAAAATTACAGTTTTGTATAAAAACGAACTTCACAATGTACAAAAGGGTGTAGTTGCTTTCAAAAAGGTGCACTAAAGGAATTTCTTTGTTCACACAACAAGTTGCAGCATTCACAAAGAGGAAAAAGTGTTACTTCTATCAAAAAAGTATTTTTTTTTAAATTCTTTTTCGCAAAAAATAAAGACTACAAAAATTATGATTTTGAGGTCGCTATTTGCAAAAAGTGAGCTATCGGAAAAAGTTTGCACTAAAAAAATCCACCTTTTTATTTAAGAAAAAGTTACCCTGTGGACCAAAAGTTGTCGCACATCATAATTTCACGTAATTTACGTATTTATTAAAAAATCCTGCACTCTTTCACAAATAGTTGCCTTTTTTAACTTGTTTTACACTATTTTTCAACATGTTATCTTTCATATCAAAAATTGCACTTCTCCACAATATTATTGGCCCCAGGCTCAACATTCTTACAAAAAGTTTATGTTTATAACGTAAAATCGCGGGTTTACAAAGAAAACTTTTTTTTGTTACTTTGCTATAACATCGTAACCTGATAGATCTATTTTGTAGCCTCTTGGCCAGCTAAAACAATTCTAGATTTTTAAAAAATCTCGTAATCATTGTGGGCTTTACATTGACTAGGTTGTCCGGACTTAGTATCCTACTGCTTAGTTAATTAAGTCTGCGTATTTCCACCGTGGGCCATTTGGCTAAAATATGTTAGGATGTTTCCTGTCTCTTTTGATAGAGTCTGCAGGAGTTACTTTCTATCACACCAATTTTATTTATTTGATAGTTAAGTCTGCAGTGTCCTGGTACCAGGGCGTTTATTATCACTTCTGCTGGGATTTATAAAAAAGCCTCTACCTTAATACTTTCGGGCATGCCTGTTTGGTTTCTCCAGTAAGCGAGTAAACCTTGGTATTCCTCTTCGTTCCTTGTGAAGCTATTTTTTACCTCACAGATGCATTCTGAAGCCCACTTTTAGCCAGATAGTCTGAATTTCTCGGTACTTGGGTATCAAGAGGTTTAAAGTAATCCCAAACCGCATTTTATTCCAACGAAAAGTTGGCCTGATTTTTTTAAGACTGTCTGTTTATCCCAAAGAATACTTATTTTGGTACCGCGAGTACTTGGAAAAGTTTAGTGTTCCATTCATCTTATCAGAGGCAGCGAGATATGTCGAGTTTCAGACGGCTTTCAGAATTTTTACATGCTCGATAACTGAGAGGAAATAGAGTCCAGTAATCACTCCTAAGACTAGTGTGGGCACGTTCTCATTGCTTCCGTAACATTCAATCAGACTATACGATGTAGCTTGCTGAGGATCATCTGAAGGTGTAATTATTCTGCCTTTGGCCGATTTGTGCGACCTCGCCATCATTTTCGGGCCTAGGCCTCATGTTTTACCATACAGCCTTTGACACGCATGAGTTGCTCGTAAAGCTTAATTTATAAAATTATACTTTTCACAACACTCTAGATTTTTTATAAGCAAAGGCTTCTCTTTTTATAAAACTTCCTGAAGACTTTTTTCCACAAAATATGTTTTTTTTCATGAAAATTTGTAACATTCCAGAAATGACCTCTAAAAGAACAAATTTATATTCCCCCCAAGACGCAACTTATCCAAGTATAAAAAATCATAAAACTACAACATTGAATTTAACGCGGGTCTTAAATTATTATTTGCAGCATCTCATCAAAAAAGTAGATTTTAATTTAAATATTCCCATTGCACGTGCACACATACGGGTGAACCCCGAGACTTTATTTGAAAGGGAAATCACTTAACTTTTTCCCACTGAATTCAAATTCACTGTGATAACATTCAATTCATTAAAATACCCTACGACCAGAAGCATTAATGACTGGTTGTGGTGTTATTTCTACTTCCTGCAAACGCCTTGAAATCAATCATGTATTTTGGTTCATGTTCTGTAACAATCCGGGTATTTATTAAAGTTGAATATTATATTCAATTGTTCTTTGCATTTTTTTTTTCATAAATAAAAATCAATTTAGTTTCAATTAACCCAAATAAAGCAAACAAGACTGATATTTTATTCACACGCAACCATCATTAGACTCGTTCCTTTGTCGTCGTTCTCTATTTTTCAAATTCTACTTGAGGGCACAACAAATGGTTTCAAATTCAATTTTATTCTAAGGAGTGCAAGTTTTTAAATTGTTTACAAAAACGCATTGTTTCAATTACTAAATTGTGTTTTTGTGGATACTTGAGTTGTGTTTTATTTCCAAAGGCAGTAGGGAGGGTTTTGAAATGTTAATTGACTTCGGGAAAATTGTTTGCCACCAAGAGAATTATTGTGTCTTTAAGTTAAATGATTATGATTGACATGGAATGGAGGTCAGTGAAAATGTAATTCGGACAGTTCAAACGTCAAATTATTGGGTTAATAACTAAGAAAATTATTGTTGAAGAACAGTCGAAGGAGTTTTCAGAAATATTTGTGTGTGAATAAAATCAATTAAATGTTAAATATTTTACCAATGGTTTTAGAAAGCAACTAAACTGAAGGAAAGACTTTCATCAGCACCTGTATTTCGGGGTATTCGACAGTGCTTTTATCACTGGTTAAACGCAAGATTATCCACAATCCACCAAGGCTGCCTAGTTCGTGGACTTATCCTTTGTTGGATAGTTTCACGCTACTTTATCTCCTGTTATTTTGGCTTACACCACGGTCACGACGTTACTCTCCCTAGAGGGGAGTTGTTCCGGGGGAAACGGGTTGCACGCCCGCAAAGGGCTTATCTGCCAGTATTAGGACCTCTGGATTGGTTCCTCCTTATCCTTGGTATATATATTAAGCTGGCGGCATTTACATAAACATATGTCCCAAATTTTCTACAAAAACCAAGATCATTCCGCACCATTTGCAGAAAGATAATATGCACAATAAAACACAACAAAACTACGCTGCGCAACTAATGTTTGGACGATTATGGGCACCATAAAATTTAAACCCGAAGTGTTACGTCAATTGTTGCAAATGTAGCTCTAGCCTTGGTCTAATTGTGATGAATTTATAAACCAAACTAATGCCAAAAAACATAAGAACTGTAAATTGGCAATTACAGAAAACAGTGTTGCCAACTTGTAGAACCTTTACGATTTTTTCAACTTTCAACAGAAACTCATTAATATTTCTATTATTTGATAAGTTTCATTGGCTCTTATAAAAGTATGCCATACAAGTTAGATAAACAGTAACACTACGAATAAACAATATAAGATTAGATAAGATACAGAATTTGGTGTGGTGATCAGCCAGAGGCAGTTGAAGTGCGACCAATGTTCCTCGAAAGATGCACTATTTGGTGCGGTTTGTGGGACGGCGGCATCATTGGACCGTACTCCTTCACGAACGAAGGAAATTGCTACGTTACAGTCAATGGAGCAAAGTACGGTGCGATTACCGTCTTATTTTGTTAAAAATAGAAGAATTAGACTTTGTTGACATGTGGTTTCACCAAGACGGTGCCACATACACACGGCACGCGATATCATGAACCTATTAAGAGGCGATTTCGGTGAGTATTTATTCTCACGTTTTGAAACATGTATTGGCCGCCAAATCAAGCGGTTTGAACTTACTGGACTATTTGTTGTGGGGATACGTGAAGTCCCTTGCTTACAGGGACATGACAGCCAAAATTCCAGCCCTAGAAGACAACATTACAGCTGCCATTGGTAAGCAGGTTTCCAGGCGAAATGCTGAAAAAACGCCTATATTTGAACTCTCGGATGGACCTCCTACGGCTTAGCCGCGGGCAATATTTACATGAAATAATCTTACAACAAATTTTCTGTTTTTTTTATTTTTAAATCTCAAACGGAAAAATTCACTTATAACCGATATCTTCATTTTAATTATACTGAAATATAAGACACATTCTTATGCAGACTTTATCTGTCTTTTTGAACCGTGTTAGTTAATTGTCTGGGTCGAATAATAGTTTATAATATTTTTTTCCAGTGTTATATCGAGCCCTAGCCGCGGAAATAACGCAACTGACATATTTTTCTAAGTTTACTTTTTAATGCAGAATTATTCTACAGCCTCCAATACGTGGTCTGGTAATATAATATTAAATCGGAAATAATAATAGTTACAGAAATACAAGCCTATAAATTTTAGCGTAAATGACATTCACCTTCTTGTGTGGCCGCAATAATAATGCAATGGCAGAACCAAGTGTGAGAGTCGGCGAAGAATTAGCAACATAAACAAATTGTTTAGTTTTATAGGGCAATCAATATTTAGATATGTAACAGATTTCAATCAGTAATTTGATCTAGAGCTGGAACCGTGATTAACTTTTCACTTTAGATCATGCCCGCTCACAATAAAATATTACTAATTGAAGGCCATTTTTCTGACAAGCAAGTGCACTGACGTGAAACAATGAACAAGTAACCATAGTTACAATAACTCATGGTCACGAGCTACTCACGGAAAATTAACGAAATGACTTTTATATTTTTACTATCGAAACTGTTTTAAATATTATACACACACTCACACACTTTCTGCCAATAATGCACCACTTTTATATATTTTCTTATCGTTCTTCAAGAATTTCAAGTCAATAAGCGAAAAATTCCAATCACGCAACAAACACAAAAAAAAATTACCCATGCATGCTTACGCATGCGGATTTTTTATGCTCATGTCCATGCACGGTAACGTGATTGAAGCAAACAATTACTAACGATCAAACGTGAACAGGCGTGATCATGCATGATTCTTTTAAATCAAGTGTTAAGTTAAATCCAGCGGTGCATGTCTCTACTTTGACCTTTTTTTGTTTTTTGGTCCTTATAAAATCTACCGATAAATAGACGTGTAAATTGCAGTTTGACCTTAGCACCTTTTAGAATTTCGACTTTAAATTATATTTACTTTGATTAATAATTTTTATTTATAAATTAACGCAGAATATTTTATACACAAGGTCTTTTGTGGGCTACAATTAAATGCTTTTTGAAAAATCTGGACAAAGAACTTCTCCTGTAGAATTGGTTTTCTGTGAGTAAAGGTAGAGGAAAACATTACGAAACTGGTAAAAAATTTCTGTAAAATTTGTTTTTTCTGGGTTACGTTGAAAATATTGGGTCTGCGACACGAAGACACTCAACATTCGCCATTCTCTCTCGCGGGCATTATTTCGCTCTCTCTCAACGTTTCTGACGAACAGGAAAATGAGAAAGACTTGTGATATTCTGTTAGCTGTAGTTGCAGCCACTCAGTACATCTATTCGTAGACTATTCGAATTTTTAGTGGAACTTGGGTTAGACATTTGGATTTGTCTTGTGCAATTTGGGCCAGAGAAATTTGAATATACAGCATAATGTATAATAACTCTGTCAAAAATTGTTTCGTTTTCGTTTCTTGCACGACTCCCTTTTCTAATTTAAGGTTCATCATTTTGAGGCGTACACACCAGGGAATATCCCCAATATCACGTAGTCGAAACCAATTCGACATTGCAATTCATTGTGTTAGGAAAGTTTGAAGATTCAATATTTTAATATCACCGATTCACGTAGTGAATATATTGCCTTATGAGGGCAGGATAAAAACAAAAACATACCACTAATTCTCACTGAGAAACTTTATTTGGACATAGTCCATTTGCTTGGCTACAAATATTACTGGAGTGTCCTGTTCTACACACTTTTTTGCTGTTTTAATTCAAGCATTTATTTTATGAACAACACACAACTTGTCCCAAAAGATCGGTGCCAACCAACTGAAGTTTCAAAAATATGGTGGACACAAGAGTTCTAAGAACTTTTTCATTAACAAAAATATTTCCCAGCCGGGAGAATGTAATGTTCCTAATGGCCAATTTCAAGGCTTGTTTGAGGCCTGAGAATATCGATATCGAAATGGCCTGGAGCCGCGAAAATGAAAAACGTAGCGCCATGCAACTCACGCGTATATTAATTGCATACAGAAGCGTATGTTTTGATGCGTTAAGCATTATTATTTATTAAATATAAAATTTATTATTAAAAATATTAATCATCTTATAAATAGTCTTATGCCCTCTTTGCAAGTGTCTGCAATTAATCAAATAAAATTTTAATTACTTAATTTATGACAAAATAATCTATGCGATATTTGCAGAGTAAAAAGGTTAATTTTATAATAAATTTCAATGCAATAAATAAATTCTAAAATGGCTTCGCAACAAGCCACAACAACTACAAGGAAAAACATTTCGATCATGTAAAACACATGTTTGGACCTTAACTAAGCAACATCATATAAATTAATAATGCAAATACTCACTCTACTTCATTTAACAAACAAACAAACAAACACTCTTGGTAGTTGTTCTTGGCAATATAAAAATAAAATACTCATTCAATAAAGTCATTCCTTGATCCATTGGCTTGTTGCTTGCTGAGCTTAGATCTCAGCATTATTTGGTTGTATGCATTTCCACACACCTAAACTTGAGACAACAAAGTATTTTGATTACAGATCAATAAACTCTTTCGGCTTAAACCGCAATGAATACAAATTACTTTTGACGTGCAACACACAAACAACATGCATGCCACAGCAAGAGAATGCAAGCAAACAACGAGTCAACCAGTCAAGTGATCTTGTCTTAAGTTTAAGATTTCCAGAAGACACTGACTACAAGAACAACAGCCACAACGCCAGCAAGCACCACCACAAAAATTATACCAGTAGAAGGCAAAGGTTACCACCGTTGCCACTGTCCGATAAAGTAAATTATGCACAAATCTGACTCGAGTTCGTTAAGAAGCCAACAACAAAATACATGCGAGTATCTATTTTTTGTTGGACAATTTACAACAGTGGTAGAGTAGTTGTTATGACTTATACAGATTAAGAATGTTAATTACAATTCTAATTAAGTGAATTTAATTAATTGATAAAATATAATTAATTAAATTACCGGGGCCTTAAAGCACTTTTTAAATTATGAAAAGCTACAGCTTTGATCATGCTTTAAAGTATTTGTATTCTACAAACGAGTTCATGTGTTTTTTTTCTATCTAACTATAAAATACCAATGAGGGTCTGCTCTGTCGGATAATTAGGAAACTGGCAAAGATATGTTAGGAATGGAACCAAGTTTAAAATGTTATTCGTATTAAGGGAAAATAAAATTAATAGACTTTCAAACGGTAATTGTTGAGATCTTTGGCTACACTTATTACCTTTATAGTGCGATCAGGTAAGTTAACTTGCCGGTCCTTAAAACAATTGAACACAAGCTTCAGTTGAGAATTTGCAGATCCGATCGTCATCACTTACCTTATCGAAGCGCAGTCAGCCATTTACGGCAATCATAACAGCACAAAGTTTCAATCATCAGGTTTTTGAATCTTTACTAGAAAATTTTATTTTACTGAATCCAAATGGTTCATTCAATTCCAATTTTATCTTAGCTCTAATTGGAAGACTAATTTGGTTTGAAAAAGTATGTTTTACTCTAGCGCTATTTTACACTGATATGCTCAATTCGATCTCCAAAGGTCGAAATATTATTTCTTGCCGTAGCCGGCAAGATGTATGTGAAGATAAAAATGGCATGACTTTCTCGTCATTACGACAACTTTTTCAAAATTCATTTGCTGGTAACCCCATTCTCTTCGCGCGATTGCCAAATCTGCAACGGTAAGCGTAAATCTGCAACGGTAACCGTTGCCACGATAGTCCACACACTCTCGCCTCGCCATCCGGTTTCAGGATGCCCGGCATTTCAGGCCCAGTTTCGATGTCGAATAGAGACTTAATTGCGACGCCGCTGTCAGTGATAATCGCTGATATTTCACTACATTCGTTGGAGATTCGAAAGGACACATTCACGTCCGAGTTGTATGATCTATGAGACCAGGAAGCCTCTTTCAGGTCTCAACTAGCTTTCTGACTAATAGATCCACCGGTAACAAGTTTAGCATGACAAAAAGTTCCTTGATTGATATGGCTCCCATAATTAGGATCGCCATACTGCTTAACACTTTCTCCAGGGTAATTTACTATTCGTAATCACGCCTGAATATTTTACGCTATCTGATCATTTTCATTCGACCTCATTCATTCTAGGCAGCCTGAAGTTTGGGATCTTGTGTATATTCGTAAGTGTTACAGTTGATTTAATACTTTTAATGAAGCAAGGACTTCGAAACAAGCCATTACTAACAAAGAACAAGAAAGAAATATTATTGTAACGAGACGGAAAAGCCAATTGAAAGCGAATCAATAATTTCAAAATTCTGAACGATTTGTGTTCAATTTTAAATCAAGATTATTTTCTGAAGTCCTCTGCGGATTTCGAAAAGAAAATATGTATGTAACCGCGACTATATCGTAACTCACACATTAGTGAAATTCGTAACGTTCTACACCAATCGCCAAACTCCAAATTAGATTCGTGCTTTTTCGAGTTGCATCTAAAGTACGTTCGTGGCCTCATAAACGTCAGCTATGCAGTGGACATTTACGGTCAACATTAATTATGAACAACGAGCTACATTTTCATGAAGTATTATAGAGATATTGTATCCACTCAATGTAAAAGAGGAAGACGGTGCAACACAGGGTATTCTAGGATTTTCCATATCAAAGATTGTCACGCAAGATTTTTTTTAGTTTCCCTCGCAATTTAAAACGTAGCACCCATAAAAATTAAAATATTTCATTCTCACCGAAAATCGCCATCGCACCACTGTTTCTATTTCAAATTCGTTAAGCAGTCAACAAAATACGGCTAAAACTACTTTGAGAGATTCTATCAGAACGACAAGCCATTAATGATGGCTTCGTTAGCCACACAATAAAAAAAAAAGTACAACAACACTAGAAAAAACCAGCGGCAACCAAAACGAGCAACTAAAGTCTATTGCCAACAACAACCAAACAAAATGTTCATAAATGCAACGGCAGGAATTGCTGTGGTTAAACATAACTAAAAATCTACTTACAATATGTACAACAACATTTAATGTCGCCACTTGGATGCAACATACAATTGTAAAGCAGATAACAACATCATTATTGTCAGCATGATCATCGACAACATTAGCAATGTTGTTATTGCTGCTGCTATTGTGACCATCTTGTTCGGGCAGCTGCTAAAACAAATCTTTGTTGTAACTCCTTTACATTTGAAGGCTCTTGCTCTGGCACTTCTTGCAGCTTTGCAATTCTTGTACTTTAACGTTTGTGTGATTTTTGGTTTGTATGCTTGTGTGTTTGTATGTCTGTCTGTCAAATGTTTGAGGTCAAAAGTTCATGTAGCGTGTTTTTTGGGAATCTTTAGGAAAACATCTTTACCAGATAAGAGTGGCTGCCAACTAACGACTACTGACTTTTCCTAGCTTGTCTACTTCATTAGTGTTTGACATGGATCTCTTAATCACTGTCATCGGTTTAAGTCATGTCTTGCCATTTACTATATCTTGGCTTGTTTTTTTTTTTGATGTGTGTTGTTGGGAGGTGTGTTCATAATTGGAAGTTAATTAATTATAAACGCATGTCCACAAAAAATGTATTTTTTCCTAATTTCTGCGGCAGTAGTTTTTTATTTTGTAATTTGATGGGCTATAAAGTTGTAAAGTTGTGGGTGGAAGGTGCCAAAGTAACATGTGTAAAAATGTCTATAATTAGTGAAATAATGTCACAATGCCGGCAAAGGTGCAGTTTTTTCTTATTGATATCTTGTCTTAAGAATAGGAATCTAAAATATTTGTTTGGTACAGATTGTGAGCTGGAGACTTAATTGGCCCGTAAACCTTTTAAAACAATGTTGATCAGGCCATGAAGGCCAAGCGCAAGGTCTACAGAACAATTTTGCACGGGCCGAATCGAACGCTATGGAGGACGTAGGAAACATTTATTTCCTGCAGTACGGCGTTACGTGGCACAAAAAACCCTCACAGAACTGTTTGAGGGGTGTGGTTATACCGTGAGATTTACTTTCACCAGACCATTGCTTGCGGGGGGTTTTTTGTTTGAAGTCACAGGTCTACGCCAATAAGCCGCTATCGACCGATACTCTTAAAACCCAGGTTTTGAAAAGCGATTCGCGCCTTTGTACTGGTGTCTTCTCACCAAGTAGGCGTACTAATAAAATTTAAAAAATCCTTTGTTGCATTTTGATTCTTTTTAGAAATTTGAACGTTTAGGGGGTAAAATAGTGCTGAACACTTACCAGCTGGCAGGTACAAATGTATGACTGGGAGTACACTGACAGAAGTTTTTACTTATACCTCCTCGTGATTGCAGGAGGTTCCTGCCTTTGCTAGGAGTCAGGCTAAATACGACGGGCGGAGTGAAGTTAACACTGTCTTATACAAATCCCTAATCTACGAGGGAAAAGTATATGCCAGGAATGCGTGGCCAAGATGGTGCTCGGCAAAAGTAAGCGAATTTAAATATAGCCTTACCGTGCTCAAGGGGGTACCCATGTTTTTCTGCATTACTCTTGGCGGAAAGCTAAAAGATATGGACAAGAATTCCTTGCGAGGGGTGGACGAGTTAATCTCTAAACGTACTACTAAGGCGTACTCCTAAGGTCAGATTCCGTTGGAGATAAATGAAGCTCCGCAAGAGCTTGCAGAAAATCCGATGAAGGACGTCCGGCCTCATATCGCAAGAGCCGCGAAAAGTTACCGTGAAAAGTTCAAAACAGCGAGGTACTCCCAACGGCATATAAGGTATGTTCAGCAGTCTTATATAATATAATACGGGGAAAATTATAACCCTCTAATTATTTACTGCATGGGTCTTCATCGTCCCGTTTTTGAAAATAGGCAAAATACTTCCTTAAACGAAATATAGCGCGCTAAAATGTCCAACAAAAATATTTGCCACAAAAGTCTATACAGACACCAAAGCTGAACGCCAGAATTATGTCAAGACTTAAAGTGCGTTGAAGGGTTTAGTTCGTAATTATTCACTAATTGTGCAAAAATGATTCCAGAAAAACAGATTTTATGAGCCTAGTTTGTATTGGAAATATGTCTTATGCAAAATTTCGTTATACGTCACCATACAAAATAAAGTTTTAGATATAATATTTATTTATAAAACGATGAAAGCAAATATGGCTTTTTAAAAACGTACTTACATTTTTTTTATTTAGCTCTAGGCAATTCTATATCGTTACCAAACAATATCCAGCATACTCTTACTCTAGCGTTCTTGATTAGGTGAACATGTATGATGAAATTGTTCACCTTGTTCAGCGGATTCTGTTGCAAACTGTGAGAATTCAGAAAATAAACTTCTGTTGGCATTTGCCCTGATTTTTAAAAGGACTTGAAACGTTTATTCGAGTAGTAACAGAATGATTTTTGCCCACGACATTCTAAATAATGACAATAATGCTTTCATTGCGGTCGGCTTTATTGAACAAATTTTCACTGCAACATTCATTGCAATAAAAATGTAAAATGTTTAATTTAAGAAGTATTCACCTGCTTGAATCTGGCGTTAATGTTTCTAATTTTGGTAAACGCCTGGACGCCTTCTTTTCAGTTAACGAATCCAACATATTTGCTTGTTGTAACAATATTGAAGGTTTTATGGCTGTATTGAATATTAAATATAACCGCTCAAATGGCGTATCATTCTAGGTTCATCTACAACAATTTCTTAAAAACATGTTTGTTTAAAATTCAGATGCAATATGACTTTTCGTTCCTATAAGGAACATAGGCCCTCGACAAGTCGATTGAGCAAGCCACGAACATTTAGATTTATGGCCTTATTTAAGTATGTTGCTCTGACCAAAATTTATTGAGTGCTATCGGACGCGTACACAGGTTGCGTATAATTAAAAGCTTCGTAGATAAGCGAAGCAGCTGCTAATGCAGTAGCGGACAATCAGCGGTTCCTAGAGTAGTCTGTGGCGGTATTCTCACAAGGCCTCCGTATCTACGATACTTGGAGCGGCAAGGCGAACAATTGACGCCTTCAAATAACCAATGGCCATCTAATGCCACCATGTCTTTCAGATGTTAGGGGCGATTGAAAGCGGGCGTCGGATCTTGTAACAAGCGGCTCGCAAAATAAACGTTATATAAGGCTTTTACATCAGCCCGCCTGGAGCCCATGCAGCCCCAATTCCAGGCTCGGAAGCAAATTACCAATGCGCAACTGATCTTAAACCAACTTATTACCGAAATAATGGAATTCGATTGCTTTTATATAAAATAATATCTAAAAAGAAAAAGAAGACTTCTGCGGCACTTCGGGGAAATAATACCTCAACTACTTTTTTCTATCGTGTCGAGATATACAACATAAAGAAGACTAATATTATTGAGTTATTGATTTAAATAATTAAACAAATATTTTTTTTATTGAAAAAATTTTAGAATTGTTTATTATTTTCTATTTTTTTTTTACATTTCGATTACTAAGAAAAATGAATTTTTCCATATCCTGATAAGATTTTCTTTAAAATATTTTTTTACCCTTGTTTTTTTAACTCGACTACGCCTTTATAAAAACTTATCTATTTACTTTTACATTTAATTTTTTTTACAAATATTTAAAATTCCCACCAAGTTTCAAGACGTTTTCAGCTTAAGCGAGCCCTCATGAACGCACCGTATGCCAGACGCACTTTTATCGAAGTTCTTATCTTTTTAGAAAAACTTAGAAAACGTTTGAATCATGATTTAGATATTTGCTGACAATGACAAAGAAAACGAACATAAATAATATTTGTAATAGCAATAGTTTGCGATGAGTTTTAGACAGTTTGTGTGCATTAAAATTTCTTCAAAGGAATTATTTGAAAACTCAAGAGAATAGTTATTTTAATTAATTGCAGAATGCAACCGAATCGAAAAAAATCCATAGAATTGAATTGTTAAACTTTGGAACATTAGTCAGGGTCAAGGTTTTAACATTCGCTCGGATCCAATAATCATATTAAAAAAACATTTAAAAAAAGGTAGTAAAAAATCAAAATAAGCCCTGGTTTTCAGAATCGGATGAAACGAATTTTAAATATGAATGGAACACCTTAGGAGTAATATCAACACATCAGCACATTTGTGGACATGAAAAAAGGCCTGGGATACGCTACTGTGGATCCAAAAGATGCCATCAGAGAAAGATATAAAATGTATTAGGGGTTGGTTGTCCAACTCTCTCTATAGGAGAAAGCTACACTGTTAGTTATACATAGTTCTATTACGGCAGGCGGGGGTCCAGGGGAGGTAAATAAAATATTTTTTAATTTGAAATTTTAATCGATATAGAATGGCGTAATTTGCACCCTGGTGAAATAATTTACTGGCTGCAAATTGTTTTTTTTTTAGTTTTTTAAACAGAGAACATCCATGGACCTTACTAGCAAAATTGAAATATGTCAAATGTTTGCTGCTAATGAGAAAATGTTGGCAAAGGCCAGTTTTTCGGAAGAGTTTGTTTCCCACTGCCAAGTCCCACTTTTATTTAGTTACTAGTGGTCCGGGCAGACATTGTTCTGCCACAGAGCGTTTTTATGTGGACTTTTTCTGGTGGTTCTCGAATTCTTCGCAACAAAAATAATATGTCTTTATATTGGGGGCATCCGCCATTGTGGAGTTAGAATGAATTTTATATTATGGAGTTTTATTAAAAAGAATTGGCCTGTCACCTTTGAGCGCGATAGCAGAGCCATCTACCAGGGCCTATTATAAATCTAAACCATTTCGAAAAAATCGGTGCATTCCCTCAGAAGGAGAGCGATTGCATACACACGTACAGAAGAATTAGATATAAAAAGATAGCAATCGAATTACGTGATAGTGCCTGGAACACTCACGATTCGGTTGGCAACAAATTTGGTTGTAACAACGAACACATTTTTCTCTGTGCACAGTCTGGACATAGAAAAATTAAATTACAAATGCACTAGAGGCTTTTAACCGTATTTCATATTTTCCACTTCCCTTAGTAAAACTCATCCCACAGTGCGACTAACACATGAACGAACTAAATCCTATAAATCAATCAATTTCACACGATACTGGTGTGATTTAGGGTTCTTAGCAAGACCTATTTTTGGCTCGAGGTAAAAACTGTGTGAACCTTATGGCGCTTTATTGAGCGGAATTTTTTTTCTGGCAAATGATCTCCAGGTATTTGCTATTAGAACAATTAGAACCTTTTGCATTTAAAATTCGAAATTTTTAGAGAAGAAATTCCTCTACAACTCTGGCCAACGATTGGGTCATTAAGAAGAAATGACTTAAAGGAATTCTCAATAATCACTGTAAGTGAGTATCTACACTCATTCTATTTAATTTTTATTTCAGTAAATATTAAAAAAAAGAAGTCTTAGTCACTAAAGTTTATTTGTGTGGTTAAGTTAAAGTCAAACACAAGAGCCAAACAATGATAAGAAACATGTCGCCTGGATTCTTGAGGTGAAGGTTTAAACAACAAGTGTGTGCTCCCAAGAAATGTGTTTTTTTTTTTTTGTACTTCATGTGGTTTTTTTCGGAAATTGATAATCTTTGGAGCGAAAGAATGAAAAGAAAAACAAGGGTACCAAAAACCATTAATGAATGAACACTTGTGCAAATGAATGCAATGGCGAGTGAGTAAGTGACCCATTGAAAGAAATAAAACTACGCGTATGTACATAATGCTTTGTTTAGCTGGGGGTTTTAAGTGCTGCAGCGTAAACTTTTTCAACAAGCATGCATGGATATGTGGTGTGTTGCACATAATCAGTTTGACTTGTACGTTGGTGATCTTGGTGATCCAATATTAAATTACATGCCATAAAAAATGCACATAAAACAGCACCATGCACACAATCTTGACTTTTCAGCTCGAATATTCATGAAACAAAACAAACAAAAAATCTTTTAAAATGGATTCATATTTATGCGGTATAAAAGAAGGAAAAAAACGCACAAAGATTTCAAACGTACTTTATGCTCATCAAATTACACACGACCTCAAACGCCTGTATAATGAGCAGAACATTGAAGTACTTGAGGAAAAAGTCACGTTTTGTGGCAGTGATAAAAACAAACTGTTTCTGCTGTGTAGCATTTTACAGTGACCCTAATTGCACCAACACGTCTTGTGGTTGAACTTGCATGATGGTTCCATGTTGCAAGTTCCCATAAGGATTAAATTTATTTTTACGACTTTTAAGCAAAAATTTCTGGTTTTACTTTCAAGTGTTCTTTTTTTCCAAGAGCGATGACGTTGGTGTTTTATTTCATATTTTACTGTAAAATGATCTAAAAGTAATAAATTTGTAAAAATATTATTGGATCGAAGTTTCAAAATTGTAAATAAAAATTAATTTCAAATAATTTATTTTATACAATTTGGAAACATGTGAGTTTTTGTAAGGAAATGGATTTTGTTTTAATAATATTTCAATCGTAAAAATGAAATTTGTATATTCATTCGTTAAAATCTAATAAAATTACTTTTTGCATAAAAGTACTTTGTGCATAAAAGTACTTTTTGCCTTCTGTAAGAAAGTACTTTTTACAAAAAAGTTGCTTTTTCTAAACGCTTTTTGCTAAAAATAAAATCTTTGTAAGAGAGTACTTTTTGCTCAATACTATATATAAAAGTACTATATATAAAAAATTTACATTTCGTTTTGTTTTTTTTTTTTAGTTGGAGTACTTAAAATTAGTAAAAAGGAGATATTTGTAAAAAATTAGTTTTTAACAAAACAACAGGATCTTTGTGAAAAAAAATTCTATAGGGTGTTTCAATAAAAGTGTAGATTTTAAATTTTGTGGCAATATTTTCGTGCACCTATAATTTTTCCGATTATTAAGAATGGAGTGATGCACACTCAAAAAACGCGTTATAGTTGTAAAAACTTATTACTGCTCGCAAACTTCGCGGAATTTTCGTTCGGGAAAGTGGACTGATTCGGTGAGTGCATCTGGAAGTTGTATTTCAAGTTACTTAAGTCACTCGACTTAAAAAGGCGGAGACTCATTATACACAGGAAGGCCTCGCACAATTCGTCCTTCCCAGAATATCGATTGTGCTAAGCGGCTATTCTAAGTCTCAGCAAAACTGCTATTAAACTGATTCTTGATTAGATATTCCGACAGGGTGTTTTGATGTAAATTTTCGGAACGAATTTATGTCATCCCTTTGACAAGTTTGGTTGACACTGAAGATGGCATATAGCCGAAGCCGGTTTGTCTGCAAACCAAACTTGAGAAGGAATGACGGAGATTCGTTACAAAAATCTGCTATTAAACTCTTCACCAAACTGTTAATAGGACGGACACCGTAGGAAAAAGGACAGATAACACCAGAACATGTTCGATGCAATTGCTCAGCGGTGAAAAGGCGTAAGTTTAACTCCCTACCCAGTAGAATACTAGTTCCAGACAACCTAGTTAAAATAAAGCCCACAATGATTAAGAGATTTATAAGTCTATATTATAGCCTATAACGTATGAATCGAAAAGAATAAGACTAAATGCGTATGTTGTCATCAAAGGCAGCTTGTGTTTGCAAGTGTAGCTTTTAGTAAAAATTAAAAAAGAGACACTAGCGAGCGACTCGTCCTCAAAAACTATGTGAAAAACATCATGAAGAATGTTAAATGGGTAAACACAGAATGCTGAAACGTTCTACAGAAGAAAACAAAAATGCCAATCGAGAGAAATAATTCCCAGAAATATGAAAACTGCCGCAGTTGGTCCTTGGTGTATATATTGAAAGAAACTAAAGAGTTGAAGAGAGTGGGCTATCTGAAGGTGAAATTTTATAGTTTTTTCCTAATAGGTTTGAAACTATAACTTTTACCAATATCGGCTCCATATAAAAGTTAAAGCTGACAAAATTTCGTACAAAAATTTTCCTATTAATTTCGGAGTTATAAAGCGAAGAAAAAAAGGAAATTTTTATAATTCGTATTTCTTTTTCATCTTCGATTCATTGCTGTATTAAACTTCCAGAAGTGCTGAAAATTATTGCGCTGGAAACAATTTGTTTTCTTCAACCGAACTATGCTAAAATAGCATTTAGCATATTTTTTGTTCAATTGTATAGCTTTTAGCAAATGGGAACGCAGAAAAACACTTATTTTTTGTTGTTGATTTCTATATAAACCTAAAAATTAAGATTTTAAGGCAATTTTTTATAATATACTACTGTGGACAAAAAATAGTAAGACTTTTTAATATAAATTTCGCGCGGAAATCCATTCGTCGTTGGTATGACTGTCAGTGACATCTGTGCCAAATATCACATCAAAGTAATCATTAGTGTTTAGTATACGCTTGTCTTTCTGAAGTACAACAAGTGTAGTCGGCGATTTTTACAATGAGTGAAATTATTCAACAAAGAAGTTCCATTAAATTTTGTGTGCGGAATGAAATTTCTGATGCCGAAACGTACAGAAAAGGTCTTCGGTGATAATTGTATGTAGCGGGCAAGTGTTTTTGATTGGTACAAATTATTCAAAGAGGTTCGCGAACGCGTTGACGACGAATCACGTCCAGGACGGCCATCAACATCAACTGACGATCAACACGTCAATAAAATTGAGGGGGACGAAATAGAATTGGCAGAATAAATAAAGAAATTTAAAATTATGAACATAGTCTTACTATTTTTTGCCCACAGTAGTATGTATGTATGTACATTCTATATATCTGATTAAAAGGTTCAGGTTTTTAAGTTATTTGAAGACTTTCAGGACTTTACTAGAACTGACTTTAATTCTCTAGTAAAATCCCTTGGGATTCTTCCGCGAACTACAACCGAAGTTTAAAACAAATGTTGCTGAATTTTTATTTCATATTACTCACTGGAAATGGGAACATAATTATTTCAATTCTTAACTTTTTATGAAGAAAAATGAAAACATTAATATAAAAGTTGATCAATAAATAAAACTACACCACACCTTGCAACATATGGGAAATAGAAATCGAAAAAAAAACACCACGCAGCCTGCAACCAACCAACTGGCACGCAACGAGTAAAATGTAGTCGTACTATTATAGATTTACGCATATTAACTTGAAAAACAAATAATAGAAACAACATATTCCACCCAACAACAAAAGCAAGAAAACCGCTTATAATCCGCTTGTAATTCCAGCAGTTTATCTAGGACACACTTAAGCCAATACGGATGGCGTCACCCTCCAATGACCAAATGATAGACAGACGTACGAAAGAAATATTGGCCACAAAAGCACTTGTGCCATTGCAACAACAAACGATGTATATAACTATAGCCATAGCTGCAACAACAACTACAACATGTAGTCACGTCACCAGCCATCAAAACGTACATACAACATTTTATACGAAAATAATAGTGGCAGTTTAATTACCACTCTTAGCGCCGTTCCACATGACTGCCATGTAACTAAGAAATATGAGGTTGGCAACATTTGTTTTGCGGTACTGAAAGTGGCTTATTTTGAACATTACTGGGTAATCATCAGAAGCTAAATCTGCAAATGGTCATGTTTTTTAGTGAGTGCATCAAATCAAATGGACTGACCTGTGGGCCCGCGGACCAACCAGACACAATAAAAGACTCGCTAATGTATCGAATTGAATGGACCGGCCTTGAGCTTATGGGTGGTGAATCTTTAACAATGACTACTAAGACGTTACCTTCTATGTTGCATTGGTATTCTCCGATAAATTGGAGCTTTCGATTCATGTTTAAAATCTAAGACCGCAAGCTGCCTAGCGTCGTGAAAAAATCAAGCCATTACAAAGTGGTTTCGGCAAACAACTTATGCCACCTAACCCCACTATTCCTGCATGTTCGACGTAATCTCGGTTATTTTCTTAAATGAAATAATGCTTAAAACGTAACTAAAAAGATTTAATTGGTGGGCAAATGTTAAAAAAGTACCCTCCTTTAACGACCAAGAATCTTGAATAAACAACTACATGGCAACTTTGGTTCTGCGGAGTAAAGTGACTGACATTTGAAGTGAAGGAGTTGAAGTTGTGTTAACATTTTAAGTTGACGAAAATTAGTTGCCCCTTTGAGCAGCGTGCGAGTACTTGCGTTCGTATGACTTGCATTAAACATTATTTTTGTGTGAGTGACTTTATGATTTGATTTTCGTTTGCTGCTGTTATACACATTAAAACAAGCGGAGAATGCTTGTTGCCACATGTTGCTAATATGTCAAAACTTGACTCAAAGATTATAAAGTCAAACACATGCATAATTAATTTCAATAATGGAGCGTACGAAGGAGACGATAAGGAACGATATGCAAACTTGCAAGCAGCGCATTGTTTCAAATTCAAATAAAAAAAATTTACTGAAATTATGATTGACTGTCTGTTGCATTAGACATGCAATAGAGGCTGGTCGTTGGTTTATCTAACTGAGGTAAAGCTGTAAATTTGAATTATTATCGAACATTAATTAAACAAAATACTCAAAGTAATTTATTAGCAAAGTATTTGCGTTTTCTAATTTTCTAACATTATTATGAAAAATATTCCTTAATAACTTTCTCTGCTTTGAAAACCTTTGTTGTTTACAACATTTGCTGAATCATTTTGACACCTTTTGTTTCTACAAACACCTGACAATTCATCAACATTAAACAGTTAAATGAATATAAATTATACAATGTAGTCATCACACGTTATGTGGAATTTTTTACATGACACTTTGACTTGACCAACAAAAGATCAGCTTTCCCATAGTGCAACATTAAGTTATAAAATTATTTACTTAAAAATGTGTGGCAAGTAACTGTAAAACACAAGAGATTTTTTTGCCGTTTTTCTTGGTTGTACTGTTTTGCAGCAACACGTCATAATTTTAGTGCTGCATCATTCATGTGATTTGTGGGCTGATGGAAGGAATGATTTTCATCATAAATGAGTTGGAATAACAAATACCTTACGATGTAAGTTGTATCATATTTGTTTCTGGATAGTGGAACACCACATTGTAATGAAATAAATAATTTGTTTTGAAGATACTATGGTCAAAGTGGTGACTCTGTCCATTTCTCAGTTACGATCTTTAACTTGGAATCTAATCCCACTTAACTTTTTCAATATATATTAACATAAGAATCAAATTTTGACTGTATCAAAGATTTTAGAACAAAATAACCAAATCAACCAACAGCCTTTCATTTTTTATTTCTATGAAAATGAGGTTGATGACCTGACCCGACCAGACGCATCACGAAATAAAAAGTTGTAGCATTATTAAGAAAATCATCATTATGTAACGATAGCAGTCCACTCAATGCCCCACGGATTTCTCTTCCAGGTTCTCTTTATTTCTTACCACTTCTTTGGCACTTTATCTACAGAGTTTAGATTCTGCTTCATATCGTTCTTTTTCAAATTAAAAATTACGGTTGGATTTCTTATTCATTCGATTATGATGTAATGTATGGACTATATGGTCAAAACTCTACTGATCGGTGACCAATAAATTAAATTCACTCAAACAACTTTCGATTGCGGCATGGGAATATCATTGAACTGACAATGGGGTACAAAATCTTTAGCTTCTGACTTCCTACCATTTCTGTACATCTCAATTTAAAAGAGTTTATTTCCAGTTAGAAAGTCTTTATTTCGAAGGGTTGGCAAATTTCAGGTTATAATCTTAATTGTAAAAATACCATTATGCCTCTTATTATTACACTTGCGTCGCTTCAACTAAAGAGTACTATTTCTTGTTGATTTGTTTTTCCGACAGGGTGCTCTGATATATATGTTTGGAACGATTTTCCGTCATCCCTTGTCAATTTTGGTTTGGAGAACGATAAAAATGATACTGAAGATGGCAACTAGCCGAAACCGGTTTGTCTCCAAACCAAAATTGACAAGGGATGACGGAAAATCGTTCCAAACATATATAGTACTATTTCTAGTTAGGACAATGCGCAAGCTACCAATCGAGTAGTGTTGTTTCGCCTTAACATTATTTTTATTTTTGTTGCGGAGTTTAAAAAACAACATTCACTTAATTATTATACGTCGTTCTCTGTTTTATTGTGGTTGTCGTTAATAGTCCCCATTGTAATTGAGATTCTGAAAATTTTGTGGCTTTAGCAACCTTCAGTAATGTATAAAACAGTTAATTTGATTTATGTGGTACCCAATGTGCTTCGCAGATGAGAAATATAGACAGCGCTTTCTTCGACGAGGAAATTATCAAAGCAATGTATAAAGAGGCGATTATCAAGTCATAATAGAATGGGCGTGGTATGTGATTTTTAATGGATTGACATGCAACGCTTAAAACAGGCCACAATTAGTTATGAAATCAACACAAAACGGTCGCATAAAAGTTTGATTTCACCAATATCCATATCTGTAATGCCCAAATTAATAATTCTTAAATATTCAAATTCTTGTCGAATTATTTATATAAATAATTTTTTTGGCAGCTTTGAAAGTGGAAAATAAAGTTTTTCTAAATACTAAAACGTAATAAGTTGAGTAAAGGTTACCTGATGAGCTGGCCTAAGCAACCAGCGAAATTCGCATAGAGAGTAGCTTATCTAAAAATGTGTTGGGAGTAAAAATAAATAGCTTAAAACTAATTAATATTATTTTTTACGTTGGGATTTTTAGTCAATTTATTCTTCTCCCAATCAAAAAAAAAATACTATATAATAAACAAAATCGCAAGGATTTTTGTTACAACTTTAAGGATTCTTGTTTTTGCTTTGCCGATAATGAATGTGGAAATACCTGCCTTTTTTGTGTAGGGTACATTAAGCATAGATTTGATATTTTATTTAATTTTTGTTTGTTACGTGCTTCGTGCACTGGCATTATGACTGTTGATGAATTAACATTTTTATGCTGATGTGCTACTCTTTTTGGACATAAATCTTACAGATGTATTCAGCAAGTTGTATTTATTGAGTTAAAAAAGCTTGATTTTTTTTTATTAGATTGTTTTCTCATTGAACAAATGGTATTTTGGCAACTGGACGCCATGGGGCAATGTTTAACTTTCAGTTAGGCTAAAAGCAAATTTCCTCGAGAACGTCTTGAATTGAGTTGGCGAGCTTAAAGATTTCTCTCGCAAAAAGTTTTAAGCAAATAGCTAGCATTGCAACAAATAAGTAATATATAATCAAGAATTAAGATCGCACGATCCGGTTTCTAAGTGTGGAATAACTGCTCGCCCGAACTAAGCTCGTAACAGGTACATCGTTTTATTTACTGCGAGCCAGGTAGTAGCTTTTTTTTAAACTGGTATTTTTAGGAAAGAAAATCGAAATCATCGTAAAATACATGAACAGCATGACCAGCCCATAAACAACACTAAACACCCGTCCGTCTCCACACTGTGCTTTTATTCCACATCGTTGGATTGGCCCTCTTTGTCTAACCTTAAGCTCGACTTTCGTGGCCTTAAGTGTCTTCGACCCAGATGAACCCACTTCCTAGAGTTCCGTAGCCCTAATTGCTAGACCATTGGCTTGTACATTTCCGATTAATCCATAGCGTCCCGGCACACAAAATGATGCGCAGTCTACCTGATGGTTAGTGTTGGCTATGCGTAAACAAGTTAACATCCACAAGCCCGTTAGTTAAACTAAGCGCCTTCAGACATTACCCAAACTCATCCAAACCCTTCGAGCCTTCTGTGAAACGTTTTATTCCCTCGGGCATCTATGCTAGGGTGTCGGTTGATAAGAAGGGGCCTATCTGGTAACAGTGTCTCAGAACTTGCTATAACCTTTGTTTCAGGTATTCGGTCCGCTAGATCTGCTCTCTAAGGAAAAAAAAAACAAATAACCGACCATTACCTTTCGTATTTCCTGATGTCGTGATTTATAATTTCGGTTGATCCACTCACTCATCGCCTGCAGGGGTGCTGCTGTAAGAGACGTATTATATTTTATTTGGACATCTATTAGTTGGATATATAGTATAGTCTCGAACGATCTTGTTGGTGTGGTCCCATTTGCGCCGCTTATTTCATGGCAGCTTGCTCGTTGAACCCTCTGTAAGTGTAGTATGTAACATCTCTTCTTCAATGCCAACCACCATACTACGGAAGCATAGGTCAGAATTGGGCTAATAATGCTTCAGCGTGACATGTTAGGATTAAGGTCCCATTTTAAGCCCAACATATGTGGGCTTTTGTGAACTTCTGCTCTATGTGGTGCTTTCGTCTTAGTTTCCGGTCCAAGCTCACTGCTAAGTACATAATCTTGTCGGTTAAAGTTAATATCTTATCTGGAAACGTGGATCCTAGAAGAACACGACCTACGTCTTCCAAGCAAACAAACATATTTCTGTCTTATTCGAGATTCCATTCAACCCCCTCGGTAGTGCCCAGTTGTATGCTATATTTAGGTATTCTTCAGCACTTCCACATAACCAATTTGGATTACTTCACTTAGGATGTATAACAACGTCGTGTGTAGAAGTCATGCAATGCTTAAGCCCCTTAGTAGACTGTGTATCGTGGTTACCCACAGTTGGGGTTCTACGCTGTATCTGATTTATTTCGTGGGCACCGATATTAATCCAACTGTTCCTTAGCATATGTTTGATCCAGTCCCTCAATGTCATTCCAAAGCTGGCCTATAGATTTGATAAGTGCGTCGGTCTTCGTCTTATTGAATGTCACCTAATTCAATACTAAGCCTGAGTACGTACTGTTTATTGTCAAAAGGGACATATACGTAGTGTACTACGACTTGGATAAACAATAATATGTAATGTGGAAGGTGCCACGCCCACTTAAACTACACTATATTTATCTGTCCAATTTCTCTATCAGTTACGGTCTTTAACTCACAAACTTATCCCACGTAAAAACCATTTTTTAGTTTTTGTTGAACTTTTCTAATTCTTCCTTCCATAAATACCCGACCCGAAACAAAATTTGCCAAATCAGTCTAACCCTTTTAAAGCTATGGTGCAACCAATGAACAGCATTTAAATTTTTTTTAACGATTACGGAATTATGGTTTGAAATATTAAAACCATTTTTAATTTCAATAATTATAATTATTCAGTCCTCCCCTCATAACTCAAATACTTTCAAACAACGTTGTAGGAGTTTCATATTTACTTCGATTTTAAATCCTCATTGCAATAAAAATTAAAAACTTAATCTCCTCGATTGATAAGTAATTTAAAAAAGAATGAAACAAACTAAATCACTTTCATTTAGATAATAAAAATCTATCATTTAAATCCATTTAAATGTTTAACGATTTGTTAAGCAATTATCAAAATTGCTCAATAAACTTTTAATGCAACTTAACTGCACTCTCGACCGAAAAGCAGCCACCAACTGAATGCATGAACACATGCATGGATGAACGAATGAAATGGATAAAATGAATGACTTAAACCGCAATGGTTAGGACAAGAGGTAGGAGTAAGTAATTGTTTGAATATTTATTTATTCATAATAATAAAAGAGCTTGTAATGCAAACAAAATATCTGCAAAAAATATTCATCTGTTTATTTGTATTTCAAACGAATACAACTAAAATGAAAATAGAGATAAAGAGTTATATATTAGACTAGGAAGGAGCGTGCAACCTGAGGCCCCTTCGAAGCAACAAAGATCTATTAATACCCAGTCATTATCAAAATCATCTTTTAAGTACTTCATTTTGGGGTGGGACATGAGTGAACTTGGCTGTACAAAAAGATACCGCTGTTCCTTGTCAAAAACACGGGAGTTTTTTTTTAAACAATTGACTATCATTAGCTCTGACTTTTTTCGATCTTTGTGGCAAGAGATGCGACTCTGCGCGAAGAGGACTGCTTACATTTGAAGGTCAGAAATGAATCAAGCCTGAAGTTAAGCGTATTTCCGCCAGATTGGTTATCGCCAGAGCCGATTTTTAAACAGTTGGATACTGGCACCATCCGATCTCTCTCTGCTTTAGTTCTTGTGACGCGTAAGTCGCTGCTTCTTTTTATTGAATCTCAGTACTTTCAAACGAAAAGAAATGATCTTGCAATTTCCTGTGAGTTCTACACCGAGCTTCTTCGAGAAATAGGCATTTCTCCTTCTTCTTCATTTTCCAACTTTCATTTTCATTAAGGGTTGAAATCAAATCTCTATACACAATTTTAGAGAGACCAATGCCGGCGGCTTTTTGCAGCACTCTTCTTCACAATTTTCCTTTTTTAATTCCATAAAAAATATGTTGTTGTAAAAAGACAATTCGCTGTGTACTGGACATTGGTGACAGATGTCCAAACATTCTTATAAACAATTATAACAAGTGGAGTCACTGTTGTCAAACAGCGAGAACATTTTTGAACAGCCAGCACACTTTGCTAAATTAAAACCAAAACTTTTAAGCAGAAAAAAAAAATAAAGCTAAATTAAACTTAAAAAGGAACTAAATATTTTCCTTGCTCCAGTTGTCCCATCTCTGACATTTGCGTTTAAGATATTTTAACTGATTATCTTTTATCTAAGTATGATCACAATGTTATAGTACTTGGTTTTATATAGTTTTTCTATTTAAAAAAAAAAACAACACTATTAATACTGACATGAGTTTAAACTAAATAATGACCAAACGCTATAAAAAAATAAAGCAGATCGTTGCCTGCCACAAACTGTACGGCACAAAAAATGGCAAAAACAAACTGAAACATTTATTTTCAAGATAAAAATCTCAACTAATAAATTCATGACAAATATAAAAAATACACTAGTACGTACGTATGAAGCTAATAAAAATGCTAAGAAAGTTAAGGAAAAAGTCTTCAGGAAATGTAGGAGTTGAACATGTGCAATTGTGTGCCGGTACAGTGAAGGTTGAAATAATACGAAAACAAGAGAATTGAATACATTTCAGTACATTTCGTAACCTTTTCGAAGCCTTAACTTTTAAAAGCAACTGTTTTTGTTTGATCAAAAACGAAAGGCTTCAAGAATGTACTCTATAGAATTATATATTAAAATTGCCACATATCAGGTCCAAATTTAACTGAAGAAAAACATAACAAAAGTCTAGTGAGTTTCTTTTGACAGATCTAAACTAAATGCAGGGTTTATATTCTTAATGTAATATATGTGTTATATGCACCTTAGTTGCACTAATAAGGCCTTAACTGAACTCAATTAATAAATTGAACAATTAGTAGTTAATTGCTCCATTATTTGATTCATGCAAGCCTTGTGAAGTCTGTTTAGTGAAAGAAAATTATAGGTATGTAGAATGACAAAATTAAATGTCAGGAAAATGAAAAAGAAAAAAAGTATTGGCAGGTGAAGTTGATAGGAATTTTTAACAAAAATACGTTTTAAATAATTAATTTCTTTTAAAAACATCCAATTTCTTTAAAAAATTAAAAGCCAAATTTCACAAACAGAAGTTTAAAACGAACGAGGTGAATACATTTTCAGCTGCCAAATGCCAATTGAGTAAGGAGACCTGCATATGTGTGAACACCAAATTTTATAACTCAATTTAAAACTTAATTTCCTCAATTAAGGCGCATGCGTCAACATACTATAAGATTGTCATATTTCTGGGACGAATTAGAACAGACTAAATCCACACCAAAAAGAAGTAATGATGGCTTTTATGAATGAACACCAAGGCTTGCTTTTGCACAAAGTCATTTCTTGCACTTAGACGACTCAAATTTTGTATGCTTCAAGCATAATTATCTTGCATGTCTTCCCGTACTGTCGACGTTATTTTGCTAACTGTACTCCTGTATTCAAAGCGGATAGCAACTTTCTACTGAATGTTGATAACTACCTCGTTACTGCAAGTTGCAGCGCTGGCGGAACCGCTTCAAGTTTAGTTTTCAAACACATACATACGTAACAGCGGAACAGCGGAACAATTGGAGTAAAGGTTTTTTGGATTATTTTGCAAAGCCAAATTTTAAAACTTACGTTGTGCTCGGCACGGTCAGTAGGTTACACCGATCCCTCAGCTGCCTCCGTATAACATTTTCAACTTTCTTGCTGTCACAACTATTGTACATTGAATAGACTATCAAAAGTATTGAAGTTAAAAACTCTTGTGATTTCAAACAAAATTTACGATGCGTTTGCCACCGCATGTTATCATGATGCCATTTAGTACATGTGATTGTCGACACATTCAGGGATGTGACGATTCGAGCCAAGCAATTTTTCCCCTCCAAAAATCGAAGGACAGTATACCATCGAGTTTGAGGAACAGGCTGGTCCTCAGAGTTGTGTATATGAAATCCTTTAAATATTCATATAGAACCGTTAAGCTATTTTTCTTTGATTATCTTACTGCTAGTATTTCCAACATAACTGCTTCTTAAGCTCTTTACATTTAAACAAAAACTCATATCACATTAAGATAAATATTTGATATAGAAAATGACATTTTTTATGCCAGATCCAGAACAAGCTACAAAACTTTTTAATGTTACTTAAATGCAAAAAAGTATGAGTAGAAAAAAACTTACACAAGACCACAAAGTTTTATTGCAAAGCCTGTATTGTCATCGTCAACAACTCAAGATCTGTAACAGTTTGAAAAGAAAACAATTTTTTGTTTGTTTGTTAAACAAGCCAAAACGACTTGTAGAGCACCATTGTTGCTGGGTCTTACAGTGAAATTATGCTTTGTGGACAATGCATGCCATGAATGCTTGCTGGGTTGTGCGACAAAAAAGGCAACACTCGAAATAAATAAAAATGGATAAACACGCATTGTTCTGGAGCACGTTTAATATGAGATGGCCACCTGCAGTCTTTTTATTGGCGTTAACAAACGTTCACAACACAATGTCCCCTTTGCATTTTTTTTGTGTTTGTTTGTTTGTTTGGTATTAGTGTTTTGTGCATAATTTTGGATGTGTGGTGGCCAGGTCTCAACCAACACCAACAACAATAAATGACTGCCATCTAAATGGCTTAAACTTAAAGCATAATTTTATTATAAAAACGTCTATACGTGTGGAGTTAATAAATATAAGGAATACTCTTAACCCCAGCATATAGAGCAAGTAGCTGTGTGTGTGTGTGTGGCATTACTTTTGTTGCAACTGCTTCAAGTGTAATTGTTAAACAATTGTATTTTCCATAGCCAATACTTATGAACATATTTACTTACTTACGGCCAACAGCTTTTTGTTGCCAGCGTTCGTACAGGCAAATAACTAAGTGAGCAGTTTGGCTGAATAAATGCGTTGCCTTTATTTGGTGGTTACTTTGGCGCACTTGCGCCGTTAAAATATGTAGATCATCCAGCTCTTTTTTGTCTGCCTCCAAATCTTGTTGTTGTTGTTGTGATAGCAAGAAAAATTGCATCTTAAATGCTTCCCATAGTTTTGCTGCAGTCTTAACATTATTTAAATTGCCATTTTGCTATTTGGCCATTTTTTCTCGCTCTTAAATTGCAGTTTGTATTATTGCAAGTGTTTGAGTCAGTTTAGTGTGTTCCATTGTTGGTTGTGGGTGCATATTTGTCGAAAGGAAAAATATTTGAAAATATAAAAGCATTTTGCAAATGTATTCAGCAGGTGTTTAGGCAGATTTAAAAGAGTGATTTTTCAAGACAAATAAAAAAAAACCAACAAAAACTTTAATAAATTACGGGTGATTAACACTCGTGATAAACAGTAGTTATTTCGTTTTTGATAGCAGCAGTTAAACTTTTGGTTTTCGTTTTCATATGCAATCTAATTTAGTTTAAGTTATTTGTAGATAATGACGAAAATCGATGGCAATTTAAATGATTTAGATGGAAAATTTTATTTTTAATGTTTTTTTTTTGTTACATTCCTTTAGTAATCATTTTTC
Organism: Phania funesta; assembly: GCA_963932375.1. NCBI lineage: Eukaryota > Metazoa > Arthropoda > Insecta > Diptera > Tachinidae > Phania > Phania funesta. The sequence goes on along the minus strand of OZ010656.1, from coordinate 62,478,102 downwards.
CAAAGAATTTATCTTAACGACGTGAAATCAGCAGTATATCTAGTGTACAGGCGCTGATCCACGGGGGTGGAAAAGGGCAATTTCCTCCTCAAAGACAATTAAAAATTAACAATTTCTAATACAAAAATTTAGAAAAATTGTTGAATTGCTTCTTTTCGTTTTTACTTCCCCCTCCCTAAGCTTTAAATGAATTCGCGCCCTACTAGTGTAGCAAACAAAAAGCGTTAAGAAATATTAAGCGATTTCTTTGAGAAAGGCAGACCGTGTTAATAATGTCCAAGCGAAGCAAGAAAAGAACCAGCACGAGATTATTCTACAGAGATGTTCAACAAGTGCATGTCTATATTGACACTCTATGACGGCCATGTTGTTTTTAAACTGTCTGTTAAATCTCTTGCTTATTATTCTGTCACTGAAGACAACTCGCCATGACGAGTTACTATATGTTTAATAAGGCGTCGAACTGAACGTTTGGAAGAGGATACCAATTTTGGTTAAAAATGGAATTGCAAAATTGTCGTACATGGAACGATGTCTACCCTTATGAGGTTCATCACAAAAAGTTTAAATAAGAGTGGGCCTGATTTAAGGCCAGCTATAACATTGAACCGTAATTCTCCGAAAACAACATCAGTAGTGTCATCGTTGATAGGGTAAACAGAAAATTTGTGGCCTTGGACCATATACGGTTCCAGCAGGACGGCGCGCACTGGATTGAATTGTTATAAAATAGCGCTCAACTCAGGAAATCATGTTGGAATTTGTTTTGGAAAACTATAAACTATAACTGTTAAATTGCGATTACGATTAGTAATTAAAATACCATTTTAAAAAGAATTTCAGTGCTAAAACGTTTTTGATTACTAATTGATTACGATGCAAATAATCTTAAAATAATTGGGATTACTACCATTACTTCTTCTTGAATACTTTCAAAGTGTATTGCACTCACACGCATTGGATGTCATTATAAAGAGCAGGAACGGACAGTTTTATTCCCAATACATTCCACCAGTATTTCATTTTTGTTATTTTTTTCTTCTTAGATTTTTTTTTGTTAGAATTTTTTCTTTTTAAAATAAAGCAAATATATTATGATAGGCATACATATGTATGTATGTGAAAATTCTTAAAATGTTGCCACCTGTTTCCAATAAAACTTTCAACCTCATATTTAAATTTTGTTTACATTTGTTTCACGTTTTTCATAAATAAAATTAGTACTGAATGCAAAATCCTTTGAAAATAAGAAGAAAAAGTATCTTTGATAGTAGACGAATTATTTTATGCATTACTTTTGATTCTTTTTGATTATTTTATAGTAATCTCAAGTAATTCGGATTATTTGTAGATTATTTGTAATCGTAACCAATCAGTAATCGTGTGAAACGGAAAATCAATGTAACTTATAAAATAATTCTACAGATAAGGGTGACTATATACATGTGTCTACTCATAATGCAATTTATGAAGTTTATGGACGGGTGCATTATAAAATTGTAACTTTTAAACTTTTGTGGAAATTATATTGTTGTTTCAGTTTTGCAAGAATGTGACAAATTTACCAACTTTGAACTTATACCGCAGAAAAAATGTTCGACCTCTAATAACGAGTGGAAGTGATTTTTAATTGTATCTACTTTTGCCTGATAACAAGTATAACGAAAAAAGCTTAATTCTAAAAAATCAATTTCGCGCCACTTTGGAGGTGATTGAACCAATTTGCGGTGCTAAGTGCCACACAGCAAATGCCGTTTACATTCTGCAGTATACTCGTATATGAATAGGTATGATTAAATTTTGCGGAAATTAAGTAAATTTACGATTTGACCTCGTTAAAATTCAGCCAGATCTATGAAGTATTTATTGAAAATTGTACTTATCGAATACCTCCCATCACAGAAAGTCGTAGTGGGCTGCCATATTAAATGAATTTCGTATATCGGATAAATTTTTATTTTGATTTTTCAATATACAAAAAATGATTCGTGTCATCTGCCAATGACATTTCACCGCGAATAGACTAAGAAACGAACAATGCTTGCAAATCATTAAATTTTATTATCGAAATTCGTGCTGTGTGGGAAATGTATTTTCTGTCGAAAAAATTTCTTCACCGACGAAGCTCATTTTTGGGCCAACGGGTATGTCAACATAAAGAATTGACGAGTTTCGTGTGAAGAGCGGCCAGCGGCAGTTCAAGAGCTGCCCCTAAAGATGCACTGGTTGGTGTGGTTTGTAAGCCGGCAACATTATTGAACCGTACTTCTCCAAGAACGATGAAAACTGCAAGGTTACAGTCACAGGAGCAAAATGCCATTCGATGACTACCGACTTTTTTGTCCACAATAAAAGAATAGGACTTGGTTGACATGTGGTTTCAACAAGACGCTGCCACATGCCACACTGCACGCGACACCGTGAGCGTGATTGAGAGGCCAGTTTAGTGGGCAATTAATTTCACGTTTTAGAGCAGTCCATTGGCCGCCAAGATTATGCGATTGGACTCCACTAGAGTACTTTCTGTCTCCCGTGTACATAGACAAGCCAACCACAATTCCAGCCCTGAAAGACCACATTACAGCTGCCATACCGACCGAATAGCAAGGCATGACCCCGGGCACCATTTGTATGAAACATAAATACTGTTTCATACAGTAAATGGCAGGCATTCACTTACCATTCCCTTTTGCAAATTTTCTGTTTTTTTTTAAATTTTCGAAACCCAAACGGTTAAAAACTCAAACGATATAATTTAATGGCATCGAAGCAGACTTTTAGAATATTTCTGGACCAAAATTGCAGGTTCCATCATGCAGTAGAAACACGCGCAGAAAAAATATGGTTGAGATAACCATAATTTAAGAGCAATGTATTTCGATTGAGTAATATGCCGCTCATATTATTATTTTAAATAATAATAATATATCTTGCAAATATAGACAGGCAACTGATTGGTAGCGGCTGGGTTACGAACACAGGCGATTAAAGCCACTAGAATGCTTAATACTCAACGCGCTAACACCAAAGGAATATTACATACAACGTCTATTAAGAGCACTTTATGGTTAGAGTTAATATGTTGTTTTTGTATACTAGTTTGTGCCACTAGTTTGTGAAATGTTTGGTTGAATATTGATTTCCAAAAAAAGCGATATAAATTGTCTATCCCAACTATAGACTGTCTCGATGTATTTCAACACGTTTCTTTGAGAAACCCGGCTGACATTCAGTAAACTGTTTTGCAGACATCATGACTATCGCAGCAACGTCAACAAAACCATCAGCTAAAAGAAATTCGTACCAATCATCATCTGATACACAGTTACTTGAGAATCCTTACAAGGCAATGGCAAAATAGTCCTTCATCAGACATGAAAATCCAAATGAACTTCCCTGGCATAATGTAATGTTTGTTTACATATCTTTTCCATGCATTTCATCAAGTCAGGCACTCACTAAAATATCTCCAGTTCTATCTGAAAACTCCTACAAGCTTCTTAGGTCAAAGGATATATTTTCTAAAATTGGGAAAATTTGTGGAGGTAGTATTCTAGAGCCGCTGTCATATGTAATATATGCAGCGCATGTGCCAACAAGCCCATATAGGTCAACGTGTTTGCATTTATAAGTGTTCATCAAGATCCGAACAACTTCAGTTTCACATTTATGAGCGAACTGGCTAATAAGAGGAGAATATATGTAGATAAATCCATCGAAATGTGTTTATGTAACAGTTTCTCTCAGAAAGCAAAATTTTCCACCAATAACAACAACAAATACTACTATTCCAGTGAAAAATCACGTTAAATATTTGGGTATACACCTATATCGACCCTTACTAAGTCCCGCCATATTGAGGCAAAAATAATGGTCACAAAACCTAATCAAAATCAACTACACTGATTAACAGCTCCAAACTCAACCCTAGCCTTGGAATATAAAGTTCTTCTACACAAATCCATGTTAATATGGACTTATGGCATTCAGCTGTGGGGTACTGCTTGCGCATCAAACATCCAATCTACAAAGAAGACAATCTAAAATTCTGCAACTAAGCGTCTGATCTTCTTGGAAATATCGATAGAGACTAGCGGCCCAACTCAACTCTCTTCTACGTGGATTAACTGCAATTTAGGCATCAGAAACTAAGAAAAACAGACAAATTGACCCGGGTAAAAAGTTATTACATCGTTAATAATTAATAATTATTATGTGGAGTCAAGATTAAAGCACTTATTGTAAATTTCTGTAAGAAAGATTCAATAAAAATACATTGCAAAAAACATTCAATTTTGTTAAATATTTAATAACCTCCCACCCTCTTCAAGGGGGTGTTTAATCCTGCATTGCATATCCCAAGTGCTCCAATTTCTCACCTATGACCCTTTCAATTCAACTCAAAACATATCGAAATTCCTTCAAGTCATAATTATGTTGAACGCTTTTCAATTTAATGTCAAGAAGTTTTTTTTCTATTCAAATTGCGTTAATTGTTGCACTATTAAATATTATCGTCATTGTCGTTGTTTTTGTTGCTGTTGTGGTTGTTTATATGTAACATTATCTGTTTTTCAGCACCCAGATTAATGTCGAACAACTGCAACAACGCACAGAAATGAAATAACAATTTAAACAGAATAGATTTCCTATTAAATTGTCAAACGCACCTATTTAACGCTTGAGCAAAAAAAAAAGGAAATCTGAAATTAAATCCCAACCCACTGGCAACATAAGTCTCATACTTATGCAACTAAAAGCCCAGTCGCAATGTTTGTTGGTGGCGCGTGGGTTGGTCAACTGGCAACAAATTTAATTCACAATCTTAAGGACTATGGATCATACAAATGTAAAATTTTCGAAAGAAAGATAAGCAGAAAAACATACGTTTATTTTGAAATATTTATACATTTTCTATATGCAACAGTCCACTTAATGTTGGCTAAAAGCCCCCACAGTGCTTCATTTTTTTTTTGGAGGGAAACAAAAAAAATCGTTAACTACTACTAAACACCCAACAAATTCTATGTTGTATGTGACTGTTTTTCTTGCAAGCTGCAACATGGTAAACACAAGGAGAAAAAAACTACCATTTTTTTAGGCGCCTGTTGGAAAAGATCTGGAAAAGTGTTGCCATCGCACACAAATATTTTATGAAGATCAATAGACAGTTTGGTGTAGCAGTTTTCAAAATTTGTTCTTAATTGTTAATTGAAGTTTTTGTAAGACAACATGCTATACAATAGCGTAGCGAAATATCAAACTAAAAAAAATTGTTTTATTTAATTTAATTTAATAATATAATTACCTTCTACCAAAGTTTTTGAATATCTACGAAACTATTGAACCGATTGAAGAATAATATTAGCAAAACTTGGAGACAAATTTGTTGGAAATTTTCCGATTTTTTTATAATAGCTAAATTATTTCATCGTGTCATGATTTAATAAAAGTCCTTGGAATAGCAAAAACTGCCAAAATTAGCTCCTTTGTTTTGTAAATGGCACAAAAAGTTCGATGAACTTTTGCATACTTGTTGAAGACATAAATATCTAGAATTCTGATGTACCGCTTTACGATCCAATGCTTAGCTAATGCTTTCAGCTAATAGAGAGAAGATGATTAAAAAAAATTATAATTTTTTGCAGTCTTTCTTCTTTGATCTTAGTTTTTCTAAATTTTTCTCCAAACGAAACATGCTATCATCAAGCGGAATAACAAAATTTTAGTCACGGAGAGCTTTTACTAATGTGCGAAATCTTTAAGTCGTTTTTCTACCAATTATTATATATAAATTATAAATTGTTCATTATTGTCATATTAGTCAGCACAAATTTTTTATTTAAAAAAAAAGGCATATTATTAGCTATTAAAAGAGGCCGTCAGCTGGCAGGCACAAAGATATGGCTCGCCGTAGCAAATTGTCAGAAGTTTTATCTTATACCTCCACGTGGTGGCGGTCGGTAACAGGTTCTTCTCTGCTAGAAGTCTGGCTAAATAAGTGAAGCAGAGAGAAATTAACACTATTTTATAAAAAATCCCTAATCCACGGTGGAACGCGTGGCCTAGGGGGTGCTTAGTTTCTAATATACGAACACTGGATACACGTCGATCTCCACTTTTAGTCATCTTTTTTGCCATTACAGGGATGACTCAAGAAGCCTCGCAAGAGACAGAAAAGTTAATCTCTGAAGAAAATACGGTTTTAATTATCCAAGCAAGGAATCCGGAAGAAATGGACAAGACTGCCTTGCAAGGGGTGGACGGGTCAATCTTTAAAGGTATATGGCGTTGGCCCTTAAGATTCCGAACGAAGCTCCAACAAAGCCTCACAAGAGGTGACGAGGTTAAGCTCTGTAGGAACTCCGGTGTTTACTGCCCAATGGAGGAATTATGACGAGATGGACAAAAAAGCCACGCAAGGGTTGTAGGGGTCAATCTTCAAAGATACTTTTGTTGAAGAGGCTGAGTCGGTAGCGCGCATTGTGAATGAATGTCCAACACTGGTTAGCATAAAGCTTAGCAACACCAGTGTAAATGCCATGGTTGAACTAAGCCATAGACAAATGCTAGCAGTTACAGGAAACTCCGCGATGAGGAAAAAGGGCGACAGTCACTAGTCGAAAGTAAAGGCTAAATTACAAACCGGTTGCCTAAAATCAATTCGAGAAAAAAAGAGGGTCGAAAAGGGACTCATAAAATTAGTGGTCTACTTCGCAAAATTCGTATTGGGTTGAAAAAGTACAATGGAAAAACACCCTGTATTTCTCATACCGGGAAATTCAGACGCACTCTATATCGCCCAATATATCCCTTAGTGTTAGCTATTAGACGAAAACTTAGACAACGTAAAGACAGCTTTAGTATGTAGCGCGATGACTACTAAGCATCCGCTGCAATATCAGCTCATAATCAATTTTAAATGAATGCGCCTACTGAACACCAGATGCACTTCAGCACTGTTTTTAGAAGTAAACATAATGCGCAGTTGCATAGTTACTTACCATTCTAGATTTTCTATGCCCCTGCTCCACCACCTGCCTTCTCTACTTCGTAGGTCTTTATTGAAATGTAAAAAAGAACAATCGTTCAGAAAAAAAAATACAATTAATTAAAGGTGAATAATACTGCCTTCATTATATTTGTGACTTAGTTGAGGTCCTTATTTAAAGCGAATGAATGCTTTTTGAAATAAAATCATAACCAAACAATTATCTTATCACGTAACAGCATTGAGAATGTTATGGTGACGACAAATGCAGGTTGATTAAGAGAAATTTCTAGCAACTAAAAAGCGCGTCAAGGAATTAAAGGAGCTTTATATTCACGAGGGGTAAAGCTGAAGGGTCACACCACATGGTTTTTCGCATCCTACGATTTTGTTACAAAAAGTGAAATCAGTCTGGCTGCAAGTTACAAAGCACAAAAGCATAGATGCCTTAAAAAACCTAGAATGCGTCAAGTAGGACTACTTTCTACTTTTTTAAACGACATAAGCGGCGTGCGAACAGATCAGCTAATTTAAATAGCCAGTCAATTATATTTTATTTTCAATAAGAAAACGCGTCGCATGTAACTTGAAATGCAGAAAAGCATGGAATGCGTACCAGGTGTAGAATGGTTAGAGTGTGCTAACGTCATCCGGCCTTTCGGTTTAAAATAGCAACCAACATAGCCGACTAGCAAAATTGTGCTAAATTGTATTTTGGGGTTTTTGCTAATCTAAAACTGGAAAGTCAACGCTTTGATAACACTTTGCCAACTAAACGATTCGTTTAGCATTCATTATAACATCTGCAGTTTAGCGAATGTTTTGTTGTTTCTTAAATTTTTTGCATCTTGCGATTAGAGCAGAGTGTTTTAAGCACAGCAGGAGTTTTCATACTTTAACACTAAAAGTTAAAGCTTTTAAAACTTTCAGTTTTTTATTTTAGTGTTCCTTGAAATAGACGACGAAAAAAAGGCCGGGTGCGGCTTAAAACCGGGTACAACAACAGCAACAAAATGCATACAACAAAACGTATCATAAGCTTATGTTAGGCATCACACACAACAACAAGGAAGCAAATCACAGTCAATTCATTCACTTAGTGAAGTATAATAATGTGCAGCTATCTAATGGTATCAAAAACTTGCAACAACAACAACAACAACTACTATATTTTTTTGCAACCAAAACTAACGATAAGAAACATATGGTTTCATACTCTCATACCAACTGAATACGAGTAGTATCGCATACGAAAAACGTATACTTTAGATTTGAATTGTGTCGAAGTCGTTGTAATCTTGCGAACGGAGTATGTTGTGCTTTTCTGTATTTTATTATTTCCCAAACATCTAGACAAATTGGAGCAATCAGTCTTTAGTTGCATGGTTTTGGTTTAGTTGGATTTCTATTCCAAAATAAGTAAAAACTCCTTTAATAGCTGTTAAGTTTGGCGGCTTCTTGTCGTTATTATTATTGGCTCTTGCTTGAATGAATGTAAAGCTTAACAAAGCGAATGATTTGGATGTTTCTTGAGAGGTAATGACGAATTGTAAATGCACTACTTTATAATGAATTTACGCTTTTTTTATAAATTTTTAATTTTTATTAATTCCATTTCTTACTATTATTAGTGTTTTTTAAATTTAATTAAATAGTTGATTTTACAGACTTTCCACTTTTTTTAATTTACATTTCGATTGCTTCAAGTTACGTTTTGCGTTCTCTTAATTTAAATTTATAAAATAAACATTTTACAGCTTTACGCGAATTTTTCGATTTAAGCGATGATTTTTTACAGTTTAGAGTTTCGGATTTATTTCTACTATTTTAAATTATGGGATTATGGAAATGGTTACGATTGGCGTCGTCAGAAATAAAGCAGTACCACTACAGAATTATTGAATCTTCCTCTCAGATTGCAGATTTAATGAACTACACCTCTGCTACATCCTTCCTGATGGATGCTACGGAGGCCCTGATGGAATAACTCGACATCTTCATAGACGGCTTTAAGAGGGTGATTTGAATAGTTGAAAAAAATATTTAAGCCGATGGTAGCTGTATAGCTGATGAGCTTACAAAGAAAGGAGCACTGCTGCAGAATTCAGACATTAATGATTCTCAACCTGTACGCAACGAACTGAGGATACGCTTTTACGACAGTACCAAGCACTATGGCTAACTAAGCCCTCTTGCAAAAATCGAGATAGCGATTCCTTGAACATTACGCGATTAATGAGATATACTCTTTCTGCTTTAACTTAACTTCAACGTTAATTTCCGCACGTCAGCTGAACTGACGGTCTAAGAACTTAATCGATCTTGTAATTAGCCAAGACCCCTTTAACGCTCATTGTACTGCCGATTTAAAAAAAAATATTACAATTTTTAAGGTGCTTGCTTGCTTGCAGGTGTGCACAATCTATTTTATTTAAATAGGTTCAATATTTTAGGAGCTATAAGGGCTTAACATTGCTAATAATAGTTGCACAAATTATACACAATGGGTGTAGCTGTAGTGGTTGTTGGCGTAGCTAAGTCTTGCACAAACAGTTTAAATGTTTTCTTCCTTTTTATTTGTATATTTTATTGCGTTTAAATTTCGACCAGTAGGCAAACATAAGTAGTTTATTACATCCTATATTTGATTTTAAAATTTCGCGAATTTAAAAATTTTCTTGAATCAAAATCACTTTTCTTTTCACAATCTCTTAACTGATTTCGTTACACATTTTCCCCTTATACTATGTTCAGACATACACATTATTTTGAAGCAATTAAATTTTCAACTGAGGTATTGATTTTGGTGCTCACACATATTTAATATATTTTTTACCGTTTTCTTTTTTCATTTCCATGACATTTAGTTTGTCATTGTACAGAATTTTGCAATTTATTAAGTCGCGTTGCAATTTTTTTCTCACTGAACAGACTACACAAGGAATGCATGGGGAATTTAATTCAACTTATGATGCAATTAAGTAATAATTGCTCAATTTATTAATTAAGCTTTTGTATGTATAATTGACCTCAATTAAGGCCTTAATTGCGCAATTAAGGAGCATATGACAACATAGTATTAAGCTATTTGTGTATCAATTTAGTGACTTTTGGTAACAAAGATGTTTTCAATTTAAGCGATTTTCATTTGTTTTTCTAGTTATGCCATTTTTCATTGTCCTTTTCTTTAACACAATATATATGAGAGTGTGTTGGCCTTAAGGTGTAACAAACACAATTGGTCAATCCAAAACATTCTCCAGCAACCATAGAGTTCCAACTTGACAAAAAAGAAAACTGAAGACAAAACAAAAACCTCTATAATTCCTCTTAAACCATAAATGGTTTGTTTTCAGTCCGACTTAAGAAATGTCCAATATTATAGTCTGGTTTTCTAAGTGCCTGCCTGAATGGCTGAATGATTTGGTTTAGCTGTATGTTGCTGTAAACACTTTAAACATTTTTTGGTGGAGAACGCTTTTTCGTTTTGTATAATAAATTTTTAACCAATTAATAGCAAATTACCTTTAAGCATTTAATATCAGCTCATACTCGCAATCGCACATGTACGAGTACACTCACATATGTAGATAAATGTTACAACTACAACGTTGCGTTAAATTGTTTCCACAAAGCTTTCCATGCGATCCATGCATCCATATGGTGGCGAATGTTTAATTCGACTCAGTACTTTTCTATTTTTGTGCTACGACTTTGTTTGTTCCTTTACGGCGGGTTTTTTTTTCAATTTCCTTAAATTGATATTAATGGTAATGCTTGTTAAATGAAATTTCCAAGATAATTTTTATTACAATTTTTTTCTATTTTTGGGTTCGTTAGTTGCAACAACCAAGATTATAGCAGTCTGTGTCGATGTTTAAGGAATTTTTCTCACATTAATGCGAATTAATTGTGTTTGTTATTTAATAAAGAATTAGTGGCAGTCGGTAAAAATGTTGTAAGTGATTAGGTGTATGATCTCATGATTTGGTTTGTGTTAAAATAGTTTAATTAAAATGGGACAGACTTGTTTGATAGGAATTAGTGGCCAAATAAGATTTTAATTAAATAAAAAAAAACTCAAGAGCAAGACAAAAACATGACATTTTAAAAATATTCTTTCCCATATTCTATTTGTCTTGATTATTGGGTTAACTAGATAACGTTTACAGTGAACACAAAATTAGTAGAAAGACACAAAGAATGTTGATAACATGCATATTCAAATGTTATCATATCAAATAAAACTTTCTTTCTTGACAGAAATAGTAAAAAAACGAACTGAAGCCTTACGAATAAATTAATTATAAAAAAAACAGGCGAGTTTTTTGTTGTTTGAAGTTTTATCTGGGATTTGGTATCATCTATTTTGTGCTCTTTACAGCAACGTAGAAAGGAAAAGTTTTGGAACTGTTCTTTCCTGTTGAAATGGAATCTGACAAAGGCTTGAAACTTTTGGGTACATGGGAAACATAGACACTGAGCCAGGAGTCAAAGGAAGGGCTTTAATGTGCATGCAATTCGTTGTAGGCGGAGATTGGCGCGAAGTAAAGAAACTGTAGCCTTAGCGGCCACCATCAAGAGAGTCAACTCGACTTTTTTTGCGGTTAAATTTGGGAGTCTAAACGTAAGCTTGCTAGTTGGGCGCTGGAAAAGTTGGCAGTAGATCCGGGATTTGAACAAAAAAGCATCTTCTGACGCGAGGCTGAGAGGCCCCATCATTGAAGTCACTGCGTGCACAAAAATTTACTGTTTGGTGCGGCTTGTGCCATCGCGGCATCATAGGAGCTTATTTCTACAAGCAATGCAACGCTAGAAGTTTTGAAGGACAAATTTACCGTCTGATTCATTTCACGGCAAACGTTCACTAATTGGCCGCAGCGGTGATGCGACTTGACACCGCTTGATTATTTTCTCTGAGGCTACGTGAAGTCCTTACTATACGCTAACAAGCCAAGCGCATTGGACGAGCTCAAAACATACATTCGAGACGCTATTGCCTGATTAACTTCGCACATATCGTACCGAATCATTAAAAATGGGAACGACTATTCGAAGCACTGCCAGCAAAGAAGGAGCGACTATTCAAATGAGAACTATTCCATACATATAAGCATGAATATAACTTTAAAATAAGGTCCGAATCAATTGGATATCCCACACCGTTGTAAATGTCTCTTCGTTTTTTTCTTCTCAATGGATTTCTTTCCCGAGGGAAAATATCATTCAAGTATTACGAACGGACATTATGTTTTGAACAAGGAAATGGTGCGTCTACTGACTGCTTGTACAATCTAACGATCAGATTCCAAACATTGTACCTACGTCGGTAAGCTCAAATGATATCTAGGATCAAAAAGTCTAACGCACTACTCTTTAAGCCCGACAATTGGTTTTTCTTTATTCTTCCATATTCTGCTTAAAGTGATTTAATGAATTCGGAGAATATTTTTTTTTTTCGTTCCCCGGAGGAATGTCTTCATAGTGATCCCGCGAGAGTAGGAGAATCTGTCCCCGAGGGTTGTTTGGGGCCTGAAATTTAAAAGCCTTTATAAGTTCGCCCAGTAATGATGGACACTGATACCGCGGTATGCAATTCCCAGACTGATTGTTGGTGAGGCTTCTTCATGAGTGCACGTGATGACTGTGGTTATATGATTAGCTCCGAACCCAGGAAGAGGTGGATACTAGAGTACAGGCAGCTTTGATCTTCAGTTGCTACCTATACAAGTGCGTATAAGCTCGTCGGTGATCGCATTTTAATGCGCCCCCTATTAATACTGCCGTCGGTTTGTAGCGAAAGTCTGGGGTCGACGTAAATCATCGCACATGCTTATGTATGTCTCCTTTGACCTCTTTGTTGTGTTCAGAAGACTTATCACATGATTGAGTCTCGTAGTTGGAGCCTCGCACGTTGACAATTTCGCATAAATAAAACAAATTCAATGGAGATGTAAAATATTACTAACATTGCTCAAGTCTACACCTCCAATACAGAAATTATATAATTCGCTTTTGGCTGAGTGTCGACTAAACGCTTAAATCACTATTTTAAAATTTAATCTGAATTCACATTTTCTTCTCAGTAGGGACCAACGGAGTGCGTAATAACAATTTCAATAACAAAAAAATATAAATTCATGTTACCGAATCGCTTAAACAATTAGAAATATTTACCTTAATGACATAATGATGTCAATTAAAATGCAAAAATATTGCTTTTGTGGCAGTTAACATTTAAATCCTTAAGGATCTCTTCAAGCAACAAAACGTATTATTTCCGTTTCGAAGAAGTCAAGCACAAAACCACCCAAAGGACATGTGGTAGTTTAGGAAAACCTCTTTCATTCACTGCTTGTCATTTTACAAAGACTTTAAGGTGGTGATGATAAATATTATACAGACATCCTCGAAGACATAAGTACAACTATACAACCCTTAAGTGCTTTAAGTGAATAGAAAAATTAACACGCAACGCTGGAATTTCGAAACAAAACAATAGACACAACAACAAGATCAACACGATTAGAAAACAAAAGGAAATCTATTGAAATGTTAAGTTAACAAATCTCTTGCTGTAACAAAAGTGGGCAAAAACAACAAAGAAATGGAAATAAGATTTCATATGATGTTTGTTGTTTTTAATAGAGAGCGATCTAACAGAAGCAACAAAACAACAAGAGTGTAATTCGTGTTAGGGAAACAATGAAATGAATTTGAATTCCAATACAAAAGACTACATGGCGCCGCTTTTTTTTTCTTTTTTTTGAGAATGCGAAAAATATTTTTATGACTTTTTGTAGATCGAGAAATTGCGCGTTTGCGTCAAGCCAGCTGTTTGTTTGTTGTGTTTTATTGTAATTAAGATTTTTTATTTACTTTTTTACACACATACTGGAGATGGCTTATGGTGTGTCGTTTTTCCTTAAAAATATTTGAAAATGAAAAAAAAGTAAACGTGGGAATATTATTTGCGCATGATTTTTTCTTTATTTTTTAAACTAGTGACAACTGCAAGAAAATCCAATGCGCAGCTTGCATAATTTTTATTTTTCCAAATAGACGTTTAAAAGGGTTGTTTGTTTGTATAGGGTGGTCCAACCAAAACGCACGATGTTAATTGTAAATAAAAGAAAAAGTTTTTATTAGAGAATTGTCTTAACATTTTTTATTATGATAGAAGACCTATGAGAATTACGTATGTGTGAAAGAATTTATCGACCGGCGAGCATGCACAGGTGTTTTCACATTTCGTACAGACCCGGTTTGCTGAAATTTGCGCACAATCCTCCCTTCAGCAATCTTAACGCGCTGCTCAATTGTTAAGGTGTGACTTACAATTAACATCGTGCATTATAGTTCCTCACCCTATATTTACAAAATCTATCTAAAGCTTTAGTTATTTAACTATTTCCATTTTGGGTTCTTTTTTTTTTAAGGCAATTGCGAATTTATTTTTATCACTTTTAACACTTTAGTGACATCGCACAGTGAGGAACATCTTCAACTGTTGTAGTGAAAATCGACATTAATCTTTGGCGGGAAACGAATGCATAACCCCTAGACTAATAGATTAGCGTATTGCGGACCTTACAAGCCTATTGTGTGCCTTGAGAAATTATCTAAAGAAATGCGCAAGTTTGGGAATCATAGAAAATACTTCGCGTTTGAAGCGCCTTTTACACTATTCTGATTGCTTTTTCAAAATGACCAGATGTCAAAATTCATAATTTTTTTCCATTCCCGGCACTTTTTCTTATGTAGTTTGACATCCACAACTGAGCCGGAAATGCCTTGAATTCGCCCGTGAGCCTACTTGTTACCAATTCGCCCAGCTATGCTACTTGTAAAGTTTTCCTTGGAATTCGAAAATTCCTGAAATCAAATGAGATGATCAAGAAAACCTCGCAAGTGTTGGACGGGTCAATCTTCAAACACACGCATAAAGAAAAGGCTGAAACGGTAGCGTACATTGTGAGTGTATGTCCAGCACTGGATAGCATAAGGTTCAGGACTACGGGCAGACACTTGTTAAATGTATATGCCATGGGGTACCTAAGCCTTAGACAAATGCTAGCAATAACAAGAGACTCCGTGATGAGGAGGGAGGCCGACAGATACCAACCGACACTCTGAAATCCCTACAGGAAAGAGTAAGGGGTAGCGTAGACACGAGACTCAATGAAAGTAAGGCAGTCGTAAGCCTATTTGTGTCTGAAATCAATGCGAGGAATGAAATTGATCGAAAAGCGAACCATAAAGTAGACGGTCTGCTTCGACATCGCCCTACATTCTAAATAAAAAAAAAAACAATTTCCAAAGTTTGCTTTTATCCAAACGTCCTGAGTATGCGCTTGCATCAAACTCTTATGGAGATATCACACAATAGTCGAGTTTTCGAAAGTCTTTTGTACAATACAATATAAAGATGATTGACATAACACAAATTTTGCAGCGATTATTCTGGGTATCTATTATGTTAATCTGTGTGCGTAGAGTTCTAAGTCGGACTGGAGTCTGTCTCTGTATTTCATACCTTTATTACTGCTCCAACACCAAGGCAGTCTCGAAATCGTTGATGAAAAGCGTGTTTTATTTCATTAAAGCAATTCAAAAACTACATTTTATTATTAAAACAAAACCCTTATAAGGTGTAAGTATTTTTCTCTGTTGAGACAGCTGATGATCGTGAAAATGTTCAGGGAGAGAAGAGTATAGAAATAAAATTCAAATGCAAGGTTCACAAAATTTATACTTTTCGATATTAATTGCCGATATATTCACGTTTGTATTCACTACGTTTATACTTTCAAAACTGAATTTTTGTTTAGCTTTAGGGTTCTTATTTTTAAAGAATAATTCAAAAAACTAACTTACCTTCGCTTGGAGCTAAGATTTTTCAGTTCTGCCTAAAATAAAAATAGAAAAGATCAAATTAAAAATGTCAATTATGAAGGTTTTTGATTAAAATAATTAAAGTAAGCGAAATTCCCTAATTATAGGTTAGGTTAACAAATTAACAGAACGCAGCCCCAAGTGGGTCTGCTAAGTCGGTGCCCTTGTGTTACATGTTCAGAATGTGATGAAGAAAGAAAATTAAAGACGAGAAAAGAAAAATAGATAGTGCAGATTCGAAAAGGTTAGTATGGAGATATGTGCCGCTGTGGAGTCTTTACGAAATCAGTTGGTGCTCCTCATTAAGAAGTATAATCCCTGTATTCCGGCCTTCCATATTTCGGAGAGGCTAGCAAAACGTCGCCCGGGACAAGAACTACTGTCTGCTCTTCTTTCACGTTGTGACAACTTCCACAGTAGTCATTGACACGTAACCCTATTCTCTTGGCGTGATTGCCAAATCTGTGATGTCCGGTAATCGTTATAGTCCTAATTTGCGTCTTTTGAAACCTTAAGATCTCTGCTTCGATCCCTGTTCAAACTAGGCAAAATTTGTTTAGTATTTCCACATGTGATTCCTCCCACGAACTGGTCTGAGCCGTATCATGAATAGAATTATTAATTTGCTCCTTGAAGGCGGAATGGGGAATGCCACAGAGTTAATCAATATGCAGGTCCAGCAGCCTTGATTTTCTCTTCGCTAGCTTATCGGCCACACAATTGTCCATATTCGTTCCATGTCCACGCACGCAATTCAAGCTGATTCTTGCATACCTCGTCATCTCATTTAATGATGTCCAATTTACATGTCGAACAGTTTTGTAAAAAATCCATAATTATACAAAGTTGAAAAACGTTAAAAGTTTAAAAAGTCCTTTACCACACTACGACAATGGAGCAATCATAATATAGTTATTTTTCCTTCCTTATGTTTCTCTCAATTATGTCTTTATTCTTAACTCTGACTGTATTCTTCATTTCCGTATAAATTTTGGATTTTTCACAGCCAAAAGAAATTTATAGAAATCAATGATCACCATTGTTCTTAAACAATGCGAAATTCGTTTTTGCAAACATTTGAATGATGAATGATGTTTGCTGAAACAGCCAATTTGTGAACACAATGTCACCTTGCCACAAAACATGGCAGTTAGTTAGTGTGTTAAAAAAATATGGCAGCAAAATAAATAAATAAAAACAGAACAAGGACATGTTTAATACAAACGAGAAATAAACGCGATTCCAGATAAAATTATTACAGCAAACAACTTTTTTGTTTATAATGATCAGTTTGTTGAAAGAATGAATTAATCGTTCAAGATAGCGAACGATTTCGAAGTCAACTAGTCGGAGCGAGTAGAATTTCGCTTGTGAAACATGGAATAGATTTCAGAATAATTTAATTTATCTCATTGAACAAACCAAACACCAAGGTTGTTTAGGAATTTCAACACGCATTCAGATCCTGCAAAATGGATAATAATGACATTCGACAACGACCGACTGTGGAAACGTCGGAAATAGCCTTCTTTCATAAAATCTGGTACCAAATCAGAGGTAAGTCCTGGTACTTCAATTGCACTTATGATGACCAGAGCGAAGAATGACCTCCAAAAGAAATTTAGTTTTAAACTAAAAATGCATTTAGGCGAAATAGTCAGCTTCTACGAACGATGTCGTTTAATTTATATATAGAGTGTTATAAGCACGATAAATTGTAAAAAATAACATGCAAAATTAAGTTTTAATATAAAAGAATTTTTATTCAAAATGTGAATATATCGCATTAACATTTAAAAATGATTTTGGGCGAATGGCCACCGCGGCTTTTCTTCGTAAATCTCATTCTGGACGTCCAATATGCTGCACTTTTTAAGAAATAAGATTCAGTGATGCCCACAGCGGGTAAACCGCACGAAAGGGTGCATTTTTCTGAATGTACTTGAGTCTGTAGGGTCTGTTGTGGATTGGTTTCACTTCAAATGCGGCAATTTTGTTTAGTAACACACCCGTTAAGCCACAAATGAGCCCCATAGCTAAACACAATTTTGCGATAAAACATCGGATCAGTTGATGACTGATTTTCAAAGTAAATCTGTATAATTTGGTAGCGTTGTTCAAGCGTCAATCTATTCATGAAGATTTGCCAGAGTATGATGATCAAACTTAAATATGAAAAGGATAACGTAGTAAGACAGTTTCTTTGACAGTAAACCCTTTCGTAAGTTCTATCGGGCTTAAGAAAATACCCTATACATATGTAACCTTTTTAAACCGGGACGTCTGCTCTAGGACAACAGATATTCCAATGACGATTCTAAAACTCCCATTAAAATTTTTTGTCACGCCCCTAAAATATTATAGTGTCGCCACGATCACGGCAAGTAGGATACCGTTGTTAATGGTCTCAGAACAGCTTCAATTTCGTCCTTGGTGGTTTTCCTATCTGACGTCAAACTCTTGACATGAGCTCTGATATATCGGTTCCTTCCGCCCTTATAACAAATATTTTTGGAACCATCGGTTAGCCCTCCTAAAACTATGTAATAATGGCACTTAAAACAAACACTTTTTGCCACTACCCCAAATGCCGACCAGTTTGTTTTTAGTTGATTGTGTGGCCATTGTAGGTCCGATCGTAAAAACTAGCATATCGTTGTTAAAATATCGAAAACAGCTTAATTTTCTTCTCTGGGGATTTCTCAATCGGACATTAAATTCTAGTTAAAGACCTGTGATATCTGGAATCCTTTCCCTAATAATCATCGAATAGCCCCCTTAAACTATGTACTCCTGGCCTATACAGTGTTACTTCTGGTATCTCTGATCGTGTTTTCCTACTATGAGATTTATTTAACCCCTGTTCACTAATTTTAACAATGCAGGTCACACATGTACATCCTATATTTTGAACAATTCCTCCGATCCGTGTAAAGCTAAAAACAATATAAAGCACTGTCTTTGAACAGTATGAAATATTTCTAAATATTTACAAATTAAAGAAAATTAAAAAAATCTAATTATATTTATATTAACTCTATACATACACTCCTTTAAACTTCTGCTTAATTCATACCATTGGATTGAAGTTTGTCTTCTTTTGGGCTTAATTGGATTGATGGCCAGAACGCAATAATATTTTACGCAGAATTCATGACTTGTAAAGATCTTGTCACCTTCATCTTTTGTTTAATGCATTAAAACTCCAACTAACTTTGATTTTTTTTTTTTTTTATAAAAAAAAGCATTGTGAGTCTTATTAAATCACCCGTTTTATAAGAAAGCAAGGCAAGAGAGATTGGTTCAAACTTGAAAGTATAAGAATAAAAATAAGTTGAAAGAGGAAATTACTTCTTGTGAAGTATTTACGTATGAACGTAACACTCACTTGACATGCAGAGTTGTGTTCTTTTAATGACATTCACAAGAAATTGATATCTTAAAAGTAGAGTTTTGTTATCATTCACTTTTTTTTAGAATCAAAAGCTTTACGCATGAAAATATTTACTTGCTTTTTTATAAAGCAGTAAATCAATTACTGCCAAAATCGTTTTGATTTTTATTTTCTTTTTTCTCCCCTCCCTATTGGAATTCATAATGCCAGATTTCTTTTTTTTTTTTGCTTTTAAGGAGTTTCTAGTTAGTCAGCTGCAATATCGTATGTTGAAGAAAAGCAGTTTCAAATGTTTGAGTTAACTGAGTTTAACAAAACTTAATTTTTCTTTATTGATTTTTTTTTTTTAATTTTCTGTTGATTTATTTTATTTTATAATAAGGTTTATGAAACAGATGTGGGGAGGTGTTTTAAGTTGCCTCTGGAAATATTAACTCACCAAGCAAAAACTTAATTTTGAATTTTAATTTCAATCACTTTAAATTTCCTGAATATATTCAAACAAGCAAAATGCTTGCATGTTAGAAATCATTAATTGTTCAAATACAGTTTTTAAAGTGCAGAAAATGTAACGTTAGCTGGCAGCCGAACAGTGGCGCGGCTCTTTTATTTTATAACCTTAAATATTTTAAAACTAAAGTTACGCAACTTACACACGTTTTCATTTATACAGTTGCAGTGCCGGAAAATTATTGCAGCTTCTCAGTGGCACAAGTGTTAACAGGGACATTTAACCCAGCCGTTTTTCTACAGAAATGTGAGATAGGGAACATCACTTCTTCCATCACCCAAACTTTTTTACTCGCGTGGTTGCGTGGAAACAAAATTCCATAAAATATGATGACTGCAATATTCCTCGAGCAGAGATAGCTACTGTGCAAAGAGAGAAAGGCGGACTACTGTGCCGCGCATTTCAAAAATATGTATAAGAGTTAATAACAACAGCTAAGCCGCAAGCCAGCCCGCGGAAACCAGTTACCCCACATTTAGCTTAGTACGTCATTCAACGAACACACTTATACTGCAAGTTACCCTTTCCACAATCTGATCACGGGCAAGTGCAACATTCCACTCTTGACCTGATTATGCTTTATTCGAAATGTTATAAGTACAGGGCTCCAGTATTTTATTTCTTGTTGACTGTTTTTTTCTTTTTCTCTTCCTTCTTTATAATTTTTTTCATAGGCGATAGATCGTCTCTGCTGAACCTGAACTTACTATTAGCAGACTATTTCATCGTAAAATAGCACATTAAAGTAAAATAGTTGGCAGTGGTAGTTGATAGTTAAACTTATAGGGTTTTCTTTTCTGGACAAAATGCAACATTTTTCGCGCTGTGGTTATGGTCCAAATACAAAAAAGTGGTATTTTTTACCTATACTAATTGCGAATGGCTTTATCCTTTATGGATTCTGAAAAATCCCAAATAATAAGGCTTTGTTAAGCATATACACTTTAACAAGGCAACATTTTATTTAAGAAATAAAAGCACTATTTACTTCATCCCGGTAACAAATCCCCTCCAACTCTACGCCTCTATTTCCCATGCACGCCATAATTCTCCATAGGACATTAACACGCAATTATATTGAGCATTTTGTTACTAAAAATTGCCCAAATAAAATCTAAGGAAAAGCAAAATACTGCTGCTGTTGCAGTTATTGTTGCCTAAGCTATTCAATTATGATCAACACGACATCAATTGTGGCCAAAAGCTGTTACCAACAACATCAATTGATTTTAAAGGAAACTTTATACTTTAAAGGCAAAAATTTAAAAACAAACTGCCAGCTAAACATTTTATTTAGCCAAATGCAACAAAAACCAGGGATAGATTTAAACAGCTACATTATCGTCGACACATACCTCAAACAAACTTACAACAATGTACGACTACACAAATGTTTATTGCAACATCTTGCCCTCCCCTCGCTTTCGCTCAGAAGTGAATCAAACAAGAAGAAAGAAAACGATATGGACGAATAGCGGCAATTGTGATTATTTACAAACTCAATGAAAAAAGAAATTCGCACTACATTTTGTCAAAATATATTTAAGCTGAATTATACAAAAAAGCATGTGCGAGAGTGACTTCTTACTTTAAGAAATTGCATGAAATTAGAATAGAATCAGGGCACCAAGCCGGTAACAATTGAGATGAGCGACGGCGGCTTATGGTCGACTAAGGCAAAAACTGCCAAGGATGACTTTATTAAAGTTGCCATATTTCTTAATTAAACAACATATATCTCCCTTAATAGTTTTACACAAAGCATCTAAACAATGGAAACACAATCAGCTTAGCTGATGAAGTCGGCTAAAAGTGTTAGCTGTAATTAACCGTACACATTGGCGGCGGCTGGGTGGTTTTAATATGCCACGGCGGCTCGCCGCGCCAGCTATTAGCCGACCGTCAGTCGTTTGGCTACGCGGTCTGAATAGAATCCACTCATGTGCTGAAAATCACTATATTTAAAATACCATAATCTTATCTTAGTTCAAGCGATTTTTTACTTCTCGAAGGTAAAGGGGGTCTCAATAAAAGTGCGCTATTTCATTTAAAAATGAAACACATATTTTTTGCACGAGTTGTAATATTTTTATAACATTGCAAAGTAGACAGGTTCCGAATAAATATGGAAAAAGATATCTGGCAGCTGGCCCCAGGGGATCTGATGTCAATTTTCATTAAAACTTCGATGACTTTATGACAAAGATGTGGCTGTATCTCACCGCTTTAGAATTAGGACTTGAGCTCAGGAATTATTTGTGGTTTTTTTCGCACAGAGCTAAGATATTTTAAAATCCCAAAAAATGAAATCACACGGCATCTTGGTAGCGAGTTGACATCTGAATTAAACAAGATATGATTTGGAAATCATTGCTGATTTGGCAATCATGCATGCACCGTGCGGCAGATGGCGCTGATCAGCTTGAACATTATATCCACCAAATTCATACCGCTCAGTTTAGGTCACACTTATACCGTTATCAACTTATACCATTATCACAGCAATGCCGGCGTCATTTTCCAAAAATAAAGGCTCAATTACGTCGCACAACCAAAATCCGCAATAGACAGTTGCTCTTTATGGATGCATTTGTTTTTCATGGATCTCGTGGGCATTTTCTGAGCCCTACATTTTTACAATTTTGCTTCTTCGCAAAGCCATTCAAATGGAAAGGCTCTTCTGCGATAAAGATGACTGTTTGACAAATCAGAAGTTGTCGTTCGCACGAAAAAAGTTGCACTAAATTCAAATAGTGCACATCCGAAAACACAAAATCAACTAATAACATTTTTTTCATCTCACACTTTTTTATAAAAATTTTTTGATTGACTTATTTGTACACGATTTCTTGCTGCTGGAAACTTCGTCTTTTAATCGCCGACTTCAGCATATCTATTTCGCGCCTTCATATCGTAGTCCGAAATTTCAAGCGAAATCCATTTATTAGCACATTAACGAAGAGTTGTTTCAAGCCAAAAAAAAAAACAAGTTCTTTCCAAATAACATATCGTTCGTCACTTTGTTTCAAGACTTTACATCATGTACAAGGTTTTCCACGTTTTTAACATACTGCTTATAACCATTGACGAACCTCGTACTTTTGCCTTTATCTGATCGCACTAACTGTTTTAACTTAGAGCCCAACAGCACAGTGTTATGTACTTATTTAAAATTTGGTGGGCGTCTGTCTTTATTTCATGTTCATGTCCATTTCCATGTCCATGTTTTCAGTGATCTCTACAGTTTTTATTCGCACAGTCTCGTGTCCTAAACAATAAATATTATTTATTAACGTCTGAATCTAGAGTCGCTATTATAAAACTATTATCACTCTTCTTCCTCCCCTTGTTGTAATGCTCTCTCTCCTTTAGCATCGTAATCGTCAACTTTAAGCTGGAAAGTTTTACGATCTGTTTATGTTGAACTACTACTGAGTTTGAGCTGTGTTTCTTTTTTAGCTGAGCTGTTAGTGCTGTTGCTGCTGCTGTTTATACGCAATTTGCAACACATTGGGTCATTTAATTTTATGATTTCATATTGAATTTATGACAACATTGTGTTGTTGCACTGTTTTTTTTTTGGTGGCAAACGGAAAGGAAACATGCAATTTTCATGTTATTTAGCACTCACTTAAAAGTGTTCATAAAAAAGGATATATTGGCGGCTATTGAGAAATTGTGTAATTCACACTTACAAGCCTGTATGTTTTTATGGCCCAATAGTTTTTTTTTTAATTTTAATTTTAATAAAAGTAATTGTGTACTCATAAATTGAACACTGGTTATTAATTGCATTTTCAAGTCTTACAAGATGTTTTGAGAACGTTTTTTTAGCGTTTTTAATCGCAAAGTTTTTCGAATATATGTAATTGGGACAACCACCCACATATAGTTGAGAAGAGTGCTGTAGTTCAATTATTGTTGTAAACTTTCTTTACGACACGTACGCACAGAAGGCTTGTCTTTAGGTTGCGATATATATGTCCGTGTTTTTTAACTTCCACTGGAAGGCGCGAAGAATAGCGGTTCTCCACCATAACTGATTCTAGGCTATACTTCTCAGTTCTTTCAAGGTTAAATGTAGGGATCTCATTTCTGCTTCCGTAAAACGTCACCAATTAATTCCCGGTTTTCCCATTCTTCGGCCTGCTTAATCGTAAGAATTCCAGCGAAAAGCTTCCCAGGGAATGTTGCCATCTTATATGCGATGCACGTAACCAATCCACTATCATTTGCGTTTTCGTATTCCAGTAATTGACACTTCCATCGGGCCGGTTTTATGCAACAATTGCACGTTTGAAATTAGGCAACGGTTTACAAAGGTTCGCAAATGCCTTATTTTCAAATTTAATCTCAGTGGAACCGTTGGCTATCTAAGCTGCCGATAAAACATCTTATGTGTTCCATAGCATTGTTGTGATCTTGTACGGAAACAAATGGTGAGGTGTGGCCTTTAACGGTCATTCCATGGGTTTTTGTTGCATTTATTTGTAGACCAGTACCACATCAATTTGATTGAATGGCAGCTATGGACTGCTCCAGGTGAGATGATTTGTGCAATGCTAAAAGGACCATGTGGTCTACATAAGTAAGGTAGTTTAAATCGCGTCTTCTATGACGAATAGGAACAAAAGGGGTGATAGCAAGCTCCACTCAGTACCTGAAATGGTTACGATAATATTCCCTATGCAAGCCGTAGCAGTTTGCCCCGTTGTAGCTCTCCAAATGCAATCATTTCGAATGCTATTCAAAATCAATGAATAGAAAATGGAGATTTCAGTTGTATTTAACGTCCTGTTCAATGATCATTCGTATTTATACAGTATGCAGAGGAGAAGCCACTCCGAAACCCATTCTGAGCTAAGTGTATGGTTTCCTTAAGTTACTGCTTCACGCGGTTCATCATTATTTTTGCTATTAATTTCGACACACTAGGGACAATTTTTCAAGTCACCCTTTTTCCCAATTTTAACAATGACAATGACCGTCCTTCCAAACTCAAACGCCTCCTGCTCCCAAGACTCGGATATCAAAGGGGACAGAATTTCAGCACTAAGAGCGGGATTAGCTCTGTAAATTTCCGCAGAGATGTCATCGACTTCGACTGCTATTTTATTTGGCAGCTTTTTGATCGCAGCACAAATTACAGTAAGGATTGGCGGTGTGAGTTGGATTCTAATTTCTTGGCGAAGGCGTTTAAAATGGATGTTGATGCGTTGGATCCATAATATTGTTAACTGGGTCCGAGAAGTGTTGTGTCCACTGTACGAGCTATTCTTCGTCAGTATTTAGTTGAACTCTTTGGTTTTCTCTGACAGTGTGCTGTAAATAGTGCAAGAGCTTCGCTCATGAGCAGAGTTCTACACGTCGGCTACAAGGTTGTCTTTGAGCCTACGTTTATCTCTGCCGACAGAACGTTGTGCATAGAGCGGTAGTCTATCTCTAATTGCAATAAGACTTTCACCTACAGCCAACTTTGTCTCTATGTCAAGTCGTCCTTCAATGCATCCGATTTATCAGAAATGGTTGGTTCTGAAGTTAAAACATTATTGTTATTAGATCTTGTAGCTCGTAAGTGGGTCGTAAAATGTTCCTTAATTGTGTGTACTTCAGGTGCTCAACGAGTCTTTATAGTCTGCAGTTTTCAAAAAAAAACTCCTATGACGATTCCAGAAGTGTACCGAAGTTTAAATCGGGAATATTTTCAGTTGACAGTTCGAGTGTAACGGGTGGATATTAAAATTTTTTCCACACATTTCGAGGTCTAATTTCTACTTAATCATTTCCTGGGTCAATTATAGATCTCTTTTTTTGTGTGTAGAGGCGGTATCGAAGCAGACCGCTAACTTTATGGATTCCTTCTCGACCCCCTTCTCTCCACGAATTGATTTTATACAACTGATTTATAATTTGCGATTACCCTAGTCTCAAGCAAGTCTCGTGCTACCACTAGCCTTTATTATCGACTATAGTGATTTCAGCCTGTCGACACGTGCCTGATCACGTAGTCTTCTGTAATTGCTAGCATTTGTTGAAGGCTTAGGTCCACCATGGCATTTACACTTAACAATTCTGCCAGTGGTCCAAAGGCTTATGCTACCCATTGCTGGTCATTCACACGCAGTGAATGTCGCAGTCAATTCCTCAGGAGTAGAAGCTGTCCCATCCACCCATTGCGAGGTTTTCTTGTCCAACTCTTCAGGATTCCTCTATTGACCAATAAACACCGGAGTTCCTAACCTCTTCACCTCGTGCGAGGCTTCTTACGATCTAACGCCTTAGAAGATTGACTGGTCCACCCCTCGCGAGGCATTCTTGTTCATCTTTTTCGAATTCTTCTTTTGGCGAATTAAAATCGTAGTTTCTGCAGACGACCGATTATAGAGCTCAGTCTCGTGAACGTTACACAAAGTTGAATCTTTGCGGCAAACTTTAGAAAATTGGTACAGAGATATTTCCAGTCTGGAACATCCGAAAGTAAAAGCGAGACAACAAGCGACGCTATACTCTCTTCACCAGCTTTTTGGCACTCAAGAAATATTTCTATCCTGGTGAGGTATTTTCCTGGGTGGCTTAGATAAACTTTTGTTTATTCCTATTGTACTTCTAATAAAACTTATTGACAGGTTCTTGATTTGATTTTTCGACAGGGTGATTTGATATGAATATTTGGAACGAGTTTTCGCCATCAAGTTCGATTTGGAGACAAACTGGTTTCGGCTATCTGCCATCTTCAGTGTCATTTTGCGAGAGCGGGATTAAAAACGAAAAATTACACTAAAGATAACACATAACCGAAACCGGTTTGCCACCAAACCGAACTAGACAAGGGATCACGGGAATCCGTTCCAAATGTCTATACGAATTAATAATATTATTTTCCAGCAATAATTCCATTAAAAGTCGTTCGAATTCTTACTTAAAATTAATTTAATTAAATGATGGATTATCTTGACTCTTTTCTAATTCAATTTACAAGGTTACTCCAAGCTTAAAGCTCTTTTTTTTCATTAACAGGAATAAAACATTATTTCCATATTTCGCTACTCCATTGTGTAGCATCACCAGGAAATAAAACATGTTTTTATTAAAAATCAAAACCAACAAAATAAAGAATTAAAAAAAAGACCCTCAAGATGGGAAAAACTTAATAAACTTAAAATTAATTTATAACAATCTCCGCGAATTTTGAATAACAACAAATGACAATATGTTGCGTGCCAACGTCCTGTCACATGAACATGGATGAAAAGTGATATTAAATACTATTAAATCGGTTGGTCAAATTGATTTAACCACATTACCTTGGCACGACATAAACTATTTAAGTCAAACTCATAATTAAACAGTAACAAAAATATTTACTCCAAGTAAAAGACCCAAACATAGCAGCGAGTAGTGGAGTAAGAAGCAGGGGAAAGGCAGCACTTTAAAAATGTGAGCGAATGATCGTAGCCACACCATGCAAAATTGTGAAGCAGATTGCAAGATCATTACACACGCAAATTATTTATAATTTCTATTGACAGTTCTGTAGTCCGCCAATACTTAAGAATGTTAAGTCGGTATATTAAGTTCGTTAGAAGGTTTGGTTGTTTTAGGTTGTGGTCAAATGAGAAGACGTATATTCGTTCTTTGAACGTTTTTATAATTTATTTTAACTGGAGGCCGAATTTACTTATAAATAATCTTTGTTATATTTAATTGAGGTCTTTTTAGGACAAGGGCTATAACAAGCAATAACTCTGCATACAAATTTTTTTTCATTGTTATTGGTTTGCGCCTACTTGCACCTACAAGCAACTACGAGTATATCGTATATCTAACTCTGATTTTTGCAAGCTTTAATATTATTTTATTGAATTATTAGCAATGTACTAACTACTTTATTGTATTCAAATCTTAATAATCTATCTACGAATGGGTAGGGAAGACCGGCGCGCCAGGATCAATGTGTAAATTTGTTTTGTTTTTGGTGTCTATCAAATTGAAATAGAATGCGTACAATAGTGTTGGCATGGGCCACATGTTGTTTATCTGTTTGGACAGGTATGTTTTTGCATGTTCCTTGATAGTGGAAACTTCAAGATCTCTATCGGCACAAATGAAAAGTCGAAAATTCTATACTGTCTTCTTTGTAGCTTCTGGATATTTGATGCGCAAGCAGTACCCCACAGCTGAATGCCACATGTCCAGATTGATGTTATAATGGATTTGTATACAATCACTTTGTATTCCAAGGCCAGGATTTAGTTGGGACCTAGTAGCCAGTGTTGCTGATTCGTTCTTAGTTTTACGGCCGTTATTTTTGCCTCATTACGGAGGGAACAAGTTAAGCGTCCATCTAGATGGATACTCAAATATTTAACATGAGTTTCGTTTGGAACAGTGGTACGAGTATTTGTTATTGTTTTTGGTGGACAATATTTCCAAACGAAAACGTTACATGAGTATATTTAGATTGATTTGCTGTTATACATAATTTTTTTAGCGAATGCTCTGGCTTATTAATAAGATACTGAAGTTGTTCGGATGCAAACTTTCGATCTTGGTTAACCCTTATAAGCGCTGTGACATCTGCAAACATAGATGTGTATATATGTGCTCTTGTTGACATATCCGCTGTATAGATGATATATAACAGAGAAAATTCTGCAGCGATTCGCCAATTTTTGACAAACCCATCGTTTGACCTTATTTTAAACTGAAGCTTCTTAAGAAGCTTGTAGGAATTATCAGGTAGAACTCGAGCTATTTTTGTGAGTATCGCATCACGGCAGACTTTATCACACGCCTGGGAAATGGCTATAAAGTAAGCTGAACAGTATTGCTTTTTTCTAACAGCCGATGTAATAATGGTCACGATTTTATCGGCTTGCTCAGTAGTATTATGTCTTGCTCGAACACCAAACTGTTTGTATGGAATAATGTTTTACTCATTAAGATAATATTTTAAGCATAAAACGAATCATTTTTCAAACAATTCTGACAAAACCGAGAGTAGGTTAATGGGCCTGTATGACGTAATCTGGCTTGAGTCGTTTGCTGGTTTAAGGATCAAAAAATAATTTCAGTAATCTTCCTAGAGCATGGGAAAAAGCCAACTCGCAACATGGTATAAAATATAATTCTCACAGTAGAATTATTGTAATTAGTCCTGTGATACGATCAGGTCCTGGAGCTTTTTTCTCATATCTAGAGTTTTAATCGTCGGTTTTAATAACGATAGCCGAAATTTTATAGTATCATTTACAGCATAATTTTTAATGATTAGTGAAGGCATTTCCCTTTTCACAGGATTTTTTGGCCCAAGTGCAGTCTTCAAATCTTAGTGGCGATTCGTAGCCAATAGAATACTGTAAGTGCCTTACATCATTCCGCAAGCTATAATCCGTGTTTTTTGTTAGAAGCAAGTTTTTTAAATAGATTTTTTGGCATAAGCTCATTTGCATTTGTATGTGTGGAGAACGACTGAAATGCACAATTAATAAGGCAAATTTACTGTATTAAGAGAGACATCAGTGCAAAAGGAAAAGACCTGCTGAACGACGAAAAAAGTTTTTACGATGAAATAAAGCATTTTCTCGAAACTTTCGCAGAGGCCAATCAAAAACGCTAAAACTTTACAGATAAAACGGAATAGTCCAAAGTCTTTAAACAATTCGCCACAAAAAAAGACTAGCGGATTCCCAGTTCCTGGGAGTGGGAAAGAATTTGGAATTAAAGACCAGCCACCAACGATGCGTTGTCGCTGTAGCACAGAATCAGTAAATAGTGAAAGTGTTGAATGAATTGATTTACTAAAGAACTCAAAGCCTGTTGCGTGGAGAGATAATTCACAAATTGAAAATGATTTTTTTAGGATACTCCACTAAATCAAGTTTATTCCAAAGAGTGAGGTTTGCCCGTGGTTAGTAAAATCTTCTTAAATGTTAATCACAATCTCACTAAACTAGCTTTGCCCCTAAGTGAGCTTTACCACGATCACAATGTGGACTTTGCAATGGTAAGAGTACAATGTCGCTATTAGAATACCCGTTTTTTTTACGACATAGTGTAACGCTTTTGCGAACCCCTAAAACCGTTTTTTCCGCCATGAGTAATTCTCATGATTTATAACTGAATTTTAGTAAACGCGCTTTGATCATGTATGACAAACGCTTTTTAAAGCAACAACTGATCACCATTAACTTCAGTACCACACATTTAAACGAACAAGTTGTTGCTGAAATTACTTTTTTCTTCAAATAGTTTTATTCCAAATTGTTGTTTCGCTTAAAGGAGGTTCCACATAACGGTTACTTACTTAACAAGATGCTGGATAATTATTCATTACACTGTCGTTGGCGGCAGAAAATAGCAAATATATCTTAATAGACAACCACAACAATATCTCTTGTTTAAGCTAGCAACAATCATACGATGGCCAATTGTACAACATTTAAAAAGCAAGAGCAATAAATTAATAAATAAGAAAATGAAATCATAAATCATGTTTGTTTAGATGTGTTAATAATCAGCACAAATAACAAAAAAGCCAAAACAACATGTTGTTAGTTTTTGTTGTTGTTACTGCTAGTACTAGAGTCAAGTACTAACTGTGTTACAGTCGGTGTTGCATTTAAATGACACTTAATGAGCTCGTGCCAAATAGTATTGTTTGTACTCCAAAAACAAAAATGAACAGATCGTGTTCGTTGTTGTTGGCTCTCACTAACTGTAACTGGTTGTTCATCAAGTTGTTAGGAATTTTGTATTAAAATGTAATTTAATCACGATTGCAAATATATTTGTAAAATGAAAAAGGCCATTAAAGGAACATGTTACTGCACTTTAGAAATAAATAAAGTTGTATGTGAAATCGAGCGGAAAATATGTTTGGCGACAAGTGACAGCTTTAAAGTGATATTAACTGGGCGCATAATTTAACATTGCGAGTTAAAGTAGAAAAGAGGTCATTAATATATCTCTAAAGCTTTTAATCAGGCGCGAATCCAGCTGAAGGTTTTGGGGTGGTTTATTATTAACGAAATCAAACAGTTTCTCAATTTTTCTAAACTTTTTGTATGTTAATATTTAATGGTTTCGGGGAGAGCAAAATCCCTTTTTCACCCCTTGGTTCCGCACCTGCTTTTAATGCTTTTTAGCCTTGTATCTTACTCTTGGGATTTTCATTGTCGATTTTGGTTATAAACTGAGCAACCACGTTCGTAGAAAAAATTTTGTTGATTTAAGTTTCAGCATTTTGTTGTTAACCCAAATATTTCAGGAATATTGTCGATATCACAAACATCGATCACGTCACATTGATTTGATTTGTCTCCAACTAAGCTAAATCCCTGAAGAATTATTGTATCGGTAATGAGGTGAAACATACTATTCCTGGCTTCGAAAAGCACCCCTCGAACATTAACATTTTTATCTGATATCCGGAGAGTGCATTTTGACTACAAACATTTTTGAACAGATATACAAGATTACACATTTGTAGACTGTAAGACTACAATTTTGCCTAATTTTTTTGGTATGCTTTTGCAAATGTCGTAAGAAAACATCAAGATTATCTGATGTCATCAAACGTAAGAGTCTAAATTTTTTCCACCACTCTATTTCTGATACAGTCAACTCTCGATAAATTGAAACTCATTAACTTAATTTCGCCATAATTTTAATAGTTTTCCAGCTCTCTTGGCAAATTTCCAAAATATTTGAAAAAAATCCATATAATTTGGTTCCTCCGATAATTTAAAATGATTGAAGTGGCATCTTACGCGCCAATGTTTTCGAAATTGAAGTTTGGTTTTTCTACACTCTATAATTTGAACTAAAAATTTTATTATGTTCGTGTAAAGAAAATCCGCACAACAACGTAAATGTGACAATAAGGCCAAGTTTCTATCTGAAAACTTCGACCGTTAAAAGTACTGAGAACACAATGAGGTCCAAGTTCTTGATATGTACAATATCATCTATTCCATTTCTAGACAGCTTGCTAGTTTGGTAACATTTTTCCCATTATTTCAGTCTGGCTAAAAATGGCGCAGGCACTCCTTTCATTGCTCCAGAACCATTCTGTAGAGTAAACAATAGCATCATAAATGACTTAATCGCCGAAAAGGAAAAACTGACAAACAAGCATGCGGCAGTCGAAAAGTAGCATTGACCCTGTCAGCAGGACTACACTGAACTGTTAACCGGTCACAGCAGATTTAAGTATTACATGAATAAAATAGGTGTGGTAGAAAGTGATGCTGCAGAGTATGTCAAGAGTAACAGGCATTATCTGAACATGTTCTGGGATTGCCCCCCAGCTGAATACGAGTTATAGTTCCAGACAATCTGGTTAAAATAAAGCCCCTAAAGATTACGAGATTTAAGAAACCTTTAGAAATATTTTACCTGAGCACGAATTTGCACAATAAATCTATCAGATCGCGATAGTATTATAGCCTTGAACTAATATATAAATTAATAAAATTATGTCGACACAAATCCATTAATATTTTTATGAGATTACATGGTTGGTTCAAAAGAAAAGGTGAATTTTGAATTTTCGCGGGCTGTGTACATTCGATTATCGAAATGATGGTGTACATGTGATAGTCATATGTTGGCATTATCAGCCAATTTGGATTAGTAGTTTGATGTTGACAACTAAAAAGGTTAGTCACGCTTGTCTGTGTTCTTCGATTTTCGACTTTCGAAAAAAATTGATCAAAGAATATGATTTTTTGGCCAAAACAACACCCTAATCATGCCACAACCACCAGATTTGGCTCCCTGCGACTTTTTCCTATTCCAAAAACTGAAGAGCCCAATCCTTTTGCCACAACTGATGAGCTGGAGCCAGAATCGAAGAACAAGATGATGGCCATACCGAAAAACGCATTTCAGAAGTGCTTCGAGCAATGGAAGAAGCGCTGGCATAAGTGCAGTATATTTGAGGGTGATTACTTTGAAGGGGATAAAATGGATATTGATGAATAAATAAGTACTTTGCAAAAAAATTCATACTACACCTTTTATTTTGAACATACCTCGAATGGCATTTATAAATTATTTTTTTTATTATTGAATGTTACAATACAAATTTCATTCGAACTCCATTTTAGGACATAGTTAACGAAGACAATCACCCGTTTTAGTGAAAACAGGTAAGAGTCTTTGGCGAGAACCCCCCCAGACTAGCACATTACTAACTATTCCATCGGGGTACCCATAAACTATTCTTTTCTAACATTTTTGGACAAACGTTCGCAGAATATTTTTAGTTTTTAAAGCCAATAAAAGAGACCACTATCCTTTGAAAACTCAAGAGTTCACAAGGTTGGAGATCCCCAACATAATAATTGGTTTTGTATCGTGGACACTTTTTATAATTTTAAATTATAATTCGAATAACGCTATCAATGCAAATACTTTTAAAAACTTAAAAGCATTTTGATTCAAAAAACTAATACTCGTATTATCAATGGAATTCGTTTTGACCCTCGCATAAATTACGAACTACATGATAAGAAAAGGTGGACAGCTCTGACTTTATCAAA
This sequence comes from Phania funesta, assembly GCA_963932375.1. Classification (NCBI taxonomy): domain Eukaryota; kingdom Metazoa; phylum Arthropoda; class Insecta; order Diptera; family Tachinidae; genus Phania; species Phania funesta. The sequence continues at coordinate 62,444,764 of OZ010656.1, read as the reverse complement.
CCCATTTACAGCATCTTTTAAGTTTAAAACTTCCACTTCATTTCACTCGAAAGTGAACAATTATCGATATTTAAAGTTGAAATAAAAATGTTTTTCGCCATTTAACGAAAAAAAAGTCCCTTTTTTATTAAAAGCAGCCAGACACGTTTCGCATTCCTTTATCGTTTCTGGATGCTTTGTAACTGTTCTTTGCGTTTGATTGTGGTTTTCTTTTCATCTTTCGCTGGTTTCACAATTTAAAATGTCCTGTTTATGCCAGTTAGTTTTTATTGACCCATTTATTTTTGGCACTTTAACACCTGAAATTAATTAAGTGGATTCGTGTATAACAGACTGGGAGTGTGTGTGTGTATACAACAGAGTGAGTGTGCGAATGTTGGTTTAAAAATGCCTCTGGGCTAAAATTTAGTAAGAAATTTTTTGTTGCTGCAATTTTACTTTAAAAGCTGCAATTAAAAAAAAGTTGCCAAAAAATCAAACAAAAAATGTTAAGGAACTGTTTTGGTCGCTTTTTTAAGATTTTTAAGACTGCAGATTGCACTCGTTATCGGTAAATGGTTTATGGTTCATCTGCGGAATATGATATCAGTGCAAAGGAATCGGTTATCATGTTTAACAAATTATGATCTTTGTAATTTAATTGCATAGAATGTCTGGGAATAATAATTAATATTTACTTAAGGGGGAAAGTTAATAAAGCTTCTTTGTTTAGGGGATGAGATAAATTATCAGCTGGTTGGTTGTGGCAATTACGAAAAAAAGGCAAGAGGTAAATTGATGAAGTAGCAGTTAAAACACAAAGAGGAGAGGAAAAATTCTTTAGCCTCATGCCGTGAACACATACTTAATCTAGTGCGCTCTCCATTATATATCAAGTTTTAAAAAGACCAAAGAACTCGGTACTCTGATTACTTCTGACAGGGGTTGTCTGGTAATATATTAATCGTAAAATACTGAGTTCTTATTTATGCGTAAACTGGCCGGAATCTTAGAAAATCTTTCTCATTGCTTGCAGATGTGTTTGTCCCTATAGAATTCTTGTCATTTTACTTATTTCAGATTTGCATAGTTTCAGTCACAGTGTCGTTCTAGCGTCATCTATGCCCAATCTTGTAACCAGTTTTCGTAAATTCAAAGCACGATTTTTCCCGCTTTATTACTTTTAGTCTACCATATGCCGAATAATCGGTAATCGCAGATGCTTACTTTATTCTCGAATTAGTGCGAGTTTTGACAAATGAAAAAGTATAGTCCGGGTATAATTTTTAGGCCACCAAGCTGTGAATCAGTAAATTGTTAAAAATGTAGATTTTTGGAACGAATTTCCGTCATCCCTTGTAAAGTTTGGTGACAAACTGGTTTCGGCTCTGTGCCATCTTCAGTGTCATTATTCCTTCTGAGAAGTTTGCATCAATTAGTTAGTGTCTTATTGTTTGCCAGGTATCTATTTGTCATGTGAACTCGTCGCCAGCCGTAAGGTGTCAATAGGTAGCAGGTGAAGCTCGTAAGACGGGTGTTTTTGTACGGATTGGTAAGTGATGACTCTTTTATTGCTTTGTATTGCATTAGCATTTGTGTTTGCGGATGCCAGGTAGATGTCATAGGCACAATTTTTTTTTCCACGTAGCCACCTGTAATTGTGAGCTGTTAGCAGGCCGGTGTTTATGCTTTATCCAGTGACAAGGTTAAGTCAAGCTCCGAAGAAATTACGTACGAGTTGTGTGAACTGACATCAATCTACTAGTGTTCGGCGTCACAGGCAGGATATGTGTATTAGTATTCCTGAGAACAGAATATCTTAATTACATAACCGATCTTTACGTATTGATGTGTGTTTATTGGTTTTTATATATTAAAGTCAGTAGCACAACTTGTTCGTTAGTTGTTATATGGCAGATGACGATATTTAAAAAATATAGAAAAGGAGCTGGAATTTATTATTATTTATTAAAGGAAGAGCTAAAATCATACTATTCAAAGTGTGTTCCATTGCTTTCTACTCGATTAATATATCTTTCTTCCGCTCTAAAGATGCATTGTCTCTTTGTAAGCAATCCTAATAGGGAGTAAACCTCTCCTTATATACCCTGGAAGCTATCAATAGAAAATGACCACAATCGGTAAAAAAAACACTCTTGCCGAACGTATGGAAACTAAACAAAAAATATTAATATTTCGCGTCAGTTGTATTAGTTATAGGCTATATTAGCACCGCTAATTGATGCATCTATTGTGCAGCCTCGTGCACAGCTAAATCAAACGTAGGTTTTTTATAAATGTCGTAATCATTGTCAGCTAAGTTTTGACTACATTATCTGGTACGAATATCCTACTGCCTAGAAAATTAAGTCTTTGTATGTCGCATAGAACATGTTCTGATTTTTCCTGTTTTTCTTGACGGAATTTGCAGGAGTGATTTTCTTTTACGCCTATTTTACTTGTATATCATAATAGTTAAGTCTGTAATATCCTGTTAACCGTTAAAGTATTAAGGTAGAATTACCTTAATACTTTCGGGGTCAACGAGATTTTCCGACTGCTGCTTGGGCTCTGCAGTAATCGAATGCACCTCGTTTTTCCTCTTCACGTATTATTAAGATCTTATTGTTTACCCTATAGAAGGATTCTGGACATATGAAAAGGGTGTCTGCGCCCATTTTAGTTAGAATTCGATATTTCATTACCTACATGCCCCTGAGGCCCCGATTTCCACATTCGAATAATTGAATTCATACGAGTATCTACAAGTTTAAAGCGCTCCCAGACCAACATTGTATATTTTGGTACCGCAAATGCCCCTACGTCCTCTAGCAAAGAGCTCTAAGGCATGAACACGCGCCTGAAAGACAGAAACTGTTTTACCCATCGCAACTACATTTCGAAAATCTAGGCATATATTTCCCAACGTGTATAATAACTGTGAGTCCTGTTCGACCTATACGTCATTATTTCCCCAAGCTGACCGCTACTGATGATCATTTTAAAGTGCTGGGAAAAGTTTAGTGTTCCATTCATCTTATCGGAAGCAGCGAGAGCTAGAGAATCCCAGAGGGCGTTCACAATCTTTGCATGCCCAGTAAGATTAACTTTCTTAAGATGAAGTAGTTTTGGGTATTGACAGCTGTACTTTCAACTGTGAGTTTTAACGCATTTGCAAATGAACGACGTGAATTTCGTTGTGAGAGCGGTCGCCATAAGTGTGCAGGAGATTGTTCGCACCTTGGAAAAGTTTAAGCGTGAGTTAGCTGTTTTGAACTTTAAGTAAAGATCCATTTTTTTCGAAAATCAAAAATCGAAGAACACGCACAAACGTGACTAACCTTTTTAGTTGTGAATATCAAACTGCTAATCGAAATTTGCTGATAATGCCAACATATGACCAACACATGTCTACATATCGCAGCCCGCGAAAATTTAAAATTCAACTTTTCTTTTGAAAGTTGACAGTCAACTTTAAACAATGTGGGCAGTATTTCTAAATCCATTAGTTAATCTTTATGGGAGCGTCCAAGATTATAATGATGCTGTCACGTTGATGATAATCAATGCAATAGACTGATGGTACCAATTGTCAAAAGACGGAAGTTACAATTAAAATTAGCAAAGAGTTATATTGCCGCAAAAGGTCTATATTATATTGATAGTTGACGTCTATATATAAATTCTTTGAATAGGAGGAAAATCATGTTATTGAAAACTACAGCATTTACAGAAAAGTTTAGGAATTCAAATAATTCTCTAAACTGCACATTAATCCGTCACAAACGAGTTTAATCTGTCTTAAACTTGTTGATCGTAAATCATTTGGCCAAATCTCGTACTGAGATATTCGTTCATGTAAAGACACATAAATATTTACAGTTAAGTACAAGTACTTGCAAATACAATAGATATGCTGGCTACAGTGTTGACCGTGAATGTAGATTTCCAAACCAACCAACCAGCCAACACATGAAATTCGTTAAAAACAAATCACACTCCTTGTTGAGGTGTGGGAGGAAGAAGTAGCATGGCTGGTTGGCTAAGCCACTATTGTGCTCTCAAATAGTTATTATATATTTTATGGGTGCGTTCACCATCGTCACCGCCACCGTCGCGACGGTCGCTATTACTTTACTACCAGCATGTGTTTGACATCTAACAATGTAATATTGTGTGAAATAAAGTCTATAAGAGAAAAGTCACCAGATTGAAGGAAATATGATCTCACCATTCAATCGATTGGCAAATTGACGATGGCAAAACGTTTAGGAATTCCGCATTAGATTGGAAATAGGAAAATATTTATAGTTGCAAGCAAGTGTTGATCAAAGCGAGGGAGGTGCAGGGGCACTAAAATGATGTTGTCTGTATGTTCCACTAGCAATTGTTTGAATAATATATGATTTCAAATAGCAACAACAAAAAACTGCACACCTGCAACTGCACGCAAAGAGCAACTATTTTTTTCATTCCTTATAATATTTCGCTAGCAACATCTATGCTAGAGTTTTAAGACAACAAAACAAACATAACGTACGATCTTACAAACATATGGCGAGGTGGTGGTTCATTATTCTTTTATGTCTTTTTTTCCATGCAACGATGCCAGCGGAATCTCTAGTGTTTTATAAAACGCTAAAATAAAATACAAATACTTCTTCCCTAAATGGCAACACCAACCAACAACTTAACTCTTAAGAACGTTCTTCTTTAAAACCTCCCGTTTGCCTCCTGCATCAGCACGACAATGTTAACGGGTACAAAAGAACAAAATTTTCCAACTGATTGGCTGAAAAATGAAAGAAATTATTGCAACTGCACCTGGTTGAGAGTCGCATGGATTCGTTAAGTAATGAAATTGATTTTTTCACACATTTTTAGAATTTCGCCCGAAGAAAAAAAAGTAAGTAGAATTAATGATCAAGATTTGTTTGGCAAAAAAAAAAAACAGAAGACTTAAGGAAAATATGTCTTGCAAAGTGCTAAAAGAACAGCATTGAAAATAGGCAGGTTTAATTAGTTTAAGTCAATTTTTTGTTTGTTTTCATCAATCTCTGTCTTTCTCAGATGTTAAACGGCAGCAACTTTTTCGCATTCCAAATTAATTAGCACGTTGCACTTAAGAAATTTTCAACATAGTCGATTTTTTAGTTTTTTTGATAGAGATGACAGACGTGCGAATAAAAACATACTGTTACAAACGGCGAATTGGACCGGTAAAGAAAAACTGCCAACGAACAGAGGGGTCTGAAATTGGAAAGAACTCAAGTAAGATTAGTTCATACAGACCCATTAAACTACTGTTCATTTTATAAAAATAGTTCGACAAATAATTTGTTTTGTGTTTCCAACCTTATCTTAATGAGCACAACGTTATCCAGGACCATAAGTTTGGTTTTCAAGCGAAACATTGTACTATTGAGCAAGTTCATAGAATTGTCACCGTTGTTGGCTTTTGAAAATAAGCAATACTGTTCAGCTTTATTTCTTGACATTCTCAAGTGTTTGACAAAGTCTGCCATGAATGGCTACTCTCTGAAATAACTCGAGTTCTTCCTGAAATCTTATACGAGCTTTTTAAGAGCTATTTGACTGAAAGAAAAAGGGATCAGTTTGCTAAAAATTATAAAATTTCTACAAGAGTTTCTCAAGGTAGCCTTTTAGGGCCGCTATTACACATCTTCTTTACAGCTATTTATTAGTATTAATCAAGATCCCAAGGTAGCATTCGGTCAACTTCAGTTTTACATTAATGAGCTAGAGCCGGTCTAAAAAAAAATCCATCGAAATGTGCTCTCGCTTAACGTGGTCTCGGCATATTGACGCAAAAACTAAGCAGATATCAAATACACTGGTTAATAGGTCCTTGGCTTTGGAGTACAAAGTCTTTTTATGCAAATTCATTCAATAAATAACACTATTGGTCCGTCAAACATTCAGAATTTACAAAGACGACAATCTAGGCGTTTGCGACTTATCGTTAGTGCCCCTTAATATAAAGAGATCTAAAAGTCCCCACTCTCCGGGAAGAAGTAAAACATACTAGGACAAATACGTAAACAAATTAGTGAAAACACCCAGCCGCAAAGTTAGCAATGCTTTTAGTTTTATGTTTAAATTTTTATTTGTTTAATTTATTAATGTAATCGAAACATACTACTAACTTTATGGGTCCCTTTTCTACCCCTTTCTTTCGCCGAATTGATTTCAGGCAACCGATTCGTAATTTACGATTACCTTACTCTCATTCGAGTATCGTGATACCAGTACCTTTTATTCTTTAAAGATTGACCCGTCCACCACTTGACCAATTAAAACCGAAATTTCTTTAGAGATGAATCTTTCCGCGTACTGCGAGGATTTCTGATTCAGCCCTGTAATGGAGAAAAGTTTGTTCTACCATACAGAGCTGCATATGCACGGGTAAGTCTGCACTAAAACCGAAGATGTACTGGTATCCAGAGTTCGCATAGTATAGATCAAGCACCCACTTGGCCACGGTTCCCTGGCGTATTTCACCGTGGGTGGATTAGGGATTTTTATAAGAGAATGTTAACTTCTCATTGCTCGACTTATTTAGCCATACTCCTTGCAGAGATAGGAACCTGTTACATTTTAAAGTTAGAAGTAGCTGTGTGGTCCTTAACATTGCTTTTTGTCTTCTGTGCGACTTAGACTTTCCAAACTATGTTCCTTATTGCGGCTTTCGTCTCTTTAGGATGACCTCTTATTTCGGTTTCTGCTTCTATTCGGTCATGTTTGGCAAGGCTTACGGGACCCAATGACCAGATTTTTCCCATCATAGTTTTGGGTTGAACAAGAACTTCCACATTCGTGTTCTATAGTGCTAGATTCTGAAGGAAAATAGTAGAGCAGAGGTTGAAGATCTAAAAGGCCAAGAGTAACCGTGAACGCAAGCTAACGGGTTAGACATTTTTGTCACATGGTGCTGCTTCCCAACTCTAGCGAGATAAAATGCTTTTAGTTACAATAATTTTTGTCAAATAATTTATATATGTTTTCCAGACAGATCATGTCGTGTTATCGTTACCTACGAACTATAGTTGCAAGCAGGCGCTTTATCGAGGCTTTATCGAGGCTTCTAGTAGAGCCGGGCACCGCAGTTTTGCCGAAAACGCGGTCTCCTGAAATTTACCCAATATCCTTCGACTATAACAAGTCGTATTTAGAAGAAAATAAGGTCTCTCGAAATTACCTTTATATTTTTGGTTGTATGAAATTAACTTCCATTTACACCATAGTTACTTAACAGACGAATATACGGACTTGCATTCATCGTTCAAGTTTCGTTAAGAAAATAACTGTCCATCCAGGTATTTAAGAACGGCGTTTTTTTAGTGTAACCCTGGACATAATCTCAGCTGGAAAATAAAACTGGGTTGCAAATGGCGTGCAATAGTCTGCTTCTACAACAGAGGATCATGAGCAGATTTCAAAGCCTCGCCAATTAATATGAACGGCCTTTGGATTATACACAATTCGAAATCAACAACCATTATGCGTCCCATCTTTCTTACGACTCAGTCCCTGCTCTTGCCTCTAATTCGTGTACTATGTAATCAAAACATGGACAAACAATTAGCCATGACAACATTAATACAAACTGTGGCAACAATTGTATTATACCACTTAATTCTATGACAGTGTTCATATATTGGCTAAAGAAAACAAAACAAACATGTTTATGCACAAGTTGGCAACAGCCACAATAAACGCCAGCAACTGTAAAAACAAGAAATCAAATTTACAAACAACTTTTAGCAGAAATTAAACCAACGAGATAAAAATGCAGACAAAACTAAATTATAAAACGTCACATTTAACGGTGCAAATTCTTCCGGCAACACGAAACGATACGACACGACACAAGCGACGCGGCAATGTGTTTTCGAAAAAACGACAAAAGAAACCAAAACACAAACAAAAGACTGATTGACTGTAGATTGCACATGTGTGATCTACTTTTAGACATTTTGAATGTAACCAAGATATTCGGCGTGCAACACAATTCGCATACAGTCGTTCGATTTATTTGCTGATAGATGATACGGGCATCAAGCATAATTTAAGCACTAATTTTTTTTTTTTGTAATTTTTCTTTTGTTAATCTTTTTTATTTAACTCGCAACACTTGACACACCGTTAATCAAATCGTCAGTTTTACGCTGAGAATGCAGTAGGACTTATCTCTCTCTCTCTCGCTCTCTCTCTCTCTCTCTCACTCTCTCTTTGGCTGCTTACACTTGAAAATGAACTTGTGGAATCGTATCATTGAGTTTCATGTTTGGGATCTATTAATGACTTAAAAATGTTTCCATATTCACCTTCATGTTTCTTTTTAGCTTTTCCCTCTGCCGATGACGCTAAACGCTTTAAGGCGTTTAATGATCAATCATTTACCAGGCATTCGTACACTCAAGATGAAGAAGGCGAATTTCGATAACGACTTCGTTACATTTTACAAATAATTGCCAACAGTAAAAATGTTGCACGATTTAGAAGAATTTTATTGATGTGATCGGTGGGATAAAGAGTCTTAATTAACAGCTTGATAATAGTGAAAAATTGCTGATAAATATTTGCCATGACACAGAATGATGATGCTAATGTTGGTTGGTTGTTTCCACGGACGTTGATTAAGAATTCAAAATAAAAAAATATATATGCGTGCTTTGTTTCAATGTTAAATTTGCAGTGGGCAAAACCAGAGGTGATCAGCATGTTGGAATGGCAAAAATGAAATTAGTGACGATGACGGAGAGATTGTGTGAGTGTTGTTTAAGATTGGTTTCTTTTTTTCTTTTTGCTACACGTGATCAGGAATTGAATTCATTTTTTTTAATGATATTCAGATCCAGAAGAGTGAAGTCCTTATACAAAATGTTTATATTGATTTAAAAATGTATAAAAAAAAGTTTGCAAAGTTTTTGAACGAAATTTACTTAAAACAAGACTAGAAAATAACGTGATCTACGATTTTCTATCTCTTTGTTAAAGCGCTTAGGTTACGTTAACAGGCCATCTGCAGCGCAGGTTCGCTAACTCGTTCCCTTTGTGTTACCTGAATGCAAGAGAATCAGAAGAAAGCAAGGTAAAGAATATTAAAGGAAAGTAAAAAACTGGAGATGGTAAATTGAAAAACTAGTGGATTAGTAGAGAGAGTAGGGTTGATTGGTAACTATATTTGTGCCGTTATTGAGTTAATACACTGGCAATTGAAGCTCCTTATGAAGGAATGTAAATCTTGCAATCCCACATTTTGAAGAGGCTTACAAAGATCCTCCGCCCGCGGCGAGTTTGGCATTAGACCTCTAGTGCAGGACAGATACATAGGAGGTGTCTGCCCTTCCTCCTCGTTGTGACAATTTGAACAAAAATCATTTACAGACAACTCGATTCTCCTGGCGTGATTTCCAAATCTTCAGTGTCCGGGGATCGTTGCCACGACATCCCTTAATTGCATCTTCTGAAACCTTAACTGATCTCTGTCTATATTGGACCAATTTTATTTAGTGTTCCCACATGAGGGTTTCTTCTACCATCTGGCCTGCCATATCATATAAAGGGGAATGCTACAGAATTCATCAATATGCAAATCGTGTAACATGGCTCCTCTCTACGACTATACAATTGCCCATATTGGTCCCATGTCTGGCATTTCTGGACTAGTTTTGATGCCGACAACACACCTCCGTCAGGGACGTAATTGCGACGCGGCTGTCGGTGGAGATCTAAATATTCTATAGTACCATAACCTTAATATCGCTTAGATTTTGGCCTGAAGGGCACCACATTCATTTAGGATCCTGAAGGACTTGCTGAGCCCTATTTCTCTATGTAGACACCTCAATGATATTTCACTAGTTAAATTTTATTATATGATATTTACCAGTGGGCGCAGCACAAAAAAAGAACGCGTTATCATTGTGAAAAATCGTCAAAATTAGAAACGTTACGCTAAGAGCGTTTGCAAACTTCGATGAACTTTCCATATAATCAATTCGATTAGCGGTAAAATAATGTTAAGAAACTGGTTGGATTATAAATAGTAAAACTCCTTTAATCTACGTGATGATCGGTATCTTGAAAATATTGTTGCTGTAAACGAGAGCGTCGCCTTAACTAGACGCCTTAGAAGGCCGCACCGCGCATGAAACAATCGATTTATTGCAGCCACATACGACTTAACGTCGTGCGATAACTTTCTTTGGGGTTTCGAAAAGTCGTAAATCTATGTGAATAAACCAGAAACAATGGTTGATTTTAAGACCCAGATCCAATGCGTTATCGGTGAAATACAGCAACATCTTTGTAAAAAATTAAATGAAAAAACAAAGGGCTGCCATCAGAGTCACAGTGCAATAAAAATATCGCAACTGGCTCGACAAACACGTGTTTTGTTTTAAAATTAAATAATGCACTCTTACTGAAACACCCTTTATAAGCGATCAAATATTTTGTTTATTTTACCCAAATTGTTGGCCGTTGAAGTTTTTAATACGTTATAGACTTACAGCTAGATTTTGCCGCGGATTGCAAGAGGAAGCAGATTTAAAATCAGTGCTATGACTTCAAGAACGGGTTTCAGAGAGAAAAATGAATGATCATTCGTTTACGCGCTTTTCTTAGGCTGCTTTTCGAAAAGAAAAGTAATTTCACTAAAAAACTATTATTATCTTTCAGTGAGTCGGCTTCAATCTAAAGGATGGAGGCCCTTTCACTGTGGCAAGCCGAGGCCCCAAGCGAAATTTTAATTTACTTTCTAATAAACGAATTCGTTCATAAAAATTACTTTTCACTTCTAAAATGTTTCAAAAAATGAAAAATTTTAGTGAACAAAATCGCTGATCCATTTGCGGGAAATACTTCAGATGCAAAGTCTTAATATCTTCATTTTATGGTTTAAACTTTGAAAGATAAACCCGCTTTTTTTTTTAAATAACTTCAGAAGTATTAGGGGTCACAAATTTCCTAAACTTTCACTGAAACGTTTTTGAAAAGAACATATTTTGATACAAAAAAGTCAAAAGAAAACGAATTTCATTCTTCAAATTAAATTTAGTTCTCAAAAGTGCTTGAAATAATTGGTAACCAATATATTATTATACACTTGGCTTGTTCAAGATTTCTTTAATTTGTTGCGCCTGGTAGAACATGTCAACAATTCTCCCAACAACCAGACACGCAAGACGTAGAACAGAAAATCTTTTGTCATGTTAATTTTCTGCTTTGAAATCGTTCGTTTCGCTAAAATTTGATTGTATGACAAAAAACTATTTAAACAAAAAACATAATTATCTTATTATCTTTTACCTCTGCTCTGGTAGACGTAACAATAAATCATAAGCCATAAATAGTTGCAGTTAAAATAATTCAAATAGAATCATGCGACCAGCATTCCCAGCACATTTACTACGTTGATATTAAAAGCAGAAGCAACAATAGTCCCATCTTGTAGAGAAGAAGTCTTTAGACCAAAAAGTAAGAAAATCATCATGATATGCTTGGTCAGTCAACAATGGTTGGTCGGACGGTCAAGGCAACAGAGGGTTACAACACTGAACTTTTCATAGCAGCAATAACAACAACAACAGCTTAAAGTTCTATGACATGGAACGAATGTTTAAACATTTTCCCACGTTTGAGAAAAACTAAGCGACAAATCAAAATCAAAGTTCTGTTAGAAAATTGTGAGGTTAAGTGCATTTTAGGAATTCAAATGTTTTGGCCAATTATTTGTTGCGTGCTTGGATTTTATGACGAACTTCTGGTACACTTGGATAGTTCAAAATACCTCCTTAAAACATTGGCGGCAAATGTGTTTCATCATTAACACCTGAACAAACATTTTCCCCGAAAAGCAGCTCAAAAACCAAATTACATGGAATGGAGTGAGAAAAAAGTATCCAAAGTCATGTTATTATTTGAAGGATTGGAAAATCAAATTTCACCCTTAAGCCTCTAAATGGGAGTACTACAACATATTCGTTTACACTCACACAATGGTTTACACTCCCACTCCAGGTTGTATGAAGACTGACATGAGCATATTTACAATTCAAAACGAGGGTCGGTTGGATAAATTTGAGCAGATTGAATGTTCTGAAATATTTTTAACCTACAAACGTATTAATCCGTGATTTGGTAGGAAACTTTACGAGCTTAAAATTTCTAGGCTAGAAGATATGCTACAGAATAAAAGGCGACCATGTGAAATCGGTTAATTTTTCTTTATAGAGGAGCCACAGCTCTGTTTTCCGGAATAGTTTACACAATCTACTTTTCATAGTCTCTGAGTTCCCAGCCTTGAATTGGAAGTATCTTAGATCACAGTGTCCCCGTAATTATACTGAGCTCATTCTTTTTTAGCAATAGCAAATCTCTTGCTCGACACCAGATACAGCACTCCAGTATCGAGCAAATTCCGACTCAACCCAGCAACCAGTTTTTCAAATAGTACAGCTACTTTTTACTCCAAAGAAAGGTTCTGGTCATATGAAGATGTATTGGGCTCCTCTGTCTGCAGCTACCATGTGTTATTTACAAATATTCGTTTTAAATTTCACTTTTCGGAAAGCAATAAACCACTGTTTAGGCGAGGTTTGCCGTGAAGTGTTTTTTATCGCTAGTTCGTTTATTAGTGATTCTTTTTTTAATTTATGTTCTAAAAAATACTAGTTAATTTCAAGTTCAACAGTTAACGACTTTGTTACATAGATAGTTTTTGCAAAATCCGCGGCTTTCGATATGAGTAAGGATTTTTATATCGGTAATAAAGGGTTACCAAGTGGTAATGATAAATTTTCCAATTTTTATATTTCAAAATTGCTAATACCATCCAGCCGTCAGGATATACAAAAATGCTTGGCATTTCATCATGCATCGTTTCACGGCTGCCGACAAATTTGAGCGAAATTCCGGTTCAGCTATAAATGCACAGGCGATCGCCGCGCTGTTGGAAAGTCTGAGCGTGAGTGCATTCTTTTGGGCCAAGAAGTCAGAGAATGCTTCGAGATTCGTACCTAGCCGCCCAAGCGGCAAATATCGCAGAAGACACAGAAATGTCAATTCGACGCGGTTTTGGGCATCGCCACAGAAACAAGCTGGCTTATATTGCGGTTTGATGTGATCATATATCCATATAAGATTATGCTGATGTAAGAATTGGATCTGGGCGACCATAGACAACGCCGTAAGTTTTCTGATAGAAATGGGTGACGCAAATGTTAGCAAGGAATCCAGTCAAAAAACCTTGCAGCATTGTCAGTGAAGCCGAGGCGGTTATTTGAATGATGCCCTAGGCTCAGGGTTTGGAAAAGAATAAAGTACTAAAAAAAATGAGCGAATAGTGCGATGGAAAAGTTTACCTTTTTGTGCAACTCTGTAATTGCGTGTTGATTATTTTAAGAGCAGCGCTGCAATGCCTCGGGTATTAAGTCATTAAAAATATAAGTTAACTTCACCATCGTGATAGATTTGCAGTGTAATATTTAAAAGTAAAACACGTATTTTTTCACCCTTGTAAAGAAGACATGTTTCGTTCAACATGAAATAAAATGTTTGGCAATTTAAATTTATGAAATTTTCGATGACTTTTTTTACAGGCTTGTAAGTGTATCACAGAAAACGCATTTGGTCTCGGTCTAGGGCTTAGGAATTAAATGTGGTTTATTCGCATATACCCACGATTTTATAAAACCCCAAAGAAAAAGCATTACTCGGCGTTAAGTCTGGTGTTCTTTGTGGCCAGTTAACATCAGAACTTCCTGAGATGCTTTAATATGGAATTCGTTGCGACAATAACTCCATTTTTTTATACGTACTGTGTTAGCTGACGCCGTCCTGTTGAAATCACATGCCGTCCTAAATCACATGCCGTCCTAAACCATGCCGATCCGTAACAAATGCCGTTCACAGTCACTGCCGAATTGATATTTACGGCTTAATAGCAACAATGTTTGCAATGGACCTTCCGGTACTGCCACGAAAAGGAGACTTCCATAAATCACCCAGTTTCTTAAAAATTTGTTTACTATTCTCCCATTTGTCGACACACATTCGGTGCACAATCTCGTCCGAAAATACCGCGAAATTTGCAAGCGACATTCCAATCGTAACGCGGAGCAATTATAGGTGAGAGCTGATACATATCAGGGTAGCATGAAAAAAATGCCACAAAATTCAAGTAGAGACACGGCGAAAATTCAGAAACAACAAAATTACTGTTTCTATGAAACTCTTGTGAAGTCTTTTATATGAGAATCTTCATATAGTTAAATTTTTTGTAGAAAGCAGGACTTACAAAGCGAACCTACCCAAGCCTCATAATTGCGCTGATATTAGGAGGTTCAACCCTCGTGCACGTGGTATGTTTGAGTCTTTTATTTGTGCATTTCGTATTGCAATTGGGTATTATTTGGGAAAATTACCAATCGTGATGTCAGTTTCATTTCATTTAAATGTTTTGTAGCCTTTGGGTTACAAAGCAATTTATTGTGTTGCTTAAAAACCACACACACACACAACTAAACAATTTACTAACACATGTTTATACAGGCACTTAAAATCAGAAGACAAGAAAACAGATTTGGCAAAAGACACCAGCAATAGAATCAAGCACACTATTATTGAAATAGGGTTGCCAGTTAATTAGGAAATTATGGGAAACTTCAATGTATCCAGCACTTTCTTTCAAACTAAACCCTAACGACGGCGTCCTAAATCTAAAGAAAAAGCTATTTTTTCCTGACTTTTATTACAACAATAGAAACCATGTTGTCAATGATTTTGAACGATTTAGCGAAGGTCCTTAACAAAGTACATTTTCCCAATAAATAGATATTCCCAAGCATATTCGATTAACCTGAGCACTCAGCCACAAAATAGCACATATTTATTCTCTTCTTGCATAAAAGATTTCAGAATAAGTCACCTGAATGCCAGTACAAGCCAATGTAATGACTAACGTCTTTCCACATTCTACATTCTACTACTGCACTTCCTCCTTCATCTCTTTCTTAAACACAAGAGCCCAAAGTGAGGCGGCAAATTTATTGCAATAAAACATGACCACCATCACCAGCACGTATTGTTGTTAAACATAGAGGAAGAAGTTTTTTTCCTTCCTCCAAAGAAAAAACTTAAAATAAAATGAAAAAGTTCATTGATCGTGGGTCACGACTTTACGACAACTTAAACATCGACACTGTCAATTTTGGTTTGTGTTTTTATTTTAAGTTGAATTTTTTTCTTGCAAAATGAGATGTAAAGAGACGTATTGTTAAGTATACATAAAGTAAGGCTTAAGTCTTCCAGAGTTTACCCACGCCACTACACACGTTCTGTTGGTCCAAACATACGTCCGTCCTTTCCTTCAATCTTCCATTTTAATGTCATTTAATTTTATTGCAGCTGCAACTAATAAAAAACTGTTAAATAAACAGCAACACACAAAAATTATCCAGTCAAGTAAACAATTGAATTGAACTTTTGGTGTCTTTTGTGATCAACAGAAATTGTTTTCAAGAAATCGATCACTTTTGTGACATTTGCTGTAACCACAATCCAAATCACACAAAGTGGGAAAAAAGGGGAAAGAGAGGGAAAAAACAAATGTCAGCTATAAATCCATCCATTTGAATGAAACAAAATTAAAGTAGTACTTTTCGTTTGGAAAACACCCTACACTTCAGAAGAGGTAACAAGGTGACATGAATATGGAAATATCTTCATGAATATTAAGAGACCGTCATCAAAATGGATACAGTAAAATAGGTAGTCGTAGAAATATTCCAATTACATCTACGAGGGTCATTCAATAAGTAAAGAGACAAATGAATTTAGCTCAAAAACGGTTTATTTCAATCTTTCAAGATTAAGGCTATTTTTCAACATAATCGTCCCCCACAGTTATGCACTTGTTTCATCTTTCTTGCAGCTTCCTAATTCCCTTGGCATTGAATTCTTTTGATTTACCCCGAAGCCACTTTTGCACCGCTTCCTTAACTTCCTCATTGTTAGCAAATCTTTTTCCACGTATGGCGTCATTGAGTGGTCCAAACAGGTAAAAATCAGATGGGGCGAGGTCGGTATCGTAGGCAGGATAAAGTAAGACCTCCCAACCCAATAAGGTTCAAGTATCTCGGGTCAGCTGGGCTGTATGAGGGCGACCGTTGTCGTGCTGAAAATGACTCCTTTTGACAAGACTCCACGGCGTTTGCTCCTGATAGCTGGTCTAGCTTTGTGTTCTAGTATCTCAGAGTAGTATTGGTTATTGATAGTTCGCTAATCTTCAAGGGAATCAAAATAGACTGGACTCTCAGAGTCCCAAAAGATGGTCTGCATCACTTTACCGGCGGAAGGTTGAACCTTGAATTTTTTGCGAACTATTCTTTAAAAAAACACTATTGTCACTATTCTATCAAAGTTTTTTGCTGCGACTAAAAATCTAATGACTGAGCGCTGCTCTTCGACGGTGCAATCTTCTAGTGGACTTGCCATGGTGAATTGAAAATTTTGAGGTTATGTTGACATAAAATGACGAAACAGCTGATCAGAGCATATCCCAAGGTTGCCAATTAACACCCCTGAAAGGACACATTTATTAAATAGTTTTAAAATTATAGAATTTTTCTCTTTATTTGTTGGATGACCTTCGGATTCGATTAAGAATGGCTTGCTTCCGGCCTTGTGTTAACTTCGTGATGCGGGTTCGCAAACAAGGATTCGTTGAATCGCTATTGAAGAAATTTGTCCTCAATATTTAAATTTGCGGTATCCACTATGACAAAAGCGTCGTTTTCAGTTTCAGAGGCGTTTAGTCAACAACCATCATCGTCATATTGACAGCTATGATTTTCGCACTGAAACCCAAAGATCTTTCTATTGACAACATAAATTATAAAATTTACCATTCATAATATTAAAAACCAAATATACGATATTGACCAGCACGGTCTTCATATTAAATGCCTAGATTCTAATATTGACTTGTTCTCCTGGGGAATCTGTGATAGTTACTGCATGCTGCTCCCCCAGAAATTGCTAAAAGACTGGAGTTACTTAAGTTATGCTGCAATTTACAATTAACCAGCTTTATGCACAGCTAAAATATATTTTTGTCTTAATGCTGCATATGCATTCCATCGGTTTTACTGAACAAGATTCAAGTTGATAAATCAACTATTCTCAGTGAGAGACCATATATGTACACCACTCGGAGTCCTCAAACACCTCCAACACTCCAAAACAAGACAGTCACAAAGCATATTTACAGAGTTAACTACTCTTGCAGAATATGCACTGCTTATTCTCAATATCACTTAAACTAACCCAAGACCAGGGTAGCAGGCACACAATGAAGTTGGGGATCAAGGATCGCTCTATCGAGGACACTGACTTCCAACAGTAAGCAAATTCTGACTAAGCCAAGGGATCAGTTTTCTTCCTAACATGAATAAATAGACATCATTCTTTGGGTTACGAAACAAGAAAATTATTTCGAGAAGCCTAGTTGCTTAAACAGTCGGCGTACTCGCTACCAGCATTATGGCAGCAATCAGGCACTTAGCGTCATATTAGCTTCCTATGGGTAAAAATTTTATAGCACGGCCTATAATCAGAAATTACCTCCCCCTCATATGAGGTTCTGGGTGGGTTTCTGACATCAGATAAATTTTCACACACATGCCTTCTCTCCAAATATTTCCAACACAAAAGTAACTCACCTACTGATCAATGTCTACAGAGTTTTCAGACACCAGCCCATGAAACTTTTTTTAAATCTTACGTTTAATCTAAGAAATAACTTTAAATAAAAAAATTTCATTCATCTCATTCATATCTTAAGTTTTCCCAAGCCCAATATTTAGAAAAATTGATTTTGTAGAAATTGTAACTGTAGTGTCGAATATTTACTTCTGTATGGTTGTACCACCTGGAGCTCCTCCCAAACTTGTAGAAGGTGACTACAAACGTTTTTCAACAAGACAAATCCTTCGAATTTTCTGGCAAAACTGGGTAACAAATGACAAACTGCTCTTAATAGCCAAATGTTAAAAAATTTAATATGAAATCTGCAGGCGCAAATGGACCAAGGTGGCCATATATTAAGAAAACCATTTGTTTATAGATTTAGCTCTGTCATCGTTTACGTGTGAATTAGCTTTCGATACGGAAATTGCTATCGAAAAGTTATTGTTCTCAAATCGAATTACAGAGTAACCCCCACACGTTTATAAAAAATGTTTTTATCACAAAGATACCTGCTGAAATAATTGGCTTGCCACATGATTTAAAATTAACTTTTTTTTAATTAACTTTTTTGAAAACCTAAAAGAGGAGCTAATTAATTAATTATGCCTGAAGAGACAAACCAGAGGTTTCGATTATTATGCGCTCTTCATTACGCACCAAGAAAAAATGTCTTTCTCTGAGCAAAATTCTTCAAAATTCTCCAGTCAATGAGTCCAAATGATTCTAATAATTTTGAACACTGTTTCTGTGTTTCACATTGCTATAGAGGTCACCTTTGGCCAACTTTCTAACTGAGTCCTGATAACCTAAATGGCTTCCCGTTATCTAAATGTATTGCCTGCTATCCTCTGGCTTTGAAAACGGGCAGAAAATAATGTATAAAATAACTTACTCCCTCAAAGCAGAGGTAAGGCGAAGTTTTAAACAGAGCAAATTGAGGAAAGCCTTATTTTCTTAAAGAAAAACGAGAGAAGAAATTATATAATTTGGAAGATTTGCATATGTATATAACGTACTAATATTTTTATAAGTACAGGGAAGTATTTATGTGGTGGTAAGATGATGCGAAGATCCTTCAAAAACACCTTCCAATCCATTAAAAGGACCACCAAGTCGAGAGTAAATTGTCTCTCCCTACTCCCCAAAACATATTTTTGGATCTTTGACTTGCTTGTGGATTTTCAAATGTGACAAAATTAAAAACAATACTTAATTTTTTTTTTGCTTGCCAGGCTTGGATAAAGGTATTTCGAACAAGTATAAGAAGCTACGTTTAAATACCCTACCACGACTTTAATTTTATGTTACTGTTTGCAGCTGAACGACGATAGCAACATACATGTACACAAAACTTGTATGTATGTATTTTCTTGCAAATGTCAATCAGCAAATCCCAAAATCCCATTCCACCTTTCAACTTTCATTCTTGCGGTTCATCACTCACTCTTGTTTCAATTGCCTTGAAGTTTGAATTTTCAACTGTCGAGCTGTTGCTGGTGTTTGTACTTTGAATGTCTGTGAAATGATCAAAAAGTCCCGATAATTGTTTATTGTACTTTAAAATTGAATGCATGTTTTTCTTAAGTCTGACAAGATCAATAACAATGATATCAATTTACAGTTAAAACTTGTTGCAACAAGAGTATGCATGACTGTGTGGATGTGCAACCACTTGCAGTTAAGCACCACAAAAAGATGAAGAAAACTAAAATTTGTTTGTTGCAACAAGTAATTGACAAATTTTAGTTTCGTTCATTGTATGTGTGATGTTTTTTTTTTGTTGTTGCTTAAGTGGGTTTAAGATTTCAACAGGAAATCGTAAAAATAACATGATCGTGAAAGAGAGCTACAGCCAAGCTGGGTAATTTGTGGTGCGACACAAGCAAAGATATCAAGAAACAATTAGGGTTTAATAAGATAAGAATTAAGATTATATTCGACATTATCAGATAAAACGAATGTGAAAGTTTACAGATTTGTTGATTGATGAAAAGCTCGCAGAGCATGCTAACGGGCCCAACGATAGTATATCATTTATACTTTGGAATATAAATTCTCTGTGAAAAGATAAAAATTATTTGTCAAATGCAAGGTTGACTTAATACAGAAACGGTCTGCAATTGCATGAAGCGTGATTATTAAGACGTGATCATTTGCTCTGCGGGTACTTGGAACTGCGATGGATTCGTAGTTCAATATACAGAGAAGTTTTGCGCAACATTGACCAATAACTTTAACAGCCTCTTATTATTCCTCATTAGGATTGAAAAATTAATTTTAGGCACACAAAGGCACTCAGGATTAATAGTGTTACCGCGTTTAAAAGTTAACGAAGACAAGTAATGAAATAAAGAATAATTTGTTAACAGAAACTAAAAAGGTAAGAAATTAATGTTCTCGATGCCCAGCAACGGATAATTAAACCCAGACGATCCAAGTTGACAAATCTTTAGTTGCTAAACGCGGTGGCTATTTTAGCGACATAAAATGGAACACTTTGCACCACATCAATGCGTACAGAATCGTTGATGATAACCTTGAAGTTTAGTATGCCCAGGCGCCGATCCAGCTCAATCTTCTAGAAATTTTATAGCAAATAAAATATAAAAAAAAACAAGCAAATAAAAAACTTTTAAAGTTTTTAGTTTTTTTTTTAATGTTGACAGCTTTAGATGGGGAATAACCATTATTTCTGAATATCCATTTGACTGAATCCGCGCCCAATTAAGCAATTGTTTCGAATGAGACGCAAGGGAGCATATTGAATGGTACGTACTAGAGCTGTCATTCGAACAAGTAAACTTGGAATATTCGATTATTTTTGTTCGAATAAATACAATTTTTCCATTTAGAATAAAAAATTATTCGAATGATTTTCGTCGAACATACGAATATTCGGATAATTTTTTAAAACTACTAAGTAAAAAATATCTTCTTAATTTAAAGTTAACAAATTTGCTTTTTGAGGTTGATTCTTGATTTAATTTTGCAACAGGGTGATTTAATATACTCGTATTGAGAACGGATTTCCTTTATCCCTTGGAAAGTTTGGTTTCGAGACAAGACGGATTCATCTAAGTGAATACATGCGTGTATTTTCCGTATTTGCAGGCGCATAAAAATAGTATTAATGAAATGATTGAATATATTTTTTTATTTTATTTATTATTTAGTTGCTAACAAAAATGTTTTTAAAACAAAACGAAAAAACTTATTTGAATACAGTTCAAGTTAAAAGTTCTCAACATTCTACGTGTCTTTTCAGCTAATTTTATGTCAACTGTAAACATCACCTATTTAACCTAACACTAAAAACAAATACAATACGAGAATGAATATTTTTCAATTTTCTTGTTCTTGTTTTTCCCTTTAGTGAAAACGAAGTTTACAGTGCTATGCAGTTTGCTTTTAGCCAACCATTGGTTGGCAATGAAAGCTTTGTATGTATTTCTGTTTCATCTAGTTGAAACACAACTTTTTCCTCGGATACAAAATCGGGAACATGGGTCTGAAATATGTTCAAATAGGCTTCCTTTCTCATGATGCCATCATTTTTTGCAATGGACCAACATGTCACCATGTAAAACAACGCCACACCATGATTGTGCCTCCACTATGCTTGAATGGTCTCCTACTGACGGCGCCAGTAATACTGTTTATCATCAGACTGATATCAGTTGAATTTTGACTCATCTGAACAATACCCGCGCATCAAGAGTCCAATCTTGGTGTTGCCTGGCGAATTTTAGCCGTGCCGAAACATTTTGATGGGACAATGCAGGCTTAGGTTTCTTCACAGCTGCGAGGTATCCACTGTTGTGTAGCGCTCTTCTTGTTGTCCATAGGTTAACATTTTTATTTCTTGCTAGGAAAGCTTTCTTTGGGGTTAAAAACGTGTCCGCTCCCATCCGTCCGCATTAGTTAGGGGTTTTCGGCTGTATCCTGCCCTTGCAGAGCTACATTTTTCCGTTTTAGCACTCTAATAATCACTGATTGGGTTGAATAAAGTTCTTTAGCTATCATTCTTAACGAAGAGCCATCCACGGCCATATTTACAAGAAATACAAACATGCACTCCCCTCTGCGCCCCACTGTATATATATTTTTATGAAAACTCGTATGATCTAATTTTTTTAATATTCTTATGTTTTCTTACTGAATTATTTATTCTTTTGTAAAGAATTGGTTTTGTTTTTAATAAAAAAAAATATATAAACTAATATGTATTTTTATTTTTTAAAGTTATTCGAATATTATTTTATTCGCTTGTTTGAACAGAAAAAGAATGAGGAGCTAAACTGCATATTGCGAAATCAGTGATAAAAAATGCTGCTTAAATATGACTGATGCCGAAGAGAAACATATGATTATCAGCTTGTCAAGAACCTTTATAACTTTAAACCTCATTTGACTGATATTGATGTTTCAGACTTAACGTAAACAACAGGAAAACGAATGGCATTTTCCTTGCTGACAAAAATGGTAAAACGAAGAGTCTCCAAGAAAATGTCTCCCAAGAAGAGTCTTTCAGCAAGTGTCTTCCAGAAGATGTCAGCCAGGAAATGTCCTCCAGGAAAAGTCTCCAATATAGAACATTAAAGGAAGAGTCTTTCAGGAAGAGTCTCCGAGATAGTATCTCTAAGGAAGTATGTTCAAGGAAGTGGCTTACGAAAACCAGCATGTACCTTTCTAAATATGTCGAACACAGTGTTGTCAGGTATGGCAAATAATATGACATTACATTTTTTTCCTGAAACTTATTAAACAACTGTCTGGCAGCTTTATTTGATTTGTTTAAGGTTGATTAGCAAGGTATACAAATCAGCGAATCAAAGCAATTTCGCTTTGACACCCATATTTCTGCATAACTTCTTATTCTCCCTTGCATATAAAAATAAATATCAAATGGTTAGTAGCCCTAAAAGTTAAAAATTAAATGAAAATAATAAAGTACCATTAAAAAATGGCACCGATGACAAAGAAAAAGAAAATTTATGGTTGCCACAAGACCGAGTGTGTACAAGAATTATGGGCAAAAGGTACAACTTTTTTAACATTCCTTAAGAATAGGAAAAACTTTTTTAATTGTTATAAACAATATAATTTTTGTCTTGCGATAAAAAATAGTTGTTAATTAAAACTACATAAGTTTATATATTGGCGGTATTCGACAAGGCATTTGGTGGGGAAGCTAAAAATCTTGACTTAAAGTTCAGGGTGAAATGCTACTCTATTTTACAACTGTATTTAGCGTATTGTTTATGCAAACAAGAGTTTAAAACTAACTCATGAAAATTTTTGTGATGAAATTTGTGTTTTATTGTAATCGTAAAAAGTGCACCCTTTGTGAGTGTTTGGGTGATCTCAAAAAAGTACTGCCCATTTTTTTGCGAAAGGAAATGCTAGAAGATTTAATAAAGTAATCGTGAAGGCATAACAGCAATTACATACTCCTACTATGACCGAAAGCAGAACTTCTAAACCCAACACAGCGCTTCGACACATGTATTAAGTGATTTTCAATAAAATTATTTCCACTTAATTATTAACACTGCCAACCACTGGCTAAACAGGCACTTTGCAAAATTTTTCTTCTTAAATACTCATACGAAAGCTAATAATACCCAACCTATAAATAAACCTTTAAGATATGTCAAAACTTTCTATGACAATTATAAATAACTTGACTGCAACAAAAGCAAAAAAGTTAATTCTTATTAATGAAAACCGAAAAAGGAAGTTAACACTTCAAGTCAATTCGAATTACAAAGCAAAAATTTAAATAAGAAAAAAAATAGTACGAAAAAAACAACTGACATTCAACAAACAATATCAGCAGACAGAGTACAAATAAACACCCGGTGAAATGAGCCACAATTTACGACGTTGCCGCCACAGCGTTTGATGACCACAGATGTTTGTTGGAGAACCATTCAAGTAGCCTTAAACAAAATGTTCTGACTATTTTGCATACGCATTGTACATGTGTTTCAAATATACTTCCTATTTAAATCAATAGTCAGTCGCACATGAACATAAAATACACTCAGAAAAATATTGTGTCATTGAATAATTTGCAGGAAAAAGAGAAAATGTGTGAAATTTTGATTTTATTATTATTTCTAAAAGAAGTTTTGGGCAAGTTAGCTCCAACAAAGGCACCAAAAGGCTGTTTCTTGGTGACTGGCAATCAAGATTTGAACTTAATATTTAGATACAGATGCGTTAGATTTACGTGAGTACCCGCCAACGATGGCACAACCTCACGGTGGTCTAACCACGGGTGTGACATTAAGCGGCCAAACCAGAGCCCCTATGCAATCCGCATAAGCACCACCGGAGTAGCACTCATCCAAATCCCATATGTAGCAGTTCAGGACAGAGGATGCCAGGCCCCCGATCCCACCCCTTGCTGAGGGGTTCGGAGCTATCTAATATCTTGCTCGAAATCACCAAGATGATATGCAATAATACCATCAACTTGAGTGTGGTGAACAAGTTGTTGAATTATAAGAACTAAATGATTTTATTAATTGCTTGAAGATCGCCGTCGACATCGAAGACATCGTTTTTGATCACGTTCATATATGACAAATATCTTCTTCTAAATTTTAGGCTTTCCCTTATGACAGTTTATAAATAACAAAAACAATTTCAATGAGAGTGGTGCCTCGACCCTTGGACTTAAATTGCGGTTAATATAAAAAGATTTCAGAAGCCTTCTATATCAGATTACTCAGCCTGCTTTTGAAACAAATTCAGAGTTTAGAAAAAAAAATACATAGGACTACGATAGTTCTTAGAAATACACACAAAGAAA
Organism: Phania funesta; assembly: GCA_963932375.1. Lineage (NCBI taxonomy): Eukaryota > Metazoa > Arthropoda > Insecta > Diptera > Tachinidae > Phania > Phania funesta. The sequence continues at coordinate 62,420,187 of OZ010656.1, read as the reverse complement.
AGATTAGTTAGAGACGATACGTAACAGAAAAATACTTTATTTTGATTTAGTCTTTTGAAAATGTGAAGACGTAACTGGAAAGCCTAATGGGGGTGTTTTCATAAAAAATTATATGAAAAACACTAATTTCTTTTGCTATAGAAACAGGGCATTCACAAATTTTCTACTTAATCCACACGAGAAAGGGTCGTACTGTAATAATTCCATTCATCGAATCGAATGTTATTAGTGATACTTCTCGCATTGTGCGATAGGTTATGGAACCGATAAACTCCGATATAATTGGCGGTAAGTTATGCTCGTAGGCATACACCAGTGGTTCGGATTAATGTGAGCTCTCCATTATCCACCGGTTCTTATTGAGAACCCTGTCAGAATACTGGTAATCTTGGATCGCTGCACAAGATTCTATTAATTTCTCCCACCGTTTCATTGTTCTACAGCGCGATAGGGGCCATTTTTGGCCATAATTTTTAACTGTCCATATTTCCAAACATTCCTTAGTGGCCTGGCATTCAGATGACGCGTAGTCTACTAATTAGCAAAAAGTTGTTCAACGGTCTTTTGCAGTCTAATAGCGTCATTGTTGTAACACGTTTCGGCTCAATTGCATTGAAGGTCATTTGGCTATCAGAGCTGATAGTTTGACTTCTGTTGGCCTTGTGGTATAGTATCAGTGTTTCGCAGTTGGCTGATACCTTAAGGTAGGCGGTTGAACATTTCCGTCATTTACGTATAGGCGTCCATTGCTTCCATAATATTTTAATAGTATGAGTTTAATCTAACCATTCGTCCAACATTTGTAGGCGATTTGCTTACGGCTTCTTAATATCTTCTTTTGGATATTTATATTAATATCTCCGAGGCCCTGATTGCTGTGGTTCTGAATCTCCCGTTTATTGCCAAACATTAAACCTTCTGATAGTTTTTATGTTGTACTTTTTGTCTATTGATGCCCACCATATCTAAAGCCCCTGTCATACAAGTTCTACAAGTGTTAAGATGTTCTTTGGATGTTCGAAGAGAGAAATCTGGCTGTCAAAAAGATCTAAAGTAAAATATGCTCATTACATCGCAGTGTCCACACTATCACACTTGAAATACAATTAAAATGCGGCGACGATGGTTCTTGAGAATTTTCAGCAGTTCATATTTCAGAAAGATGTTTTTTGTAAAAAAAACGGAAAATGCAGTGGTAAAAATGTACAGAAATCTTTAGAATTATAGGGAACAAAGTACATTTATAAGCATGAAGCACAACGGAAGTTTTTGTCGGCGGCGATTCAGTCGACTTGTTTATTTATTCAATAGCTGTTTTTGGTATTTTTTTCGTTTGCTTCTATGATCAAATACAGTCTTATTGTATCTAATTTTTCCCCCCGGGGTATATATCATCTTGGTGAACCCTGCCACATTGATGGATTGCCGCTGGGAGAAAATAGGGGCTGGTCAGGAGCCTGAAACTGGAAGAAGTTAGGACTTCTATGTTCGACCAGTAGCGAGATAAACTGGTACCAGGGGAAACAGTAGCCTCTGGAACTTCGGTTCCAGACTGGTTGTTGGTGAGTCTCCTTCGGGGGTGCACATGGTGGCTGTGGTTTATACCCAAAGGGGAAAGGTTCACTGCAGGACCGATGTGGCGTTGCATTGCAACGCAAGCTGTCAATGTTATTCGTTGACAGCAGGAGATTAGATAGCTCTGAACCCCTCAGCAAGGGGTGGGGCCGGGGGCCTGGCAAACCTCTGTCCTAATTTGCAACCTATGGGATGGGCATAGGTGCTATTCCGGTGGTGCTTATGCGATCGCGCTGGTTTGTCCGCTTAATGTCACACCCGTGGTTGGACCACCGTGAGATTGAGCCAACGTTGACAGGTGCTCACGTATATCTAATCATATCTGTATCTCATTTTACTTCAATTTTTGGCAAGCTATCTTACTCGATCGAATAGAGTGAGAGGCGCTTAATTAATACTCAACAAGATATTCCATTCTCCCAACTTGACTCGAGAAATATAAATTTTTATTCTTAGTTTAAATTAAAAGATACAAAAACAAAAAGTATTTTCGTTAAGTGTAAACAAAGAAACCTTAAGAAGAGTTTTTTTACAAAAGCGATCGTATGAATCTATTTATGAAATAATATAAAAGAGAAAGGGGGATGAGGCTGAGTTTGACGGGCATTTGTAAATACGAATATGAATAAATTTAATTGTTTAACATTCGATCAACTGCACAAACACTGCAATATACGACGACTTAAGAGTATTCGTACTCGCATAACCCTGAAATGCATAAAAGTGGTTGTGGCTGTCAATAGAACTTAAAGAAAACCCAAGTGAGCTCCTTGCACACAATTCATATCACAACTTCAATAAAAGAACATGTGAGTGGTTGGTTGGTTAGTTAGTTGGTGGTACTCTAAGCAGACTGCAGACTGGAGAACTCAAGCAAAGGCTTGCACATATAATTTCTCGACGTGAAAGGAATTACGCTACAATGAATGTCACATGGCGAGCGTGTGTAATAAAACCTCTTCGTGTTTATGGAGTGAGTGTGTGAATAAACGGCCAAACCCTGTATCTTTTTTTCATTCAAAGGTTCTCATATGATATTTTTGTACCTATTTTGCAATAAACGCCAATTGTCCAACAGTTAGAAGCATAATGTTTAATGCGCAAGCGCAGCTGTACGAGAGCAATGAAATCCCAAACAAAACAAAGCCCAAGGAAGGCAAAAAAAAAACAAATGAACGAACACATTTGTTAAAATCTGCGCAACAAGAATAGAAAATTTAGTCGTAGATGAAGGAACTACAGCAAACACAAAAAAAATCTCATTGAAAATCACAGCTGCTTTCGGTTACAAAGAAAGAGAACGAACGACATTTATGAGATCACTAACAAACCAACTGTCAGACAGACGGACTAACGAATGTTTAGACACTTAATAGACCGCAATTATGTGTGCATGCATGTTAGCAAATTGCCCTTAAATGGCATCACGATAGAATCATGCAAGTAGTCATACACTCAGCCGGCCCATACAAAGTCAAAAACACAATTAATAATGCAATTTTCATTATTTCATTGTCTGTCATTTTAGATTTTTAATTAATTGTTGCTGAAAGGAATGAACGAGTATGTAGTTATAATGTGAGAAAGTCTTCTTTAGGTATTTATGTATAATTTTTATTATTATTATAAAGACATCATAGGAATTTTGCACTCCATTTTCGGCCTATCACAACAATTAAATAGCAAGACCGTTCGCATAATAATTTCAGCTCGTTTTAGATCAGACGAAAATCTTTATGTGAAAAAAACGCGCTGAACGTGAAAAATTATAAGTTTAAGTTTTAAAATAGAAACGAGATCTAAAAGTACCCACTCTCCGGAAAGAAGTGAAACATTCTCGGGCAAATATGTAAACAAACATGTGTTCTTTCTGAGCACTCTAGCGATTTGTTACACTTTGATGGGCACCAGAGACTAATAAAAACAGACGCCTTGAGCCTGGTGAGACTGCTCGTCTGATCCACAAATTTAGCAATGTCTTTATTTGTACGTTTAAATTTTGAAGCTTTTTAATTTAATAATGTAATCGAAACAGACTACTAACTTTAAGGGTACCTTTTTGGCCTCCTTCTTTCTTCGAATTGATTTCAGGCAATCGATTCATAATTTACGACTACCTTACTCTTATTTAAATCTAGTGCTACCAGTAGCCTTTAATCTTGACTGTAGTAAATTCAGACTGTCGACTGTCAGCCTTCCTTCTCATCACGGAGTCTTTTGTAATGGCTAGTATTTGTCTAATGTTTACGTCCACTATGGCATTCACAATTAACAAGTGTCTGCCCGTGGTCGGAACATAAAATATACGCTACTGTTTCAGCCTCTTCCTCAGGAGTATCCTTGGTGACTGACCAGCAGAACATCTCTTGCGAGATTTTTTGTCCATCTTTCAGAACTGCTGCTTCAGAGTTCTTCCAGAGATTAGCCGCTCCACCTCCCTATCTGAATCTTAAGGTACAAAGCCTTGGAAGTACCTTTAGAGATTGACCCGTCCAGCCCTTGCGAGGCATTCTTGTCCAACTGTTTGGGGTAACGGCATGGGACGTTCACAGTCACTGCCGAATTGCAACAATGTTTTTACCGACCGGTAGGTCGACACAAAAGAGATTGGGATGGATAGCGATCCGAAATCGAGCCAGTTTCGTATTTTTAACTACTCTTCGAATTGTTGATACATTCTTTCCACTTTCTTGACCTAAAAATCCGCAAAGTTTGCGAGCAGTTATAGAGTAATTGGTTTTCACAATGATAACGCTTTCTTCTTTTGTGTAGCACTCCATTATTAATCATTTTTATCTGTAGTGTATTGAGACCGATTATGACCTATTAGGCTAGGTCTTCATATTATAATAAAATGAATAAAAATGTAATTAATAATAATTGAAACAATCATCGGTGACTGCTGTTCAGAGTATCAAAGTTGTCACTTGTTCGAAAAATAATTTATAAAATGTAAATGGTGCCTTCTTATTCAAACACCTTATATTATTCCAAATGTTCGAAAAACTTACATTAGTTGGGGTTTACGTTAAGTCGAGAGGAGAAGACATTCGCCCCATACCCGTAGGCTAGTACTTCCATTCTAAAAACTCTCCTTCTCCATAGGAAAACTGCTCCGCGAACACAACTCCTAAGAAGTTGCCTGTCAATGCTTTGCAAATGAGACACGTGTATCGTGGGCAGTGGAATGGGAAGTGCTCCAACCACTAGACGGCCTCTCTGCATTGCGTACATGTGCCCGTAAGGCCGGCCGACGCGTTAGTACAATAACCATCTTACTGACTTCGAATTTACAGATTCTCAGCAACCTCCGTGTTTTATCCACATTTGGGTCTTCCCGTAGGGTCTTTATTTTCCCCATCGTAGTTTCATTTTACAGTGCTGTATGGGCCGTCTTTGCTAACCTTGTGCGTTCTTATTCAGACAATCTGTATTATTCCAAGTGACTTTTTTAAGTAGCTCCATTTATTGCATTTAAATGCAATGTTCCCATTTTAGTATTTGAATAATGTTAAGGGCCATATCAGGGATGTACGGAATATGACCCATAGATTCCTCGTTGTCTGAAAGTACAGTAGTAATCGACAGGCGCAAATGCAGGGGAAAGGAAAATATGATATCTCAAAAACGAATATAAATTGATTTTCTGATACAAAAAATTCGAATAACTGTTATTTTCGTTTAAATTTAAAACCAACTCTTCAATCCACAGGTCATGCTAGATCCACGCCAGGTTATACAGAAAGATCGGCAATTGTTTGTCCTTAAAATAGAGTATCTACGTATGAGTGATTTTCAGGATAGCCAAGCGACCATTTCTTTGGATGTTCTTCGATAGCGAACAGCTTTTATCGCATTTAAATGATCTTGAAATATTTATGTAGTCTACTGTTATGTTCTTTCCGGCTCATGAGTCACATAGGTCGAATTTTTAAAATATTTCCTTGTGCCAACACGAACAAATCCTCTTGGCGCTGAAATTTGCATGCAGTAGTGAGAATATTCACGCTAACGCTAAAGAAAGATTTAATCTCACGATAGATTTTAATGCTGGTCTTGCGGTATTAATTTACTGGGAAGCGAACGTTTCGGTGCCCTTCATGTATTTCAGCTATAATGAAGTTTCGCTTGCCAGCAATACACGGATATCACATGTTATTTGTTCCCAAAACTGAAATAAAGTTGACCATCACATTGCTGTTGAGTTAATCTACGTTGAAAGATGGAAGGAAGTCATTGCACGAAGATTATTTTTGAATATCACTTAACGACACACAATTAGCACGCATGTCTCTGTAAGTATCGCACGTTCAAGTTTCTCCCTCGTGTCTTTTAAAATGCTTCAGCAAGCTTCAAGCTTTTCGGTCAATTTTTTTTTACAAATGATCTGTGGTTATAACATAATTAAGGCAAATAATTCGCGATAGTTGTAGCCAAAGGGAATCAATGAATTTTCACCTAGAACTGAGCTCGAGATTTTCGGCATGCAGGTGAATTATTTCACAATCAATTGGATAGCAAATGGAATATTGGATATCGAAAATATTTGTTTACTTAATATTAGTAAGAAGTAATGCTAAGGTTCACTAAAAGGCATTTGAACATATTTGATGTGACGATACTGGAGCTTAGGGATGCAAACGATGAAGAGGTATTCTTTTAAGAAAATGGCGAGCAACAGCTAATCTTTATAGATTATTAAACTTACCTTGCCCGGATGATTGAACAACTTCTCCATCAGTGACAACACTGCTGTGCACACTCGTTACAATTAATTTTCATAAATCAGACGCCCCTAAAATTTTGCGCATATTACCTTATTTATGGGTCCTATGAAACTCTTGCTTAAGAAATGCTTAAAGATGCTCTTTCAAACACTGAATATGATTCCGAGCCTTCCCGACGAGAACTTTCTTAGCCCTAATTGGTGTAAGTGTAAGATCGCTCTCTCTCTCTCTTTTCTTTTTTTACCAGTTGCAAAAGAGATTGAGTTGCGGCTTTTGTAATTCCATTTTAGAAACTTTTGAACGGGTTTGAACACTTTTTGGCAAACCATTCAAAATTATTTTCATATGAAGCTTGTCAAGTAACTTTTCTCTCTACGATTCCATGTGCAAAAATGTTAGCTAAAACACAATAAAACTAGAATTCAACTGCCCTGTCTTTTGTTAATAATTTTCTGCAAATTAATCCCTCAAGAAGTTGAATTTTTTTATTAATACTACAAAAAGTTCCTTCCATTTAACTACACCTGTCGTCATCTTCAAACATTTAATCAAGCATTGCAAAACTCCCAGACACTTTAAAACTTGACTTCAAATTAATTTCCGTTTTCCTGTAAAATTGCCAGCAATCAACAAGAAGGCCTGATGAATAAAGAGACTCGTATGTAAATCGATTGACAAGAATGTTACAAAATAAAAATTCACACGTAAATTAAATATTCATAAACACCTGCATTCGCAAGAACAACAACAACAACAGCAACAAGTGGAATTAAAAACAGGCCACAAAATGTGTGTGAAATATTTACGAGTATTTAGAAAAACAATCAACCAGGCGTAAAACGAATGATAAAAACACAAAAAGAAGAAGACACATAGTCTCGTCTCGCCTTAAGGCAAGTGTTTGTTGTTACAACAAGTAACTACCTGGCGGAACATTCATCAAAAAACGAACATAAAATATGTGTGTGTGAGAATGAGAGGGAGTCAGTCCATTGACCCAGTAGCCGGTTTGCCTGTTCTTAAAGATGTAGGTGACCTTTATAACAAATTAATTCCAACGGAATTGCACCTTTAAAAAGGAATTTCCTTTTCGTTTAACCGTTGTGTGCGTATTTATTAAAACCGTTTAGGGGATGATGAAATGAAGGTTTTGAAGAACACATTTTGAAGTTGCTTCGACAACAACAACAAAAAAAAACTAGCAAACACAAAATGCACATGTGCTTTTGTTTAGAGAAGTTTTTATTTTTTTTTATGCTTCCTCAATGTTGAGAAGGACATCATTAAGAAGAGTTTATATAATGAAGATCTTAGGAACCTTGACAGGTATTTATGTAAAGGACTTAAATATAAGGACCCGCACAAAAACATCAGTATGAAAATAAGGCCAAGTTTCTATCCAAAAACTACGGCCGTTAAAAGTACTGAGAACACAATGAGGTCCAAGTTCTGGATATGTACAATACTCAACTCATTACTAGGCACCTTGCTAGTTTGGTAACATTTTTCCCATAATTATTTCCCATATTGGAAAGCTGATAAAATATTGCCAAGCAAGAAACGTTTTTGAGTAACGATTTTAAAATTTTTCAAAAAGTCTCCAAATGGTGGGCCACCAAACGTTTGGAATATGTACCGGATGTAAAGAAGTTCAATCATACAGGGTGTCCGCAGGGAAGGTATACTACTTTGTTTGTTTAGAATTTTTGATTAAATGAAAGAGAATGGATCGTATATTGATAAAGGTTTTATTTAACGTCGGCAACTAAGTATGTAGGGAATACAATCTCAGATAAACGTCCGCCTCTATTGGCTTTAGAAATGCGAACCCTTTTGAACACATTTTTATTACATTCTCACACATTTCACGCGGTATTTCATTAATTTCATCACGAATATTTTGTTTGAGTTGCTCCAGCGTTTCTGGTTTGTTTGCATAAACCTTGCTTTTCAGATATCCCCACAAAAAGAAGTCCGGAGAAGTCAAGTCAGGCGACCGTGGAGGCCGATCAACATCACTATTCCTTGAAATAACTTGTTGTGGAAAGATGTCTCGCAGTACTTCCATTGTCAGCCTGGCTGTATGCGATGTGGCACCGTCTTGTTGAAACCACATGTTAGTCAAGCCCAAATCATGCAGTTGTGGCGTTAAAAAGTTTTCAATCATATCACGATATCGCTCCCCATTGACAGTTACCGTTACGCCGTTTTCAGTTTCAAAGAAGGTCCAATGATTCCTCCTGACCTAATTGCACAACAGACTGTCACTTTGAATAGATGCAAGGGTGACTGATGAATGATTTGAGGGTTTACCATAACCCAGAACCGACTATTCTGTTTATTCACATATCCATTCAAATGAAAATGTGCCTCGTCACTCATCATGATTTTTTCATGAAAATCGGGGTTGCCATGAGCGAGCTGTAGCATCCTATTGGCATATGTACAGCGGCGTAAATGAACTTCTGGAAGAAGCCTTATGTCAACTGAATCCTAAATGGAAACAAATGCTAATTTTTTTACAAAATTGTGGCCAAAGTCGTTTCTTGAAGACCAAGCTCCTGAGCACGGTGTCGAATTGAGGTTGATGGATTGTTGATTGAAGACTTTCTTGAACAGCAGTAATGTTTTCAGCCGATCTTGCAATACGTTGTGGTCCGTGCTTGGGCCTATCAGCTACAGTGCCTCTTTCTTCGAAATCATTCACTACCCGATGTGCGTCTTATTGGCACGTTGTTTCTCCCAAAAATTTCACGTAACTTTCTCATCGTCACAGTAATCGATGATTGATTTTGATAAAATGTTTTACCGGCGTTATTTTCACATTTATGTTTTTGTGCCGATCTGAGTACTTTTTTTCAAGTTCTTTCTGTTTATTAATGTATGCATGTATAAAACTTCTTTTAAATTAAAATTTACAGACGGTTGCGTTTTACCAAATATCAGCTCTACACCAATAATGAAATGCCCCCTGCAAACAAGGGGGCAACCTAGTCCTCCTAGATGAAAAGTATCCGTTTTTAGATTTTTCTAAATAATTGTTTTCCAAACCTACCTGTACACCAAATTTCAGCTCTCTAGCTATAGTGGAAGTGGCCCATAAATAGACACTAAAATATGCACTTTTTACACCTTCATATCTCGGGAAGCTTTTATGGTAAAACTGTCAATCCTGACCTATGAGATTACTCGTATGTAGAGTCATTATGTCTCACGTTTCATTGTTTTATGATCAAAAGAAGAAAAGTTGTGAAGGTGATAAAAACAGCGCGAATGGTTTCTTGTCTGGCGCACTACCGAGCGTCTTGATATCCAGTAGGGATGTTCTTAGTTATTTGCTAAGTAAAAAATTGTCATGTTATAAAATCCACAATCAACAAATAACTCTTAGAAAAGACTCAAAAACTGCAACTATGATTTGCAGCCATTCTGTAGTTCCCTTAGCGATACAAATTATACATTTTGAGGTAAATAAAAAAATTTGTATCACGTTTCATTTAACAGATAGATTTGAGTTTCCGCAGAGTTCTGGCAAAAAAAAATTCTTCCCATCTTTAACCTTCTTTAAATTGTAGCATTTCCGTCATCCCTTGTCAAGTTTGGTTTGGAGACAAAGCGTTTTCATTTCGTTCCGTTTTTTGAAAAATGGCGCATAGCCGAAACCAGTTTGTCACCCAACCAATCTTGACAAGGGATGTCGGAAATTCGTCCAAAAAGCTACTTCAAAACACCCTGTCGTAATATGAAATCAAGAGTCTTCCTTAAATTATGAACCAAGTGCTGTTGGAACTATTCCGAAACAATGTTAATGTAATTTCGAAAAGTAAGATAAGGACTAAATTGAGAGATTCAACGAGGTACATAATTCTCAAGCTGCTTGTCAGAAAATAGTGTGTCTGCTGACATTAATAATTTTTATTGCCGACGGTTTGCTATAAACAGTTTACTAAACAGCACCGTATTGCGCACTATTTATTCGAGTGGGCGGATATTGAAGTTATACTCGACCACTTAAGGAAGTGGCGGCCCAAACTATCTGGCAGAAAATGGCTTAAGTGTTTTGGCATAACTGCTCGCTATAGACGCAGCTTTATGTATATACATATGCTTTTAATTTAATCAAAATAGTTAGCAGTGTGTTAGTCTATCAGTCTGGTCGTGGGCATAGAGGATATATGCGGAGGGTTTCGTCATTTTGACGATTTTTAAGAGCGAATACGCCAAAATGATGATCTGCGATTTTTTGCGCAGAACCCTTTGCATGTTGACGATTTGTTATCATCACTACCATTTCTCAAACAAATTCAATCTGAGCATGCATGTGCATGTGATAAACATATAAAAATTTTATTTTAGTCTGGCAAGTAAAATGTGTGTGTGTTACCCACTTTAAACCTACAATAAAACTCTGCCATAATAATCGTTTTTGAATATATTTTTGCTAATTAATAGTTTATATGCCTCTTGTAAGTTTTTATGAATACGGCAATTATTATACTGTTAATATATACAAACATTGTTATAAAGAAAATTTTGTTTTTTTTTTATGTTTCAAACCTTTTATTGTTTCTTTAAGGACGTTTAATTGCTCTTTGTTGCATAGAGTGATTCAACCAAAACGCACGATGTTAATTGTAAATAAAACAACAAGTTTTCAGAGAATTATTTCAAAATTTTTTATTATGATAGAAAGATCTATGACAATTATGTGTGACACAATATATCGGACAAATGCTCGCCACGACTTCGGTGGCATACCTCTATCCGATGGTCGATATTTTCAATGACTCTTGACACATAATTGAGGTTCAATGTCGTTAATGTGCCGAATTATCTCATTCTTTAGCTCTTGAATTATTATTGGCTTATTGACGTGCACTTTATCTTTTCAATATCCCCAAAGAAAGAAGTCCAACGGTGTCAGATCACATGATCGTGACTGATTAACATCGACACAACGTGAGTTAACACGGGCATTGAATTTCTCGCACAAAAGAGCCATTGTTTCATTGGCTGTATGGCAAACGCCGCCTGGAACCACATATCGTCCAGGTACATAGCCTCAATTTCTAGCCACAAGAAGGTCATCATCATCTCGCCATAGTGACTCTCAATTAATATCGTGCATGATGGTTGGACCACCCTATACACAAGATTTTTTCTTCTTTTCAGCAAAGTTCTATGTTTGCCTGTATAGTAGTTTTAAGCTACATTTTTTATTAAGAAAACATGTTGAAGTTATAATTATGTGATAATTTTTGACGAATTTCTTTCGAAGCTTTTGACGACTTTTGTAACCAAACTTTGATGATTTTTCACAAAAAACATCGAACACACGATCAGACTCTTGTGTGTTTCATAACAACGAGTGAAGGTCTTATGTTATACTCGGTAATTTAAGTTAGAAAATAATTTGTAATTGTATTGTAACATTTAATAAACACGTAAATAAAAATAAATATTATTAGTATAAAAGTATAGATGTGAAAAAAGCTTTATATAAGTATTTTTATTTAAAGAAAAATTGTATACCCAAAATATGTGCCTACCAAAAGTTTGTTATTATATGTCATTTTGTTTGCCAGAGATGCTACTTGATCTCCAAAAAAAAAGGCAATTAAAAAATTAATTAACTGCCCAAACATCAAAACTAGTCCACAAATTCTGCGACCGCTCTTAAAGGTTAGTGAATCGTACTACGCTGTTTTGTGTAAAAATATACCATACCACAAGGCTAAATAAACGTCTATCTGGTGGAAAATTTTATTCAACATTCTTATTTCACCACTATTGCAACCACCTCATTATTACAGCAAAAAATACTGCAGGCATTTTTTACAATTTTAACCATAGTTTTCAAATGCAGAAACCAACTTTATATAGTGACATCTACCATTTAAGAACTACAAAAGTTTAATTTACTTTCTTTATTGAAAATGGTGATTGTCTTAGCTATATTAAAAGAAAAGCCACCCTCTAAAAGTGCACACTGAGAAGTCTAGATGTATAAAATATTACCACTCCAAGAAACAGTGACGATATATTAACCATAGACAACTAATTATGTATTAACTATTAATTAATTGTGTACTCGTATATATTTAAATTCACTATCCTAAACAATCGCTCGATTGAGCACTGTCACTCAAAAAAGATGCGAAAAAGGAATGATAAATGGATCAAAACAGTACAGAACGTTCTACAGAACAGAACAAAAATACGAAATAAAAAACAACAATTTGAAGTCGCCATGTGAAAAAATTGTACATATTTACTATTAAATTTGATGTTTACTGGAACAAAAATATATCTCGTAACAGCGTCTGTTTCAAAAACAAATTATTAAAGTGTTGCTTTAAATTTGCTTGCATAAAATCCAAGTTTATCAACTGCCTCTTCGCTAATTTTTGCATTGCCACGAATGATGAATTCTAATGCTCTCTACACACTTATGATTTGTGCGTCTGATTAGTACGTCTTATTACAACCCAAGAGGGAACGGAACTGGCACCGAACTTGTTCCTAACTGGTTCTGATCTGACCGATTCGATTTTTCACGCTTTGCCTAAAAGAGTCATGTTACTTTCACACGGCGTTGGCATAGGAGGGACAAATTTATATCTTCTTCTAACTTCGGTTACTATAACACTGCTGTCAGTTATAGTTCGCGTATTAAATACGTATAAATATTATTATTAATAAATATTATTGTTACGTTTATTACTAGTTAAGTAATATGAACGAAAAATGACACTGAAGATGACATTTAACCGAAACCGATAGACTACGTAAATTCGTTCCAAAAATCGATATGATATGTACTATTTCCAGCGTTCCAGAACCTTACTTTTATGCTACAGCCATTAACAGAAGTCATGGTACAAGTGCGCCTAGATCGACACGAATTCCCGGCAGAGAAAATATTGAGCTGTGCGCAGAAATCACACAAAATTAAAATTTTTTGTGATTTCTTTGATGTGTTTCCGCAAGCAAATTACACACACGAATCATTAGTGTATGACTTCTTAAAAGAAATAATAAAAGTATTTCAATAGGTTTATAATAAATTTATAAGATTCCTTTTTTATAATTTAGCATAGTTGTATAAACGAATAAGTAATAAGATTAGGAACTTTAACACTACGTCTTGACTAGCCACAAATTTATTCGCACAAATTTGGGTCTGCAAAATTATCAGATGTTCCTGTTCAGTTTGACCATACATTTTTGTCTCTTATCGAGATCGTATATATGCTTTTAGCATATTTTATATGCGGGTGTTAATAGTCGAGCGCAAACATATATACATACTTTTTATTTTGCAAAGTTTTCTGTGCGAACAGTAAAACGTGCGATGGCTGAACAGATGTATGGCTAGTCAAGACGTAGTGTTGGTCGTGCGTAAGCAATTTTAGAGCCGCCGCCTCCTGTCATAATTATTACCGGCTTCGTACTCTGACCGTGGTGAGGCAAAAATTTCCTTAAAATTAACTTTGAAAAAGATGTGTCGGTTTTTCGTATTTGAAAAAGTTGGACACATGAATAAGATCTTACGCCACAAGTATAATCGAAAGCGAATACAATTGTTTAGAAAAAGCAGCAGAGATATCAAGTGAATTTTTAATTGAAATCGTGTGGAGCTTGGGAGAAAAATAAAATGACACATTTTATTCACGATGTAACATATGTACATTCATATGTATGTACACATAATGAACACAGGAATTTATTAATAAATTTAAGTAATGTCAAATAAAGAGGAGTTAAGTTATTAAAGTTGTAAAAGAGCTATGATACACTGTTAGCAATTATGATCGTCGGGAAAAACTGGTTCGTCCGCAATGGACAACAGTCTGCTGAAGACGATAAGCGAAATTACGATTTCCATCTGGCAGAAGTTAGTTACTTCAACAATCACAGTGCAAGAATGAAAAGTTTTGGCCCGCAAGTTTGCCAGATATAAGTTAAGCTGATGATTTTCACAACACTGAACTTCATTCTTAAAGTCAAATTTATGTATATTACACCTACCAGTTTTTGGTATTATACATAAAGTTATGTTCTACTTGCTGGGTGTAGCCATTGACACCTTTTATATAATAGCAGAAGACGTAAGTATACTAAGTCATATACAATTATAAACTTGGTGCTGCATTTTATACGATTTATTAACCATATACAATATTCCAGCCGTTTTAGATTCCGTGTTATTCTATTTCGGGTATCAAAATGAATGAATGGTTGAAATCAGGACGAATAGATAGCCTAGTTCCTTACATGCAAATGGTTTCGGACATAAAAAACGGTTAAAACTAACTTATGCTGAAAATAAAGTAACCCAGAAATCTTAAAAGTTGCCACAAATTACTGGATTTACCACATATATCACACAAGTCTTTCGGGATCCATTAACACCAACCCTACCTCGTGCAATTAATCCATGTACTGAAATTTGTTCTTACACATTTGCAAAATAACGTTTAATTGATTGATGGACATTTAAATTTGCAAGCATAACACAATGTGCGTGCCAGTGCGGTCATGGTTCTTTTGCTGTTCTTACATGGATATCAATAGTCATTACAACGCCAGATTTTATTTTTAAATATATTAATTTTAATTGAGATTGGATTATTTTATGAATATATTTATTTATGAATAAGAAAAAATGACTTATTCTTAAAATACTTTAACTCAAATGAGAAAAAAATTAATGTTTTAACAAAGAAAAAAAATTAATGTTTAACAAAATCCAACAAACAATTGGGTATTTTAATTGGCTTACTTCCCTCTTTACATTTGCAAAACACACAGAGACTAGCTAGTACACAAAATTTTTAAAATATCCATAAATTATTTAAAATGCGCTTATAATTAAAGGGCATGTCTTAAGTTGAATAGTTATAAGTTATATTCTACCTAATAAAAATTCATAAGCTACACATAAGTTCTGCCGACGTTATGCAAAACTGGAGTTTTTAAATTTAAACTAAACTTAAATATACTTTTATTAAACTGTTTATAGGGTTATTTAGCATTTATCGAGTTTAAATGTGCATATTTGGTACTGTCGACTTTCAAGAAGTTAGACTATAAAATTTTGAGTATCGGTCGCCTTTATTTTCTTCTAACTCCCCTATATTGAAAATAGTGGGCATCTTTAAAAGCAGTCCCCGGAGCAATTTAAAATAAATACGGACTAACTACATGGTATGACTTTGTGGCTGTGAATACCAAGTGTGTGTCATACGGCCCATTTTTCCTTCAAGGCGATTTTTCTTTTGCTTCTTTATTCACTTGCCAAACAAAAGCCTCAATCGAAAACAACTAATTCTGCAATTTGGAAATTAAGCTTGAATATGCAAACATAAGCTTGTTATATTACCACGCTGTCAGTATTATTAAGGCGCACATAAAGCACACTGCCGTGCATCTGGCCAAGTTCAGGCCTAAAGCACACAAGAAACCATTCCCGATGGTATTACTCCCCTCATAACTTTGCATCCTTTTAACATAAAATAATGAAACTTGAAGCATAAGGACTCTACGTATAAGTTTGTAAGTTGCCTAGAAATGGGATGGTATTGTACATATTAAGATCTTGGTTCTAATTTTGATTTCAGTATTTTTTACGGCCGAACTTTTTGGAACTTGGCGATATTTTCACATTTATGTTCTTGTACTGATATGATTAAACAAATACATATTTATATCATAAGAAATATTTTTGTATGTCAATTTACGTATATATTTCAAGGTGCATTTTAAGTTAACATAATCTAAAGAGCTTTTAGAATTATATTTATGAAAGAGCATCTAAATAAATATTAGTAATTTAAGCTTTCTGCTCCACATAATCGAAAAACTGTGGGGCAATAATCAAGAGCAGATGGTCTTAAAAGTTTATAAACTAAAACTCTCACACAAACGCACACTTAAGAACACTAACAACAAAGACGATATCGAAATCAGATAACAAAACTACCTGAGCAAGGGACATTAAATACATATGAAGAAGAAATAGAAGGAAAGGCAACAAGTTATACCATATATACGATTGTGAAGTGAAAACGCAGTAATCAACCTTATAATGCTTTAAGTTGGCTTGCTTATTTTTGTTTATTCCCCTTACACGATTATAACAAGCAGTCTACTACAAAAACAATGTGAACGAGAGCTATGATGATGACAATGATGGCGACTATGGATATGACAGCAACCACGGGAAGCATAGAAAATCACTTGTCGAACTTTCTTTTTAAACATGTATAGAACGGGAGAAAACAAACATGCTTCAATTTATTTTACTTTAATGCAAGTCTATATACAGTCTTGTCGCCAAGGCTTGGCTACAGAGTTGAGAAACGCTTCGAAAGCTTTAATAATTTCTACAAACATACCGAAATCCAGGCAAATGGAGTATACAAAGTCGAGCTTTAGTGACTTGTAATGCAAGCAAATGAACTAGAGCTGAGTGCCAGCCTTCCAAAGCAGGTCAAAGAGTGAGCGCACAACATGAGATCAACCACCGTATTAGAGAAAGAAATGCAAACGTAGTAACGTGTGTTTTCAGTCTCTTGTTGTTATTAAGTCGAAGAGGTTGTGTTTTTCTGTTAGTGTTGTTGTAGCCGTTGCCTCGACTTACTCGCTCATTTTCGTTTGCTGTTTTTGTATTCAAGAATATTTTATTGTAGATAGGCAAGTGCCTTTCTTGTGCTAGGTGTTTTTACATTGAGTAAGTTTATATGCAAGATGGACGGCCATTATACAGCTCATATTTACAACGACTACAAAACACGTAATATCTTGAGCCTTGCTGAGCGTGTCAAAGTCATACGCGAAAACGATAGACATTTGATACGACCCAGTTTGCAAAGCTTGGCACAAAAATTTGAATGCAGTTCGAAACAAATTAAAAATATACTTTTAAATCGTGAATCAATCTTGCAGTCGTATAGAAGCGATGATGCGGGTGTGGAAAAAGAGGTTCCCACTCGTGACGACGTATTGCAAAAGAGGCAAGAGAAAATTGATTTTCTTGGCAAAGTCATGTACGAGTACATACAGAGAGTATTGTATTTTAATCACAGCATTGATGATCGGAAATTTCGACAAAAGGCTTTGCAGATAAAAGAATGTATTGCAGTTGAAAACTTTCAGCCCACCCACGCTTGGTTGGAAGATTTTAAAATGACCTATGGTATACCAGCCTTTGATTTGCAATCATTACGCAATAATATCGTTATAACCGAGGCCAAGCGACCTCACTTGAGTTCCATGGATATCATACAATATGTCAGTCGCAAGGAACAGGAGCCTCATCCAGCAGCTAATCCTAGACATGTGGCGAAAAAGTATGCAAGTGCCGGTTTAAATGGTGGTAGCCGTTTCAATTCGCCTAGCAATCGTTCTAGTCTTGAGCCGAAAATAACCTATGACATTGAGGATGAAGAAGATGAAGAATTACGAAAGTTAAATTTTAATGGTTCGCATCATAAATCGTCAGCACAACAGAATGACTGTTTAATTTCCGAAAAGTATTCGGTCAAAAGTCAACCTTCATCACCATTTCCCGATATAGAATCTGTCGACGAAGCCCTTAAACATTTGAAAGCTTTGGAGGAGTATGCCATGTTGCACGATAATTTTCGAGCTATTGGTTTGTTAACGCAGTTGGAACAAATTTTGCAGAAGCAAGACAAGAAGAAAGAACATTTTGTTTAAACCATTACACTTTGTTTTAAATGCGTTTTGTAGTATAATATTTTCTTGACATTTCACTAAATTATTTATGTACATATCAATATTTAAAATGAATTAAAACTTTTGTAAAATTAGTTTATAAATTAAAGAATATATGCAATATAAGAATATATATATGCATGTATAAAATATAAAGATCTCGAAATTATAATGGCCTTACCGGTTTACTCGGATGTTTTATCTGAAAAGAAACAAATATGTATGGACTTTTAAATATCAATCAATATAAAATTTGTTAAATTGAATATCTGAGCAAATATCTATTTTTTTTTTTAAATCAAACAAAAAACTAGTGAAAACGAGATCAAAAGCGTATAACTTTACTTTGTGCCTGTAATAGAATTGAATGGTGTTTTAAAAATCATGGTCTTTCTATAACCAAGATAGCCAAGTTTCACTACAGATGGAGCCGAATTACAATAATCTCTCGATATAAAATAAAATATCGAAAACATCAGTTTGTAACTTGGCCATGAAGTTACTGATATCGGGTTCATAGTTCGTTAGCGCGGTACGAATTAATTCCGTTAATTTGTCATTTGTGAGTTGTGAACGGTGCTTTGATTTTATAAATTTCATTGTTGAAAAAAGTGACTCCAAAGCAAATCGACAACAGGTAAACTCACGGGCGAATTCAAAGTATTTCAGTTAAAAAAAAACTCAGCTGCGCTGGTGAGTTCACCAGTTTAGCCTACCCTGAGTGACTCACAACAATATGTTGTGCCGAATATGGACAGTTCTCTACAAGCAGCCTTCTTTAAATTGGGATACTTTGATTGTGGCACTAGTTTTCAAAACTCATTTGCATTGTGATGATTTGTGATGTATTTTAAGACTGTAATCTTCTTGAAGTTCAAATAAATTCATTTCTCCTCAATTTTTGCTCATAATTTTTAAAGAGTTTTTTTTAGACGTGAAAAGTGATTGAACATTTGTATACCTAAATCCCGTATTTATTTTTAATAAAACTTAGAATCGTTTAAATAACTTTATCTTGTAATGCTACGTTAAGGGATTCAGGAGGCTCCATTATATCAGTAAATGATATACAGTCTTTAATCCATTCATCATCCTTTAATTCCGGATAGTCTTTTTCTTTGAGAAAATTTCTGATAAGTTCCATTAAATCAACAAATCGGATTAGAACAATATAGGTAGGTGGATAACCATCGCACAAGGTAGTAAAATTTTATATCTTGATGATGATCTTCAAGGTCCAATTCTTCAAAAAAGTTATCGAATTTGATATACATAAGTATGTAGCACAGCTTTCACTACAACCTACATTTTTTCCTAACCTTAGAAGATAATTTTTGTTGCAATTTCCGCCACTTTTTTATATGGATTTTGATATCCGACACTACGACGGAACTACCTTGATTTCGTCCGTGAATCGACCTGTTATTAATTTCTCTTGCTTCAGACAATAAAAGAAGGTATTCTTACAAAAATATTCTGCAATTCTCGTTCGTCTTGTTTTTGTTTAAATCTATGAATGAAAAACAAAAGAATTTGCAAGTACATGCAAGCAAATCTGTGTGCTTTTCCATTCTTCGTAACTCTCTCACCAATAAACTCAGACTTGCAGCAGGAAAACTGCAGCGAGTGATAATAATCAAATCCCTTAATGTAAATACAATCTATTATTGAATTGACTTCCCCTCTCTACGACATTAATTTGTTTACTAATTATTTAGCCATTTTTTGGGAATTTCAAACATTAAAAAATACCGCAAATAGTATGTGTGCCACTAACTGTTTAGAATCTATGAATAACACAATGGCCTGTTATTGCAATATTTGGATTACTTTTAAATGAGGGTGTAAAATTAAAAATTTAATGCATGCAATCCATATATACATTCATACATAGGTCTATAGATACTTTTGTATTTGAGCTGCTAAAACCAGTTCGAGGAAGCACATTGTTTTAAATTGGCCTTACTCATTTTAATATAAAAAAAGTATTTTAATGTGCATATGTATTTAGTTTATTTCCATTGAGAGAGTGTCATGAGAGAGGGAAAATTTCAGATCAGAAAAAATTCATATTCCTCGCTCTTTGTAAGAATAACATCTCTTTGCTGGTTAACAAGTCTCAGTTGTATTTTAGCTTTGACAGTAAGAGCATCGATGTTGTATATTTCAGTGTAAGAAGTGTTTATTTTTTTTGAGTTTAACAAACGCTACCCATGTACGAGTATAGTAGATATGTAAATATGTAGTACTGTATATAAGAATATATAAAATAGTATCGCAGGTAGAGCTGCCAAACAAGAGCCAAAATCCCTTGTGGAAAATACGTGCTTTAAATCTTGTTGACATCACAGTGAATATTTGTCTGGTAAATTTAAAAAGTTTTGGTTGACTACTTGAATTTTAGCAGCGTAAATGGGTTTATACATTTTATAATATGCAATTTTATATGACAATTGGGTATCAACCTATTTGTTATTTGATGGTAAAGACTACATACGAAATACTAAGGTATTTATTAAAGAACTCTCTAATATTCATTTTATCAACTTTAGGGTACAGATACTTAGACGCAGTAGTGTTTCTACATGTCTGTATGTACTTTGTTAAAAGTACATTGTTAAGTATCGTTAGAAAAAGTCCAAAACTGTTTAATCCTTTAATCTTATGTTCCCATTACAAATGCAGTCCTCAAATTCAACTGGAAAAATTTTCAAATATAGGGTTAAACCCATAATTTTGCCAGCGTTGATCTCAGACATGGAAATGTCATATTTAGAATTTGTACTAAACTCCACCAATAAAAGTACTTACACTATGTCTTGACTAGCTACAAATTTGGTTGCATATGGGAAGAGCGTCGGCAGAATAACGGGAAAATGTCTTCGTGATCTTCTGTGTGAAGAATACGTGTAGATGTTCCTGTTCAGTTAGAGCATAATTTCTTCTACAGACCGCATACATATACAATTTTTTTTTTGCCTGTGTGCATTTTCTTTGTGTGGTGGCAGAACAGCGTTGTGCGAACAACTATTCAGACAACTTTGTTTGAACAAGAACATACCACCACCAGCGACGATCTTCACGTGCAAAATCCTTGTGCGAACAGCAATATGTAGCTAGTCAAGACTACATGTTACAAAAAAATATAAAATACACTTAATTTTCACAGTATACGCGTCAAGGCATCCTACGCTTACTAACTAACTAGACGCGACAACTCACAACAAAATTACCTCGATTATATAAGAGAGATAAAAAAACCTTATCGTTTCTAATTAAGCTATCTCTTTCATATAATCGGGTTAATTTAAAATTTTGTACGTAAAAACGCATAACACCTGATTACACGCTTTTTCGAATGTCATTGTTGGGTATTCTGTTTATATTCTGTGCTTATGTTTTCTATAACTTGCTTCATACAACTGAACTGATTTGATGGTAAAGACTACATACGAAATACTAAGGTATTTATTAAAGAACTCTCTAATATTCATTTTATCAACTTTAGGGTACAGATACTTAGACGCAGTAGTGTTTCTACATGTCTGTATGTACTTTGTTAAAAGTACATTGTTAAGTATCGTTAGAAAAAGTCCAAAACTGTTTAATCCTTTAATCTTATGTTCCCATTACAAATGCAGTCCTCAAATTCAACTGGAAAAATTTTCAAATATAGGGTTAAACCCATAATTTTGCCAGCGTTGATCTCAGACATGGAAATGTCATATTTAGAATTTGTACTAAACTCCACCAATAAAAGTACTTACACTATGTCTTGACTAGCTACAAATTTGGTTGCATATGGGAAGAGCGTCGGCAGAATAACGGGAAAATGTCTTCGTGATCTTCTGTGTGACCGCATACATATACAATTTTTTTTTTGCCTGTGTGCATTTTCTTTGTGTGGTGGCAGAACAGCGTTGTGCGAACAACTATTCAGACAACTTTGTTTGAACAAGAACATACCACCACCAGCGACGATCTTCACGTGCAAAATCCTTGTGCGAACAGCAATATGTAGCTAGTCAAGACTACATGTTACAAAAAAATATAAAATACACTTAATTTTCACAGTATACGCGTCAAGGCATCCTACGCTTACTAACTAACTAGACGCGACAACTCACAACAAAATTACCTCGATTATATAAGAGAGATAAAAAAACCTTATCGTTTCTAATTAAGCTATCTCTTTCATATAATCGGGTTAATTTAAAATTTTGTACGTAAAAACGCATAACACCTGATTACACGCTTTTTCGAATGTCATTGTTGGGTATTCTGTTTATATTCTGTGCTTATGTTTTCTATAACTTGCTTCATACAACTGAACTGATTTTAGTTTTTTGACAAAGGCGTAGTATGTGAAAAGACGCGGTGTAATCCATAGACTACTAACTAGACGCGACAACTTATAAAAACATTACCTCGATTTTATAAAAGAGATAAAAAACCTTATCGATTCTAGTTTAGCTATCTCCTTCATATAATCGGGTTAATTTTAAATTTTGTACGTAAAAACGCATAACACCTGATTACACGCTTTTTCAAACGTCATTGTTGGGTATTCTGTTTATATTCTGTGGTGTAATCGACTCTAACACACGTTATTATTGAGTTAAACGACTTTTTGATAATTGAAAAGTAAAATAAAATCCAATTTATACGAATTTTTAAAATCTTATCATTTTTATTTGTAGGCGAACGAGGTAGAAATAAAATAAAAATTATTTCACTTTACATTCGTCGCTGTTCTTCTTATTTTATTGAAAAATCAACACTGCACAAAAAGACATGTCTGTGTTAAAAGAAGTTTTTATTAGATAATTTTTAACAGAATTAAAAAAATATATGTCTGCAAAAAATGGGTTAAACTGATGTAAAAAAGTATTATAGCATAAAACTACGGGCGGAAATTTGACAGCTATATTTTGACAGCTATTTTTTTTTAAATTTTCTAAAAGTTTCGACTTTTAATTTGATTAAGGTTACATTTTTACATAAGTGCGATAGTGTAGACATACCATGTAATGAAAATTCTTTAATTTTGAGTATCTTGACAGTCAGAATCATTACCGTAGAATTGTCTCTGCAAAATACTTGCATAGTTTTGGTTGACAATACTCCAAAATATGACGATTTAAAAGATCGAATTTTTGAAAATACCAAAAACTGGAAAATGTGTCGAACCATGAAGTTATTTTTTAATAAGTTACATAAAAACACTTTTCAGAATTAAATTCGAATTTACGGTACATCGATTACATTAGTTGTGTTCATTTACTTTACTGGTAAATATTAGCAACGAGAGAGTAACAAGAAATTTTCCAAAATTACTCTCAAAAATGTTAAAAAGTAAATGAACACTTTACTAGCTAAAATTTGCAAGTTAAAGTAGTGTTGTAATGTATAGGTATATATGAGTATTCAATAACTACCCCTATATTTTTTGGAAAAATTTTACATATATGTATATTATTATAAAAATGATGTGATTATGGTCATTTATATTCAGCATTATCGTGACTGGCGTTTTTCGAGTACGGCTTGTAATAGAATAATGAAAAGTTTTGCAATTTTATTTAATATACTACTAGACGTAGTCGAAATACGATAAAGGTGATTAGCTACTTTTGAATGAAATGAAAGAATAAAATATCTATTTTTAATTAGTTTATACGTTATAACAGCCTGCCTACCACATAGAATTTTTATTTCAAACACCGGAAATAACAACAGAATAAGGTCGCAGAAATGTTTATTTCCAACTTTGTGATTTATTTTCCAAGCGATTTTCATAAAATGGGGTTTTTAATGCATATTAGAATGAGCATGCGTTAATAGATATTATTATTTTGACAACTTATGGCGTTATTATTATAATAATTATATAATATTAAGTATTTTGTAATGTGATTTTATGAAGAACTATTTATGTAAATAAACACTAATAAGAAACTACATTAAACAAATATGAGTTGAAAAGGAGCATTTTTGTTCGTTATTGTCTAACATTAATGCTCCGCCTTTGCAATCGTTTACAAACTATAATAAAAATAAACAGCCGGCGAAAAACGGGTTAAATATATTTTTTAAAGGAAACAAATTTAAGCAATTTTCATTTTCATTGTTTTACTACAAAATAAAATATCAAAAGCAGTAGAAAAGTAATTTAATAAATTATGTGTTAATTTAAATTTATTTGCAAATATATATTTGAACTTAGTGTAAATTACCGAGTAGCTACGTACTCATAATATTTATAACACTAAAAATTAAAGAAAAAAACAAAAACATTTCAGAGGCAGTTAAAACCACAGGTTTAGCCATCTTATTTTGCTTCTGTTGTTCCTAAGTTACACAAAAATAAATGTATCTTTTTAATACTTTTTATCGTTTAAAAAGTTTACATTTACTTACAATTTCTTAAATTTTCTAAAATGTTTTTATTTTCAACTTAATTTAGAAATATTGTTTTGTAAACATAAACACAAAACAGCTGTTTGAATAATTATTGCAAGTAAAAATTTTACTTGTAAAAACTTGGAAGAATTTTTCTGTCTCTCAATTTTTTACGCTCTTTCGACGCTCTCTCGTTGCAAATTTTTTGGGTTAATGAAATTTTTAGTAAATGAACACAGCTATTATAAACACAACACTTGCAGCTAAACAGTACACAACAGGGATGCCATAATCAAAAATTTGCTCCAAATTCTAGTAAAATCTACCAAAACCTATATATGTATATGTATTTTTTTTTAATTTATTTAAAATTGTCCAAGCTTGAAGGTATTTTTTTAAAAAATTATATTTTTATTCTTCGATATTTCGCTACTACATTGTGTAGCATCATCAGGAAATAAAAATTACGAGCCAATTATATATTAATGAAAAAATATTGTCACAAAAATTCAAAAATTTTCCAAAGTTAACAGAAAACAAAAATAACATGAGGTTTTTTTTAAATATTTTAAAAAATGTAAATACAGTTAACGAAACTTAACATTAATTCAAAAACCCCTAAAAACATACTTATATTAACTATCTTATTCTATGAACTACGTGTCTATAAATCTGTGCAACATTATCCGTGTCCGCCTTAAAATTAATTCTTTGTGTTTTTTTTTATGAAAACTCAGTTTTTAAGTTAAAAATTCGCAAGCTGGACATGTATTTAACAATGAAAAGAAATGCATTGTTTGGAAATGCATAAATATACATATCTGAGACGATGAAAGGAAGAGTGGCCTAATTCATAATTAAGTTATATTGAGATTTTATTTGCAGTAATTTAATTTACGTGGTTTGCAGGTATCGATTACGATTTAACAATCAATTTTCTAGTACTTCAAAATGTTTAGATGGTGTACTTGAGATCATAGATCTACATTTATTTCTATTTTGTTTGTTTGTGGGTTAGGCCATTCTTCCACTCATCGCCTCATTTGTATGTGAAAAGATGTGGTTCAAACAAGTTCGATACGTATAATTATTCTAAGATCATTGTTGTGTTAATAGTTTTCATATTTAAGATACTTCTTAGTTTTGTTTTTATTAAATTTAGCTCTACAGTAGCTTCATTGTGTGGAAGGGATATAGGTAATCAATTAAAAATAAAATTTCAAGCCACTAAAACGACTTTCCTTTAAACCATTATTAATAGTACTTACACTTTCCCAAAACACGTTTGTATTTGTACCATTGTTTAAAGAAAAATTACTAAGACGAAGCATATAAATTTGCTCGGACATACCTATCTCTTACTTTGTATAGGTAAAAAATGTGCTATTTAAAATAGGTTGCCCTAGACCTCTAGAAATTGCACGTAAACCATATTTTTTAATTTTTGTAACTGTATCAAAAATTTGTACAATTTTGAACGAACCACCAATCTACAATATTTTTCACAAACTGGAAAAATCGACCAATTTTAGTCTGATCAGAGCAAAGTGGCAGCCCTGGTACAACAATATTATATAACAATATATAATATGATAAACTCAAAATGCTTTGCATATATGTAAAATTAAAAAGGATTTTTTTTTTTCAAAAAGTACAATAATAAAATATAAAATAATATCTAAATGCGTACAAATACGGAATAATACTACATTATTATGTACATACATGTATAATTTATGTTATTTATACTATAGTGTAAACTACAAATATTACCATTTAGCATAAATTTGCCGGTTCTGTAATTTTTTTCCTCTCTTTTGTTGTGGTGGCTTTGTTTTTGAGTGCACGTTTTTTTATTTACAAAATAGTTGTTTGTGTTTTGCATTAGAAAACAGCTGTTGAGCAAAAGCAAAACAATAACAAAATCAAGACAACAATAAAATAAAGAACACTTTTTTATAATTAGTGAGTGCCGATGCGTGCATGAGGGGTACATTTTGCATTTATGCAGTCAAAGGCAAATCTTGTATTATAAAACTGGTTTTTGCTTTAGCCTTTTAGTACTTTTAATAATAATTTTTTTCGAAAGACTTTATTCATAAAACAGGTTTTTTCTCTTTCTTATTATAGTTTCAAAATCTGGTTTTGAATCAACAACTTAACAACAATAATCAGCAATATTTACCAAAGAGGCCTTTCAAGCGATTTTATTGGCTCTGTAGCAGTTTGTTTAAAGTCACACAGGCATCGTTTTTTGGAGTGTAAATAAAACTGGTTTTTCGAAAAGGAACAAGTTAACCCGGTTTTAGATTTTCTGAACTCAATTCAATCTTGTTTTTAACATTATTATTGCTGTTACTACTGATGTTTTTGCTAACAACTTTATTTTAGTTGAACGTAAAAAAAATATTGTTATTTTAAATTCTGTTTTCAACAACTTTGAACAGTTTAGTCATTGATATAATATGGCTCAGGTGAGTTTAAAAATATTTAATTAAATACATATTTGAAAATGCAAATAAAATTGTAGTGTTTAACAATAATGGAAAGAGTACATACATATATACAATATTTATTAAAGTGATTTAACATGCATGAAATAAATGAAAGTATGGTGGATTTTGCAAAAGCAAAATTTTTAAATGTTAATTGTGGGTGCTCAAAAATAACAAGTATAAAACCGTCAAATACACGAATACATACTTATACATATATATGTACATTTAGAGAATACAGTAAAACTTCTCTCAACGCAACCCCTAGATTATTACACCTCAAAAATTGTTCACATTATGTAACTTTTCAAAACGAAAAAAAATCAAAAATATTTAAAAATCCCACTCGAAATCAGGGTTAATAGAATAAATGTCATTGTTTTAATCAGAGACCCAGACGGTTATACGTTTTAAAATTCATTAAAGTTTGCTTCTTGCTTGGAATGTAATAGTAATTTCTCAAGTGTTATTTTTTGCTTTGATAATGTATGTACTCTGGAGATAGTATTGACCTCAAATCAGCTTGGTTAGGGGGAAAAATTCTCTTCCTACAGTGATTTATTATCTGCCAAAAATTAAATAAAACAAATGTACTTTTATTTGCCAAGCTGGCAGGTTGCCTAGAAATAAAATGATATTGGTCCTCACTTTGATCGCAGTACTTTTAACGGCCGAAATTTCAGGATAGGGACTTATTTACACATTTATATTTTTGTGTTGTCTCCTTTCTCTTCACGTTATTTTTTATAAATGTACAAAACTTCGTTTAACTTAAAATTTCAGCTCTCCAGCTATTATTAAAGTGTACCTAGATGAAATCAGAACATTCTGATTTCTTATTCTCCAAGACCTACATATGTACCAAATTTCAGTTCTCCAGCTATAGTGGAAGTGCCCCATAGTATTGATAAGTGAGTCAGTGAATAGGTACTAAAAAAATGCAGTTTTTATATCTTCATATCTCGGGAAGATTTTTTTTAGTAAAACTTTCAAACCTCACCTAGGTTACCTATATGTAGAGTACTTATGGTTTAAGATTCATTATTATGATCAAATGAAGCAAAGTTAGGAGGTGTGTATTACACAATGCGCCTTAAATAAAACTCACAGAATAAATATTATTTTCCAATCAAATAAAAATTAATGCAGGCGAAGGTAGTCTGCGTAAGAAGGATTATGTTGCGGTCCGTGGTTTTAATAACTTTAAAAATACTATTTACGAATTCTTTGTCCTAATTTTAAATCATTAAAGCAAATATATGATATCATTAGTTTCAAAACATTTTATTGGTATACTCTCAAATCATATTCTTCTTTCTCTTACAGGATCTTAATTTTAATAAATTTATAGATGTCGATAATACTGTCATTAAACCAAGTCCACAACGTGTCCGTAACATATTGACGCTAGATGAAAAAATTGCTGTCATCAAAGCCTACGAACAACGCCCAATGTACAAGAAAGTTGCGCGCATGTTCAATTGCAGTTGGGAGCAAATTAAAAATATCATCACAAACCGTGTAGCCATAATGGAATTTTATCATGCAGCTAAAAATAAAACTAAATATGAAGCCGAAACTGAAGACGACTTACAAATGGATTTAAAGCAAAGAAAAATTAAATTTCTGGGAGAATGTGTTTACGAGTGTATACAGCGTTTGCAATATCATGCGAAGTTGCCCATAACGGAGGAGCTAATAAGACATAAAGCTTTAGAATTTCTAGATGTTTTACGCATACCAGGATTTTCACCTACAAAAAAGTGGTTAAATTTATTCAAGGCCACCTATAATATTACATTGTCTAACAAACAGATTTCCATATATACCAAACCCCAACTGTCACTGGATATAAAAGATATCATGACATATTGTACAAAAATAAAAACAAGCAAGTGTTTGTTTGCAAAATACAATAAACATGATGTTAAGAATGCCGAATATGAAGCGAAGCGTTTGCGTAAAATGAACTTTTTAAAAGAGGCTCTTAAGGAATACTTGTTGAGAATTAAATTTCATCATAAGTCCATGAAATCGGATACATTGTCGCTGCGTCAAGTAGCTCATGATTTTAATGACATTTTAAAAGTTCAAGACTTTGAACCCACTGCAGAATGGATAGAGAGTTTTAAAAAGCAGTATGATAGTGAGGAATGCTTAGCGAATGCTAAGAGACCGCCCTTGAGTTTGGATTTAAAGGATATATTGAGTTATTGCAGTCGTATGCAAAACAAAACTAAAGACAACACCATTACACTGGCTCCTAAAGAAACTGCACTACAAATGCGGGTTTTGCCCAAGTATCCTGGCAATAACTTCCCTGAATCTGGTTTAAAATTTCAACAAAATTCGATTATTTATTTAGATGAAGAAGCAGGAGAAAGGGATGTTAAACCCGACATAGAAGAATTACGTGGCACAAAAATAAATTTGGAGCAACCGCCACCGTTAAAAATACGCAGAATAGAATCAATTAACAATGACCCAGAACTTCAGCATAAAATACCGGCCCATATTGAAGTGCGCAAAATACCCTTGGTTACCATAAAGCAAATACCTAAAGAACCACTTAAAGAGCAGGCCAAACAAACCGCTAACACTTTTGTTTATATACAAAACCCGCCAATTAACTCTATTAAAGAAAATGTTAAGTCTTTAACACCTCAACCCAACATTGTTAAAATTAAAGAAGAAACCTTGGAAGACAATAATTATATATTGCCAACAAATACGCAACCTTCACAACAGCTAAGAATACAACAAGTACATCAACTAGCTTCTCCCACAATCCTCTGCCCTGTGCAAAATCATCCTTCTATTCACACTTCATCTAATCCAGCGGATGATGCCGACAGTGAAGAATTGCCGCGACATGTTACAAGTTTTAAAGACGTGCTACTGCTTCTTAAGCCCTTGGAAGAGTATGCTATGCTTAAAGAAAACTATCGTGCTATTGGTCTCATAACTCAACTAGAAGAGGTTTTAAAAAATGAACCCGAAGGTAATAACGGCGATGAAGAATTTATCGTCTGAAATTGTATCGACTGTATGAAATTTGAACCAAAATTGAACTTTGTTTTAAAATGTAATTTTGTACAAAAGATTTAAAATCGTTAATTAATTAGCACTAACTTAGTAGTAAACAAAAGTTTTTAGAAGTTCCTTTACTACGTTATTTAATTAATTAATTAATTATAGTTGTTAAAAAAAATCAAAAGCTAACCAAAATCTAAAATAATATTTTTAAACCTTTTTGTTAATAAAGCTATTGAATTTTGCTTAAATTTTAGAGATTTTTTGAATATGAAAAATTATAGAAAAATATATATTTACGGTTCTACTTCTGCTACTTACGGTTCTACGTCTGCTGGTTCCACTTGCAACAAACGGAATGATAAAATAAGTATTCTAACACCGTTACAGTTTATACTAGGACATTTTTTCCGGTACGATACCGCTGCTCAAACGAAAATACTCAAACATTAAAGTATTATTAAATAAAAATTATAATGTATGATGAACATATTCGCATACAAAATTAAAAACGTTAACCATTATGCATGTTTTTATGTTACTTCCCTCGCTTATCTCGTCAACTAAACAATTTTTTGATGTTAATTGTGTTAATTGTCGGAGAGAGAATAATAGATTGAACCTTGGCCTCGATGCAAATTATGCAACCACTGTTCCGGTGTTCCGAAATAAATTAAATTCTAAACAGCTTGGCTTATTGGTTTAACAACAAGCAAATATATGGATGGCATATATGTATACCAATATACAAGGACTATTAAATAATTATAGCCAACTACAAATAATAATAGAAACAAAAAAAAGCCTGAGTTTAATATATTATCTGAAACTCATTTAACCATGGACGTGAACGAGGAGGAAACGCAGTTTAGATGATACAATAAAGTTACAAGATTATTCAACTCAACAGGAACATGCGGAGTAACAATTTATTTCCAAAAATTATGGAATGTCAGGAAAATTGACTAAAAAATTATTGCTTCCAAGCATAAATTTTAGTTACCGCACCTAGTAGTGCCGAGACGGAGGTTATAGAAGCATTTAAAGAAATAGTAGAAGATATAAATAAAATAGACTGTGATATAATATTAGCAGGCGATTTTAATATAAGTAGATTGGTGCAAAGAAGCATTTTATAAAAATATAATTAATAGTGTACTTAATGACATCAGACTGAAACAAATAGTGACCGATTTCACATGAATAACGAAGATCTCGAAAACTGTGATAAACTATAGTATAACAAATAATCGGAATATAGCGGCAAAATTAATTACTCATACAAAATATCAGATCATGCAGCAATTGATATAATAATAGACAACACTAGGTACAATACAATAAAGGGCAATTACAAAATAACTGAATTATATAAATATAATATAAATCAATATAATAGAGAGATAAGGAACATACAGCAAATAAATAATGATTTAATGAACGAAGTTAATATAGTTCGCTTATGTACTCATCACGATTTTATATGCATAATTACAATGCGTGTCGAAATTGCTTTCTTTCGAATTGAAATACAGAGTAGGATCCTAATATATTATTGCCACTAAAAGTGCACACGCGAAAACAAAAATACATTAAGATAATACATGAATATTGAAACAGGATAAATCACCTAAAATCAAAATGCATAATATATTATGTGCAGAAGTAGGTTAACATATGTATATTGGTACCAAAATAGGTGAAAACTCAACTCGAGGCTTTACGCTGTCTATGTACTCAACTGTCATCATAAATAAACCTTATTTTTTTGAATTAAGTTTAATTGTTAAATACGATTTCAAGGGCCTATGAACTCTGAAACTTTCGTGTAATTTAAAAAATATAATTTAATTAAGATCTTTCATCTAAATTATGATATCACTGTACATAGTATTATATTCAAATATGCACATCACTAGAATTAAAGTATCAATTTAACCTAAGAAACCAAATTATCATTACATTTATTCAATTTTTGTATTATTCTGTTACTTTACCAATATTTAAAGTTGTTGGTAATTTTCATTGGCAAAAGTGATACGACATTTTGCTGTCACTTGATATTGTTTTCAAAAGATGTATTCAATTCCATGCTATCAGTCTGATATGAGTGTCTGGTGTGTTTGGATGCACCAATATATGTAAATTTGTTGAGTAGGCTCGTGGGAGCACAAAAGGAAACAGAAATAGTTACTACGGAGGTGGCAATTCCACTAGTATTTTATTTTTCGTATTATCTTAATGATGTAATCACTTGCATTAATTTTAGTTTATGGATGGCGCTTTATCATTTTGGTTAAAAAAATTATTTTATATGAAAAAATGTAAACAAAAAAAATTATTAATAAATTGACAAAACTGCGATTTTTCACTACGTATACGCCACACAATGCCATTCAAACTAAAAAGCGGAAACACATTTCGCAAAACAAATTCGTTACCTAATTCGGCCATGTATCCGGCTTCGTTTTCTATAAAACAGGCTGTAAGTCTGATTATATTAGAGGTTGAAGTGCATTACTTCTCACCTACATTTGAAATATTACGTACCGTTTTTCATAATGTTTCTACACTTTTTAATACAAATGCTTAGAATATTAATTTTCCATCCCTGTACTTTACCATAGTCTCGCGTGTAACCAAATTAATGCAGTTGAAGTTTAGCAGCACTTGTGAACGTTTTGTTGGATGGCGGATTGTTTTCATTGCAAGTGTAAGAAGAGAAATTTGTAAATATTTGACAACTCTTAGTTTGTTTTGTTTTGTGATTCGTAAACAAACTTAAAATAAACTTGTCAATTCGTTAACGGCGGTGGTTGATCAAAACAGTGCCGACGGATGTTTATTGTTGATTGTCACCAACGATTTGTTAAAAATATTTTATGTTTTACATCGTTTAATATAAACAATAACCAAAAGCAAAAATTTACGACTAAAACAAGCAAATGAATAATTTTCTGCTTTTAACACTCATTTTAAAAATAACTACATATGGTTTTTTTTACCGAGCTTGTGTTTTGTTTCCATAACTCAATGGAAATAGATAAAAAATGTTCTATTAAAAAATTGAAAATGTAAAATAACTAATGGGGAACTTTGATTGCAAAAGAGATGAATGTTCTTAATGCAGGTTAAACTATGTATTGTAAACCATCTATTTTCTGAATTTTACCCTTACATTGGTGCCGAAGTAGTTAAAATACATTACAGAGTTTTACATCATTTACTAAAACGTTGGTAAAAATCTAATTTATTATGTACAATATCAGCTAAGTTAATACAGTTGGCTGTACTTGCAGATCGGCCGCTTACAAGAGAGGCAGCTCGTATTCAAAGGTAACATTGGGAGCGGCTTTGCGCCGGCACCAACCCGTGCAACTTTGGTCTGTGGTGTTTGTTTTTAAATCTAAAATTATGTGAGCATTAGAAAAAAAGAGTTATTAAAAACAATTTAAATTAATTATTTTAAGAATCTGAGAATTCTACTTAATATTACGTTATTTTTATACAACAATATTTGAAAGTGTTAAGATAACGTGTAAGTTTTTGCTAATTAATAATATATGTGTATTTCTACTAAACATTTTCAGAATGCAATAAGGAGAAATGTATAGCTAGTGTTATCAAATTCACCTGTCATACATATGCATATGTGTATGTACATATTAGAACGTCTAGTTTTCTTTTGATTTAACTACAATACGAATATATACATTTGTATATACATACATATTAAGCCATATCAGTCTAATTGGATGCTGGAGTTCTTAAAATCCCTGAGTCCGCAGAGTGATTTTCTCATAGAGCGTATTTATGTTTTTGGTTTAGTGTTGATGAAGTTTTATTTTTATATCGCTAAGTGCGTTTATGAACATTGTCAAAGTTTTTTCACGTCATTTTCAGTTCTTAAAATCCCAGTCATGAATTCCCTTAATATCTCGCAACAGTTAACAACTGGTTCTGTTTAAGTACAAGTTTATTGTTTCCACAGTTTTTTATTTAAGCTAAATGTCACTAAAAATAAATATACCTATTTGACTTATGCATTTGTTCATTGGACATTAACAAGAAACCAATCCTTTTACAAGGTAATTTTTATATACCAATAAACGGGTTTTAATTTTTTTATTTTAAAAATACATTAGTCCACAAAGAAAAATGAAAAGTCGATTGATTTTGCTATAAGTCGAATATATTGTTTTTGGATAGCCAACTTTCTCAAGAAATACAACATAAATATAGCATCCAAAACAAGAAACAAACTATATTACAAACGAAGACGTCCAGCTAGATAAACAGGGGGTTTACAAGCTAATGCACCTGTCAACACAGCTACATAGGACAAATTCGAAACTATAACAAGAAGATACCTAAACCCGGCTCGACACCAGAATCTAATCAACAACAAATGTAATCCAGCGCATATTAGAAAAACGGTACAACTACTACACCCACACCGCAAAGGACGACGACTCAACATCCTAGAAAACATGGAAATATAAAAGTAAAACATTTGACGGACGCATCATAAAGGAACAAACAAATGTAATCCAGCGTATATTAGAAAAACGGTACAACTACTACACACACAGCGCAAAGGACGACGACTCAACATCCTAGAAAACATGGAAATATAAAACATTTGACGGACGAATCATAAACGAACAAACAAACTTCGATTTAGACGTTATATCCGAACCTCTAAAATGAATCTACAAAACACACAATAAAAATAACGAACAAGATACATCAAAAACAATAAAAACACATTACCAAATAAACAAATTTATAATTCAATAATCACTAACTTTTTTCAACCCCAACAAAAACACTATAAACAATTAAAAATAACGTCCACATGCCGACCGCAAACACCAATTCTGACGCAATAAAATATTAATCACAATCGTCTCCCAATCTATACAAAAAACCCGGCCTGCTATCAGGTCCCAATTACAGAAAATGTGTTTATAACATTTACAAAGCAATAATCACTAACCTGTACCAATCCTACTTTACCTGCTACCGGTACACACCTTACAGACGCCTAAGTTATAAACGAGGTTCACCTGCTACTAGCTCACATAAAAATAGATCCCAAAAGAAAAAAAAAATACAACGAATTGATGCAAACTTCTCAGAACGAAAAAATTACCCATAGCCGAAACCGGTTTGTGTCCAAACCAAGGGATGACGGAAATTCCTCCCAAAACTCCATGAGAAAAATTAAAGAAAACAGAAAAAATGTATTTTAATGTATCAAACAAAATATAAAATTCGAAAAAATTATTAATTTTCAAGCGAAAAAAAATTATAAATAATTATTAAAGTTAATTTGTTTAATAAGACTCAAACATATAAAACCTAATGCTGGTGTACTCCTAAATATTGAATAGTTTCTCTTTCATTCTGATTTTTTCGGTTGAAGTTGAAAAATAATGATTATTTGCGATTCCTGGCTTATATCGGCGATATAGCAGCTTAAAGTCGATAATTAGTTTTAATTATAATTATTAATATTTAAATAAACTTTCGCTTAAAATACTGCTTTAACGAACTACATAATAGGCAAACGAAATATAATACAGCCCTATCTTATACTACATTTACATCTACGCAAAATCTAGTAGATTTCAGCTCAAATCTCGAAGAAAATCTCTGCCGTTTACACCAATGCTTTTTGATGTATTATTGGATTTCATTTTCATAACAAAAACAGCTGACTGAAGAAAGAATAAAAAATTGGCTCTAAACTTATTTAAATTCGTGCTACAATTGTTTTTATACACATAATTACATATGTAATATTACTTACACTTTATTCATTATTGTTTTATCAGTATTGAAAACACTTATTTTAAACTTTGATTATTTTTTAATGTTGCTGTAAATATTTTGTTTCTATCGCGCTTTTTTTTGTTGCAAATGTCAAAATTTTCTTGTTCAGCGCTGTATATTTCAGTACATTAGCAAAAAATACATAGTTGCATCATTTAGTATTGCAAGATTTTGAGAGATTTTACCAAAATCTAGTTCGTAAGTAGATTTTGTTTTGTATGGGAAATCTGGTGGAAATGAACTAGATTTCGCTCAAAATCTCATAAGTACCAGATTTTGCGTAGATGTAAATGTAGTATTAGGGATTTATGACAGTTGTAATGTATGTCTTGTTTGCTAAAGAACATATAGACTTTGCTAATATCAATCTTTTTATATTTCTGATTCAGCCTTTGTCTTGTTACTGAATAGTCTGGACTACAATTAACAAACATTTTACACTCAATAATAGATATAATTATGTTTTATTGCAAAAAAAAAGTCATTTAAAAACAAACTCAAAAATAAATATGTATGTGCCCACATTTGCTCCACAGACATCGGCCTATACCTTCATATAGAAATAATTCGTAACAGAAGACCATAAAACTCTAGAAGAGTTATATGGTCTTCATCAACGACAACAGTGAGTCATCAAGAGATATGTATATGCACACGCCAAACATCTCCGTCTCCTGTACGCCAATGTATTGGTTTGTTCTCCACCAGGCGTTCAAACAGATGTGCATCAATAATTGTCTAAAAAAACTTCCTGTGTATTCTTCCCTAAAATGTATAAAAAGTTGTCAGTTATTTTTTTTTTTAACAAAAAACGGCAGCATGTGGTCAGTGTTAAAACCATAAAGAACAGTAACACGTTACAGATAGTTAAAGTGTCACTATTTGTCCTTTCGAGAGTAAGACATAAAACTCTCAAATTTGTTATAAATAAAATTTAATTCTTGATATGATATTCCGATAGGGTGTT
Organism: Phania funesta; assembly: GCA_963932375.1. Taxonomy (NCBI): domain Eukaryota; kingdom Metazoa; phylum Arthropoda; class Insecta; order Diptera; family Tachinidae; genus Phania; species Phania funesta. The sequence goes on along the minus strand of OZ010656.1, from coordinate 62,383,408 downwards.
TTGATGTAGATTTTTGGAACGAATTTCCGTTATTCCTTGCCAAGTTTGGTTTTGAGGAAGAAAAATGGCACTGAAGATGGCACATAGCCGAAACCGGTTGGTCTCCAAACCAAACTTGACAAGTGATGACGGAAATTCGTTCCAAAAAGCTACAAATAAAATTTCCTTTTCTGTCTAATTTAGTTGTTCGGCCATAAAATAGCTCTTGTAGAAATTTCGGTTGCTTTTTCATTTGACACTTTGTTTGAAATATTTTCAAAAGAACTATCAAGATTGTTAATAGTTTGGCTTGAAGGTACCGATTGAATTAAATCGTTATCCGAGAAATCGAATGCGTATCAATTTTCACCTCGTCGCCAAGTATTGATTTCAAATAAAAAAACTGTTGTCCGGCCTATCAAGGTTGTACTGTACTTGAATTAGGTCGTGTATGTTTGCTCGCTAAAGGTCACTCCAATTTTTTTTCACATGTAACTGTATGGGATGTGTTACGATCGAACTTTAAATAAAGGAACAATGTATAAGATAGGAAAAAGTTCAGTATTTAAGCGCGAGGCAAAACAAATTAATGGGCGTATTATAATCGTCATTGAGGTTTTATTTACTCTAGGAGGTGACTGGCACGATTATATGGTGATATGTAAAAAACAAAAAAGATTGCATTTTGTGGCGTAGAGCAAAAAAATTAATTATATAATGCTTGATGGGCTATTTGGTCATATGCACAAAAATGGTCATTAGGTAGGTGAGAGGGATCCGATACAGCATAGGTCGAATCCAGAATGTTACGTCCGATTAAAAAAGCACCGAAAATTAAATTTAAGCTGTATTCAAACCATTAACAACGATATGCTTATTGTTGTGATCGGACTTAAGATGGTGACACAATATACAAAACAACATGTGCTAAGTCTAGGGGCGTGGACAAAACACTTAATGGGCGTTTTATAGTAGTCATTAAATGACTTCAGCCTAGGGGGTGACCAGAACAACGTTTTTTGTGTGGGAAGCGGCCACTTTAATGTAAATACATACATCCACCCATGGACAATAGTCACCGACAAATTGCTTCTTCAATGTTTGTAGGACTGCAATGTCGACAAATTGATCAAAGCACTCAGCAAAGTAAACAATGTGTTTTTTTAACCATTCCTTGGTAGTTTATTTGACAAAATTTTGCACAAAACTGAAGAAAACTTTAGAACTTTGTACTATTTCCATTTCGCTTAATCACTTGCTTTTTCATATTTCCAAGATATTTTCTTTTACGAAATACAAGACCAAATAATGCTAGATGTTTCACTCTTCTTCTGTGGATGTTTCACTCTACTTTCCAAACAATCTTTATTATATCGCTCTCCAGGCTTATGACGAAAAAATTTTAGTGACTCCGTAACAGCTTAAATACGACAATTATAACTGAAAATAAGCAAACCCTATCTCTCTTAATAATCTATCAGGAAAATAAACAAAATAACTTTAAGCACCTTACCTTATACCAATAATATGCTAGATAGCCACCGCTTCCTTTTTTCATTCTAGGATTGAATTTGGGATTTTCGGCTGGTCATCGACACTTCAAGTTCTGTGAGGAAAATATTCTGCCCACGCTTGTGTGAGATTTATCGCTACCGGCTGCATTCACCTGTCACGATTTCTCTTGTTGGCTTCCGTTTGTTACACAAGGCAATTTTAACTAACTTTGTTACAGTTCGAGCTGTTATTTTGGATTTTCTGCCACACTCTTATTCGGAATTAGATTGACGTTCACTTTTCTGCCATATTAGCGATTCGCGACACATTTCAGACACTAGTTTTAGTAAGTAGCGCTATTTTGCGATAACTGTGTATCTCACATTTTAAAGTCATTGTTATTTCATCTTTTTTGGTTGACAATTTGCTTGTTTTTCCTCATATTTCAATTGTCTTGTAAAAATTGAACACATAATAAAAGCACCAATTACAATAAAAAAAAAAATGGACCAAGCCTATAAAACAAAGAACGTTAACACGTTCCTTGCCAGACCGTTTCTTGAAGACTTCCCTTTCAGGCCGCGTACGAAATAGCGAAAAAATCATAATTATAAAGAAAAGGTTGTATAGTTTAACATGCATAACACAACAGACCCCCCACGATTAAATGAGGGCATCAGCAGTAGTATTAAGATGCCCATAATTGACTGCATAATAAATGTGTTAATACTTACATACATACATATGTATGTATGTAAACAGTGCAAAAAGTAAAAAAAAAAATTATGTGCAATTAAATTTTTATTTATGCTAGATTGCCTCTAAAATCACTTTGCATACTTATTTTATGCAACTATTTTACGCAGCTAATTGCCGAAAATAACGGTATCGTTATTATCTACTTATATATGTAAGTATGTACATACAAATTATTCTATCCATGTCAACGTGATGCAAAAAAATACAAAAAATATGTGTGTGTGAATGTATGTATGTATATATCTATAGAGAATTAAAAAAAGATGGCGTGTTTCTAATTTTTTGGCGGGCTACTGTTCATAAGACAATCCAAAGAGCTTTTTAAATTTATGTTATTTTTTTTTAAAGAACGTCGCCCTAAATATTTACGGTCAAAGCTTTGTGCTCTCATATGCGCTACATCAATAAAACGAAACACAAAGCAATCGAAAAACTCTAGGGCCATAATCAGCAGCTGGTCAAGAAGTTCTTATACACACACAAACTCGCACACACACACACTTAAGAACGCTAAAACAACAAAGGCCACATTGAGGGCAGATAACAAAACTCTCTGAGCAAGGCCTATCGAAAGAGAAGAAGAGAAAGAAACAAGGAAACACCAGAAAGAGGGTTCACCCATCTTGATATTATCACAGGGTCTTTGCTTAAAATTAACGTTAAAAACTTTTACAATTCGATTGTGAAATCGAGACGCAATAATCAACCTTACAATGCTTTAATTTAGCTTGCTGTATTTTATTTAGTTTTTTTTTTGTTCCCCCTCATACGATTATAACAAGCAGCTTACTACAATAACAATGTGAACGACAGCAACGACCATGACGATGATGACGACTATTGCTACGACCGCAACCACGGGAAACAGAAAAAACCACTTGTTGAACTTTCATTCTAAACATGTATAGCCCGGGGGGAACAAAAGCGCTGCATTTTATTAAAATATGTATATTCAATGCAAGTCTGTGCACAGATACAGTCTTGTCGTCCATGGGTTGGCTACAGAGTTGAGAAACGCTTGAAAAGCTTTTTTGAGATTTACAAAAACACCACAACGACAGACTGACAGCTATACAAACAGAGCGTGCAAAGTCGAACTTTGGTGTCTTGTGATGTAGGCAAACGAACTAGAGCCGAGTGCGCGCCTTAGAGAGCAGGCCAGTGAGCGAGTGTACGAACAAAAGATCGATCATTGTGTTAGAGAAAGAAAGACAAACGCAATAGCGTTTATTATTAGTCTCTTGTTGTTATTAACTGGGGAAGGTTGTGTTTTTTTTTTGCTGCTGTTGCTGTGGCCGTTGCCTCGAGTTTCACTCAGTCTCATACTTTAGCTGTGATCGCATTCAAAAGTAACTGACATCTAACATTTTTATCAAGCGAACGTACACACAACTGTAATTTTTGTTGTTGCTCTTGTATTTAAGAACATTTTGTTGTAGCTGGTAAAGTAAGAAGCGGGTTTTCTACGTGTGTATGTAGTAGGTTTATTATATCGACTTTGTGTTTACCAAGTGAGTTCATCTACAACATGGAAGCGAATTATGCACCTCATATATTTAACGAATACAAATCACGTAATATTTTAAGTCTTGCCGATCGTGTTGAAGTTATACGTGAATACGATAGACATTTGACAAGACCTAGTTTGCAAAGCTTAGCTCAAAAATTTGAATGCAGTTCGAAACAAATTAAAAATATACTTGTAAATCGTGAATCGATCTTGCAGTCCTATAGAAGCGGTGATGCTACAGGTGTGCAAAAAGAGGTTCCCAATCGAGAAGATGTGCTGCAAAAGAGACAAGAGAAAATCGCTTTTCTTGGCAAGGTTATGTATGAGTACATACAGAGAGCTTTGTATTTTAATCACAGCGTTGATGATCATAAGTTTCGCCTAAAAGCTTTACAAGTAAAAGAATGTATCGCTGTGGAAAATTTTCAACCTACCCACGCCTGGTTGGAAGATTTTAAAATGACTTATGGTATACCAGCCTTTGATTTGCAATCACTGCGCAATAATATCGTCATAACTGAAGCCAAACGACCTCATTTAAGTGCCATTGACATGATACAATATGTCAGTGGCATAGAACAGGAGTCTCATCTACAACCGAATCGTAAAACTTTGTCAAAAAATTATGTACCGCCCGATGTAAATGGTAATGGCCGTTTTAACTTGCCTAACAGCCGTTCTAGTCTGGAGCCAAAGATAATCTATGAAGTGCAGGATGAAGAAGAAGATGAAGAATTACAAAAGTTAAATATTGACGATTCATCACTCGAGTCACGACAAAGTTTCTCTTCAATTCCCAAAAAGGCTTCGGCAAAACGGCGAGCTTCATCACCATTTCCCGATATAGAGTCGATTGACGAGGCCCTTAAACATGTGAAAGCTTTGGAGGAGTATGCCATGTTGCATGATAACTTTCGAGCCATTGGATTGCTAACGCAATTGGAACAGATTTTTCAAAAACAAGAAAAGAGTAAATAAACACAACTTTAATACGTTATCGAGTTCAAAATCAATATTTCGTTTAAGTGATTTCACATTGTTTTAAATGTGTTTTTGTTGTGTATATTTTTAAGCATTCCACTTAATTAGTATTATTTATTTATGTATGTATGTGTATTTAGAATAGAATTAAAGTTTTATAAAATAATTTTATAAATTAAAAAGAAAATAATATAAATACTAATTTTTAGATTAAAAAAACTTAGAATGGACTTACTTTGTTACGTTGTCGAAAGTGCTATCTGAAAGAAATAAGTAAAAATTCTTTACAAAATTGTATAACCAGCAAATACGTAAAAACTTGTGACTAAAGCTTTGTGAGGAATCATTAGATCATGCATTTTTTTCTTAAGTGCAGAATCGTTTGTAAACTAAACGAACAACTACAGTAATCTCCCAACTCGATTTCATGTCCCTCGTATAACATGTGTTTTTCCTCATATAACGCGGCGGGGAACATGTAATGAAACTGTTTTTGGAATTATGCAATTTATTTGAATACTCCTAAAACGCGTTTTCCTATAACGTGGAACCAATCCAACGTGTTATAAGGGGGGATTACTGTGCTTTAAACAAAAGATAAAAATTGCTAATCATTTTAGTACCTTTTACGAAAGCTATATGTTTTCGATTCGATTTCATAACCCACAAAAATTATATATTTAACGATGTCCGGCTGTCCAAAATCTTTAATCAGATTTCCAAAGGATTTCAAATTAATTGGTTTTTTTAGTTGAACCAATTTAAATAGGTTGATAAATTTTTGTGATTGGGATTTTTTCATGTTTTGTTGCCATTTCGCAGCCCCTTACTAATTCAGAGGGGTTACTGGTTAATTCGATTCCAAAATAAATAATTCGTACGTCTAATACATTCTGTTTCGAAAATGTTGTCTTTCAAAATGAAATGCTCAGTAATATTGCAGTATTAGTCTGAACACCGCATTGATATGCGAAATCTACAGAGCTCCTTAAATTTAGTGCTCAAAGAATTCTTAGAAGTAATTGGGTAATAAAGTTGTTACAAGAAATTCACTTTGTAAAAGTGAATCGATCGTGTGAGCGGTTTATTGTGACAAATGTGTTTACTTATGTAATGTATCTGTCATACTGGGCTCAATTTTTTACATTTATGACCAGTGTACTACGGAAAATCATCATGAATAGATCGGCGCTTGAACAACGTTGCCAAGTTATCCAGTGTTCTTTGAAAATGAGTCATCAACGGATCTGATGTTATATCGCGAAATTGTGTTCAGCGGTGAGGCTTATTTTGGCCTTGACGCATTTGTTAATAAACAAAGTCGCCGAGTATGCCACAAAACAAAACTACTGATAGTCGACCCATTCGATAGTATCGAATTCTTAGGAAATCGCTAAAGTTTTAACCCTTTATGTATAAAAATTATTTTGATTTATTAAAAAAATCTTAATTGGAAGTTTATCCAATTCCTTAACAAGCTAAATTTTAGGTCCTATTTTATTTAAACAAAGGTCGTAAAAATAAAAAAAAAGCCTAAAAACAAACAAAAATATTTGTAATGCCGGCTGCACACGAAGCAACATTAGAGGAAACATAGGCATATTCCATTTTATGTGCATTGTCTGTAGCTATGTTTCCTGCTGAAGTGTATGTTTTATTTTTAGTTCACAATATCTAAATGTTTAAATATTTTAAAGTTTCGAAATATAATGTTCGAGCTTCTGTATTGATGTTTACTGCTTTTGATAACTTAGTTCATTGCAAACAGTCGTACCTAAGTAGCATCATTTGCTTTTATTCCGGGTATATTTTTTTATTTTGTAGGTTACCCTATGCTTGCATAGTCTGTTTCATAAAAAATTAATCTAGGTTTCTGAAACATATTTTCTCTAACGTTCCGTTGAGTGTAGTCGGCATAATTTATCGGCGATTTGTTAGAAGAAAACGGAGATGATGGGTTGGCCATGACATTTTAGCCGCCACTATATTTCTTTATGTGCTGAAGCCGTCGAATAAATCTCCTGCATAAGTCAGCATTATTTGTGTTAATTTATTTTATTTACTTTGAGTAAAAAGTAATTTAAAAAAAAAATTTAATTTACCCCACATTTATGTATGTATATGAGTATACAAGTCTACGGCGAAGAGCGTATACCGAATAATTATTTCAAAGCAGCCGTCGACTACTTATTAACCGGTTTTACTTATTTAATGTTTTTTTTTATCGATAGTATCGCTTTAGGATAATAAATATCGACAGTCCGCTAAAAATAAAACTATCGATAGTACCATCGATATTTTTGCAGCTGTACAACAGACCCTACAGATTTCATTCAACCGCACCTTTTGGATCTTATTTCTTCAAAAATTAAAAACAAAAATGTAACGTCCAGAATGCGTTTCCTCAAGAACAGTGGTGGTAGCCATATGGTCAAAATCAATTTCAATTTCAAATGTTAATGCCATGTATTGATCTTTCGAAAAAACATTTTTTTTTATAAAAGTTCTATCGGGCTTGAAAAAACACCCTTTATTTTGTATACAACTGAAAGCACTATGGAATAAACCACTTAAAAACGATTTGTTTTTGTTAATTATACTGGCAGTGGTGACCATATTTGGCCCCGTTTTATCAGCTGTTTCAAATCATTTTATGGATTTTAACCCTGACGAGATACTGCTCATATTTAACGATTACGCATTCTCTGATACCGTACATCTTGGAAATATGACTTAAGCTGATAAACCATAAACCTGTAAAAAATTGACGATTTATTTATGTGCACGAATAACTAAAAGAAAAATAATTTATTCAGGCTCAAGTTCATATTTTATTCTTTCAATTAAGAAAGAAAAATTTAGTTTTTATTAATACCATAAATTTTAGAAAGGGACACATGCATTTTCTGTGCCGCTACGCACGTCATCAGCATTATCAGGTATGTTCTGAAAATCACTTTTTTGTAAAAATCACGAAAAGGTGTTCTGTGCACAAAATTTTTTGAAATCTCGTGATTTAAAACCGGTGAGCTAACAGTCTGACGATTTCAAATCACTTGAAGTTTTTTTCTATGATTTGCATTTCGAATCAAGTAAAAATTATATTATATATTTAATATGATGTGTTTTTTATTTCTTTAAGTAATAAAATAAAGTTTTTACACACAAAAACATATATATTAACAAATTTCTAAGGACACTGTTTGTTTTGTAAAAAGTTGTTTTGTTTACCAATGTTCGTGATTTACCTTTTCCTCTTCAGCAGTCAGCTGGTTTGTTTTTTCGAAGATATTTGTGAGGTTGCCAAAGTGACACAGTCGTAAAATGTCATGTAAGATATATGGAATTTATACTATCCTGTTTTTGTGCAAAATCTAAGCAAATTTCACCACGAAAACAGTGGCAATTTCGTTATTTTTGCATTAATATTTTTTTATAATATCATTTGTTTTCATTTGTATTTATGCTTTGTGAACTTTGTTTTGATAGGTCCCGTAAATGACGTTTTTTTACACGCTCTTTTTTTAAATGTTTTTTTAAAGCAATTACTGCCAATAAACTAGCTTCCGGCATTTCTATTACTTAAATTTTTACTTTTTATATTAATTAAGAATATAAAAAAACAAACAATCAAAACACAAATCTAGTTAGTCAGCTGTTTGCTCGTGTTTTCAAAAAAATAAAACCACGCCGGAAACCATGAAATCGCCTGATTTGCAGAACAGCATCAAATCGTCGGCGTGATTTCAAATCGTTTGAGGTTTGAAATCAAATGGTTTTCAGAACAGACCTGTATTTGTGTCTTCCTACTAGTACTTTTTACTTTTTAATGTTTATTTTTAAAGTTTTATATTTTTCTTTGAAAATGTATGGACGCTGGAGATAATATTGACCTTAAACCAGTTTTAGGGCATAAAATTGTCTTTCTACAGTGACTTGTGAACTAACAGAAATTAAAAAAAAAACGAGTCAAAAGTACTTTTATTTTCCAAGCAAAAAATAAAACTTAAAAAATAATTGTTATTTATTAAGCTAAAAGCGAAACTTTGGAAAGTTGTTGAGTACCCTACCGGAAAGGTATAGAGGGGAACCGATTATCATGAAATTTAAAACACATTTAGTTTCGCATTTTGATGGCAACATAAGCTGTGCATTTTTCCAAAAGTGGGATCAAGAGGCAGATAGAGGGAAGATTTCTGTCCCTCCAAAACTATCCAACCGGATGTGATAAAATTTCAAACACTGATAGGTCCGCATTTCGATGGGAACATACATAAGTTCTGCTTTTTTTCCCTAAAATGGTCATGCGTTGCCGAGAGAAATTCATAGCAAGACAATAAATTTCTAGAATTCAGTCACAAGTAAATTGTCAATTAAACCAGAACATTTGAATTGTATAAAAATAAGTTGTTTCATAATAATAATAAACAAAAAGTGTTTCTCAAAACTACTCTACCACAAGTTCAGTAGAAGATTTCTATAAAGAGCAACAATTTCGTTGAAACGTGAAGAAAAATATTTTTTTTTGGAATTAAGAGTATTGGCAATTAAATGTATTTAAATTATCCATTGAAAAGGTTGCCATATGCAATATTAACTAACAACTTTTGCAGGCTTCTAAATTTTCTTTGCAAACCATGTAAACTTATCATTTGGGACGAATGAACAAGGACTCATACAAAAGCATTGGAAGCGCTTGATCGTACACTGCACCCTTCGGTGGAGTACTAGCTTTATTGTCTGGAGATTTTCGAGAAACACTGCCACTTATACCTCTTTGTACACCCGCTGATGAGCTTGTTTAAATTCATCAGTTTTATGGCGACATGTCCAGAAATTAACCAATTTACGTGTTCATTTGCAAAATTTTGCATCCGCGGAACGATTCGCTAAACAATGCTGGATATTGCGAATGGGAAGATGACAATCAACAGGTCTACACAATGTATCACCTTGCCAACAAACATCTGTTAAATGACATCAAGCAAAAACTAATTTATTCATAAGATTTTCCCAAATATCGCGTGGAATTATAAAAATTATCAATGGCTCTGTACACGTGCTATATTAGCAGCTAACAACAACTATGTCAATGCCATCAATTTCAGCATTCAAATCGGAATACCGAGCCGAAGCAACAACGCATAAGTCGTTTCAATACCAAGAATTCTGGAATTCACTCGATTTGCCAGGTACACCACCGCACATTTTAATATTGAAAATTAGCTTATCATTCTTCTTCGAAACATTAATCCACCACGACTTTGCAACGGTACAAGACTTTCGATGAAAAACACCATTTTCAATGGCAAATTTAAGCGGGAATCCCCAACAGATTTGTGATTCGAATTCAAACGCTTACAGCTTCGAGTGCGACTTGCCTTTGCAATAAAGCACAAAGATAATAGCTGCTAGTGTGTGGGATAGATTAGGAGAATCCTTCGCACATGGATAAATGCACGTGGCAAGCTCAGGCGTCGGAAAACCTTTTAATTTATTCATATGTGCCCCAGAGGGAAAAATTAAAAATACAGTGTATCCAAAAGCAAGTAATAAATTCAGAAATGCTTGCTTAAATTTCATCTCTTCTGAGATCGCAGTAACTCATCTGTCTATCTTCTTCTTCTCCTAATGTTCTTCCTCTATAAAAAAAATGAAGATGGTTGATTAATTATTTTCATGCAACCTCATATGGATGCCAAATGACAGGGTTTGTTTAGGCTTGTTTAGACTTGTTTAGGTGTTTTAAAAAAAATTCAAACAAATACAAAATTATGCACCCAAAAGTAATCCACATGGCAAGAATTACGTTGGTGTGCTTCTTAAGCTTGTAGCAGTTCTCTTTCATAGGTATTTTTTGGTTGAAAATTGAAAAATAAGGGTTATCTGCGATGTCTGCTTTCTACTGAGAAGTCTCTATTACCTAACATCAGCTATTTAAGCCACCTAGTGATGAAAATTACTTATTTGTTGACGAATTTATTTAAAAAATAATGTAATACATCATTCGTTTTTAACGTTTCTTTATCTTTTGCAGTGTAAAGTTGTTATCATAGAAATTATCTGATGTATTTGTCAACGAGGCTTTAAGCAATTCTATAAAGAAACGTGATCAAATATGGAACATTTTAATGGACGTTCAAACGCTCTTGATTCTAAATTTGAAGATATTATTATACCACGCGTGGAAATACAAATAAACCCAGAGGATTCGCCTTCAATTCCTAGTTACACGTTAAATAATATTGAGCTATTGGGATACTGTGTCTGTGAAGCATTGAAGAGGCAACAAAGATTCTCTCGTACATTAATAAACCAAAGAACTAAGGAATTTCATGATCTTATGCAATTGAAACATTTTAAAATTCAGAAATGCTGGCTTCATCGTGTACTTTATGAATACAAATTTAAAGTTGTCAATCGGGAGGAACTACTACACGAAAAACTACCAGTTGAAATTGATTTGAATGAAATATTAAATTACTGTTTGAGTAAAATAAGGAATAAGAGGATAAAGGAATATAAATATAGTGACTATACGATAAGTTTTAATGCAAACCAAGATGATATGAAAATTGTTGAGTATCCATCATCAGAAGATGTCCAAATTACTAGTTATAGTGATGTTCTTAAAATTTTACGACCCATTAAGAACCTTGCAGCACTGTCTGACAATAGCGAGAGCTTAGAATTGATTTATGAATTAGAAAACCATATACGAAATAAATAAACATTTTTTTTGAATTTGTTTTTTTTCTTTTGTACTTTTTAAGAATTCAAAATAGTTGGACTTGAAGTGTTTACCGAATGTTTTGTGCCCACCATCACCGTCAGTCATAGCATGCATGCAACCAAAACGCGCGATGTTAATTGTAAATAAAACGAAAAGTTTTTAGAGAAAATTATCTGATTAGTTTTTATTGTGATAGAAGGATCTATGACAATTATATGTGAAACAAAATATCGGCCAATGCTCGCCACGGTTTCGGTGGCATACCTCTCTCTATCCGCTGGTCGATATTTTCAATGCCTCTTGAGACATAATTCAAGTCCAATATCATTAATGTGCCGCATTATCTCATCCTTTAGCTCTTGAATTGTTATTATTGACGTACACTTTTTCTTTTAAATATCCCCAAAGAAGTCCAACGGTGTCAAATCACATGATCGTGACGGGCAATTAACATAGCCACGACGTGAGATAACAAGGCCATTGAATTTGTCGGCCAAAAGAGCCATTGTTTCGTTGGCTGCTACACAGTGACAACATCCTGTTGGAACCACATATCGTCAATTTCTCGCGGGTGTAACTCGCAATTAACATCGTGCATGGTTATGGTTGAACCACCCTGTAAGGGAAGCAGCAAAATATGAAGATTCAGATTTGAATACTAAACATAGTTTCTGTGAAACCGACTTCTTAATAAATATCGGAATCGAATAAAGTTATTTATGAAAGAATTTTTGGGATTTCATTTTTTCTATTTCACAAATTTTTTGTAGCCAATTTTTTATCCCAAATCATTTTATTATAAAAATGCAATATATTTTTGGGTGGATGAGATAGTCTACATGTGCATTTTGCTGGTTGCTTAGGCCAGCTCAACAGGAAACCTTTACCCAACTTTTTAGAAAAACTTAAATGTACGATGCTCGAAATTCCTTAGACCAAATGAGAAATCCAAAGATCTTTAAGAAAAAAAAATTAAAGTTTTGACAATAAGAGTATTCTGAATCTCGTTAGAAAAGACGTTAGGGATGCATCGGGCACTCATTGCGGAGGGTGTTATACACAATAAGTGTATGGAGAACTACATCAGCGTTTTTACTGAAGGTTCTCTTATGAATCGCAGGGCAGGAGCAGCTGTATTCTCAGCTGAGCTGACCGATGTCACGACAGGAATAAAATAACGACAAATAGACATCGATTTTAGATCTTAGAATTTTGTTTTCACCCTATAATTATTAATGTATGGGGGGATATCGAAGCAGGCCACTTACTTGCTGGGTCCCTTTTCGACCCCCATTTCGCTCCTCAAATTGATTTCAGGGAACCGATCCGTAATCACAGCCACCTTACTTTCAATTGAGTCTCGTGCTAGCCCTAGCCTTTACTCTTGACTAAAGTGATTTCAGACTGTCGACTGGTAACTGTCGACACTCTTCCTCATCACGGAGTCTTTTGTAATTGCTACCATTTGTCTAAGGCTTAGTTCCCCCATGGCATTCACGTCTAACAAGTGTCTGCCCGTGGTCTTAAGCCTTATGCTAGCCAGTGCTGGACATTCACACACAATGTGCGCTACCGTCTCAGCCTCTTCCAGACATAGTCTGCAAGTATCATCTTCTACGACTTTCATCTTAGCCAGATGGTACTTAAAGTTTCCATGTTTTTACCCTAACTAACAGCCGATAGTTTAATGTGCAAACTAAGATTTACTATTGGGAAAAAACTTTAAAATGAATAGTGGGTATAATCAAATTAACAAAAATGATACCACTATCAAAAATACACAAACCAGACAACCAAATGAGACCAATAGTAAAACACAAATCAACACCGAACTACAATCTCTCAAAACAGTTAAAAGAAGTATTGAAAATTACTTAAGAAATATCAAACACAGTAACCAGCACCACAGCATTAATTGAAAAACTAAATGCAGGAGAGACCACAGAAAACAAAAAACTAATATCATTCGATATTAAAGATCTATATCTATCGGACCCATAGCGGAAACTACAAACATAGTGTACGAAACAGTACTGGGAAACACGAAAGATAAAGACCTGGCTTCAAAACTCGCAAATACCTTCAAAACTATACTACAACTAAACTACTTCCAATTCAATTCATGGAATACTCATGGAAGTATTTATGCAATGCCTAGAAAGACAACACATGGAACAAATGACTGGTAACAAAGTAACATTCTATGCAAGATTCGTGGACGACATAATATGTGCAGTCACGGGAAAACCTAAATACGAATAGTAGAACAGCTAACTAACAACACAAAAACATCCAATTCACAATGAAAAAAACACCAACAAACTCGAATACGAAATATACAGGAAACCTCCAACCACCCACATGAACACGAGCACACCGACAACTAATAACTAGTCTAGAAAGAACACAAAAGAAGCCTACAACAAAGAACTAAATACGATATATACCATAGCAGGTAATAACGGTTACAAGAAGGACACTGTAGACAAAATAAAAAAGGATTTTCAAAGGATCAGAGGACACAACAATGAAAACAAAGAAAAAAACCTGGACACTTTTAACTTACAGTGGAAAATCCACACATAAAATATCCAACTTTCTCAAGAAATACAACATAAATATAGCATTCAAAACTAGAAACAGTATAGGACGAATATTAGAGAATAACACAAACTAAGACGACCAGCTAGATAAACAGAGGGGTTTACAAACTATCGTGTACATGTCAAGTAGTTATATAAGATATACAGAAAGAAAAATAAAAACAAGATTTCGCGAACATATAAGAGACTATAACAAGAAGATGCGTAATCCCGGCTCGACGCCAGAATCTAACTTCAACAACAAATGTAATAAGGCACACATTCGAAAGACACAAAAGACAACGACAAAACATCCTTGAAAACATCGAAATACACAAAAACAAGACATTTGACGGAAACATTATAAACGAACAAATGAACTCGAATTCAGACATTATATTCGAACCTCTAAAATTAATCTACAAAACACACAACAAAAATAACGGACAAGACGCACAAGGCATCATATATCATAAAAACACAATACTAATATAATAAACAAATTCAGAATCCAAAAATCGCTGACTTCTTTCAACCCCAACAAAAAACACTATAAATAATAAAAAAGAACGTTTACCTGCCATCCGCATACACCAATTCCAATTCAATAAAATATGTACACTCCTGTTCACAAAAGTCTACCAATCCATACAAAAAGCCTACCTGATACCTGTTCGCAATTATAGATGGCTACGTGATAAACGAGGTTCACCTGCTAAAAGGTCATATGACAAACAATAAAACACCAAGGATTGCTGCAAACTTCTCAGAACGAAAAAAGATCTTCAACCGAAACCGGATGTCTATTGATTTCAGAGGTAAATTTCATTGTTTATTTTTCTGTTTAATTTTATCTTAAGAATAAGCTCTAAGACTAAAACGTCAGCAATAAAATCACAGTTTAGTGAGGCTCTAAGAGTGATTAACGCGAATCGAATGTTTTTGTATTGGATATTACTTGACAAGCAGTGGGGAGATGGCGGTTGGGAATGTCTAATTGTAGAGAGGGGAGTTGTGAGTTTCAGTTACACTCAAGATTTGGGACCTTGAGCACCGCGTTTTCATCCAAGATTGCCATCATTCGCTGACAAAATTGTAAACGATGTCTGTAATCACCGTGCTTCAGATAATCTTATATGGATGGAATTTGTGGTCTTTAATAAAAATGTTTCTCACCGTAGAGGCAGTAATGCCAAGGCTTGAGGCTCGCTTCCAAGGTGTATACATTATGCATTCTCCTCAAAATTGTGCTACGATTCGATATCGGCTCTCGCCGGCGAAAGTCCCGTTGGGCTTGGGTCCGTCACCGTTGGCGTAAAATCATCTCATAACAGAAGTTTGGTCCTTAAGGTCCCATATCTAGCGTGTAATAGAACCTTCCCCCCTCTATACAATAGGACCGTCGCTACCACCATCCCGCCCAATACAAAGACATGCCATTCCCGGTAAACATAACTTTTGTAATGCAAATATATACAAAAAGCAGATTATTACGAAACGAACGTTAAACTCCGTCATAGTCCAAAAACAAAAAGCTGACACATTTGCTTTCGTTAATATGTTTGAATAACACCAATAGTTTAACGATACTAAAACTTCGAAAATAAAACGATACAAATATACGAATTCTACTATTAACACGTCTAAATGTGCTAATGTAACTATTACAATCAGAAGACAGAATTGTCCAGCAATAAAAATGAATTATGCTACTGTTCTAATCGAAAATCACGTTAAGTATTTAATAGTATGTTCACACAAACACCTTAATTTGGGGCATAAATTTTAAATTGAGTTATAAAAGTTAGTGTTCACACATATAGTATGCAATTCAGCTATTAAATTAGCACTTGATAGCAGAAAATGTTTTCATGACCCAAAAATGATGTTTGAAAAACTGTGTTATGCGTTTATACGTACAAAATTTCCAATTACCTCCATAATCGTGTTAGGGGTCTATTATACTTAATGTGTTCATTTTACAGAATTTTCTGCTCACTAAACACAATTCTCTAGAGTTGCTTTGTGAATATGATTCATTTTTGTTGTAGCTAAGTACTAGTTGCTCAATTTATTAATTGAAAAAACCAATATGGAGCTATGGCATTCATTTGAGGGCCCCGCGTGCACATCAAATATAAATAAATTACAAGGAAGACAGTTTAGCATATTAGGACAAATAGTCAGCACCTCATGCTACTGTCCAGGAAGAAATTAAAAATCATGTAGATTTTGGGCTATGTGCCATCTTCAGTGTCATTTTTCGTTCTAACGCAAGGGATGACGGAATTTATCCAAAAATCTACATCAAAACACCCTGTCGGAATATCAAATCAAGAATTAAAAATGATTCTTACAAATACTTAGACAATCCTAATGGGACATCCTAACTCTCATGCCCAAGATCTATTGCAGCTCACAGGATATCAGAGGCTAAAACGAACGGACAACTTAGCCTAGCGATGTACAGTAGTAAATAATATTAGTTTAGTAATACAGTAAATTTACTGTTACAGAGGTAATAAAGTAATGAATCATATTTAGTATTAAGCTTTGAATACTTATTGTAAATTTCATTAGAAAGATTCAATAAAAAATAGAAAAATAGAAAATATGTATCTCAAGACACCCATATCTCAGATGAGTTAAATAAAATATTATGTTTTTTCAATTAACGTAAATAAACCATTAATACAAGCAACCAACCACCCCTAAAAACTTTTCCCTTTTTTTTGCTTATATACGACAGTATATAATATAATATGTGCATATGTATGGTAGTGACGCATAAAATATTTTTGTATGTCGGTAGTAGTATGCAATACCTTTAACTCTTAACTTTAGCCTCAAGCTCAAAGACGAAAGTTAAGACCATGACATATGTATATCGTTTAGTTTCCTTGAAAACTTGTCAGCCTTTTTGGAAGCCTTAAAGTCAATTGTGTGTGAACTTCTCTCAGAAGAAAAATATTCAAATTCAAACTATTGGACCCAATTTATAAACAACAAATATTTATTTCTTAAAAACACATTTGTAACTGTCAGTAAAGAGAGAGGACAACAACCAGATGGGCGTTCGTGTTGAACAGCCCACTAATGCATACAGAGTATTAAATAGTTACTTAAGTATCTATCATTTGCTTTTTTTGTAGAAGATGGAGCGGCCGCTATGCAACATTGAACCTTGCCTTTTTTGTTTTCAAAATATTCCAAATAAAGCATTAAGCAATTTATTTATCGTATATACGAGTAATATCTTTTATGTGTAGAACCCCCAATCGGTTTAAATGACTAAGCAACATGAAGTACAGCAGGCAGACCGACGATCCAATCGACTGACGACCATCTAACCAACCGAGTGCCAGATATTATCGACGACAGAATGAGACTTGGCAATCAAGCTGGCAACAAAACAACAGCACATACGAATGTACAGTGACATACAAAACTATTGCGCATACTTTATAATTTCGATACATTTGTTCAAAATATAGACAAATCGTATACTTATGTACACTCCTGCTCAATTGATTACACTGACATAATTTTTATTACTTAGCAGGCCATATATTTTTCTATTTTATGGGTAGAACAAAAACTGTACCACCAGCGGATAGCGTATTTAATTAAGCTCAAAAGCATATCAGCATTTTTTTGAAAGAAAGAAAAGAATGTTTTATTATTATGTTCATTCGTTGATAGTCATTGAACTAATTTTAGCTAAAAACTTTTTCATTATTTAAAAAATAATAATTTTTAATAATTTTATTTTCATATTTCTAATATTTTAAACATTTTAATATTGGGTGCGTCCTTCAAGGTTTACAATAACTTTAAATATACGACATTCTAGCAAGTCAAAAAATTACTTTAAATAGTCCAATGAAGTTTCTTTTCAATAGCGGAAATCACTCTTCGTTGCATATCTGCAATTTTTGCACATCTGGTATGCTTTTTTTGCCATAAAGCGTGAGTGTCTGTTTTAAGCGTTTAGCAAATTTATTACAGAGTTACATAAAGTACCTTTGCCGCATGCAATAAGCTAAGCCGCAGCCAGTATATAAAAGCTAACGCCGCCTCTAAAATGTTTACGCAAAGAAAGTATTTGCTGTGTGCATAAACTTTCTAAAAACTTTTATCAACTAATGGAGTTTTGTTTGATATTTTAATTCTTACTATTTTAGCAAACATTTTTTAACAGTTTTAGCTTCAATTTTAATTCTTCACAGGCAATTGTTGAGACGGTTCTACCGCCGTGAAACTTTGTAAGCGCGGGTGTCTAGTTGTTTTGATTTAATAATAATAAAATGAAATAAAAATTTATTTTAGCATTGCAAATTACTAATCTGCAACGATTTTTGCCATAGCATATTTGCTCAAGTGTAGCTAATCTTAGTTTCATACATTTTGTTGTTATGGTATTGCAAAATGCAGCATATTTGCTAGACCTGCTACATTTGCAAGGGTTGTTTGCAACCAAGAGTGAGTTCCCCTAATGTTCTTTAATGACTTGAATAAGTGACTGCTTGGCATTGAATTGTCTTCCTGCTTCATATTCCTTACGGATAAGCTATCTTCAAGCATTTTCAATTAAATATAGATAAGAAATATAAGGCGGTAAACAAAAAGACAAATGTTTTGGCTTGAAATACTTTTGCGGCTCTGGCGTTATGTATAGACCCATTATACTGTTGTAAAATCCATGGAATTGCCCGAAAAAAGCTATTAAGTTTTGCAAAAGCCGAATTAAGCACAGTTTTGTAGGTTTCCCCAGTCGTCCTACTGCCGCTTAGAAATCGTAATTCTATTGTTCCATAGAACGTTGGTTGCTAGAGCACCTCACACTAACTATTAAGTTATTAAAAAATCATTAAATTGATTCCTTTTTTGTACATTCGTCGTCATATCCTTCCAGGTAAATTGCGATCGATTTGTTTACGTGTTGAGTTACTTGCTGGCATGCCAGCTTCCGTCCTATTTTTGATACAAATAGGATTGAGTTCGACACAATTCTGCGAACTTTTCCCGTTTCTGCCGGATTTGAAGCTGTTATAACGCTCCATTTGTAGTTTTTTCCGCCATCTCTCTGCGAACGGTTTTGTGGTTTCATCCAATTCCACAAAATAACGACAAATACACATCGATTTTAGATCTCTCCGCTTCCCTTAGAATTTTGTGTTACCCATGGTTACCAATTGTTAATTAAAAGCTAACAAGTTTCATCAGCCCATAGTTTAATGTTCAAATTAAGACTTATTATTTGAAAAAACCGTTAAAGTGCAAGATGTGTATAATTTATATAAAAATACCGTTGCATTTCAAAAGTTTTGGTAGGCTCTTGATCTAAATTAAATCCGCTGGTAGTACAATTTTTGTTCTACCCCTAAAATATTAAAAAGTACGGTCTGCCAAGTAACAAAAATAACGAGTATGTGGGAATAAACAATCGATCAGGAGTGTATGTTTGCATTTTATTTAAAAAAAGAAATGGCAATTTCTAATGGAGATAAATTAGCCCCTACATATGCTGTACAAATTTCCGAAATTCTTGAATAAAACGCAGTTAAAAATAATATTTTATTATATAGGCGTCTCCTTCAGAATGATTGGCGACAGTTATCGCGTATTTTCTTCAAACCAAAGTTTTTACAATTCAAGTAGTTGTTTAAACTCCCACTTGTCAGTTGTATTTACTTTTTGTAGTCATAAGATTGCCTAATCAATTTTTACATTATGCGATGGTATTGTACATATGAAGGCCTTGGTCTCAGTACTTAGCCTTTGAGGTTAGCTGTACGTACGGTCCTTATGTTTCAAGTTTCATTATTTTATGATTAAAGCAGGCAAAATTATGAGGTTGATAAAATCAGCGCGAATGTCCCGGCGCAAATAAAATCTGTAAGATTTTTTCGAAAAGAAGATATGTCTTTGAAAATGTGTAATTTTTATGCAAAATACCTTATTTAACTGCAAAAAGGAACACTTCTTCGCATAATTAATTCATTTAAACATTTACAAAAACAAGCAAGTGGTTTCAAACCGGTAGTCACTTTCTTCTTTGCACGGAACAGTTTTTTAGTGATTTGAAATCACTTTCGTTTAAAGTGATTTTCAGAACAGTCCTGATTGAGGCTTATGTGAACTAATTGCTTAAACAATTATGTTTGTCACTATAAATCCACAAATACACGGCCATAGTCAAAATGCTATACAACTTTAAAAGTTTAGATGTATACGTGTGTGTATGGATGTGTCTGTTTGAGAATTGATTACGATCTACGTATTAGTGGTAGTGGCAGCGTAATGCTGAAACATTGCCACAATCCATAAAATATAAATTTTGGTATACGAACCACCATTTCAACAATATAAAATACATATATTTTTTACAACAAACTGAACGAACCGATGTCTAAAACCTCATGACAGCAAGTTTTTCTCCATTAATCCATAATATTTACAACAACAAAAACACGGAATCCTCCCTTCTTTTACAGCGTTCACATAATTACAAATACATGAGGAGTAACATCTTATAGATTAAGTATCTACAAAATTGATGTATCGCACAGTTGGATTTGTATCTACGTACATATACATACATAATTACATACATACTCGTATATATTCGTACACATAGTGCATATATAAAAATGGGTTTATCGTAAGTAGTAAAAGTAAATAAAAACGAGTAACACTGAATTTACAAAATTTTCCATTAAAAACTACATCCGTCATCGTAGAAGTCTGTTCAATAATGGCACTTGGATTTTGAATGCCTTTTTCAGTGAATGGTAAAACGTGTTTTGCTCTTACACTGGGGCTTGGCAAAGCGTAATTATATTTACCACTCTTACTATATACTTGCGCTGCATCCAAATATTTAAAGATGTAGATAAGTATTTCGCTTAGGGTTTTAAGGCCAATGTATTTGTATGAGTTATTTTGTGTGTGTATAAATTATATGTCTAGATTATAGAATGAAGAGACAAAAGAATGTGGGCTGTTTGGTTCTTATCTCTGATGCAGTATTATAATATATAAGAGAAGTTGTTGAACTAGTATCGTTAAGAACTAAGACATGCAACACGGATTAGTAATTTTCCCACATGATATTTAGAAGAAAAAAACTATAAAGTTCGAGGTCTCAAATGATATTCTTATAATGCGCACAATTTGTGAGTAAACTAAATTGAAAATAAAAATAACATGACATTTTTGGTTAATTAACACGAACAAAACAAGAATTGTTTGCTTTCCCCAGTATTTGATCCCAGGAAAAATGCGTCTATTCTCTTAACAACTCAGGGAATGTACAGAGTAATTTTCGCTTTTCCAACTAGTGTTGAGAATGGCAAGAAGGAGCGAAGGGAAAAAGGTCCCAGGAAAATATTAATTGATAATACAGAAATAGGAAAAGGCAAAAATGTCCCGGTGCATTGTTGTTCATAATTGGGTTGATTTTTTTTAATATCTTTATTACAAAAAAAATACGTTTTTCTAAAAATAGTGCACTATAGAATTCGTTGCTGCAATAAAACGATTATTTCATGTGCGTGTGCCAGGTGGCATCATCTAGATCCATACTGTTGAGTCGAGGCCACAAGAGTTCTGCTCTCATGTTCCTGTAACTCTCATTTAAATCTATAACCGATCAGTACGTAGATGCAAGGGATATTTACTATTCATAATCGTCCCAGTTTTTTCTTGGCCACTCTTCCAATTGTTGACACATTAGCTGCACTTTTGCGACCAAAAGAAACTTCCACAGAGTTCACGAGCGATCCGACTCAAGCTGATTTTTTTTACAATGATAACTTGTTCTTATTTTGTGTAGTGCTCTATTTTTAATAGTCGCAACAATCACAGGTGACAGCTGTGAAATATTTCATATTTATATGATTGACTGTCTCCGATCACTGTTGTCTCACATCTGTTGGCTAACATACTATATATACGTACTCCTACTGGAACGTAAATGGGGTCTCCACAGCAGCACAAACAGGAATTAGAAAATTCGTGCGAATACAGGAAATTGATGTATTCGAGGGCATTCGGATTGATGTGGCGAGGGGATACAGGTATTACTTGTAGTCACACTACTTAACATCCTGAAGTGAAATATGATATCAATATTTTTGTCAATATTATTGAATGAAAACACATTGATTGATTACAAAACCAAGTTATGTTCAAGCGTAAGTTAGAAAATTTTATTAAGAAGACGAGGGCGTGGCACCCCCCTTAGAAATAAATATATGTTATTGGAGATCTATAATAGCCAGAGACTTTGTATAAATTAGTATGGATAAAAATAGGTGCAGTCGCAAATCTGGAGAGCTGCAGAGCGACATTTTATAACTTTGAAGAAAGGAAAAACCATATCGATGAATAATAGAACAATGTTTCTTACATCGAATTTCAAAGCGTTATTAAACTCCTAATGGATCCACATTCAAAATAAAAATTCAGCAGAAGGCATTACCAGCTACAAAGTAATTATTTAAGTCTTCTACTGTGTACTGCCAAAGTATTTCAGTCAACATCTTTGGATAAAAAAACCCCTTTCGACAAAACAAAATGTGTATAAAAACAACAACAACAACAACAAAACAACACACTACTCTAAAAAAACAATTTGCTTTAAAGTAAATGGATTTCTTACATATGACACCAAACACCCGAATGGTAAGGCATGTCGTGGTACTGCTAACAATAATAGGCACTTTGTAATGTAAGAATTCATAGAACATTTTCTACAGACCACTTCTATACATCCATCAGAACATTCCTCTGAGAAATCCCACAGATATTCAATCTGCGGTAGATTACAGAAGTCGTCGATTCTGCAGCCAGACTCGCATTTCCAATTAAGCGAACCATTACCAGTGGCACATATAAACCATCGGTTGACATACAAACCCTTGTTCGTGAAAAAACAGACTTAGCAGGCTACGGCATATTGGACGTACTCCAGTTTTAAGCTCAAATTGTGCCAAACTATGTTACGTAGTAAATTAAGGCAGAAACAAGAGGTCGAACTATCAAATTATTCAAATAAATTGGATACAACGAAGAACGCAGATTATAGCTTATGGAAGGCTGTGGGGCATTTGAAATGTTCTGTTGCCTTCGCTTGGGACAAAAATCGTACCTGTGCCAAAAACTGGAGAGAAAAGGCACATACGCTATAAAATATCGGTTACCTGTACTCAAATTGGCAATTAAAAATATTGATGCGAAAAAAATCCCCAGGACCTGATCGTATTACTGGTTCGTTAGCAAGGAACTTACCTACTTCCGCTCTTCGAGTTATATTTTTCACTTTAACGCTATGCTACGAAGTAGTTTCTTCCCTTCCTCGAAAATATCCGAAATTATTATGACCCCAAAACCAGGACAAGATGCTAGTCAAATTACGTCCTATAGACTAATTAGCCTTCTTCCAATTTTATCTCAGCTAGTTGAGAAAATCTTCCTGCAGAGTATAATTCCTTACCTTAATGATTGGCACATTATCCCGGAACATCAGTTTGGATTTCGTGCGAAGCATGGTACAATCGAGCAAGCTCATAGAATTGTTACACTTATTAGATCGGTATTTGAGAGCAAACAATATTGTTCGGCTTTATTCATAGATATTTCCCATAGTTTGGCACTATGGGTTACTCATAAAAATCTCCCGACTGCTTTTAAAACATACTAACAAAACGAAATTGGAATATTCACCGGGATTTAAATATTCCCACAGTCCAAGAAAGAATTTGAAGTGGCTGATGCAAATACGAAAGCAAACTTTCACTGCTATGCCCGGAACTTGCTACAATTTGGTGGACACTAGAGACTGAGAAAAGCGATACACTGAGTCTTGTGCGACGGCTCTCCTATCCCATTATAAAGTAGTCTAAGATTTGAACACAACAATTTAGGTACTACATTGGTAGTAATTAATAAATACTACTATTAATAAATAATACTCGAATTAAGATTTGTAAACTTATTGTAATTTTCGTTAAGAACGATTCGATAACAATCTGATCAATAAGTTCGTCAATAAAACGAAAAACAATATCTTACAATTATCTGAATCATTTCATAGGCGGATTTTAGAATCGTCTGGTAACTTGATGATAAATATCACTATATCACAGGTGGGGGTGTTTTTGGAATTAAAGGTTCCAACCACTTTTTATTTATTTAATTTATGTAAAGTTTCTCAATCAAGCTGAGCACATATCTTACAATTCGTCTCATACTCGTATAATTTATTTGCTTTAAACGTGCTTGCCGATGTAGCCCCTTCTAAACATAGAGCATAAGCTTGGAACTGATAATACTGGGGTTGACTGCTGATGTGGCAGCGCTGTGGAGGTAATTACATAATTTTCCGCTGTGATAAAATCACTGCGATAAGATCCCTTCAACATTTCTTGGCTTTACCTTATAAGGACGCAGTTCACTTTGAAATTGTTCGTTGAGTCACGATGAATTACCGAATCAATTCTTCATAAGTTTAACAATTTCGAAATTTGCTCCTTTATCTGCCATTCAAGTTTATCGATTGTTTCCAAATGCCATTGGCGGGGCCATGTTCCCCTTAATAAACTGACAATGCAGATGACCCGTTAAAAAAAATGTATTTTGTTGGTTTTTAAGTGAATTAAATGAATTACTTTCATACAGTTGGAAGGCAAAAGATAAATGTACAATTACGAGTATGTACTTCATTTGCTAATTGACAAAAAAAAAACTGTGATTGTGATATAGAATAAATAAGATTCGTTCTCATTGCAGGGGTTTTTATGTTCCTGTGTTATATTAGCTACCACCGATACAAATCATTGTATTTGATCTCTGCTACATATATGCCGTTCAGGTGACAGAATAGCTCTGCATAAGGCAATCTATCCGAACTCATCAAAGGGCACTTGCCGGTCTTCCTCAGAACCATTCTCATTGCAAGAAACTTTATATTTCTGTGTTCTGTTTCTATTAAAGTTGAAATACTGTTTCCTCTTCCTCGCACTCGTTCTCCTTGCGAGAAACTTTAGTTTTCTGTGTTCTGTTACCACCGATACCAAGGAACACATTCGATCACTGCTGAATGTATGTAGCGACGTTGATTTCACATTTGAGCACATTTTTCTTATCGTGGCTTTAGATTTTTTATCGAAACTGTGGTGAGCAATTTTCATGTGCGAGGGGAATATCAGATAAGGGGCCAGTGCAACAACGTACCTTGACTATCAATGTTATACAAAACACAGTAATAATGTCAACTATGCTACCCTGGAGCTCAAGTCGTGTCATTCACCATTTAGAGACGATTAGGCTGTGTTTCTGTCGGTAAGTATGAAAAGATACTGTGGCCTAAACAGTTAGCGCGTTGACTAGAAAGCATTCGATGTCGGCTGAACCCAGTCTACATCGAATGCTTCGTATCAATAACATCAATTTATCTGATATGTACTAGCTTCTATTAATACTAGTATATACAGCGGCGAAGCAGCGGTGAAGTGAAATAAATTAAGGTTGTACTAGCTTCAAGTATTGCGCCTACATAATGATGGCACCAGAGGCGCTGCCAATACTCTTCCAAAAATAAACATTACGCGCAATTGCAGGGTTGTTGAACAGTGAAGCTGTTTTAGCCCTCTACTTAACCATCTGGCTTCTTTAATCTATACCTTTCCAAAGAAAGGAACAAAAATTAGTAAGCATTAATTGCCTAAGTGTGAACTTCCTTAAAAAGCAAAAAAAAAAATTCTTCCGCCTACACAACACAAAAACTGTTCGGCAGCCTAAAAGCAACATCCTTATCTGTACTAGGGAATACCTGAGGATAAAAATAAAGGGTATACAAATTTTCACAATGTCGGGCAGCCTGGCAGCACTAAAGCTCTCATTATCGTACGAAGTGAGGTCAGGGGTGATCATGAACTGTATTAAGTCTCTAAATGAACTTTATAACCGAAATAAAATTTCATTACGCTGGGTATCGCGGGCCACGAGGATTGCTTCGCCAACAGAGAGCCCAACGTGCCTTTAAAGGACCAGAATACTTCTTCGGTGTAAATAGTAGCTATATTATTGATAAAACTGGTTCCTCCTAGGCTGCGAGCTATAGCCAAACTCAAGCAATCAAAGAGGTTTAATGCGTCGTATCGCGGGAAATCCCAAAATGAATCTGAAGATAGATAAGAATGAGATCAGGATAAGCACGGGATTGGTTGACCTGACACTGTGATCTAAGGTACCATCACTTTAAGATAGGAAACTCAGAGATCATCGTGGGTATATTCTGCGACTTGAGTAATGAGAGCATCTGAGCATGTGCTCTGCTATGGTCTAGCTCTCCATTCTTGTAGAATACAGGTATTAGAAGATATGATCTCAATTGCCTTTATTCGTAGCTAAATATGTTCCAGTGAAAGGAAAAGGTCGCACAAAAGATCAAAGGGGTCATAGTGCATAGCGCCACGATAACAATAATTATAATAATAAACATGAAATTTTATTTAACTTTGCTAAAAACTAATCTTTTCAAACACTGCATTAAACAATAACGCTTCCTTCGTAAGTTCTTACCAACACCCATTATAGAGAGTGTTGAACAAAATTTTAACACAAATTCAGTCGAAGTGAGTATAATATTCTGCAAGCATTAAATATAATTAATGTTTTATACAAAAAACGGTTAAAGGACTCCAATGGAGATACGGTCATTAATATTAAAAATGGCAGCTACCCAAAATGACTGAAGCAACTTTATCGTATACAGAATGACTAGAACTCGCTACCAAGCCCAACAAAGGCGAATAAATGTATACCACCCACTTTTTTAATATACTTTTCAGCCATTTTTGTCGAAACATCAAAGCGGGGAGTAAATACTCGCACACAGCACAGCGGCATATCCTTGATTATATAAATGACGTAGTATATAGTAAAGTTTTATTTTTGCAACCCTCCTCAAAGCACATTAAATGAGGATAGATTATGTTGACGTTAACACTTGGGGCGCACAATAATATCGCATAGCGAATAACATGTTACAAGGATTTTTTGGAAAGTTAGGTTTTTCTTTAAGCATTTTGTCCCTGTATTGGTTTTTGAAAAAGTGAATCAGCGACCCAAACGTCTACTAACTAAAAGGCCAAACAGCCAAAAATGTCTTGGTTGTACAGAAAAGAAAACCATGATGAACCTTAATTTTATTAAGAAAAATAAAAATTGTGTTTGTTAGGCCTCTACGAACCTCTACTAAGAAATTCAAACTCTTTACGACAATTTGAAGTACAAAAAAAAAAATTACCCAGCACAAAACAAAGAAGATTTGACAGCCACAAAGAGCAGATGTTCCCGTTTGGTTGAACTAAATAGCTGGCAGTTTACCCAGCACTTTTCAAGACATCTTTAATTTTATGCCATACGTAACATCTGCACATTGTTAAAAGTCATGGATTTGTACAAGCCCACACTTGACTGACATGACAGTCGCTCTCTGAGACGTGTTCTACCTACATTTACCTACACACATACATATGCACTAATACTACATATAATTCTTTTCAGCTATAATCTATCTATAGAGGGTGTGGAACATGTTTTCGTTTTTTTTTTAGTTTCAACATTTTAGGAATATCTGCTAAACAGAACCCCAAATAAGCCAATTCAACTGAACTGTATGTGTAGAGAAAAATATCGAAACTTTTGGAAACATACAGAAATTGCATGCACATCTTTTCTAAAGTATACTGAAAATGTATATAAAAATAACACGAAATACTCGTATCGAACGCCCCAACAAAAACTGAAAAGTCATTAAATTTTATACAGACTACGAGTAAATGCAGTCAGTAGAACTCGTGGTCGTATAGAAAAATGGAAATGGTTCATGCCACTGCTTCCCTCTGTGCCTGCCTCTCCTTCTATGTTCAGTGCTTATTGCCCCTAGAGTAATAAAAACAAACTGGCAGCCAACGAACGAACTAGTCTGCCAAACAATCAGCTAGCGCGTGAAATACAACCAGTCAAACAGCCATTTAGTTGAACGAGTGTGTACTCGTAGATACAAAATCGTACAATATTTTTCGAAAAATTATATTCCATACCCATGAAGCAATTGTGAAATAATGATGGTGCCACAAGCGTTCCACTTAATATGAAAATACAAGAAAAAAAAAAAGAAACTCACATAGAGAAAACGTATAGAGAAGCCCATTATGCGATGCGCTTACTCATTCGCAGAAAGTAGGTAGCGTGCGCGCGCGGGACTATAAACTAAAGAACCCCGACATAAAGACAGCGTATTGTATAACCTTAATTTAGGCAGTCAGTCAGTTTAATATGTAGTCGTTCAGTCGTGAAGTCCGTTTAGCCGGTAGGTGTTCTCAAATACAAACTCAACTGCAACTAAAACACACACTCACACAGAACAACAACTACAACAAAAGTAGAGAGATGAACAAACTGTTTGCAGCATTGTAACGAAGACACGGCAACACAGTGGTCTGAATGCTAAAAGGCAAGATTTTTTTTTTAATTAAGAATAATGTGGAGAATATTTGCATTTGGGTCAATTGCAAATGAACTTATTACAAGCCTTTAAATTTACTACCCAACTCAGTTTGCTTATGAATGAAACTCGTGGCGAGCGCATAAGTTCACTTTTAAGACAACTGATTTGCTCTGAGAGGAGTAACCATAAATTAATATTCGGTTAATTAATCATATGATTCACCGAAACTAGACACTATTAATTGTAATTAATCAGAAAATATAATCGATTAATCGATTTATTTAACTAAGGTTGAAAATGGTCACAAATAACAATAAACTATTTAGTATTGCGGAACACATTAATAAATTTATTAAAATACTTTGTTTTCATCAGATTTTAAAAGATTTTTTAAATTGATTTGTTCAAAACACAAATTTAAACTAATAGTTTGGAAAGGTGCTTTGTTGTCAATATGTTTTGTAGAGGTTGCGCCTGCTTTGCAAAGAAAAGTTCCAATTAAAAAAAAATATTTTTGTACAAGTGTGTAAATCTTCATTTCTTCTCATGAGTTAATTGTATTTCGTTTTAATTCGAAAACTTGAGCGTTGTGAAAGAAGCTAAGCTCATCTTGAGGATTCGTAGTCATTTACTTTTCGCTTGTAATAATAACATATTGTGCTAATGGATCTTGGAAACTGGATCTTTTTTAATATGAGGTCTTCTATAGTTGATGCTGCCAGTAAAAATTATGATTCCATATTCGATATAAAATGGTTATTTTTAACTAATTTGCCACCAAGTTATAACAGAAAAAAAATGTAAGACTTATTATAGGCCTTTACTGTTTTTGTATTTGTTCGATTATTTTGAAAATAATCGATTAATCCTCGGTTAATCGCCAAGCGAAATTTCGATACAATTAAATCGTTAATCGCAACAAAATTATCGATTATTAATCTTGCCATCACTAGATATGATTATAACAAATGCCCGTTTGTATCGACTTACGGTCACAAAGCTGCAAAAATTAGTAGCAAATTTACTGCATGCGAAGTCATATGCCAGATCTGTCAAATTAAACGAACTTCATTAAATATGAATATAAATCTTTGAAACGTAAATTTTTTGCAAATCTGCATAAACATAACCTTGTTGAAGGAGAATCTTAATTTAACGCCAATTAAAGTTGAAAGCTTAAAAAAAAGAAAAATAATAATTTAATAGACTTAAGAACTTTCATGTCTAGAAGATTTATTTTTTTTACAAATTGTGTTATATGGTAAGAAAAGAAATCCATCTTTGATCTCTTCCGTGGCTACAACGTAACGGTTGCTCGATCCCTTCGATTAGTTAAGCTTGTAGCCTTCTGCTTCTCTTATATTTAAATGTGGTGGTTTTTACAAAAATCTGGAATATATCTGAAATATAATAATTTTTGGTTGGATTTTGAAAGTGTAAAATAAAATGATAGTTTTTCTGAATGTCGAAAAAATAACAGAAAATATTGTCGATTCCTGATGTGATATTCGACATTTTTCGTTCTCGAAAAATGACACTAAAGATGGCACATAGCCGAAACCGGTTTGTCTCCAAACCAAACTTGACAAGGGATGACGGAAATTCGTTCCAAAATTCTACAGAAAATATTGTCCTTACTTGCCAGCCAGTCTATTCAGAACTATTATAAGTATTACTCTTTTTGTTTTAAAATTTTTGAGTTTATTGTTATTATCATTTTACAGACAAAGTCTTTGGCTTTTATTTCAATTTTTAGATATTATAAATACGGGGTTTTTGTTGTTCCACATCTGAAAGTTGTTTTCTATGTTACCTGAACTCAAATCTGTCCTCCGTTTTTTCAATCACCTCTAGTTTTCGAGATATACCGTTATGTCCACAATGAAGGTAGTTGCACAGGGAAATTGTTCCCCAGTTTTACTCACATATCTTATTTGGTTCAATGAAAAATCCAAAAATCTATTGCCAAATTACCAAATTACCCAGTAGCTTCAAAGATATTGCAGAAGTTGTAGGAAAGAAAAGTCTTTTTTTTAATTTAAACAAATTTCGTTAAAATATATTGCAAACAAACATTGAAATTGGTGTAGAAGTTTTGATTTTGTTTTTAAATTTTCAGCTCTGGCATTGAGTAATTAATCCGATACAAGCCAAAAAAATAATCGAGGACGGCGTAATATCAGTTGCGAATCAGTCAGCTTGTATCTTTATTCAACAGCTGAGTTTGTTCTCTTCTTCTGATCAAATCACCCTATCGGAATATTACATCACGCATCATTTAATATCATGAAATTGAATCACGTATGGGGCTTTAAATTACTAAAAATTGCGAAATTGTTACAGGCTAACGAAGTGTTATTAACAAAAGAGCAGATGATAAATAATTATTTAAATTTCAAAGACATTGTAGTTTTATAATTATACGGGGAAATTGAGAATGAAACTTCTTAAACACAAGCTATTCAATAAAACATTGCAAAAAAAATTAATTTTATTTTAAAATTGCCAACCAGAAAAGTGAAATAATCTATTATAATGCAAATTTAGAATCGATACGGCAATACAACGCGTTAGTGAATTGAACAATTGTTTTAAAGATATAATACTTAGTCATTTTATTTAAGTTTAGTACACTAGTGTTATAGAACAATAATACTTGTTATCCCTTTTATATAATCGCCTAGTTAGGGATTTATTATATTTAATAAGTTCATTTTACATAATTTTCTGCTCACTAAACACACTTCTCCAGAGCTGCATTGTGAATGTGTTTCAATTTATGGTATTAACTGATGATTGCTCTATTTATTAATTGAATTGTTGTATGGTAAATTGAGCTTAATTAAGGCCTTAAGATATTGCAGTCGGCTATTCAGGATTACTCTGAATATCACATCTGAGTCACTTTTCGGGTGACAGTTAAGTCACAACTTCTTCTAATGCTTACTTTTCTCACTAGAAACTATAAACGGTTAAAAGAAAAGCAATTATCATATGATATTTACAATGTTTAAATCACTGTGCTCTGTAACGGCATGACGTTAATATGAACGTAGTAGATATATTTGCTTATTGTTATCGCTTTCGTTGCTGTTGCTTTTAATTCAGCAGCTTCGTGCCAAACAAAAACAATATATCACAATTATAAATAACGGCAACAGCAACAAATACATACAATTAATGAAAGCCCGATTATTTACGAATGGTCAAGTCACATTCTTCGTTTAAGACTCTTGGCATGCCATCAATATTTAAAAACTCGTATACCTACCTACCTATAAAAATTCCTGCAAAGTCTTGATATCTTGAAACTAAAAATGTTTTTTTTTTTTACTTTTTGTGCCATGACTTGACTGACTAACTTCAGTTGGCTCGAATTCCATTTATTTGGCTTTGTTGAGTTTTGGTTCGGTTTGACTTGAATGGGTATAACTTTTATATGTTAAAGTTTATAGTTGTTGGTTGGTTTATAATAGTTTCCCAAGCTGGTAACGTCATTTGTTTATAAGCATGAAAGCGTTAGAGTGAGTCAGTCGGTAAGTTAGTACCATAGCTATGATGGCATTATATGGAATTTATTAAATAGATTTTTGGCAAAAGCAAGTTTTATATTCTCTATCCTATTTCCAGTTGTTCTATGCATCGGTTTATATACCCACTACTACTTGTATTTGGTATTACTGAGCATCAACTTCTCTCATTTTAATTGGCACGACTAATGACTAACGTAGCAAGAACAACAACGACTTCAGCAAAGACGTAGGTACGAGTATCATGAGACCCATCCATTATTGCTGTTGGTTCCTACGTACTACATAGTGTTTGTTCTGTTAAAACGATTCTTAGATTTTTTTTGTTATTTCTTAATTCATTCATCGCCATAATGTGATTATGATGATTATTTGGAACAGCAAACCCAACAACTACAACACTACCATCATCATCATTATCATGCTTATTATCATCATCTCTACCCGCAAGCAGCAGGGTTCACTCGTAGCGGCCACAAAATGTTGATGTGAAATTTCAGATACTGCTGCCTGCTATTCAAGTGTGTATAACAGCGAGACACACAGAGCACTCATTCTCGTATACCAAGTCATTGGCTTGGGTATACAGAAAATTTAATACGACTTCAAATAATAGGGGACGACAGAAAAAAAAAACTCAAGCGAAAGCCTCATGGGAATGCGAAAAATTAAAAGGAGGCGGTAAGTCAAGGGAATGAAATGAACTGATGTGGAAAAACAAGTAGAAACTATTTGTTATTCTTTATCTTCGGGGTCTAGACTCTAGAGTAAACGATACAAATTCAAAAATTTTTCAACGATTAAATTTATTTGCGCACCAAATTGTATATACAAAATATGTATCGTATATACTTACCTATACTTATATACATACATACATACAAATGTACATATGTATGTATTACTACCGTGCAAAAATTTATTAGAGCTCTAATTGCCAAAGTACATGAAGTTGGAAAATTCATCGGAAATTGTTGTTTCTTGTTCCATGAAAACATGAAAAAATCACAGATTCTTTGATATTTTTTTTTGGAAATGAAGCATTCACTTCGCATTCACACAAAATCCGGTTTACTATTGTACATGAGAGATCTGTATGGGAAGCACAGAAAATATTTCCTTTTTAGTATTTCGTGTATACGAGGTCAAGAAAACGTGACATTTTTGTTTAGATAATTTTATTTGGTAGAACACTATACGACGTTTTTAGTTTCTTAAGAAATCTGAGAACTACATTGTTGTCTATAATATAGAGCTGGGAATTTTTTAGGACAAGACACTATAATTTGATCAGGTTTTGCAAAAGAAATTAGTCGAGGAGGGCCTACTGAGTGTTTTCAAGTGCAATAATGAAATTTAAACGGGGCTTGAAGTTTTTAGGAACCTACCTACCTTTAAAATCTTCTTCTCATCTGGTCTAAGGAATTTGGAGCATAAGACGTTTAAGTTTTTCTAATTCGAAATAATTTCTGAAATAGAAAGAATAAATCCCAAAAATTCTTCTTATAATAAAAGTTTAGCTAAGACTTGAAATCGTAAATGAATTCATTCAAAATTATAACAAATGGTAAAAAAAAAACAAAAGTTTACAACCAGAAATATTTTGAAATTAATGTTTCTTGAGCTAAATTGTATATCAATAAATTATTCGCTGGCCTCCTTAAGAACCTAAACCAATCTTGACTTTTTTTGGAATAATTAGCCAGTAAGTTTGGCGCAATGTTAATTTAGCCGTAAATTTGTAGGCTGTCCCACTTGAAGAACTAAGGCCTTTAATAATTCGGCTGAAAAAAGACGAGACAGAAGAGATACTCGAATGAAAATGTCAACAACGTTTAGAAGACATTGTGGTCAATTAGCGCTCAAACATTCGTAGGTCGAAATATGTCTAATTTATCTGAACGAAAACGTCTATTGAAACACTGAGTAGTGGATACTCATTCATGGAGAGCCATTACATCGTCTCAAAGCCATTGTAGGATGCGACATTTATGTCGAAGGTGTCATTAGGCCTTATTTTTCCAGGTCTCCGTGAATAACGCAGTTACTATTATTGTTGATTACGGCCGTCAGCTGGCGCGCACAAAGATATGGCTTGCCGTAACTAAGTGCACTGTCAGATGTTCTGACGTATACTTACTTTCTCGTGGTAGCGGCCGATAACAGGCTCCTGTCGCTAGACTCCTAGCACAGCAAAATAAGTATTAAAAGAATTCCATAATTCACGGTGAAACAGCATACGCTAGCAATGCGTGTTTAAGAGGGTGCTTGGTTCTAGTATGGGAACTCTGGATACCAGTCAACCTCTAGTTTTAACACAGTCTTCCCTTGCATAAGGAGCTCTGTGGGTGGATATATTTTTCTCTATTACAGATATCAATCAGAAAGCTTCGCAAGAGGCGGGAAGGTTAATCTCTAAAGAAACTTCCGTTTTAATTGACTAAAGGAGGAATCCGGAAGAGATCGACAAGACAACCTAGCTAGGGGTGGACAGGTCAATCTTTAAAAGTACTTCTAAGGCGTTGGACCGTGAGATTCCGATAACTGCAATGAAGCCTCGCACTAGGCGGAGATGTTAATCTCTGTAGGAATGCCGTTGTTTTTTGGCCAATGGAGCAATTCTGAAGAGATGGACAAGAAAACCTTGCAAGGGGTGGACGGGCCAGCTTCCAAAGATAAGGTAGCGTACATTGTGTGTAAATGTCCAGCACTGGCTGGCACAAGGTTTAGGACCACGGGAATACACTTGTTAATTGTGAATTCCATGATGAACCAAAGCCTTAGACAAGTGCTAGCAATTACAAGGGACTCCGTGAAGAAGGGCGAAGTCACTAGTCGACAGTCTGAAATCACTACAGTCAATAGTAAAGGCTATTGGTATGAGAGTATGGTAGTAGTAAATTACAAATCGATTGCCTGAAATCAATTCGCGGAAAGGGGGTCGAAAAGGGACCCATTAAGTTAGCGATCTGATTCGATATCACACCTCCATTAATAATAATACTGTTGATCAATATAAAACCATGACTGCAAGGGTACTTTCCTAGTCTACCGCCAAAACCACGTGATGTAAACGCTCCAGACTACTTTTTTGGGTCGTTTTTGAAATTAAAGCTCTCTGTGAACAAGCGACAGGCTTTAGAAACTCTCATGAGAATACACGACAAGAATGCAATAACTTAACGCCTGAAGTTGACGGCTCCAACCTGACCGATTTTAATTCAAAGTAAACAGAAATTGCATGTTCCCTGAGACACTGTAAAAGCGGTTGAAAAATCGGCAGTAGTAAATTGGGTTTCCATTATTTTTATAATTTATTCCATTTGTGTGATTCGTGATGTGTTCCACTGCCAACTACGAGTATCTCCGTGTACAATTGCATTTAAAAATTTGACCATGCAGCGAATGGGTTAATACAATCCTGCTCTATTATTTAAATGTTCAAAATAATTTTTACACTACCATCGTAAATTATACCCACATAAATACATCTATTTTTATAACAAAAAATACTCGAAAAGTCTCAGATAATAAAAAAAGATCATCAAGATTGTCAGATTTGGTATGACGTATGTTGTTCATACATATTCCATGGTTAAGAGGTTTTAGATTCGAATTATCTGTTGAGAAGTTCGTGAGCTGTTTTGAAATTCAGCAAAAAAAAAACTACTTTTCATTTTTGTTTGGAAAATGACCTTTATGAAAAAGTTGTATTTAACAGATGTTTATCAAATAAGAGTCAAATGTTTTCACATCACTCCAATGTGTAATAGAATAATGTTTCAGAGCAAAAATAATGAAAATAGTTTTCATAGCTATTAGCTGCGGACAAAAATTATGAAATAAAATAATTATCAAATGTCCCTTACAGTTTACATGATATCTTCTTTTTATGCTCCCCAAATATCCGACAATCCATATTTGGATAGTAACAAACTGTAAGTATCAGGCAAACAAATTATCAGGGTTTACCTTTTATATTCAATGGTGAGCAATTCCATTGGCATTTGCTGCGACATTCTAACGTATTTTTACTTAAAATTGAAAAAGAAACATGAGGGCTTGAAATAAACTAAGAAAGATCTTTTTTCACTTTCTTGATTTGATTCCGACAGAGAACAAGGGATGATGGGAATTCTTACCAAAAATCTAAATTTTTTCATTTACGCGAACGACTTGGTCCAGATGCTGGGTATATATTATCCATAAGCATTGTCTTCCA
This sequence comes from Phania funesta, assembly GCA_963932375.1. Classification (NCBI taxonomy): domain Eukaryota; kingdom Metazoa; phylum Arthropoda; class Insecta; order Diptera; family Tachinidae; genus Phania; species Phania funesta. Next base: position 62,347,097 of record OZ010656.1, on the reverse strand, counting down.
ATTGTTATGCTTCATTTTTAATTCAACGTACATAATGATCGCAAATATTCCAGCCAATTTAGAGAAAAACAATTATAATACCAGAGACAGTGGTACTACTAATAAGTTCACATTATCAAAATTCGAAAAATGTGTAAAAATCGAACAAAATGATTGGTTTCTAAAAATTTTGTAAATGAACTTAATGTTGTAATTTAATTTATTTTTTCCCTGAACTAATGCTACTTATTATTTGACGGGAATATAATGAAAAAAAGGCTATTGCCATAAAAAAAAAATACAGAATCTGTTTCTTAACACTTGTCTGTAGCTTTGCTTCTTTGTAAATCTTTTTAGTATGACAGTTAAAACCCTTCGGGAAGGGTATGTCCTTTCCAGTGTATTTCGAACTTTTTACTTTCACAACATCAAACTATTTAAAGATTCGGTTTTTATTTTTTTTGTCTCCTCAAAATCTAACAAATATGATGAACGTAAAAAAGCAAATTTCATCATGCAAACACGCTTTAAAATGCAAAGTGGTTATAATCAAATAATCAAAAAAATACAACTTTCGATTCTTATTTTTTTAAAAAATTATGCCAATAATACCGTTGCATCATACTTTCAGAACAGCTATCCGCTGGTAGTACAATTTTTGTTCTACCCATATAATATCAAAATTATAGAATGCTAAGTAACTGAAATTATGTGAGTCTAATCAATTGAATGGGAGTGTAGTTTTTATTGTTTTGAAAATGCTAAATTTGGAACCAAAAAAAGCGTTTTTGCCAGGAATTTTGGTGCATTTTTTATAAAGCAAAGTGCTGCAGAAAGTTACCGTAGTATGTACATACATACAAATATGGAAGGTTAGAGATTATAATATATTAGTTACGCCGCGCACAGTGCTTTGTTCCTTAGACAAAGATAAGAAAAAAATTAAGTCTTTTATTGTAATAAAAGTTATAAAGTTCCAAAATAAATTAAACTAATTTCAAAGAACTTTATATGTTTACTACTGTTCGATGCCACCAGATGGCGTCAAATTCAGAGAATTTTAAATCAAAAGTACTAAACGACAAATTTGGTTTTAAATGATTCAAGAAAATACCTTTCAAAAATTTAGTGCTTGGACTTGAAGATTGAAACTTTGGCTATTAATATTAATAGGTATAGTTGCAATTAAATACGTAAAGAGTTTTAGTGATTTCATATCCCGTAATTATATTTTATTGACTTCCGAAACGTTTACGATTCAAATAAATTCATAAACTTTGTTTGATGGAATTTTAAAAAGAAAAGAAAAATGTGGTCTCTGGGGTTATTTCTGTTTATGGTAATCAGTACTGTTTTCGAATAGTCGCCAGAAAATATAAGTTTACAAACATTTTACTCGAACTTTAAAAAAATTTGCTAAAAATTTTACAAGTGTTTATTACAAAATTTTAAAAAATAAGGATATACTGTTCGATAGATAATAACAAAAGCGAATACCATTTAAAGAAATATTTTGGTTTATTGCTTTTTGGAGCCACCAGAGAGCGCCAACGTCAAAGAATTAAATGTTTTATTGTTACTATTTTCTAATAACCTTCAAAGAAAATTTAAAAAAAAATCGCCGAAACTTAAAAAGAGAGCAATTCAAAAAAATATTCATATTTTTCAATAAGATAATAAAACAAGGCAATTTCTTTATAAAGAAAAACGCTTAAGCCAGCTCTCTTTTTTTCTACTAGAGGGCATTAAAACATATAATTTGAAGCAAAAATTATTGAAGTTTTTCATTTTTAATTTGTGCTACTACTTGAAAGAATTAATAACTTAAGATTTTTAACAAAATTAATTTGTTTTATTTGCTATTATTCGATTTCATTCATATTGGCACAAATATGCCCTTAAGAAACCTAAGCTACAATGCCTAATTTCATAGTAATCAGATAATTTTTGTAAGAGTTATAGTACTTTTACTGTAAAGGATATATGGCAGGACCCAGAATACTTGCGGCAATTTCGTTGAAAATTAGTTGCTGTTGTTATGTGTAGCATACGTGAAAATCTTTGCGTTCATGGCTAAAATAACATTTTGAATTTTAAGGACATATGCGAGGTAGAAGTGTCCTTGGTCCGATTTTTTTTTAACTAAAGTATTTTATACTAGTGTACCGAAGTTCAAAACTCTAGGACTTTTATTTTTGTCACATCGTTATATGGCATCTAAGCACTGTGCGGCGCTGCTAAGATGGTATATTTGATTTTGAAAACATCTAAACTTCAAGTAGGCCACAGAAGTTGGAAACGGAAAGTCCGTATAAAACACAAGAAGAACTTTCAGAATCATTTGGGTGATAATTATTGACCCAGACAATGCTCGTCAGTTGCTGTCTCATTTGAAAAGCAGCGGATGGGAAGTTTTACCTTTCCCGCCTTATATTCGATTGATGTAGAACGGTCTAGCTGGCATACGCTATACTTTAGTCGAAGGTATGAAAAGTTACTTTGAAACGTTTCTGGCTTTAAAAAATGAACCGTTCTTTTGGCTCGTGTTCGCATCTATTGCCAGAAAGATAAAAAAAATCACAGCTAACGCTGGCCAATTCTTGGAATACATGGCCATTAATCATTTTATTAAAATAAAGTCATATTTCTAACAAACCCAATATGACAAAACTTTTTTGTACAGCCAATAATAATCGATGAACTTAACGGTTAACCGCTTGAATACCCTACTTGTCAACCTAGTAATTTCAAAAAATTGAATATGCAGCTGTTTGTACATATTTGTAAACATACATTTTGAAACTTATGGCCCCGACACAAAAACCACAAACTCTATACATATATTTTTAGCGCAATATTTGTAATTATTTAGATTTCTGTAAACAAATAGATTTTCGTTTATACATTTAACTATTTTTTCATCAATACATTTTTTTTATTCATGCAAAAACCTTTACATTTAAGAATGAAAGTCAACATTATAGAAATTACTTTCACGGATGGCCCTATATTATCATATTTTCTGATGAGGGCCATTTCCATGTCGGAGGCAGCATTGGAGTATTTGCAGCTAGCATAATCTAAACAGAATCTTTCTTGATTTGATATTCCGACAGGGTGTTTTTATGTAGATTTTTGGAACGAATTTCCGTCATCCCTTGTCAAGTTTGGTTTGGAGACAAACCGGTTTCGGCTATGTGCCGATCATTGAAAAGCCGATGCACTCAAAGAAAGTGACTATATGGCCGAAATTATGAACCTTTATTCTGTTTGGCGTCGGCAACATGATGATGATATTTTTTAGCCGACATCACTTTATATCGACTTTGGATTCGCCGAGTCGTATGACGACGTCACCACGCGACGACGATTTATCGATACTTTGGGTAAAATAAGCAACATCATCATCATTTTTTAGCCGACATCACATTATATCGACTTTGGTATTCGCTGAACCGTATGACGACGTCACCACGCGTCGACGATTTATCGATACTTTGGGTAAAATACACATATCTATTATTTGAGTCAGCTGTTTACTTTGTTTACAATTTGTGTGGGAAAAGTTTATGTGAGACAAATAAATAAGTTTATTGAAATATTTCCATGTTAGATTCGGATTCCAATGATGAAAAATCAAAACAAAAACCTGTCGTCCAAAGAAGATTAGTCAGACAGAAGTCAGATATATTTCAATTGCCGGATGAGATGTACATAAGCATAAAAAGGCACTAAATGTTTAAAATAATAGTGGTTTACTTCTTTAAAATGTTTAAAAACTATTCCAGATTATATAACTCAGCGTTGAGGCATGTGCTACAAACGCTATCCCCAAAGAGGTGAGTAAGTAAACGGCAATGCTAAGGTTTTTAGACCAGGGTTCTTACCAGGTGAGTGTTGGAAATGACTTTTATCTGTGGCCGTCCATTTACAGTTCGTTTTTGAGTGTCACGAGCAGTTAGTGAAGTCAAAATAGCATCACACTGCTCTTTAAAGTTATTAGTAGATCCTCTTTGGAAGCCTCTTGCCAAGAAACGAGTTTTTCAAGTTCCTTCAGTAATTTCGAAAATTGTTTTAGTTTTTTGATTTTAATTTTTTTTCCAGATAAACTCGTTTATAAAAGGGTTACGACAGAACCACAATACACTAACGACGCTACCTTTTCTTGCAAATTACCACATAAATGTCAACGTCGACAAAGGATTTACCGATTTAAAGCCGCCGACACAAAACGGTGTCAGAATTTTTTGTGAGGCGCCTCTTATGTCAGATAGACAGTTGTCTTATTTCTTGTATATATGATTACACCATCAATTTTTATAAATAATTTAGTAATGTTTATTTCAACAAATATTTGCCTGGTCTGACAGCGCCTTTGGAATATTTTAACAGTCGTTTATCAATTTTATGTGCATAGGGGCATAAGCATGTATCTATTCAATTGCGATTATCGGCGTTTTAAAATGCTATAGTGTGTATAAATACTTATACTAGTTTTAACTTTTTCTTAATTTAAGGTCAAATAAATAAAGTCAGAAAACTGGCAAAAATAATTATAGGCCCGCCCCTCTCCATTGCAACTAAAAATTGCTAGCGGCAACAAACTCGCGTATACAAGCGCAAACACTCCAACGTATACATCAAAAGTTCGGGGAATGAGGTTTTAGGCGTCGTTTTCACTCACATTTATTCAACATCTATGATAATGCATCCGCTAATCATTAATATTTCAGTATAAAGTTAAGATAGTAGGTATAAATTTGAATGATATTTCTGTCGTTCTTGTTGTTGATTTCTCTCTATAACATTATTTATATATTTATGTATCTGAAATAGAAAAAACTACAATGACTCGAATAAAACCATTTGCATAGGAAAAAATCGTGATACTTCTTGTTTGGACGTGCCACGATTTTTAATAGTTCGTCATACACTTCGTACCACTCGCATAGTATAAATAATATCTGTGTATACACACGAAAAATAATGAGATTTTATTTTCAATGGGCAAATAAAAATTAGGAAATTTTTTACATTCGTGTTCCCAGGCCCCAATAGCATTAATATTAAAATTTTTCTTATAGTCATATACTATAAAATACCCAAAACCCATCACGAGTATATACCGAACGAAACACTGTCCATATAATAAGTAGATAGAGAAAACAACAACAAACGCAATAAATGAGTAGGTGAACGAACATAAGGCAACAGAATTAGCTGCAGCTGTTAGTTGAAATGCGATTTAAGCATAATGGGCAGAGACCTGAATCCATATATATTCTATATACATATTGCTATATCATACGAAGGCAGTTTGCAAAGAACCTACAGTTGATGGAAGTGTGGAAAATATGCTTGTATAGTGTTAAAATTAGACTTGAAAAATATGAATCTTTTACATTTTAAATGGAGCATAAACAGTAAGTAGGCGTGTAAACGCCTAGACCGACTTTGACGAAATTTCGTGTTCCGGTAGGTGCCGCTGCAATGATGATGGACCAATTATTTTTCAAGGCACCTTTATGATATGGAAATCAATGACAGGCTTTGTTGAGAAATATTCGGAAAACTAATTGACATCGTTCTAAATCCAATATGGCGGATCCCTTAAACCAAAACTTTTTACTGTGTATATATATAATTATGAGTATATATAATTGTAAATGTTGGATGCCCCGATTGTCTAGTTGGTAGTGCTGTTCTAGCAGTCTGGGGGTAGAGGGTTCCATTGCAAAAATGTCTTGAAAGCGTGTGAACTGGCAATTTTTGTCTGACAACGTTGTCAGAAAAAACATTCAGAGACCATTGTCAGACTACCAGCTGCCAACAATATCGTCAGACTTCTGACAATCATTGTCAGATCATTACCAGACGTTGTAAGCTCATTTTGATTGTCAGATATAAAAATTTATTTATCTAACAATGATATCATTGTCAGCAATTTTTTTTTTGTGGTACGGCACCGACGAACTCTTCGCAACTTCTAGGAAATATTTTAAATCCATTATATTTTTTAAAATATCTGTGTCTGGATAATAACGCATTCGGAAGAGTACTACACGATCATCAATGATGTCAAATCCGTCAAGTACTAGACGCAATACAGAAATGAAAGAGATGGCTCCAGAGACACTGTCAGGCAATAAACTTAGGGAAAAGGAGCTGAGGGAGGGGTACTCCCCAAAGTAATTATTAAATATCTGCTCTTTACAAAGTATGTAATTATAAGTCGATGCACAACGCGGTATCTGTAACAGAATGAAAAACTGAATACACTTTACTGTAAATACGTATGTAAATAAATAATTGGCTATAAAAGATGCAACAAACTTACTAGAAACCTTCCCGAATAACTATCATCCACCATGCGTTTAATCTACAATGAAGTTAAATAATTGGCAAGGGTAAGTGAGGCTGGCACTTATATCGTAACTAATAAAAATCAATATGATTATTTTATAATTTTAATTGCGTAATAATGCAGTTTTTTGTTAAAGATTAAATTTTATATTTTTGCACATTTTGCATTAAATTGTTATCGTGGTCTGTGACTTTCTGGAAACATGGACTTAAAACCATAAGAAAATCACTTTACCGTTTTCCCTCGTTTGAGCGCCCAATACATTTTTGTTGAAAAGCAGGGTTTTATCGTAATCAATTTAGCAGACATATTATTAATGCGGACACACTAGAAAGTACACATGTATGTGTTAATGACCGATTATACATATACAAGCAATGTTGCCATAAACAAAAAATTTAAAAAAAGTTACGAAATAAAACAAAAAATCATCCAAATTTATATTTTTTTTTTTTATTTTACACACTTTTGATTTGAATTTAATTATTAACCAAATTTCCGCTAGTTTATCCCCCAATCATTAGCTTAGAAATTAAGAATGCTTAATTTTATGTATAGAATTCCAGTAATTAATGACCTGGTTCTATAACACAAGCGGGCGATTCCTCTAGAGAATTCGTATAGAAAAAAATAAGTTTTTTTTATAAATTTTGTGGAAGAGTCGTTCGCTTGTGGTAAAGAAACCGTCCATTAAACAGTCATAGATTTTTGGATAATCAAAAGGCACCAAAATCGAGACAAAAATCGTATTTTCTCAAAAACGTTCGGAATCAAAAATTTTAAAGGCACTAAAACCAAAGCTTAAAGATTTAAGTTGACAAAGCTGTAATCCAGAGTCGTTTAGTTGGTACAAGTGTTTACAGTTTCACCCAGAATATACCAATTATACTATTAAATACAACTTAGGAACACCATTTGTAAATTCGATAAGTAAATTTAAAAAAAAAAAATACATATGTATATGTATGGATTGCTGAAAAAAAAGTTAACCAAATGAAGAAAGTAGGCATTTCCGTTTTGAAAAAAAAACATACATATTTGGTTAAAAATAACCAAAGCGACAACTCTGAATACAAGTATTTGTGTGTGTGTGTCAAAAATGGAATTTTTTTATCCGCATGTTTTCGGATCGACGACTTCTGCTTCTTTTTTTATATTAGTAAAAGCAAGCATTCGCACGGTAGAAGGGTGCATGTCAATATGAGAACCCCAACATTTACCAGTAAAAATGTACATTTTAAGGGCTTCGTACTTGACAAAACGAGAGAACACCCGTATGTATATTTACTCAGAAATTGTAAATTGAATCCCTAGTATACAGACAAAACTACAATAACAAAAATAAAGAAACTCAAAACTTCTGTACTTTCGAAACAACATCTAGAGGGATTGGCTCAACAAAAAAAAAATTCTTCAAAAAGTAGCAATACATTTTTGTGGTAGATAATTCTGTGTAGGTATACTGAAATTCCATATTTCGAAAGCAAAAAATTAATAATAATGAAAAAGGTCGGCATCGTCGTCATGAACATCGACTGTTAAGGCTACGACGTCGTCGTTGTTATAGCTGTAGTGAAGACAATGAGAGAAGGTTTTTAGATAAAATATCAAGATTATCTGCACCCAAAGGCATTGGAAATACATACATATTATACCTATAGAAGAAATCAACATCAGGCAAACAGCCAACCAACCAACGACTGACTGACTATCTGTCTCTCTACGACCCATGAGCTAAGCCTGTTTCCTCCACTTTAGCAACAAGCCAACATAACAACTAACGAACAGGCTGCTTTTCAGACAATTAACGACTCAGGAACACAGGCCTGAGCAACGTACATTCTACACACATACATATACATAGATGCATGTATGTCAGGCAGGCAGGCAAAGTTTTTAATGCTATAAACATTTGCCAAACCCAGCCTTAGAGCCAGCAGTCGAGTACGAGCAGAATGTATAATTTTTTACCCTCACAAAATATCATTTATCATCAACATCTCCATACTCTGTTGATATTGCCTTACTTTCCTCTTATTTCGAATACTATTATTGTGCCTACCACGCAGTAAGTACAGTGTAACGTGGATAAAGTGAATGTTATGTTAAACCATAATAATATTTATATTGCTATTTTCTCAACGTCCTTTTTAATATGTAATTGGACAAGTTAATTTTATTCAATATTAGTTAAAATTTTTTATTTTACACGTAGTTGGCTGCATTTTACCACTGAAGATACGACTGCGCGAATGATAGCACAAAGGAAAATCGGTTTACATTTTATTTGGAAGAGTTTTTGAACTGTTGGCTGGTTTTAAGGTGGTAGGATAACTTAATAGTTTTTACTTACAAAAAGAACGAGATTCACAAAATTGAACATTATTCCAGAGATGCACAACGCTCACTTAATTAGTGTGATCACACGCAAATGATAGCATAATGTCTAAAAGCCATTAAAAACGTACATTTTGGAAGAACTTGCTACTTCCACTGACGTGAACTTGCATTAGCGTGAGTCAAAATAAGTCCTGCATAAAATTTGTTGAAGAGTGACTTACAGCCCCATCTCCAATTTGTTTTTTTTTTGCCCTTAGTTTCTTTTGGCCAATTCTATCTTCGCCTTAATGTGGATAACATCAGCATTGATTGAGAAACAGCAACGCTGTTTAAAGGATCCTATGGCATCTCATTGAAACCTTATAACTAAAATTAAAATCTACTTACTCCCAGTCGTAATGGTTGGAATTGCAATTTTAACAAGCCTCTCAGATTTTTTATTTTTTTTTTTTTGCCTTAGTACTTCTAAATCCTTATTAATATGTTTCTATGTGCTCCCTTCATAAGCCTAAGGAATTATGATTGACCCAGTAAGATCTGTATTAGCATAACTTTTCGTTCTCCATAATGAGATTTCCTATATCCAAACCAGACTTTTCAACTATTTTCATAATTAAAAAAAAACCTAAAAATGTATGATTGCATTGAAAGAACTCTGTCATTGGTCGCAGCTGGTAACTCAATGTAATCTGAAAAATTTGGTAATCGTTAAGGATTTTTATCCGAAAAAGAATCCAAACAATAAAATTAACAGACATGCAGTTTGGAAATTCTAGTTTTTTGGGAATTCAAACATAAGCTTGTTGCAGTATGATTCTCGTTAGGTAATTTTATTTGAGAGGGATTAAATTAGCGGCTAATTCATTGAAAATAAGCTACCCCATTCCTCCTTATGCACAGGTGTTCATGTTTCGCTTAATCGTCCGACAACAATCCTAAAATATATGAGATTAAAGCGTAATCTACCATAAGTAACATGGATATATTCCAACACATATTTGTTTTCAATATTCGATTCTACGATTTGCATATGCATATGATTGTTTTTATATTGTTCAATATTTCATTAATTATGTATTCAATATTTTGGTTCCAAAAATTGCATTATCTTACAAAAAGTGTTTTTTTTTAATAAAACTGAATATCTCGGTTCTACTATAACTTTAATTAGCATGTTTTTGGCCTAAGCCGAATTAACATTTTTCTTCTGCTGATTCTTCATTTGATATTCTGACAGGGTGATAGATATTTGGAGCGAATTTCCGTCAACCCTTGTCAAGTTTGGTTTGGAGGCAAATCTGTGTGGGCTATGTGTCGTCTTCAGTGTCATTCAGAGCGAAAAATTATTCTGAACACGGCACATAGCCAAAATCAAAAAAAGAAAATCGGTTTCCAGTCAAATTATTAAATACTATAAGCCGAATTCGCCTTCCTATCATTACACAAAAAAAGGTATGATACATTATTGTATTTGAATTAATATTCCTATAAATGACTATCTAAGGTAAAATATATAGAAATTTTAAATTATTTTGAATTTAATTCACAATACCAGCATTCGATGGTTTGTATTGATATTCAATCGTCGTCAAATTATTAGTTACTAAATGGCTATATTAGCTTTATATAAATGTGCTTTCATAACGCAAGAGACGCTGTAACACTGTTCTAACAATTATCATAGCGCACAATAGCAGAGTTTTTAAACAATGAGGCTTTCCTGTCTCGTCTGCTCTATCCCCTGGCAAAGAAAGTAACACAATTAATTAGCAGACCTTAATTGCCTGAGTGTTATTTTCTTTTAAAAAAGGCAAGGGAAACCTAAGTAAGTAAAAAAGTATCTTGCGAAAAAGTTCAAATACCAAGTCAGGATTATGACGAATGTGGATGGTTAGTAGGAGATGTGTATTTAGTTTTGTTTGCTTTAATTCGGTTTCACGATGTGACTTTTATTTCTTGGTATGACATTTTCAATTACTATAATTTTAAAATGCTCCAAACATCGTTTTCAAAATGGACCGAAATTCATTACACTCTTTTTAAAAGATTGTTTTTTATAAATTTATATAAAAATTATATTTAAAAAATATATTTTTTATAAAAATGCCTGTACTTTCCTCCTCAAAATAATCCATCGCGTACAGTAAACTCACCTAAAAAAGTGAATAAACAATTAAACATCTTCATGGATATTACGTTCATACTATCCAAGCAAGACTGTTATTATAACTGTTTGCATGCCATTCAGTCTCTACCCAGCTGTACGAAAGCAGGGCATTAAACACCACCACTACGTTTAGACGGTCGTTAAGTCTGAATCACCGTCACACTAAATCTCTTTCGGTTGTTTAGACAGACATTGTTCTTGTTGTCGAGTGGTTGTTTTCAGTTTGCGTGGATGTGTGTGTGCATTTTTTTATATTTATTTGGTTCGGTTGGTCTGGCCTAGCCCGCCTGGTATAGTTGGTATATTGGGATTTATATATTAAACAAATTTTTCTTTTCCTTTGCTCACAGAGTCAGACTGTCAGGCAGTCAGTTTTTCAGGCGTACGAACAGCAACTGCTTTTAATGTTCAGATGTGTTTGGGCGTGTGTAAGTGTTGGTGTGCATTGATGTTTGCATGAATTTTATATGGGTGTGTGTTTGTGTGAGTTTTAACGTACTGCTAACAACATCATCCAATGCTATAGTTTTTTAGCTTGATTGGTATATACGAGACGTAGAAAATCGTGTGTTTGTTGGGTCTGTTAGCTCGTCTCATTTTGTGTTGAGCAGTCGTTGGGTACGTTTGTATAAAATTCTATATCGGATGTGCGAAATATTTTGAAAAATTGTTTCTTCTTTGTTTGCTTTTGGAAAAATTTTTATATAAAATCGGTTCATATAAAGACCCACACTACAACTTATAATAACACTTCGTGTTTTGTGCTCAATGTTTGCTTACGCTCTCGTGGTTTAGAAGGAAATTGTGTTGCTTTTATGTACAAACATAAAATGTAGTAAGAGTAAATGTACTCTTTATGTATTTACATTGCTATGTAAGTGTATCAATGAAAAAGTACTTGTTTGCACATACACACGTACTATACTAGAGTATGAATCGAAGTGTGTAAGAAGATAGAATAAAACAAAAACAATAACAATTGTAAAAGCGCATAAACAAAACTAAACGGTTTTTATGAGAAAGCCTTACTACGTCTATTAGTGTATGTAAAACATTCACCGAACAATCAGTTGGACTACAACAACATCAATAATAATTTATATAAAAAAAAAATAAACAAACGGGGTCTTGAGATTTACACATGTGTATGGGTATATTTTACTTACACCAACAACAACACCATTTCATCTAAGAGAAGGTAAATAAATAAACATGATTTGATTTGTTTTGTTTTTGGCAAAATCAAAAAGGCGGCTAAAAAGTGTAAAGTAAATTTGAAAACAAAAATAAAATACTATATTAAATGTTTGTTTGATCAGTTTTATAAGATCAAAACAATTAAATAGTTTTTAAGATATGTTTTATCAGTTTGAAACTTAAATTCATTCATCCATCATTGAAATTAATGAGTGCACCATTTATTTACAAATGAAATAAATCGTAAATTATCAAATAAAAAATTTAAATAACATCTCCAAACTATTAATATAAAGTGTGTCAGAAGTAGCCTAACATTGTTTTTATATGAAATGTCGATTTTTAAAACGAATTTGTCATCCCTTGTGAAATTTGGTAGAAACCGGTTTCGGCTATGTGTTATCACTGCCATTTTTCGTTCTGAGAAGTGTGTGCTATTTCTCATTTGCTTCTCAAATATCAATCTGTCATGAGAACTGGTGCTTGTAATTTTAAGGTACTTATCGATGGATATAAGTATTTAATATCCATGATATTAGTTGCGTGTTTTCTGTGATCTCTACGTCGGTTAGTTTATCAATTTATTCTGTGGTGGTGGTTACTGAGTACGTGTTTGACAGGTATAAATTTTTTTTCAATACTTTGACAGCTCATTTGTTGTTTACTATTGGTCTGATTGGAGTGTTTGGTTTTATTTTTGGTAGTGTATTCATTGGTTGAACTGATGGGTTCATATTTGCCATGTTTGGTTTTACTATTTTGGTCGCTTTCTTTATAACGTCATCAGTAGGATCTTTTCTAATTTTCCTACAGTTTGTTTCTTCAATTAGTTGTTCAATCATTCTTGTATATTCCTTCTTGCTGATTAATATTAAGATACACAAAGCAGCAAAACAATAAAAACACAATACCAAAGTAATAAACAAGTTTATAATCCAATAATCACGGACATCTTCCAACCCCAACAAAAAACACAATGAATAATAAGAGAATTCATAAGCTCTGCCTATAACGCTCACCATCCGCAAACACCAAGTCTGGTGCATTAAAACAGTAACAGCTAACGTCCACCAATCCCTACAAAAACGAAAAATTACAGTGAATATGGCACATAGCCGAAACTGGTTTGTCTCCAAAACAAACTTGACAAGGGATGACGGATATTCGTTCCAAAAATCTACGTTATTTATGACCTTACATATTTAACGGAAAAATCAAAAGATGTTTGACCAATTATTTATTTCTTGAAATCAGGTATAATCAAACTGAATCCAATTTAAATCCCTCAAAACCCTTTTAAACATTTTACCTCAACAATTCTTCCTCACACTGTGTTTCTTGTCGTTGCCAAAAATCGAAAAGATAAGTTTTTTTCGTAACTAGAAGTTAAGCTTAGGTGGCTGATCAAGATTCTGATTCATCAGCGATTTAATTAAGAGAATTCTTAATTTATTAGTCATTCTATTTGCTCACTTGCAATATACCCACATCATACAACTTTAAATACCAGTTACTTTGCACGACCATGACGAAATATGCTGATTATATGTTAACGTTTTCAGTTTTTGGGGTTAATCGATTTTGATGTAAGAAATTTTGAAATTATTTTAATTGAAAAATAAAAGAAAAAATACTAAAGCTGAAGTTACATAGCACGCGTTGAATGCGTTAACGCGTTATAGACTTCTGTCAAGAAAGTTAAAGTGGAAAGTTTTAATAGAAAAACGCATGTTCATAAAAAAGTGAAGGTATATACCAGGCGTTCGACGCGTTATAAACTTCTGTCAAAAAAAGCTTAAATATAGTGCTTTTTTCCAACAGGGCACTTAAAAAATTTTGCAACGCGTCTGACGCATAAAGCGTCATATATACATAAAGCGTTGTATATACATACATATACAGAAGCTGATGGTTGTGCCTAACGCAAGGTAAGTTGCAGCGTTCAAAAGGCTGAACGGATAAAAAGCATGAAACGCGTTTTATGTAACATCAGGTTTCAAGGCATGTACTAATTAATTCAAGTTTAAAAAACAGAGAAAACAAAAAATAATAATTTCTTTTATATTATGTCATAAGTAAATTGTCATTTACGGACGCCTTGGCCATGTTGCTGGGTATATATTATCCACATTCATTGTCTCTGATTTTTTTTTTTTTAATATATTGTTTAATGTAAAATTTGTTAAATGAACTTCATTTTACATGTACGAGTATATGCGGATTTCATTACGAAGCCGGTAATTTATTTTTAAAACTACAGATGCCCATATATCCCTTCGTACAACTTCCCAATACGTTTAGGGTCGTATTTTTCATAAGTTTAATAGCAAAATGTCGGTAGAACAAGATGTTGATAAACCACATAAATAATAAAAATACTAAATGAGGTATGAATTGTTTTTCTCCCCTCTAAGAAACTGGGTATGTTTGAGGTTCTGATCTCAAAATAAGATCTACAATTTACATGTAGTGTATTTTTTCGTCTGCATATTTCAAAATTTATTGAAAAGCAAAGCATTCAGTTCTTTCATAATCCCATCAAAGCAGAATGTTTATTTTTTCATTTGTAGTAAATTGTTAACCCAATTTTTGACAAGAACTCGCACAATGCACCCGCTTATCTTTACATAGGGTTCCATAAAATTGTGTTGCTCGAAAGCGTTACGTATTTACTACATTCTAACCACTATGTACGCTCGAACTCCCCAATTAAATACGATTTAATGCCTCTACCATCGTTTACATACAAAATAAAAGTAATTTCAACCCCCATTCTTATATTTTACCAAGCGAAAATCTGAGAAATACATACATTTTTCTTTATAAGTTTTGCTGGCTGCCTTAATTCTTCAATATCGCCAAGGTCTAAAACTTCTTAAAATGCTAGATATACAAAATAAAACACGAACGAACTACCTACATACATATGTACATACAGATATATTAAAATGGCAGAATATATAAACATAAAAGTATGAGAAGAACGTAATATAATATCGTGGCATCAGATTTTATTAAAATAGTAGGAAAAAATATAAATATTTTCAGTATTACGTTTTGCTTAGTAGTCAGTCATTATTGTATGGAAGTAATCTTAGAGCAGAAACAAGGAGAGGAGGGTTTATAGTAGCGGTGATGTCAGGCCGTTTGGCGAAAACACTAACTGGCAGCTAGTTGGTGAGTTAGAGTCGCATGGCTTATGGGCATGAGAAGTATGGGTATAGAATAAAATACACAAATAACTACCTGCTTATTAAAGCGTGCAATACTCATAGTAGAAGATATCGTTTGTACCCCACGATTTGTGCCAACACGCTAATGATAATAATAAAGATAATAATGATGATGTTTGAAGAATTGTTAAACAATAAAAATAAAATAGAGACCCCTAGAGGTCTACTAAAAACAATAAAAAAAACCTTGCGATAGAGAGGATAAAAACCAGTTTATTGTATTTTTTTCACTTACAGCAAAGCAAAAAAATCCCTCATCAATTTGTCACAAGATTTATATAATACCCCAGATCCCGTCATACATGAAAACTCTTTCCTTATTTTGCTTGTTTGTGTACTCAAGTAAAATCGATAAACAACAAAAAAACTCAAAAAAAGGAGGTAAGTGAAGCGTTAAAAATCGGCTTTTAAATACAACAGATGCTTTGAAAGTTTTGAAGAAAAGGCTGCAATAGAATACAAACTATTAATTACTTTATTTGAGTATTTTTTTTACTGATATTCACACTGGACTACACGAGTGTAATAAAAAAAAATCGCATATGTTAATTTCAATTGGTATCGAACACTTTAAATGAGGTCACATAATTGGCACTGAGTCAAAGACGTTGTGCGTTATAAAAACAACTGATGACTCAAACAACTAGTCATTTATCGGTGCTTGACTAAGTGGCAACATTATCTTACGGGTTAGCACTGGAAATTCCGAAGAAACAAATTAATTTTCGAATTCTAGGAAAGTTATTAGGATTTTTTTTTAGTTACAGTAGAGAGCGGATTAAAGAGCCGTTTTACCTTTTCTTCAAATAATTATTAAAGCCCTACATGAAGGTCTATGTTATTTAGGTACTAAGTCAGAGTAGAAAAGGTGTTATTTCCTAAAAACGTCATAAAGTCTTAAAGGTTTCATTTAAATGTCATTAAGCAAATAGCCTTTTCCTAAATAAAGAGATTTCAAGGAAAAATATTAGTACTAGAAAACAAGGTACAGCGACGACTTTTAAATATCCTTCATCCCAGTGAATGTTTACAAATAACGTGGTAGATAAATTAGAAATTACAAAAAAAAGATACAATAATTTTTGTGCGCATGCAAAATTAAAAAAAAATATATATATTTTTAAATTCCTTACACTGGCTCTTCTTTTTTTTAAATTCTCAATAAATACTAAAGATTAATTTTTCTATTGTGATAATTGTTATCGATTACAGAAAAGTGAACATGGAGTGAATTTTTGTGCCTCTAAAAATTTCTTCAGCATTCTTTGTGCCTTTCTACTCAGCTAGTGCCAACTCTAAACATCATCGACTTAATTCCACAATTAATGAAATTCCACAATTAATGAATTCGAGAGCTTTGTGTCACATTTCATATCCTCGCCTTTTTCTTCCTAATTTTGTATGGCAATATTTACAATTCCAAACTCTGAAATACTGGTTTCACCACTTTCCCTCGCTATTAAGAAGGTTGAGCTTTGGACTAATAACCCAAAACGTTGACGCTCTTTGTTCTTCATGAACATTTAATAAAATTATTTTTTTATGTTAAGGAAATATGTATATATGAATGTATAAAAGTATGTAATTTTTTTGCAATTATCGATATTAGCAATTTTTCCAAAAATAATTGTGAATTATAAAAAAAAATAATTTGCAATTCATGTGAAATTAAATTATTATCTTGCCTGCGTACCACAGAAAACAACAAAAACTACATCAAATTTTGTATTTTAGTAATTTTAATAAATTTCGTCTGTCTTTAAGAACATGACTTTCGGAAACATCTGACAAGTCGGTTCATTATTTAAAGCAAACGGTTCGAAGGCTAAAAGTCATTCCAACATCTCGAATCTGTAAGGATCACGCTAGACGCTATATAGTTTACTTTTCCTTAAAATATTTACTTTCAATCAATATTATGTTCAGCAAAACGAAATAAGTAGAAGTTTGATTAAAATATTCCAAATTTATTTCAAAGCTGGTTCTGGTTGTTCAAAACGTTCTGCATGGAAGTTTGTATATAATGCTGGTGAGACTGGCTGGCTAAGATGCGTGGTCTTATTCCGGAACATAAATATCAACAAAACAGATTGTTAAGCTTTTTATGCAATAGAAAAAATTATATTTTAAGAAAATCTAATATTTCTTTCTACGACATGCAATACATCTTTCAAAAATCCCTTCAATAGCACCAAAATGCTACATATTTCCTTTTAATTAATTATAAAACCATTCTGAAATATAATATAAAACTTTGTTGTGATTATTAAGAATACTAACAACCCCTATTTATGGATATTGTATTTTTAAACAAGTCATTTCTTGGTGCCTTTCTTCATTATAAATTTTATTCAAAAAAGGAAAATCTGGCATTTATGTACATTAATTACTTTTAGGTACTCCCACATTCTTCGCTCTTACGAACAAACTCAGCAAATAGGTATATCCGGTCAAATACTTGTTCATATTATTAAGGTAAAATATATTAGATATGACCCAAATATTTTGATGCTTGTGCTCAGAATTATAAAATTAAATTAAGTTTGGCTTTTAATCATTTCAACAATTTATGCCTCTGCGTATAAATCCGCCTTAACTCAATGTTTCTCTCAGCCTTCATATTGCGTCATCATTAAATGTCTAAAAAAGAAAATGGCTGCCAGCTGAGTATTCCACATTATAAAAAATAATTGTGGGACGCATCCTCCATCACCATTTTCTGAGATATTTTTCATTCCATGCCAACCAGCCCAGCCACTGCCAGCATTAATCACGCTAAGAAAGGTTGAACAAAAGCAAACTTTTTCCTCGTAAGTCTTCTTACACAATCCAATTTTTCTGTGTATTTTCTCGCAAAAGGGCGTTGAAGACTAGAAGTATGCTTGCCAAACAAACTTTCTGTACTTTTGCTTTGCTGCCTCAGTCGGTCGTTTTTTTTTTTTTATTATTATTATTTTTGATTCCATCTGGCCTGCGTGTTTTTTGAACGAATATGCTGTATTTATAAAGCCCTGGGTGTTCAGTTATTTAGCTTAGCAACTGGGGAATAAGTAAAAAATGTAGAGAAATGAAACCTAAAACCGGATAATGAATGGTTTTTATTCTGTCCTTTGTTTTTGAGCTTTCTAGTTGCTTCTGAAAAGGTTTTTGAAAAAGTATGTTATGCATACCTACTTACTTATTATAGATATAAATAATTTATGGAAAGGTATTATCTCTTGCCTCTAATTCTATGTGTCTGTATATGGTATTTTATTAAGGTGTATGTGTCGAAGCATGGGAAAAGTTTTCCTTGGTATTGAAGGGACTTTAATTTGGCAGTATTTCTAAGGAAATATTTGGCAAAAAACCACTTTGTATGTATACATAAATTTGTGATTTGAATAATTAATCAATATGGAAAAAAGAAGTTTTAAACTAGAAGCAAAAATTAATTATGTATAAAAAAATATATTAAAAATACATATATACTCGTACATGTATGTATGTAAGTATGTATGAGATACATATGTACATACTGCGTATTATTTGTCAGCTATTGTTTATCGCTTAAGCCCCTACCATGCGTACGCAAAATGCTCTTTGACAGCAATAATGTGTGATCCATGTAATATTAAGTTTCATAAAAAATGTAATGTGGGTTATTTACACTTTCATAAGCCATGGAATTTGAAAAGAAATATTATTCTCAATGTGCCGGAAATTTTTAATCGTCAGACTTTGTATGCTTTTAGTAAATGCAAATACAAAATAACATAAAATCTTATTTAACCATTAAATTACGAATTGTAAAATCAATTCAAATCAAAATAACGTAGTTTTACAGTGCTACCAAGTTATGTATACACTCAGTGAATAACAACAATACTGGTGCTTGGACTTATTACACCATAGGTTTTTTGCTAGCGTATTTAGGGTTGCTTAAGTTTTTATTGGTGTTTACTTTGTTTCCGTTGACCGATTGTGGAATTTTTAAGCTAAAGTTTAAATAATTTAACGAAAATAAAATAGTTGTAAGTTATCGTATATAAAGCTTTGAAAAAATTAGTAACAATTCTTACAATCTACTGTATAATTAGGGGACCACTTTCAGTAAAATATACGTTTTAGAAAAAAATAATTGCTGGAGGTTTTAAGGAAATACTAAATGGGGTTATAACAATATGTATTATACAAATTTGTTAATACTTACCAGTGTCATTATTCAGTTTTCTAAGTTGTTATAAATTCCGCCATATTTAAAATTATTTGCCTGTAAATGAAAATTTTTTTTGTTAAAAAAAACGTTGGCTTATTTTAATTTCCCAGTACACTATATACAGTATATACAGACGGCTTCACATAAGGGCGTATTGATTTTAACAGTCTGTGGTACCACGCAAATCTGTTGTTTAATTATTCGCAAATCTGCTTAATTATTCAGTCACTGAGGCCAAAGCAATACATACGACTTTATTTTAAAAATGAGCATTCATTACTTCCTTCAAAAAACGCCTAATTTTTCCTTGAAATTAATTACTTCTATTAGTCAGAAATTGGACTTGCGCCCGCACATCTAAATTTGCCGGGAGCTCATATTTAATGACCATAGACAAGGCCGTTTGTTTGATTACATACTTATGTATGTAGTTACATTTGTTCACATTTCTGTCTTTTTGTCAATTATAAATTTGAGTTTTATAGAATAAAGTTGCTTCTTTTAATATTTGATTTTGTTTTTAATGCTTTTGCTTCTTTTATTTCCGCGCAATTTTCTTTCATACTAAATTGTTCAATACAACAAACACATTTACACAGCCTAAAAACCGAAATTCAACTAGTAATGTCGGTGCACCAGCTAAAACGAGCGACAATCTTTCTGAATATACTTCGCAACATGCAATTTCACTTTTATTACATTTACGAAATGTAATTTAAACTTTTCCTTTAGTTTAATATCTAAAACTATTATATTTTTAATAATTTACATGCACTAATTCCACTTCACTGAAACCGAACCGGCTGCTTTCACTGTTAGTTTCTCCGTGGTTAAAGATAAACTAAGCAGTGCTGCCACCCTTTTTTTATAATAATAATGACTTTTTGTTGTTGTTTTCTATAAAAATTCAATTTTGTTTTTGACATTTTTTAATTCTTCCTGTTTTCTGTTCTTTTTATTATTGCAGAATCCGTTATAGAACAAAACATAGGAGAGAAACTTTAATACTAAAACAGAATAGAAGCAACCATAATTGTGAAAAATGCCTACTGTAAGACGATGCTGTATAGTAGGATGTATGTCCAACTCAAGGCAAGCTCCAAATTTGCAGTTTTTTCAATTTCCCCGTCCGGATAATCCCTTTTACAAACTTTGGACTCAAGCTTGCCAAGCTTCCTTAAGCCGTATTTTACCATTTAAAAAGCCGGTAGTATGTGCGCTACACTTTCATCCACATTGCATAGGAGGTAGACGTTTAACAGGCAGTGCTGTGCCTACTTTAAAATTGGAGGTGCCTTCAAACTTGAAGGCTGTAGAACAACAGGCCATGATTGAGGAAATTGAGAGAAGCAGAAAGTGTGCTTACATAAACGCTGTGGTATACGAATGGCTGGTAAGAGCAAATCTTAATCCTCAGCTAAGAGGATCAATAACTCATGGTATGATTAAGGAAAAGGCCGAAACGGCCAAGCAGATAATAGGCTGTAAATCATTTATGGCTGATAATCGTTGGTTAAATCGATTTAGAGAGACCCATTTAACGGGGTTTGCACAAAAATTGGCTTCCAATCAATTGAAACCCATTGGTCCTTCTTTGTGGATACCCGACATTGTACAGGACTTGGCTCATCTATTTCCCCCAACCAGTGCAGAACGTATTGAGAATTTTGAAAATGTTCCCGAACAATATATCACATATATGAAACAGTATGGCGAATATGAGGAAGAAGATGACAGTAGTGAGCACGAAACCACACAGTCTTATCAGCAAGAGCAAGAAAGTGGATACGGCCAGGATACCAAAATCACAGCTCAATCGTACTATCAGCAACATCAGGCGACACAATCGTATTACCAGCCACAACATCAGCAACATCAACAGCAACAACAAAACGGCTACCATCACTATAATAGTCATCCCCATGCCGGTATGCATCCAGGAGCAGGATACGGTAGCTATCATGATTATTATAATGAAAGACCACCACATTCACAGCAGCATTATCATCATCATCACAATGGCGCCTATAGCACTCATCCTGCTCAAGTACAACATCATATCGAGCAGCCACAAGCCCCTATGCCATCACTACATCAGTCACAGCAACAACCACAACAGCAACAACCACAACAACAACCTATTCGACCTCCTTCACATTCGCCGGCACAACAGAATGGTTTATCCACGGCCGACAGAACCAGTCCCTATAGTCCCAGCGTAAACGCACCTAAAAGACCACGATCTACCGAACCAGATAGTGATATACCCCCCACGAAAAGTTCGCGAACTTCGCCAGTCAATGTGAATGGTTCTGCTGCTAGTTCACCAAGCCGGCCTACCTCCAAAAGCCCATCCACCATAACCGATAACGGATGCGATAATAAAAGCAATAATAATATCGATAATAGTTTTAAAATCAAATTGCCCTTACCCAATGGTGGCGGTGGTGGTGGTGGTGGTAGTAGTAGTGCCAATTCACAGCGTTCTTCTACACCAAATTCTCAAGCCAACAATTTAAATTCCCGTTCTAATTCACCTAAGTCTTTAACTGGGCTCACCACTAATGGCAACACATCGCCCACACCTAGCCAATCGACAAATAGGACAAAAGAATTAGAGACTTATGCCCAGGCGCTCGAATATCTAAAACCCTTAGAAGATTTTGCATTATTTAAAGAAAACTTCCGGGCCATAGGTTTAATCTCACAACTAGAGATTATATTGAAGAAAGCAAATAAGTCTTCGATTACAAAAAGTATTACTGCTGATTGAACAAATTCATCCACCCACAAAACAAACAAATTTTGTAAATAGTATTTTTCTTGGAATTCATTGTTCTTTCCATAAACTTATTTATTTAATATTAAGATCAAAATAAAATTCCTCATAATGAAGCTTAAAAAGAAAAACACGGTTTTTGAAACTCGTATCAAATGACAAACAAAAAATCTTAACTATTTAGTATCTAATGAAAAGATCTGATTATGGATTTTAAACAGTCTTTAAGTATTTTTTCTTTGTTTTTTTTCTATTATTTTATCGTATGACTGATTTTATTTTACATATATTTTTTACGTTTACTTTAGCATTAAGCATAGTTGTATAAAAAGTTTAAGCACAATCTCAAGAAATGTTAATTTATTTATCATTTTAATTAAATGTATTACATTTTAAAACATATTTATGGACAGAATAACCTACATATGTAATTAAAAAATAAAACGAAAAATATTGAAAGTTAAAAAAGGATTTTTAAGTGATGTAAATCAAATAAATGTTGCACTTATTCGGAGACAGGAAAAAGATCGAAGATGTATTTTACGTTAAGAACATTTTTTGGTCCTTTTTCTTACATTTATAAACATTTATATTAAAGTCACTTGAGCAATAATATAGGTTTCTGGAAAATCATCACATTCGGTCCTGTTCTGTATTCTGAGTGGAATGAAAATGTTTGGAATTAATTAATTAGCTTATTAAACAATAGAAAAATAAATGCTGAACATTAAAAAGCAAGAGTTCTCAAACATGTCTGTTCAGAAAGAAATCTCATATTCATTTTAAAATTTATTGTGGAAAATAAATGAAAATTGAAAGAAACCTGTTCAAATTTTAATACAAAAGTGTTATTTTGACATTTCAATAAAGTTTTAATTGAAGAAAACTTGGTTCTAAATTATTTCACCAACCTTTTTCATGCTAAATAAAACGAAAGAAATTATTTGGAACTGAAATATTGAACAGCTAAAACATTCGGAAATTTCCACTTTCTAATAAAATATTGCTGATTTGGAACACAGAACAGACTTGATTGTAAATGTAGACAAATTCATTCATTTAGACAATGTATTCCACTAATCTTCTATATAATTTATAAACAAACCGATTTTTCGTTAGCTCTTTTATACTCACATACAGTGGATTTTGACAAAAAAATCTAATTAATTTTTAAGGCATTTATCTTAAAGTTAGTTACCTTTTACTAACAAGAATTTTAAAGGCAAGTTGTAATAATCGTCCTAAGTTATATAAAAATTTTGAAAACAGTTACATATTTGGGATTCGAGTATTAAGGGGTTCAAATGAAGTGTTTTGTATATTGAACTATTTCTGATGTTAATCTGTAAGAAGTAGTATATTATTTGCCTCAAGAACTACGGGATACGTACATATGTATAAACTTTAAAGAACCAAAGACTGTGCTTTACATGTGTAGGTATAAACTTCCATAATACTTTATTGAAATTAAGTAATATTAACAAATAAAATTGTATAGTTATGTATCTACATTAAAACAAGAATTTTATCGTTGAAATTTTATAAAAAGTCACAACATTTTCCCTGTTCTATTAACTCCTCGGCATCAGAAATCGCTTTTAAAAGACACATTTTCACGTTACGTTGTTTTGTTTTGCTAAGACGTCTAGTCTCTTCGAACATTTCGCTGAAGAATGGTTTTAGCTCAAAATTGCCCGTCGTTGTATCGTCAATTAGGCTGCATAAACATTTCACTCTCAATTCAGATGTAATTGGAGGAGGATCGACTGATTGTATTGGTGAATTGAGGACATTTTTGTTTATTGATGGCTTTGCCGAGGAAATAGGGATTTGAGTGTTTTTCGTTCCTTGACTGATATGATTTGATGAATTAGGACTTAAGCTTTGGTTATTGGTGGTAGCGGTGATTATATTTTCTATGTCAATATCATCAGGAATCCGTGAAATTGTGGGTGATTCTTTTATCGCACAATCCTCTAGCTTTCTCTTATTGCGCTTATATCTAATTAAATGATTAATGATTTTTTTAATTCCAGTATTTAATTGGCGACATTCATTTACACCTTCTGTAGATTTTATAGAATCTACAGTAACAGAAGTTTTGTCTAACGGTGAAGCGGTTGTTCCTTCGATATTGTAACGTGTTCTTTTGTCTATTGGATTTACTGGTAAAACTACTCTATGGCGTTTTCTTAGTTGAGAATTTAATAAAACTGGAAGACTCGTTGTTATATTTTCCACCTGACTTTGACTTAAGTTAGAAACTGCTGATGGATTTTCAGTAACCATTGTTTGCTTAGATTGGCTAATATTGGACTTTTGAGTTTGAGGTGTCGAAGGAGGGATCGCCTTAAATATTTGTTCTCCGTGTTGTTCGTGAAGCGCAGTTAATTTATGAGTTACGGGTGGTGTTTCCAATTCATAAACTACAAAGTTATTTCCAGCTGCTGGTAAAAACTGTTGGTTTTCGGTTTTAATCGCAA
This sequence comes from Phania funesta, assembly GCA_963932375.1. Taxonomy (NCBI): domain Eukaryota; kingdom Metazoa; phylum Arthropoda; class Insecta; order Diptera; family Tachinidae; genus Phania; species Phania funesta. The sequence goes on along the minus strand of OZ010656.1, from coordinate 62,322,357 downwards.
CCGTTCCGTCTACAAATGTTGATGCAGAGAGAGGTTCATTTTGTATCGTTACAGGTGAAAGGGATTCATCAGAAATAGGTTCATTTTTGATAGGAATATGTAAGTCCGAACTAGTTATGCTATTGACCAGATCTTCATCAGTAAGAAATTCTTGTTTTATGAAAGTATCACTATTTAAGTTCATTTTAGTTGCGCCTAAAAAATAAAGTAGTATTATTAGAGAAAATGCTTATGAAAAAGTACATGTAACATTTACAAATTCCTTTAGATTTTAATAATTCAGATTACCATGGAAGACTGCCGACTAAAATATTTTTTGCATATTTTATATTTTTTGTATGTACGCAGGTAGGTATGGGCCGTGGATTTACCCGCTGAAGTTGTATACTTATACAGCAAGTTGATGTACATTGATATATGTATGTTTTGTGTTTAAAGCAACAGAAAGCTTAAAGTTTATATTCACTGATAAACAAAAAAGCTTATGTTAAGCTAATGAATAGAGTGCGCGAGAGAATATACCAACAAACATTTCTACAAACATGCATGTTTATTGTTAAAATTTTATGCATGGGGTATTTTTTAAGGCGGAGAAGCTCAAATTTAAAAAAAAAAATCACAGAACAATATTCTTAATAACCATGAAATTGCCATTATTCAAAATATGTATAATTTTATGGGATTGTTAGGATTAACAGTATGTGGCGAAAGGAACTAATCCAAAGCTGTATGTCGGCAATAACACGCCGAATGTTGGTTTCAAAGTGCTCAATTGTTTCTGGTTTATTGCCGTAGACATGCGACGGCACATACTCACTCTTCTGCGAGAAAATTATCTAATTGCATCAATCTCACGTAGATACATTTCCTTAAAACAATTTTGTGTCAAAATTACTTTAGGATTATTAAAATTTAATAGGATATTTATTTTTTTTGGCTGAAAACCTTTGTGTAATAAATTATTTTGCACGTCACTGTCATTATCTTTCAAAGTCAGTAATATCGTCAATATGTATGAATAAATATCATCTCTACGAAACACAACCAAAAACAATAAAATTCCAAAATTTTAATCCGAAATCGGTTCTTTTTTGACAAGATGATTTTGTAAAATGTTTGTGGTTTTGGAACTTTTAAAAATCTGCTATATAATTATTTACTATTTACCAAGGGATAAAAGAAATCAGTTATAACTACTACATATGTACATAACATCAAAAAGTGAAACTCTAGTATAAAAGGAAAGGTCTATAAGCAATCTTACTACGATGAAATGTTTGTTTCGTTTTTTCAATCTAAGGAAATTCTTATACATATATTTATTATCATCTTTAAAGTCATTGAAAATTCAAAATTTTAGCGAAAAAATATAGAAACTCCTTATTATTTCTTAAAGCTTCTTGGCTCAACTTGCAAATTTTATTTTTAATTCTTAGAACGTGCTAAGAAGTTTGCTTTTCGTAAATTATTAATTATGAATTATTTTAATATGGGTAATCGCATTAAAACAGTTTTTAATAATTTATTAAATACAATAGGTACAAAATCCTTAAAATTATTTTAACACATGCTAACAGTTTTTCCAATTACATACATAAGTATGTACATACATATACACAAAAGCAGATAGGTGCTTCTCTTTTTTGTCATGTTCAACCACTGTGCGATATAGTAAAAGCTACATTTCAATTTGCAAGAGCAGAATATAATTCCTCACAACTTACCAGTTGATGGTGTATTCCAATTTATTTGAGGTGTTTTAAAAGTTTATATTTTAATTAAAAATGTTTGACACTTATTATTAATAAAAAGAAAAAAAAGCAAACTAGGTATTGAATGCACGACAAGCCTTGATACACAAATGATAGCAAACTAAATGAAGCCACATAACCTAAAAACAATGTAAGTAGAAACACACACACATGCATACAATATTGATTTAAAAGAGTTCATTCTGAAAAGCTGTGTGTTCATTCAGCTACTATATTCTTAATTCAAAAGCTATTAAAAGCTTAAAGCTTTGATTATCCGACTAAAGCATTTAGCTTTAAGCTTTTTCTTGTACAAGAAACAAAAACCATGGTAGTCGAAAATACACACATAACTTGTATATCAACAAGGCACAAAAACAATATTAATGTTTATATGAACTTACAATAACAAATATAAGAAAACAACTAGGAAGCAAAAGAAAATCAAACTAAAGAATGGGAGGGATGATCTTTTTGTTCTAGGGATTTCATTTTAAAAATCTTAAAGCGGCTGCTAGACAGATCAATATTGAAGTTCAATATTTTCGATTGTGTTTGTGTGTTTACAAAAATTAGTCACACACATACATATGTTGTGTGAAATATTAAAGAATTCTAAATGAGTTTGATTTTTTTTTAAATAGGTATATTGAAGTAGTTTAACGCAGTCAGTCGTCTATCATTGATACTGACAAATTTTATTTTGTTTTGCATATATCTACTTATGTGTACATGGTGCTTAAGTAAACTAGTCGGAAACTTTTAATATATGGTCGAGTCATATTAATGCCGTCGTAGGTCGTTAAAGCATCTACCCCATATTTTATTCGAATGTTATTAGCTAAAATCCGCTTAGTTCCAGCTCTTTATATGGCTGTAAACTTTTTGCTAACTGCGAATAACAGTTAGACTCCCGGGAGAATTCAGAGTATTACCGGCTTCTTTGCGGATGTCAACCTTTATAAAAAAAGTTCCGAAAATGGTACTTCGATTTATATGGAATCTGCTATCCAATTAGTTTAAAAAAGTATTCACCTTTGCTATTGAGTTAACCTGCTTAGTTTACCCTATCTTTGCATTTTATTATTAAATGGCAAATGCAATACCAATAAAACACTTTTTTAGTTTATATTAGATAATTAACATAGGAAAAGTGTTTTGCCGACGTGATATTGTATATTTTGTGTATTGAAAATCGCAAAAATCTTAGTATTGAAGAGTTACATTGAATAGTCTGCCACAAGCCTAAATATTTTTACTTACATAAGCGCAAATATTGAAATTGAATATTGATGTACATATGTAGCAGTCGCTTAAAGTTTGGTAATAATCTTTACATGCATCCGCTTCAGAATTTATCTTTTGTTAAAAAAACAAATTTAAATCTTTGCAAATAAAAAAACATTTGAAAATATGTACTTTTTATATTTTCTGCAAATATAAAAAATGGTCCAGCGTAATACGAGTAGAATACAGCATAGAAAAGTAGCAAGAACCGTAGTGTTTTTTCGCGATAGCTAAAAAATAGTTCACACACCAAACGCAATTACAGATTTTAACACTAATTTTGAATAACTTTTAAGGTATTGGGTCAAGGAACATCAATTATTCCAATCGTGCAATAAAGTAAAATTTGCGCAAAACGTGCAATTAAAATAGTGCAATAAATTTTGCTATTGTGCTTAAAAATTTAAATTTATTTCGTATAATAAATGAAAAATTTAAATTAAAATTGTAGCTGCTCTCGAAGATCTTTTTTAAAAAATTATATTTTTATTTTTCGATATTTCGCTACTCCATTGTGATGCTACCGTCAAGCTTGGACAATTTTAATAAATTGAAAAATTTAAATTTTAAAATAAAAAGTTGAAAAAGAAATCGGGTTTTTTTGGAAATCGCTTTCGGTGCGTGAACTTTTTTGACCCAAATAACTTAAAAAATTGAATTTCATTACTTTCACAACATTGACTTCCACGGGGGACTTTGCCAAATTAGTCATGACTAGTAGATTGCAAGATATACTGGAGTCACCTTGTTATTGTGAACTAATACTTGTTTATTTGTCTACTATGTTACCTATGTACTTTTATAGTTATGTACATCTTTTTCTATTTTGTCTTTCTTTCTACGGATCCCTTAATAAACGCTCTTTTATACAACATGCTAACTGCATAACCTTTCTTGTTGCGATTAATAATTTAATTGCACCTAAAATATGTCTCTTTAAAAATAACCATATTGATCCAGCTCGAACGGCGGTTTAGTAATATGTAATAATCTGTATCAATTATAGTAGACCATAATTTTATGAAACCAATTCCAAGGCCCATTAGCGCTACTACAAAGCACCTTTCTTAATTATTATTTTTAAACTATTTTCAAACAAATCAATTTCAAAAAAGGTCTTAAATTCTGAACCAAACAAAGAATTTTTTAATTAAATTAAATAATTTTTTAACATAACGGTAAATATTTTTTCAAGTTTCAACTTTTGCATGCATCTATATTATTACTAATGCATCAATTTTATTTTAAAAAGTTATTAGCGATGAATGGTTGACAACCAAATCTAGAAATAAGAGTAGAGTGATACAAAATTAGAGAGAAGGTAAATTTAAAGAGCCTCAACTCAATATGTTACATTACTCCCTGAAGCGTCCAAAGTAACTTAGAACGAAGCAAAAGAAGAGCCTATTCGGAAAAAAGTGTACGAAAAACAACAAAAAATACCCGTCTTAGGTCACCAAAATTAAAAGAAAACTAGCGTTGGGCCCAATCCATGGAGTTTACACAAAAATAATGCTCCTATACGTTTGCCTTTTTGTTTGTCGCCTTAATCTTATCTAAATATAATTGAAAACATTTAAAGATAGTTTACCCGGAAGGAATATTAAGGAGGACGACAATTCAATTCCAATTAGTCACTTATTGAAGACATTAAATTGTGTTGGAAAAAAATATCATTGGACTATTTAAAGCCACTTTATGACTCGATAAAAGATGGTATATTTGAAGTTATTGTGAACCGTGAACGACACACCCACTATTAAAATGCTTAAAATATTACAAATAAATAATATCATTAAAAATAGTTAAAATTAGTTTGGGTATAATCAAATGAACAAAAAATAAAACTTACTTTCTAATTTTGTTTTTTTGTTTTTACCGTTGGGTTTTACTTTTAAAATATCTTTGATATGCTTTTGAGCTAAATTAAATACGTTATCTGCTGTTGGTACAATTTTTGTACTACCCATAGAATATCATGTGGGTTTTAAGTTTCAAGTTATTTCGAGTTTCAAGTTAATCCAGATTCGAAAATTTTGTTTCAATATCTCATGTAGTTTCTTTTTTAAATCTTTTTTTTTGCATTCTTTAGCAATTTAGGTGACAAGTTAGTTGAGATCCTTGTAGAATGGTGGTGTTGCTGTACATACATAGCATAGCATAGCATTGTTTTTGAAACAGATTTCTATTTCAAGAAATTTACTTTGAACAAACCCTGTTCTATTTTTCAAAATTGGCAATAAATCCTGAATAGTAAAATAAAGTCAATTGCCATTACATATGTATGTATATACAGTATTTTTCAATCGCATTTGCTTAGAAATAAAAGAAAGCACAGTTTCAAATGTCAACATTAATTTTCTGCTGTTAGTTGAGATTTGTGACATCATTTTTTATAGTTGTTACTAGTTGCTTAAAGAAAATTAAGTATCAAAGAAGTTAAGAATATAGCAAAACGTTTGTACCAATGAATATTTTCAGGACACACATACATATATCTACATACATACATACACATGTATGTCATCTCAGTGATATGATAATGCCTATAGGTTTTGACCGCTACTGTACATACTAAGATGAAGAGTATTTAAGACTGAGTACCATAGAATAGGTATAAATAGCATTTTATTTTATATGAATTAAGAACTCGCAAGTATGAGTTTGCAAAAATAAAAAATAAAGATTTCATAAAAAAAAATTTTAGTTAAAAAATACAAGAACGAATACGCGTAAATGTTATGGTCTAAAATGTATCCACTGTGTTGATTATGCGCAAGGAGTAAACAGTGAGACAAGATATAGAAATAAAACAAAAAACTATGCAGTTATTAATTTAAACAAGTGCAATGGTGACAACAACAATTTGTACACAATTGTAAACAGTAATTACATTTTACATTAAAATATTCATAGCGTTGTTTAGAGACCGCAGAAAAGTGGAGAGATTGATATAAATTTGCAACGTACATAGGTATAAAATTAATAATATTTAATAGTCAGTAGCAACCCCCTCCCCTCTCCTATAAACTAAACGAAGTCGGGAAAAAATTTAAAATCAAACACGATGTATTAACAAATACTTAACAGCTTCTACAAAAATCGGGCTAACTGACTGACAGGCCGGCCGCTGAAAAATATTTAAACAAACACATATTCTTAAAAAAATATATATACAAACCCCCACACCGAAAAGTGCTTAATCATATAAAAAAAAGAGCTGATACAACACCCTGGCACCGGCGCATTATCACATCTGTAACAATGATAAAAGAGAGTGAGAGTGTTTATTTGACAAATGTATAAATATATACATTTAATACAGTCATAGACTAACGTTTGGGAAAACTCTCTCTGACAAGCTAATATACTCTCCGCTTAGCGGTGAAATGCGAACATGGCACTCAGTGAGCACCATTGTAGAACAAATACTCGGGTTGTTTCCGCTTTTGACTAAACGCAAAGTTCTAGTTGTATATTAAACGTTGTGTTATAAACGTGTTTGGTGCTGGGAAGTGAATAACAGCGAAATATTAAAGAAAAGTGTACCATTGCTACAGAAACTCATACATACGAGTACATACTATACTCAAATTGATGTTTGTTATTGTTTTTGCTTCAGAAACGAAAAAGCCCTCGCTCGGTCTTGCTTACATACTACATTGTTCTATATACATATGTACATACATATATGGATGTATAAACAAAAACAACACACGCGCAAAGTAGGGAGGTGGATAAGAAAACTAATGGAATCGAAATAAGAAAAAATCAACTACACAAGTGAAACATATTAACAATACCCTCTTATGCACTTATACGAAATTAATCAAAGTAAAAAAAAAACAAGAGGGAAAAACGTCACCATATCAACCGAAAGAAGAGCATTATAAAAAGTTCATAGCCACAGCTCCACACTCCACATTTTAAACACTTTTGTAAATGTGGCTTTTTGCTTATCAGCAATAATCTATTAAAACGCAGCATTATAAAAATTTTCATTTTTTAAATTGATCTTTTTTGCTTGCTTTGCATAAACAAGACTTCAATTTGTTTGTTGTCATTGTTGCGCCTGATTAAAAAGAACAACACCAAAACATTGAAACATTATGAATGTCCCAGCAAAAACAACAAATAATAATAACAAACACATCGGTAATAACAATAATGGTAAAGATGTAACAATAACAACCATCAATGACCACAACAAGGTGAGTATTATTATTTCTGTAAGCCCTTTTTCCCGCACACTTGTGATTATTTCCGAATGCATTCGATGGTTTATTTTTGCTTTACAATTGCCAGTTGAATCAATACGTGTCCGAGAGTATTTGTTTTTTTTTATGTAAAATAGAGATGGAAACTGCGCCGAAGCAGAAACTATAATTCGTTCAATTGATGTACCTATTAATAAATACTGTTTTAATGTTTATACGACTACCTATAATTAGGTGACAAATATGAGTAGTCATGAAATGTAATAAAATTAAATAAAACTTAGCAAAATTTAAGATTTTCTTGAAATCGGTTAAAATATGGATTATATCTTAATTCATGTAAATATTCATAATAAATTCTAAATTTATACTTTTTTTACTAATAAAGAAATGTTTACAATCAGGAATACGACGACAGCGCCACCTTAACATTCTCGGCGGTACTGACGGCATATTCGAGGTTTTTTATTTCAAGCATGTAGTGTAGATACGAGAATTCTATCGTCGGTATAAACATTTGAAGGTTCTTTACATAACAGAAGAACATGTTTCACTAATGATCTCAATTTCAAACAAAATTTAGTTCTGAGGCTTACATAGAAAGAGGACTATATGTACACGGCTTTCTGTTTTATATTTATCCACGTATCACTTGTATTTAAGTTTAAAGCCACACCCACTCAATATGTCGCTTATACCCCTCAGATCCGTACGTGGTTATTACAAACTGATGATTGTTGTCAAATGTAAAAATAAGGAAATGTTTAACAAATTTAAATCATTTTTAATTTTCTTACAGATTCCCCGAGTGGAAAAGGTGGTTTTTGACAATCGTATAAAGCGCAAAAATGTTTTGGCCTTAAACGAAAAAGTTGCAGCGATTCGAGAATATGAAAAACGTCCGGTCTATAAACGCATTGGACGCATGTTTCATTGTAGTCCCGATCAAATTAAACGTATTGTGCAGCAAAAGGAAACAATTTTAAATGCCTGGGAACAAAGAACTCGCAAATGTCGAGATGCGAAAACATTGGAAATGAAAGTAGTTAAAGTATCAATGTTAGGAAAGGCTGTTTATGAATGGATACGTAGAATGATGTATTACAAGGATATATTAATAACGGATGGTCTCATACAAAAGATGACTTTACAATTTAAAAGTGCCATGGGGCTGCAGAATTTTTTTCCACACCAAGAATGGTGTGACAAGTTTCGTATAACTTATAACATACCTACATGCGATAGCAAAATGTTAGACATTGGTTATACACAGGGACATTCGGTACAAATTAAGGACGTTATAAAAGATGTTTTGTCCGAATGTTCGCCAGATCCTGAAGATGACGATGATGATGCACTGGATTGCATTGATGAGGGAGAGAATGAGGAAAATGGTGATTGCGAAAATGATTGTGTAAGCTTAGATAGTGATGAGAGTGGGCTAAGAATAAAAACCAAGTTAAGAAAGCCAATTAGAACAAAGAATGTTCAGAAAAATACATGCAGTGAAAGCAAATCTAAACCAGTAAAAATAATGCCATCTACACAAATGCAAGCAATAAGGCAGCTGGTGGCTTTGCCAATACCAACAAACGGTCTACCAGGCATGTCACAAAAAGTTCTAGTTGCCACGCCTATTGTTGCAGCAGGACAGAAGCAGGGTTCTGCGCCTATGACTATGACCATAATACCATTGGCTTCTTTAACCCAACCACCAAATTCAGTAAATACATCCATAACTGCAACAGAAACAGTATCCACTTCCTCTAACTCTTACATTAAAAGAATAAACTATTCTAAAGATCAACAAGTTTCCGTACCGCCTCCAATGATAGAAATTAAAAAAGAAATCAAAGAGGAACCAAAAGATGAAGAAGGCACCGCTGAAAAGCATGTAGGTGAAGGTATAAAAATCAAAAAAGAACATTTATCTGATGATGAGGACGCGTCAGACACGTATGTGAAACCATCAGAAACACAAATACCAGCAGTACAATCCCAAAAACCAACACATATTGTGGCTATACCTCTCGCTAATAAAGATATGATTGAAGAGTCCACAAATGATTCCCTAGACAATCTTACGCTGTCATCTTTAAGAAAACGTATAAAAACTGAAGAACCTACATCAGAACAAAACATATCAGAGCGAAATTTATCACCACCACCCCTAGTATCAATATCAGTAACACCGCCACTCTCAAAATCTGTAGAAATGCTACCTATGCCGCCATTAACTAAAGCTCCTACTCAGAGAAACGACCCCTCCCCAATGTCATCGCTAACTTCAACTCCAATTTCTTGTCTTACTCCTATGCCACCTTCAAACCGTTCTAGTCATAAGCGCCTCAGATCAAATGATGATCAACCCCCCTTGCCGCCTATTAGATCATATGCCGAGGGCAGAAAATATTTAAAACTTTTAGAAGATTTTGCTTTGGAACGAGAGAATTTCCGTTTGATCGGTCTTATAACCAGAGCCGATGAAGTACTGCGAGAATTGGATCGTAAAGAAAATAACGAAGATGAAGATGTCGACATCGATTAGATATAGTTTATTTTAATGTTTTCATTAAACCAATTCAAAGCAATAGCAAATGCAACTATACTTATGTAAGAAGTATAATCTATACAAGTTGTATTACATATTTTCAGCCATTTTTATGCAAATAAGAAGACAGAAAACTTTTACTGATCGCTACAAAATACAAACATTTTGTACTTATATAAAGTATCAAGTCATATTAAAATAGGCAATTCCCTTGCTTTGAATTGGTTTAAATTTGTTATACCAAAAACTAAATGCCAAAGTGTATTTATTGTTAACATAGATCTTTAAATTACTTTTTGATATGTAAATATTGCGATTTATTCCAAATTAGAATTGAATTTTCTAAGAAAATTCATTTCTTTCATGTATGTACATAAGAACGTGTATTTAAAAAACCAAACTCTGATGAAATCTATAAATATAATTAAATTATTTTCTTACCTCAAAAAAAGGTTCGTTTATAAAACTTACATGCATACATATTTATTTAATTATTCCATTCATGTTTTACAAAGTAAATTTATAAAATATGATGATTTAAAAGGCGCTAGATAACTGAACCATATGCGCACGGACAATTATAAATTGAATTAATATTAAAGCTAATAATCAAAGGAACAAAAATTAATATTGAAATACAGGACAAATATTAATAGTGATCATAAATTCATATTATGTATCTACATACATATATGTACATAGGTTTAGTCATGAAAGGAAAAAATAAAATACCCATCTGTATTAAAACCGTATTTCAGTGAAATTGTCATTGGTGGTGCCGACAAGAACATCAATCAGTGGTAATACCTTCAGCCTTGAAGAACACTGTGAGGATTTATGGAACAGTAAGTGGTTATACATACATATTTACATTCGTATATGTATAATATGCATGTGAAAATTATTTTAAAATATTTAAACAAAGCATTTGATGAAAACAGGTTGATCTTAGATCTACACGAAATTTTTTCTGCATAACCTGAAGCAATTCATAAATTTTAAACTCTAAAATTTTTTTAGATTATTGAGTTACAGAAAACACTACACGGCAGATGGGTATATACAAATAGTTTTATGAATAAAACTCAAACATGTACGTATGGTGTCAAATAACCAGTGCGCAGGTCTACAACCAGAGTAAAATAACCACATAAAAGGAATAAAAACATTTACTTTTATTCAAATTAACAAAAAGACAACAAAAACTTAAACTTGAAATGGGCTTATTTTCTTTCTAATAGCGGTCGAACCATTAAAATAAAACCAGGCAGATTGTTACCGATGAACTTAGCTTTACAGGGCACAATAAATTTTATAGGTTTTAAAATTGATACTATATAAGCTACTACTCATAGGCATTAATTCATTTCCTTGACACTTGCTTAAATATAGACTTAAGAGAAAATTTATTAAATCAAATTTGACTATTTTTAATCGAACGTAAATGAATACTACAAGTTATAACTTTGTTTAACTTAGCAATCAAATAATCGCTTGCGGTATATGTATGTATATATTGATACTTGATTTGATGTACAGTGGGGGGCAGAGGTGAGTGAGTACGTGTTTGTATTTTCTGCATTTGCAGGCGCATAAGAAAGTAATAATGAAGTGATTTAATTTTTATTATTTTCTTTATTATTCAGTTGCTAGCAAAAATGATTTAAAAAAAAAACTCTCACGCAATATTTAAAATATGTTGTATTTTAAGTACATGGATCATAGCCTTTTATTTTGTAATGCACTATTTATGCGTTTGGGCATACTTTCAAACAATTTTTGGGTAATTTCATCTGGAGTTTTTCGTTACTTCACTGCACACGTTGCCACAACTCGATTACGTTAGATGGAGCTATAACATATTTTTTATATTATATTCAGTACATTTGAAATAGAGATTTAAAAGTATTCGAAAACATTAGGTACAAAATCTACAATCTTTATGGGATTGTAAATATTTGCTGTGGTCCACTGGTTACTAGCTGACCTTATGGCCAAGCAGTGGGTGCTTAATTAAAACGCCCATTCTTGGCTAGGCAGATGTATGGAAATGGAGGAATGTAGCAACCATTAAACATCATTTAAAAAGAAGTAACGTTTAAGCTATATTTCAGTCCGAAATATCTTCCGTTAAAAGATCGGTCAAATAAAGTACCATACGAAAGACGAAGAGGTCATGTGAATATACACTGATAATGAAGATCCCGATCAAAACCACTTTTGGCATTCGATTGGTTCGCTCAACTAGATGTTATTTCCAGATTCCAGAGCATGCTTACGCTATATTGAATTTTTTATCCCCGCGCAAAATGTCAAAAACATGGCAGTAGCTTAACGTATTTTATTCATGAAATAATACTAACTTTTATAGCATTTATAGTTTGCATCAATTCCGTCCTAATGAAAACTACGTATAAAATTCATTGATGATTCACCATAGACGGAACTACGTAAATTTCCTTAATGTATACTCGCTTTAATCAAAAGTACATGCACTCCGGCATCCATTGGTACTTATACTCTATAGTTTGACATTGCGACCAATAATTTGTTTTAATTACATTTATAACTTATCCTACTGATACATCCATGAGAAATGTATATTTAAATATCTTCTATATATGTACTCGTATGTAGGTATGTACTAGGTATAAGCACATTTTCCAAATCACTTACCATTATTTTTCTGCATTCATTGGTAATATTTACTCAAAACATTTTTTGTTTTTTTTATCAAATATAAAACACAAAATAAATTATTTTTGAAATGAGAAACAAAATGCGGTTGATAAAAAAAATGTTGTTTGAAACCTAATTCTATAAAGCCATTTTATAATTTACTACAGTATCAACTTTATGTAAACCAGTCGAAAAGGAACGTAATTGTACGGCTTGAGCATTTTGTATAAAAGCGGGACCAGTTTCATCCCAACTTTCTGGAACATCACAAGTCTGTAGAGTATGAATCATAACATCAAACGTACAAATACAATCCAGTAATGGTAAATAGGAAACAGTGGCTGATATTTGGCGCATAACATCACGTATCTCATTTTGTATACGCTTTAGTTCTTTGGAGGAAGTAAGTTTACTGGCATCACTTGTGTCGCCATCTCCCAATTCGGCATTAATCTTAAAATCCCAACATTCTAGCACTTCTTTGGTATGGGCATTTGTTATTACCATCGATATTTTGTTTATCATGTTTTTCGCCAACCATTCTGGAATTGCAAGGTTAATTGTTTGCTTTGATAAAACCCGTGTTTCTTTTACCTTCAGTTTGCTCCAGAACTTTTTGCAAAAACTCCTCTATTTTAGCATCTTTTGACATGAGTATGGTCAAGCCATATTGCTGGGTGCTTTCGAATGTTTCTGCCGGGTAGATGCCTCTTTGAAAGAGTATTGAATTGATGCCATACTTAAGATATTCTGCTATTATTTGTGCTGAACCGTTTAAAGTAATACAGTTTTTAGTAGCTTGTGTAGTAGACATATTTCCACAGGGTATTATATTTATCCACAAATTGAAATCGAAACCATCAAACAAATACTTTTCCGCCTTTGACAACAAAAAGACAACGAATAACTAATTATGCAAAAACACAAATTTGTATACTCGTTGTTTTCCTCTCTCAGAGTTGTATTTATAGGGCACTCAGTACGTTATCGACAATTACAAGGTGGTTCAGATTATGAATACTTTTCTTCATCTCCGTAGCTATGAAATTAATTTGTTTCTTCCGGTCTTTGAATTTTATATTCTCGTCTTCGTGTTGTAAATTTGTCGATTTTGTGATTATCGAAAACGAAAAATTTGCAATCCTGTACCACGAGTGTTGGATTCGATTGTGAAAACTTAAGAAAATATTCATGCTTTTTATTGCTTACGACAGATAAAAAAATAAATAATTATATATGAAACTTTTAAAATGTGTATTTAGTTGATAATCTTTATTAAATTTATATTTTTATTGTTGAGTGAATAACCAAAAGGATAAAATTAAAACGGTACCATCATATATAATTATAATTACATCATGCGCACGATTTTCCGTTAGATAACGTATATTGGTGTTTCTAGGAGTTGCCAAGTCTATGTATCACGAAGATATTAAAATTTCGTGAGATACGTCTTCAGTAGCCATAAATTCGTACATTGAGAGATCGGTTACAAAATAACGGGAGCAAATGTGTTCGTTTGAAGAATACCTGATATTCCTGTTCACTTTGAGAATAATTTTTTGTCTCTCAAAGATATCGTTTCGATGCTCTCAGCATAATTTATGTACGGGCCTTTATATACGAGCGCACACACACACATATTTTTTGGCCTATGTGTATTTTGTTTGTGTAATGATATAGCAGAGTTATGCAATTGTTATAACTCTGTTTGACCACGAACCGTCCGTCAACAGCGACGGTCTTCACTAGCCGAATTCACATGCGAACAGCAAAATGTACGATGACTCAACAGATTTATAGCTAGTCAAGATGTCATGTTATATCAACGTATATTTGCTTGCCACAATTATGGAATGCAGTCAACTCTTTATACTAAGAGTTGGCAATCCTGCAATTAATATCACTGCTGGGAATTATTAGCCAATAGGAACAGTCTGTGTAACGTCATTTGTGCTACATGCGCAGAAAATTTCAATTGTATGCCCGGGACGGCGAATCTTGTATTTCTATGATTCTTGGGATATAGTACATATGTACATACAAACACACTTACAAATGTACATCAATATCACATTTATTAAAATCTTGGTTAAAAATCTTATGAAAACATTCATATAAATCTTTACTCTAATCGTTTACGTTTTTTAGCTTTCTCATATACTTGAGCCAACTGATTTAGTAGATTTATAGCTTTAAAATCTTCTTCGAATATAGCAAACTCCTCTAAAGGGCGCATAAATCTTAATGCTTCATCGTAAGTATTTACAGATGAAGGCAAAGATTTAGACGTGATGGAAGTAGATGATGAGGAGGATGCGGGCCGTTTAGGAGGTGGCTTTGAAAAAGGTCGCTTAGAATTTGATTCAATACCAAGAAGACAACTTTCTAATATAGATGGATTATCATTAGTTTCTTCTTTTATATTTTCAGCGGGAATAAGACCTGCTTCTTTTGAAATATTGAGTTTTTTTTCCAACTCTTTAATATCGGGCTTAACATCTTCCTGCGTCTCATCATGATAATCATCGTAATCACCATAATTTATGGTAGGACCCTCCTCATTTTCATTAATCATATCATCGTCATCTCCACCCTCCTCTTCTGGCCCTTCGTCATCGTCGTCGAAGCTTTCTAACGGATCATCATCATTATTCTCACCTTCATCAGTTATATTAATGGTGTTACGATCATATTCTGGTATTATTTGATTTCTTGAACTTCCCGGTTGAGAAGAAAGTGCATTATCTACTTCTTTGGCACAGTAGGTTATTATATCCTTACAGTTTAATGACCTTTGTGGTTTTCTTGTTATAATAATCTGATTAATATGTTCCAAATTAATATTAAAAACCGATTTAAAATCTCTTATCCAAGCACGATTCGGAAAAAATTTCTCAATATTAATAATTTCTTTAAATTCCATGGCTCTATCGCGTATAACATCATCCGTTACTGTTTGAATTTTGTGAAAATGAGCACGTTTTATGTACTCGTACATACAATTACCCAAAAAATTAATTTTCTTATGACGCACTACTTTGGGTTCATCCTTCATGATGTCTATGATTTGACAACTGGCGTAATATTTTAAAATCTCTTTACGATTCGCAACGACATTTTTAATTTGTTCCCAACTGCACTTGAATGCAGATGCTACTCTCTGATAAACCGGTATTTCATCGTACATGCGTATCGCCTGAACACGTTCTTCCAAGTTTAGTATTTTACGGGGTTTGTCCTTAAGTTTTCTACGTTCCAAAACATAACGACATGGCTTAAAGTGATAGGAAAAAAATACATAGTTTTTCAATTATCTGATTTTTTTATTTTAAACAAATAAATTCTGCAAAAAAAACTCTTGAAAATTCCTAAATTTGTAACAGCTTTTTTGAACTCATCAAAGGAAATTGACTTACACTTCCGCGTCTATTTTATAGGAATTAGATTTGCGTATAGCATTACCGAAAATTATTTGATGTTAGAATCTGAGTCAGACAATGACTTTAATGTATTTAATATAATATTTTTTGAACCTTTGCATGAAATAAATATATAAATTGACTTGCAAATGAACATTACAAAAATTGAATTTCTTGATTTTACTTAATTCTACACTTTATTTTAAAGAAGGAAATTTTTCCAAATTTCTTAAAAGGCTTAGCCTAATACTCGTATCTAGTCCACACGGCAACTCTATAAGAAAAGAAAAACATTGAACAGCGTACTACTACAGAACACTACTCATGGTAACGGAAGCCTTTATTATTAGCCGAAACCAAAAAAGAAACTTTTACTCTATTTACATCCAATTTGCAATTAGCATTCAAAAATTAAAGACGGTGCCCTACTCTAAAATTCAAATCGATATAATTCCTCCGTACAACTTATTTTTCTTGTTTCTGTATCTTTAAAGCATTTTGTGCACATATGCATGCATGTATGTACATACATACCTTCTTTCCCATTTTATGAAGTCGCTGATTTTTCGTATGCCTGCTAAATGTAACTCGCCAGCTAGCCAGTATACACAATTTATTTAAACCCTCCTCTCAGTTGACACAAAAACAAAACGGTTAAACAAGGGCAAAAGATAACAAACACGTTCCCGAATCCACAAAGAAGAGCGACAGCACGTGAACTACCCAAGGACTGCAAAATACAACTAAATTTATAAATTGCAAAAATTGTCTCACAAAGCAGCGTCTATGTACAGACAACACGAACCCGAAAGAGGTTGAGAGTAAAAATATTTCACACAAAACACTCGTAAGTGAGAGCTGGTATGAAACAGAGACACATTTATAGAACTAACAAAATATTTGAACTAAATAAACCTGCCATAACGAAAACTCATAACAAAGCTCTAGGCAATGTGAATGAAAAGAAGTGCCCGCCTGCATGCCAGGGAAAGTCATGCCAATTGCTAATGTTTGTTAAGGGGAGACTGACGACGATACGATAACAAGAACGTTCACATTTCATAAAAATAAAATTCTACCATAACACCACCCTTCCTACACTTTTATTTAAAATTTGAAAAAGAGAGCCGGGTAGTCACACACTGTATTGCACTGCATGTGATTGTTTATTTAGTATGTATTAACTTGCGCACAGTGTGCAAAGTAAACAAAACTATTAAAATATAATCATTATTTTCTATGAATGGACTTAAAATTAGTAAGTATTATTGAAAATGTATGCTGGGTTTGCGTTAAGAATAAATGTATGTACATACATATGTATGTATGTATTTATGAAAAAGTCATTTTTTTGCCATTTTATTAATAAAATTTAACATTTGCAATTATTTTTAATTTACCCTTGATTAAAGAGACTAAAAGTGTCCATTCAGATGATGCAAGCGTTCTTGGGAAAATTAAATGCAATTCTCTTTTGGACTTAATTTTACGTTCACACACAAATAATATTTTTAGTAAATCCTCTTAGTCCCAGTCTACTCATGATTTTATAATTGCTAAAATTCTTGAGTTTTTTTGATATACGGAGTTGCGTTACAGTTCTCTTGTGTTCTTCAAATTCGCATATATCAACTTGAAGTTAGGCGGTAGAAAACAACTGAAATTGCAAAAACAGAATTTAAAAACATTTCTCAAACAAAATGTCTTGCTGCAAGCTTGAGTTCAATTTTAAATAGAAACAAATATTTAGCAACCAAAGATGTATTGCTTAAAAAATATTTACTGAGCGTAAGCAAAATTGCAGATCATTTTTATATAACAACTTGCACCGAGTGAAGGCAGATTTAAAGTATGATCAGACGAGGCAAATATTTGAGGAATCATGAAAAACATACTAACGGTATAGTATTATATAACATTATTTTGTCTTGTATGTATTTGTCCCGTACGATTAAATAAATCTTTGTGGAAAATTGTGGTTATGGTTATTGCGTCAAATATTTGGCCTGTCTGACCATACCTTTAAGGTAAAGCATGTACATACATAGATCCACACATATGTATGCATGCACATATATACAGCTCTTTATTCTCCTTTCCAGTCACCAATGATGACATATTTGTTGCAAAATTTCTGACTGATGTTAAATAAAACTAAAAATAACCATTATGATTGAATTGCATCCAAGTAGTAAATAAATTATTTGTACATGCAAATGGGTTTCTAATAAGGAAGGGTTGATATTGAAATGGAATAAAACAAGCTGTATTATTCAAACGGACTATATACATACATACATACATATGTGTGTATGTATGTCATTAAGTTTGGGCAATTGAACAGAGATAACTTCACACATACTTATTCGTATGCTCTTTAATTTGGTCGTCGATGAGACAAGAATACGCAAATGGCATGGACCTAAGACATCAGAAAGAAAATCTTACATGAAAAGTCTAGCGATTCAAATTGCACAATCTCGGTGGCTAATTGACATCACTTCCTCGAGAGACAACCATACCCTCATATCATTGAAGCTGAATGTCCATTATGGCGTTTGTTGTGTGGTACATAGTGACGTCTTTCTGAAACGGCATATCGTCTCCATCTACATCGTTCGAGTCTAAAAAAAACTGATTAATCAATCTATAAGAAACTCGTTCCGGAAAACTGTTATCGTCCCTGTTCTTTATTCCGAATGAAATGAAAACGTGTTGAATTGTAAAAACACTGATAATTGAACAATTCCGAAATTAGCTGTTCTGCATTCCACATATTTTACCTTTTTTTTTTTTTTGAAACTATTGTGAAAACACATGTGAGCGTTTACGTTAGTAAGCAACAGTCTTTAAACAATGATACAAGATTGTTATTTTAATATTTAAATAAAGTTTTAATTGAAGAAAACCTGATTCTAATTCACTCCACCAACCTTTTTCATTGTAAATAAAATGAAAAAAAAAAATAATTTGAAAGTGAAATACAGGACAGCTTAAACATTCGGAAATTTCCACTTTAGAATAAAATATGCGGATTCGGAATATACAACAGCACTGAATATGTTTCTATTTCTTTATATATTCTTTCTCTTTGCCACTTATCGTTAAAACTCTTTCTACCAAATGTTTAGCTGCCTTAATGATTATTTCACTGTTATTAGAAAAACAGTTTGTAATTCTCCCATATGCTGTTGGCTTTCGATACCAAGCCATTATTCAATCGTTGCCCCGTCTTATTATTAATGTATAAAAATAAGGAAGTTTGGAATAGTATTAATTTTCTTTTGTAAGTTGTTTGTGTGTGCTGGAAACGGCTAAATACGAAAAGTTAAAAAAAAACGTTCCACATATTTTGTATTGTGACTTAAGACAAACATGGGGTAATTTGAAATCAGTATGTGTCTTTGGAGAAAATAATTTGCAATATTTTTTTAAATATTAACCAATTTAACAATTGTAAAATGCAGCGAATTGCAGTGGAAGATCAACATAGTAATTTGATTTTCTTTTTTCAACGTTTCTACTGATTACGCCTTGAGTCCCATGTCTAAAATAAAATCAAACTCGGTTGCAGTAAAATAATACCGCTTCAACAAAGCAAAAAATTCATGTACATATAGTAAGATAAAAAATGCTGTCATAACCTGGATAATTCTTTCAAGCAGACGACCAGCTAGTCTACTAGTTCCTTTATTTTTATACTCCTTGTCAGGTTCTTCAAGCAAATTGAAAATCACAAAACGTTTAACTTATGCGTTTACGATTTGAAATCGCGAAGTGGGTATTCTGTAAATCGTAATCGCTAGACGATTCAAAAAATACCCAAGCGAACTTATGTATTGGCATTCCACTTTGGGGTAAAACAATTAACTTAAACATTGAAATTATGCAGAGATTCCAGTCAAACACATTACGATTGATTGCTAAAGGAAATAACACTATTTTAGTAATAAATATCTTTAAAGGTTAAGCGAATACATTATTCCGTTGTTAATTTTCCTCTTAGATGTAAATGGTGATATCAGAAGATTAAAAAGAGTTCATGTTTTAAATCACTCATTTATAAAATAAGTTATTTTTGTAAATATGTACATACATACTACTGTGAGCAAAAAATAGTAAGACTTTGTTCATAATTTTAAATTTCTTCATTTATTCTGCCAAATCTATTTCGTCCCCCTCAAAGAAATCCCCCAGCTGCAATACACTTATGCCAACGATTTTTTCCAATCCTCGTAACAATTGTTAAAGTCAATTTTCGGAATAGCATTCAATGCGTGTAGCGATTAACGTTGAATGTCAAAACGGTTTCCCCGGAGCGGTCGCTTGAGTTTGCTGAACAGCCAGAAGTCACACGGAGCTAAATCAAGCGAATACGGTGGTTGTAGAACGATATTGATTGAATTTTTGGCGAAAAACTCACAAAGAATCAATGCGGTATGCGGAACCAATCGTGATTTCACTTTTCTTAGGCCCAAATGATCTTTTAAAATGGTTTTCACTGATCACTCCGATATTCCAACGATATCAGTAAGGTCTCTGACTGTTCATCGTCGATTCTCGAACACCAATTCATTGATTTTATTGACGTGTTGATCATCAGTTGATGTTGATGGCCGTGGTTCGTCGTCAAGGCGTTCTCGACCCTCTTTGAATAATTTGCACTAATCAAAAACACATGCTCGCGACCTACAATACCGAAGACCTCTTTTGCAACATTCTGAACGTTTCGGCACCAGAAATTTCATTCCGCACATCAAATTTAATGGAACTTCTTTGTTGAATAATTTCACTCATTGTAAAAATCGCCGACTACACTTGTTGTACTTCAGAAAGACAAATGTACACTAAACACTAATGATTACTTTGATGTGATATTTAGCACTGATGTCACTGACAGTCATATCAACGTAGAAAAAAAATTCGGCGAATGGATTTCCGAGCGAAATTTAAATTAAAGTCTTACTATTTTTTGCCCACAGTATATGTGTATACAAAATATTATTTTTATTACTATTATTAGATATAAATAAGTAAAAATTCAAAAATATATTTGAATCACTTTAAAACATTCTACACACATAAAATTATATTTTTGTTGTATTTACATTTAATTAATGATATTGTAGTTCGTCAAAAAACAATACAATTTATTATAAATATTTTAAAACCAAAAATTTTAAAATTTTTCTCCAACTTTCACGATAAGCTACTGGGTGGATTTGTAAACAATGTTAGCATACCTTAAAGGTAATTTTACTGTTGATTTTTGTATTTTTCATTTAACCAAAATAGAATAAACCATTCTCCTGTTATGCTACCAAGGCCGTGCAATAGCCTAAATTTTCGCCATAGGGTATATTCGACTCCTAGAATTGATAAAAAAAAAACAAAAAATATGAATTCAGTGTTCCAGATAACCTACGAAATTAATTTCAGTTGTGCAACAAGATGGATGCGCGTTCCCTTGTGTCAATCGTAAGTATTTAGAAAATATTTATTTTACGCTTAAAGTACACTTTAGTTAGCAACCACTTTTAGGCAATTGAAACTTTATTAAGAAAACATTTTTAATAAATATTTATAATTTTTTTAAACTGCCACACACCATTATCTGCTTTTTAACCTAATGTACATTATTCAATGGATCCGAGTGTTCGTATTTATAAATAGTTTTATTGTTTTAAAATAAATATTAAAATAAAAAAATTTAAATGATGAATGAAAAGGAGAGTTTTAAAATAAAGATGCAAATATTAGAATGAAGAAGATAGAGGAAATATTTATACTGCGCAATGTTGTGAGTTTCTAAGAGAATGTTAGTTCGAACATTTTTTTTCTAAAAAAAAAATTGAATATGCCAATTTAAGTAGATTTGTAGGTGGCTACTTATTTTAAACCTACAATCAAATTTCACTAAACAAAATGTAGATTTCAAAACGTCATTTTTAAGTTCTGTTAAGTACTAACTTATATTTAAATATATTACATTTAAATTTACTTTACATAGTAATTAATAAATATCGCTGTTGTAGTATCTAAAGTTTCCTAAAGAATCATAATTTTATCCATTCGTCGCTAGTATGAACTTTGGGAGTAGAGGCTACGCTTGTGGTTAACGTTACTGATGATCTAGCTCCCACACCAGAAGTTGAAAAAGTCGATGAAGCTGTGTTAGTAGATTGTTTATATATATCGCTGATCTCAACTTCATTATTTGTGACAACTTTATTAGGTCTAAGAATATCATAATCTGCAGCATTTATTGTTACACGACCGTTTGATCCCATAGATAAATGACCCATACATCCCTCAAAGAGAATATCATTTATCGCTTTTCTCGCTAAAAGTTTTTGATCTTGACTGAGTTCATCATATTGTACAGCCCACGATTTAGCTAAAATTTCCGATGATTCTGATAGTTTACTGCAACAACTCTCATGAGAGCTGTTCGAAGTCATAGTCTTAACATCTCGTACTAGTTTTATAGAGCCGTTATTGTTAAATTTTATATTGTTAGTTGTAGCTGCGTTACCAACATATAATCTGGCCTTTTCAAGTTGTAGTGCAGCTACGTTTTGGCCATTTGCAGTTTTTATACACCATTGTGTAGCTTGCAACGTTTCATTTTCGTTGTCAGCAACATTTATTTCAAGTGGGTTCTCGGTGGTACTTGTTTGAACGTCGATTTGAGATACATTATCGGCGCAAAATTTTATATTCTTAGTATTTGTTTGAACGGTTCCCTCTAGGGTGAAATTTTGTAATTCCTCTTGATGACTGTACTCTTTTTGCGACTGAATATCTTCATCATCATCTTCTACGCGTTGGCAACTATTTAAAGGCAAATGATCCTGTTGTGTTTCCGAGGTGCCTTCATTTTTATCGTCTTCTATAGCATGTGACAATTCATCGGTTACATAATCAAAATCTGGTTCATCTTCGAGAACATATTCAAATTCGTGTGTTGAGTGGGGTTGGTATTCAACTAAATTTTCTTTTTTTGGAGCGATGATATATTGATCGGTGGATTTTTGCAATATGTTAGTGGTGCGCCGTTTACGCTTAAATTATAAAAAACTTAATTTTGAGTAATTAAATTATTTCAATTAGTTTAAAAGACGAATTATATTATTATATTTTATATCTATGTATGTAAACCATATATGGAGGATAGTGTACTAAATATTGATTGAAATCAAAACTGCACTTGCACTTTTCACTAGCATTTTTCAACAGCTTAGTAATAGTAAAACAGCCGCTTCTTCAGTAGCACTAAACAAAATTAGTGCTAGTGCAAATTGCTTTTACTATCACCAAACACAGATTTAGTGCAAAAATCTGCACCACACTGAAGAATTGGTTCAAAATTTCAATCAAGGCCTAACAAAAGACTGTATTTAAACACAATGGCACTAAATTTTCAAATATGAATGGTCATTAAATTATTAATTTTTTTTATTTTGTTCTCTATTTACTTTCTGCTTTTATTCAATTTTGTTGTTTCTAATGAAGTATTAAGTGATTCTTGATTTAATATTCCGACAGGGTGTTTTGATGTAGACAATTTTTGCAACTAATTGATATTTTGCCTAGTTTTTGCCACTTCTCCCTCGTAATATATTGTGCGAAAAACCTTTAACAGAGGAATCTTTTTTGGGCTGTAACAAATCCCAATATCCGCGTCCTTACGATATTTAATATTTTGCAAGTTTTCAAATAAAACAAATGTACGACAATTTAAAACTAAAGATACCTACATATGTCCATGAATATATTACGATTTAACTTTACTTACCATTATACTTTTTTCCCCATCATCATCTATTTTGCGTTTCCTATCTCGTCGCGTATCGGTTGGTTGTAGAAAACATAATAAATCAAAATACCACAAAGTCGATTGGTATTGCCTGCCTTCTTGCAGACTTATATTAATACGTGAACATTCCCGCCGAAAGTTCGTACGAAATATGTTGATTTTTCGCAAAACATCTTCACGATCTGCATTTGGGTCAAGTTCCCGCAACTTATCCACCATTATGTCGTAGGCATCACATTTCACCTGGCGATTTTTATACAATGGATTATTCACGTCCCAAAGAGCCGGCAATGATTCGTACAAATTAAAGAACTCAGCCCAAAATTTTTTATTATGTATGGAATGTATTGACATTTTACAGTTTATAATCAACTTGTTAAAATAGTTCCAATACTCGGTTGTTTTTATTTAATTGACAATGCGGCAAGGCGTCTATTGATGCCCCATGTCAGTCATCCATAATTTCAATCTACAAACAAATTGCACAGTAAAAAGTAGCACCAAAAAATTTGGGTTTCTTTTCATGTCACACTTACCATTTTCTTTTAACGAAAATATATTCAAAAAATATATATTTTTTTTAAATTTCCGATAATAATGCGGATTTCTGAAATCAGATGACGAAGCCGGTAATTATCGGCCACAGCGACGGTGAAAACAAAGCTCGGCGGCTAATAGTCGACTAATGCTAATTATTTTCGACGGCCACAGCAACTACTAAAACTGTCGATTTTCTATTTTCGATTCCAGTTGCGTAATTGCGAAGTTTTTGCAATTACGGCCTTAATTGAGCTCAGTTTACCACACTCAGTACTTAATTGCACCAGAAATTGCGTTAAATTGTCCATGTAACTCCAGTGAAGTGTGTTTAGTGAAGAGAAAATTTTGTCAAATGCTACATTAAGTGTAATAGACCACTAACTAATGAAACCCGATAACTTAAAACATTAACACGATTATATTAAATTGAAAACAAATCTTATTGTTACCAATTGAGCTCTTTCATATTATTTCGGTGATTGGAAATTTTGTAAGTAAAAATGCATAACACAGGAAAAAAATGCATATGTGTGAGCAACATTTTTTATAACTCAATTTAAAATTTAATTGGCTTAATTGAGGTGCATGTCTAAGTATATACTCTAACGGAAGTACCAAAAACAAGCTTACACTTTTAATCGTATAAAGCCGCACAAATTGACGACGATCAAGTGCACGCTGCGTCAGCTTTCAGTCAACTTTTGCGTAATCGGCTTCGTGCTCTATCTGGTTTGTTATTACAAAACACTCTTGTTTATTTTTCTGCTATCATATGGTAACATTTTTATTTTTTTTTGATGAACGTGTGTCAATAAATCAAACTCAATCCAATACGTCAAACGTACCAGCTGTTTTTAATTACATATATTTTTTAACGTGGTGAGTTTGAAAATATGTAAACATTAACACGTGCAAGTAATACTAGCGAGCGAAATGTAATGCCGTATTTATAATTGTTCAACAAATTGGTACTATAATTAAGATCATGGACGTTTGATTTAATTTAAAATAAGTAAACTATATTATCTTCATGTACAGAGCAACTTTCTTCAGAAAATCTGAATCACGTCTTTAGGTTTGCAATATACATTAATGCAATGGAAATCTAAAAATATTTTAGTTATAAAACCTAAACGAAACGATGTCCCACAAATTTGAATACAGCAATGGAAAGCTAAAACCAATACTAATCGAATGATATAGAGTTTTTATTCAAAAAGACTTCAGTATAGGGGGTATTCACTAACAAACTTTCGCTTTTCCCAATATAAGGTCAAAATCCCCAAAATACTATTTTTCTTATAAATCCTAAACGAAACGATGTCCCACAAATTTGAATACAGTAATGGAAAGCTAAAACCAGTAGTGATCGAATGACATATAGTTTTTATTCAAAAAGACTTCAGTATAGGGGGTATTCACTAACAAACATTAATTCTTACAAAAAAAAATACGTGTTAATAAAATAAAATATAAATTATACAAGTAAATTAGTGCAGGTTTTCCATCCCTGTCTCAGTCATTTGTTGCCACAATTCATAAATTTTGATCTCATATTCAGATAAGGTAACACTGTGGACATTAATTCACCATCATAGAAATAAAAATGTAAACAAAAACAGCTGTTACGGTTTACCGTTTTCTTCAGAGTTTGATTTATTCACATCGATTTTTGATGATGCTATGCTTTTTTTTTCGCATATTAACCCATAACTGTACTATTGATTTGATATACATACATATTTGGAACGAATTTCCGTAACCCCTTGTCAAGTATGTTGTGCTGATAAACCGGTTTCGGCTACCAACCTAGACAAAGGATGACGGGTATTCGTTCCAAAAATTTATATTTTTCGGCTTTGTTTTTTTTCTTACCTTTTACAATTATATTTGGAGTTAGAAAATGCTAACACACTCGATTTTGTTTAATTATTATTGTCGTGTGTTAGGCTTTATTACACAATTCTTATTTTCTTTATCAAGTTTTACACGTAAAGTTTCCTGATAAATTGAAGAAATACACTCGAAAATAGCTTGGACCCAACAAATAAGTTTCTGTGAATTTATTATTTAACACTAGTTGGGAAATTAAATATATAATAAATGGTCTGCTAAATATTCGTACTCATTTTTATCAGCAAGTATTAAGGTATTTTAAAAATGTGGACCGAGAGAGTGAAAATAGAGCGTAAGAATTATGCAGAAAGTGGTTTTATAGTTTAATTTATGAAAAAAAAACATTCGTCGAAAAATTACACTCCAGATGGCACATAACCGGAACCGGCTTGCCTCCAAACCAAGCTTGACAAGAGACGACGGAAATTCCTTCCAAAAATCTACATCAAAACACCCTGTCGGAGTATCAAATCAATAAACAAATAATATACAGCGATTTTTTTTGTCTGGAGCACTAGATATAAAATACTTGAGAATTTTAATATTTATCTCCTAGTAATTAATAAATAATGTTCTGATTTTTGTTGTCGCTTAAGATATATTTATTAGGTATGTATATTTTGGTAAAGGTTTCCTGCTGACCTGTCTTAGGCCACTATAAATTTACGAATCGTTCATTTACGAATCGTTCATACGAATTGGTTCATAATAGTTTTGCGCTTGTACCCGAAACAGCGTAAACGATTTCAGTGAAATTTTACAACTTAAAGGTCAAATGGATACTTATACAACTTCGTATAAGATACCAAAAAATATACTGGTCACCTCCCATTGACAAATCTGGGACGTCCCTAACAAAGCGCGCCATTTCTTATACAAAGTATATGTATATGTATTTAAATTATAGGTACATACATATGTTTGTATGTAGATATATATGTATATATCTAAAACACTACAACCAGAGTCTTTAAAATGATGCTAAAGTGTCTTGATTATAAAATTTGCTGCCGTTAAGAAATTCTAATAGTTTTTATTGGTGATTTTGTAAAAACAATAGAACTTCAAATATACAATGCATATACATACATATGTATGTACTCGTATGTACATACATACATACATACATGCATATTTTAATGAGTTATTTTTTAATTGAAAGGCATGATTTTAATTCGCCTTCTTATTGACTTCTTAAAGCTGTTGTGTAATAAATACATTTCAATTTCTAATAATTTTTAAATTATAAAATAACGTATATACTTCTCTAAAAGCTTTGAAGCTTCTAAATATAAAAACATTGATTTAGAGCTTAAAAGCTCCTATTCTAATAGAACTTGTGCTGAATTTGTTTAAAGTTGTATAAATGAACATGTTCATTTCTTCGAGAAAAGTACAATCAACTGCAACACATTCATTTAGTTCACTTTTATTCTTCATGTGGTAAGGAGGGTTGTTTGACTTCTTTTTTTATAATTATTTATTGTTTTTTGGTACATGTCCTATATGGACAAACAAAAAGCTACTGTAAAATGGCAGCCACAGCAACAAACTCCTTTAGCACAAGATCATCGAATTCTTCTCATACGAAGTGTTAGCAAACACCCTAGACTGTATAAAAATGAATTTCTACGTACGCCATTTTTGCACCGTCACGAAAGGCAACATATCTGGGATAAAATTGCACAAGATTCGGGATTTGAGAAAAGTAAGTAAATGAAAGATTGAATGAACATGTACATACATGCATATACAGTTAATCGCTAAAATAAACACCGTAAATTTCCAAATCTATCAGTTTTTTAAATTAATTATTAAAAGACTAAACCATATTCCTTATAAAACGTTAGCAACTCTTTGTACACTACATACATATGTATGTATGTATGTACATACAACGTGCTGCAAACTAGAATGCCGATTAGGTTTAGTAGCTCGTTGGCTTGGAGTTTATGCGTAATGTGGCTATTAATCTGTGTACTAACTAATTACAAAATCAACTCTTAAATTTCGGGTAATTTTCCAATTTAAGAACTTGTTCCTTAGCTAATGAGTCTGTTTTTTATTGCTTGTAAATGACTGACATAACCGTTGTTTCCATACGGTTAGCAATTCGTTGGCTATAATTTTACAAATGTGTTGTGAATAAACTATATGCTAACTTTTTGTTATGCATATATAACGCAGGCGTTGCTGAATATTTTTTTTTTTTTTTGGAAACATTAACTTTTTCGCAACTCGACCACGGAGATTATTTCCATGTCTCCTTCCCGCCCTTGCCGATATTTTAACATGTACGATATAATCTGTGTAAAACAATGTATTGCACGAATAACTTAAATGTATGCCCACAAGTGTTTATGTATAATATAAAAAATAGCTAAATTACCATCACTGCCATAGTACGTATCAGTATACATATGTATGAAAGCGGAAAATTTACAACTCGAATACGAGAACCATACTCTAACCAACCTTCACTCGAAGAAATTTATTGTGAATCATAGATTCGAAACTAATTTCCAACCGACTGAATCAGTTTTTTTTTATTGGTTTCCACAATTTGGGGGAACGTGTATATTATGCGAATCGAAAGAAATCCTACAAATGAATATCGAGTAACTTATTGAATATAGAAAAAATTCTCTATGTATCAAAGTATATCAAATGATACTATAAATTATCCAGCACATTGCATATTTCAGTTTCTTAATAATCCATTACACACCGATCCTTTCCGGCCAGTAAATATTTAACTACAATCAAACAAATTTCAGCAAAAATAAAAACATTAATTTGCTCATATGTACTATGTTTCAGTAATGGTTTTACGCATTCACTGCGGATCAGCGATTTCCTAACTTTTATCATCCAGTTTGCAACTGTTTCTAGGAGTTTTATTAACCGATTTCGCTGTAAAAGTTAACTAATTAAAATTAACAGCTACTTACATATGCATATTCCTTCATATCATTTAATTTATTTCATCGAGCCATATATTCAGGTATGTGATGGAAATCAATTTTAAAAACAACGATTTAAAACAGAAAAAAGTTGTGATATAATTTTTGTCGATTTTGTTTGGGTATTCATTTTTTCACAATGTTTAGTTTTCTTATGATGTCTCATCATTTATATGCTTTTAGTTCTATTATATGGATATGCATTTTATCTCCTGGGCACATTTCACAAATTTTGAAGTGATTACGATTAAATAAAAGTATATTACTTGTCGAACTGCCCTTTTAAATTAATTTTTTTCTTGTAAATTTGTAAGTTGTACTTCTAAGAAATGGGCCCCTTGTCTGCATTTTTAATTAAAACCCTTTTAAAGTACTTCAAAAATCGTTCTCAAAATTCATCACATGCTTTCAGAAAGATTATTTTGATATCGATCGATTTTTATCATATACATACACAATGTCCATTATATTTGAAATTTCGATCTATATCGAAATGCCGTATTTTGTGCCTTGATTATCATATGAACATGGAAAATCTAAAAGCTAGATAAGAATACTACGGGTTACTTTGTCTTTCGATTCGAAAGAACATTTTCGAAACTCAAAACAAATGGCACAATAACGCCTCTAAACAGCAATATAATTTTATTAAAAAAAGGCTTGGTAAAAAAATTTTTGAATAGCATTTTGAGTCATTAGCAAAAATCGTAAAGTTTAGATTTTCAGTACTAAAAAAAGATGGTAATAATGAAAAATTAAAATTTTTGACACAATTGTTTCAAACTTGCATATCCACGAATAATAAGTTAACAATTCCTGTTTTTAAGTCTGAAGTCACTTTGTAATTATCTATTTAAAACTAATTTGTCTCCTTTTATATGTTATTTTAGCTGAAGACGCTAAATGTAAGTGGCGATCATTAATTAATTATCTGCGTCAACATTTGGAGAATGTGGCTCAAAAAAAGTTACGACGTTATATTCCCATCACCGATAATCCTGAAGACAAATACGTGCAACTAACGGATTGGCCGTTCTACACCGAAATGGAATTCGTTGTGCCATATGTGAAATATGCAGCAAGTAAACAATCCAATAATGTAGGAAATCGTATGGAAATCTCCCCTAATGAAATTGACCTGATAATAGAGGGAATTGAGGCAGAAGTAGATAGGAAAAATGAACAAACACTGCAGGAAGTTCCTGAAAATGATCTCAAGCGGCAACTGGATAAGAAGAAAGAACAAGATATTAAAGGTTCAAAATCAATCATATTAGACAATGTCGATAACTTGTCAGATGACGATGCAATTTTAAAAGAATATTTTGAAAATATGTTAAAATCAGCACTAAAATTACCTAAATTTCATCAAAATCGCATTAAGCAAAAGTTATTGGATTGTGTAAATGAACAAAAGGCATGATATAAAATTAATTACTGTATCAGTTTATTTTCACATAAATAAAAATTTTTTACTTTGACATTGCTTACTCTTACAACTTGTACGAATTTGTATGTGCGGGACAGATTCGCCTAGGCTACCTCCACGCGACGTATAACAGATTTACACTCATCATTACGGAAAACACGGTGGTAACTATTAATTTTGCCCAGAGTTGAAATAAAGGCTTCATCATGAGTAATTATGATCAACATGAAATTTGATTGAGCCTGGCGGTCTTCGACAATACGGTTAAGGGCGTCGCATAATGATAAAATATTCATGCGATCTAAATTAGTGGTGGGTTCATCTAGGGCCAAAACACCACAGTTACTGCTGAAGGTCTCTGCCAAAGCCATACGTATTATGAGAGAGGCTAAAACTCTTTGACCAGCACTGCAGCGTCCACGCATCTCAATTTCGGAATTGTTTTTTGATTGAATGACACGATAATTATAACTGCGACGTCGATCCATTGGTGAGGCAGACTCTTTACCCTCTTCAGTTTGAATTTGTATATAATCAATGTCATTGCCGCGATAAATGAGTCGCCAATATTCACGTATTAAACGATTGATTTCTTGCATTTTCTCCGTGTGAAACTGCATGAGTGCCCATTCTAAAGCAACACGATGTTGACCCAAATCGTTGGCTACTTTCCTAGTCAACTGAACTTCAAAGAAGATGCGGCGGTAGTTTACAAGGGCATCACGATACTTAGGTTCACCAAGTTCTCTTTCTAATTTTTGTATTTGATGTTTCATTTCGCCTCGCTGACCTAATAACTCGCCTTTACGTACGGTAATCTTTTCACGTTTTTTCGTCAACTCGGATTTTTCTTTAGAGACAATGGGGAAATTTAATTTACCCATCTCCTCGATCAGCGCCTGATATTTTACATTTAAATCCTTTTCTTTTTCTTCTAATATTTTCAATTCACGATTGTCTTTAAAGTCACGATCTATGGATTCCTGATTGGCAATTTCAACTTTTATAGCATCCAGCTGCTCAGTTGTTTCAGAAATTGTTTGTGACTGAAAAGGGCAGAAGTTTGAAAATTAAAGCAGGTGGTATAGCTTGCAATAATATTATTACTTACTATTTTCTTCAGATCTTCTTTGCTTAAGTTTAACGATTCTTCTATATTTTTCAGTTGTTCTTCTAAGTTTAATTTTTGATAATCCAAGACTTCATTGTCTAGCCTTAAATTGTTCGTTTCAAAATTTTTAATTTCGAGGATAGTTTATAAATACGAAATGTTTTCTTACCCATTAATGTCATGATCCAATCTTCTGTAATTATCCAATTTCTTTTGCATTTGATTTACTTTAACGCGATTCTTTTCCCTTAGTTGTGATTTTTCGGATATTGCTGCAGTTAGTTGCTGCTTTAAGGGTAGTACTTTAGCCTGCTTCTCTTGCACATCTGTTACAATTGTAACTAGAAGATTATTAAGTTCACTTTTACGTTCCTTAAGTTGCGGCAGATTTTGTATGCCTTCTTGCAGTTTTATTTGTTGATCTTTCAAACTAATTTCAATAAAATTGAAAAGTACAATAGTATATACACATTTTTTTTCTAAGTACAACTTACGAATTTTTCAATTCTCTCAATTTATTAAGAGCATCCATATTTTTTTCATAATATTGCTGATTCTTCTCTAATTCTTTACGTTTTTCCTCTAATTCTGTAGATATGGTGGTTTTTTCTGCTTGTACTTCATCAATGGACACATTATCGGTTTCAGTACCTTGAGGTAGTTTTTTTCTTAATCTTTCGATATCAGTTTTAAGGCGATTTGATTCTTTCATGCAGTCATCTAATAGTGACATATCGCCCATCATTGAATTGGCGATGTCCATAGTAGTAGTAGGTTCAGCTAAAAGAGTCTGAGTTGTTTCCATCTCATTGGTGCATTCGGCCAATTGATTTTGAAAACTTGTCATATCTTCTTTCTTTTTAGGTATTTCTACTTCTAGGCGCGCTACTTTGTCAATGATCGGTTTTAAATGTAATAAACTTTCGTATTTCTTTTGTTCCTCCTTGAGAAGATTATCAACTCTTTCAATGTTACGCGGTAAATCTTGAATTTTATCCGTTAATTCCGTCGTTAGGTTAGAGGCCTATAATAAGAAATAAAAAGATCTTATAACTTTAGAAAATAGAAAGTGCAAACATTACCTCATCTGTGTCCATACACTTTTGGCACAGTGGGCAGTATGGTTCTTCTTCAATTTTATGTAAATAGTTTTTATAAAATACTTCAGCCGATTTTTGAGCACCATGTTCCAACTGATATTTACTAATGGCAGCCTTTGATTTGGCTAGCATTTCTTCATAGGGAGTAGAATGACACTTTTCGAAGATTTTTTCTTTGCAATCCTCCAACTCCTTCTCGCATTTTTGTAAATCATCCTTAAGATTTTTGCGCTTAATTTCAATTCTTTGTTGCTTTAGCTTAAGTGAATTTAATTTTTCACTGTATTCTTTCACTTTAATGCGAGATTTTTCATACGTAACTTTTAAGTGACGTTGAAAATTGGACTCTATTGTACGACCTTCTTCAAAAACTTTGCGAAAGTTTTCACTGTGTTTGCTTTTAACTTTTCGCATTTCATCTTCACGCTTTTCTAATTCTTTCTCTTTAATATTCAATTCTGCGACCAACTTTGAAATAGAATTAAGGAATGTTAAACGTTCATCTACTTTACGGAATTGTGCTTCTAAGTTTTTAATAGTTTCCTTTTCATTGCTTAAAGAGTCTCGAAATTCATTTTGATTGAATTTGGCTAACAATTCTTCATAACATTGTTCGGTTTCTTTAAGCTTATCAGTAACCATTTTAAGTTGTTGGGTTGCTTTTTCCGTTTGTAAAACATTTTTTTCGACTTGCTCAGACTCTTTTTCGTAGGCTTTTTTCTGCTTTTGCAGCGTGGTAACAGATTCTTGTAACTTGGTTAGTTCAACTCTTAATTGATCGATTTTAGTTTGACGCTCCTGATCGTCCTTATCGTGTTGGTCAATAGTTTCACTTATTTTACTTTGCTCAGCTGTTAACATTGCTTGTATTTCATCCAAAAGCTCTGTAATTCCCTCTACAGAATTCATAATATCAAATGTAATAGGTATATTTAATTCCCGGCAAAGTGATTTTAATTTGTCTGCCCGTTTCTGCTTACAGTCTAGTTCTTTTTGCATTTCCTGCTGCGTGATAACACGTTTCTTATCAATCTCATTGTGCCGGTTATGCAACCTCTTTTCTTCCAATTTATGACCTTTAAGTTTTTCTTCAATTTCTTTCCGTTCCATACGTTTTTCAATCATTCTTTGATTGAACGATGATATTTCACTGTCCAGTTCTTCCATGGTACCTTCAAACATTTTCTTAATTTTCTTCTTTAAACCAGTTATTTGCTCAACACAATTTTTTTGTCTGAAATTTTATAAAACGAAGGGATAGTAATTACTAATGATATAACAACGAATCTACTTATATTACAAATACAATTTTATATATAATTTTTGTAACTTTTATCCATATAGATATTACTTGTCTGAGATCTAACAAGGTCATTTAATTTAAAGATATCTACGTTGGACCAATCCGACCTAAATATACACTTTTACGAACTTTTCCTTTAAAACCATCAATACCGGTTTATAAATGGAGATATAACAAAACCTCCATTAATCTTACATCGCGAAAAACCAGGGACCGCAAATACTCAATATTCATCAAAATTTCAACCAAAAAATAATAATGCAAGACAAATGCTACAAGGATTAAGAAGTACCTACGCCGACTACCAGTTTTATTTTTCGCTTAAAAATAGTTATTTTTTAAATTTTATTTCTTGGTTGAAAAATATTATTTTTTAAGTTTTATCTTTTGCTTAGAAAATGATAGGTATTTTCCGAGTTTTATAATTCCTTGGAAAATAAAAACATTTTATTTTGTATTGTTTTGTTTCATTTATATCAATTAACAACAAGTCACTGTAGAAAGATTTTCTTCCCTAAAACTGATATTAACTAATTTAAGTCCAATATTTGAGGTATCCAGTAGTGTTCGTACATTTTATGAGCAAAAACTAAAAGTCACAAAATAAATATAATTTTTCATGCAAAAAATAACTATTATTTTTTAAGCGAAAAGTAAAACTTGAAAAATAATCATTAACAAGTATTTTTTTTTTACAGTCCCTCATGCAAAAAATATTATCAATCATACACGAAAACATTACCAATTTCATTTATGTAGCTAAAATCGGAAAAATCTCAGTTCTTTTATAATTTCCTGTCTTAACAGTCAGTCACAAAAGAAAATATAAATCCAAAATTGTTAAGATTCAGTTATATGTACGTATGTAAATACTGTCGATATTATACAATAACACTTGGTTTTGAATAATCTAGTTTTCTTATTGAATATAGTTTCAACTTTACTCTCAAAGTTTTATATTTAGAATTATTCCTAATAAAATTATTTATGATCAGCCAGAAGTATTTTGTTGTTCAACTAAATCAACTAATTATTTTTCCAAAAAATACAAGGGCAAGTTTTTAATTACTCACTTGGTTTGTAATTCCACCTTTTGTGCCTGATATTTGCCCACTTCGTATTCAATTTTAAGAATTTGTTGTAAACGTTCCTCAATTGGAGCTAATTCATCCTCGCATATTTTACATTGGTCATCAATATTTTGAGCTTTTTGTTGATATTTTTGCATACTTAAAGTTTTACTTTCCATTTCTTGTTTTAAATGATCAACAAAACGTAAATCAGACTCTAGAAATCAACCCGACATGTAATTAATGCTATCAATTAATGAATTAAAAAAAAAAAACTCACCCTTAATTTTCAATTGTTCCATTTCATCTTTACGCATTTTTATAATACGATCTAAAGCTTTATTGTATTCGGTGATGCCAAATATGGCATCAAACTTTTCTTTAAGTTTTTTTGCCTCATCTAGGGGCCAGCTGGAGTCCTCCTGGTGACAAAAGAGTACATTGTTTATAATGGCCTTGGATACACCCATAAATTGACTCATGACCAAGTCCACATCGGCACAGCGTTTACTTATCGATTCACTACTCTTCTTGTCGTCGTCATTCAAATAGTTCAAAGTGGCATCCAAAGTCTCAAACGTGATTTTATTGCGTTTCATGCCCAACTTCATGGAACGGCATATCGATAGACGTGCACCTTGTACATTACGCACCTCTAGCTTGATTTGACCCAAGACATCGGTCAGACCGAAAATTTTGGGATCGTGTACGAAATTTTTGCCACGATCACTGCCGGGCGGACATTCGCCGGTCAATGCATATTTAAGACATTCAATGACGGTAGTTTTGCCACAACCATTCTCACCCAAAATCAAAGTAACCGGCGAACTAAAACGTATAACCTGTATTTTTGTTAGTGATTAGCATAGCAGTGTTTGTAAACCAAAAAAAAAAAAAAAAAAACAAAAAACAACAATGTATACCTGTGCATCACCAGCGTTACCACCAAAACTGCGTATGCCTTGTATAGAAAGTCTCTCTATGGTAGACATTTTAAAGCACTTTATAATTAAACTTTTGGGGGTTTTAAACAACTATTTTTAGAAACTATGTATTTAAGGTAATCTTATTATTTATGATATATAAAAAACACAAACATTAATTTCAAAAAAGGTTTTTCGCACAGTAAAATGAAATTTCACAACACAGCGGGAAAATTTGCGCGTCTGCCATACAATAATGACTTAAAAAGTAGTGTTGGAACTCGTTTTAATATAAATATAACATGACAGTGCCGTGTATTAGTTTTTGGGTAAAGGCTGAGTATATTATCTTCAAATATCCTCAAATTTAATCAGGTATGAGATGGGAATCGATTTTGAAAACGAATCGATTTAAAAACGAATAATGTTGCAATGTGATAATTTTTTCTATTTTGTGTTCATTTTAAAATTCGTTTTTTAATAATTTTTATTAACTGCTTATCATTTGGTTACCTTGATTCTGTTA
This sequence comes from Phania funesta, assembly GCA_963932375.1. Lineage (NCBI taxonomy): Eukaryota > Metazoa > Arthropoda > Insecta > Diptera > Tachinidae > Phania > Phania funesta. The sequence goes on along the minus strand of OZ010656.1, from coordinate 62,285,770 downwards.
TACGAACATGATATGAATTTTATCTCTTGGTCTGCTTTTTCAATTTTAATAATTATAAAATGCTTCAAAAATCGTTTTCGAAATTAACCGAATTTTATCACACACGTTCAAGCACATTCGTCTATCGATTTCCATCTTGTTATACATACATTCTATATATATCGTTAGTTTAAATTCAAAAATAAAAACTAGGCGTAGTTTTGATAGCTGTTATTAAAATTTTAACAATAATATGGAAATTTAATTCCTCTTTTAGACTTTCTTCATATAAAAATTGTAAACGTTTTTAAAAAACTTATAAGTAAAAAAAAAAATTAGAAAGGTGAAAAGTTAAAATTTATAGTAAAAAGAATTGTTCATGGTTATAAGCTTCATGTCAATACTGTGAACTTTTATTATTGCGTTAAATGTATATAAAAAACATATAAAAACAATATTGATCCACTTTAACACTATAAAAATGATTAAAACAACTTGTCAAAAATGCAATTAAAATTCGAAAGTATCTATTATAGTGTGACTACAGTGGAGTCTATTCGGGAATACGCGATGGCGAAGTGAAACCTTATGCCGAAAACAAAAACAAAATTTAAAAATCACACTTTGTTTTTGTTTTTCATGCGAGTTCGTATAATCGCGTTTTAAATTTGCTACATTTTATATGAAAAACAGAAACAAGTTTTTTAGTTTTGTAAAATTTTGTTTTTGGTTTCCATATAAAGTTTGAGTTAGTTGACGCGTATTCCTGAATAGACACCAATATGTCATGAATCTGAAAAAAATAATAAAGGTTTATTATTAGATTTATCTGTGCAAAAATCAATCGAAAATCTTAACACTTGTATAATATTATGAAAGCGGCTTTTCAAGCTAACGAAATAACTACGCATACAAACCAGTTCAATTCTTAATGGCTTCTTTTAGACAAACTGGATTTATGTGTTGTAGTTTTCCTAACGTCATCGTTGATGGGCCAATTAATTGATAAATATAGGAGCGACTTATGAAATTTATATAAAAAAATTTTGTCTGAGTATAATATTTTTTTCTTTTAAAATTTTATATTAAATTAATTTTCTTTATAGGAAATTTATTGTTCCTTATTTCGGTCATACATAAATAAATAAACAAGATTAAATAAATAAGTATAATAAGTGAGAAATATATAAATAGTGGTTAGTAATAGGATGCATTTCATATGTGCCATTCATTAGTTAGCTTAATTCAGCTTAAGTGCTTTGTAATATATATTAAATTGGCCAAGATTGGTGTTCTATATTACAAAGAAGAATAAATAATTATAATTTGATATTCTGACAGGGTAATTTGATGTACAAAATAAATAATTAAAACAAAATCACTTTTACACCTCTGGCCGCAAGAAATACAGTTTTTGACGTTTTCAATTACTGTTTTTTTCTTTACAGGTTAAGTCTGGCATCATTAATGATGTTTTCTATACATTATTATTTTTGTTTTGTTTACAAACATATATTTTTGTTTTTATTAAGTTTTAGTAGTAAACTAAATTTATTGCGTTTGAAATGATTGAATTTGCAGATGATTCTGTTATAAGTGCTTATCTCCATATGCTCACGTTAGAAAAGAGATCATACTGGTTGTTCAGATTTTTTTAAGCCTATATAAATTCATTTCCATTTTATAGTAAAACGCAGTCCGATCTAAAAATGCCTGAATACAGTGAAGTCTATTTACGTTTAGCTTTAAAAGAAGTGTTTGGTATAAATTTTGTAAGTATGTTCAGTAAGGTAAACAATTTTAAGTAATTTAAACATTTTAAATTTTAGGTAATTTCCTCAGATACTCTGCAGCTATACCGCAAGCTACTTGTTTTGTACTATTGTGAAGAGTTTCCTTCTCTTACTTCCGTTATTACTATTATGGAAAGATGTTTTAGTATAGAAGAAATATATAATACTATTGCCGATAAAAATGATTTGCTTGGCAAATGGTCGGAATTCAAAAGTAGTAACATTAATAAATGTAAAGAAAAGCCAAAAGTTATTCCATTGGAAGAATTTGTTACATTAAATAAAAGAAAGAGAACTTGAATTATTTGTGTCTGTTGATGAAATAAATATTATATAATTTTTTGGCGATATTTTACTTTGGATCATATAATGAGTTAAAGGTTCAGAACAAGGCATATTTAACTAGGTGGCATTGCAACAACAACAAATACAAAAATACAACAACAGCAGGCAACTTTGTGTAAAATCAATGATTACTGTCAAAAACATGAGACAACAAAAAGCAAATTAAAAGGAAAATAGTTGAAAAAGGTTTGTTGGTAAACAAAACCAAACACTTTGACATTAACAAAGTGTAAACAAAGAAAAATTAAATGTAAGCAAAAAAAAAATCACCTGCAGTAGTGATGCCACCTAGTTAAATATGCCTTGGTTCAGAACACAGAATATAAACAGAATACCCAACAATGACGTTTGAAAAAGATGTAATCAGGTGTTATGCGTTTTTACGTACACAATTTAAAATTAACCCGATTAAATGAAAGATATAGCTAAATAAGAAACGATAAGGTTTTTTATCTCTTTTATAAAATCGAGGTAATGTTCTTATAAGTTGTCGCGTCTAGTTAGTAGTCTATGGTTCAGAACAAGCAAAAAGTAATTCAACAAATGGACGTGGTGCCCCATAATGTATCTTCGTGTGTATATAGCATAAAACATTTCACAGGCCAGTATTGCCAGTTCATTTTATTTATGTAGACCAACAATTTGCTAGGGTAGTAAGCACAGAATATGGTAGTAAGTGTCTTTAGTAAAAAAAATTCTGATAAAATATATATTTTATAAAAAAAATATTCCTACTTAATGTTTGAAATATATACAAAACATTACGAAGATTATGCCACTTCCTGGAAATAATAGTGAAGTAGATTTGGTAAGTTTTCGTTTCTGTTCTACGCTGTTTCTATTAAATACCTACGTAGTAGTCATATTTCTCTTTTTAGAGCATCCATTTAATATCACTAAAGCGCCAAGTTAATCTCATTTGGCTGTCAAGGGTTATAAAGGATCCTTTACAATTAGAGGAAAAATGTGGCATAAATAAGACAAATATCCACTATATACTACAAAATCAAAAGAAAATATTGCAAAAATGGATAGAACTTTCCCAACCTTTACATAATAGCGCTGAACAGGATGATATTGAAGGGATTGACGCCCTCTTACTAGACTGGATAAACCGTTGTAAAATGAATAAAATTCAATTGAGAAAAATTGCCATAAAGTCACAAGCAACCTATTTAACACAAATTTTAAAAGTATCTTCTTATTATATAAAACCAAAGACATGGAATTTTATACAAAGAATTTTAAATGGCCAGTCAATAGTTAATTTAACGACGGATATAAGTGTAACACCATTTACAATTCTTAAATTTTTAGAAAGCGATGGTAACCGTTCACTCAAGCCACATACACGCCTAAAGTTTTTACAGGCGCTAGAACTCAGTGCGGATGACGTGGAACAGAATAGCAAAATAAACACAGAGGAGCAAAAACGAAAAACACTTTTAAATGTGCTGGGCACACATTTTGATGATTGTCATGGGATTGATTTGCTATTATTAAACTGGGTAGCATGCTCCAAAATGAATAGAGTTAAACTGACAAAAACAGCGATACAGACACAAGTAACTGATTTTGCTGACATTTTAAATGTGTCTCCTTACTCTATAAAATCTAATATATGGAATGTAATTTCTGAAATTTTATATGATGAATCAAATTTTTCTATGGAAACAGATACCAAATGTTTCGTGCCATGTACTACACTTTTACAGTGTCTGAAAACCGATGGCAGTTGTTTACTTAAGCCGGAAACGTACCACAAATTTTTACGAACGATAGAAACAAATTCATTAGATATAAAAGAAAAAGAAAAATATGAACTAAATACTTTACCTGAAGGTATAAAAGCCAAAATGGAATATCGATCACCGAATAAAACAGATAATGATCTGCTTGATACAGAAAATATTATGTTTAAAAGTGAAAGTGAATCTTTATACCGAGAGAAACAACAGAATGTCGCCTTCACATCAACAACGGGTAAGTTGATTTCTTTTACCATATGTTTTTATTTAAATGCACTTCATATTCATATCCTTATTACTAATTATTGTATGCTAACCTTTATTCTACAAACTATTGTATTGTATTTTTTTAAAACACAACTTGATTAACATGCAATGGCGGTATTCAGTGTTTGGTGCAAATGGACGTGCAAAAGTGGAAAAATCTCGTTAGGTTTTTATAAAATCCAACAACAAAATACACAAAATTTATGTTGAATTTTTGCAAGACCATTTTCATCAAACACTTAATACCGCCATTATAAAAATATTACAATAGAAACAACGCCAGTAATCTATACATTAGCGCTCATACTTTTTTAAAACTATTCGTTTAAAAACACGTGCTCTAAACTAAAACTTTTTTATACGGCTATGTATGTTGTAAAACTAAAACAAACTATTGAAAAAATCTCAGCAATAACACAGGCTGATATGATTGGATGGTAATAAAACAATCTTCTTTTATGTCTATCTTTATAGTAAAAAATTAAAACTTAGTTTCTGTAATTTTTTTTAAATATAATTTCTGATTATGGGCAACACGATGACATCTGTTGATTCCGGGTTTCAAAAGACAATTCACTATATGGGCGGCCACTTCGAAATGAAATATATGAGCCAATAAACAAACCAGACGTTTTCGAAAAGAGAACTAATCTAAAGTCATTGTGGGGACTTCGTTACATTCTAAACAGTGTGCGATTGCAATTTTCTGTATGCTGTTAACGTGATGGTACAAAGTATCATACAGCGCGTATTACAATCGAATTTTATAAAGCAAATATAAATTGGCTTCAAAGAAAACTGCGATCGTAGCTAACTTATTTATTGTCATGGTATTTTATATCGCTAAACTACTTCGGTTGAAAATTTAAATTGAAAACTTTCAATGCAGCATTTTGTTCTGTGTTTTTTTTTACCGATATGCGACCTCCAATGCTGCAAAAAAGATGAATGTTTTCTTGACTTGACAGTTGTAAAATAATAAATAATAAGTATTTTGAACCCTTAGATAATTTACTGCCTTAGATATGTACCTAGATTGCGTCTTTTTACTTCCTTTTCCTTGATATTACATTTTTTTGTTCCTGATTTCATTTTCCAGCAGGGTCAATTTATATAATATTTGCAAGGAAATTTTTTTCGAAAACGAAAGGTGGCACATATCCGAAACATGTTTGTCTCCAATCTAAACTTGACAAGGGATGACGGAAAAAAGTTTTAAATACCTATATAAAAATAAGGTTCTTTTTTTGTCTTTGTGTTTGCAAATACACTTTCAACATTATTATGAATAAATTGCTCTAATCAAAAAATTCCTTTTTTTGGAAAAAGATTTTTGTTGTTAATATTTGAATATATAAAACATTAAGCAAATTTGATTCATATTTTATTCTTATTTAAAAAATTCACTCATAAATCAATAATATTGCCTACATATATATTTACATATGTGTATACAATGTTATGAGAAAATCGTTTTATTTTTATTATAACTTGTTTTTTCTAACTACTTTTCTGTTTTCTCAAAATAAATTTCATATAAACTATTTTCATTTAAATGTTTTGGGCTTGTTCATGTAATATATATGTATATTTATTAACCAAAAAAAAAAAAAAAAACATATCGGGCCAGCAATTATATTATTGTTATGTAAAACACTAACCAAACATAAAAAAAATAAAACTTGCATAAGTTTAATTTTCTATGCCATTTTGCTTGCACTTACATTAACCCAATATTCGTAGTTAATCACATTGGCGATTTGCTATATTGAATGTATTTTAATTTTGCTTTCGCACCAATATTATGTTTGCTTAAAAAATTATATAACATAACAAAAATTCTCAGATTTCTTTCCATTGCTGTCTAATAATTTGATGCCTGATACCGAGAACACAAAAGTGTTAACAATTAAAACCGAATCTCAGGATTCTTTTAGCGACCAAACTAACACTAACGCCACTAGCGCGGTAGTAATAAAAACTGAAATTGTAGATGGCAATAAAAAAAGCGGACACAATGAATTTAAAATATATGAACGTCAGCCATCAGTAAATGAAGAAATAAAACAAGAATTCGATAATATGGCGAAAGACAATTCAGATTCGATTAAAATTATTCAAAACGTGGAAAGAGGTGCAGAAGTTAATCAAAATGAGGTTGTAAAAACCTTGCAAGATCTTGATGGAAGTTTTATGATTTCAAATAAAAAAATTATAATGGAGCCATGCGGTTACCGAGAAATAGAAATTAAACAAGACTGTGATAAATTAATAACAACGTCTAAAAAACTGAATAATGCCACAAAAAAACTTGCTACATATATTACAGACGATGAAAACGATGCTATGCAAGTGGTGTTTGAAATAGAAGATTCTGATGAAAAGCTCCAAAATGAACTAACAGGAATATTAAATAAATATACTAAAGAAAACCTAAAAAATTGCAAACAAGAAAATCTTATAATGTTCAAAAATGACAAAGAGCAACAAGATCAATTAGAAGAAAGTGAGCCTGATGATGAAGTTTTAACTGTGATAGAAATTATATCTGACGATGATGATGATGAATCCAGCAATATTAGCAAAAAGGATTTAATAAAAGATCTAGCCAACAAGGTTGAAAACCCACTAGGAATTCTAGCAAATAAAATAAATTCGGTAGACCTGAAAAATCTAAAAAGATCTCGAAATAATATTGAAGATAATCTACCCTCAACGTCACAATCAGCCACTTTAGCTTCTCACGCAACGTCAACACAACCAACTAAAAAGATCTGCTTGAATTCTACAGAATCAGAAGTTGGAACAAATTTATCGATTAATAGTAGTGTTGAGGCTTTTAAATATCTCCATAGAATTAAAAAGTATTTTCAATCACAGAATGATGAAGTTGCGTTCGCACTTACAACCAAATTAATGACGTCCTTTATGATTTCTTCTGGTACTCCAAAACGGAAAAGTTCATAATTTGCTTAACTATTAAATTAAGTTCGTTTCTAATACACGTTTCTTCCCAATGTACTTTTAAAAGAATTTTCTGTCTTAAAAGTCAAAATTAAAAGCTAGGTCACCCGTTTACAAAACGAAGTTTATACTAAGAAAGTTTATGAAAAAAAAAATTTAATTTTAAGTTTGAAAGATATAACCGTCTATTTCCGTGTAATTACTTTTTTTTTATAATCAATGCCAGTTATTTTTTAAATAGTAAGTAAGCTCGTAAGTATTTAATATGTGAATTATAACATATGTTTTTATTTTTAAATAAAATAAAATTGAATAAAATATTGTGCACGATTTTATCTCAGTGTAACTCAGCTGTGATATTTTGTAAGACTGTTGTATAGTGATATTTTTTATACTCGTATGTATTTCATCAATTTGAACGAATAAATGTTTTCTGATAAACTGTGAATGCCTATAAGTTGTTTTTTTATAGCCTAGACACGAACCGTTAGCATATCCAATTCTATTTACTTGACAGTAGAGGCAAATTTTTAACAATTGCCGCATGTATGTGTTACCATTAATCAAAGAAAAAGGTCGAAATGTATTGTGCACTTGGTTGCTTTGTAACTAAACTAAACGGTTAATGGCAATGTATAACATTTAGTGCATGTGTCCATGCTGTGCTTCCACCACTGATGTGCTACTCCTGAAAATGTGAACAGCTCTAAAAATAAAGTGGTAGCTGAATTTGCTAGTATCTTCTGATAACATCTAAATTAAATTACTTTAATTAGTCAGAAACTTTCGATAAATAATTGTCATGTTTTTTAATAGAGGAGACTAATTTCGGTTTTTACTAGTTTAGTAATTTTTTTCCCAAAGATTAATTAAAATTTTCAACTATTTTGTGAAATATCGCATATTAGTATAATTTCGATTTTATGGGTAAAATGTTGGGTTTTTGTTGTGTGAAGTTTAAAAATAAGGTAAATTAATATTTACATAATTTTTGATGAAATTTGGTGTGAAATTTCCAAATATTTTGGTTATTATGTTTGGACATTTCTTAATTTTTTACGATTTTGAGTTGATGAATTTCTGATGTTTGGAGTCTGGGTTTTTATGATTTTTTGATTTATCGGGGTTTATGAACATTTTTATTTATTTGTTTATGCTTATTAAAATTGTTGTTGATTTTGGGTTTTTGTGGAATTTTCGATTTGAGTAAAACTTTTAATTCTTTGAGCACTTTCCGCAAAATGTCGATATTTTGAGGAAACTTAAAATTTTGAGGCCAATTTATAGTAAAATTCTGTTTATTGGATATTGTTTGTGAAACTTTGTTCTTTTGGTGAAGTTAAGATAGTTTGCAAATTTTTTTCGCCAATTTCAAAATTTTTTTCACTTTTATAATTTTTGTTGAAATTTTTATTTTTCATATTTTTTTTTGTTACATTTTTAGCTCTTAATAACTTCTCAAATTTTTAGTGGCATTTATACTTTTTGGTGAATTTTAGATCATATGGTGAATTTTCGATTTGCTATAAAATACATTTTTTATTGGTGAAATAGGATTTTTTGGTGAAATTTTTTGCGTATTATTTTTTTGTAAAACTTTGCTTGTTTAAAAAATGTTCTTTTAACAATTTTAAATTTTGTTTGCAATTTAGTGGTACTTTGGTCGCAAAAACTTTCGATTGTTTTACTGCAACTTTTAGATTTTTTTGTGAATTTTGTAGTTTTGGTGTAATTTTGAGTTTTCTCTGATTTACATTTTTATTTTTTTTAACTTTTTTTTGAATTTTTTATTCTGTTCAAATTACAATAGGCCCTCGGGTATATAATTCTTACAAAAGGCTTGGTAGCCAGTTTGATTGCAATTCATAATGTGTATATATTGTGGGATTTTTAACAATCGTTTCCTGGTAGGAATAAAATTACGGGAATAATATAAAAATTTTTTTTGCCAATATCATGGGAAATTGTGGGCCGATGTTTCTGATTAAAAATAGCCGAACGCAGTAATCAGTTGGTCCATCTTATGTTACAGTGATAAGGCAACGTCTACCTGAGCTCACTAATGTTTAAATATATGTACAATTTTAAACGAAATAAATATTGGGGTAATTTATATTGTGTATTTATTTTTATTATTTACTTTATTAACGTTTTAATTTAATCGAATTATTCATGTATTTTTTTTACTGAAATAAATACCATTACCAAAAAATCGAAACTTTAGGAATGCCCGAAATTTCGCAGAACAATCATTAAATAATTTAAAGTTTCAGCAACATTTCAAATCCACCAAAAATTTTAGAAAAAAAAAATTAAAAAAAAATATACATAATGCTACGAATATACATGAAAGCAAGTATTATAGCCTGTAAGAATTAATACGATAACCTTGTGGCGCTCTCTGTACAGAAAGGTTCAGAATTGAAGGGCACGAATATTTTTGCCATGCTGTAACAAAAACAAACAGAACACCCATAAGTTCATGCAAGTTACCAAAATATTGAATACACACAGAACAACAATAACGATACAGACGTTCAGATTCATTCCAGGATTCGAATACTGGGGGGAAGCAATAACAACCAACACCATAAGTAAGAAAGCAGACAGTAGTTACCAAAACAAACATCATTATTAAAAAACAGCAGAAAAGAAATATCTACTAGATTCTTGAGTCTTGTCCAAGTTTCGAGAAAAAAAAGGTGCGATATGCAGCTTAATTAAGTCAATTAAATTGTAAATTGGCTTATAAAATTTGGTGCTCCCTTATATGGAATTTTTTTTTTTGGATTCGGTATTTTTGGCCAACTATTGAAAGTTATATTGCCAGGTTATCTGACGATGTACTTTCTCCAGGAACTGTATTCGATCTATACTTTCATATAGATAGTATGAAATTCTGAATTCAGCACCTGAGTATATATGTATGTATATGGTTTCCCACCAATGTCAAAACTACATAAAACCGATATAAAAGGGTTTGCGACAAATTTTAAGGCAAAACACAAAAATGTAAAAAACACCAAAACTTTTTTCGATTTTGAATTGTTTCACTTTCAATATCAATTTCCATCCATAATTTTCCTGATTAATTTTGTTTTTAACTTAATATAGTATATTTTTTTCGTACTGTCCTACAGGACCCTAATTTACCGCACAATCATGTAATTACTGGTGGTTGACATCACTGGTTGTTTATTTTTCAAAGGCTATTATAATTATGATGCATAAAACAATTTAAACTGTTTTGGAATCTATTTCTTCTTAATTCAAATTATAATTTGAAACAAACAATTTTACAGAACTTCTTATGTGTTACTCATTGAAAATCAGCTGTTTTAGGGATTTAATTATTGTTTTCAACAATAAGAGGTTATGTCATATGTACGTAATATACATACGTTGTAAAACACTTTATATTCTTTTTCAGATCTCAATGGTTTGAAAAACTTTTAACTTTTAAAATACTGAAATTTGTGACGTGATGTAAAAAGTAAATATTTACATTGAAGATTTTTTGACGATTTTATCATTATATTCTCTTCTTAAAAGTTTAGGATTTTATTATTCAACATAGTTGCCTTCGAGGGTGATGCAACGAGAGTAGCGATTTTCTAAATTTTCGGTACCACTTTTATAGTACGATTTCTCTTTCTCGTCAAGATAGGCCTTAGTTTCAGCTATTACTTCAGCATTGGACTTAAATTTCTAGATTTTCGGAACGAAATTCCAAACTTGTCAAGTTTGGTCTGGAGACAATTCGGTTGCGGCCATGTGCCATCTTTTCATTATTCGTTCTGAGATCTGAAAACAGGAAAAAGTCGCTGGGGGCTAAATCTGCGGAATACTGTGGGTGGGCAAGCAATTCGAAGCCCGTTTCATTCAAGTTTGCCATCGTTTTCATCGATTCAATTCGTTTTTGTTTTTGCTTGACTGTGAACTCACGCGGCATCCACTTTGTACAACGCTTTCGTATACCCAAATGTTCGAGTAAAACGGTAAAAACACTACCATCTCATATCTCGTGCAGCTTCAATTTGCGATCGTTCATAACCAATTTGTGGATTTTTTCGAAGTTTTCTGGAACAACAGTCTCATTTGGGCGTCCACTGTGTTCTGCTTCATTTGTGCTGGTACGACCACGTTTTAATTCAACAATCCACTTCTCTACCATTTGTCTCGATAGAGCAGAGTTCGGATAATATTTATCAAGCCATTGTTTGGTTTACACTTCCTTTTTTTCACCAAAAAGTAATGTTTTATCAAAATTTGAAATTAATTTTTTTTCAATTTTTTTCAATAACAAAAGTTGCTTCACACAAAATGTTATAACTCACGAATCAAGAGTAAGATTGCTGTCAATTTATACACGTATCGTTTGAAGGTTAGTACTAAAAATCATATGGAAATAAGTCTAGTGATGCTATTTATTACATCTTATAGAGGTTTTGAATTGATTGTTATGCAAGTGACTTATCGTAAATTAATATGCATTGAGCCCTGAGATCTGAAAAAAAACATCTGCATGTAGTTACAGGGATAATTAACCAACTTTAACCCACAGCTAACTAAATTCAAGGCTTCCTAACGCTAACATCTTTAACGAGCTGTAGTTTAATGTCATCAAAAGTTGCTATTTAAAAGGATTTTAGAACGCATATTTCTTTAAAACGTATCACAGCGTACACCGTAAAAACAATAACGTTATCATCGGTATTAAGTCTTAGAAGGAAAGTGTGAAATCAATATAATAATACTTATGTAATATTTAATGAAACTGAAATGTTCGTTAATTTTGAATTTTTATGGTGCAAATTTCTATTCCCTTAATCTTTAACATATTGCACCTGTTGCAATAATTTGATTGCAATATTCTAAATCCAAATATAATTAACTTGGCTTGGCACATACTCGACTTGACTCTTTGATATTTTCCTCAACATGTTTTTGTGGGGTTTCTTATGGATGCTTTTCTTTTAAACAGATTTTTCTAAATCCGCAGAGAAACTGGCAGATGTTGCGGACAGATGTTTCAACTAGGATCAACATCCTTTAAGACTGTAACACAACTTCAACAACTCCCCTCCTGCAACAGACACCAATAAAAACAATATTGAAAAAAAAAAATTGTGTGTACTCGCGCAATAGCTTTTCATAGATAATAATGAAACAAGTTGTTACACTCGCAATAAGGAATCCATATAAATTAGGAAACCGAAATGTTGAAAAATAGCGATGGTGCTTTAGAGGGGAGTTAGTCTCTCATACTTGCTCACATACATATGTTGTTGTTGTTCTTGTTGCTGTTGTTCTTGTTCGTTTGCAATTATACTCGTATGTATTCATGTAGACGGTTGATGCAAGTGTTTATTGTGGCAATTGGGTGCATTTGTGGCGACAGGTGCAAATAGTTTTGTTGTGTGGTAGTTAGGAGGTATCAACTGACAGTGATTTTGTTGTTTATCATAAATTCACATGTCTTTGGTTGTTGCCAGCCAGCTTGCTAGATCGCTTACTTTGCTTATTAACTAGTTGGCTAGTTAAAAGACATTAGTCACTTATACTAACTGCGGCAGCAGTAATAATAGTAGTTGAAGTATTTTATTGAATATTTCTCTCTGGCCAGGAGTAAGGAGACGCTCAGAGTAGAGTTGTGTTGGGTGGCGGGCCTACATAACACGATACAGTTTGTATTTAAACATACACGCGAATATGTGTTCATAAATACTCGTGTACATTTATTTATATCCGAACGAGTGTATTTATTTAGTTGCAGCTGCATTAGTTGCCAATTTATCAATTGATGCTTGTTATAGCTGTTGGGGTAGTCGGTGAAAAACAACCTTGCCGTTTGTACTCGTACATTACTAAATTATGGAAGCTAGAGTAGCAACAATCACACACATACACACACATATATACATATTTACTTTCGTACACATCACAACACCAGAAACCCACTAACTTAACAAATCATTGCAGAACTGCTGTTGACCAAAAAATATAAAGAAAAAATGGCAAAAAAAACTCCACAAACCAATTGACTAGTCAAGCACACAATCACCATATTTCTTATTGGTTACGTAGGGAAAACTGGTTAAACACTTAGAAGCACAGGTGCATTTGAAATATTTCGTTAATCGTAGCTGTGGCCCCCTGAAAAATGTCGCTTATAATCAACAAACAGAAAAAAAATCCAATAAAAAAGCAGAGCACTTTAACGGCAAGCAAACCGTCATAGAAAACTGGCAACAAAATTGTTTTTTTTTCTTAAAGCAATCCAAACTGTACGCGTTAAATTCAGCTCATACACATTTAAATTTGAACACTACAAGTTTATGACACCGGCCGGATGGCTGTCTATCAAACGACACGCATCGATCGACATCATAATGATCAGCAACGGCAGCAGTAGCAGCAACAACAGATTCAGAGGCAATAATAGCAGCAGCAGCAACAATAACTTGTTGTCGCCAGGCCAGTGATCATACCACATGTTTTACTTAGTTGTTATTAATCTTGCAACAACTATTTTATGGCACCCAAACTCCTCAGCATCCGGTGTGATTATTTAATGTGCATTCGATGGCCTCTAATGGAGAAGCAATCATTAAAAAAAGCATGAAGTTGTAAAATAGTTAAATTAATTTATATAGTCTAACACATGTCCGAAGATCTGGTAGTTATTTCGTTCGATATCAAGAAAGAGATATTACAATTTATGTTTGTTATTGATATTGTTTAAATAATTAAATAAACAAGCGAAGCGTTTTTAATAGTGCAACTTAAAACGTTAACTTAAATGTAAAGAGTTAATAAAATAAGTCGGGGAAAACATATAATATATTTGTAAAGACCAATTATTGTCACTTGTCTGTTACAAGCTGAGGAAATAAAACATGCTTTATTGTTAACTAAGCTTGCCTGTTATAGGGTAACCAGATGTTCGAAAGGAAAATATATTTAAATTAGTACAATGGTGTGAGATATCAAACTGACTTTGTCTTTATTTTGCAACTACATTTATGGAATTACGTATGTATACACAAATCATTCAAATAGCCGCCTCAGTTTCGCTGGCAGTGCTTCAAGGTGAGTTTTTTGCCAAAGTCTAAATCTCCAGTCAAATGAATGCACCTACAAAGTAAGCAGACTGCTTATTTTATAGGCGCATTTCCGATCCCGATTTGTTATTTACGACTGCCTTACTTTTATTAAGTCGCGTGTTAGCAGTAGCCTTTACTCTTAACTGTAGTTATTTCAGAATATCGACTGAGAACTGTCGGCCTTCTTCCTCATCACGGAGTCTTTTGTAATTGCTCCCAATTGTCTCATGCTTAGATCCCCCATGGCATTCACATTTAACAAGTGTTTGCCCGTGATCCTAAGCCTTATGCTATCTAGAGCTTTACATTCACACGCAACGTGCGCTACCGTCTCAGCCTCTTACTCAGGAGTATCTTTGAAGACTTAACCGTTCACCCTTTGTGAGGTCCATCTCTTCAGGATACCTGCCTTGGCCAATTAAAACTAGAGTTCCATCAGAGAATTCATATATTTCCCACAAGTAATGGAGAAAAATGTGTCCACCCACATAGAGCTCCATATGCCCGGGTACGTCTATAAAAAATAAAAATCGACTGCTGTCCAGCGCTCGCATACCAAGCACCCTCTTGGCCACGCCTCCCTGGCGTATGCTGTTCCAGCGTGGTTCAGTGATTTTGAAAATCGACTGCTGTCCAGAGCTCGCATATTAGACACCGAGCACCCTCTTGGCCATGCGTCCCTATCGTATGCTCTTCCAGCGTGGATTATTGATTTTTTATAAGAGAGTTCTCTCCGCCCGAGGTGGTATAAGTCAGAACAATCTAATACGGATGTAAGCTTGAATTGAACTGCAAAATTATCAGGGTTGACTCTTTGGCAATGCCAGCAGATCGGCGTCGAACCGAAATTTCTGGGTGTTCTTCATCGTTACAGCGGCTAACTACTAATATCGCACCAACCTCTGTCTGGTTGGTGGCTTAAGGTCTAGCTGACCTCACGTGAAACTTCAGCATGCGTGAAACGATGCTAGGCGAACGGCAAATCCTACTAAGTATTTGGACTGATGGCATTTATAACTTTGACAGTTTCTTAAATGTAAGAATTGGAGAAACTTTCATTATAATCCGGTCACACTTAGTGTTTTATTGAGCGTAAATGTCTTGAACAGACCTTATTGTTAGATTTTACAGACTCTAGCGCTTTCTGATTATGCATGCTTCTAAATGCCTAAGCGACTATTTTTCTTAAGATCATATTTGTTATCGATCTACACTACAATTCAATGCAAGAAAACAAATTTTTTACTTTAATTTCGTTCTTTAGCTTATGTGAAATCCTGACACTTTTAATTCTGCAGCCTTATGGTAGAATAATTAAAAATACTAGTTCCTCCCTCTTTCCTTTGACTCTTGATTTCCTAGCTTCTTTTCTTGTTTCAATACTATGCATCAAATGAGCGTGGCTCATCGTCTAAGTGCTGACCTAATAATACAATAATCATTTAACCCCTAAAAGTAATAATCTTTTTGTATCATACCTGTATCTTTATTTAATTTCATTTCACATGGGTTCGATTCCTACTAATCGTATTTATCATTTCGGTTGTGATAAGTCGTAAGTATTTATGTGCATAATTGTAACCCTTAAACAATATTTGTTTCATTATTTGTAGGTACACTTTTCGCTAGCTAGACGCGTGTTAATGTCGCTTGTCACGTGGCGGCAAGACAGTTGGCTTTGTACATTTGGATTGCTGGTGTAAAGGCGTGTTATAGCGAAAATGACTTGTTTTGATAAAACTGTATTTTCACATAGGAACTTACACAGCTGTTGGGTGTATGAATGTGTTCGTGTATGTGAGGATCAAGGTGAAAAAGAACAGTTTAGGGGGAAAAAAACATTATTTTGAATTAGAAAATCCTTGTGTTAAGTACAACGCTATATATTAAATTCCTGGGTATCATAAGATGCCCTATTCGCCGGAGATTGATTTAAATTTGCACCAAATTGTTATTCTTTTCAAAAATGTATAAAAATGCTAAAAGTAGGAGGTAACCAGCGTTTAGGACTACATGACATATACAGAGTAAATGAGCTTCAGCGTGGCCTTATATTCAGAAATTATAAGCGTCATTCAGTGATTGAACCAGTCTACGTTCATGTCCAATAGGTCCATGATTTCAATTCCGTAAGATGATTGTTCACAGTAGAGAATAATCGCCTTAAGAGACTGATTCAGTACCACTCTAAAAATGCGTAATGAAAAGAGAATTTAACCAAGTGAATCCGTCTTAAAGAAAACAAAGACAATGAAATTTGCTGTTCAGGTTATGCCCATGGTTTTCCGAGATGTGCGATCCACTACTGGCGCAGTTTTTATGGCATATTTACACGATTTGAGATTAAAACTAACGGCCGCATTCATTTAATTCTTCTGACTTGGCTCTCAGTAATTTTTTCTGATACAAAATAGTGCCGGTGAAAGAAGATTCGGAATAAGGACGTCACGAAATTCAACATTGCGCTGAACTTAAAAAAGATGGCTAACAGCTAATAAAGAGTACCTGCCAGAAAGAGGCATTAATTGACTTTCGCCAGTGTATAATAAAATTATGAAATAATTTCATTTGAATTTGTTTTTTAAACAAAAATTTCAACGTTTTAATTGTCAATGTTCTAAGCTAGAACGAATAGAACCAGGAATATTAATCACAGAATATAAACAGAATACCAAACAATGACATTTGAAAAAGCGTGTAATCAGGTGTCATGCGTTTTTACGTACAAAATTTTAAATTATCCCAATTACATGAAAGAGATAGCTTAATTAGAAACCATAAGGTTTTTTATCTCTCTTATATAATCGAGGTAATGTTGTTGTGAGTTGTCGCGTCTAGTTAGTAGTCTATGATATTAATAGAGGTACTAGCAACCGAAATTTGCTTTCCACCTCCTGAGCATAATACGGTCCTTCAGCCGCAAGATTGGGGAATCAAGGAATGTGTGAGATGACTGACAAATTCAACAGAAGTCATCATCTTCACTGATCGCCAAATTACCATCCAGGCAGTTAAAGCCGGAAGAGTTAGACCAAGGACGTTATGGAGTGAGCCAAAGAATGATTAACTACTACTCGAAAAATGGTAGACTGCGTAACATCTGGATGCCAGGCCACGAGGAAGTATTTGGTAAGGAATGAACAAATAGTCAGGCAATTAAAGCAGATGATTACAGAAAATATACGTAGGTAATGCCAAGCCGTTTGCGGCTACTAGGATTGAGTTACAACATTCGGCAAAGATGCATCATATCGCACAGCAGAACAAAGAAACGATGAGAAGAAACAATATATTCTTGTGGAGTCACCCAAACGCAGATACAACGAAGAACTTGCAGAAACAGAACAAGGCCAAAATGAGTAAAGTTCAAATATTATTTCAGGATACTTGTGCTTGCAAGCACATCTGCTTCGAATTGGAAGAGCGGGAAATAGTGTCTGCTGGGCATGAAATGAGGATATCGAAACGTTGAAATATTTTCTGGCCCACCGCTCAGGATTTGCTCTAATAAGAACCGATTATATTCACGGTTGAAACCTTACCAGATGTAACTGACCTAAGAACCATTCTCTAGATAATACTTGGCGAGATGAAACATAGATGCATTTTATTAATGCCATACAATTTGGGAGATAATTTTCTGCCAGTTTTGTTTCACCATAATGTACAGCATATGGCCCCACGGCTCAGGTGTAGTTCAATTAGCAGAAAAAATATTGAATTACAATAAATTGTCTTCCAAATTGTCAACCGAGCTCACGAAATAATACGCATGGCGTATTTACAACTGACGAGTCCAATGTTGGTTACAGCACTATTACGGAAAGGAAAGAGTTGTAAGACAATTTTTTATTGCAAAATGATAACATGTAAACAATATTTTCTTTGTAATTAAATTTTATTGTGGTCATTTCTTAATTAGAATTGTATTACAAAAATCACCTAAATTGTTTGCTTTGGGGCCATGGTAGTCTCTACGCATATTTTGCTGGTTTCCTATGCTATATAGCTGATCCCGAAACCTTTAACTTAAAAAAGAAACTAGAAATATCTTATTTTTTAAAAACATAAACAAAATGAGAGTTGGTTTGGATATAGATTTTGGTTTGGAGACAAGCCGGTTTCGATTATGTGCCATCTTCAGTATCATTTTTCGTTTGACGAAAATCGGTTTGTCGAAATATAATATCAAGAATCAATAGGTTTATAAGCAATAAAAGATAATACAATTTTTACAGGAAACCCAACAACAAATATTTCTTGAAAACAGACATGAAAGCATTAGTATTTATAAAAATGAACTAAATATGTTTGATTTTTATGAAAAATACTTGATTTTGGCATTAACGATCTGGAGTTCACTTTAAGGAAACGGGTCGTCATTTAAATCGGGTTTGTTACTGTGTTCGGCTTTAAACAAATAAAATTTTCAGTCGAATTATGCATCAAAAATGGTTTGATTAGAAAAAAACAAACCATTACTTTACTAATTTGCGTGACATAGTCATTGGTTTTCTATAACGTTTGCAATAATTGGCTGTAGTTTTCATAGAAATTAATAATTTTATTACATTTAAAAAAAATCCAGAACTATTTTGTTTTTTCTCGATTATGGCGATTTTGAAATTCAGACGTAAATAATGTAAAAATTAACTTCTCGAACTGCTCAGTGGTTCGATGCCTACTATTCTAATTTACAACATTTTTGCTTAGAATAATCAAGGTAAATTTACCGGCGAATTCAAATTATTTTCGGCATCTTTGCCGATGTCAAACTCCATATATAAAAAAACATACCGAAAAGGGCGCAACATTTTTTTTGTACGGAATTTTTTTACATCCAATAAGTTCAAAAAAAATACTCAGCTGCCGCTGGTGAGTTTACCCGATTAGTCTACCCTGAGAATAATGTTTATTATTGCAACATTAAAATATTTACAAATCAAAAGAATAAAATATTTCACAAGCTTTTATTTACCTCTTTAGTAAAATAATTGAAATATTTCACACAAGATGACCAACCATGCTAATGTGACATGCCATCATGATTTGTTTCTCATCGGAACATTATGGAATTAATAAAAATCACACGAGAACCAAAACATTTGCTGCGTGCTGTATGAGAAAATAAGCGTGATGATAATCGTGGCAAACGTACAAATGTGTAGCAAGTATGAGGGTGAAGTTCTTTTTTTGTACACGTATGTATGTCCATCTCTATGTCTACGAGTACAATTCTTTTTTAAGCTTTGTTGAGTTCTCACAACATTTACACAAGTAAATCAATGAATGAATGAATGAGCGAGTGAATGGCTGAGTGAGGCATAATAAG
Source organism: Phania funesta (assembly GCA_963932375.1). NCBI lineage: Eukaryota > Metazoa > Arthropoda > Insecta > Diptera > Tachinidae > Phania > Phania funesta. The sequence goes on along the minus strand of OZ010656.1, from coordinate 62,266,236 downwards.
GGTAATTTGTTGAAATTCTTTTTATAATCCCAATAACAATCACGACGCACAAAGGTAATTGGCAAAATTATAGTTAAATGTGTAGCAGAGCTGTGTAAAGTGGGAAAAAAGTTGTGTTAAAATAAACTAAGGTGACCTATTTATTATTATTGATGTAGTTTTTAAAAAGGGTTGTTTGTTTCTAAGGAAAAAATTATTACTAGCAAAAACAATTTTTAAGTTGATCTCTCCATTTAAGAGCGCTGGATACAGGCAACTTTTATATTGCTGTGAAAGGTACACGCCTCAATTAGTCGTCCAATTTAAAAAGTAAGTTTCGATTGATATTTGGTGGACACCCTTTTTGAAATATTTTAATTATTCTACAAGACTAGGTAATTATTTAAATAACTGGAAAAGAAATGTTCTATAAAGCAATTTTATTAAGGTTACTTTAGCTTCCACACCAAGAACTTTAAACGTTTATATTGTAATATTTTGTAGCTAAAATAGTACTTTTTTGAGATCTTAAGTACTGGTTTATTTACACGTACAAATGTTTATATATCCATATATTGTTCTTTTCTTTTAAGGCTGCCATACGACCATCATGTCTCAATTTGTGTAAAAAATTAATATCGGCCCTTAAGAGTAGATTATAAACTTTACACATGTTTCTTTCCTCGAATTAATTTGAGGCAACCGATTTGAAATTTAGGACTAACTTACTTCTATTGAGGCTGGTAACTGTCTGACTTCTTCCTCATCACGAAGTCTCTTGTTATTGCTAGCATTTGTCGAAGGCTTTTGTTCACAAGTGTCTGCCCCTGATCCTAAGCCTTATGCTAGCCAGAGCTGGACATTCACACACAATGTACGCTACCATTGCAGCGTCTTCTTTAGGAGTATCTGTGGGGATTGACCCGTCTACCCCTAGCGTGGTTTCCTTATCCATCTCTTCAGAAATTAACCTACAGAAATTAACCTCTTCACCTCTTGTGAGGCTTCATTGTCCATCCCTATCGGAATTTCAAGGTCCAACGCTTTGGTGTACCTTTAGAGATTGGCCCGTTCACCCCTCGCGAGGCGTTCTTGTCTATCTCTTCCGCATTCTTGGCCATTAAAACAACACATCCTTCAGAGCATTCCCACAAGTAATGTAAGTAATAAGCATGAAAACTAAGTGAGTTTGAAGAGAAAAATTCACTTTTTATGTCAAAAGTGTAGTGCAACAAAAATTAAAAAAATTAAAATTGCACTGAATTGTCCATCCCTGTCATATATACTTCTCTCAACACTATTTCTGTTCAATCAACCGCCCACGAAATCTCAGATCTGACTGTGCAACTCGAACCGAAAAGAGCAACATTCGTAATCGAAATGTTTTTTTACGAATCGAAATCCGCAGGTATTCGTGGAATAATCGATACTACTTTCATTATTAAATGCAAAAAAAAAAGAATTTGTTCTAATAAGTCTTTTTTTTTCGCAATAGGGCAGGTAGTTTAAAATACTTGGTCTAAGAATTTTGTATTGTTTAAACGCCTAGAAAACACTTCAATTAAAAAAAAAAAAAAAAAAACTATAACAATAATGAACGCGAATTCACAGCAGTTTTAATCTTACCCTACGACGCTTGTTTAGAAAAAAAAACAGTAGTCGTCAACATGACATTATTTATTAATTTGTACTTTTGATTGTGGGCTTTTAATACAACCTTCATTCATGTCCCTCTTATAGCCTAAATATGAATGTGCGGAAAAAGCATTCGCACTGCCCTTGATGTGTGAGTGAAAATAAATTTATATACAAATTTTCGAAATTATTTTCACACGCCATCATTTGGTGGGAACACTTGAATTGTGTGTGACTGAGAAAATGCTGTTTTCAAAACCGAGATTTCTTTCGCTTTTTGCTTGTGATAATTTCATTTTTATATTTTTTTTTTCGTTTTTGGGAAACTAAAATGGGATTTAATTTTGTGCTTAAAATTTTGATTATGAACTGGAATTTCATGTCAAGTTTATTTTACTTTGGTGCTTTTTTAGTCAGCAAAGCCAAAATAAAACCAACAAGAAATGGCAAATATTTTTGCTTTGAAGATAACGACAGATTTACGTGGAACATCTGCTTGAAAATTTTATAATTAACATTTTTAAGCTTGAATTATACTTGTAGCTCAATCAGTAAAATGTGAAAATATTAACAGTGGCTTGTGTTAGTTTTGTATGTATAATGCCCGAAACATCCCACGTATTTGTGTTAAATTTAACCCTTGCCATACATGGGATACATTTAAAGAATTTTAAGTGTTTGAGGTTTAAAACAGTTTATTTTTAAAAGTTAAAGAAACTTTTATTCGAGTTGCTAATGATTTAATAAAGAAAAGGGCAGGTTCGATTTTATGTCCATTAAAAGCGTCTATTGTTAAGCCTGGAATTGACGCTAGTTTATTAGAATTAACAATTGATTTCCGATAAAGGCGACAAGACGCAAGATTTAGGTGGCAACTCCCTGATCCTACATATTGCTCACTTCTTACACGAGATGATTTTTCGGTAAAAATAAAGTTTTGTCAAGTTTTAAAGCTGCAGCAGATCGTTTGTTTTCAGATCACGCATGAGTTGTATATTGCAAGCTTTTATTTCCGAAATCTTTTTAGGCGGGTGGAAAGCCTTAAGTCGTAAAATTGTATGACTACAGCATGAGTCAACAATTTATAACACTTGTTCTGGTATTAGGTACCGGCCAACTACAATTGCGACCACTGTCGACAACCACAACAAAATCGTACGTCTTTCGAGTCCACCCTGTACTATTTTAACAATTTTATTTTTTAACACATGTCCTGGAAATTCGTTTAAAATGACACAGGATCACCAGAGAAAGCAATACAAATTTAAAACATTGTGATCTGATGACATTGCGGGGTGCGTTGTGGCCATGTTTTGTTTTGCATGTAAAATGTATGTGAAAAGGTAATTGAAAACGTAGGACTTTGCCACATATCATAAATGTATAGCCGCAAATTAAACTACGAAAAATTTAATTATAAAATCACTGCGACCAAGCTTTGAATTGTTTAACTGATTTACTTTTCATAGACACCTCAATCTGCTTTTAAATATTTGTTCAAGATTATTTAAAGTGAATTTTGATCACTTAAATATTTTTCAAATTAAAATCGTAAGCCGAAAATTTATTTTATTTTAAATGACACCTTTTAAAAACGTATGAAATTGGTGTTTTAACGCTAATAATGTGTCCCTTAAAAGCTCATCGATTATCCACTAAACAAAATTAAAAATGCAGCTGCAAATATTTTTAGTGATCTTTTTTTCTTAATTGTCAAAAATATAAAAAAGAATGACTATAAAAATTAAAAACTAAAACTACAAAAAAGGGTCGAAATCACAAATTTAGCTGACACAAACGTGATGATATTCATTTGTTGGAAACAGAAAAAAAAAAAAAAAATCCCCTAAAAAAAGAGTTGAACTTCAAACATTAAAAAGTATCTACTTTAGTGAGATTTTTGACGTGTTTCAACATGTTTTGCCAATTTTAAAATCACCTAATTTACCGCAACATCAACAGCGCCATAAAATGAGAAGAAGATTGATAAAAAAAAGTTGTGTGTTTTGGATGCTGGAGTTGAGTATTGAGGCAATCATGTCTGAAAAAAAAACTGCACGACTATCATAAATAAATACAAAAGTAATAAATACGAAGTTGCCACCTTTTTGTTATTACATATTTTTTATTTAAATATTTAAGGGAAGGGACACCTTTGAAAGCCCTAAAATAGGAAACTAATGGCAAGTTTGACATTGACTGAGGTTTCCATGAGTCTAAGAGTAATCCCGATAAATAGCTTCTTGCTTTACCACCTTTTTTACCACAAATCAAATGACGGCAAACGATTATCGCTAAAAATGTAAGAAGATTTTATGTAAATGGAATTTTTGATTGATATCAAATGCTGTAATATGCTTCCTGACTTTGTTAATTCAAATTATGAAGAGGATAAAATATTGGAGAAATAAAAAATTTTTGAAGAAAGCTTGTTCGCCTGTTTCCCTTCATAATCGAACTACGAGAGGTAATCAACACACATTACTGTGCTCTAGTTTATATTATTTATTATCACTAATTAGGCAGGTATCGAAAAAGGAAATTGCCTTGTTATAAAATAGAAACAGTTAAAAAATTTACAACAAAAAAATCCTCTTGCACTATAACACGAGAGAGTCTTGGCATTTTGGAGACTTAGTCTTATTAATTTAGTTCTAGAGCGGGCTGCATTTTAGACTTTTTGAGAGGAATGCCATGCTGATTAATAAAATCATAATTGATGTGAAAAATGGCCGGTTGGATATATGGAGACGGTTTGAATTTGATTGCTCGGTGCATAAAATTCTTGAATAGTGCTCATGTACCCCTATCAAAAGAGTGTAAAAAAAACCAATAGAAAATTTGGAGTTAATATGCCCTCACGTATTATAAAACGAGATTTTGCAGATTTGGGATTTTGTAGATTTAATTTTATTAATTTGGAATTTACGGCCGAAATTCGGTACTATCGTGAGCTTTATATTTTATAAACTTTGAGCGGAATATCATCTATGCGTTAAATGTTTCGGTAGGCTGAGTTGCACAGTGCAATTTTTACGAAATGTAAAACACTTGAAAAGTGCTCAGTGGGTTCAAAAGAGCGTTAAAGAGGGTCAAACAAATAAAAAATAAAAATTATTATTCGCTTCGGTATTATAAAACGAGAGTCAATTCTTGGGATTTCAGAGATTCAATTTGAAGACCTTGTGAATTACCGCCAGGCTTCAGTTCTATAGCGAGCTGTATTTTATACGCTTTCAGAGGAATATCTCTGGGAAAAATTTATTTGTTTGACTGAATAACACAATCACTATTGCAAAGCGGATAAAGTTTGGAGGAAGAAGATTCTTCACAGAATAATTTGATCTTGAAATACATGTGTACAAATATCAGCAGAGTGAACAGTTCTCTACTGAAAACACCTAACAGTCAAAAAGTAACGCTTTATTATTGTATTCAAATTTGGTTATACTTGTACCGACCGAACCCCTTGAACATAAAACCAGCAGCCCGGCTAAGCTAAAGTAGCAGCTGCATCTGCTGCTGTTTTGCTTCCTTTTGTTTTTCTGTTACAAATACACAATAAGTAGCTGCTGTTAATTTAAAAAGTGCCACTGCCCCTCTTAGTTGCTGATGAGGATTCCTTTTCTTAGTTTAAATTTTTTTGTGTGGCTGTTGTTAATCGTCTCAACAATTTAATGGCTGTGATTCAGTTTTAAATAATTCGCTTTCTTTGACTTTTATTTCACAACCGCAAATACTTGATTTTTGATATTTATTATTTTTCCATGTTTGCGTTTCCACCAATACTGTTTAAAGTTGTGTATGTTTATAAGCAACATGCTTCTTAATTGAAATCATCAATTTTCTTTAATATATTAAAAATATGACAGCTTCGTACCATCACACTTTTATGTTGTACGAGGGCGGTACCCGTACTACCTGACACTACGTATTAAAAGAAGATGCTGGGCGAGTGACAACATTAAGTTTAACGTTATTGAGTAGTTGTTATGAGGCCAATAAATAGTAAACATGGATAGGAGTTGCAAGCTGCTTAACCGAGCCTTACAGTTATCGTTAAATTGAGGTGGTCAGACCTAAAATGGTACTGAATAAGCGTCAAGCAGTCAATAATTATTTTTGTGCAAACTTAGTTTAGCGCTTGAAACTAAAAACGTATTAAGTGTAAAACAAAATGATATATCGTGTCCTAACCGCTAAAAACATATTTTACGGGAGAAGATTTTTTAATTATATAATGTCACTGGTGCCAAACTCCAATTCACACATCTAACCAAGCGTAGATTTTATAACGTAGATATGGGCACCACTTACGTGACTTGCGAAAAAATGTGAGCGAAGAACGGCTTAAACATGGTCGAGGTAAATGCACAGAAGGACATCAAAACCCTTCTGGCCGAACATTCAAACACAGTCGCTAAAATAAACTGATCGCAGTTGGTCCACGATAATCATTTGCAGATTGTCCGAAATTCTCTGGCCCGCAATCAATAAGGAAAGGTCGAAGACTCTACAAGTCCTTGGCAAAAATTGCTACTAGGTGGTATCATAACGGGTCGCTGTAGCAGGAAGAGTCAGCTCAACACCTCTGCGGGCCGAAGATTCTTTCAGGATCTGGGCTTTCTTAGGAATGCGGCACTGACGAGCCTGATAAGCTCTAAGTGATCCTGGAGTTCTATAAGGAACTGTAGGGATAGACGGTCGTCAGGCATCATAATGAACGTAGTGGTCTCAGATTGTACTCGCTGCATGCGAGCTGACCACGTATAATTAACTGATTTATTTAATTCGCTAATTCTTCGGCGACTTTCCCATTTTGTATATCAGTAACGTTACTTTTGCAATGACATAGAAAGTGAATGTCGTTAGAACAATAACGATCAAGAGGTCAAAAGTCGAAATATACGTCACTTCCGATAGTTTCGCAGTTAGGGGTCGATACATACAATATTTAAACCAGATTATCTCTTTACGGTTCATGACTGTTTCAGATATTTGACTATTTTAACTTTAAACAAAGTATTTGATTAAAAACAATGCTTTGAAATTAGATGTTTCTCATTCAAGTTCGTATTTCACTTCTTGGGTGGGGTGCTTCTGTGATCTCCCTCGTATTATTGCGCAAGTAACATTCTAGGAGCATTTATATTTTTATATAAACAATATTTTTATATTTTTTTAGCATAAATATTGATAATGTAAAGTGAATATGTCACAATGAATTTTTAACTTCAATTGTTTTGCAATTAATTGTGTCTAGTGATGGCAATGTTTACAAAAAAGGTTCTTTTTTCGTATTTAGTAGCACTGTTAACCAGAGCGTAAGGATATGTTCTTTGAGAAATGGGCAATGATTGTTGTTCAAAAGATTTTAGTGTGTAAGGAGATGATACTTAAATCCATTAAGTAAAGACTGAAATTAAACCGAAAATTTGAAAACAACTTATTAAAACTTTTAAAGGGAAAATGGTTTAATCCATTACCAAACACATCAAAGCAATTTTTAAAAGGAAATCTAGTCTTCGATTAGTTTGTTTTGCTTCGAAATTGATATTTAGATTACGATCAATTAGAAAATGTAGAAAGAATTTCACAAATGGATAAGTTTGATTCCTACCAATGTAATTAAAAACGTAATGCGAAGAAGTCGAATCCTCTGGGATTACAGATTAGTTGACGTCGATTCCAGTACTTTTTTCGCCACCGCCCTTTTATTTGTACACTGCGTCACAATTTCGACGTATAGCTTATAGTTCATGGTTTCATAATTATGACATTATCTCTCTTTAATGATTTTTGACTTCGACGTTGAATTTTAGTCGTGATTTTCACAATATTGGTTTCTGCCCACTATAATGCCAACTATTTTTAAACGAGATTGTGAAGGTCATGACGGGAATTCGACGTCGGTGTCAAAAATTATTGAAAAGAGGAATGTAGCTTTAATAAAGTCATGAACAACGATATGCGATATGTTCTGAACGGACTACAAATGGAGAAACAGCATAAAAAAACAGAAGGGCAGTATCCAATTTGAAAGTTATCGAACATAAAGAGTTTTGAGATGATTCAAGATCTTTGGGAAATTTTATTCACTTTTCGAAAAATGGGTCCCAGCTTATTCCAGATTTTATGTTTTTTAGTGTTAACTTTTCAATTAAACTTTGCCGTCAGAATTACATTGATCAATATTTTTAATTAAAAATGACTTCGACTAAAAGTCAAAAACAATCGTTATATCTTCGATAAAAGCTCAATAAAGCTCAAATATAATTATTAATTATTGATTTCCTTAAAAACAAAAAGTTCATTGCATAAAAAATAACTATAATCATTACCTTCGGTCCCTGGAAGTACGTCTTAAGCCAGGTATAGCTTTACATAATTTAGAAAGCAATTTGGCCTTTTTAATAAGCGAGGATTCGACATTGTGGGCAGAGGTATAATTTCCTTCCACAAGTATCCACGCCTGGACTTTAAGCACACTGTTTGTTGATCGGCTCTTTACTCGCGTTTTGCCCTATATAGGATTTTCCGTTTACGAATCTTTTACACGATAACTTAATATTATCATCTTAATAGTTTCATAAATTTGAGGCGGTTTGTAGAACTACATCGACATTTTTTAATTTTTTGTCGAAAGATATTAACAAAATAACTACAGATGCGGTTGTAAACAAACTGAAAACTATCGACTAATATAAGACGCTTATTGCTTAAGAAAAATAATAATTTATGTGAAAGTCTATAAGAGGTTTATTTTGTAGAAAACAGTTGCTATTATTGACAAAATAACTCTAAATTTAACCCACGTTTTAGTCTTTGTGTTTTTCGTAATTAACTTTTGATGGCATTTCAAAACCATCACACGTTATATACTTACATATTTGACAGTTCTATTAATTGTTAAAAGCAATGTGTTCGTATAACCCTCTTAAAATACAATAAAATCTTCCCACACCCCCTTAATTATACACATATTTGTATTGCATTGTAGCAGTAAACAAAAACACTGTTGTAAATGCAAACACGTGTTGGACACTCATTCTCCTTGATAACGTTTTAATAGTTAAAAATATTATTTTGATTTCTTCGTTCTCTTCATACAATAACAAGAATCAGTTGGGATGTGTAAAAATATCACCCCTTTTAAGAGACTAAAATAATGATCTGGAGAGATACGTTTCAATATTTCCCACTTTAGTATAAATTACCACGAAATAAATTTACCTTTTTCGTTTTATATGATACAAACAGTGGGATTTTCCTTAGGGGTAGCGGTAAATATCCCTTTTTGTACCCCTCTGTCAATTGTGTAGGGTTCCAAAGAGGAGAGAGCATATATATTTTCCCGGTATTTTATTCGTCTGAGGAGTATTATTGAGAGATTTTTGGGAACTTTATTAAGTTTGATGGCCGGTTGATGTGTCAATCAGGGGATTTTTATATAAATTCCCATATGATGAGTATTGAAAATATCAACGACTGGTGAGAGGTAATAATGATTTTAAAGAAATTACTTTTACTGTTTCTCATGCCATATTTCAACTACAACGGTAATTACTTTATTGGTCGCAACTGATTGAAACTCCCTTTAGTTGGAATGAGTTTCGATATTTATTTTGTTGTATTATATATTTAACATTTTTGTCAAGAAGATATTACCCCTGGTATCGAAGTATAATGTAATTTGCTTTCGCTGATTTAATCAACTTATGCGCATTATTTTCGAATATTATTGGGGATATTTTTTACAATATTCATAATATCTGCTCCTCTTGTGAAATTCCCTTGTGATATTTGAAACCCCTTCTTAAAACTCCTTATTTATTATATTCAGCTCCTTCATTAATCCCATTAATATATCGCATAACAAAATCCCCACTTTGGGATATTTAATCTTAACTTTAGGTCATGCTTTTCCCCTATTTGAGCTCCCCGTTTTGTAGGAAGTACATTTTCTCCTGACGAAATGTAATCTTGTATCATTGCTTCTCCTTTCTTAACTTTAAAATTTCCTTTAATTTATGCTTCTCATATTTTCTCCCACCTCAAAGTCCACTCTTTTATAAACATATAATTGAGAAGAGCAGACAGATATTGTACCAGGCACTTTGAAAGTTAAAAATGTCTACGAAGTTACCTTTCCACATTCGTTAGCTAATTCATATCCACGAATGCCATAATGAGTTAAAATCCATGGTACTCGGTTCTTCAATACTTAGCTAGCCGCAAGCTAATACTATGCAATAATAAAAATTTAATTAAACATGTGTTTTTTCTAAACATAATTTTTTATTTGATCAATAAATAGTTTCATTACATATCGAAAGCAAAAAGAATTCGTTATTATATCCTAATGATAAAGTTGTGACACTAATCTGTAATTCATTCTTTTAATTAAGATTTTACCCTCTTATTAAAGCAATCCTTTTGGGCAATCCTGATTTTCTCAAATTGCAATTAGTTGACATTCGTTACTATTTGGGAATGTCGTTTAGGGATTTTTCTTTTTGAACCCCGTTTTTTTTACCATATTATTGGGTAATTTATTATTCTTGTGAGTAATCTCAAAAGTCCCGAATTGCAAACTAATAATTCTCCTTAAAATTCCCCTTTAAATGATCATAGTATAAATATTGCGAAGATTTGCATGCCTACCATATAATTCTCCAAGAAATAATTTCCCATGCAGGAGAAAAATACACTTGGGTATATTAAAACCCCAAGTGAATTTTCGTGCTTAGCCCCTTCGCAATTCCCAATATTAGTTTGTTCTCCTTATCCATATATCCCCGTCTTGTATAAATTATTTTCTCCATAGTAAATTCACTTTTCTCCTCTTTTAAAGTGATAAATGCTCCCCTTTATTTTGCAGAACGTGATCTCCACCTCAATATCAAATCTTTTTCTTTAACATGGAGAGACTTAAGTGATCTCTCAGAGATTTTATATTGCAGATATCAATATATTGCACTCTGAGTAAAAGCAAAACTTTACGAAGTCACCTTCGTTAACAAGAAAAAACAAAAAACATACATGTATGTTGCCTGATCCTCACGACGCTTAAAATATTAAAACAAATAAACGAGACGTTGTCTTAAACGAAGTACAATAACGATGGTGTAAGTGTAATTTAATAATCTTAATAAATATTTTTATGATACAATTACCATTACAACAAATAATAGCGTGGAGGTGCGCCAACCACTCACTGTACATACATATGAATGCATCTATGTGTCCATGATCTTTGCAAGTGTGTTAGTTTCACCCGAGAAATCTGCCAAATGTGGATTGGAAATCAACATTCATGCTCTATTGCTGTACTCGAGTATAGTTTAGCGTATTTTAAGCGGCTAAAAATTATTCGTATTGCATCTGTTATTTTAATTTTATTAAAGATGATCATTGAAAATTGTATTTTGATTGCATACTCGTACCTAGGTACGTATTCATTCTAGCCCGCATGTCTTAAGTATTGCTTGCACGTGTGTTGCAGTGTATTATCAAATGTTATTGCTTTATAGATTTAGGCATTAAGAAAATAGTATGTTGCAGTTGTTGTTTATTCGTAACTATAACGTACTTTGCATTTTATATATCGAACAAGTACTTTCCATAGTAACTACAGTGTGAAAAATACTTTCGAAAACAATTGAATGAATGTTAGTAGTACAAGATAAAATCAAATTTAAATTGCAAAGTATTAAAAATACTAAAATTACTTAAGGATTCCTTGGAGGACACAATGCATTTGAAGCTTAAATGGTTATTCCTTTTTACGAACATTGTATTCTTCATAGCTAAGCTTCACAGTCGCATTCGCTGACAAGTGACTAAAGGTGTGGGGAGAAAGTAGGTCGCCTTGGCTTTTTCAACGGAGGCCGTAATAACGAAAACATATGCTTATATGGCCGTATGGCTCAAATTTGCCTTAGAAAATTTTTATAAATGTTTCTTTGTGAAAGTGAATTGCCAAATGCAAAGTTCTCCCAACATTTGCCTTCAGGCGACGTGTAAAATTTAGATGAAACATTCTTTTACATTTAATAATATTTTTTCAATAGCTGCTTGCACTGTTCTTTAGTATAAAGAAGGGTATGCGGGATACCATTCAAAGGGGTTTGAAAAAAAGATAGTGACCGAAATGGTTCCAACTTAGAAATTGCACAAAATCGGTTATTTCTAGAACCTTCAAGAAAAATTTCCGGGTTAGTACAAATCTTGCTTGTTTTTTTTTTGATTTTCAATTTATGCATCTTTTATTATTTGTCATACTACTCGCATATACATTTTATATCTGTTGATTTGTAATCATGCGGAAATGATCACAATGCCCTTTCGGCAAGATCATTTATGTTTAATGTTTTACCAGACGATTGTTGTAAATCGTTGTATCTTCTTTCCTGCACTTTTTTGGTTGCTTACTCTATTCTCCTCAGTTAAGCTCATGCTGATGATGATCATCATCAACATCTTGCACAGGTCAGTTGGTTAGTTAGTACGAATGAGTATGTGAACAAAGATCAGTTAAATTGTTCATGCTTGATTTTGTAATAAATGAAAGATTTTTTTTCAAGTATTCTATGAGTTTGCTACGAGTATTTTAGGTTTTGCGCTCGCAGATAGACTTATTGGCAGGCATCTTATTGTTTAGAATGATGATTGAAGATTTTAAATTTGTTGGCGGCCGCCGTTGCAACAGTTTCCATTGCTATTCGCTACAGTATGCCCAATAGGAATACAGTTCTTCTTTCAGATGTTCATTATGTGAGGTTAGAGTGAAGGTCACAACTACTGTTGGACGGTTGTTTTAATGAAAATTAAAATTACAGAGGTTGTAAATTCCAGGGAAGTGTTACTTGTAAGAACTTTAAATTGAAGGGTTTTGTAATTAGTAAGTTTTTCACTGAAAGCTTGGTTTAGAGTGGATTTATTTGACATTTTCGTTCCTGATTATTGGGGCAAATACATTGTTATATTTCTCGAGTTATTCAAGTTATTATGCTGAGTAGCTCATTTGGTGTGAGATACGTATGTTAATATATCCCTTCTAGCGATACATTGAACCTGGCGAGTCGTAATTTTCTTTCAGAAATATTCAATAAAATAAAATTAAAGCTTAATAAAAATCTTGACGCCTATGGGAAAATATACACCCCCGGTAAGCATGGTGTCTTTGAACTCAGTTCTTCAACTCTATTTCGAATTGCCAGGTCGAACTGATAAAGCTCTTTAACCACCGACTCACCTTTACGAATAATAGTGAAATATAGTTTAACGAAGTGAGGTCTCGGTATGATAATGGCAGGCCCAGATAGAGGTAAAGCTTTTGGGGATATTCTGAATGAAACAGCAAGTTTTAGTTTATTTTTAATCGTTTTAGGGAAAATTTATGGTAGTATTCTTCAAGTGCCAGCGTGTCCATAAACCTATCCCGATCGAATATTATACCCAGCGTACAAACTGATTGCAGAATGAAGAGAGACAGAGAGAGAGAGTTAGAGGGAGACATGGGGAGAGTAATATTGCAATAAGAAAATACATATAACATTTTATTGCACTATTGCTCTTAGCAAAGCTATTCTTTTTAAAATTGTTTCAATCGATCTTCTAGTGGTTTAGTACTTTACACGACTAATTGTTATCTAGTTTAGTTAAATCGTCACTAAAGGAATTTTCGCACTATTAGAATATCTCACCGAGTTGGTAATGATTTCTACTTTTCTTTGTGCTTTTGGTATGCTTGACTTACCCAAGCTTTCTAGGAATAACCTCTTGCCTTATACTACTCAGCTGAATATTTCATCCAAGTAATTTTGAAAATTTTGTAAAATAGGAAAACATTTTTTTTTTTGGTTTAAGAAGTAGTGCCTAGAAAAATCTTAAAAAAGAATAAACTCCCTGAAGAATAGGCCAGGAGACATGTGGAAATATCTATATGATTTCAGTAGAAATTGCGATCGGTATCGAATAAAGTAATCTGGCTTCAGCATAAGAGACCTTAGAGTAATAATAGAAATGCATAAACATATGATGTGAAATTTCATTTCAATATTACTTACCATATAAGTTCTACAACTACTTGATTCAGACACGTCATTTCCATTGTTGGTTTTTTGTTAGCATCTTCAATTGAGGTGCAATACGAATCTTTCTTTGTTTATTATTTTATGCATATTTACTTTTCTTGTTAACAATTTTATTACTGTTGTTGGTTTATTTGAAAAATTTGTTTTAACAACAATAACCTGGTGCAATTTTATTACCATAAATCTGGCTGCATCTTTCGCTGTAAGCTCGCCAAGGTGAACCTTAAAAAGTACAATTTTGTGAATGTAGCTGCAAGCCTGGAAAATTGAATTGTTCGCTCGTTTTTGTTTTTGTTATTTCGTTGCATTTACAAATACGAAAGGCACAGGTACGATCTGGCCTCTTGATCGTCTTCGCCATCGATATCATAAAATTATTTAAGTGGTGTTGATCTCTTGGCTGGCTATGATGACGATCGCCATCATGATCAGACAATCCAAGCATATGCTGTTCAATTTTTTTAAATTTTTTAAAAAAACATAATAATAATAATGATGATGTAGAAGATGAAGAAGAAGTAAATGTATTGAACTTTATTGTACAATTGTGCAGTGCAAAACAATCATTAAAGAGATTTTTGATTTTACATTAAGTGATCATGTTTTAAAACTTTTACAAGTTTCAGTTTTTTTTGTACATTTTGAAATTTGTAGTTCACAACGTGTGTAAATGTATGGAATGGAGTCTTATGTTTTAGTATGAAAAGTAAGGAAAACCAATGAAGAAGAGAATGTATAAGATGGATCATTATGGATCATAGGTCAATAGCGTTAATACTAGTACTTTTTTATGGCTATAAAAAACGTGTCTGAATGTAATTTCAAGATCACGCACTTACGTGCATAATTTTAAGGTTTCTTTTTTTTTTTTGATTTTTTAAAAGAAAAAATACTTATTGATGCGGTAATTTCAGATTTACGTCAGCAAGAGAAACTTTTGAATTTTTTTTGTTTTCTTAGTTTGTAAATATTAATTTAAATTTGTAAGTCATTTACAAAGTGACCTGATCGGAAAATGCTCACATTTGCAAATGGTAACAAATGTTAGTTTTGTTTTGCTATTTGTGAAATTACGGAATACACATTGAAAAGTCAGGGAAGCCAAATACTCGTAACTATTTTACTACGAAAGGATACGTGAATTATGTTTGCTCAGATTTCTCGCGAACAGACGGGGCAGCAGAAGGGGCTGAATATCTCCTGGCACCCATGGCCACTGCTCTCACTATACATGACATTGATAAGCCGTCAATGATAAGTAAGTTTTGACAACTTCAAATTTACGAACGGGGAAAATGACAATGTTAATTTTAAAGGCTGTTATCAAGGATCACATAATCTATCGCTTTAGATATCTGAGTTATATGATTTTATATATTTATCGAACATCAGACTCAGAGCAAATATTATTAAAAATTTGCCGTAAGTTCCAAGAAAAACAAAAGTTATAACACTGAGATCTTAAAATTTGACTGCCTTTAATTTCGGATACCGAGTAAAGAAGTGAAGGCATGCATTCTTGCTTGAAGGAGGAAATATCAACGATTGCTTTGCCATTAAGTTTTTTTATTCAACCTCATGATTAGGATGATCCACTATTCCACATATTTCATAATCCGCGTTTTGAATGGCTCGAATATTGGAATTTTAAGAAAACCCTGGTAGGGTTTTTAACATCATGAAAAACCCGGTTAACGGTGAATTTGTATTTATAGACAAAAGTTCTTTAAACGTTCGATAAGCAAAGTGATGTAGAAGTTTGTCTGTGTGTGTATGTTGTGCCGTTTGGTGCAACAAAGTACAACTTTGAAAATCCAATATATCATACCTTATTGTAAAACTGACAAGTAAAATGCACTTAGGTACTTAGGTGCTCAAAGAGCCCCTCGGCAGGAAGGCCAGCAAGGTGCACGGGTATAATAGGGCTACTTTAAGCTGGGTCACTGCGTTAGTGACAGGACATGGAAACTTCAAGTACCATCTGGCTAAGATGAAAGTCGTAGAAGATGATACTTGCAGACTATGCCTGGAAGAGGCGAGGCGGTAGCGCACATTGTGTGTAAATCTCTAGTACTGGCTAGCATAAGGCTTAAGACCACGGGGAGACACTTGTTAGATGTGAATTCCATGGGGGAACTAAGCCTTAGACAAATGCTAGCAATTACAAAAGACTCCGTGATGAGGAAGAGTATCGACAGTCTGAAATCACTTTAGTCAAGAGTAAAGGCTAGGGCTAGCACGAGACTCAATTGAAAGTAAGGCGGTTGTGATTACGGATCAGTTCCCTGAAATCAATTTGAGGAGCGAAATGGGGGTCGAAAAGGGACCCAGAAAGTAAGCGGTCTGCTTCGATATCCCCTCATACATTAATAATAATAATAATAATAATAATAATAATAATAATAATAATAATAATAATAATAATAATAGTTATTAAAAAATATAGAAAGCTTTTACACTGGAGGAAGAGAACTTGTAGTATAAGCTTTAGTCAAATAAAAATAAATGAAAAAAATTGAAATCGTTTTAAAAAAACTCGCTAAAAAGTCGCTATTTCAAAAAATGCGATCACTTTAAGCCCGAAAAAGACCGGTCGAATGGCTGATCAACATCCTGCACATAATATCAATGAAATGGGTTTATTGAGTCTATATAAAATTGTATCTACATAAAAGGCTGCCATAAACCGCCGGCAATGTCTGTTAATAAAATATAAACTGTTTCACAAGGCATTTTCTACCCTGTAATTTTTTATATTAATAAAGGTGAATTTCTTAGAAAAGCTCATACCACGCTCAATAGATAAACATGATTGTAGGAAATAGCACTAAATATTATTTTTCTAAAGGGAAATATTTTTAATTTTCTCTAGAAAAGGAAACACTATAAAGCGTGTAGCTAAATTCTTTGCAAATATTCGTCATTGTTTTTCAAACAACAAGTCTCCAGTTTTAAATAGCGTTCATGTTTTAATATACTCGTATATTCAGATGGCCTACATTAACACCCGCTAAATAAAAAGACTTTTATACAAATTTAAGAAGGGCAAGAAAATTATTTAAAACTACATATTCATTTTAGAGGCATTAGAGGCATCTCTTCTTGTTGACTTTGAGGAAGAAGAAAAATTTTAATTTTGTCTTTTAGTGCAAAATTTATGAAATACGATTTTATATTTAAAAGATGGTTGTTTGTAAGACAGGTTTATGATTCTTATGACTTAACAGATATGAGCTCCAGACAACCTAAATTTCAAAGAAACGAATGATGAAGAACTAAAAAAATTCAAAGAAAAAAATCCAGTATTAAATATATATTAATTTCTGTATAAGAGCATGCATGAAATGGTTTTATTTTTATTGTCGTTGTGGTACTCAAAGAAGATAATTTTCTTTATTACTTTGTAAAATTTGCTCAGGTGCATAAAAATTAATTAAATCTCAAAATAAATGAAATACGAATGGAATCATTGATATAGTTTACAATCGTCTAGGCACAGGAAAGAGGTTTGAAATTTTATGCTATAGAATGTCTGAACAAGAAAATTTTACCTGCTTAATGGTTATTTGGTTTAATTTAATTTTTGCAGAATCGATTTGCATATGTCAAATTAAATTGCCGTTTTTATTTTAAATGAGACTATTCCCTGCCAAACCCACTGTTTAGTTTTTAGGATATGATTATTAGCTAAATACAGTTTACATTCAAAAGGAGAAGAAATAAAAGATAAAATCTAAAAAAAGTAAAAA
Organism: Phania funesta; assembly: GCA_963932375.1. NCBI lineage: Eukaryota > Metazoa > Arthropoda > Insecta > Diptera > Tachinidae > Phania > Phania funesta. The sequence goes on along the minus strand of OZ010656.1, from coordinate 62,248,775 downwards.
AAAACTCGAAATTCACTACTGTTAATCATTCTCCGAAAATCGTGATCATGATCGCAAGAAGGTTGACGGTGATGATGCCACTTGCCTATTAAAATGGAAAACGCGTCGTTGGATACCAGTGAGATGAGACTGACTGAAAGTAAAGCGAAAGCAGAGCTCTCTGCACAAGTTTTGTCTAAACTTCAAGGTATATTTATTTTTTGCCTGTGTTTGCAGTAGTCCCTTTGTATTTGAAAGCACAATTGCACAGAGATCACACAAAAAGGGCAACTTATTGTGTGGGAACAAGCCAAATCTTTCTAATAAATTCATAAAATAAGCCTCAAGATTCAATTGTATTGCTGTTACCAGCATAAAAATATTGTTCGTTTTTTGTTTGTGATAGTTTATTTGATTTATTTGTTTAGTTATTTCGTGGAAGTGTTAAATGAAATTTCCTGTTTATACGAATATATATTTATTGTTGTTATCTTCTTTTTCCTTTGGAACTTTGATTAATTCAATTTATTTCTCACACCAGATTTGTTTTTTTTTCGATATCCTTAACCTTTTTTTTTCTAGGAATTGCTATCAATGAAGACTTCGTTTTTAGTTATAAGAGAATTAAAGTTTCGAATTTCGTGTGCTGGTATTTTTATTAGTTGTGGAATACAAAAGACTTAAGCAATAAACTTGAGAGTGTTAAGCATTAAAAAAACATTTTGGAGGTTTTATTCAGTATTGCAGCCTATTCCGCGGTAATAACACTGGTTATATTATTTTTTATAATAACCTTGATAATTAAAAATTAGCATAGATGAATACCTTGAGGTTCAATATTAACTATAGGTGTTGTATGACATAAAGCACTGTCTTGTTGTCGTTCATACTCAACGGCTGCTTTTTGGATGTAATAATCAAGTAATAATAATCTGACCATTGGTGACAGTATTGTAGTCAGCCTTTAACCTGAGCAAAAGCTAGGATTCAGGGGAAGGAAAGTAAATTTAGGGCTTTTGATAGAAAAATTGCTCGAAAAGTTTATGGTTTAGCTCCAGCTAAATCTGATCGCGAACTGAATAAGGAATTTTTATGAGTATATTCTTACTATTAATTTGGTGAAAATTGTGAGCTGATTTTTTCTCTAGAAGCATCTGTAATCTGATTTTCGACACCAGATTTTTTAAATTGAGCTCAGTATCACTAAAATTTTATTAATCATATGGAATGGGCGTGGTAGTTCTTTGAACGACCTTATATTAATGCCTTACATAGCTGGTGTTACCAAAATATCATTAATAAGTATTATATCAAATGACTTTGCTATTGATGCAATTATATAATCGTAGTTTTTAAAATCAGCTCAAATGTAAGTACGTATGCACATATCAGCCACTAAGTAAATCATTACCTGTGCAATTCCTACTAATTCTACTGATGTGTAGCATTCTTTGAAATGTTTGCTAAACCGTAATGGAAATTGATGACAAAAATGTATTTCCTACAGCGAATAATTCTTCAATGTTGGTAATTAAAATCAACTGTTTCCTTTCAGTTGTAAAATAATGTTTGAAACATGGCCACGAATATCAAATTGTTTTTTTAATTTTCAGTGCTTTATTTGATCCGTAAAATTTTTTACATAGGGGTTTCCAATAAAGGCGGGCCAATGTTTAAATTGAATAAAACAAGTTGTGTGTGAGATTTGTGATGTGTGTAAGGTACTCACGAAATATTTTTTTCATTTAAAATGCCCATGCATGCCATTACATTTGGAAAATGACTTGCTTTCTTAAAATTTACTTAGTTTTTTAACTGCTAATATATATTCTTTTTTATATATATTACCATATATTACCATATCGTACAGACAAACGTTTATTCAAGCTTGTGCTATTAAAGAAATTTTTAAAATGTATTTTTTATGATTATTACTTATATTTCAAAGGAGGGCGGTTTATTAGGTATAATTCGAAAATCCAGATAACCTATGCACCATTTATTCACTAAATTTTATATATAATGATACTGAAATTGTATTTACTAGTTATTTAAATTAGTCATGGAAAAGTTTAATAAAATCTTAATAAATACTCCTCTGGGCATGAGTGGGACCGTATCTTCGAACGGTTGGGACAAGAAACGCTTAAAACGAAAGAAGAAAATTCTTTTTTTTAAAGTTTTTTATAAAGAAGTCTTAATTCAGGGATTTGAAAAAAAATAGAGAACTAAAAAAAACAATTCTTTTTACAGCGTACGTACGACTTAATCCTGATGTTTTATATATACAGTGTGGCGCAAAAATAACCTTCCGATGTTTTTTGGCTGTAATTAAAAAAAAAATGAAAAACTTTGATTCTTCTTGTGGATTATTTTTATTTGGTTTTTTAATTTTTTTACATCAAGTCGAGAATGTAAATGGTCATGTAAATGGTCGCCGCCACAGTTGATTGTCATTTGAGCCCTTTTTATGGCATTTTCCATCACTTTGGCCAAAACTTCTGGCGTTAGGTCCTCACATTCTTGACGGATATTGTCTTGAAGAGCTGCAAGAGTCTGAGGCTTGTTGACATAAACCCGCGACTTCAAAAAGCCCCACAAAAAGAAGTCTGCAGCGGTCAAATCAGGCGATCTTGCTGGCCAGTGCAAATCGCCAAAACGGGAGATTAGGCGCCCGGGAAATGCATCCTTCAGCATATCGGTTGTGGCACGTGCAGTGTATGCCGTTGCACCGTCCTGTTGGAACCACATGTTTTCCAATCCCAATTCATCAAGTTGCGGCAAAAAGAACTCGTTAATCATTGCTCTGTAGCGCTCACCATTCACAGTAACCGTTTGGCCCGCGACGTCTTCGAAGAAAAAAGGTCCGATTACTCCTCCAGCGAAAACAGCACACCATACAGTGACTTTGAGCGGGTGTAATGGCTCTTCGTGGGTTACACGCGGATTTTCAGTGCCTCAGAAGCGTAAATTTTGCTTATTTACGTACCCGCTAAGATGGAAATGGGCCTCATCACTCATGATTATTTTTGATGAAAAATCATCTTCCTCTTGGTGGTGATTAAGGATGGCTTGAGCGTATGTTAGACTCGATTGGCGGTCAGCAGCTAACAGCTGATGCACCGTCTGGACTTTGTACGGAAACATCTTCAAATCTTTTACCAAAATTCGCTGTAAAGACCGTCGACTGATACCCATTTGCGTGGCACGTCGTCTGGTCGATGTCGACGGCGCTTCCATGACATCCTCGGCTACAGCAGCAATATTCTCTGCAGAACGGCTACTCCGGGGTCTGCCACGCCTGGCAGCATCTCGTGTTGTGCCAGTCTCTTCGAGGCGAGCGGGTAAACGTCGCAGTGTTTCACCAGTAGGCGTTGGTCGGCCAGGAAATCTGCGACGAAATTCACGTTGTGCCAAAGTCACCGACCGATTATTGGTCAAATAAATAGTCACCAATATTCCGCGTTCTGGAGCAGTGTAGCGTAACATTGTTTATTAACGTGTATTTCGCAAGTGTTTACTACACAAATGTCAAAACAGAATTGACATTAGGGGCCTATCGCAAAATTTATAGCATTTTCTGATAGGAGGATTACTTTTGCGCCACCCAGTATTATCCACAACCATTGTCTTGAAATGTGTTTCTTCATTTTAAAATTAATGTAAATAATGATGACAAACTGTGATGAAACTGATAAGTTCACACAAAAAAAAAAAATTATCCAAAGGACCAGCTTTCAAGATGTGGGAAAATCAGTGCAGGAGTATCTCAAGATATTGTGCTAGGGCCGCTATTATATATCATCTATACAGCGGATATACCGACAAGCCCACATACATATACATCAACCTTTGCAGACGACACTGCAATTATAAGTGTCAATAATGATCCAAAGGATGCAGCTGAAAAGCTGCTGTCCCATATTCATAAGCTAGAACACTGGCTAAAACAGTGGAGAATAAAGGTAAATCCATCGAAATGTGCTCATGTAACGTTTTCCCTTAGAAGGCAAAATTGTCCACCAATCACAATAATTAATACCACGGTTCCAGCGGAAACACACGTTAAATATTTAGGTATCCACCTAGATCGGCGCTTAACTTGGTCCCGTCATATTGAGGCAAAAATAACGTCCTTAAAGCTTCGAACAAATCAACTGCATTGGCTAATAAGTCCTAACTCAACTTTGGCTTTGGAATATAAAGTCCTTTTATACAAATCCGTTATAAAGCCAATAAGGTCATATGGTATTCAGCTGTGGGGTACTGCCTGTGCATCAAACATCCAGAAGTTACAGAGAAGACAGTCTAGGATTTTACGTCTTATCGTATGGGCCCCCTGGTATATAAGAAATGAAAACATACATAGGGATCTCAAAGTTCCCACTATCCACGAAGAAGTTAAAACGTACACGTCCAAATACATAAACAAACTAGTCGCACATCCCAACACTCTAGCACGCAATTTATTGCAATTTGATGGCCACCAGAGAATAAAAAGAACTGACACATTGAGCCTGGCGCGGCGGCTCTCTCTACACAATAGAAGATAGATTTTTAAGATTTGAATACAAAAAATTAGTTATTACATTGGTACTAACTAGTAAATAATAATTTAGAAATAAGATTTGAATACTTATTGTGAATTTCTGTTAATAGAAAGATTCAATAAAATAAAATACAGTAAAAAAAAATTCGAAAAACATTATTGGTTTCTAATAAATTGTTAAATGAACTTTGTTTTATGTATGACTTTCACTACGAAGCCGCTGAACGAACTCGTTAACCTTATGTAGTTTGTCCTAGTCTCATATGTGGACATAATAAATATAACTTTTCAGGGCAAATGGGCATCCTCTTTCAAACGCAAATTTGACCGCTAAAGGTTTTGAGTGCGTTAAATGGAGGGTAAAATTTTACCAATTTCAAATGAAACCACCCTTTCAAAACAAACCGATTTATGTACATATATCCATAACTAAAGACTTAGACAAAAAGCTTGCCAGCAGTAGTCCCAGAAGGGGAACACCAAAGAAAAAACATGGTTGTGGTATGTTGTGTTTCTACAACATTCTGATGTGGCAAACATATAATGATTATTCGTAAACATTTCAAACATATTTTAGTCGCGATAAACAACTTATTGTGTACATTTAATCATTTATTGATTTCCATCATAAAATGTTCTTACTAGACAAATTATGTAAAATTGTTTTGGTGTTTAATCAAACTATGAGGGTGCAAAGACTCATGACATTAGCGCGTTAACTATGGAGCATGGCTGTAGTCGCCTGTGTTCGATATGCGTTGCGAAAAAGTAACATAATTTGTTTGCCTTTCTAAGAGTACCATTTATTATTATTCATAAGAATAATATGATTTCTTTGCAACCATATAATTCAATCATAATATGTTTTCGATTATCATGTTTTTTTCTTTGCGTGCAAGGAAATACAAAATGAAGAAGAAATAACATATTCGCGAGAGGAAACTAACAAAAGCTAATGTTTCCCCATAGACCTTTAAGCAATTTTGCATTTGCCTTTAAAATGTAACATATTAATTTTTCCTCTCTTTCCTCTCTACTTACAATATCATCATTTATTTTCAAATATTTTCTATAAAAATATTTTACATTTTTCTCCAACTACTATTTACACAGTTTTTCCACAGTTAAATATTCAATTCATAAACACCTGCTGTTTCTTATCATTATTTCACTATGTGAAATAAAAATTGTATTTAAACGAAATATTTATATAAAATTATAGCTTCGAGGTGTATTAATTAATAAAAATCACGAAAAACAGTTTTAAATATCAACAAATTATAATTCAATTAAAACAACATCAACAAAAATAAGCCCAGGCGGCAAACCAGTTGAATAGCATCCTCATCGTTCACATTGGCGATGATGATGATGATGATGATGGGCATGATCATCAACAATATTTATGGATTTCATTAAAATAAATGTGTGCAGGTTAATCAAGTTTTGTAAATTAAATTATAAAAAGTTTAGCTAAACGGTCTGGTAATTTGCACCCAACCTAAAATGACAATAATTCAAAAGTCGCAAAAAATCATATATTCGTTTCGATCCGATGGCAAAAAATTTGCATGCCAGAAAATAATTTAAAAAAAAAAAATGTTTCAATCATAATGATAATTTACACTAATATGCAGGTATCTGAGTTTGACAGAAACATACAATAAAATAAAAGGCAGCAACAAAGTGCAAATATAACCAACTACTCATGCTGCTTTAAGTTTTTACTACTAAAGCAGAATCAGGGCTATTTAATTTCATTCAAAAATCACGTTGTTGCAGCTTTTGTTGGTAACGCTAAGTTACCAATTGTGGTTATTGTTGTTGTTGCTATTTCTCCATTATTGCAATTGTTATATTTTTTATTTTATTTTCTTGTTGCAACAGTAGTTTTGTTCAAATTTCAAACCTCAATTTGTCTGCTGAAATTACTCCTTTTTTCGAGGTCATGGGAAACAAAATAACGAATTGAAAACATGACTAAAATTCTTACATTTTTGTCTACAGCGGCTATTGTTGGAATTTCAATTTATTATAAATTTCAAATATCAACTGAGGATTTTTAATCCGCGAAATTAAGATTATCTTCTACTATTTTTCTTCATATTTGTTGCAATTGTCATCGAGTACAAGAGGATTTCTCAGCAATTACTAAATTTGTATATGTTTGAACGAAAACTCGTAAAGTAAAAATTAAATATTCTTGTACTAATAAATGGTTTGTTTTAAACTAAATTTGGTATGGATATTTTAAAATGCATATCTCTGCGAATCTGCAGGCGGTAGAGAAACAATGAGGTGGTAAAAACTGTTTTCAAAAAAGGATGAATATTACTGTTCAGAATAGTTGTCACTAAAATCTATTTTTAAGTAAATTTTATAAAACGAATTAGATTTCCTTGAAAAGTGAAGGGTAGGGAGTGATAGGGAGAAATATTTCCAACGACTTATATTTTTCCATAAAAAATCAATTTCGTAGCTTGGTATTAAAAATTTCAAATCACTTTTCTCGGAAGCTGGAGGCGCGAAAGCAAAAAGGTTGAAAATCTAATTTGCTATAACAAAAAAGAAATGCTTCTGGATCCAAACGTATATATCCTAAAACAAAAAGATTCTTTATCATTTTGAAGCGAATTTTCGCAGAAAATTAAAAAAAGCAATAAGCCGATGTACAATGAACAATGGCGGCGGTCATTAAAATAAACTATGCGGCGGCTTCGCTATAATCGTCGGCTTAAGTTCAAAACACTGTAGCATGCCTTAATTAACGTTGGCGAATTTCTTAAATAAACAATATATAAATTATTAATTTATTAATAAATAAAATAATAAACGTGAATAATTTGCTTTTTAAAATAAATTTAAGACCTTGGCCCAGAAAACGTTCTCCTGCAGGTGAATTTAACATATTTATTCTTCGAAATCTAGGGAAATACTAACGTCTGATTAACATCTAGTGCCATTTGGCGATTTTCAAAGGCACGACAATGATACTAATTTTCAGTATTGTACAAAGTTTATCGACTTCTACCGATATAAAATCAAATATCAAATTCATGCAAAATAAGAAAAAGTCCTAACATGGATTGATCTGAAAATGTGGTAACTTTTTTAATTTGAAAACTTGTATGGCCTGTTTCTATAACACAAGTGAGCGACTCGTCCACTAAGTTTATATGAAAAGCAATCATCTTTTGTTGTTCTTAATTTCTGTACATATTGTCTAGACAATTTGCTCGATTGTGTTGTAGAAACATACCCTTATAGCTTCTAACAAATGTCCTAAGGGGTACATATGTGCATATGATAGAACAGCTTAAGTCTAAAATTACAATTTTAAAATATATGCAATTTCGTGTAATTTTTCTTCAAATTGTAACTTATTTTTTTTAACAATTATTTAATGTAAGGCAATTTAGGTAATATAGTCAGTCATGTGATGCATGACAGATGGGAATATATAAACAATACTATGTGTACATAAGATGTTTGAACCAATGCAATGTTACTTTAAGTGTCAAATGCGTCAAGCGGCATAAACGACATGACAATATGAAACCAATTTCTTGGATACAAAAAATATTTTTTTATTTAAATTTTTTATATTTTAGATTCTCTAATCATAGAAGCGGAGTAAATATTTGAAATTATTTTATTTACTTATTGGTTAATATTTTTATATTTACCGGAATCATTAGCACATATTTTTGTATACAATTTTTCCAACTGATTTATTTATTAGCAAATAATGCAATTTTTTCAAAATTATTATTATATTGTTGTCACTATTCATCTACCCACACGTGGCAACTTTAATTTGCCACCACCATTTGCGTTTTCAATTGTGCGACAATACAGTATTTTTTTTTTCATTATATGGTTGCAAGAAAAGGCACCACATTGAACAAAAAAAAAAAGCTGAAAATTGTTAACGTTAGTGTTAAAGTGTAAATGAAACACTAATAATGACATGTAGTTTATTTAAAGCACACCTTAATGATCATTATTAATTTACACATAGAAATATGACACTGTGCACAGGCGACAAAAAATATTTTAAGAGTAAAATAACACTTAACAGCGAGTATCAACTTAAATAATAAATTTAACAAAGTCACAACATGTTAAAGTGAATTTAGTTTTGAATGAATGAATAAGTGAGTGAATGAGTTGTGTAGGTTGTCAAACATATTTTGAAAATATTTCTTAATTATTACAAATTATTAGACGTAATAGAATTAAACTATACCATGATATGAAGAGACCTATTGACTAAGAAAAGGGATTTTTAATAAGCGCGAGTCGAACTTCAAGTGGAATAAAACAAGCTGTGTGGGAGGCCTTAACGAATATTTCCTTTTATTTGCAATGCCCTCGTCTGACTTTATAAATGGGGCGGTCAGATAAGAACGATAGGAAGGGAATTGAAAAAAAAACAACAACAGCGTCAGATATTAAACTAATTCTGGCTTTATATTAAAGCTACATTTATGCTATTATGTGTGAAATAGCACAGCTTTGGTGGCAGTGGCTTAAAATTCGGAACCCCAGCCAAAATTTCCAGCGTCCAATCAACAAACTCACGTTGACTATGTCTTCTGGTTTTAATTCTGGCGCCAGCATAATATACGGATACAGTTTTCGGCGATGCAACGAATTGCCTGCGTATTGAAGCAACAATAAGGACCGACCTCACCTCGAAATTAACGTTGCCTATTTGAAACGAAGCTGGAATATCGATAATATTTTTTAATAGTTTTCACACGTTTGGTAGTCGGGAAACAATACTTGATGAGAGGGTAATTGTAACTTTGACATCTTCTGAAATACAATAATTAGAAAACTATCATTACCATATACAAAGTAAGAAGTCGCTCAAATGGTAGTGACAAATTGACACGGTGGCAGTGATCAATAGCGAAAATCTGCTACATCAAGTAAATTCAACTTCGGTTCAGAAGACCTTACAAGAAAATGTGTAGCGGGGTCATATCCTCAAATCGTGCGAATTGCCCACTGTGTCGTTTGCTGTCATATAGTGCAATTCTGCTGCCAACATATCATGTCCATATTCATGTCGGTTGATTTAGGGAAAATTAAATTAAATACCTTTTTTCTGCAGCGTCGTATTTGACGGAAAAGGACTCACCAACGTTATTTTCGTTGAAGTACGAACCAATGTTGCCACCTGTGAAAAATTTGCATTAAGCAATAACTTCCTCCGGATGAATTGCCACTTAGTGAATATCGTATGGTTTGGCTCCGTCCCATAAAGGGGAAGCTTACTCAGTGAGCAAACATCGTAGATTATGATAATTAGCTTTGACCTCCTGGGTATTTAGATCCCTGAGTGCAGGCTTTAGTTCAGACGCAGATTTCGCCAAGTTGAGGACTGTCAAAGTTCGAGTTCTGTTGCGGGCTATTGGGTTTTTTGTGAGTGTGTTGGCTGATTGCTTACCGAACCGGCCGTCTCGAATTTGACCATCAAACCTTTAAATATCGACTGCAAAACGAGCGCAAAATTTGTACTGACAAACACTCGATTTGATAATAAAGTTTTCTAATTTCGAGTGCATTTTATGATTTTTTGAAAAACCCTTTGCTATTTAAGTTAAAGCTTGAATAAAAATATTTTTGTTATTATTCTTATCCTGTGTTGTTAGCACTCTTTATCGCACATTATCAAAATCAATGCTATTATTTAACACTTATGAAAACACCTGCTTAAATTAAAATTCTATACGCAGAACAGCAACTTAATTATACATGAAAGCTCAAATACATCATGTGTTAAGATCATTTCTGTTTCTCAATAATCTTTTAGGAAAACAAGCAAAAGATCCAGACATATTAATAATCACTATACTGCAATTTCAAAGTGATTTTCGGTTGGACAAATTAACACTAAAAGGGAAAAATACACAGGATGTGCTGGTAAAAGTAATACTTAAATCATATGAATTCCTTAGTTGAAGGAGGCCTCAGTATACTGGGGTTAAAATTGTATTTCAAATTATCGTTAGTAATTATATTGAAGTCTTACATGTTCACCAATCTTGTCTTGCCGTGTTCAGTTCAGTCCAGTCCAGCGCTGTTCTAACTTATTTGCTCCCATAAAGACTTGGAGCATCAAAGGCTACAAGTAACACCTTGTTCAATTTTTATAAATCCGTTAATTACAGTACAGTGGCGAATTGTCGGTTTGTTTTATTAAGGACTTAAGCTCATATTATTTGATTTTTGGAAGAGTTCTTGGAATTTCATGGTATTTTGTGTTAAAGTGTTGCAAGACAAGACTTTTACCACTTGTTTCAATCATTTTGGGTTATTTTTTCCGTTTTCCTTTGTTCAATTTTCATTTTATTTTTGAATTATGTGTGTTTAAGATTATGTGCAATTTGAAGATTGCTTTCGATTCATCAGTATGTGAATAGCAACACTTTTGAGGTGTCCTTTTTCGTTTGTAGTTTTCACCTGCAAATTATATTTGCCATGTTCGTTTTTTTTAACTCATAATAAAAAGAAGCCTCAAAAAGAATCATTATAACAAAATTGTGGTGAATTTTTTTAAGTTACACTCAAGTTTTGAAGTTAGTAAAATTCAGGCTGGAAAAGTGATTTTATTTTCAAAATTTTATTTATTTTTTATGTTTAATTTGTATGATTTGTTTGAACCAAGAAGTGCTTTTTGCACAATATTATTTTCACACATGCAAAATTATATTGTTAATTTTCATACAAAAACTTAATAGATCTATGCCAGGCGCAGATTTATATAGATGCTAAAAAGACTTTTTGAAGCATAAAGATTTAATTGTATCGTAGCCTGTACTGTAAACATTTATGGAGAGTGTTCATTAAAATTGTATTGTATTTCAGCTTTAATTCAGCTGGACATTAGAAAGAGTTATGTGGTCTAAAACGCCTTGTAGTATTGTATAATTTATTAAAATAAACCTTTGGTTTATTTGTTTGTAAACAGGCCTTATTATTGTATTGCGGTCTTATTGTATTGCTAATGTCAAAAAAACATAGACGTGAAAACAATGTATAAATTGGATTAGTCATGGGGACATTCCATTACTAACAATTACACTTAACGTGTGTTATTAGTTAAATTCAAAACAAATTCCATTATATAATTTATAGTTTTATAACTATACGTAAAAATTAAGAAAGCTCAACTTAATTAAACATAAATTATTCAAACAAATAGCACAGTCCCAGATATGATGTTAGTACAACATATCAAAAACCTTTAAGAGGAAAATAGTCAACTATATTGGTCATTGATTTTTAAGACTTGTACTATATAATTCAGTCGTACTTACAATCACGTTACATCCAGCTTAAAATATCGAATTAGTCACGATATATGATAATTCAAATCCTAAAGAATCCTTGTAGCAAGGTCTAACTACATTACCCAAGGCATATATTGTTTACAATAGCTAGAAAAACTTTGTAATTAATAATAAAAGAAAATGTGTAAAATATATTGCCAAGCAGAGTTCCCATATATTTGAAAAAAATCAAAAATTTGTTTTGAAAACAATGTTTTTACAAAAAACATTTGAAAAGAGCAAAAAAAATTGCCATTTACGTTTTTTAAAGTATTTAGAAACATAGCGTCAAAAATAGTATTGAACCTTACAACAGGATATGTTGTGTGAGTTAAGGATAGGAGATAACTTTAGGGCTTTTCAAACTATTAGATTGAGTAACATGACTTCTCAAAATTTCAAATAAAATTAGAAAGTGTTATAGTGTGAAAATACTATATTATGAATCTGATAAAAATACAGTCGTATCGCTCTCTCCAATTTTTGACAATTTTCTAAACGGTCAGACTTTTCATTTGATCAGGTTTGCATTTTTACAGCATAAACGAGGAAAAAGCCAAAATCAGCTGTCGAACAAATATACGAGCCGACTGGTTTATCGCCGACAGCTCGCTGCTGCAGATATTTCTTTTTAGCTCCTAGCGGCACAAAATCGGCCGATATACTTATTTGTTTTCAACTTATTTTGTTCATAGATCGTAATAATTACGTAATAAGTATCCGAAATAATTATGTCTTTCCAAGCTTTGTGTTTGCAGAAAGATATAAACCAGATTTTATAATTATTTCTACCAGAAAAAAAAAATCCAGAAATAATAAGTCGTTCTGCAAAAAAATTTATAAATTAAAATCAGAGAATAAAAGTTATTTCTGTTAAAAAAATAACAAATTTAAAAAGCATAATATGTGTGTATTTTTAAAAATCTAAGTTTTTATGATGAAAACTAAGTGTTTGATATGGTTCCTTAATAATTTGTTGTGCATATTTTTGTTTATTTGTATATTCACAAATAATTATTATTTTCGGTCTTTGATTTTATTCATTCGAGTGCTCAAATATGTCAACAGCTTGAGCCGCTGAACTGCCCAAGAGCCACCGCCGCCGCTACCTACTCGAAATTGCTCGGCTATTGCCGCCGAAAGTATCGTTTCGGCTTCTTTCTCTGCTACTTGCTCGAAGTAAACAACTACTTCATTTTCATTTTATTTCAAGTGGGATAGTGGAGACAGTCAAAACGATTTTCATTAGATTTCTCTCTGCAAAGTCCAACGAAAATCTATACACTTGTATAATAGTGTGAAATGCACTTTACTAGCATTTGTCAATGTTTTCTATGGAATTTAGTAGTCCAACCAGCTATTTCAACTCCTTAACATGTGAAACTGAATAAAAAATTTAAGATAACATCAAAGTACACACGTTCCTTGTTAAGTTTCGCAGTTGGGGGAGTTGAATATATGAATATTATATTGCCACATAAATAAAACATATACAGTTTGCCACAGTTGCTTGGAAGAGGCAAAGGACCAAAAGTGAAAAATTGCAACAACAAACATCTGACAATTATAATAAAATTGATTTTTCTAATAGTGTTTCCAAGTATGCAGTGAGGTCAGAGTTACCATATGTTTTGTTTTAAGAACCTTTAATTTCCGAAAAAAGTTTTTTGTTTAAAAACATTCTTTTCTTATACAAAAGTACCAAATTGAATTATTATTTATACGAATTTATAGTACCGAAATTTTTAATAACTAAGTGAATAATTTAGTCAGAGTCAAGTTCGTCTTTTTATTCTTTCGATTAAGAAAGACAAATTTTTATCTACGCACGGTATCATCATTCACTGTGTCCTCCTGCTAAGTTAATGCCTATTGTGAACATCATCTATTGAACCCAACAACTGATGAAAATTGAATTTGGGAATTTTATAAGTAAAAGAAATAGGAAAACAAAATATTCATCGGGGAATTGCTATTCCTAATTTACTTTCTTTTACTTGAATAAAGATAGTATTTTAACACAACCTTAAAGTAGTTGCGTTTGATTCCAAATTTTAACTTTATGAAAGCTTTTAAATTTTGTTACACAATGTTAAATTTAAAGAAAAAAATAGTTCGAATTATTATTCTATTTTACTTCAAATTGCGTTTTTTGTGCAATGGAAAAATTGAGCTTTTTAAAATTTGGTTGACGAAACGCTCAATGGTTTTAAGAAATTATTGGCTGTAAAGGTCCGGCTTTTTGCAATTACATAGCAACAAAGAAGAAGAAATTTTTGTAAATGAAAACGATACATGGCTTAAGAAAGCAGTTGTAAAAGCAACTTCTTCGGCCGTCGGACGTTCAGAGGTTCCACTTTTTGGTAAGTCTAAAGATGGCAAATGAAGAGCAGCAAACCTTTTAACCTCAATAATTGGACAAAGTGACAGTTTCAAAGAGAAAGGAAAATTCGCAAAATGCTTCTTGGAGAAAGCCTGGTGTTCGTGTAGATATGTCTACAGTTGGTGGCTTTGGAAGCCCAAATACCGCACGTCGAGTTGTCACTAGTGATGTAATCACAGGCTTTCAGCATAATTTAAATTTTAGTTTTCTTTGGCTTTATAACGCAGACAGATTGCATCATGCTTGCAAAAAGAGTTCATTTAATTATTTTCTGGATGTTTTTAATAGAGATTTCGATAAATATGAGCCTGGTATTTCTACAAAATATTTAAGCAGGTGCATGCAATAATCTACGATTTTAAGCTTTCCCCCTGAAGTTATCGAGCTACTAAGTTCTAATAATCTATTAGAGCATCTGAAATCAAATATGGTAAAAAATTATAGAACTTTTAAAGTGTTTTAAGTACAGATTTAACACTTAAGTGTCTCTATATACATATCATTTCCATCACTCACCGCTTGAGAAGCCAATTTCATATGTTGGAAATTAATTAAAAAGTTCTAACGCAATAGAAAACAGAGCTATGTAATATTTAACAAACTTTAAACAATTATTTCATAATTAAATCAGTTCAAATTATTTATCTTTCTTTCCACTTGTTGGCCATTCGTACATAATTCCTCTTGGTCAAAAAGTAGCAGCGAAGACGCTTAATGTTCTCCACCTACTAAATATGGCTAAAGAATGTGTAAATTAAATACTCGTGCAGACCCTTAAAAGTACTTCACTAGTACTTGGAACCAGGTACATAAATAAAGAGACTGTGACTTAAAAAGAATTGTAACTTATTTATTATGTGTTGGCCATAAAAGGTTCGTGGGAATATAGTTTTTTCAATTGCCTGTTGTGGTAAAAATCAAAGTATACTAAATATCTGTGTCCTTGACTCGAGAAAGTAATAAAAATAAAAATATGAAGAGGCAGGCAAACAGGCACTTCTTCCACAGCGCCAGAATGAACGTTTTGTATTCTGTATAGTGGAGAAGCTGACGACAATGTATGCCTGTTACTACATATTGAAAAATATACATATTTTTCATCCACTCCTCGTGCACAATGAATGAAGGAAGGATGTGGATGTGAATGATGATGAGTGCAATGCAACAAATAAACATTAAAGTTGCGACAACTTAGTGGTTGGTCGTGCTTTAATGCAACAAGCATGCGTGGAGGTTGTAAATAATGAAACAAACTAAATGCGACTGAAGATGAAGACAAACAAAACCCACAAAAATCTTAAGGTCTTAACTTTGGCAACAGCTATAACAAAAAAGAGGGGGGGGGGGGGGGGGGGGGGAAACAACAGAATATAAATAAATATAAAATCACAAACAAAAAACACTTGGCGCACCTGAGAATGTTGATGGGCCTTTTGAGCGTAAAGTACTTAAAAAACACTTGCATGAAGAGCCTACACATTTGCCAAACACATACACTAACACGGTCTATTCAAACCCAGTTGGAAATTTCTTATTAAAAATTATTTGATAACAAACAAGGCCAACAATTAAAACTGATAATATTCCATTTAATTTATATATTGATGATTTTGCGACTTCCTACACAAGTGCACAGAAAGTTGACATGCGCCTTGGAAGACCTTATGGTACAAACATATGATTTTTTAGCAACCGGTTAAATGAAAAATAATAAATCCAATATAACTCATTTAAGTAAAGAAATCTTGTTATGAAACCATTTTTTTCCTACATGTTGTAGTGATTGTTGTTTGTTGCTGGTTTTACGATTTTTTATGTTCAATTTTCGTTTAAACAATAATGTACGAAAACCAGCGAGAAGCCCTTTATAACAGTTCCTACTTCCAGCTTTTTTTTTATTTTTTTGTCTTCGTTGGTCCTGCATACGAATACAATGTTAGGATATTTCTAAAAGTATAGAGGGGATAGAAGAGATTTTAACATATTTTTACAGCGTTTATAGCCTGCATCACATAATGATAGAAACACCGACTCAAAAGAAATTATTGTGTATCTCTAATGAATAATTTTACTCGTTAAACTCTGACGCTGAAGCTCTTGTGCAAATTCCAATTCAAACGTTTTTCTGAAATAATAATTGTCACAGAATAACTCCCAAATCCTATCTCCAAATTTACAGAGAATTAAATTAATCTTTAGTTATACATAAAATGATTGTGCTGGAGCGCGTGGAATGTGATGGAATTAATCGCCAGTATTGCTATTCCAGGAATCAAGCAGCTGGATGATAGGGACCCTCGAAGTTTGACGCGTAACTCACCAACTGGTACCACGGGAATCAGTAGTCCTCGGGACAGCAAGTCACGAACGGGTTAATGGTTCGGCGGATCACTCGCTGGCTTGGTTTCAACTCAAATCGCGGGGAGCCTGATCGATGTGGCGTTGTATTTGGAATACCGTCAATGGTACAACGGAAGATTGGATAGATCCAAACACCTCAGCCATGATGCAGTCACCCATGTTGGGCTCATTTGGCTGACCCGATGTTAAAAATGGCGTACGATAAGCCGTAAGGCTAGAGCTTTCAGCCAAAAATTTGGATATGCTTCTTGAGAGCATCCAAAGTTTGTGACTCGTTAACAGCAATCTGTGCCTCCAAATAACGTTAATAATATAAGCGTGCAAGGCTCAAATGTTGTGTGGTGGATCTTGGCAGTCACTCTGTACGGTCTTAATATACCAATTTGCGAAATTAAAACTTGTGTGTCACTAAAATCACTGACGCATGTATAAAATATAGTCACAATTATTCCGCGTTAGGGCTTGACAACGTGTATTCTGAATTTGTTTACTTCACAAATATTTAAATAAAATTTGCAGTTGTCATAATTTTTATGTCATTTTTAAAATCCTGTTACCAGGGAGCTAGAACGTAAAGGTGGAAATTTAATTAATTTATTCAAAACAACATTTATGTTTTTTTCCAGGAATGCAAAGTTATAAAAAAATTATTTCAATTATTTAATTAATTTTATTTGTGGATTACACCCAATCTCGATTTTCAGTACATAAAGAGTGATTAAAATGAGTGTCCATTGAATATCCCGCGGGGCTTGTCTTCTTAGATATCCTAGTAGGAGAATGTAAAGGAACCAGTCCCTAAGGCGTGTTTGGGGTCTGAAACTGAAAGACTGAAGTGCACATGCGCATTGGTGGTCATATTGTTTTCATCCGGTGCTGAGATCACTGTCGAAAGAAAGGTGTCGATGTTAATCATGACATTTTTGTCCTCATTTACATAGCTATTCTTGGAGCAATACACAATTAAATAACGTGTTATTATTATAAATCAGGCGCTCGGGAACAAATTTTATACACGCCTTGCGTAAATATTTTAGAGCACATAAAAATGTGGATTTATTCCTGTAGTTAAAACCAAATGTATGTAACATTCTGGAACAGGAAGAAACAAACGCGGTGCTGTTCACCACATGTCCAGGCCGCATCATTTCATGACATCACTCTAACTACAAGACCGTGAGATTTACCAGCTCCAGATTTCTTCTTATGGGGCTATTCAATGAAACTAAATCAAACATGAAAGCGTAGGTCCAACTCAAAATAACTAATATTGAACCTACGCTTTCCAGACATTACAGAAAATGTTGACAATCGCGTTACCTTATTCCACATGATTCCGGCCAGAAGAATTTTCCATACATAGTTATAAAATATTGAAAAGAAAATTATTCATAAAAACTTCTATGTGGATGCCTAAAGGCCATAAATAAGCTCATTTACCATATAAGAATTCAATTTATAAATTGAGCAATTAGAACCTAATTACACCAATTTAACTATCTCTTCCCCTAACTATCATTCCCCCCCTAAATTTGTGCAAACGTAATTCTATACCTATTATCCGTCTATTAAGTCACATCTCTGACCATGCTATGATATCGTATCGAAGTTGAAGGCACTGAACTTTTTCTTCGTCTGTAGTTAAATAGAGGGTTTCTCAGTGAACTTTTAATGCGAATCTCGCCAAAATACCACTGGATCTAAAAACTCGATCTTTTTAGTTTCTATGCAAATTTTTGCTGTTGACACGGACAAAATTGAAGAAGTTTTCTGACTTCTCTTTCATATTACGGTGGTAATTGGAAATTTTGTACGTTAAAAGGCAAAACACATGATTATACGGGTTTTCAAACATTATTGTCGGATCATGAAAGTATTTTCAGCTATCAAATGTTAACTGTGTAAGCTAAATTGCTTAATAATAAGCTAAATGCGTAAACATCAATTTTTTTAAATCAATTTAAAATTTAGTTGGCTCAATTAAGACGCATGTGTTCTTTTCCAATCTTAAAAATTTCATATCTCCATTAAATCGTTATAATAAAACTGAGATTTGATTAATATGAATTCTTGTTTCACTCATCGGGCGATCTTAAAGTGGGTCATGCACCATTGTAACCCAAGTAATAACACACGCTGGCCTAAATAAGTTTAAATCAAGCTATTTAGTAAACGAAACAGAACGAAAAATGACACTGAAGATGGCACATAGCCGAAGCCGCTTTGTCTCTAAACCAAACTTGACAAGGGATGACGAAAATTCGTTACAAAACTCTACATCAAAACACCCCGTCACGCCAAGAATCTGTTCACTAAAGTTTAAGTTTACAGTTTACTCATAAATACTATTTTATGCGAAAGTATAGAGCAAACAATAACTTCAATTCAAATATTATAGTACTTTAATTAAAACAACTATCAACTGAATGAGAATTATAACAAATAGCTTTTTCCCTATTTATCTTTATCTTTGAATTTTTATAACACTTTTATTTTTATTAAAGAGTAAAATTAAGCAATATCAATCCATTACTTTATTCAAAGAATTTGCGTTGCCGTGGTATATTATGTAACATCGCATCAATTCAGAAGAGTTGCAATTTAGCTGGGACTTTTCTAAGTACAAATTTGGAAACTCTGTTGTTTCATTAAAAACTTACCACCAAAGCTTAAGCTGGCTCTCATTTACATACTAAACGTGGTAAACCTAGATCTCAAAGTATAATAACGATGCGGTTTTAAATGTTTCAATATTTAAATAAATGTTATTCGCCTATAAGAGACATAGGAGCCCCTAATCCCAACATATTGAACACAACACGACTCATGATTACTACGATTTTAGCAACAACGGCGATGATGATAATGATGGTGGTTATTTTTACTGCGTACAAACAGTCAACTCCTTTGATTATTGAAAGACCGCTTGCACAATGGTTCTATCCCTTTTTTATTGCAAATATTTAGTTGCTTGTTTTAAGCAAAAAATAAAATTTCCATTTAAGTGTTGTTCGGTGTACGCTTCGTGACAAAACCAATGTTGTGTGTGTCTTTTATCGCACACGGACCCATTTCCCAATAAGCAATGACGGTCTTTGGCGCGACATGTGCTGAATAACGAGGAGCCAAATGTACGTTATGTTTTGTATCATCATTTTTAAGATATTTTGCTTGTCTTACTTTAACTTCAAAAGTCAAGGAGGTAGTTAAGAGAAGGGGTGGACGAGGGGTGGCGCGGTTTATTTTTTATTTGTTCAGCGCTTAAAATGAAGTGCACGGTGGGGTCTATCCAATGATAAAATTTAAAGTGGATTTTATATGGCAGCAGAGTAAAGAAATATCACCTATTAGCGGACTTTTCGTTACTTCAATCGGGAAGTATTTTTGTTTTTATTAAAAAAGCTTTCAACGTTCCTGCATGATATCATGACAATGTCATACTAGTCATTGATTCAAAGCGACCACAAGAAACGACAGTGATTCATGGTTTATTAAGCACATTATGCTGCAGGACACTTGAATTTCAACGATGAGTACCCAACACAATCAGTTCAGTACATCTGAGTGAATAAAATACAAACGTACATACATGGGATTCTCAATGTTTAATAAGAATTATAGGAAAATAACAATAATAAAAAGACGCAGGCGCAGCTGCGCTCTGCACGTGTTTAACAATTTTATATAGGGTGATTTTTAACCCGTTTGGGTTTTCAAAATTGAAAAGTAAACACAGAAAATTTGCAACTGTGAATGAAATATTCATTCGGGCCGATAAATGAATGCTTGCCAGTTACGTTTTAAAGATTATTTGATGTAAATGTTGTCCGCGGCTATGCCGTAGGTGGCTCATCCGTGGGCTCCAATTTTGACTTATATTTTGTAGCATTTCAGCCGGTATCTCACTAAAGGCAGCTGCAATGTTGCCTTCTAGGCTTGTCCCTGTACAGGAGAGACTTTAAGTATCGCCACAAAAAATGGCCAAGTGCGGCCGAATCGCATAATCTTGGGCTCCAAAACGTTAGATTAATTGCTCACCTAACTTGCCTCTCAGTAGTTTTATGGCATCGCGTGTGGTATGTGGTACCTTCTTGTTGCAACCACATGTCAACAAAGTCTAATTCTTATATTTTGGGCAAAACAAGTCAGTAATCATCGCACGGTAGAGGTACGGTCCAATGAACGCCAACCTACAAACTGCACCAACAGTTCTTGAAGTGCCTCTGCTCTTCACACCAAATTTGGCAAATCATTGAGTCAAAAATGAGCTTCGTCGCAGGTGAACATTTTTCGATAAAAACACGTTACTCTATTCATGGCGAAATGGCAAATGTTACGGAGCATTTTTGGCATTGCCATATGTCAAGAATCTTTATTTTACACTTAAAAAATTTACACTGAAAAACCAAGTGGCAAAAAAATCACCCGATTTATTTAGGTTCATTGTCAGCTTTTTTCCTCTTCATATTTCTCTACATTTGCAGCTCATTGCCGACCTCATCATTATCATCATCGTCAAAGTTTCATTGCTGTTCTTATACTTTTACTTCAACATTGAGTTTATACAAGTAGTGCGCCACAATGTGTTCAAAAATAAGTTGCAATATTACTGTGTATGGACATATGTTTACGGTGTATGAAAGAGGGCGCACGTAGAAATCGATAAATGTTACTCCTTGTTGGCTTATTAAACCCAGAGGGCCTCCTCATAACATCAACCATTTGGGTTATGCAGCCAAGCAACTAACCATCTAAGGACCTAATACAAGAAGTATTAACTCGCGCAACATGGCATTTTGTTTAAATGCTGGAATTTATGGCAATTGATTATTTAACATGTTTTTCACAGAACAGAACAGAACACAACTCCATGCAACATACATATGTGACACTCAAGTATAAAACGCTTTAAAGTGTTTGAACGATTTCCATGATTTAATTTTTTTTCTCTTCATATTTATTTTTATTTTACTTTGTTCTTACTTAAGGCCATAATAAACGGGAACAGTTGCCATAAATTGTAGCAACTTGTTAAAAGTTTGTAAGTTTGATTGTAAGTAAAGGCAGGCATAAAAAAGAGATTTTAAAAAGCCACAAAATATATGAAGGATAACCGAGGCAGTTACAAATTATTTTATAATTTTCGTAAATGTAAAACCATTAATTTTTTCTACACTCTTCATTTTGTTCTCTGTTTATAAATTTTGTGGCCTGCAACAGTTTTTTTTTAATTTTAAATCATTTAATCCTCTGTCAACTTTAACTGGATTGAAATAAAAGTGGATTGAAATAAAAGGTTGGAACCTTACTTTCATTTATTGAAGAACTCTCACCTACCAATGCAGTATTTCCGTTGGCATTGGCAGGCAGATACTCTCAAGTATTTATTACAATATTGTCAATTATTTGAGTTTACTTTAAAACAATCGGGCTTAGAGGAACCGCACAAAAGGCATGTAGACAAAAAATAGTAGGACTTTTTAATTTAAATTTCGCGCGGAAATCCATTCGTCGAAATTTTTTTTTCTACGTTGGTATGACTGTCAGTGACATCAGTGCTAAATATCACATCAAAGTAATCATTAGTGTTTAGTGTACATTTGTCTTTCTGAAGTACAACATGTTTAGTCGGCGATTTTTACAATGTGTGAAATTATTCAACAAAGAAGTTCCATTAAATTTTGTGTGCGGATGAAATTTCTGGTGCCGAAACGTTCAGAATGTTGCGAAAGAGGCCTTCGGTGATAATTGTATGTCGCGAGCATGTGTTTTTGCTTAGTACAAATTAATCAAAGAGGGTCGAGAACGCGTTGACGACGAACCACGTCCAGGACGGCCATCAACATCAACTGATGATCAACACGTCAATAAAATCAAGGAATCGGTGTTAGAGAATCGACGAGTAATAGCCAGGGACCTTACTGATATCGTCGTAGTAGTTTTAGAGAAGTGCGACAGTGTAGACACACAATGTAATGAGAATATTTTACTTTTTTTTTGCAATCGGAACGCTTATCATTGGATTTCTCTCTGCAAAAATCCAACGAAAATCTAAACTCTTGTACAATATTTTAAAAGAGGCTTAAACAAGCCTATGCTTATGGTATATTTTAAAATTTGATTAAGAATTTAGGATATTTGACGAACTCTTTATTAAAATAATTATGAAATGAAGTGTTGAAATTTTGCTACATTAAGTATTTTACCATTTAAAAACTAAAATAGTCTTTCCTGAATTTCATGATATTTCGTTGACATAAAGTCAAATTAGCAATTGATTTATACAATAGAAGTTGTTTAATTTTTCTTACGGCCTTTATTAGGTGACATTCATTTTGACACTCCTCCAAATTGCTTTCGATTTTCTGTCACGATTTCAACTAACTGCAGCCTGCAAAACCTCACACAAATTCTCGTATTCTTATGTTTAGCTTATTTTCTTGAACTTACCAGACATATGAACCTAAATTGATTGTCATTTGAACTACCACCACCATCAACTGTGCATTCAGTTTTTTTTTTTAAAGGAAAGATACAAAAAACAAATGTTTTGCAAAAAGAGTGGAGTTTAGCATAAAAAAGTGCAATTGATTTATCTTGATAGTGCCACCACACATATGCTTGTTCAATCAACAAAGTTTACCTTAATCTGTGAGATACCCATACTCACTGGGTGTACAACATGCATGGACATGTCACTAAATCAAAATGGAAGTATATTGGAAATCGTTTTTGAGTATAAGTTAACGAAGTTGTATTCCTCTATGCATGTTATTAGTCTCAAATAATATTTATCGATTTTTGATTTTGTAAAATCTTAAAGAACTTTTGTGTCACGCAGATATTAATTGTACACACAATACGCACGTGTATGTATTTGCTTAATAATATTTGTTTTGTATCCCTTACCTTCTTCATGTTTTTCAGCAAAAATTATTTGGTGTTTAATGTAGAGGGGATATCGAAACAGAACGCTTACTTTATAGGTGCCACCTTATATACTCAAAGCGATTTCAGGCAACGTCTTTGTAATTTACGACTACCTTACTTTCCTTGAATTTCATCCTAACACTAGCTTTTACTCTTGACTGGTATCTGTCGGCCTTCTTCCTCATCACGAAGTTTCTTGTAATTGCTAGCATTTGTCTACGGCTTAGGATCCCCTGTGGCCAGTGGTCCTAAGCGTAATGCTAACTACTGCTGGACATTCACACACATTGTGCTCTACCGTCTCAGCATCTTTCTCAGGAGTATCTTTGGATATTGCGCCGTCCACCCCTCCCTATGTTTTCTTGTATATCTCTTCAGAAATCCTCCATTGGCCAACAAAACCCGGACTTCCTACAGAGATTAACCTCTCCGCCGCTTACGAGGCTTCATTGCCAATCCCGATTGGAATCTCACGGCCCGACTTGTTAGTAGTACCCTTAGAGGCTGACCCTTCCGTCCCTCTTCCTTTGGGTAATTAGAACCGGAGTTTCTTCAGAGAATTCATATGACTCCCACGAGTAATTGAGAAAAAGAAGTCCACCAACGCGAAGCTCCATATGCGCGGGTAAGTCTGTATTAAAGCTGGAGATCGGCTGATAACTAGAGTCTAAGCACCCTCTTGGCCATGCATCTCTAGCGTGTGCCGTTGCACGTGAGTTATGGATTTTTATAAAAGAGTGTTAACTTTTCTCCGCTCAACTTATGTAGCCAGACACCTAGCAGAAGCATGAACCTGTTACCTTCCGCCACCACAAGGAGATTTAAGTCAGATCTTCTGACAGTGCACTCAGTTACGCTAAGCCACATCTGTGTGCCTGCCAGATGACGGCCTGGGCAACTACTTACTTCGGCTTTAGTGATTTCTAAATGTGTACCGATACAGTTGCAGCCTGCCAATATTCCCTTCTTCGTTTCAATCCTGCCAACCGTTTCATATTGTAGATTCCATAATTTCTTTTCCCTGTGTAATACTAGGTTCATAGCAGAATTTTCCTGTACACTGAATAATAAAATTTCTAGAGCGTTATATAGGAATCGTCTCCTCGCACATCTGATTCATTGTTTAAAGTTTCCTTTGTAGGAACAGACGCGTCCTAACCTTTCGAATTGTTGGCGCCATGGTTCAGACGCTATCTCGTGCCCGATCTTGACGGAATTATTCAGGATGGCGCGATGTCTACGGATTGTTTACGATTTGAAATCAGTGTAGTTTTAAGGACTGTAACGTCGAGGTAGCCAACTTAACTAATTCATTACATTATTGTATAGTGTATTGAAAACTGACTACTACTACCTTTTCGTAAATTGTGCTACGAAATTGTAATCAATGTATGAATATGAATGAATACTACATGCAACGAGCGTTTCTAATAGTTTCTATATTTATGATTTTTTCTTATTTATTTATATATGATTCATATCAATTGCAATGAAGGCGTGGCGAGAGTCTTATTTTTCATGTGTTTTTTTTATCCAAAAGTGCAACTGTTTTTTCATAATGTTGCAATTTAATGACAATAATAACAAACGAAATCACTGCCAGCTATCAGTGAGTGTAGTTATCATAAGTTAGTTTTGTGGCATGCCACACAACAATATACCACAGTTATTGATTTCATTAACTCATTCACTTTACTTCAAACATCCACAAGCGTACACACGAATTCGACAAATTTGTTATATTTTGCGATTGGGGGGTTCTTTACAATTGATCTAGATTTCGGAAGCCTTAAGCATTTTTTTTCGTTTGGTTTAAGTATTTCGTTATCGTTTTTGCTAAAAACGAATTTTAATTTGTTATTTATGGTTTGAATTAAAGTTTTCGATCAGATAAGTTGTGTATTTATTTATTTGTCTTGCCGTTGTTGTTCTTGCGGGCAATTTATACCACATACGTTGTGGCAAATGATGGAGAATTTTTTTTATTTCGTATGCGGAAGATAAGTAGCCTGACAGTCAAGAACCAGTCAATTCAATTTTTTAGTTCTTTTTTTTTCTTTGGTGGATGAAATTTTTTTCTTGTGTAATTGACAAGCAATCGTTCATTTGGCTTTTTGTTTTCTCAATTTAGCTGGTGGCTGTTAGCAATTAGACAATTAGCAGAATTTGAATGCAATATTTTTTATCAAACTTATGGGTTCTGTAACACGTTTCTACAATTAGAGAGTTATAGTTAAGATGCCTTAAAAAGGACCAGAAGCATAACTTGCGAATCTAACCTTCGGTATAAACTGGTTGTTAGAAGAGGTTATCAAAGTGATTTTCTTTTGGTAAAAATTTAGTAGCAAATTGCTTACGCTACCAAACAGTTTTTGACAATGTGTCCATGGAAACCGTGCGAGAGAAATCCACTGTTCACTTGGCTGGCTACCGTGATAGTTACTAGTCATAAAATTAATAACGGCCGTAAACTCCAAGACAGTTTTATCAAGGATCAATAGACTGTGGAGTGATTTAAGCTTTGAGGGTTCACAGAAATAGCTCTTAGCCTCACTTACTCTTGTACTTCCAAAGACTTCTTCATATTCCCATGACAAGTGGCGCTTATGCTGCAAAAAAAGTGACGAATAGAATGACTTATGTGTTCATATTATAATTTGCAATAGTCGAGCCGTCATTAAGCCCTTAACATATATGTACTCCATATCAAGTTTAGTCTTGCAAGTCTGGAAATTCTTCATTGAAATTTCTAGACATATGACAGTTATGCTGGGCTTCTTGGTAAATATTTCGAAGTCTTATTCCGCACTTAGAATGCTGGAAATGTAGTTCGGATAATTTATGCGAGAATACTTAAATTAGATCGATTAACGCATCAATGTATTTAATTAGTTGTACTCAATTAGACTGTTCTAGAATATTTTAAAAATACCTAGACTAGAAATACGTAGCTTAGAGGTTACGAGAGTTTTGTGTAATAATTTTTGGTAGTACAGTGAAATGAAATTCTTTCAGTAGGGAGTGAAGTTATTGGCCCTTCCGGAATTCCTTTGTAAACAGAAACAAGCGTTTCTAACAATAGCAATATAAATATAACTAACTGGATCAAATCATATTATGAATGCAACCAAATCACATCCGCGGGTCTCGCCAATTGTGTGATTGATACTCCAAGCAAAATGTCTCAAATTCTAACCCATATACAGGGTGTCCGGTGGGATGGTATACTACTTTGTTTTGCCGCCATTTTGGTAAACATTAGTCTTGACAGTTCATATTTGGCAGTCGTGAAGTAACGACGTGGCCAATTTATTATGGAGAAATATTCCGCAAACCAACGTGTTTTAATCGTTAAAAAATTTTATTAAAATCAATCATCGATTCCTGTGACGATGAGAAAGTTACGTGAAACTTTCGGGAGAAACAACGTGCCAACAAGACGCACTATTTATCGTGTAGTGAATGATTTCGAAGAAAGATGGTCTGTGTCTGATAGGTACAATCATGGACAACAGCGTACTCCAATATCGGCTGAAACCATTACTGCTGTTCAATAAAGTGTTCAAAACAATCCATCAACCTCAATTCGACACCGTGCTCAGGTGCTTGGTCTTCAAAGAACAACTTTTGCTACAATTTTGCACAAAGATTTGCATTTGTTTCCATTTAAGATTCAGTTACCACACGAGCTTCGTCCAGAAGACCATTATAAACAAATAATAAACAAAGTTTACCTTCCCGGCGGACACCGTGTATTCAAAATTTACTGTGTCGATAGTGCAGAGCATAAGATGGAAGCTGTTTTGGTTCTTATGATAGTAGATTTAAATTCAAGACCTACGCTAAATTTACATAATCAAGAGTAGGCAACCTACAAAGGGGTATAGCAAGATTCTTATCAAATACTGAAAGACCAAAAGAGAAACCTTCTGCCTATAAGTTATTCTAGGACAGGCGATAAACCAGCTTACGATTTTAGAGGGTTAGTTTGAAATAAAACGATATATTTTTGAAATGTTTCTTTGGGAAAAACGTTTATTTTCATAGTCTTATAAAAAATTTTTGCCACTTTCCCTCCCCCTGGGTCCGAGCCTTTTTTATGATGATCTTAGATGAAGGATTTGGCGTTATAGCCGCGATGATCCTAGTATATGCATTCATGGTTGAAGTGAAAAGAGTAGACATGCAACCAGACTATAAGATGTGAAAAAAACATACGTTGATTGGCGGAAGGTAGAGAAAGTGTGACTCGGACACGAATCATACTTCCCTATTTTGTCTTTCTGCCCTAAAATAACTGGAAATGTAGTGAATATTTTATAGCAGTGCTCTAAATATTTCAAGTGAAACGCACACAAACAAAAGCATGGAAAACTGCGAATAATGAACGACTTAAGAAGGTTGGGAAAGTGTAGACGAGCAGAGCAAAGTAACGAGTCGGCTTAAAAGTGAACGGTTCAAGCAAACAAGTAGCTTGCGGCAGTCCCGTACCGATTAGATTAATACCCTCAGGATTTGGTTTAGTTCGTACGTAGGTGCCATTAGTGGCGAATCGCGCATTAAATTTGGGCAAAATTAAAAATAATATAGTTCCTCAGCAAAAGCAGACAAAATTAAACTGGTTAGTGTGCATTGAGCTAGTGACTTTAGAGATGAATTTTGATCGAATAAATTTGGGAAATTTTGTATTATTCGAGCCTCTTCAATTATGCGGTTATTTTTGATATCATAACTTTCCGAAATTTTGCATAAGTTTCGTTTTTCTACGGATTTTTTTATATTTAATAAAGAAAATTAACTAAATAACTTTGGCGCAAAAAAAATTATTCTATCGCTTGTTCGAATTGAATTCTTTCGAATGTCAACCCTGGTGTAAGGATCACGGTCGTCAATCCGATCATGAACCTTTTTAATAACATCGTCCTCACTGAAAATAGTGACACGCATCTCCCTAAAAAATTTATAATTTCATTATTGACGAATCGCTCATGATATTAAAAAGACAGAAAAGTATTTATGAAGATTTTACTCTTTTAGCAAATAAAAAAAAAATTATTAGTTACTGTGGTTGTCTCTTTACAATAACATTTCGATGGAATAAAATCTTAAATCAATTATTCGATTAACTTCATAACATTGTAAAATTTTGTAACAGTTTTTTTCTTGTATTTTTTCACATACGCTAATTTAGAAAAAAAAGAGTTTTGCATGGTTAAAAGTTATTCGAGTATTCGACAAAAATTAATCGAATAAGTTTTTGACCCAAAATTAAACAAATTTAATCAAAAATTAAATTCCTTCCTACAATATTACAAATTTATGCAGGCGTGACTTCAAATAGTGATACGCACATAACTTAACGAATCCGGATTCATATGGAGTTTTCTTTTAGCTTGAATTACTTTTTACCTTTAGCCAAGTTAAAATCTATTTTAAAAGTCTGTTTTTCAAAAATTACTATCAAACTCTTTTTAAACTTGAAATTAAGTGTGAACTTTGCTTCTTGTGTTTTCATATTAGATTTCCCTTGAATTTCTTTGTTTTTTTTTGTAGCTGGATAAGTTACACACCGTACAGTAGCTAAGAGAGGAAGCATGGAACTGTCAACGCTATCTAAACTGTTTAATCAAAAAGAGCCAAAAACAAAGAAATTTATATTTTTTAAATACTTGTTCATGGAAACATAGTTAATGCTACCACAACCATTAACTTGGTTAGCTAACACATTGTTAAATATTTTAAATTTATTTTGCAACTTTATATAAAATACTTCTTTGAGCGAATATAGAAGAAGGGGCATAGGAGAGCTAAGAAGCCAGTCAAAAGGATGTTTCCAACATAAAAAGCATTTGCAAAACGTGATTTGAAATTGATAATTCCTGGGAAACAATTTAAGTATTCATAAAAGTCCAAGTAACTAACGATTATGGTTATGTGATGCGAGGGTTGTACAAAAGTGAGAAATTCCACATAGAGGTGGACGTATAGTCACTATTAGGAATTAAATAAATTAATACGAAATGTATAAAAATGTATTCTTATTTGCCATATTCATCAATTAAGTTTTGTCCTTTTTTATTATTTATTTACAAGAGAATAAAATTTAATTGTATTTTAATACATGACACAGCAACTAAGAGAGGTTGTGAATTAAACAAATCTCTTTGGTGATTCTGAGTTTTCATATGGAAATACATTTTCGGATGTAATAACAAACCTTATTACCGATCGCAAGTTGCTATTTAATTAATTAAATGTTCCTAAAAAGTTTTCAAATTAACTTAGACTTGAAAATGTTGGCCTACACACGACCCCACAAAAAAAGAAAAAGAATAGTCGTCATTTCAGTGGCAGTTAATCTTACCCACAAATCATTTATGAAGAATGTTCAGTGGTGCATTCGCATTCCACTCTGAACGAAATACGACACTGAAGATGGCACATAGCCGGAACCGGTTTGTCTTCAAACCGAACTTGACAAAGGATAACGCAAATTTGTTTCAAATATTTGCCTCACCAACGTTGTTTTCGAAATGGATCGAGCCAAAGGCACGAATAATTCATAGAAATTCGTGTAAAAATGTGCCGCGTCGCTAAATATGATTTTTCGGCTAAAATTCAGATCCTCTGGGCTCTGAAGCCCACTCAGTGAAAAAATGGCGTTATCTGTCGCCAATAATTTTGAGCTCCTGGGTCAATGGTATCTTGTATGTGTGCAGACACAAGCGAGGATCTGGACTTTTCTTAAATTAATTGTTATACAACTATTATAAGTGGATGCCCCTCGTAAGTCTTCGTATCCTACTTACATGCTGTTTTCTATGGTATTCTTTCAAATGTGTTAAAAGAAGCCCTTTTTTAGATTCTCAGAAGTCTTTTAAAGTGTGATTGCGGATTTTATACACTTTTCTAGCTTCGTCGCTGCAACTGCTTGACTGTTGAATGGGATCTCTGACTGGTTGGTTGAACTGTCAAGGTGTCAGTACTACTAAGATAGACTTAAGAAGAGTTGACTTAATGTTAGGTTTTGTTAAATTTTCAACAAGATCTTGTTTTTTATTTTCAACACACAAAAATAACCAAAAAATTTAAAAAGAAAATAAATAAAATAATACGACATTCTAACTTCTCCTGTCATTGCTTGTTTTTACTATACTCTTCTTCTACACATCGTTCCTGTAAAGACATTTAAGCCACAGCTTTTCAACATTTTATAGAGTTCTCGGTAACTATTGCCAAAGATTATTTCCTTAACGGTAGGTGCTTAAGAGAAGAGGTTATAACATTCATTGCCAGCCATTGTCTGGATAAGCCGGAATTGTGTTGAGAAGAGTCGTTAAAAAAGCAACGCGTCTTGTGTTTAAGACATTAAGTACATGTCGCTTGTTCGTTAGCCAATTATCTGCAAAACGAGTTGAATCATGTTTGGCCGTTTAAAGTCACAAAGAGAAGAAAAAGAAACTTAACGAAAAGTAAGCGACATATGCTGGCCGATTAAAATCATAGGTTATGTTTATGTACTCGTATAATTAATGGTCTTTGGATTATTTTAAGTGAATGATAATTAATAAAGTTTTTTGTTTCTATATTTTGGTTTTAAATGATTGTGGTCAATTATTGTTTTTTGTTAATAACACTGTAGTTTCAAAAATGCTTTAAGTAATGTATGACGGATATTAGCGCCCAACAGCTTAAGTTCAGGATAATATAAAAAAAACGCCCATGCATTTAATTGAAAATTATATAGAGGCATTATTTTAAATGATGGCTTTTTCAATTAAAATAAAACACAGGAAATTTTAATAAGTATGAGATATTTTTATTTCAATCGATAAAACATTGTTACACGTAGATTCCGACCAGATCTTACATTTGGGGTGAATGAAATCGAAATCATTGCTAAATAACTTATGTTAGTGTAAATAAAGCTGTGACCAATGAAATGGCTCTAGAGGCCCAGAAACTGTATCAGTTAATGAGTTTGTATGCTTTTTGAAGCCTGGTTTTGCTTCTGGTTGGTTACTTGGCCAAATACAATACGTTGTTATCATTCGAAAATATTTACGTGATACATCAATCGTATAAACTAAGTGACATCATGACGTACAGAAATTTTTTTTAATATAATGTTTATCGAATTCACATTCATCAATACGCAAACATACAACTCTGCTCGTAAAAATAACTCTTTCGAATTATGACATACGTAAACGTACTGGTAACAAATTTTCATATTTACGCTTTGTAAAATTCATCTAATAATTTTTTATACTATTTTGAATATTACAAATCTATTGTGAATTAAATATACAATCGAAAGTGTTATTGAAGCTAAAATCTCTTGTGAAATAGCAGAAAGATACGATTTGTCATGATGCTACTCAGTTCACACGATTGACGTATCACGTAATTTTTGTTCGCAAGATTGTCGACACGTCCATAGATGTCGAACCCAGTTTAAAAATGATGGAATTTTACAAAACGTAAATATGGAACCGGGTCTAATTACCTACCTTAGTTAATATAAAAACGAGGAAGATGCAAAAGTAATACGGACGCAGCTAAGAAGTCGGGTTACTTGACCCTATCGAGCACAGCAGAAGTTAGAAAAATTTGGTTTGGTAAAACAATAAATAAATTTTTGATTCTTGATTTGATAGTCCGACAGGGTGTTTTGATGTAGATTTTTGGGACGAATTCCCGTCCTCCATTGCCAAGTTTGGTTTGTCTCCAAACCGGTTTCGGCTATGTGCCATCTTCAGTGAGAACGTAAATAAAGAATAGTAAAGTTTTTTTTATTACCGTATAGCACAACAAAATAACAAGTTTCTTACCAAGAGGACCAAAACATGAATATATATGTGTACCGGCGTTTCGAAAATTTACGTTCGGCCTTTTGCACATTAGTATGATGAATCGGCTTTTACTTTCGAAATATGTATCGTCAAATTAAAGTTAAAAATCTACAAATCGTCAGACGGTAAATTTTGGGAGCAAAAATCGCCAAAATTAAAGCCCGAGGTTTAAAAAAATCGGAGTTATTAAAAATTCGAATTTAAAAATATTGACCAACATATTTCTGATAGCAGTGCTGTTGCTGACGAGAATTAAATTAGGGAGTTAACAGTACAAGGCTGGCCCTTTGACTTATACCTCCCCATGATGGCGACAGGTAACATGTTCTTGTCTCTGCAATGAGTCTGGCTAAATAAGTCAAGTGAAGAGAAGTTTACATACCCTGATCCCATGTGGAACAGCAGACGCCACGGATGCGTGATCAATATGGTGCTTGATTTCTAGTATGCAAACTCTGGATAACAGTGGATCTCCAGGTTTAAATATAGACTTACCCGTGCATATGGAGCTCCTTGTAGGGATGAATCTAGAAGCCTCGCAAGAGGCGGGGAGGTTAAAAAATCTCCGGTTTTAATTGACGAAGGGAAAAACCCGGAAAATATGGATAAGAATGTCTCGCAAAGGTGTGGATGGGTCAATCTTTAAAGGTACTTTTAAGGCGTTGGAACGTGAGATTCCGATAGAGATGGGCAATGAAACCTCGCAAGAGGTGGAGAGGTTAATCTCTATTGGAATTTGGGTCTTTATTAGCCAATGGAGGAATTCTGAAGAGATGGACAAAAAATAGGTGAACATGTAAGTCTCCAAGATAGTTCTGAGGAAGAGCGTGAGACGGTAGCGCACGTTATGTTTAAATCTCCAGCACTAGCGAGCATAAGGCTTAGGACCAAGGGCAGACACTTGTTAAATATGAATGCCATGAGGGATCTATGCCTTAGACAAATGCTAGCAAGTATAAGAGACTCTGCGATGAAGAAGATGACCGGCAGTTATCAGTCTGAACTCAATAGAGTCAAAAGTAAAGGCTAGTCAAAAGTAGGCTAAAGACATGGATGCATTTGATCATAGACTGCGATCTATCGGTTGAGCGGCATAAAAAAATGTAAACGAAATATTGAAAATTTCCATGCATTATCCGCCTTAAAACCGCCTACATTTTTAAAATTTTTGAGGAACGCAAACGTGTTAAGCGACACCGCCTAGTATTTTATTTTTTATAAATATTACAACATTCATCATGATCTTTGCCAGGGGTTTTTAATTTCTCTTAAATGCATATAAAAAGAAAATCTTAAAATGGCGTAGCAAGACTTTAAAATTCTACCAGTAACACAGGTTGTAATAACGACATAATAATTATTAGAAAATTATAAGAAACAATTACTGACAAAAATAATATTTTTTTTCAAAACTTTTACTTTCCATTTGTGGTCATTGCAATTCATGTCTAAACAGTCAACATGCACGTGCACACATTCATAGATACACGTTCTCTAATCGTAATCTATAATAATACCGGCTTCCTTTCTCATTCTCTGAGCCTATTGGAACTTTAATTTTCCCAACAGCCACTAAAGCCATCGTTTTTTTATTTTTATTAAACACTTGTTGTTGTTCGGTTGTCTATAATGTTCTTGAAAAATACATTTTACTATTCATTGTTAAGCCATCGTCACACCATAAATGGTCAATTTAGCCATTATTGCATAAATGTTGCAACATGCAACTCATTGTTTTGTTTGCTCATCGTGTGCTTATTCTGTTTCTTGTTCTGAAGTTATTGTTATTGTGGCCATTGTTAATGTTGTGTTTAAAGCGAAGGGAATTATTAGAAATGAAACATTCACAAGACATCTTGTCTCATCTGTACTCACAGTTCCGATAATCAACCAGTCTGTTTGTACACATTTTCTTCTCACATACTCGAATATGGCATATAATTTAGTTTTAATGATTTTTATATTAACTTTACTATTTATAGAATTGTTTTTTTATGATTGTTTCACTTTGTAAAGACAAATATTCATCTTTTTACGCCATTTAATTCGTAGTGACTTTTACATGCAGTTATTTCTGTCTGAGGACCATTAGGACAATTAGTGAGGTATTTACAAAGCAAGCTTTAATAATTAGTTTTAATATTTATATAATAATTTCATTGGCAAAAGTAAATGAAAAATTAAAGAATTTTAAAGGGATCTGTGGGTGCAATTGATAACAAAGGGTTTAATGGAAAGAAATATTTCTATATTAAGCTGTCATTTCAAGAATTTGTAGGCAATAATTTGAAGAAACTAAATGGTCGGTTTATACACGCATAGGTAAAAGCATGCTTGAGGTAAACTTAATCTGAGAGCAAGATATTATGATTGAATTACATGGTGGTATTATTGTCAATATTAATAAACTACATTGGTTATATAAATAACTATAACATGTTTTTCGTAAATAAAGTAACTTTTAAAATATAACAAAAAAATTATTCATAATATGTTTGCCTCAAGCATATATTGGTGTAGAGAACAACAACTATGTTCTTTCTCTGCGTGTGAAATTATGTTATGTGGCTTATAACCCAATATAAGACTGTTACTTCCCTGCATTTCGTGTCTGCGGGTTTCTAAGGAACCAGCCATACAAAACAAAAGACTTAAGCAGCAAACTAAACTAAATGTCTTGTTCGATTATTGTCGAGCTCTAACCGCGAAAATAACATAACTGAGATATTTTTTGATATTGACTTCTTATTCTACAGTCTCCAACATGTCGTCTGGTAAAATATTGAATCAAAAATAATTTTTAGTTAGAGCAATACAAGCCTTTCAATTCAGCATTTTCTATGACCACCAAAATAAAGTAGCTGGCATAAAGAATATTAGAGTCGCCGTAGAATTAGCGAAACAAACAAATAATAAAAAATTTTACTAATGCACGCATGTGCGCTCACGTGAATATAATAAAAAAATAACCATGATAATTATAATCACGAGATACTCACGTAAAAAATCAAATTTATTAAATCATATTTAGATTTTTACTATCAAAACTTAAATATTATTGAAACTTGCTGCCAATAATTTAAATTTTGAGTTTAATAATAGCTTAAGATTAATGTTTATTAGTAAAAACTTTAGTAATAAAGCGAATAATTTATTGATGCTCAAGTTGATATTTTATTTTTTCAATGCACGTCACCAGCATTCCATCTATTTTTCTACTGAGTAGAGTTTAAAGCAAACATCATCTATTTAACGCACCTAATGATGAACGTTTGACACATGAGTCATCTTATATTTTTAATATTATCGATCCTGCTTCATTTTGAAATCGTTCAAATAAATAAAATAAAAATCTTTTCTAAAACGGGTAGTTAAAGCAATGTTATTTTTCTTAATGTCGTCTGTTGGCTGCAATAAAATTTTTATTAAGATTTTCTGAAGTAATTCGAAAAAAAGTAAAAAAAACTTCTCCTGTAAAATTTATTTTCTCCTATTGGAATTGTAGACGACAAAATTAACATAACTGACAAAATACATATTCCTATACAGATAATTAACGAAAAACTTGCATAGTGGGAGACGTTTTAATTTCCAATAAAAATTCTAAACGTATTAGGGGAAAAAGTAAAAAATCGTTCCGGCAAATTTCTTTTTTGTGGTTAGGGCTTGATGTAGTCAACTATTTGGGAAGGAAAATGCCGCAGATTTCTTACCTAATAATATTTTTAGAAAATTTTACCACCGAAAGCAAGTACATTTTTAACAAATTTTTTCAACTTTGACGACTTTTTTCCACACTATGTTTAATCCTTTTTTTAAAGCAAATTTAGTAGCGAGTAAAATAAGACCAGATTTGTTAAAATTTAAGAGTTTCTTTTGAAGATATAATTTATTGTTGAAAAAATAGGGTATTTTTAATAAAACCTAACTCATTATGCAGCCGATTTTTAACAAGAAGTATAACATTTTAAATGTATTTTTTTAGATGTGCACAATCCTTAAATTATTAGAACAGCTTGAAAAATAAAGAAAACATCAATGTACGTATGTGTCTCCAATGGTTATTGGCGTAGTAAAGTTTGGCACAAAAGGTATATGTAAATGTTTTCTTTTTTTTTTTGTAGAGTGATAGAATTTCGACCAATAGAAAAACACTACGGTTGAATTATTCAAAGATTTTTAATACGTTGCAGTCCAAATATTAATGTTAGCACGAGACTCAATGAATATAAGGTGGTTGTAAATTATAAACAAGTTGCCTGAAATCAATTCAAAGAAAGAAGGAGTTCAAAAAAGGACCCATTACGTAAGCAATCTGCTTCGATATCTTCCTCTACATTAATATATCTTTGTTACTTGATATACTTTTGGTGTCTTTGTAAAGTTAGCGAGACATTAAATAATGACACTGGTTGACGTCTTGCGGCACGCTTGCCATTGGATGTATATCCCTTGTTAATTAATGTATTTCGCGAATTTTTGAAAGAGAAGCGAGACAGTCGATGGTATCACTGGCTTAGAAACCTTGTGTATTCCAGGGGTCTTTTTAAGAGAAGAGAGACAGTCAACGTATGTGTCTCGTGACATGCTGCTAGATTGATATAGTCCAGGTATCATAGTATAAACAGTTTCGATATTGACTTTAGTTTGTGTCCCGGGAAACGCTTGTTACTTGATCTACCCCCGAAGCTGTATCTCTATTGCGGACGGCATTGCCAGGCTTACTATTTAACTAGTAAAGTTAAAGCGTTTTATTTGTTTAAAATCATTAAGACTTTATGGACAAAGATGAAAGACTCTGTCGACCCAACGAATGTCAAGAGAGAAGTAATCGAAATATGAAATGCAATTATTGGATTCGATGCCAACAAATATCTGCATTATACACACTTGAGTTTTGATAGGAATGTTGTTATATGCTAGCAGAAGTCGAATATGAGCTTTTTCGGCTTGGAGCATTTTCTTTCTGATATACTTAATATTGAACTGAGTAAGATACTGTGTTTTATTTTACGCAGGCAAGTAATCTGCGTTCTTTCTTGCAGTAATTGGTAATTCGGAGTATTTTCATCATAGAAGTAAAACTAATGCCAACATCACTTGTAAAGAGGTCAAAAAGCATCAGATCACAAAGAACTTGATCAAATTTATAGGTTTATATGAGTTGAGAATATTTTTAAGAAATACGATTGCACCCTAAAAATCGAAAGTTATCGATATTATATTTTGCGACTTTGTGGGAAAACCAATTTTGCACGAAGTAATTTTGTTAACGATTTTGAACTAGCTTCAAGTTAATGGGGCTACTTAACACCAGAAGCGCTATACATAAGTATAACGCGTAATTGTATTTTGTGAGGGGGCTCAAATATTATTCAAACAAATGGTTCTGAGGAAATCATGATTCACTAATAGCTCTAGTCGTTAGATCTGTTCAAAAAGTGTGATAGTGAGTATTAAAAGTGAATATGTGTGGCGAAGATTTTGCTATGCATTCAGTGTTCTATTTTGTTTTCGCTTTTTTTGTTTTTGTTCGATAGTGCGACACTGAAAAATCATTTTGTTGCAATTCTTTGTGTGGAATAGAGTTGTCTGATTTTATTTCTGGTTAAATTGAATGACTATGCAGTATAGTGAAACACGACTTTCCTAATGAACTCATTAGCAGTTTGTAAGTTGTACAATATGGTTTTGCCCTTCAGAAAATGCGTTTAAAATAATTTTTTGGTTTTATCAGATATTTCCACACGCAAATTAAAAGTCTTAATCCAACAGTAAATAAAAATTGAATAATGTTTAAAAACATTGCAAAGGCGGGTCCATTGTCTGTCTACATTTCATTTTTGCCACATTTTTTTAACACTCTTGTCGTAGCTGCTGTTAAACTATTTTCGATTATCGATTACTTTTTTTCTTAGTTTCTTACATACGATATTTAATTATCTTAACATGGTTGTCTGTGTTTTTTACCTTTTTTCTTTCCAAAGCTGAGATTACAAAATAAGTTTCAAAAATGTGTAAAGTGTTTAAATAGTTTTAAATTGTACGGTTACACTCAGAGAAAAAAAGATGTTGAAGAAGCCTGTAGTAATGCTTGGAAAATTGAGAGTCTGCTGGTTTGCAATTGGTTATCTATCGTTCTACTAATAAGTTGTTCAGTAAAATTTACACCAGCAGTACAATTTCGAGTGTAATCAGCCTCTACCTGTTTAATAGTCAAATGGAAGACAAGAGGAGGACCAAACAAAACAATCTTGTAGTCAATACTTTTTTGACTGGCAACTACATGAGCACTTGGCTGCCTGTATAAGCTGTGTGATAATATTTTCTTTTTAGACTTTAATCATTAAGATT
Organism: Phania funesta; assembly: GCA_963932375.1. Lineage (NCBI taxonomy): Eukaryota > Metazoa > Arthropoda > Insecta > Diptera > Tachinidae > Phania > Phania funesta. The sequence goes on along the minus strand of OZ010656.1, from coordinate 62,210,021 downwards.
TATTTGATCTCAGAACATAAATCTTGCATACACGACAGTACAAATATTTGCTTTGGCCAAAATTTATACTTTTTTTATTTAATATAATTTATGAGAGTTTGTTATAGAATCAGGTGCAAAATATTTATATTGACCAATTCAAACATGCTGAAATTTGATAGCGTTTGCTTTAAACTTTATAATGCCAACACAATTTCCTGTCTCAAATGAAGTTGTCGTCGTCGTTTTTTGTTTTGTCTTCAAAAAGAATTTCTGTACGACGCTGTACAAACACCGCAGACAAAAGACATTTTTATTCATCCATTCACATTAATTGGCAACATCTTCATCATCTTTGAGGCGTAACAGCTTCTCTTAAGATGTGGTATTTTATTGGCTTCATATATTTCTTTAACATCTCATATTTTATCTTGTTTCTACAATTCATTTAATATTTCCATCCTAAGGCTAAATTTTGGCATTGTTTCTTTGGTGTTTTTCGTTCTTCCCCTTATCTTAATAATAATTTTAAGTTTATTTTTTAAGAGTTAGTTTTTTTTGCTGTGTCTCACAGTTGCTGGCAAATACTCTGCGAAAATTACTTACGCATTGATTGAATTTGCCTTTGGCCAAGTTGAAAAAAAAACGTATTTTGGTAGCCTCATTTTCTGTTGATACCTACAATTCTAATGACTGGTTAATGAAATATTAAATTGTTATACCTTTCGGTCATATTAATATTGCAAATGTACGAGTATATGTGTTTTCCAGCATGTCTAATGATTACCAAATCATGCATGTTGGCCAAAAATTATTGGCAAGTCATGCAAATTGATAAATAATTTTTTGCAGTGGCAAATTTTAGAAAGACCTGAAATTAGTTTTTAAAAGGTAAAAGTTGTTATTATAATTTATAATCCAACCTAGAAAACAGTTTTGATTATAGTCTGGTGCATTATAGAGAAGGGAATAAGCTAATATATAATTTAGTGTAGTCTGTGCTATTGCCCAACATCTGATGATTTTAGTGTAGGAGTTCGTTGCTGCTCAGCATATCTCATTAAAATGATCCTGTCTGCTGTAGTCGTAACTTATTCTATTATTAAGTTATTCCGACAGGGTGATTTGATGTAGATTTTTGTAACAAATTTCCCTCTCATCCCTTGTCAGTTTGGTTTGGTGACAAACCGGTTGCGGCTATCTGCCATCTTCAGTGTAATTTTTCGTTCTGTCAGAACAAATGTTTAAGATTCATCGCTAGACTATTCTATATATAGTTTAAAGCTATAGTCTACTCATTTGTTGATTAAAGAAATATTACCCAGTGAGCTAACTGTTGGTCCAATCAGTCTTTTGCTTAAAGACATAAATAACTTTAAATCAGTTTCAGCTGTCCATAATATTTTTTTCTTTCTTCTAAATCGTTTTCAGTCGTTTCCTCTATAAAATATATTAAATTGCAGCACGTTTGTTAAAGCTTGTCTTTTTTGTTCAGAAATAAAAATCCTTTGATGTTTAAAATGGTAAAAGGCTAAAAAATCATTGAAAAACGAACTAATTAATATTCTAGTCGAGTTTGGTGGCTGTCAGCAATTAGTACAGACACAAGTTTTTGCAAATTTTCTACAACATAAAATTTGTTTTCGAACAAATAAAACGTAAAAGAAAAAATTTTAAAATAAGCCTGAAATTTTAAATTGAAAATTGCAACCTGCCCGTTGATTCTTTTTTTTAGAACTTTATTCATGAACATTTTAATTAAATTATGTATGTATGTGTGAGTTTTAAATTGTAGTATGTGTAACAAACAGGAAAAAAACATATGAGTATAGCTGAACGGCAATTAATATTCAGTTGTGGTGTTAATTTAAAAACATATTTTAATTAATTTATTAATTAAAAATTATCTTTAACTACACAGAGCATAAATATGTATAGTAGAAAATAAAATATTAATATACTTTGAAATAACCTAGTGTAGGCTGTAGGCCCACTTAAGTAAATAATTTTGTCATTTTAAATCGAATTAAATTGAAAAAAGCGATTTTTTGCGACTTCGTGAACAAATAAATTTCAAGCAGAGCGTTTTTTGCACCGATTTTAAAATTGTAAATAGTGCTGAGAAGAGAAGAAGTGAAGCTTCCTTACTAGGTTTAAGTAATTTTTAATCGAACGACGTATGTCTTCAAAAGATCGGCAGTACCGAAAATCCCATTTTTTTTCTTCTTTTTGTTTGAAATTCTATTTCTTTTTGAATTTTTTTTAAAGCGTATTTAGAAGCGACTAACATAAGACAATATTTTTTACAATCGATATATTTTTTTGGTAAAAAATTTTAATTTCTTTAAATATTTAAAATTGCAAAATATTTTGAATTTTGGTGGAAATTGTTAAAAATGTGGAATGATTTTTTTTCCTTTTTCTCGGTCCGTCTAAGAATAATCCTCAAACCTCTAGCCGATGCTTATAGTTGAGACATGCAAACAATTCATTCGCATCTGTACAATATATGTTATCTCTTTAAAATGTTACAACTTAAGGCTAACAATAAATTGCTTAAATTACGTAATTTTAAAATGTTACTTAACAATCGCTATAACTATATTACACTCCTTTAGCCGGAAAGTTAAATACTCGATTTGTCTTTATGACAATCCTATATCGCTCACAAGATTATGATCATTCATATTTAAGACCAAGTGCTACTTCATCGCAAATGCATCAACTGAAACAAAGGAATCATCAATTTTGTAGATCTTTGGAACGTGTTTCCGTCATTCCTTGTGACAAAATCTTCATCAAAACGCCCTGTCTGAATATCAAATCAAGAATCATCAATTTTCTTAGGATCAAATCTTTCTCAACAAGACTCGAATAAATCTTCAAAATCCCCACGTTTATATTATATCACTAATTGTATACGGCTAAGTATTTTGTATTGATGACCAATCACATTTGTTTCTTTTTATTGTACTCTTGATGATGCCATTCTATTCAACTTGAAAGGGCAAAACCCTTATGGTCGGTCGTTCCGTTGTTTATGTTTTGAGGAGCAACTACAACAAATATATGCAGGCACTTACCAAAATTAATTTCGATTATCACACTTTTTGTGTTTAAATTCAATCACATGCAGCAAAATTAAATATTAAAATAATAAATTTTTATATTCTAGTATATTACGCATAATTCTAAACAACAGTGTAGAATTATACAGACTGTACTGAATTGACACTGGCGATTGGTAAGTGACAAATGTCTTCCTCATCACGTAGTCACTTTCAATTGATAGCAATTGTGTGAGGTTTAGGTCTCCTATGGCATTCACCTTTAACAAGTATCTTCCCGTGGTCCTAAGCCTTTTCGCTATCCAGTGTTAAACATTTGCACACAATGTGCGCTACCGTCTCAGCCTCTTTGAAGCTCATTCTGCAAGCATCATCTTCATTGATTTTCTTGTTGGCCAGATAATACTTGAAGTTTCTATGACATGTCACTAACGCAGTAATCCAGTTTATTATTATTATTAATTAATGTAAGGGGGGATATCGAAGCAGACCACTTACTTTCTGGGTCCCTTTTCGACCCCCATTTCGCTCCTCAAATTGATTTCAGGGAACCGATCCGTAATCACAGCCACCTTACTTTCAATTGAGTCTCGTGCTAGCCCTAGCCTTTACTCTTGACTAAAGTGATTTCAGACCGTCGACTGGTAACTGTCGACACTCTTCCTCATCACGGAGTCTTTTGTAATTGCTAGCATTTGTCTAAGGCTTAGTTCCCCCATGGCATTCACATCTAACAAGTGTCTGCCCGTGGTCTTAGGCCTTATGTAATCCAGTTTAGGGAGGGTAGCCCTATTATATCTAAGCACCTTGCTGGCCTTCCTTTCGAGGAGAAGTAACAAGGATGATCTGGATTGTTAAGTGGACAGAGGTCCAATGTGGGTAATTGCATGGCTTATAAGCTGGCAAGGAGAGGAGCAAGGCTGCATTAGTCGCACGTTGACGAATTTTTTGGTATGCCTCCCACGGTCTGTAAGACGCAAGTTTAGATAGCGTCCTAAACAGGAATCTACTAAGATATCAGAAAGCGTCGTAGCCTTGACTACCGGTCATTATAGATTTGGCAATCTGTAGAAGTTGTCAAAGTAAAGAATAAGAGAAGACGGTATATCATAACCTGTGCCTGCGTCTTACTCTAGAGAACCAGCGTTAGACTGATGTCAGGCTGAGTTACTTCAATAGCTCCTTCGTGCTATCGGAGGTGGGACCTCAGGAAATTTATACCTTAATAAGAAGCAGCAATTGGTTGAGGAATGTCTGCATACCGGCACAGATATAGGGGCCATTTAAACCTTCACTCTTTTTCATTCTATACTTTTCGACTCTCTTTCTATCATCATTTGTACTATAGGTAACATAAATCGATCGAATTTCCGAACCCACGTGGGTGTGTGTTGTAGGTGACCTGTGATTCTAACCTAACCGTGCTCCGAGGTCTAAACAAGTGTAATATGGAGAACTTTTCATGTCCGAGGCAGTGTCACCATCGAATGTTTTGTTATCTGATATATAGATACGCAGAATACATCTATCAATTACACCGATGTTTAAAATAAAAGGCACCATTTAAATTGCTGTCAGTATGTAACCAAATATTTTCTGATGTCCTATAGAATGCAACCAGTTTCCAGTTAACTGTCCAAGTGTGCGTCTTCGAATAGTATGGTATCACTGAATGATCTTCGACATACGAAGTATGGCTATGGACCTTGCTATAGCTTTTTAAAAATTGTCTGCAACAATAAATATTTTCAATTTCGAGAAAGAAAAGTTCACGAAGATATTTTCGAACCCACTTCTCATTTGCAAAGTATTTATATTTATATTTCGATTTTCCATTTCTCGTATTTAACCGAAAACCGATACTCATAAATTTTATTTCACTTATTCATTTTCACATTTTATATTAAACAATTTACACCCCATATTTGGTTTGGCAATAAGATTCAACTGGCAAAAAATTTAATTTCAATCAAATTGTTGTTCAAACATAAATCACATCAATAAACAAATAAAGTACATTGTACCGATCTTAAATCAATACAAAGGAGAACTGAAGAAAAGACAGGGTAAAACAGACTCCTTGCAAAGTGGCTGTAAAAATCATTGATTAAAATTAAATAAAATGTATAAGTAAAACTTTTACATGACCAAAGAACATTTGAGTTAAAACACAAATTATTTATTGGTTTTTTATTTTCAGCCTTATCAGCAGTTTTTGGTAAGAAAATGCATTAAAATGCATTAAAGTCATATATCATAAGATTAAACTGAAATTGAAATCAGTACTTTTAGTGAGCTACCATATTTAGGGGTGGGATTGTGGACTTGAGTAAGAGCGGGGAACCCAAACTGCGACAATTAGCTTAAAGTTTTCAGTGGAAACCCAAATACCACTCAATACTTAAATTTATTGTCATTTGTGTAATAAAGTGTTGCCAACCAAAATCGAAAAAACTTTGACAACTGACAGTTTAGTGTTATTACGTCATTCCAATAAAAATAATCAAACTTTGGCTGCTACAGTTTGCAAATTTCGTCCAAAATTTTGCGTCCAAAAATCGGGAACGCATAGCACTTTTCGTATGCAATGGCGTCGCCGACACTATGATTCTGCAGTTAGCAGATAGCAATTGATACAAGAACGGTAGCCTAATTGTCACACAGAAAAGAGAGTTCGTTGTGATGATTACTGAATATCAACAACTGATTGCTGATTTAGCCTTCGTTAATAGTAAAAATTACCGCAAAACTGGCGTTCAGATGGCCGACCTGTGATTGGTGAAACACTGTACTCAAACCGCGTCTCTTGGTGCAGATTTTGAGCTGAAAACATCACTGGATCATACTGATTTGAGCTAGAACTGCTACTACCTAAATCATATGATATTGATGTGGTTTGAACAGGGCGTTACGAACTGCCTTGCAGCTCGTGAAACAATTCATTTACTTATACTGATACATATTCTGGTTGTGTACTCGCTCCTTACAAAAAATCACCATGCCCTCAAATCGCTCAAGCAGAATGTCCAATGTGGCATGAGCTGTATTACATGTTGCGCAAACCTTTATTCCTTTATCCATTGGAGGCCATATCATCCGATTCGGGATAAAAGAAGTTAGCACTCGCCGGTTACGGTGGTGGCCTGGGCAACGTCGTTCTCACAGAAATGGGGACCGATAACGCCGCCAGCCCTAAATCCACTCAAAAAGTGACTTTTAGGGATGCATTGCACGTTCTTGAATCTAATGTGAATCGGTATCATCCCAATTTCAACAGCTTTCTTTTTTGACGTAAGTATTCATCTACAAATGGGTCCCATCGTCGAACCTGATTTTTTAATGACGAACAAAACAGCCATTTTGATAAAATAATTTTATCATTTCTTGAACGCTATATCCGTTTATGGTGATTTAGCAAAACATACTGAATAGATGACAGCTAATTCGACAGGTGTGGCTTCAACGGAAGTGCCTATTGGAAGACCAGTTACTATATCTTACATATAAGCGTTCTAGAACAACTAGGTAGTCTACTGATTTTTGCAGGGCCTAAGTACGACTTAAGACAGTTTTTGTACTGCAAGTACCATCGCCCCGAGATGATGTTTGTTCAGCACGGGCTGGTGAAAGTAGAAAGGCGTGTCATGGGACAATCACCCTTGAAGTCAGAGATTACGTGTAGTCAATAATAAATAATGATAGAGGAGGTAGATAGCTACCAGTCGACAGCCAGGGATCACAAATGGCGAAAGTAAATGATCATAATTGCGTGGGGCTCAGAGATACGTAATTTAGTCGATAAACGATATATTCCGGAACCTGTTTCCTGTCCTGTCCTGAGTCCTGAGTCCTGTTTCAAAGTCCCAAAGTGTACACTTTTATTAAAATGTAGAGTATGTTAAAGTCGCCTAAACACTTTTACAATTGTATAACATATTTTTAAATATCGATTTATTTTACAAGTTTTATTCACTCTTATACGAGATGATGGTGGCGTATAATTAATTTTATTTGCACATGCAACACAAAAGGTGTCTGGTATAAAATTGATTGTCTTGGTTTTTTTCTTTTTTTATCATGTCGTTCCATAAGTAGAGAAGTAGTTGAACATAAAAAATTGCCTTAAGTTTAATCATCAGCACCTTTTACGAATCAAGAAAAAAGAAACATTTAAAATACAAATGAAAGTGGGAAAACAGATAAAAGATTTATAGGATGCATACTTATACTTTAAAAATGTTAGCCAGATGCACAGTGGTACGTTTATCGTTATCGGTATACCACTATAAGCGCCTTTGGCAGTATTTTATAAAAGCAGTGATTGACGGAGTGAAGACCAACGCTAAATTGCTACAACATAATCGTCAATTGTACAGTTGTTGAAATAGATTTTTTATTATTTTTTATTTTATCGCCTGTCTTCTTCCCTCTACTCCTTTTGATAAGATGTAAAAACACTCTTTGGTAGGGCATAAGTTGCCTGAGTTCTTTTTCTCTTAAGAAAATTAATGTTGCTCTAGCTGATCGATTTTGCTCTAGCTGATCTGAAAAGCCCTGCACCAACAGCGGGCACGAACTATCTTAATCTAATGGCTCAAAATTTGGCAAATTGGCAGATGCACAGACATGCAAGAATCGCTCCAAAGTGGGTGCGAGACCATGAGTCCCATACGGGCAGAAGTCGCACATTTGCATTCCCCACTCGACCTGTAGCCTATACCGGATCGGACCGGAGTTGAATATGAGATTTGCTAAGATTTCGGAAAACGCATAGAAGAATGTCCCTACTTTGATACAGATATAGCAAGCGTTCAACCTTTCTTCTCTATACCTTGATACTAATCTTATCTAATTTTCACTCTCCACTTGTCAACCATCATTTCTTCTGTTTTCAGATAAGCCAAAAGGACCGGATTTTCGGACGCCATGTGTTGCAGTAGGCCTCTAAATCGAACCTAAGCTGGTGATTGAAGTTCGAGATTTGTAGAAATCCAATGAAATGCTCTGGCAGCAAATAAAAGCGAAAGGTCAAACCACATTATTCCTCTTATTTTCGTCACAATTACGTCCAGTGAAACAATGTTCAGTCAATGTTAGGGATGCTCAAGGAGACCAGCTTTTCCTGGTGATTTTATCTCGTAGGATTTTTACATTAAAAAAGCTTTTCACGTATATTTTGTTCTTTTTTTAATTTTGTAACGTGAAGCACGTACATATGTCTTCTTAAAATTTATATTACTGTCATTTCTTCCTTTCTTTTACACCGCCTGTACGTAGTCTCATTGTAAAATCACTCATATCTACGCGTGTTACCTACGTAAGAGGCAGAACTCTTTTTTAGCTCGTAATTCTGTCGGGATTAGTACAAGAAGTTTTGAGTAATTCGTTCATAACCGACAAGGATTCTGAACAATAGACTGGTGTACATCTGTGCAATGCGAGATCGAATTAATTTTACGAAAGTAAAATAACAGAACAGTTTGAAACTGAACTCCCTCAGCCTATGAGAAAACCACGTTTCACGTTATAGTTGCCAGTTAATATTTGCTATTTGTCATATTTTTATATCTTAGGCTTAAAACTTTTCAAATCAAATGAGAAGTTTAAAGATTATTCAAACAAAAACATTAAATTGGGACACAAAGGGAACTTTTCCCCTCCAACAGCATTTACACAACAAATTTAAAAGAATTGTAGAATTGTGTGTTTTCGTTGATACATATCCCCCAATAGTTTCAGCTGGATCCGTGCCTACCCCAAACAAATAAATTTAAATTTTGTTATGTAATGAAATGTGATAGCAAGAGAAAAAAAATAAATAAATAAGGATTTTCAGCGCTATAGAGACACGAAGAATTTAATATAAAAAGAAACAAACTTCGACTTCAGAACCGCTTTTGGCAAACTGTATCACTGTACCTGAACTATAAATCAGCAATCATGTGCGTGTTAGAACACGAATGTTTAATGATTTTGTGATTTGTTTTGATGAATGTAAACAATGTTTCATCGTTACAAAGATTTACATTTAAATTACACGAAACGCAGTCACAACTCAAATCGGCCTGTCTGCCTGCCACTCAGATATTCTTCAGTTACGTTTTAAAAACTCTATAAGCAAATGATTAACTACTTGCTTAGCATGAATTAAGATTTAAAACCAATGATTAAAATTAAATTAAGCACTAAAGAAAACGTAGAAAAATAATACAAAACCATGCACGAGCACTTCACATTCTATGCAGTGAAGAAATTTGTCTAAAATAAAAGTCAGCACTTGACGCATTCGTTTATTAGTGGTCTATTGTTGTTGGTGGCAACAATAGATGTGATTTTACTGTAGCCACAAACACTAAATCTTTAGACAAGTTAACAAACAAAATATATAACTGTGAGCTTTTGTTTTGGCTCGAATATCCCCCCGCCGTTTAGCACCCCATTACTTTAAGGTACCTATTACGTCTTGCGCTAATATGGTACCGCAATTAAACAGTTGCCTTAAATGCCTCAATTGCCACAGTTTGTTGCCACTGCAGTGCCAGGCATTATTTAACTTTGCAATCTGTTTCTGTTTTTTTATTTTTTTTATTTTCTCATTTCGTTGAATGCAGCCAAAAGTGTAAAACTTGCAGCATTCGATTCGATGTGGCAAAGAGAAAAAACCGATATATCCACAAAAAGTAACACAGACTTTAAGTTAAACTTGGATGTTGCTTAGCTGACGACTATTTAGCCAAAGGCTTTTTTCAAAGTTGGCTTTTTTTATTGTTGTTATTGTTTCAGTTGCATGTTCCATCGTGGCAGTGGCATGTCTGCATGTTGCCGTATCTGTTTTTTTCTCTTCTTAATTTCATTGTAAAATGCTCGGTATGTTGTGGCATTGTCAACAGTGAAAAATTACAATGAATTAATTAATTGTCAGTTTACAACAATTACAAACGGCAGCAATTTTTCGACACTCTCATGCGAAAATATTTTATTTCGTATGAAAAGTCGACGAAAATTAAGTAAATCTTCAGATGAATGTAAAAAAGATAATTGTAGCTAATGGCAAGAAAACTAAGATCCTTAATTTTGTCTTAAGGCTAAAAATTGTGTTTTTCTTAATTATTTAATTTTAAACTAAAAGCTGGATAAACGTAATTATTGGTTGCTTACAGAAATATTTTCATTTTGAAAGTAATTTAATTGTTGGATGGGGAAAATCAAGCACAAAAAATATTTGAAAGAAAAGATCAATATTTTTTGTCAATAAAACTTGAGGCTACAACCGCTTTTTACTTTCAGCCATAATTCGAGCTATTTATTGTAATTTGTTGATGAGGCTTTTTTTATTTCCCTTTTAGGTGAATTTAAGACTTTACCGGGTATTTAAAATTAACCGCGTCAGTTGAAAATCAATTTTTATCGGAAGAGATAAAAAAAGTTTTATTTGAATGTTTCGAAACATTTGTAATAGAACGTATAAAGCGTTTACATTGAAAATATTGGCAGAAATAAATTTACGAAAACAGAAATATGCTATGAACAATGAAAATCAAAAAGCTTTGCTTTCGATGAAGTCGAGTTTAGTTTAGCAAAGAAAAAACGTTAACGATAGCCTTAGAAGACTTGATAACGGCGAAAGTATAAAAGTGGAAAACACCCTGTGCTGTAGTCCATGGGTCGCACAGTTCACAAAAACATTGAATGAGTAAAGAAAATGGTGCTCGACGATTGTTGTTAGGTAGGTAGCAGCTAATTAAAGGGTCTCATTCACATTGTCGTAGAATGTCACGTTCGCTATTTTGGGAAGTAGACCGAGCCAAGCTCGTCTTATAAAACTGTCCTCATTGTAAAAATAGATCTATTTTATAATCATTTATATAAAGGGCAATATGAGTCTTGATTTGATTTTCCGACAGGGTGTTTTGATGTAGATTTTTGGAACGAATTGACAAGGGATGACGGAAATTCGTTCCAAAAATCTACAGCAGTGTGAACCTATAAATGTGATATCGAAACTAAGCAACATGCATTGAAATTGCATTTTTTAGGCGATCCATGTTTCGAAAAGGGGCAATAGGGTCGGCCCAAAATAAACTTTTTTCTTGCTACCAAGATACAAGTTAAAAATTGAGGCAAGTAAGAAAAAATGAATTCATCCTATGGAAAGCATTTTGAAGATTGAAATATGTGAACTGCTGGGTTGTATTAAAATTAATATACTCGTAGATGAGTAATTGCAGCATGTCACTACTAAAGTTTAGGCTAATTGGCTTAAAACAAAATTATTGACAATTAAATTTCATAAAAAACAGCGTAAGTCGTAAAATAAAATTTTTCAGAAATGTTAAACAAAGGGTGGTTTGAAACTGTGTGTTTAGTGTACATTTTTTCAAGCTGTGCATGTAACGTACATGTAAATATGAGTCATTAGAAACCATAGAACACTAAAACTAGGTGCAGGTAAAGCCACTTATGTCGATATAAGTGTTACTCGTTACTCAAAAATCGCACTTATGCAGCCCCTATGATTTTGGTTGCACACATACACACACAATTAATTAAAGTAGTATATACACCAAAAATTTATACAACAGTTTTGATTTTTTGTGATTGCGAAAGAGATTTAAAAAAAATTTGCAGTTTCGAAATTCTACTAGAGAATAAAAATTTATAATTTAATTTAATAATTTCGGCTATAACATATTCGAAATAAAATTACAGTAACAATTTATTAAAAATATTGAAAGGGGCCTTCCTTGACTCCTCAGCGTTGCCGCTATAGCTTTCTTCATCTTATAATTATTTATTTAAAGCGTTTCTATATGTACAAAACGTATTGTCGTCTTAAACGCATGATATTTCTACTACTGAAAAATATAAATCAAAATCATTTTTAACACAACAATCTAAACAAAGTAAAATAATGAATTAAAATTTGCACAATGCTTTTACATTTTATCGCATTTTTGTAACGAAAATCTGAAAGTATAATAATTTCGAGCGAATGTGTTCTTATGTTATGATTAAGCAAAAAACTTAAGTTTTTAGAAACGGATTGTGAAGTTTGATAAAATACTTGATCGAAATTTGACCACTCTAAGTCTAAGTAGGGGGAAAAACCATTGTTTTTATTGTTATTGATAACACTAATTATGTATTTAGAGATGATTATATTTTTGCATGAATAACGCCGTTAAGCTTACATTTCTATAATAATAAAAAGAGCACAACCAATTTTCGAGTTAATACTTCAAATGTGTGGTTGCGACTAGATAAGTCTTATATTTCCTTTAACTTTTCTGTGTACTCAACGTACTGAAGGTTTTTTACCACTAGATCTTGTGTGTACTGTGAAATTAAAATAAAGTTTTAAGTATTAACTGTGACTTAATTGAATGGATTTATTTAGCGTAATGCCTCAAATCAATGTAAATTTAGTAAAAAACAGAAAAAAAAATAAATTTTATTGTTACATAAAATTTTAAATGACCACCCCTCCCTAGGAACAAACCGCAACAAATTAAAAACGATAAGATTGTAAAATTCAGAGCAAACAATTTAAATAACAAACTACCACATATTATCAATACAACACTTTTGGCTAAGAAAATATTTTAGATTTTTGAAATTAAATGCAAATAATTAGAAAATTCTTTAGCACGCTTGTTGCTTAACTCTTTTGTTTTCCACAAACTCATTCCACGCAACCAACCAGAAGTTTCAAATTAATTAAATTGTTAACCCACTAATTAAATAATGTTAATTTATTTAAATGGCTTTTATCTTTATATTTGCATGTTTTTGGCATGTGGGATACTCCTTTTTCAATATCTTAATTATCAAAACAATTTCATGGTCCATATTTAAGTTTAACTAGTTAATATTTATAATGTCAATACAAAACTTTAACTTGAATACACTTGCATATTTTAATTTATTGTCCAGTGAATATCTAGCACGCCATGCTCTACTCAATGTTTTGCCTTAAACTGTTAATGCATATTCATGCATATAAATGCATGTTCGTTTGGTCTATGCAAATAATAATGGTACAAAAATGTTGTTGACATGTTGATCGACATTTTTGTGGCACACCCCCAAAAATAATATAAAAAGAAAAAAAGAATTAAAGGAAAAAACTTTTAATAATTATGCAGTAGTTAGTTTTGTAGTTCGTTTTGTTTATTGCAAATCATTGAAATCATGATCTAATAATATAATATACACACGAATGTAAAAAGTTATTCGTAACAGGCGAAACACACTGCAATGTATTTAATTATTGCACGCTAATGCTTTGAAACCCAAAAGAAGGAATAAGCTTTCGCAAAAAATGATGAACTCTTACGCACTTGACTCTCAACTTTAAACAAAAAAATACAAAAGTGTTTGAGAAATGTTTATTAAGGCTGATCATTTACTTTTAAAAAATTATTTCACGTGGCTTTTCACTTGCGACATGCTCTGCTTGAGTTATTGTAATATATTCGTGATGACATTAAAAAGAATCCGAAATAAGTCACATTAAAATTTTCGAATTATTAAAGTAGTCATAGTATATATTCCTGTGATCTTTTGGTAAAGATACTTATCCAAATCAAATCGCATTGCCAAGGACTGGCACTGCCTACTTAATATACACCAATAATAAAATTGAGCTCTAATTTTTAACTGCTCTTCCAGTGTTAGCGGGAATGATGGCCATCAAGCATATGGTCAACCAGTTGTAATTTTACAATGGCAAAGAAGAAGTTCGAACTCATCGATCAATAGCAAGGACAATGGTTACTCTCCATTCGTGCTTGTCTTAACCTAAAATCCTGTATTAACTCTGGCTGCTTGTTAGTTCAAATGCGAGTATCTTGCTTAGTAACAAACCCAGCAAAAACTTTGGAGGAGTGAAGTGAAATTTTAATGATTTCGCAAGCATTCGGAATGTTTTCCTCAAACCTAACAAAATGCAAAATATTATAGTCTACAAACACACAACAATAGTTTTGCTATTCTATCTTATTAAACATTTTGTTTACTTAAATATGAATCTAGTAGAAACATCGACATTTCACGAGCACTCATCTTTTCTAATTGTGCAGCCATGATCACTAATAACACGACAATGTAAATATCATTTTTAAAGAACCAGTGTTAATTATCAGAAGGAACCCAAACATTAACAATATTTTTTAAGTTACATTTTGTACACATTGAACCAGTAACGAGCTTCATCATTGAATATAACGTTTCTGTATTGGTTGATACCCAATAATGTTAAATTGGTTGAACATTTTCTGCTACTACTTAAATTATTTGATCAGTACTTTAGGCAAGTAATTTTAATTTAAATAATTACGAATCACAAAGAAATCGTTTAAGAACTTCCAAATAAAGTGACATTTCCATTTCAAAATGACTGAAAAGCATTTCTTTTTTAAATTATGCAAGGATTTAATCCTCTTGGATATGTCTATAATATTTTGAGGTTATTAAAGATTCCCGGTATTTGCAGGCTTTCGACAGAACGCAAGGCTTCTCTTCTTCAAGCTTTGCCTACTTAAGCTTGCCCGCATTTTCGACCTTCGGGTGGGTGTGGGAATTTTGTTTCTTTTAGGTACGCCGTCGCTTATTGAAGCTCCCCGGGAATGGGAATGATACTAAGAACTACATTGCTGCAGGTGAAATAACCTAAAGCTTTGCGACTACATATTTACTTTCCGAAAAATTTAAACTCCTACAAAAATTATAAAAATTCGACAATATGTAATTTTCAATAAAATGAATTTAGTACTTAATAGTCATGGAATAAATACCGATTGCAAGGAAAATGAATGAAATGCATTCACAACAAAATAACTTCTAATTTAAGTGTTAAATTAATTGGAAGATATTTCGTTCTGTTATTTGGAGGAGTTATTACATTTTCAAGTTGTAGCGTAGTACACTATAGAAAAATCTTAGTTTTGTTTATTCTAATTTGGTTTTAATTATTGTAATATTATTTTATTGTACAGCTGGGTTTAAGTTCAGCCTTCCTAGGGTTTCATTAAAGGTCTGCTTTCTTTAACATCTTCTAGATGGTATTGTATGAACAGTGCTATTTTGTCAACGATACTATAACGATTAATGTGTAAATCCGTCTACGTAGCTACGGCAAATAGAAGATAATTTTGTAGGACATTGTATTCGAAAAATACGAATGAATATAAGATAACTCAGGAGATCTTATATTCGTCTACCATGCAACTAATATACGGCAAAGGCTAGACAATTTCAAGAGACCCTGAATGCGGCAAAATACTATTTAATACTAAGAATATTAAGATGTTTCTGGAACAACTTATATTCGGCATGCAACTATACTACGATTAATACAAAATAAGTTCGGGAGACCCTTTATTTGGAAAAACTACGGTCTACAGTCCTACAACGGGTTGAACAAGAATCAGTAAAGCCCTCGGACCACGGGTCAAGTGGCCTGCTTGCAACTATCGTTCGTACGGTAGCGATTAGTACTCGAGTTTGCAATGGTCAAACATCCCAACTGTATCTAATGTTTATTATAAACTAAATGAGAATTATAACGTATAAATAACGTGTATTTTGTATTTCTTAATATGTTAACTACCTAGTACTAATAGTTTGTGTCAGTAAAATCTGTTAGCTAGCTATTGCTAAGAGAGCGAAAAGAAACAAATCGGAAATGCACTAATCGGGTCCTTAGTGTACAAAAATACACTACAGAAACTAAACAGTACAAAAATTACGCTTTATTTAAAACACTATTATTTCCTTATCACAATACCGTTGAAGTATTTGTTTGCCGCTATTTATATAAATTATAGATTAAGTAAAAATTTTAATTTAGATTAGTTGCCATACACTCTTGTCTGAATGTTTATTTATATATTTTTATAATTTGCTTAACAGCAAGGCGCCTTAAATGATTTTTATTTAAATGAAGAAAAACTACCTTCCTCCATTTGCTACAAGTACATGTAGACATGATTATGCATGCGTTAAACATGTTTGGCGGGATCTCAGGGCGTTGAGTTAATGTATTTCCTAAACAATTTTTATAAATTGCAAATTAAATACTTTTGCCATTTTGTGGCAATTAAACAATCAAATATTGGCACAACTTTATTATTTATTATGTTAGAAACAGACAGGTAATTAAGACACTTTGTAAATTATTCCACTCACTACAGAATTTTTATCTATAAATTGTTGCCTTGCTGTTATTTATCTATAACCTATTTATATTGAGTATTTGAGTGTAGCTAAAATTATGATAAAAATTATCTTTGTAGATACCTTGAACGTGTATTATGCCAGCCTTATGTGTGCCTTATGTCCAGCAGAATTTCAATTCTTTACTAACATAAACTTGAACAACAGATCTTGGGACGGTGTTAACTTTGCAACGTAAATAACAAAATCAATAGTTAGTCTCCGTTTAGCCTGATGTAATTCATCCAACTTGATATATTCTATAATAAAAACCGTTCAACTCGTTAAAAAGAAAAAAATCCTACAGACTTGTTTCGGTTTTTGTAGACCATTTCATTATCGAATGTGTGAACATGGTCAAGACAACCATATTATTTTCTCTACGGAAGTATATAGTGTGTGTTAGTTGTGGTTATTTGAAAGGATTTTAAACACTACATTGCAGTATTGTTTTGTTGAGCAATAAATTTTTACGAAAATTTAAAATCAACCGCAAAAATACTTGAACTGTAAAAAACCAAAATTATAGTTTTAACCATAAATGTTATTAATAAACAAATTTCGTGTTTAATCAAAGTATGCATAAAAACAATATAAGAAACAATTACAAACAAATTTGGACTTCAACTCAAGCCTGAATGGCTTAAGAAAGACCTTGTTAGCAGCAATAACAATATGGTTTGATTATCAGCATATAATTAAATTAAAATATGCCGCTCTGAGATTATAGTTAGCTCAATCACAGTTTTCTCTGCATGTCGGGCGTATCTTTTCATGCACGCTCTCGAATAATGATCACGCATGGCCTTTTAGTTTGCCACGCCCACGGAAGTACATTTATTCGCGTGTTTATATTGTTAGAAATTTCTAAATACTTACGATAAAAATCTAGTTTTGCATGCACACGTGCATAATATGTTTTAAGTCACGCTTAAAAATATATTTATCGAACACATTAAATCATTATTCATTAATGCTTGATTTATTCTAATCACGTGAGCTATTGTCCTCACCTGTGCATGTTGGAGACACTATTTATTTGCGATTATTCTTTCACCTCAGACAGTTTAGGTGAAAAGTGGAGCACCTGGGTTTCATCTATTGTTCCACCAGCTCACATAAACGTATGATCCTAACAAAATGATCTTCTAATGAAAGAAAAAATGCCACACCATCAATAAAAAAAATGATGCAAGAACAAGATGCAACTCCGATCCCATACAAAATATTGATGTCTCTTCCGGAATACGCGTCGACGAGGTGAAACTTTACATGGAAAACAAATACTTAAGGCGTTTATGGGTCAGCTCAAGTAGCGTTGCTACTTTTATTTGATTTTTACCAATTGCGGTAGCCATTTTGTGGATAAAATTTTCATATTAAAATCGTACTTTTTGAGATGTCCTTTTTTGGAAATCGGACAAATCAATCACGCAATGTGACATTCATCCTCAAATTTTGCACCAACTACGAGTATAAAATTGTCGTAAAGGTGGGAGCAGACTCTACTAGAATGCAGCTTTTGTATCGTTTTAAACAAATCAAAACTCAATGAATGTTAAAGTCGTTAACATTCAAAGTGATCATTTCCTTGTTACAATTAACTATTAATTCACTTAACAACTAACGAACCATGTAATTAAATATTAGTTAGTTTAGTTCCCTTAGACATTAACATTAATATTGAAGTTGTGTTTAAAAGCTGCACTACATTGTACACTACGAATTACTTTAATAAGGAACCGCATTTGTACAGTTTTGTACAAAATAAACCTTTAAGATGAATTTTAAAAGTTGGCAGAGTTTTGCATTAAGGACAGTTCTGTCAATAATAAAAGTAGAGCAGTGTTAACTGTCATCAACAGCTGTTCAAAATGCCGGAAAATAACAAAACTCAATTTTTAAATCCGAAGTGTTGAATGAAGAGAAAGTAGTAGGAAACAACTGTGAAAAGTATAAACTTAATACGGTTCCGAGAAAGATTACGCTTCAAATGCGTCGATTTCCACAGACAAAAGGCCGCAAGGGATAGCTTAGCGCGCCGCACAGTGAGTTCAGTGGTATTTAAATTGGCGATTAACTCAGGAAAGCCGTAGATTTAAAGTATTATTTAAGAGCATTTTAGAAAAACTAAATTTAACAAAACTTTACTTCTTGAACATTATTGACAATTTTCACTGGAACTTAAAAATAAAATACGATAAGTTAGTAAATTAAATTGAAAATTTGAGCGTGGTTAATGTGATTTTTGAAATTAAAATATGTTTTTTAAAAAAAAATAAAAAATGAATATTAAGTAATTTATGTTTTAGGCATAAGTTCATTTCCTTTATTCTTTCTATTCAGAAAGAAAATTTATTTAATATGATAAATTTTATTACAGTAAAAGTTAAAATTTTATTAGATAACGAGCAGAGTGGAATGTTGATAATGTTGTGTATTGGCATAGAAGATGCATTCCATTCTGCTAGTTGCCTAATAAAATTTTAACTTTTACTGTATTCAATGTTATCATATCAAATAAATTTTCTTTCTGAATAGAAAGCATACAGAAAGCGAACTTATGCTTAAAAACTAAATTACTTAATATTAATAATTGTAGTTTGACAAAGTTAAGTCAAACAATATATGTAGTCCAACAATTTTGAACTACAAATATAACAAAATTTACCAAAAATCGCAATTCAGAAAAAAAAACTGGAAATGCACCAAAAAATTTCGAAATTGCCAAAATTTCGAAATTCACAATAAACGAACTGGAAAAAAATTTATTACTGAAAAATCAATATTTAATAAAAAACCAAAAACATCACAAAATCCAAAATTCCCAGATTTTCGAAATTCACAAAAACTTTAATTTAACCAAAATTTTGCAAATTCACTAAAAAGCAGAAATTTAAGAAAAAAATTATGAATTTCACTAAAAACCTAATTCCGCTATTACCTACAGTTTACAAAAAAATTCAAGAATTTATCAAAAATTTATAAGCATTCAGTGACAAGCAAAACACACCAATCAAAAATACTTATATTAAGGCGAAAGGAGAGTTTAAATGTAAAATAATACACTATTGGTCTGTGTTATTTGTACTTTAAGCTTTAATTAAAAAATCGTTAACCATTTTCAAGTTAATTTCGTGCTCGTGAGCGAAATTCAAACTCGTGATCTCAATTTAGCATGAACATATGTAAAAAATTCTATCCGTTGCGAATAAACCAGAATAATTTTTTAATTTATGGACTTTTCTTAACCTCTTATTGATTCCATATATTAAATTTTTTAAGCTTGAAGGTCTTTTATAAAAATCTTTTAGTTTTATCAATATTTCGCTAGTCCATTGTGTAGCATCCTCAATAAATAAAATATTCTTTATAACAACAAACTAATACCAACTACAGTTGTGGAATTTAAATTAATCGCCAGTTTTGAAGGATTTCGCCCCTCTGTGCGTTGTCTTTCAAAATCATGTCCATTTACAGCTTGTTGGAAATTAAAAAAAAAAATACCCTTTAGAAATAAATGTAAAACTTACCGCCTCAAATTTGGTTAAGAAGCTATGATAAAATTATTGGCTAAAAATTATAATTTTTCTTTATGACGATGGCTCAACGACGACAATAGAGGGGTTAGATTTGTCGATGTGTCGTAATATAACATTACTTATTAGGTACGTGAAAAGTAAAGAGATTTAAAAAAAACTACATTTCATATTTGCAAGTATTGTTCGGAATCATACCAATGCCGTAATTCAATATTTCGATTCGCAAACATAATGCTAAAATTCTGGGGGGTGGCTTGTTAGGAACGTATCGAAAGGTTGTAAGCAAAAAGAAACAAAACAGTCCTTGAAGAACACATTAAAAGATACTTTCAGTTTATAATTAATAAATTATATGACCTGCTTAACAAATTTTTTAGATAATTTTCAATAATCGTGGATGCACCCACTTATTAATTAATTCGTGTTATTATTATTATTATTTCTACTACAAAAAGACGTTAAAAAAACTATATTGTCTAATTTTAAATTTCGCCTTATACAACTAATCTTATTTAAAAATACAATTAAAAAAGTCTTATTTAAAGCAATTTTTATTACAAAAATTATTTAAAAAATTCTTTTTAAATTTGGCTTCAGGTCTTCTTCTTCATTAATAAAAATTAAATATAAACAAAAGTTTTTATTTTCCAATATTTCGGTTAAATTCTCTAAACATTATTAAGGAATCTTAAAACATAATTTTGTATTAATACAAGCTAAAATGTCTTTGTACAGGGTGTCCGCCGGGAAGGTATACTACTTTGTTTGTTTATAATTTGTGAGTAAATGAAAGAGAATGAAAGAGACCGTGTATTGATAAATCTTTTATTTGTATGAAACCCATTATCAGATAAATGTCCGCCTCTGTTAGCCTTACAAATTCGAGCCCTTTTGAACACATTTTTTATTACATTCTCACACATTTCACGCGGCATTTCATTAATTTCATCACGAATATTTTGTTTGAGTTTGCAGCGTTTCTGATTTCTCCACAAAAAGAAGTCCGGAGCAGTCAAATCAGGCGACCGTGGAGGCCAATCAACATCACCATTCCTTGAAATAAATTGTTGTGGAAAGATGTGTCGCAGTAATTCCATTGTAATCCTGGCTGTATGCGATGTGGCACCGTCTTGTTGAAACCACATGTTAGTCAAGCCCAAAGCATGCAGTTGTGACGTTAAAAAGCTCTCAATCATATCACGATATCGCTCCCCATTGACAGTTACCGTTACGCCGTTTCAGTTTTAAAGAAGTAAGGTCCAATGATTCCTCCTGACCAAATTGCACATCAGACTGTCACTTTTAATGGATGCAAAGGGGACTGATGAATAATTTGAGGGTTTTCCATTGCCCAGAACCGACTATTCTGTTTATTCACATATCCATTCAAATGAAAATGTGCCTCGTCACTCATTATGATTTTTTCATGAAAATCGGGGTTATCATGGGCGAGCTGTAGGATCCTATTGGCATATGTACGGCAGCGTAAATGGTCTTTTGGAAGAAACTCTTAAATGGAAACAAATGCAAATCTTTGTGCAAAATTGTGGCCAAAGTTGTTCTTTGAAGACCAAACTCCTGAGCACGGTGTCGAATTGAGGTTGATGGATTGTTTTGAACACTTTCTTGAACAGCAGTAATGTTTTCAGTCGATCTTGCAGTACGTTGTGGTCCATGCTTGGGCCTATCAGCTACAGTCGCTCTTTCTTCGAAATCATTCAATACACGATAAATCGTGCGTCTTGTCGGCATGTTGCTTCTCCCAAAAGTTTGACGGTAACTTTCTGATCGTCACAGTAATCGATGATTGATTTTGATAAAATGTTTTAACGATGAAAACACGTTGGTTTACCGAATATTTTTCCATAATAAATTTGTCACGTCTCTACTTCACGATTACCAAATATGAACTGTCAAGACTAATATTTACCAAAACGGCGGCAAAACAAAGTAGTATGTATACCTTCCCGGTGGACACCTTGTATGTTATTCAACAATACATTACATACATAATTTAAAAATAGTTTATAAAAAAGTTATTTTTATTAAAAATATAAACCATTTTAATCGGTGTTCACTTTTGTTAAATTGAATTTAGTAAAACAATAATTTGCCATCCTTCTATATCCAATTGAAAATGTTAGCTTCCTTACTTAAACGACTCGCAGTGTAGTTATAAAGAAACAAATATTATTAACTGTTTGTTTCATAAATCAGACTACCTTGTTGTGGCTCAAAGCTTACATAATTTTGTATAATATGAATCCTTACTATATGTGTGTGTGTGCGTCTGCGTGTGTGCATGCGTTGTGTGCATGTGTGTGTTATTATAATTGACATACAATTACACTAATGGGACACAAATGGCAAATTAATTAGTTTCAGGCCATGCCATGGTCATTTATTTAAAACAATTACATGCCAAAAAGAACAACTGAAACAACCAACAACTAACAGCTACAACAACAAAACATATGCAAACAAGATACAAAATGGTAAAACAACAAACAAGCCCATTCATCCACACATTCATTCAGTCAGTTCAGTTTGGCTACAAGTATTTCATATTGCAAGGCTCAAAATACGGGTAACATACTATTGTTTTATCCCAAAATATGCACAACAATAACATGTACTCGCTCTCGTATCCAAGGCTGTGCATTATTATTAATAAAAGCCAGCTAAGAACAATAACGACATTGTTTTGTCATCAAAAACCAATATATATTGTAATACAAAATTTACAATCTTTTGAAAAAAGCCGACATAAAGCAGAAATAGTAGGAACAAAAAATGAGACCCCAAAATTGTATGAATGAGATACAAAGGTTGATAGTTTGCAAGAAATGAAAATACACACACACACATGATCGTTAATTGAAAAACTTGATAACTTTCGATAATTTAAAAATATTTTGTTGCAAATTTCTTGGTTTTAAATTTCTTTACATGAAAAGAAAATTGTTAATTTGACATTTGCTCCACGTGATCGATTGATGAGCAAGAAATTTCTATAGTGGAAGATATCCCTGATTTTAAATAAGTAGTTAATTAGAGGATTTGAAAATCAATTCATACACCTGAAACGTTCGTTCCAGCTTCAAAAAATTTGCATTTGAAGCGTAGAAATTTCAAGACGCACTTCTCCTGATATTCAACACTCTCAGTCATATACATGTGATAACTTAAAACTTTTGCAGGAAAATGTGGGACAATTACGGGTGGCTTAATATCTTACGTCAGAGATATTTTCTTTATCTCGAATTACTTCGAAATTCGTATAAATATTTTCACGATTTGCAAAGTTTGGTAATCCTGAATTGAAGGCTCAATGTAGACAGAAATTCCGTTTCTAGAAATTGAGATTTTAGTGATCTATTTATAACTTGACATTTCTAACTTAAGATAAAACGTAGTTGGCAGTAATTATTACTAGTGATTATTCATAAATATACGTTGTTAAGAATATAAAACTTGAGGGCCTAATTAGTGTGTGTTTGCTGTCTAATCGGCAATACTTCCCCTGTTAGCAGCAAATGTGTTGAAAGTCCAGTTATTAAAACACTTCTCTTAGTATAAAAGAACTAGTATTAAACATTAAACAGAACATAATTCAATATAAAAAATGCTGTAAAAAGTTTACTTCAAGAGGTCAAAATCGTGATTTCCACAGTTTATAGTCGTATAAAATATTTGCAAAATAATAGCATAAAAAATTAAAATATGATGGAGTTGTTTCATATTTTACAAATAACTAAAATATTAACACATTAATGAAATCTATTGAAGACAAATGGTTCGAATAATGTTTAAAATACAAAAGTTCAATGTACGAGGAGTGTGTGTTAATTAGTTAAAAAATTAAATATTAAAATAAATTAACCATGAATTTAAAATGAACTGGTCGTGTGCTCTGCGAACGATAACAAGATCAAAGTAACAGAGAACATTGTTCTCGAAGATCAACATGTAAGAATCAAATAGCAGTCCATTTTGGTGTACCGTTTCAATTAATGAGAAAGGCGTGGTTTCTTCACTACCACGATATATTTGCTAACACATTTCTTCTCACACGCACTTAACCAACCAAAAACAACGTTCCGTATGAAACTTGTTATGACTCCTTAGGACTTTCTCCTGTTTTTAATACGCAAATTAGCACTTCAAGGTAAGCAATTTAAATAAATCAAAATTTACATAAATTGAAGAAACAGTTTTTCTCCTCCTTTTTGTTTCTTTATGCCGGCTACATACGAAGAAACATTAGAGTATAGAAGTTTTAGAAACCTAGTTAAATTTTTTGATACAGACGATTCAACCACATAGGAAACCAGAAATGAAACATGAGTTCTATGGAAGTATCACACATAAGTAGACAAATATACGTGGAAGAAAAGCAAATGATCTTAGTAATCTGCGAAAATGTTCATCACAGCACGACTTCTTTCGACGAACTAAACTATCAAAAACAGTAAACATCGATACAGGAACACAAAAATATATACAAATCGTCATATTTTGGGAACCAAAAAAGGAACATGAATTTCAACAAGAAATATAGCTATAGACGACGTAAGCATGCCCATGTTTCCTCTAATGTTCCTTCGTGTGTAGCCAGTATTACACTGGCTCTTGGATTCTTGCTGAATTTTAAAACTTTACACATATCACACCTAAAAAGAAAAGAGCTAGATTTGACTATTTATAAGAAATTAATTATACGCTTACCTCTCAAAATGTGGAAGTTTTTAATCAATTTCATTTGTCAACTCAAATATAATATAAAGGTACTTTTAGTAATAAAAGAATTCAAATATGGTTAAACTTGCAACGGACATATGTAAAATAAATGTTTTATTTAACTGTCGCGCAAGATGTTACAGGCCTTTAAAAAAAGTTACAAATTGCAAGTTTGGTCGATGAACGGTAACCCTGCTATCACCGAAATGGAAAATGTACCGCAACTTAGAATAATCCGGAGTAAATATTAAAACAGTCGATTTCCCGTGCATAAGGAGCTCTGTGTAGGTGGACATCTGTTTCTCCATTACTCGTAGGAATTTTATGAATTCTCTAAAAAAAACTTCAGTTGTGATTGCCCAAGCTAGTAATCCGGAGAAGATGGACAAGAATGCGAGGGGTGGACGAATATCTATGGGTCCGTGAGGTTGATTTACTCCTGAGGAAGAGACTAAGACGCTAGCGCACGTTATGCATGAGTGTTCAGCACGGGCAGACACTTGTTAAATGTGAATGTCATGGGGTATCTAAATCTAAGACAAATGCTAATAATTACTAAAGGTTCCCTCCCTGATGAGGAAGACGGTCAATAGTTACCAGTCGACAGTCTGAAATCACTACAGTCAAGAGTAAAGGCTAGTGTTAGCACGAGACACAATAAAAGTAAGGTAGTCGTTAATTACAAATAAGTGCCTAAAATCAATTCGATGCAAGAAGGGTATCGAAAATGGACCCATAAATTAAGCGGTATGCTTCGATATCTACCCTACATTAATATATAAGTATAAGGAAAAATTGGTAGGAAAACTTAGAATTGGAGTCAAGAAATTTCTAAAACCGCGAGAAAACCATAATCATGTGGCATAAATTTTGCTTAGCTGCAGCCTACATGAGGGGAAATTATTGTTGTGATCACGTGAGTTAATGCATGAACAAGCATGATTTATGCTAATTACGTGGGGAGTTCACAATATCCCTGGCTTAGACACTTAAGTCTGCTTGTTCGTGCTATGTTAGTGATTCGTCTAAATCACCTACTGCTTAGTCCTTCGCACATATTTAACATAAGATTCGTTTATTTCGGTTTTAAAAACTTTTGCAAATATGTTATTTTATTATATTGTAAAACGTAAAAGACCAAAAAATATTCCTGCGTTTTAATGAGATGTACAAACTTTTTAAAAGCTTTTGCCACCGATTACTTTCAAACACCTGCATTTAGTTTTTGTTTTCATAATTGGCCTTTTTTTACTATCCCATATAAATTCGCACTTCAAAGTCATAAACGAAGATGCCAAAGCCGAAAAAAATAAATAAATAAAAAATTAATAGCGGCGTCATAAAACAACCAAAATAATATTGTAAATGACATAAAAAATGGTTTTTCAAGACTGTGTTGTCTCCCTTTGAAATTGTTCATTAAATCTTTTAACAGCATGTTGTCCTAATCGTAACATTATCAATAATCTCTGAGGCAATTCGTGTAGTAGAGGACTGAAGATGTATGCAGGTACGTTTAAGCCTACAATTGTTGTCTTTGCTTTTATGTTTGTGAACTCATTTCAAAGTCGTTATTTTAAATTTGCCTTAATTAAGAATGTTGTGCAATAATTGGTTCTTTTAAACTTTATTTGTTTTAAAGAGTCAAAACTTTTTTAAATGAAACAAGAACAACAAGATGGCAGGGCAGGCGAGATTATTAAAGTCCCTGACTGCCTTAACTTAAAATTTTGTTTTTTATGACTGTCTTAAAATGTTTTCCTCGTTTTGCGGGCTAGGTACGTGGCATTTGATTGCGTTTCCAGATCGGCTAACAGTTTTAGCATTTCATAACAAATGATTAAAATATTTTTAATTTCTTGGAAATGATTTTAAAAATTAAGCGTTAAGTTAAGTATGTGCAATAAAAATTTGGTTGCAGGCCCAAAATTACTGAGAAAGACTTTATCTTTCACAAAATTAAGCTTGCCTTATTAGGTGCATAATTTTGCCTACGTTTTTTTGCCACTAAATTCAAAGGTTTATTGTAAAACCCTACATAAAGGGGGTTTCGGTAAGCGAAGGTTGCTGTATTGGCTGCGTTTATCAAATGTGTTGTGTGTGGTTTAGTCCCTAGGATGGAATTTATCCTCAGAACAATGAAATACAGCGACTGGATTGAGGGTAAACCCATTAAAACGGAACTTGTGTTATTTACTAGCAGATACAAGATCCCAAACTTGAGGCTAACTAAAATGAACGGGATTGAACTTCATACATCAGGTAGCGCGAAATAGTTAGGCGTAATTCTGAATAGTAACCTATTCTGGAAATCCAACACAGATGCTAGAGTAACTAAGATAATATCAGCTATCTATCTATATGCAACAAGCCTAAGGGAACATCATGGGGAATTAATAGCCATGCTGGATTGGTTACCGGTAGATCTACTGGGCAAAAAGCTATCACTAAATACAGCGGTTCAATTAATAACTACCAATGAGTGGAACCATGCACTATAAGAACATTACAGTATCGTTGAGTCCAGATTTAAACTTCACAGCATCATAGACTTCACCACTCTGAAGCCCTGCTTCTCTAGGGACTTTGACTTCTCAACCTCGGAAAAGCCTAGAGGGCACGAAACCCTATTCAGACCCTTTAGACATATACACGGTGATTGTAGCGCCCTACAAGCTGAAATATCAGGGATATTAAAAACGATGAATTGACTGTGGTTGTAAAGAATATTCGACAGGAATATTCGGATTTGCACCAACAGCCGCTGAAAATTAGGTCCTTGAATTAGGTACGTGCAGATGGGACAAATGAGGGCAATTGCATGACCGATAAGCCGATGAACTCTCTGACATTCCCCTCTCGGGTTATAATAGTAAGAAGCAAATTAATAAACTATATGTCAAATGGCTTAGACCAGGTGATATATAAATTGGTCCAGTTTAGACCAAATCTAGAAATCTGTTATGATTTCAGAAGGCGTGGCAACGATTACCGGACATTGCAGATTCGGTAATTACGCGAATGGGTTTGCCTGTAAATGACTACTGTAGAACTCATGTCCTAACGAGGAGGAAGAGTAGACAAACATTATTCTCCTATGCCTCTATCCTGCGTTAGAGGGCCTGCGTCAAACTCATCTTGAGCGGAGTACCTTTGCTAGCCTCACACGCTATATCGGAGGTCGGAATACAGGAATTATATTCCTTCATAAGGAGCGCCAACTAGTTTGGTAATGGCTCAACAGGGGCACAAATATAGTGACCACTCAACCCCTAATCTCTATACTAACCACTAGCCTTCGAATCTACACTTTATTTTGTTGTTACTTTCCTTTAATCATTTTTACATTCCTTTCTTCTTCTCATTCTCATCATGTAACACAAAGGGGGAATATCGCCGTTTGCGATTAACGTACAAAACAACTCGAACATTGTCATGCAAAAAAACTCGAGCTACCTGTCGAAGTTCGCATCACAACTTCTGGCTGCAGCCGTATAAGATTCCACTAGCTCTGGAGTTCAAAGTTAATGAGCACAGATAGCGTCGTTTGTGTAATTCCCGTCATATTGAGCTATTTTAACAAGCAAAATTATCGTATAAGGAATATCGCTAACCTACAAGAGGTTATCAAGTGTCAACACCATACTGAACACTATAGACCTGGACAATGACTTTTCTATCCGTCTGTGTCCATAATCCGATGAAATTCGACCTCTCGGTTACTAATAGCTCAACTTCGACCCTCCCTGATTGGAAACTCCCTTATTAATTATTGTCTACCACCAAATACTACTTTATCACATCTTCCCCGTTAAGCCATTTTTTAAGCGATTTAGGTCTCATGCCACTGTTGGAAGCAAGTGATCGTCAGACGGAACATTATATTGAACCTACATTAGGTAGGTTAAGATTTTCCATTGTTTCTTGATTTGTTTAAATCATTTCTGTTTTTTTTATGAGTTTAATTTAAATAAAAAGCTATACAATTTTTTGCGCTTTTTTTTCCAAAAAATTACTTTTTTGTGCAATTTTTTTTTTTAATGGGCTTTTTGTGCAACTCTTTTAATTCTTTTATTTTGTTGTCATACTTCCCTTCAAACATAAAAGCACTTTTCCATACCGATCGTTTTATTTTATAGTTTTTTATGATTAAAGTTATACATTCACATTAAGTGTCAGAAACGTGACTTGATAATGATGTCCATTTAACGAACCAATCATTATGGCAATATTTCATTAAATAAATTTTAAATTAATTGCCATAAACTATAAAGTTTAAAGTTACTTAAAGTTTTTTTTTTTAATTTAGTACAAGAAAAAGACAAGCAAGTTTTTAAAATGTGTTTTAAAATTTTACTACAAGTATGTCTACAAGAAAAAGTGCTTTTATTATTGAAGCTCTTATTCATAATGAATTAAATTAAAACAATAATTTAAGTAATTGAAGTAATTTAAGAAGAAAACAAGAAAAGTGCTATAATAACCAGGTGACTGACGAATAGGTCTTAGCAAAATGACAATCTGCAAAAGATAATTCTCATTGTTACAATTTACAGTGGGTACTCAAGAATTCGACGAATTTTGCGCCGTAACTTTGGCCTGCATCCATACAAGACACAACCGGCGCTGAAGTTTAAACGTAATGACAATAGACAATGCCGCACACTGACTTCGATAGCCTCCAAAGTGGGGGCATATTAATTTTTCACAATTAAGTTTGTGTTAGTAAAACTGGGTATCGGGTAAAAGTTTATCAAATGAAACATCACTATCACTTACACTCCTTGTAGTAGGTGGCACATTTTCTCTGCAGTATACGTGTAAAGTAGGTAATTTGTTCGCAAAAAGTGTAAAAACATAAAAATTTTAATAATTAAAATCAAATATATTTTTCCTCAAACATTTAAAAGCTGAATCAACTCCATCAACTTCAGGTAATTTAGTCCACGATTCAAGAATTTTTATTTTGGATTATTTTTTGTGAAATTATTTTTGTTTAATTGAGTAACGAAACTGTATGAAGTGAAATATTTCTTTTTTAAATTTTGAAAACTTCTATTTTTCTACTAATTAAGGTGAAAACTTAAAAAGATATAAAAAAAAGTTCTAAGATTATTTCCTGAGTTAAGGGCCACATTTTAGATGAATCAATCCAATGTGGGCTATTCATTTGCTTAGTGGCGTCCAGAGCATTTGAAAAAGAACCATATTTTCGGGCGAAAAATTACCTTTAGCAATAAGCCGACGCCAAGACAGATGGCAACGTATCAACAAATCTTTACTGCTTCGCATCGATTATGAACCAGCAAAAGCATTGGTCCGTACTTCTTCGGCATCAGCGTTGGTCAGGCAATTATTTCCAACAGCGAGCGCTACAGATTAATGATAACCAATTTGCTTTAGCTCTTGGTGGACATGTGCTTTCAGCAGTAGAAAGTCCTCTGCCACAATGAATATTCATGAGGTAGAGTAATTGGACAACGATGTATGACATCCACACATAATGGCATACGTGCGTCATTTTAATAAAATAACCCACAAGCGGCTTGCCTTGTTCTAAAATTGACCTTCATTCTTAAAAATCTCTTTATTGGTAATATGCCATGTACACAAAACGTTGGTACCTACACTGTTAATACAGCGGTATATGGCAGATAAGGTAAATACCTAAAGTCAACTATTTGGCCGGAATCAAATTTTTCTGCACCATCACTAAGGGGATGACTCCTACTTGTGTTATGCATTGTGTCGAAACTAGGAAAAATGGTTTTGAGAATATAGATGTTGCGAAATATGTTTATGGAAATTTTACTTTATTTAAAATAACATGAGTGACAAAAGATTTGGTTACCCTAGGGACGCTATTGATCTCCATCAGATTACTGTTTACACCTTTGAATAGCTCTAAATTCCGTTCCAAGGAGCATGCACATACATGCATGAGATTTGCATTCCATCGAACTGAAGCAGAACAACAGTTCCCGATTCCTTAATACTCATAAAAGAAGAAACAATTGAAATCATGTTGCTCTACCACTTAATCAGCATATCTACGGTGTTGCGAATGGTCAGCCGGCTTTAATTGTTGTGTGATTTGGACTTTATATGGATGGCGGTGCAAGCCAAAATGCAAAATACGTCATAATAAACCGTAAGATACGCCCGATTGCTAAGAAGGCAGTGAAATCGCCAAATTCGGATTATCCGCCACACTTTCGCTAACAGAATCGATATTTTCGGCAGTGCGCATATTGCACAGGCCTGACCACACCTGTAATGCTTCCAATATCTTAAAATTTCATTATAATCTTGTCAATCCTTGCACAATAGGAAGCTTATGACGACCCTAATCACACCATAATCACAGGGTAACCAGAGGCGAAGACTTTGACACATAAAAAATAAAAAACTCAGTTTTTTTACTATGGGTTCTGTTAGAAAGAGACAAATAGAGCATTTTGTGACGAAATACAGGAAAATAAACAAAACAAAAATATAATGTGAATAAGTGCAAATTTCAAAAAGTAAAATAAAAATATTGTTAATAAGTTTCATTTTTTGTTTTGATATAAAAAATTATATTAAACAAATTTAAAATGTGTTTAAGTGCATAACATACCCTTATACTTACCAAAAAATGTGTTTTAATAGCACCAAAAATAAACACGGCAAGAAAATCAAAATAAAAACAAAAATCTTAAAACAAAACTAAGGCTCTGAGGGAAAGAGACGGATAGAGAAAAAGATCACTATACTGTCGTTTCACCTCTGTTTACTACTTTGTGCCGTAATGCTCGAAAAGTGACTAGTTTTGAACCATCACCAAATAATTGACAGTGCAGATGGCAGATATTTTTCAGCTGACAGTCTTGCCAGACCGGCGGTTTTGAAAGCACTAAATGGATAACCTGTTACAACACTAGAATACTAAAACTGAAAAAAATGTTTTAATTACAAAAAATTTCATTAAATGCTGTATGATTTCTTACGAACTTTGCCGCTTTGTATTTTTCATAAAAACTTAAAAGAAACAAAAACAATAATATAATGTAACGAGAATTTTCTATTTGATCTTTGTTAGAACTTTAACGTTGTTGTTTCAACTTCTTTAACAACTCATTTTGTTTGAAGAATTTCAAGCTAAAAAAATTTTTATTTTAAGCAACCAGCGAAATGCTAGTAGAGACTAGCATGTCCCCGAATAGATAAAAAAAATAAATTGAGATGAAATTAGCAAAAGAATTTTTTAAATAATAAAAAAAGTCCCATAAACTATTTCATTAATAATATTTTCCTTTTAAGAATTTTTTATATTAAAAGAAAAATATTTTATATTTTATTCAATGCAATAAAAATATACTTTTTATGCAACTTAGCAAAAAATAAAAAAAAATTTTAGAACCTAAATGTCTAACGCAGCAGGGTGTGGCGCCGATAAGGCAAAATTTGTTTGTCTTCTTTTTTCTCAAATTTGTATTGGCAGAAATCGAAACACCTGACTATTTTTGAAAGCATATGCACTTTAAATAAAAAAACATAAAGAAAAGCAAAAAGAACATTTCAAAAGCTCTCAATAACAATTTAGTGTCTTCTCTGGCTGTTTTACTGCAAAAATGACATGAGATTCTTTTCAATAAAAATTTCTTTCCTGATTTTTAGCGTGTCCATTGTGCGTTTTTAGGCTGGTTCTCTAACATTTTTAGGGTGTTATTTATTAACAAAATACACACATATCAAAAAAGGAAATGACGATGAAGCGCATTTTTTTTTGCTTTAATAACACGCAAAAGCTTTTAAATATTGACTTTTTTGTAGGCAAGATTTTTAAAATGGATTAAAAATTAATTTATTTTTTGCTTTTTGTGGCTGCAAGCAGCAAATATTAAATGTGTAAATAATCTTTTGCTAAAAGTGTTGAATATTATATTCGTGTTTTTTTTCGTTTTTCTTAATTTCTTTTCTGGTTAGTGTCGGTTCTTGGTGCAATTCAAGAGAACATATCGTTTTTTGGGAAAAGGGTGTTAATGTACAAACGCTTTATCTTGACACGTAATATTATTAAATAAAAAATATTTTGCTGAAAAAAAAGGATTAAAAAAATTTGGTATAAATCGTGAGGTTTGCAAAGGTGTTCAAAAACATTTTAAGATAAGGATGTTGGGAAAAATTAATTATTGCAAGATTTGTTTGTCGTGACAAGATTTTTGGGCGTTTGAAAACTTGATTTAATTTTGAAAGGAAATGAAAGATTTTTTATCTGTTGTAACATTTAAGCAGCTATAAAGCGAACAGGTGAAAAGTATTGAGTAGATCGCGAGTGAGAATTTCCTTATAAAGAGGATACAATAGCTTGCCTATATACACGCAAAGAAAAAATATGGTTGCCACATGATCACGATAACTATGTTATGTTCTTTACAACATTATATTGTTGTGGAAACATATAATGGTTATTTGTGAAAATTTTAAACATTCTTTCCTTTGCAATATACAAGTTATTGTTTACTCCACAAAAATTTCAAAATGGTTGTGTTGCACAATATAATTTTTCAAATTTCAACTACAAACATTTTAATTATAGAAAATGAAAATGGCTGATGAATTTTGCTACATTAAAAAACTGGAATAACTTTTTTTGGAATGCATGGAATTTATTCGATCTTTTTTCATTTGAAAGGTCATTGAATTGTTAATGCAGGTGCGGCATCTTAGCAATGAGTTGTTCATTACTGCTTCCTCATCACGGAGTCTCTTGTAATTGCTAGCATTTGTCTAAGGCTCAGGTCTACCATGGCATTCATATTTAACAAGTGTCTGCCCGTGGTCCTAAGCCTTATGATAGCCAGTGCTGGAAATTTACACCGTTGACTGACCTATTAACCGGTTGCGAGTATTTCTTGTCCATCTCTTCAGAATTCTTCCATTGGCTAATACACACCGGAAATTCTTTAGAGATTAACCTCTGCGTCTCTTGCGAGGCTTCATTGTCTACCTTTTTCGGAATCTGACGGTCCAAAGCCTAAGACGTACCTTCAGAAATTGAGCCGTTCACTATCTTGTGCATCTGTTCCGGATTCCCCCCTTGGCCATTTATTTTCTATAACATTTTCGTATAATTTCCCCTGATATCTTTGACTCGCTTCCAAAATTACTTTCTTGTCGTATTATCTTGAGAAATTTGTAGGCGAGTGGCAACCAACGCTACTGTATTTCTATTTAATGGGTTCACTCATAGCCGTTAAATGGAAAATTGCTAACATTTCGACCGATTTGTGTGACAAAGTGGCGGGCAATTATCTTTAAAGAATCGCTACAAAAGCAATCGCGTTGATGACATGAACCAGAGTTCCATAGTTCCTGAAGCAAAGTTTAGCTCAAAAGCTTAACTATTTCATTTGATCGTTAATGAAATGAAATTTAATTAAAACTAAAATAGGAATATTGAAGCCTTTCGAACATATGTTACGACTTATAGTCGAACGATCAACTTCATTATCTGATTTTGTCTACTTTTTTCAGAAAACAAGTAAACATTTCATTGCACCCAAAATGCTGCATGTTGCAGACATTTGCACGATAATGCTGTGAACAAGATACAGCACGTTAGCACATGCTCTGACTTTGTCTTAATTATATTGATGGATTTTTGATCATACTGAATTTCTTGTAAAGACGGTGTCCACCAAACCACAAACAACTTCTTTTGCAGAGTTATTGTCAAATAAAATTTCACTCGAGAAAATGTCTAAAATTCTTTCCATTTTATTTTTTCATATCGCACCATATATGGTCACACTGAGTAGGTTGTATAATTTTGTTTAAATTGTTTACTCGAAACAACAACTGCAACATCATAAAAGAACTACAATGAAACGAATGAACACAAAATAAATGATCATCTATAGAATTCTATAAAAACGATTCCTATTACAATGGCGCCTAAAAGTCTGACGAACACCTGCATCATTTTATTTAACAACTGAAAGCATACAGAGTTCTCACTAAACAAACATGCAACACAGACAACGTACTACGCAGCAAATTCAGAATAATAAAAACTTTTTTTAAAGCAACAGGCAACTGCCAACATCAGCCCACTATGGCGCTGTAG
Source organism: Phania funesta (assembly GCA_963932375.1). Classification (NCBI taxonomy): domain Eukaryota; kingdom Metazoa; phylum Arthropoda; class Insecta; order Diptera; family Tachinidae; genus Phania; species Phania funesta. Next base: position 62,175,366 of record OZ010656.1, on the reverse strand, counting down.
AAGGCAAAAAAAAAAAAATAAGCAGCCAAAGAGGTTCTTCTTACTTCTTCCACTACTGCCTACTAAAATGTGGATTCTTGTGTCTTTTCTGTTTTTTTTTATATTCATTTATTTAAAGAAGTAGAAAGAGTAAAACGTGATTACGTTTAATCGCAGTTGTTTTGTATTCTAAACAATTCTTCTCCTTCCTTTAACGTTTCCAGTGTTTGGCTGCGGCATAAAAATATAACGAGTACCACACCATCATCAACACATTATAAACTTTTAAATTGTCTGTCTATAAGTTTTGCTGCAATTGAACGTACAAGTAAGTGCCACAAATACAATTTTTACTCTACAGCAACTCCTCATTGACTTGCCAGACTTGCCAGGTTTCTAGATGAGCAGGAATGAAAGCAGAAGCGTAGGTTCAAGAAAATCACCAGTTCATAAAAAGTATCGTAACTTTATATGTTTGGATATATATGTTTGGAACGTTTTTCCGTCATCCCTTGACACTGAAGATGGCAACTAGCCGAAACCGGTTTGTCTCCAAACCAAAATTGACAAGGGATGACGGAAAATCGTTCCAAACATATATATCAGAGCACCCTGTCGGAAAAACAAATCAACAAGCTATCGTAACTTTATCATAAACTTATACTCTCAAATCAATTACCATGTATTTGGTGACTACTTGGAGACTACTTTTCTAAAAAAAAAAAAAAAAAAAAAAAAACATAGCACCGCCATAGAAATAAAAACATTTCAGCAGGAGTAAGCCACGATTCAGTTTAAGCACCACTACCTTTGAATATAATATACAACACTATGCCTTCGAGCTTGGTCTACCTAATATAATATTTGAAGTCACCACTATTAGAGCTAAAGGGTACCATTCGACTCATAAGTTCTTGCGATAGCCGGATTAGAAGTTGCAGATGACAAAACTGAAGAAGCGCTAATTAAAATCCGCAGGGAGAACGAACGAACTGCTTCTGTCTACTATCGTTCGTCAGTGGACTACTCTAAAATACGAAACAAGCTTATTAACGGGGTTTGTGTTTGACAGTCAATAAAATCAGGCTACCTCATGAATTTGGAAAAAAAAATGTGAAAAAAGAATTTCGTATGGTAATAAAATATTTTTTTCTTCGAAGCTTTGCACAGACTTGTTCAATAATATGGGAATTTTGCGCCATAAATTTTAATGGTTAAAAAGTGGTTTAATTAAGAACGCGTGTCCAAAATAGAAAGCCATGCCGGAAATCAATGTGACCCGTATTACAATTTGGCAAGAAAGGTCAACGGATCAGTTTTCTAAAAATGGAAAAATCTAGACTGTCATAGGAGAAATATTATTATTATGCCTGAATATGCGCTTGGTTACGTGCAGGAAAATGCAAACACCAACCAACACCAGCATTGTAATACTTAGTAACACTGTCACGGGATGAGTGGTTAAAATATAGAGAAATCCACCCCGATATATATGCATATGTGTAGGCAATGCCCAAGATTGTGTAAAATATCCTTTATTTCAAAATTTATATATTGAAAATTTTCCAACAGATAAGAAAGATATGTATATTTGTCTTGGCTGAATCTAACATGTTTTTCTCCCTTATAAATTCTGGAAACGGCTCGTGATCGACATATAGGTTCGTAAGCTGTTGTAGCTCTTGGAAAAATAGTTTAAATATAAAGCAGATAAACATTGGTAAATAGACTCACCTTCCTATAAGCATAAGGGTGCTATGGCTTAAGTAGTTAGGGCCTTGACTTTTGAGAATTCGATGGGTTTAGATGCCTGGGTTCGTATCCCAGCAGCTACCAATCAATAACCGTCAATTTTTCTGATTGCACTAGCTTCTATTCATACTAGTATATGCCACAGCGCCCTCCTTCGTCGGTACCCTATATCACTAATCGGCGGCGATGTAAAATAATAATAAAAAACAAGAGGCGCTGCATACTGTTACTCTCCTTTTCCACCTTAAAGGGTCCAAAGACATTTAAAAATTATTTTAGTATGCAGTGATGTAAAGTATACTAAAGTGCTCTACGTTATCAGTTTTCCCGGCGAACATTAAGTCATTTCAGTTACTTCTTTAAAAGTAGTATTATACATTTGACCAGTAGAGTTTTATACACAAAACTACTGGAGATCAATAAGTGTTTTTGTTACAAACTGATAAAAAAAAATTGTGTATATGGAAAACCGCATTATTCTTAATGGATTTTTATCCTAAGAACAAACCCACTTTTAAATACGCAGAAACATTTGTGTTTGGAATACAAGGGTATATGATCTTCATGCTGCAGTTGGACAGGTTTTTTGCTAAGCTTTGCAGTATTGCCTAAATGAAACGCCCTACGGTCGCAAGAGCAGGGCTGTGACAGAAGTGTTTAATATTTTTTTTCTAATCCTCATCATCGTTACTACTTCTAGAGGAGTTCCTATATGTAATATTCGCTCTTTTCGCATGTGATCCATTGGTGCAATGCCCTGATATACTAGCTTGCATTGTTCGTGTTTGTTCTCGAAGAGCCCTCGTGCAGTTATGCTGCGACCAGGAAGATCCATGATATTGAACTTGTGACCAGAGAGCGAAGCCGATCTGCTAAAACTTGGCAAATATTCGACACCGTGAGCCGCCAAAGCATATTGAGACCATTTAGCCAATGCGGCCGGATTAATGCGACTGAAACTCTTAGCCGATTCCAGCTGCTAAGTTGATTCTTTTTGCTTTCTTTTTTGTTATTTTATGTAAAAATATTTCTTGCTTAGGCACTTCTAGTACAGTCGTCAGATTTACCTGACTGTTAGCCGCCGCTGCGAAGTTTTTTGCCCGCCAACAATCTTAATTATTATTGGCTTTGTGCAGTGCCTGTGGTTTCGTAGACAATCTGGCAAGCGCTTGCTTTAAAAGGTCCTGTGTGTCTTTAGTACTGATAAACAGTTCATATACTCCTATGGAGCCAGTCATGCTCTAGGTCTGCTCTTGATATCATTGAAATAATGAATACATCCAGCTACCAAGTAATCAGTAACCCATTATTCTTTCTCAAAAAAAATGACACTGAAGATGGCACATAGCCGAAACCGGTTTGTTTCCAAACCAAAGTTGACAAGGAATATCAAATCAAGAATTAATAAAATAATATTTTGTAGTTCGTATTTACATCACAAGTATTTATTTTTTTTAATAGATCAAAGCCCTTGAACCTTTCTTACATATAATTGTTAATTTTGCGGGATTACTAAGTATTTGGATTCGATTCGATTCGATTGCTGCCTTTTGTCGTAAATATAATTCGTCGCCATAATCGATACAAGTCTTTTCATCTTAAGCATGATATCGCCAAGTATAATCAAAAACAATTCTGTATTTCTCTCAAAGCTAATAAATCAATTTAGTGTTCTCAGTCATTGACAAGTACAAGATCACTTCTCTTTTTTAAATGACAATGACAACAACAAGCATAAAAAATATAATATAAAAGAGGCAACAACTAACAAGCTGTGGTTTGATGCATTTAAACCGGCAATAAGAAGTCTGCCTTTAAATATTTAAGTTACAAGAAACAAACAAACAGTGAGCGACGTTCTACGTTATTAATTGCAAACAATATTACATAAATGGTGTATTTATAAAAAAAGGACTGTTTAAGGAGCCATCGGAAGTTAAAGATGTCTTTGTATACAAAGGAATACCGAAATATCAAAAAGCCAGAAATTTTTGTCTAAAAGATACATCCAATGACAGCTTTACAGAAAGAGCTGAAAGATAAAAGGTACAAATCAAAAGAAGCCGCAAAAAATATTCGCTTATAAATATTTATGTGCTTGAATTTGATAGAACGAACCACTGTTAATAATAAAATAAGACTCCGTTTATATAATAATTGATTAAAATACTGAATATATACACGAAAAAAGGATGTAGGACCGGAAGGTTGAAAAAATGTTTAATCTACAGCAATTACAAGGCAAAGATAAAAATGAATTTGAATTTATTACGGTGATCAACCCAGGTAACACACCCACTAAGAAAAGCTGCTGCATTCTCTTTTAATTATACCTGGTATTTTTTTTTAACGCGAAGACATTTAAATTGGCATTAATTTTCTCTGTGCCAACCGACTTGGTAATTCTCACTTAGTTTAGAGGTTAGTTTGGTTTGGTAATTCGTAATTCATAGATTCCAGCCTGGGCATTAGAGTTGTGTCAGTCACGAACTAGTTCGCTCCAGTTCATGGTAGCAGCAATTTTACAAAAAAACACAATTTATTTATTATACCAAAGAATCGAAAATAGTTTATTGTTTCTAAAGTAAAGTCCCTAATACCTTTCTGAAATATTCTCTTGATTGAAAGAACAAGATCGTCATGGGCACAGCGCTACTGAGTAACAAATTGTCATAATCAATTTCAGAAAACACGGTTCAATTCGACAAGCTCCTTATCGGCCTTTCTGTATGATAATTTCAATCGTTTCACTATTACGTGAAGAAAAACACAACGTATGATGTGCTCAATGCCTTCACAAGTAATCATGATAAGAAAGCTGACGGGAATAGAGACATAATTACTAACTTCTTCAATCCTGAATTTGTTTCAGCAAAACGTCGTCCTAAGCTAATTCTGACAAATAAAATTCAATAAAATATAAAAAGTATTTACACTGGAAGAAAAGAACTTGTACTACAAACGAAAATAAAAAAAAATTTAAACCGAGTTTAAGAAAACCGGGTAGTTCGACAATACAAAAATTTTCATTAAAAAAAATCCATTGATGTGAACTGGGAAAATACCGGCCGAATTGCTTTATAGATTAATCTAATGTCTACGCTGATACACCCGCACGTGGAAACCAAGAGACGGCGCCAAAATTATCCTCCTTATTACGTCATGTACGCACTATCCGCGTTGGCCTCATGGCTAAAGTTATATTCAAATGTTAAATAAGACTCATTTCATGGATATTAAAAACATGTTTCGCCTTTAAAAAAACAAAAAATATCCGCAGAGGTAAGGTACAATGGTCTGTAGAAGAGAAAGGTGTCTACAATAAAGACATCTCCAGCAGAGTTGTTCACTTTAAGTAATTTACTATAGAGCAGTTAAGAAGTTTGCGGTAGAGAATCCTTGACCTGTAGGAAAGTTTTCTACTGCAGATTAGTTGTTTTGCTTTCTTTCTTTCCGTTGTGTAATCTATTATAGAGTCGTCTTATAGCAACTAATTGGAAACCTCAAGTAATATATGCAGCTTAGTTGTAGAAACAATTGAATAAAAAACAAAAGTATATTTTCAGTGAAAAGTGAGAATAAATGAGTTTCCAAAAGAAATATTTTTCGATTAAAATCAGTTAAAAAAAACAAAAAGATGCCTTGAATTTACAACCGAAACATAAATTTTTCTTAAGTGCTTAATATGATCGCTGCTCACCAATCATATTTAATATGTAACCACAAATAAAACTTCAATAAAACAAAAACATCTTGTCATTTAAGGAAAAAAACTGTGGTGTATGTACATTTGACTTTAATTAATGACTTAAAAACACGCAGAAATTAGCCATGGTTAAATGCCAGCCCATTGACAATTGGTGGTAGTATTTATGCGAACAATCTTGGCGATATTAATAAATGAAGGTTTAAAGGTCTGGCTTTAAGTCGTGATAAACGGTATTTTATAAAAGAAAAAAGAAAAAAAAAGAAATGGTAAAACGTTAAAACATAATTTGCCTTAAAGGCAAAGGTACAAATCATTTAAATAAAACTTCTTAATTGCTCAAACACAAGTTTTAAAAGAATAAAGTCGATTTGCTGAGAAAAGCAAGAAACTCAAAATTAGTATTTTGCGAAAGGGAAGGTATTCCAAATGAGTGTATATATTTGATGTGTTGTTTTTAGACCATTTTTGTATATCACTAAAACTTTTAAGGCGAAATCATGATAGGTGACCTTAACAGGACAGCTGATCATAATTTCCTTCTCTTTGTATAGACATTGGCAGCCCTGCCACAGAATTCAGTTTTGATTGAAACTGGTTTCAATTCGGTATATTGCTTTTTCAGGAAACCAACATTTCTTTGGACTTAATTTTTAGTTTTCTACCACTAGCTTTAACACTTGACTATAGCAATTTCAGTCTGTCAACTGGTGACTGTCGGCCTTCTTCTACATCACGGAGCCTCTTGTAATTGCTAGCATTTGTCTAAGACTCTGGTCCCCCATGGGCCTCAACTTTGTGCTGGCCATTCACACCTATTGTGCGCTGCCGTCTCAGCTTCTTTCGCCGGAGTATCTTTGGCGATTAACCCTTTCACCCCTTGCAAGCGTTTCTTGACCATCTTGTCTGTAATGGAGAAAAAGATATCCACCCACATAGAGCTCCATGTGGATGCGTAAGTATGTATTGAAACTGGAGATCGACTGGTATCCAGAGTTGGCATACTAAGCGACGCATACCTGTCCACGCATCCCTGGCGTATGCTGATCCACCGTGGGTAAGGAGTTTATATAAGAGAATGATTACTTCTCACTGTTTGACTTATTTAGCCAGACTTCTGGCAGAGACAGGAACATGTCACGGGCGGCCACCAAGGGGAGCTATACGTCAGAACTTCTAACAGCGCACGGGATGTCGTATTTTTGTGCCTGGTAGCTGACGGCCATATCAATCCTTAACATGGCCTCTTTCTTTAATGTTTCATGTCATATGCTCTCTTGCGTACATTATTCAGCGGCGGTTTTTTCTTCGTATTTCGGGTATTCACAGCTAACAATAGCGTTTTTCGCCGTGGAGACATTTGCCTGGCTACTAGCTTGAGACCTGCATTTTTGTGTTGAAAGAATAAGGTATGAAGCAATTCCAAATACTTTTCACCTTTAAATTGGAGTCAAAGCGATTGGAACCGTTCCTTTGTAATTCCTAATACAGTTTTCAGTACTTTTTAAGCATCGAAGCACAGAAACCTGTTACAGGCCGCCACCAAGAGGAGCTGCAAGTCTGAAATTCTAAGAGTGCACTCAGTTACGGCGATCCATAGCTTTTTAATTCTAGTTCTTCAAAGGATAAATAAAAGGATCTATAAAATTATTTCATTTATTATATTCAATATTTCGCTATTGTATTTACCATTATTAAAGATTTTTGATTTTTGCAGACGCTATGATATTAGCACAGCAAAAAAAGTCGTTAATGTGCCGAATTATCTCAACCTTTAGCTCTTGAATCGTTCTTGGTTAATTGACATACACTTTTTTTTCAAATATCCCCAAAGGAAGAAGTGACGGCCAATTAACGTCGTCAAGACGTGAGATAAGACAGCCATTAAATTTCTCGCGTAAAAAGGCATTGTTTCGTCGGTGGTGTGGCAAGTGGCACCATCCTGTTGGAACCACATATCGGCCAAGTCCATATCCTCAATTTCTGGCCACACGAAGTCCGCGATAGTGAGTGTGGACCACCCTATATTTAATTACCCAATACACGTAGCTTCACTATAACTGTATCCCCTACTATTGGAGTTGCTGGAGATCCCATCGGCGGACCTTCGACATTGATTGTCCTCTATACATAATTTAAGAATTTTACAAAATAACCCCTTCTCCATTTTAGAGTATTCATTTATTATATTCCATTTTTTTTATTAATTGTTGTTATTGCTAAATCAACTGGTATACCAGGAAATAATGATACGAGTACTACATTAAAAGAAACTAATTTTCCATTATTTTCTATTCGCACATTGCTAAAATCTAAAGAGCCCTTAACATTATACTTAGAACACTCTGTAATCCTCTTATTTTTGCATGATGGACAATAAATAAACAAACTGGTCTTAAGGGAAACTCTAGTTTGTGAATCTTAGGAAGACCATCATATAATCTAAGTGTAGTCGCAATTTTTGTTTTTAAATTTCTTTTTCTACAAAATCATAATAATTTGCTTTCTAAAAAGTTTGCCCATTTCATTGCTTATTTTGTACAATTAATATGTTAGATCCTTACTTCCAGATTGATGCTCTAAACACATAGACCACAGCGCGCTACAGACTACAATCTGTCAAAAGTAAAATACACATGTTCATATGAAGGCGATTTTTTTGGAGGCATATCAGCTACATGACTACTAGACTACAATTGTCGCTGTCGCCAATTTAAACTAATTTCTATTTTTAGTGACGACAATTGACAAATAAAGTGTTGACAATTTACAAAGAACGCGTAGAATGGAATGAATTATATTTATATACATTTAAAAACAAGTTATTTTACCTGAAATACCACATGGAAGGTGCGTAAAAAGTATTTTTAGGCCAGACCTGCTAAAATAAATTTTTTTATTTATTTGATTTTCTTGTTGATCATATTTAGTTTCTTCTATGTTTCAGTTTCTTAAATGAGTGATTTTGCGTTAAGGCAAACATGTTGAAGTGGCAACATTGCTCGCGAAACACAAATACTAATAATAGCTTCGTTCGAGAACCCAATAATTATCAATAATTATGCCTAAACTTTACTAAACTGCGTTCGAGTACACAAAGTTTAGTAGATGAGAACACAGTTTGAGAGCGCAAAATGACAGTTCGATGACAGAGCAATTGCAAAATCTGCTAAAGAAATTTTTGTTAGTAGAATTTAATCGGCTGAAAAAAACATATGTTTTAAAATGTAAACAAACAAAAAATTTTTACGGAGTTGTTAAAATTTTTGTGAAAATAAGGAAAACTAAAGCAAACACGAGTAAATAGGGATTTGAAAACAGTAAAGTGTACTAATTTATGTTTGCATACAAGAATAAGTGTTTTTTCCTTAAGTTACCCTTTCCACAGCAGTTTAATTAGGATTTTGGATAAAAAAAATTATTTTGTTTCATTGTTTATTTACTTCTTTAGTGTTGTAGAAGTGATGAATACTTCGGAATATAGTAATTGGATATTCATACTAATTAATAACAAAAACGAGTAATAATGAACTATTTAACAAATTTAATCAGGAAAAACTTACAATATAAATAAAATAAAAAGAAAAAACTTATAAAGCAACACAAGTTACGTTTTTTTTTCGTAAGAATTGTAGGCAATAAATTGTGCTGTACCGAATACGAACAACAAAAAGAGTCGAGTAGTCAAAGGAATATATTTTTTACAACACTGCATTCATTTTCAATCAGCTGTTGGATAAATTTTACTAAATTTCCATTCGCGTACTTTTTGGACAAAATTTATTTTGGGAGAGTAAATTTAAAAATTTACTCAGTTACTAAACTCTACTAAAAAAGTACTCGAATGAACCTAATGCAACGCTAATCTTCCTATCAGCTGTTTATGACGTAGCTGCCGTCTTCAAAAAAATTAAGTAGCTGACTACACGGCGACATATGGAGTCAACTGTATTTGTAGCCATGAAGTTGTGTAGTTTGCTGTGGTCTATGTGTTTAGAGCATGAGAAACATGACCTGCCAAAAATCCAAATAAAATGAGTGTTGTAGTGTGAAAACAATCACCCCTATTCTGTTTGGCGACGGCAATTTAAGACGACGCCGTTTTTTATCGTTTGTTGTAAATCCGTATTCTCGTTGGCAATATTGCCATTTATCGATGACTGGCAACACATGTTTGGTATTTTGTAAGAAAATTTGATTTACTTTTTCTGATTTTCTAAAAATCTACGATGATGGAAATTGTGTGCTTGACATGGTTCTCCGATTTTTATTTGTGCCTATTTTTTTTTTAATTCAAAAATCATTATTTTCGATCCCTGATTCTCGTTCATTAAAAAAACATATGTCATATTTTATGACAGAGTCTTAATCACTCCAATGCTTTTTAAGTATAAGATATTTTTTCGCATTAAGGCGTTTTTTAAAGAGAATTATAATAAACAAATAGTAATAATAGCTAAAAATATAAAAAGATTAATATTAATTTCAATTCGAAAAGCAGCATTTATACGATCGTTTATCCACTTCCTATGATGCCACACATCCGTATACAAGCTTGGATATTTATGACTTCCACAACCGAGGGTCCATGCAATAATGCCCGTTAATTTTTCATCACAAATCAAAGGACCACCACCATCACCATGACAGGGATCTTCGTCGTATTCACTGTTATCGCCAGCGCATATAAGACCATCGTAATAATGTTCGCTCAATATAGTTTTACATTGTGAGGGAGTATATAGTCTGACATCAAGATGCAAAGGTAAAGCGGCCAAGGGGCCTTTCTACAATTATATGCAAACATATTTGAGAGATAATGTTTAGTGTAATCAAATTATGAAGACAACAAGCAAAACAAAATATAATGTCAAGTTACCACTATCATGCGCCCCCAACCTATAATCGTGCACTTCTTATCATAAGATGGTGGCCCGGTGGGCATTTTTATAATTTCTATATTTTCGTTGTCGTTCGGAATTTCATGTTTTAAACGTATAATGGCGATATCTTCTTTATTATTTCGAATAAAATTTGTATTTGCCGATATAGATTTTACGGGAAATTGTTGCGTGGTTTTAGTCACTACTAAACGGTTGGGTGTTCCACCAACAATCAGCATGCGACGCGGTCGTGTTATGACTCTTCTCTTACTAAAATTTAAAAAAGGAAAATGGGTTTTTAATTAACTTATACATGCGTTTTTTCTGATAACATTTATTACTCCATTACACAATGGGCTGAGGTTAAAACGGCTTTCTCGGAAATTATGACGCCAGCACAATAATGATTATCTCCAAAATATTTTTGAGGATTACGAGTACGTATTGAAACCATATATTTGGCATATCGTAATGAATTTTCATCACGTGTTCCACCCGTTATGTAGTACATAAAAGCATTATTAATTTTTGATTCGTTATTAATTTGCAACTTATTGAATGGTGGCAACGAATCTTTATCAAACGAGGTTATGGTGGTGTTAGCTTGATTTGGATTCAATAACGAAGAAATAACACAAAATTTAAAAGCCAATAAGATCATTTTCTTTAAATAAAACTTATGTATGTATAAAAATAATAAATACATTGACATTTAGAGTTTGTTGAAATTGAAAGCTTTGTAGTGTAAACACAATATATTGGTGACATTCCGATTTATCACTTCAAAAAAGGGGGAAAAATAAAGTTTTTAATTTGATTTTAATAAAATCACTAGTATGGAAAAAAATATATTTTGCCTCCTTGGAATAAACATATGTTAAACATAAAGGGTCTAGCGTGCTTAGTAAAAATCTGTTTGTTTAGCTCAGATAGGAAGATTTAGGCTGGTGATGGAACGATTGGAATGATTAAATACACTGAGCCGAAACAAAATTCCGTTGGATTTTGTTACTCAAGATAAAAATAAACACTTATTCAGTTTAAACCAATAAAGAAAAGAAAAATCAATGAATTGAATGTGAATTAGAAATAAGGTTGTTTATTTTTGAATTAGTTTATTATAATGGGGAAAGAATGATCTTACCAATAGAGAGATGGGTGTCCAAATGACGTTATTAGCGTCGAGCGCAAACAAGTACCTAAGCCGTTTTATTTGTATTTTTAACTTTTCGTTAAGACAGAAATAGATAAATTGATATGTATTTTCGAATAAAGTGTAACAAGTAAGTAACGATTAATGCGTCAATCTATTAAGGAGGTTCAGCATCAACATTGCGTTCAGTTTTTTCCCACGTACATTTTTTTTAATGACCAAACTTCAAATTCCTCTTATTTTTATTTAAATTAGGATTTCCATGCAGACCAGTGTAGCAAGGCATATTTAACCAGGTGGCATTACTACTGCAGGTGACAATTTTTTGCTTAAATTTTCGTTTTCCTTTGTTTACCCAATTTTAATGTCAAACTATTTTTTTTTTGTTTACGAATAATCAAAAAATTCATTTTCATTCAAGTCTCATTGATTCAAGTGCCTTAGTGTTTTTTATATTTTGTGTATAAATAAATTAAAACGTGACTAAAAACAAAAAATAAATGATCAATTTGTATTCTAATTTGTACCAAACAAAATTTATTCACCTTTTTTTCTTTTAATTTTCTTTCTTTTTACACATGTTTTTGACAGCAATATTGGGTTTTACACAAACAAAACTGCCTGCTGTTTTTGTATTGTTGTATTTGTTGTCGTAGAAATGCCACCTAGTTACATACGCCTTGCCAGTGTAGCTTATTCAAGAATTTAAAGTTACACATTTAGATCATAGAGCATTTATGGCCCAATAAAATTAAACAAATCGTGGGAAATAATTTGGTGAAGGTGGAGAGTAGGTTTGTTTCGAGCTAGAGAAAGAGGGCCATCTTAAGGTGACATTTTTTTGTTTCTTGCTAATAGGTGTGAAACTATAACCTTAAGTTAATTGTTCGCAACGTGTATTTAACATGATTGGGTTCCAGATATTATTTTACATTTTCAAGGCGATTGTTGCTGGAAATTAGTTAATCCGCTTCTAATGCTAGGTTTACTTAGTCCATCTATAGTTTTTTAAATAGCACTTAAGCTACAAAGTTACCTGATTTTCTTATGACGCTTTTTACCTTGAATGTGAAAAGGAATATGTAAGAAAGAAACACGGAAAACGTACTACTGAAATGATGAGTACTGATTTAGAACTAAATAGCATAAATGAAAGAGAAACTTTAAACTAGGGAGCTGAAAACGCTCAGAATAGTTCTATTGAACTAGTTCGTTCATGAGCTACACAAATCGAATTGTTTGTTATTTGAATTCCTGCTCCTTAGTGATAATTTGCTATAATTCAAGCTTGCGCTATACACTTTTAACGCTTGGCCATTGCGCTGCACCTTACCCCAGCCGAATTAAAATCTTAGTGATAATAAGCCGTAAGTAAATCATCAAGTTACATTCCTTTTTAATTAATTTAAATTATAGTGTTTCTTACTTTCCAGAAATTCTCGAGTTCAATGTCCATTGTATATATATCCGAAATTTATTGTTAAGCTCAAACTTAAAGCCTAAAGGAAAAACACCGTGGGATAACAATAAAATGATTGTGGCCTGGAAAATAAATGCAAAATTGTAAATAAAAATATCAAGCAAACCTCCTGAAATCCTCAAAACATAATAAAATTAGTATCTCAATGCACACAAAAATTCTCGATTTGGGGATTAAATCAATAATCTGACAACACTGTTTTGATAGGCTTGAATAATTTTTTTTACTTTTCCTCCCTCTCCCTCTCTGTTGTTTTTCTGAATTTAAATTTTTTGTTAGTTTTTTTTTGTTTTATTTCTATTCTACGTTAAACATTTCATTGCATTCATTAAACATATTGTCTCAAAAGTTTTCTATCGAGCCTGCTCCGTTGAAGTATGGTATTGGTACTCCAAGGAACTCCGGATTACTTGAAGTTATGTTTTCTGCCATTTTATTTCAAGCGAATGCTTTTCATCCTACTTCAATTCACAGAATTTTTCTTCTGCACAAAACGACTATTTAATTTCAAAAATCGTTTGACCTTAAATTAGAACTTAGTTAAACAATTAGGCAATGATGACTCATAGTGTACTGTGGAACAACGAAACTGTTGGAAAAATTACTATAATCTTGTAGGGTAGCCTAAATGCAAGCAAAACGAAGAGCCTGCTGAAACTGAACAGGACAGAAGTCAGGGAAACTACAAGAATTCTAACAGTGCACTCAAGAGTACCAGCACATCTGCCTCGAATAGAAAGAGCAAAATAGGGTAGCGTTTGCAAAGCATGCAATGAGCACATAAAAACCATGTAACGTTTTCTGTGCTACTGCGGCATTTGCACTACTAAGAACCTCGTACTTCACTGAAGAACTATGAGGAATTTTGCTCGGAACACTGAGTTTGGTCGTAAATAGAGCACACAACAATCCGAACCACTAGATTAAGTCCATGTCTACAAGCATGACGCCTATAATTGGCTTCTCTCCGCGATCTAACCTAAATGATTATATGTGACCATCCTTTTAAGTTTCAAGCGTTTTAATCGATATTGCTTGTGTTTCCACATCTTGGAAAGTAAAATATTACTGACTTAACTTCTGCTTTACTTTAACTGACAATTAGATTTCATAGTAAATATAATGGTATAAAAATAATGCTTTCTCAAATTTTTTATAGCAAAGCAAAATTGCATTTGAAAGTTATTTTATTCCATTAGACGCTCCTACTTTTATAAGGCCCCTAAAACATCTCTTAACCTAGAAACTTATGCATCAAAACTATTCTAAGATCAACGTTTTTATGCTTTTGGCTGGCCAATGATTCATGTGTATCCTTCTTAATTTCTATAATGCCTTTTATTTATTACCGCAATTGCATGCAAATAAAACACATATTTCCGACACAACCCAAATACAGTTTCTGCAAAATTATTTTTTGGTTTAAGGCCAACTAAGGAAAGAAAAAAGCATTAAGTTTAATTACACTTAGTTACACGTGCTCAAGCATGCACCAAAATGACTTTAAAAAACTCAAAAGGTATACTCCCCTTTAATTTCACATTATTTTCCACTTTTTATTCCTTAACTTTTATTTACTAATTTTTTTTTCTTACTTCTTCAAGAGGCTGCAACCTTACACGAACTGAAACCAACAATTAAAGTCTTTGCCTAAAAAAAAAACAAATTGGTATTTTACGTGAAAAAAATCAATGGTAATTAAAAATACCTCCATGAATATGGCCAATTTTTTTCAAGTAAGGAAAAGCTGCATAAAGAAAAAATATTTGACCAAAAATAAGATTTTAATAGCGCACACTATTCTCTTAAAAGGTAACTCAGTTTCTCTTAAACTCAATGAAATTTTAAACTAATGAAGACATCATGCAATATGTCTTAACTTCTTATCGCTATTGATTTTTATTAAAGTTTGAAGTTTTTTCCTTTCATTGTGGTCCGACATATTCTGACATCGTTCAAATTATGTACGAGTATATTTGTGTTGTTATCAAAGGCATAAAAATTATTTAAGTTAAAAAATAAGGAAAATAATTTGGTAGTCCTCAGCACCTGCATACATACCAAATTATGTCTGCATGTCATAAATAAATTGCCTTTGGTAATTTAATATTGTTTTCATAAGGCAATAAGACACAGCAGCCAACATCATATTTTATAATGACATTATTTTTTTCCAATTTAAAAAAAAAATTTTGTTAACACGACCACTACCGTGTTGAAAATTATTCAAAAAATCGTGCTTATAAGTGTTAAATTACTTGCAAATTATAAAATTTCTTAAAACACTAATAAACCAAATTTGTGTATTTTTTAGTATAAAAGAAATTTAAAAATTGTTAATGGCTTTATCAAAAGACTTAAGTAACAAACTCCACTACTACATTTATAAGCGACTAAAAACTTAAAAGACTTAAGGCACATACGTAAAATTTCTAATTACTTGGGCTTCTAAATATTCGAGTTCGAAATTTTTCGAAAAACATTTTTTTAGTCGAGTATTCGAATAATTAAAAAAATATCGATTACTCACACGAATAATTGTGGAAATTTTGTATTCGAAATATGTTACAGAATATAAATAAAAAATCGAGTATTAGTTTAGGACTTAAGGCACTTGCGTAAAATGTTGAACTACTTATGTATGTTGCGAATTTCTTGAGCAGTTTTTCGAACAAATATGCCTATTTTTTTATTCGAATATTTTTTTATTCGAATATTTTTTTATTCGAATATTCTTGGAGTATTCGCTCCTATAATGTATAAAATTGGTTGGTTGAATGGCGTTTAGAAGTATAAATAAAACACCAAATATTAGTTTAATTCTTCTTAATAAACCAATTTATTAATTATCAAAATACTTAAGGAAGAAACTCTACTACTCGTATATCTAAAATTTAAAAGACTTAAGGCTCATACGTGAAGTGTTGAACAACTAGTGTTGCTAATCATTCGACTTTAGAATTGTTCGAACAAAAACTCGGTATTTTCGAAGATTCAAATACCTTAAAAAATTGCGATTATTCGCTATAATAATGTATATAATTTGTTATTCGCATAATGTCATAAAATAAAAATTAAAAACCAAATTTTTATTAACAAAACAAAAAAATGATCTCCTACAAAAAATATAATCCATTAACAGAAACCTTTAAAGTAGCGATAACATATTTAAATTGGTATGGCTCAAATAGTTACACATAATAATTAAAACATTATATTATTTGCCTTTAAAGTAATCTTGGTAGAAGACTTATATTTTCAAACTTAAAGAAAAAACGTAATAATTTACACAAAGTTTTATTAAGAACATTGAACGATGGAACGGAAATGCGGATTTTATTTTATGCCTTCCGTCGAATTAAACACACTGTTCAAATCGGAGCCTTGTGTTCTGCGCCACACACTACAGTAAACTTGGTTCAATTGACTTGATTTCCCGAGCCACAAGAGATTGGGGATTGTCATTATAAACCCTCTTTTTGAGGTAGCCCTATAAAAAAATCCATGGGAGTTAAATCGGGCGACCTCGGTGGCCATGGGATGTCCCCAAAGCAACTGATCAGTTTTTGGGGGAAATTTTCCCGAAGCAAATTCATCGAAGCTCTGGTTGTGTGTGCAGTCGCCCCATCCTGCTACAAGCCACATGTATGAATAGTACTATAAATGAGCTCGAAGGGTTGGCAAAAAGAATTCCGTAATCATGCGTCGATAATTCTCACCGTTGACATTTGTCGCCAGGCCTCGAGGATTTTCGAAAAAAAATTGTCCAATTATCTCATGCGTGGATAAGTCACACCAAACAGTTAACCTGGGGCAATGTAATGGGTTTTGATGCTTCAATCGAGAGTTGCGGGTTCTTGGAGGCCAGTAACGGCAGTTTTGCTTGTTGACCTGGCCGTTTAAGTGAAAATAAGCCTCGTCGCTCCAAAAAAATGGAATTTACAGTGCAAAAAAATTTTTGCGTAAATAAAAGTCACTTTCTTTCAGTTCTTGAACGATTTGAATTTTAACAAATTGGAACTTCAGATCCTTTTTTAAAATTTCGTGAATAATCTCTCTTGGAAGTGAGGCTGCTCTTTTCCGTATTGGAAATCGCGGATTTTCACGTAAACTGCTTTCAACCAGTTTAATGTTTTCGGGAGTCCTTGAAGATCGACTGGGCCCTGGCCATGGGACATTCATAGCTGCACCCACGAACGAATTAAATTTACACTTGGTCCATCACGTATGAGCCGAATACCGAACTTTGAACAAAATTGTCGACGAGCAATTACACAAGAATCATTACTCTTAAAAAATGTTTTCACAGCGAACGCGCGATGCTCACTCGACCACTGCGACATCGTGACTGACAAATCCGCACAATCGATAATTACAACGGCACCACCCTCCCTCCGCGCCGTTTAATACTTTTTGAAATAATTGTATTTAAAAATATAAATTTGCCAAGAGACATCCTGTATAAACAATATAATGTTATTTTTTTTAGATTGTAAATGATTCTTAATACCTCGACTTCATATTGTTGAGTTACTGGAAAGCCAATTAAGTAGTTACTTATTCGTTTTGATTTTCGGCAGGCGTTAACAGATATCTTATATCCACCCAAACTTGTACATAATATTTCTTCCATTGAATTAAGGTAACCTTTCTGCAACATTTTCACATTGGCACTGCAGTATTCGTATCATATTTGGATGGTTCTCCGTTAAATAATATTTTTAAAACTATCCCTCGTATGTTTGCATATTAATAATTTTATTCATAGGAACGGAAGACAGTGCAATTTTAATGCAAAAGATATATTAATTTTAATTCTCTTAAATAAAGTCATCATTATTAAAAACACACACACACGTAGATAAATATACTGGTACAACACTTTGAAGATCATGGAAAAACATTAACCGCAAACAAAATTTTTAACAATTTCTTACCTTGTTAAGATAACAAGTTGCAATAAAAATGAAAAAATAAACAGGAAAACACCACTACACAATGCATGTAGCATATAATTAGAAAATCGCTAAAAAAAAATGAATAAAATAAAATATTTACGCGAAAAAAAGTGATTCACTTTGCATCATGTTTCTTTAACATAAATTGCTAGAATTGTATGGAAAAAAGTCAGCCTACACACACAACTCATCCACAATACACATTCTTAAGAAACAACAAAGAATAAAGTGAAATACTGGTGCACTTATGTGGCAACAGTTTTCTTTAAAGGCATAGACTTCATAGAGGCTGAAGTCTGAGACAGACTTAGTGCCACAGTTAATTCTTCTGGCATATTTTTAGTTTATCTCAACATAGAAATCCCGGCCGGCTTGATGTAGTTGGCAGCCGGTCGTTTGTGTTTAACTTGGAACATAATTTAAAGTGATAATGGTAGATCAACAAAATGAGCTACAAAGGACGTCTGAATAAGAACGGACTATTTCATTTAAAAATAAAACACTTGACATTGCAAGGAATTGTTTCTGGTTTACTCGCATACCCCCAAAATCTCACAAAACCCAAAAGAAAGAAATTACACAGCGTTAAATCATTGATTTTGGTCCAGTTGATATCAAAATTTAGTGGGACGTGTTTGGAAATCATTGCTGCACAAAATCTATTGCCTAATGGGCGGTGTGAGAGGTGCCGCCGTCCTGCTGAAACCAAATTTTGTCCAGATCCATGCCGTCCAGTTGAGGCTACAAGAATTCCGGTATCTGCATTCACTTTGCCTTGTTTTACGAGTTGCCGGCCCTTTGCATGATCCGCTGGTTTGAACTTCTGAGTTTCGACAAAATTTGCTGCATTGTGCTTCGTGAAATTTGAAAATGTTAAGAACGATGCCCCAAATTGATGTTTCCGCATGTTCAGCGACACTCTCGTATATAGCAACAATGTTTTCACCATAGATATTTCAAGCCGATTTCCATCATCCCTTGGTAATGTCGGTTTGTAGGCAAACCGGCTTTGGCTCTAAACCGTTTTCATTCAAACGAAAATATCTATATCAAATGACCCTGTCGGAATATCAAACCAAGAATCTATGTTTGCACTCTGCGATTTGTTGATATACAATGGGGAGGAAGGGGAGACAGTATTTCATATTCTGTACCTCTGTTCTACCTTGGAGAACCAACGCTAGATTTATCTAGAGCATAGATATTTCGTCAACCTCTCCGAACTATCGCAGGTTGAACTACAGCAGACATCAAGAGCAGCAACTCGTATTGGATTTACTTTACATAAGCACAATTATAATGGCTGATCTA
Organism: Phania funesta; assembly: GCA_963932375.1. Lineage (NCBI taxonomy): Eukaryota > Metazoa > Arthropoda > Insecta > Diptera > Tachinidae > Phania > Phania funesta. The sequence continues at coordinate 62,156,144 of OZ010656.1, read as the reverse complement.
CTAATCTTCTCGATTCCTTAAATATGCGAGTCTTTCTTTTTCTATATCTCACTTTTCTTTTTGTTCTCTTTTAGGTATGTAGACCCACGTGAGCCTGTGTTGCTGACGGCCTGTAAACCCAACCTAACGTAACATAACGGCCTGTCGAAAGGAATAGTTTCCGAGTATACAAAATTCAAACCAAGCTTTTTAGGTTTCGAAATTAAACTCAACATTTGAAACAGATTTAACTGTAAATATAAATTTGATTCGGAAAGAAAATGTGGCAATCGAACACAGCGTGGGATTTTAAAAAATTCCCTTAACTTTTGAACATGACTCGTAATCATTCTTTGATTGACTGAATTTAGATAAAGAGTGCTGTCGCACGAAAACGTTAATTATTTAACTGATTTTTTTTTCTTTTATCTGCATTTTTTTATAAAATATATTTTTTGCACTTCCAACAATTGCGCAAATAGTCACCTGACAGTCTACCTACTGGTAATTGTCTTTAATATAATTACTAGTTCCACGGAATTGAAATCATGTTACTACTATTGGTTACCAATATTTTTACCACTTCTTTTAGAAACGAAACTTCATACTGATTGTGTAAGAAATCTACTTGAAGTTACAGTTACCATTTAAGCGTCCCATTGGTTACCTACTCGTAATCCAACCAACTGTAGGGGCCTGAAAAAAGTGTGTTTTATAGCACATGATCCTCTATAAATTTAATTGCTGGAGTGTGTTTGTATAGTTGTTTGTTATCCATTGTCGTAGAAGCTTGTGTCTGTGTTTAACAGCAACAAAACATCTTGGTCAGACAAGTGCGTGGGCCCACCTCTACCAACTTGCCAGACTTTTAGACAAACAATTCACGCAACTGCAATTTCAATTGTTATTTTCCTCTAGTTCTTCTCCATTGCATTTCTTTTCCTTTTTCTCGAAAAGTAAAAAAATATAACAACTATTTCTAAAAAAGGGTCTTATTATAATTTTTCTACAATATTTTTCTTTCTTTTTTTATTTATTCTAGGAAAATGCTGGTATAAAGCTTTTGCAAACTTTGCACAGCGACATCTGTGTCTGGGCATCTCTTTGTTGTTATCGCTGTTTTATTATTTTCTTTTGCCGCAAGTACCACAACTGGGAGTGTTGCAGATGAGGTATGTACTAGTATGAAGTATGGATTGCAGCTGCAGGCGGTAAGTTTAGACAAATAACTAGAAAAATAAGCAAAGAATCAAATCACAAACGGCCACGACTACGTTAGCGTTTGTCAAAAGCGTAGTTTTTTATTTGCTTGCAAATGCAGAAAGGAAAATAAGTTCTAGAATTCTTTGAAATTAACAAAATTTAATTATAAACAGGTGTTAATGTAAATTGTTTAAGAAACCCGCTAAGAAAATTTTAGAATTTATTTTCGTTGACATTTTTATAAGTCAGTGGAATGTTAATGAAATTAAAAAAAATGACACGGGGTTTTTTCAAAATTAAAAAAAAAGAAAATAATCCATAGGATCACAGCTGGTAAATAATAGAGTTCTGTCGGTCACGAACTAGTTCGTTCGACTGAGAGATTATTTCAGAAAGATGGTAGCAGTTTTACAACAATTATATAATGATGGCGATATAAAATTATTGTTCTATAAATTAGTCATATGAGTAATCGAACCGAGGAATTATTAGTTGCGATTAATCGGCAAAAAATACTCGATTAATCGATTAATTTAGCTAAGGCTGAAAATTGTCATAAATAACATTATTAGAAATTATTTACAGTAGTTCAAAAAAATATAAATAAGTGTATCAAAATTCTTTGTTTGGTTAAGAGTTTAAGAGGTTTTTTGAATTGATTTTTATAAAACAGATTTAAAGAGTTCAAAAAGGCGCTTTGTAATCATTATATTCCTTTCTTCCGCAACGGTTGCGCGTGCTTTGTTAAAAATGCGCTTTAATAGTACAAAAGTTCCAATCGGGAAACAATATTTTTCTGCAAGTGTGTAAAGCTTAGGGTAGGTACACTGCTTTCATTTCATTCCATGCGGTAACCTCATCTCATTTCAGTTCGAGAAAGGAAGCGTTGAGAAAGCACCTTAGCTCATTTGTAGAGTCTGTGTTCTTCCTTTTTCGGTTGTGAGCCAAAGACTTGTGGTAAGGCCATAAATCGAATTCCACATCAATAGCAGGACTGTCGCATCCGCTTTCAATACTTTCCTCTGAATGAGCATTTTTAACCATTTTGCGTTTTACGTCTCTCATAATCGCAGACAGCGCTAATTGATCTTGGAAATGGATGGTTTTAGTCTGGGGTCTACTATAGTTGAGGCTGCCATGAATGAAAATTTGATTGTTCCATATTCCTCAACCGCCGTTCAAATGGTTACTTTTAATTGATTTACGAAGAAATATGTTAGCATTATACCAGAAACAATATTTTTAACCCGCATTGTTATGGCTCTTTGTGATTATTTCAAAAATAATCGATTAATCGAAAATATATTTTTGATACATTTAAATTGTTAATTGCGAGAAAATACTAGTCATATTCAAGATTTTAAAAGTGCTTTTTGCTTTTGAAATTGTGTAAAGTTTCTACCACCTTTCTGAAATAACTTGTCAACTGAACGAACTAGTCCGTGACCAAAACAACTTTGGTAAATACGTTACATAGAAACAACTAAGATAGAGGCCTCCCCTAAAGCTATTGCCGTTTCGGGAACTACTGGTTCCTACTACTGGATATTTTCTTAAAGTTTCCGGCCCTCGGTACTACAAACTCTGGATGGCTTGTTGATGTAGTCCGTTCGAGGGTATAACGTGCTAGATGCCGTTTACATTTACATTGCGACAAATTCTTTGCATAGCAATACATCAAGGTGGCGGGATCACCCAGAAGACATGCGCAATCCAACTTAGCTATATCCAATTTAGCCATAATTAGTGTTAACCCATACTTATATGATCTGTACAGCCGGAACGGTTATCTACCTCTAAATGCTAAAAGTTGTTCATCTTTTATTAAGTAACTATCAGGAATTTAGTTTCCAACACATTTTCGTATAAATAAATTTGTCAGAACATCTCGGGATGCGTTGCAACTTATAATCAAATCTTATACGTTTTTGCAAAAATAGGAAACCGTCTTGCTCATTGAACAGTTCTGTTGTCTTTTTTTTTGGCAGCTGAGAGGACAAGTATTCCAATCAGGGGTTTTATTTTCTTTGGAGGTTCTAATTGTGGCAGTAGAAGGCAAATGGTTATTGTGGCTTAAATTAATTTCAACATTGGTCCACTGCACAATTTTTTTTAAATATTGCAAAGCATTGTAGTGAATCTGTGACATTTTTTTAAGCATCTGTTGCTGCATCAGTTTGATAAACAATGTTACATGCAGTATACTTGACCATTTATGACGGGGCTTGACCAGCAAAATATTTTTTGAAAATATTGGAGTTTTGGGTTACTGACATTTAGTCTAATATTGCCTTCTTGGACTTAAGTTAAAAAGTCGTTATCATTTTGAACTTCTTCACCATCGTTTGACTTTTCAGATATAGGCAATAGATTTAGTGGAATATTGGCTACTCCAGTTTTACTAAAAGTGTTCGTAAAATCGTCATTTGTATCGCTCTCAAACATTTCTTCATTATCGGAATCGTCACAGTTCTCAAAAAAATTGGCAATTGCAGTGTCAATTAACGTTTTCTTGGAATATTCTATTTGGTCATTAGACTACAGAAGAAATATAAAACTCATAGCCATTGAAGAACTTTAAATGGGATAAAATCAAGAACAAACATCAATTAAAACATGTTTCAGCAACTCGACGGTATTAAAGGCAAACAAATAAAGTTCCAGCGACACAAATCAAAAATCACCACCACTCGCAGTAGAAGTAGCTCAGCAATTAACAATATACAAAGCTTGAGCGAAATCGACGCAGTCAGTAAAGGGAAAAATTGTAAGAAGGCAGCGGTTCTTGTCGAATCGACGCACGATAGGGGTAAGGGTTAATTTCGTACTTATTCGCAATTAGTGCTAAAATATACCACAAGACCGGCTTTTGCGAGACTAGTTTGTATTGAAATAACTCTTACACAAAATGTCACTCAATTGTTGATTTCGCTGTACGATAGCATGAGCTTTTTCAAATAATAAGCAAATCTCTTTTCGCGCCCGTTCCTATAAATCGTTTTTCTTTCTTAGCCACCTTAAACCTTTGTGATATTCAGATTTATCGATAAAAACCTTCTCAAGGCGGCTACCTATTTGAAATCCTTTGACCATTGTCGTGGAAAGTATCGTTTCGGCTTCTTTCTCTGTTACTTGCTCCAAGTAAACAGCTACGTCAGTTTCATTTTATTTCGAAGCGTAAAGCCAGCTAGTTATTTTTCTTCCTTTCTAAGTGTCAAGCTCCATATATATGTGTGACTATTTTTAATATGTATACAGCGTTTCACAGTTAGAAAAGCATACGGATGCATGTATGATTCAAATCTGCCTTAAACCATCTCTTCATTCCTACACCTAATAGTTTCTAGTTGTAAACTAAACATTTAGGCCTAATAATGTTGACACCAAGGCGACACTTTCTACAATTCTCCTGCTACTTTTACGTCAAACATGACTCACTCAACCAATGTGCATACATTATTCTCTCCTTCTCACTTTAAATTGTTCGTAACGCTATTTAACTGTTATGTGTTTTTTTCAAGTTAATTTTCCATTCATGGAATTTAAACACTTTTTTTATTTCATTTTTACCAGTGCACTATCGTAAAAACGTGTTCATGTAAATCTTTTTAGCGCGAATAACCCAACAACAACAAAAAATTACAAAAGTTCACAAGACATTTTAACAGGAATCGATAACAGCAAAAGCATACAAGTGTTAATAATACAAGGTATTTTAAGTGTTAAATATGTAAACAAAAAACACACCAAACTTTAAAAGAACACAACAGCGAAACAAACAAAGAAAAAACTCGCTAAGAATGTTGCATATACTCGGAGACCAGTAAATGGGCAAATAAAATGAGGTGTGTTCCCATAAATGGAATTTTTTTCATGATTTTAACTCTTTTTTATAGCATTTGCTGAAACAAAAAGGCCTAAGTGTTAATTTGCATAAAAACATAAAATTCAAACAAGAACTAATTGGCGCCATTTGGATTAAAAGCTTTACGTTATTGCAATCTATAAATCCACTATAACTGGCAGATCTGCAGCAATGCACTTATGAAAGGACAGCATAAAGAATCATAAGTCATATTATTTTTAATCATTAAGCCAACGAAACTTAATGCAGCGACATATTTGTTGCTACTAAACAAAAGACTTAGAACAAGAACGTGAGAGGATATGGAAGATGGAGCCAAGAATTTACAACTTTTTAATTAGTAAACTAAAACAATCCCGTTAGGTTCTAAGGTGGCTCTTATCCAGTGATAGAAACGTTTGGGATTTTTCGTGAGACATCGTAATAAATTGCTTGCCTTGTCTGATCCCAGAGAAAGCTGGGATTAAGCTTTGCTTTGCTCGAAAATCAAACTGATGGTCCGGGATAATATTTGACTCAATAAGATAAGGTCTTAAGCACGAAACGAATATTTTTTCAAACAATTTTGATAAAATTAACAGACAGCAGGCTAATGGGCCTGTATGACGTATTCTGACTTAAGTTTGAAGATAGTTTCCTTTTTTGCGAACTCCCACAGTATTTGGTTTACTAGCTAGAGGCCACTGTCAAAATTATGCAAATCTAACACGACTAGTTTGAGGCTTTTAGCCAGTTAGGCATAACTAGTAAAGAAGCCATAAAATTTCTTGATTGCAGCATTTTAAATACAAAATCAGTTTTTGAAACTTTTCCATTTGTACTCGTATACATACATAACGAGTACAATAAAATCCCTTATAAAACTTGAATTATTTCTTTGAAAATAAAACACAGATGTTCTGATTCAACGTTCTTTGGGGAGTTGAACTTCAATAAGGCAACTGGCAGGTGTGCAATCATCAACTATAAGTTGTAAAAAAAAAACAGAATTAATTACAATACAACTATAAATGATCATCAAATTACTTTAAAGAATACAAGAAATTCTACAACTCCATAAAAAATAAAATCGACTACATGAAAAATGTAGAAAAAGTGGATAATTAATAGTCTGCTAGCATAGGGCGAAAGAGTACATGAACCAACTTCAAAAGATGTTAATAATGCTGCTGCTGATGATAACTTTATATGAAGAACATTCCCTTTGTGTAATAAAAGGCTTAAATTAAGTTTATTTTATGGCTAAACTGTGGGACCTTTATAAATCTCTGCTAGAATTAAAACTTGTTTCGTTACTGAGCAAGTCAGGGTAGTAATCTTTCAGCACTCTTGCAGGAGCGAGAGCAAAAAAAACCGACTAACAATAACGACATTACTAATAATAATAGCACCTAGCACCTGGCGGAACTATCAACTAATAATTTGCACTTTTTTATAGGTGGAGCCATTTTAGATGCCATATACAGGTACTAGAGTGCTTCTTAAGCTTCTATGCATACGACCGTGTGTTTGTACTTAGGAACAAATTAAAAGGAAGTGAAGTAGATCAACAGGTATTAGTTGATCTTTCCTTTATGATCTTGTCATATTTGTTCGTTAACTTGCATTTTGGTAGGGATGCCAGCATAAATTTAGAATATTTGCGAACACAGCATGGTAGGGGAAATATGCTCAGGTAAAGGAATCTTAGATTGGTTCGATCCATTTTCAAAGGTTAGCTGTAAATGTTCTATACAAAACAAAGAAAAATATTGAGTGGCGATTTTGCACTTGCGATCGGCTGAGCCAAATGCAACGAAGAGGGGAATTATTACATTGGACTAAAGAAGTTTCCAGTAAAGTCGGGTCGAAGTTGGAATGGGATAAAACAAGGTCATTTTATTCCATTATGCAGCTTCACAAGTTGACATGCATCCATGCGGTATAATTTTGAGTGTCTCTATCGCTTAGATGAGGATGAATTTGAAGGTTGGTCTAACTGATTTTATCGCTCAATTTTTTGTCATTGCATAGCTGGGATTTTAAAAATGCCACAAGAAATTACGATACCCTGCAATCGTTGATGCGAATAGTCAACATGGCGCTCGTGTGTCTCTACTGATAGCACAAATCGTCTACGTCTAGCGCTTGTTGTATAACGCTCAGTGGCGGTGATGGTCGGACCAAAAATATTTTCAAAGAAACACAATTAGACATTTAGCGAATGTGTTGTCACTTGGTAAACACCGTGTGGGCTGACATCCTCGCATATACGGTAATATTTGTTATTATACTATGTTCAGACATCCACCTTAATTGCGCAATAAGGAAATTTACCCAATTAAGGGCTTAATTAAGCTGAATTAACCATACAAGAAATCAATTAATAAATTGGACAATTAGTGCTTAATTGCATTATTAATTGTGTCAAATTCCTAATGCAACTCTACAAAAATATGTTTTTAATAATTACTTTTTTTAAAAATTATTAATTTCTTTAAAAAATTTCCTTTAAAACCGAATTTCTCTTCATTATCCAATTAGAATAAACACTTTTTAGCTGTCAAATTCTAATTGAGTAAGCTATATTGCGTATGTATAAACGCCAAAGTCTATAACTCAATTTTAAATTTAATTGCATCCATTAGGTTGCATGTATAAACTCAGTTTTAAAAGAGCCATTTATTCGAAAATACGCTTTATCGCGTACACTGCGTTAAGATTCGCTGTCAAATTCAAGTTAGTGTCATAATTTTTCGTTATTATGTATTTTTCATCCCTTGTGGTTCGTTAATTTTATTGTGCAGACAACCCTTCAAAGTAATATTTATTTTACACTACACTCCTTGTAATAGTGTTTTAACTTTAAAAAGCGCTGCTTAACAGTATACCTTGCCATGTTGCTTTGGCATTACTGACTGAATCATGAACAACAAAGTTGACAGGCACCGTCAAACCCGCTGCATATTGTCGACATGGAACCATCCATTTAAAAACTCTTTATATTGTTACGAAGATAACTGTAAATACGTGTGCTTGCCTCTTAGTATTGAATGGTATGAATACTTGGAACACTCACTTAGTGCCAGAATTAAAAGGTACGAATACTTGTGGCCCCCACTGCGCAGAAAGTTCTAATGCTTAAACAACATCAAACACAACACTCATAAAGAAATTGAATACAAGCAAAAACAACAACAACGATATAACTAACTTCAGCACCTATATACGAATTCCAGAATTTAAATAAATGTGGAACCATTCACAACGCAGAGAAAACATCACCTCAAGTGATAAAAGAGACAGTAAAGCAAATATAATAAATTAATAAACCAACAGAAAAGAAGATGTTTATAGCTAAAGAAGCATGTACTGAATTCTTCACTCTTCTACAAGTTTCGAGAAAATTAGGTGACTACTATAAAGAGACTTGGGTCGTCCAGCTAAAACTTAGGACTAAGTGCAACGATAAACTGCGAACATCGTGATACAGAAGTAGCTGTTGTGTTTTTTTAAGTGTTCAATAAAGTAAATTAAGCAACAGTATGTAAAATAAAGCTCCGCTCGTGTAGTATTACTTAAAGGCAACTCTACGACTACAACAAGCTACGAAAAATTGAACGCGGTTAAAAACGTTAAAAGTAACAACCTTATGACCAAACAATTGTTGTCATTGAGCTCAACATCAACACGAAATATTCTAGGTAATATATTTACTGATATGTACCTAGTGGGACCGAAAATGTGTTGGATACAGGAGCGGTTAAAAAGGGAAAATTGGCCCCTCCAAAACAACTAAAAGTTAACATTTTCCCCTACAAAAAGTTTAGAGGATTTGAAGAATTATTTGTTTTCTTTAACGTATTAAGCTTTTCCGCGCTTGGTTGTATACTATAAGCTGCTACCATTTGGTGACTGCATTAAGGGCGAATAGTAGCAAATGAATCGGTTTAATGACCAAACAACTATTTCTTAGTCTGTTAGAGCTCATCACAAAAATTTACATATGAATGTCGAAGCTCTGAAGTTGGATATTTAAACGCAGCCGACGCTTTAGACGCACACTGCACCTCCACTAGATACGCGTTAATTCAATCTAAAATGTGCGCCGAACTTAAGTTTAACAACAGGTCAATAATCCCAATCCTTAAATTAAAACTAGTAGTTACCCGACAACCCTCTTCATTTGCACTCATAGCAATTAAAGCCAGTAGCTCTTGTTTATGGCACGAATTAATATCAAGTCAGATAAATTGTGTTTCAAATTTTATGTTCTCTTGCTTAAAAGGGGGGCAAAAACACGACTAGATATTCATTCATGGAAACATATTTACGCTGGCAAGTGTAATTATTTATCCTTTTTTTTAAAGCTTTTTTTTACTTTTAACTTTGCACCGATTTATTTCGTTGAAAATAAAAGTAAAAAAAGAAAAAGACATCACACTCTTGGGGAGAAACTGGCTGCATATAATTAAAAATTATTTTCAACATTACCATCATTTTAATATCGTCAACATCATCATCAGCAACGTCGCCGTCATAGTTTTACTATTTAATTGTATTGACTTTTTGTTTAAACATCCTGTTTTTTATAACAGATTTTCTGTAAGACAAGTAGGCTACACAACTCACCGCGAACATTTCTTGTCTGAAAGTCACTTGGAGATTGAACGACTTTTTAATTATGCTTTTGTCTGTGCGCGTGTGTGTGTGTATGTGAGTAGTTGTAGTCGTGTTGTATTGTATATTAAAATTTAAATTAATATTATATCCTGTGGATTTTCGATTGTGAAAGAAATCATCTTAGTATTTTAGTATATAAAACAAGTAGTGTGAGCACAGGTGTCTTGTAAATTATTTAATGAGAGTAAAACAAAATTACTAGCAGGATGTCGATCATGTACGTACGAGTATGCCATTCAATAATTAATGCACTTTATATGCAAGATAAATTTGCTACTGACTTGAATACGACTGAAGATTTCCCTTTTCAAATCGCATTATGGTTTATGTGATTTATGTTGCTGCCGATTTAAAATTCACTTTGTTTTTCTTCTTTTAAAGTGGAAAAATAATTTTACTAAATTTCGCTGTCATATATTTTTTTTAAATTCTTTTTACTTGCTGTTACGAAATATTGCATCTGTTGGGGGGTCATCAGAATATTTCTTCTTAACAAAGTGGAATATGGAAGACTTGACTTTGTTATCGTATTTTAACACACATTTAAACACTTTAAATAAATGTAGAACGATTGAAAAGCAAAAAATTATGTTGCTGATTGGCAGCGGTTGAGGTCAAGGCTCTAACCATATTTGCTATTTGAAGTCATCAGTAAACGATTATCCCCGAGCCCATTATCAAAATTCCTATTAAGACCTCCTATAGAAATTATATTCCCTAGGTTCGCAGAGAGCTTACGGACCTAAATCGTGGACAAAATTTAAAATTTACTAAAAAAAAAGTTTACGATACATCCAAATTCCGGCAAAAAACCGAAATTCAAAACTAATCAAAAATTTGAAAATTTATTTATTTTTATTTATTTATTTATTCATTTCAATACCAAATTTACCAAAATACCGAACTGTAACATAATTAAATCTAAAAATCTTTTAACATTTTACATCTATTGTTTTGTGAATTAAACTAAAAAAAAATATCTAAATGGAGAGAGAGCCCCTTTTAGTCCGTTTATGGGTCATGTTGTAAGTGTACAACTTTTTCTAAGAACTACACGTCGATTACACAATTTTTTCATGGTCCCAATATAGTTAAAAAATGTTTACCCCTATTCCGCATTTCGATTACGTTCCTGTATTCAGTTACGCGCGAATCGAAAAAAGGCATTCCAAACAAAAACTGAATTATAAGAAAGAGAAGAAGGCCGAGGTGTTTTCAAAACCAGCTGTTTCGCTGTGGAACGTGTGAAATATGAACACAAAAAAATGCAATTTTATAAATATTGCAATAAAACGTTAAATTTTGTACAACAAAACAGTGATTCAATAATTAAAACAAATAAGAATATATATTGTGGGTAGAATAAAATAAACACATCAGCCTAGTACGGAAAGGCAAACAAAAACCCAGAGCATAAGTAAAAGGTATTTGTGGCCAAACTATTCCAGTGTGAAGAATTCCACCGCACCGGCGTGGATATTTTAATATTTTTTTATATCATTGTAGCACAAAAATAAAGTTTCTTTGTTTTAATTTCAAGAAAATGTGCGATAGCACCGACGTTGTTGTTGAAAGAGAAAAATAACGTTTTCAACCTGCAATAAATTAAAAAAAAAACCTTTAATATTCAGTTTAAATAGATCAAAAAAATAAAAAGGAAGTTATGTAGGATCATTAATGAAACCTTTAATTGCATTCTTTTATTTTATTACACATTTCTTGAAGCTAAACAAACTAAAATCGGACGACTCTCCGCCACTAAGTTAACAACTTACAAAAACGTAGCTACGCTCGTAATGCTGAATATTCACAATCGTAAAAATTAGCAATCGAAACGGAACGCAGAATAACAAAGTTTCCAAACGGAGAAGTTTCCAATTCGAATCGAAATGCAGAATAGGGGTGAATATTTTTTAACTACATTGGGACCAAGAGAAAAATGTATAATCGAAATTTCGCGCATGAGAGGGTTAAAGGTCAATTAGTTGAAAAATATCAAAATTAAAGGATTTTTAAATGGTTAAAAATTCATTTTGACTTTTCCAGCCTGTTCATTAAATCGGACACGAATTGGTTTAGAAACGCAACCCAATTTCTATTTAGAGCGCGTTAATGAAAAAGCAACAAAAATACATTGTTCGAAAAATACATATTTTTTATTTAAATTGGAACCAATGTTGTCAGAGTTTTATTTTCCGAACTCCAAATAGGAATTGAACTTGAATTCCGTTTCCAATCGAATCCGTTTTGGATTTCATGAACAGGCTGATTTTTAATGAATTTTGTTATTTCTTTGGCTTTCGAGAGTTTCCTCCGCAGCCTAGCTCCATTTTTTTTTTTTGGATCAATTTCAAATTTTCCTAGTTTAGAAATTTTTCCCCGGATAAAGAAACGCGTCAGAAAAATGAATTTGGAACGAATTCCCGTCATTTGTTGTCAAGTTTGGTCCCAATTGAATGAAAACGTTAAGTCAACTTCTAATGCTAAGGATAAAAGTTTCCTTTTTCAGGGTTTTATAATTTTGGCAGTGATATCTACACAAATCTATAATGGAAACTTGAAACCAAATGAAACGTACATACTTCAAAGGGTAGTATACTGACGGACTAAGAAGAACCAATTCGGAAATTACATTTTCGGTACCACATGCTTTTGAACGTCCCAATTGCATTACACAATATTGAAAGACGGTGTAAAACGTCAGTTTATGAAAAAATTTGGTTCACTACCGTCTGATGTGGCGTGACTACTTACAAGCCATTGAAAACATCATCTCCAAACATACAGCCTTATACACATACACACACACCTACCCATACTCAGCATTAACTATTAAAGATGGGTTAAAGGGCCGACAGTGTTTTAAAAAAAATTATGTATGACAATTATGTTTTTTGTAGAACATAGATCAAGGCATATTTAACCAGGTGGCATTACTACTGCAGGTGACAATTTTTTGTTTAAATTTTCATTTTCCTTTGTTTACCCAATTTTAATGTCAAACTATTTTGTTTTGTTTACGAATAATCAAAAAATTCATTTTCATTCAAGTCTCATTGATTCAAGTGCCTTAGTGTTTTTTATATTTTGTGTATAAATAAATTAAAAAGTGAAGTAAAAACAAAAAATAAATGATCAATTTGTGTTCTAATTTGTACAAAATTTATAAATAAATTTTTAATTTGTATCAAACAAAATTTATTCAACTTTTTTTTTATAATTTTCTTTCTTTTTACACATGTTTTTGACAGCAATATTGAGTTTTACACAAACAAAACTGCCTGCTGTTGTTGTATTGTTGTATTTGTTGTCGTAGCAATGTCACCTAGTTAGATACGCCTTGACATAGATAACACATTGAATATAATTGCAATTAGAGTTTTCCAATAAGCACGGGTCGATAATGGAATGGAAAATGTGCTTGTATGCCATTATGTATAGAAAATGACATCGTTCAAATGTCTGATGCGGTTGCGAGTGATCCTATTTGAATTGAATCTGTCGCATTATCCAGCTAAATTTGAGCATTAGTCTGGGTTATGTTGACTTTAAAGTTGACCTTTGAATCGGATTTGCGGATAGCCTGGAACCAGATGTCATCAATCTATTCGTGATAAAAGAAATAATTAATCATATAATCATGGGCCTGTAATGGTTGTCATTGATGCTAATGGCTTCACCGTTATTTTCGAAACAAATGTGAACCACTGATACCACCAGAACCAAATAGTAACTGTTTGTGGATGTATTGGCAACTGGTGGATATTGTGTGGATTATATTCGAGCCAAAAATGAGTTTCCCCGGGAAATATGATTTTTCGTTTACACTGACAGACACTCATTTCTAAAATAAGTTTTTATTATTGTGATATCGCAACAGTGGCTTAATATTGGGTCCTATTTCCGTTGTCGTTTTAGTTGTTATTTCTGTGCCGTTGCCATTCTGATCGTCGCTTCCTTCCCAAATTCGTATGCTTGAAATATCTTGAGAGGAAGCGAATTTATCGAAAACTAAAAATAATAAAGTGCGATACTGATTCAATATTTTAAAATTTAAATTTCCAAATTTAATTAGGATAATGAAAAAAATTAATAAATGTATGTACATCGGAAGATGTTACGATGGAACGTTAATATTGTTACGTTTTTAAACGTGTTAAAATTTTCGCGTGATCTTTTAGTTCGAAACGGGAATATGCCCGAATAAAAAATTGAATTGACAGACATCACCAAAGGCAGCCACAAACTATTAGCAACGGCCTACACATATGTATGAGAAACTTCTTAAGACGCCCTTGGTATAGATGTCGAACGAACCATGGTTTGTTTGGAATTTTATAGCATTATTTACACTATCACTAATATGCATTTGCGTCATGTGGTGTGAAATGTTTGTCAAGGTGGCTTTCGAAGGCTTTTTCTTCTTCTTGAGAGTTATCGGCCCAGATGTGGTTCTCAAGTATTAGTGGGATCTTAAAACTTGGATAATTAATTAATAAATTTCAAAAAGGCCAAAAAATCTATAATAAACTTCAACATTTATTTCTTATTTTAAATTCAGTTTAAAAACAATTTTATAAAGAAATGTATCTACTATGTGTATTATTGTTTATTAAATATTACATTTATCACACCTTATTTTCACTGGCAAATACAATTTTCGGCCATCATATACTTGTAACATTTCCAATTGTACAGCATCTAAAATGATTTTAAAGGTCAAATGCCAAGGGCAATCATTAGCCGAACATTTTTGCTGTTTTATTAAACGTCCCAAATACAACAGACCCTCATATAATTTGTCTAACTCTTTGGCTCTAACCAATTCTTGAGCATTTGAACACATTAAATCTATATCATAGTTTTCAGGTACATCACAACTTTGCAGCCAAGCTAAAAGTAATTCAATGCAATTATTTTGGGTAAATATATTATCAGAACTTATTTCACATGGCGCTAATGAATTTGAGTTACTTTGTTTTGTACATTGATTACTGCTGGGAGGTGGAGTTATGGCTCTATAACTTTGTTCACTGTCATTCGTCTGTTTTTGCGCCATTAGTTGATGTTCAATTTCAGCTCTTAATTCGGGTGGTAAAGCGGCTAAAAACTCAGGATCAACATCCATAGCTTGCACTGAAGAAGGTACTAAATTCGTGCTATTCTTTTCTTCACGTTTTTGTTGAGCAGCCTTTGATGTAGATGGTAAAATATCACTTTCGTTTAATATATTTCGAACTGTTTTATTTTTATCGGAAGTAGTGCTGCGGTTAGATGCTTTTTTTCTTTCTTTTAAGATTTCTTCTTTTATGTCCTGAGGCAAAGCATTGAATACTTCTTGATCTATATCATCTGGTATACTTTGTACACTGGCATTTGTACTTTGTTTAGATTGTTTAGCTGCTGCATTTTTCAGCATGCCCAATATGTTGCCTTTATTTTTGACGTCTTTATTGCTGCCAGCAGCTTTAGGACGTCCTCGTTTTGCAAGAACAGATTTTTTAGTTTCCAGACCTTTCTTTGGTTCAGCATTTATTTTACCTTGTTCGCGTTTTAAATTTGCATCTTCAGTAGATTTATCCACATATAACTTGTTTTCAGTTTCAACTACTTTGGCTGTTTTTTGTTTTTCTTTAGCTTTTGAAAACATATTTTTTAATATATTTTCTTTAGGTTTTTCCTGTTGTTCCGTGGGATCGTCTAACTTTGTTAACTGTATACCTATGCCTCTTAATTCATGAGGTGGTACATTTAACGCTTTCATAGTAGTAAGTATACAGCGCGTTATTGTTTCCAAATCATTTGTAAACTCTGATAGAGAAACCGATTTGGTAATGTTATCGCAGACACCATGACCCATAAATTTTGATGTTTCCACGGGCGCTTCTTTGGATCTTATCATAAGTTTTAAAGTTATACATTTTGTTTTTCTCTTGACATCCGTTAAACGGTTATGCACCTCTTCACATAATTGCTTGAGGAATGTTTCCAATTCCTGCGAAGTTTTGAAACGTATGCCGTAATTCACCTCTGCCGAAACAGATTTACGTATTTGACCATATGTTAAACCTCTCTGATCAATACCACGACAAAATTGGTACAACGTTTCGCCAAACTTCTTGCCCACCAACATTTGTATGCGTGCTAAGGTTACTTTCTGTAAATCTCCACAACTTAACAAATTTGCCTCTTTTAACGTATAAGCAGTACTACTTCCTACACCAGGTAAATCTTGTATGGGTATTTGTGCCATATAGGCCTCCGCAATTTCGCTCTGTAAATAATACTGACCATCGGGCTTAGCTTTTTTCGTGGCCATTCTGGCCTGCAATCTAAAATAAATAATGAACATACAAAATAGATAACAACTATAATCCAAAATAGCTTACTTATTTGCACCTACTCCCGCTGAACAAGGACATTGGGTTTTTTCTTTTACTACTTCTCTAATGGCTCGGACTATATCCATCACATTCATCTGGAGTTCCTCCACAACATCAGTCATATCCACAAACATTTCGTCACAACTAACGGCTTCTATATTCAAGGTATATTGGGCTATAGTATTGTACAAGGTAAACGCCACTTCGCGGTATCCCTCAAAATCATATGGTATGGTCTTAAGTTCGGGGCACAATTTTAAAGCTTGCCCCACAAACATGCCATTGTGTATACCTTTAGCACGAGCTTCGTATGATGCGGAAGCAATTTCGGACAAAGACATTTTATTTTCAAACCCCCCGCGTACCTTATCAGAAAGAATGTTATTGTGCAAATGTTGCTCAAAGCGTTTGGCAAATAATTCCATTTCAGTTTGTCGATCTGCGTTTGTATGGACCGGTACTTCAGCGGCAGAAGAACCACCTGTTAAATAAAAATATTGTTTAAAAAGATTCCCATGTAAATACCAATTAAAAACTACCTTTGGAATGTGTTACGGCGACTGGCTGACCTTTTAAGTGGGGATGTGTTCGAAGACCCACAGAAACGAAAAAACAGTCAATATCAATATGCATAACCCAACACTTCCGATTTGTAATATTAAATGGTTCGATCTCCGGAACATTAATCAACTGTAAACGGGTTTTCAACTGTTTTCGAGCAGGAAACGCATTAGAACCATTCTGCTCTCGTAACTCCCCAACGTACTGTTTGAACCCTGCGCCTAGTGTAGCAATATGATGCAGTCTTGAATTGTTATAAAATTCGCTTAAGAATTTAGGATCCACAGCAGTACGTGCTAAACCTGATGTACTTGAATTGACATTCAATGAAACATCCTTTCTAGAAACTGGATTGTCCGCACGAGTTGCAAAACTTTTTTTAATATTCTCATTTAATTGTTTTAAATCACTATTAATACTTCTTAAGTTTTCCTGCAATTGCTTTTCCACATCTTTGGAAGTCTCTGCAATACTAACAATCGCTTCCTCTTTTTTCTTCATAAGAAAAGTAATACTGGGCTGAGATTTTTTTTGGTTTGTGTACAGCAAATAATTGGTGTAATCTAATATTTTTTGTTCCTTTATACAATCGACCACCCATTGAGGACTTATTATTTTGCTAGTATTCATGTTCCGAATCTTTACATCGGGCAAATTGGATGCAATAATATAAGTTGTATGTGATCTCTCATAATGATGGAAAATTCCGCCATTTATCATCATCATACGTTTAAGTTCATCGGAGGAAGGATTGGTGTGTCCATTGACGAATATAGAAATGCCTGCAAATAAATCCGTTTTCTTATATGGATTACTGGCGGCACTAAACTGCTCTTCCAATTTTGTAATTTTGGCACCCATATAGCCGCCCTAAATTCGCAACTATTAATACAAAATTTTTCATGTTGAGACAGAAACTATTTACCCATTCATCAAAGCCATTGTTCATCATTTCTTTACTTTTTATGGAATTTTGACTAAAGCATAATTTATTGAGCCCGGATAACCCGGTGTACTAAAAAACGTTTGATTCCTACTTGTTTATACAATGTAAGTTACTCTAGCCATTCACAATAATAATGTTTCTAATGGTTTGTTTCAAATACGTATTAAATTTCTGTATATTTTAGACCTCATTTACTAAATATGTATGTACACCACTCCAATTACTATCCTCTTTGATAGCTGTATTATCGATCTTCAAAATATATATTCAACGAGAATGAGTTTTCTGTCCTACCCCACTAAATCTTCCTTTTAAGTAACTTTAACATAACAGTATGTACACACAAGTGCAACACGAAGTCTAATTAAATTAATAAAGGTGCCTAAAATAAGTCGCAATAAAAGCTATTGTGAATTTTTTTTTTTACTCACCTGTACCAACATATTAAACAGAGAAGTTGCCAATTCACTGACTAATTCCAGGGATTTATAAAATATCCCCAATTTTTAATGCAAATTGCTATAAATAAAATACTTATATATATCCAATATATGATATTTTTTATGAATAGATAATTTTATATTTTTTCTCTTAAATTCGTACAATAATTTATATTTGTTATTCGGTAAAATAATCGGAAAATATAGATTTATCAGTCTCATAAAATATTAAAACCTCCAATAACATTGAATTATTCCCATTAGGGACGCACGTCTGTATACAATAGTTCTACAAGAGGACTCTTTGTCAACCTTTAGCAAAAAAAAAAAAAAAAAAAAACAAGGAAATTTAGGCTATGGGTACTAATTTGTTTTACTTATTCTACTGCAGTAGTTTATATATAACTGGAAATAATAAAACATATTTTTTGCTCTTTTTCTGAAAACTTTGACACAAGGCCAAATTGTAAAAAATAAATAAATAATATAAATATTATTGAAATCAAGGTAAGTTGATAACTGCTAAACTCACGGCCATATTCAAAGCATTTTTGGCTTCGTTGCGGATGTCAAACACAATATAAAAAAATTAGCGAAAGTGGCGAAAAAAATTTTTATATGGAATTTGTTGGTGAATTCACCTGTTTTGTCTTGATTGAAATGATTTGTAAAATTTGTCTAGCAACTTGGCAACCTTGTTGAACATATGCAAGAGGTAAACAAATCATAGACTGTTTTCTAAAACGAGCAGTTTTAATTTAGTTAAGAACACAGAATTACAGTTTTAAGAAGCAATGCAATTGCTTAAAAGATTTTTCTGTCGAACATATTCCTGTCTTTTTCTTATTAAAAGGCATTCATCTAGTGAAATTAGAGTGCGCTTTGCTCCAAGTCCTACGGGTATATACCTACATACAATATATTTCTAATGGCCGAATTATTCTCGAAATGCTATTGCAGGATATTTACATTTAGGAGGTCTTCGAACTGCTTTGTATAACTATTTTTTTGCCCGAAGTCAAAATGGTAAATTTTTGTTGCGAATTGAAGATACCGACCAAACGCGTTTAGTGCCAGGTGCTATGGAATCTTTAATAGAGGACTTGCAATGGGTTGGTATAATTATAGATGAAGGCCCCGGAGTTTTTGGTGGTAGCCATGGTCCTTATATACAAAGTCAAAGGACAAAAATATATTTGTAAGTATGAGTATTAAACAATAAAATGTGTCATTAAAATTTTCAGAGATGCAGTGAAAACCTTATTGGAGAATGGTACAGCCTACCGTTGCTTTTGTACCGAACGTCGTTTGGAACTATTGCGCAAAGAAGCCATGCGAACCCGGCAAGTACCAAAATATGACAATAAATGTCGGCATCTCACAGAGAAACAGGTCAATGAAAATCTATCAAAACAAATCCCGTCCTGTATACGTTTCAAATTGAATGATTACCAGGAACCTATCAACGATTTAATTTATGGAAAAGTTTACCACAATATCAGTGACAATGAAGGTGACCCTGTTATTATTAAAGCTGATCATTTTCCCACTTATCATTTTGCAAATGTCGTGGATGATTATTTAATGGCTGTTACTCATGTATTTCGTGGTGTTGAATGGCAAATCTCTACCACAAAGCATTTATTGTTATATAAGTAAGAACACATTTTGTTAATTTTTTTTAACTAACCCTTATCGTCTTTAGAGCATTTGGTTGGAAACCCCCGAAATTTGGCCATTTACCGTTACTGGTTAATGCAGATGGCACTAAATTAAGTAAACGTCAGGGCGATATCGGTATTAAACATTTTAGGTACGTCCTTTTGTTATTGCCATTAATAAGTACCTGCTTTTAAAGGCTTTTTGACTTCTTTTACCTCAGAGATAAAGGTTACTTTCCAACGGCTTTGGTTAATTATGTTGTGTCAGCAGGAGGTGGTTTTCCTCATGAACAATTCAGTAAACCTAAAGTTTTTAATATGACTGAACTTTTGCAAAAGGTTTGTAGTATTTTAACCTTCACTATAATGAACATTTTGTCCCTAAACTTTTTCGATTCTTTTTATGTTATATCAGTTTAATATTGAGAAGGTAAACTCACATTCTAGCCGCTTAAATCCTCAAATTTTAGATGACTTTAATCGTTTGCAACTTATTAAATTACTAGAGTCGGAAACGTCTACAAACGAAATAGTGGAATATGTCAGAAATTTAATTAAGGAAACATATTTCAATGAGTAAGTACCTTGTGGCATTAATATATGAATATAAATGTTATAAAGGCGAATCATAATAGAATGTATGGAATAACTTACTACTCAATTAATGGATGAAAAGGAACATGGTATATTCAACGTTCCTCAACCAATTTTAAACTATAATGCAAATTTTTATTACTGAAAGTCAAAACTTCTTATAAAGCCGCGTCGTAATTTTTCTACTAAAAGGACAATGTTGACAATGTTTGATCATTTTATTTTCAGACCTAATCTGGATTTAAATACCAACCATATAAAAAGCGTACTGCAATGGTCGGCTCAGCGTTTGATTTTCGTTAAAGATTTAATATTGCCAAAATTAAGTTTTCTATGGGTTAAACCTAAAAATTTTATGCTAAAGGATTTAACTGCAGGTACTATATTATTTCGTAATAAATATTTATACACGCTATAAAAATTATATCAGATTACCTTTAATTTAATCTTATAATTTAAACACATTTACTCGCACGCTTAAAAATTGTGCCAATAACACAAAAATATTCCGCATTTTTAATATTTTGTACGATAATAAACGGAATGCACTTATATTTATTCTACAGATCAACTTCAATCTGTTGTGGAAATATTAACCCAGGCTGAATTTAATAAAAATAATTTAAACAAAGTTCTTAGAGAGTTCAGTGAACAACAAAGCATAAAATACCCAGTACTTATGAAATTCTTACGATCTGCTTTGAGTGGTTTAAAAGTGAGCATTTTTTTTTTATATTACAAAATTAATTAAAAACAGCAAAAATATAACAAATTTTAGGAAGGACCTGGCGTAGCAGAAATGATGGAAATTTTAGGACAAAAAGTTGTAATACAAAGATTGACCGATATTTTAGATGAGATTAAAAAAATAGAAACAAACAAGGCGAAAGAGGTAGCATAAATAGTACGTATACAAAACTCAGGAATACACATTTTTTGTGTTAAATATCGAGTCATTTCTTATTTATTCTGTTTAAGCTTTAAGCTAGATATTCTTAAAAAATTAACAAAAAATATTTGATACCTAAGGGGCATTTTAAATAAATCAAATTATGCAGTAGATAAACATCATCTACTTAATGGAACAATTAGCTAATTTACTGGAAAGTTTTTCACCTGCTGGTGTAAGTAGGTAATTATCTCTCCATACAACCACTCCATCGGCATTTGTCTTGAAATCAACGGAAAGCTTTTCCCACACCTTTTTGGGATTCAGTTGTTCATCGGGTTGACCATTGTAACCTTCAAAGACTAAACGACTACCGGGTTCAGCACTGGTCGGAACAATAATGGGTTCTACTGCAGTATGATCATCGCTAAAAATAAATCCCGTTGATTTCAAAACACATAAAAAATGAAAAAAAGTACATACTTTGAGGTACATAAAACCATGCCTTCGGAAAGTATACTACGGATTTTGGAAGGTTTGAGATTACACATAACTGCCACCAAACGCTGTTCAAGATCTTTAATGTTAACAAATTTTACTAAGCCGCTGACAATAGTACGGGGTTGAGCTTCAGCCAAATCAATTTTTAAAATATACAAAGTGTCAGCATCAGGATGACACTGCACATCAACCACCTTGCCAACACGAATATCCAAGCGATGAGGGCCATCTTCTTCAACCATCGCACCATTCGTAGCATTACCACCTTTATTTTTAGCTGGAAGTGGATAAGCTGCCGCACTAAGTTTCCTGATAGTTTAAATAAAATATTGTTTATTCATATATTTTATTTGTTGAAGTCTAATAGTACTCACTGTAACTCCGGATTTTCAAAACCTTTTCTGATTGGCTCCAGCAACTTATTAATATATTTCTCTACCGAACTTTTAAGATCAGCAGGATGTAAGTTTTGATCAGCAAAATATTGTTCCAAATCAACAAAATTATAAAATGTAACATCGCCACCATTTTCAGGCAAACGTTTTATTTCAAAACCTTCCCCCTCTTTGAACAAAGAGAACAATACATGCTTAACAAAGGATAATAAACCGTTATCAGTAATATTGCCTGGTTCACAGAAAGCCTTTTTCAATTTCTTCTTAACATTAGCCGGCGAGTCTAAAATATCAATTTTTGAGTCTTCTTCTGAAGATGACATTTTACCACCAGCTAAACCCGGCACCATAGGATTCATAAGATGTATACGTTTTTCATAGCCCAACTGGGGCAAATATTTCTCTGCAAAAGTAAAGATTTTTCTTTGATCAACCCCACCGAATTGTGCATCAACTTTAAGATATTCCTCATCCAAGGCTTGTAGGCCAGGATAGAGTAAACCAGATAGGAGAGGGTATTCAACTTGTTTTACAACTTCAGCCCCAGCCTTTTTGGCATCATGTTGTGTTACCACTGAACTTAATTTGTAGACATCGAGAGTGTACTCCTTAGATAATTGGTAATCAGTGCCCTTGACAAATTTCAATTTGTCGAGAGGAACACCAATAGATGTCAACATGGCTTTAATAACAGATTCATAGTATTGAGTACGTAATTGTAATAGTGTCCACGGTGCTTTCATGTTATCCAAATAGGCGTGAAGATCCGCAAAAAGAATGGTGACCTGTAAATATAAGAAAATTTTCAAAATATATTTACCAATTGTGATGTCGCAAGCAAAGAAGGAACAATAGTTTATTATATTGTACTACTTATTTGTTATTCTGTTAATAAAGACAAATCATAACATCGTCATTTGAACGATAACACTTTCCAAACATAATGCATTAGGAGGTCCTTCAGAAAATGGTTGACATCTCATTTTATCCAATTTTAATCCATCGCTAATAGAAACCTCTTTATATTCGTTTAAGTTCATGTACCTCTAAAAATAATACCTTTACAAACTTGGGCCATGATTTACTCCAAGAACGATATGCGTTATTAAGCGAGGTATGATATTAATACCATCTTTAGTGCCGCCATATGCCTTACAATCTTTGCAGAGTTAAAGCAATAATATAATAAATATTTAACTTGAGTGAATCATTGCACAATACAAAGTGATATAAAGACTCAAGTCTGCATATAAATTGTAATTTCAATTTAATACATTTTCAAAAGGGTGAAATATTTAGCTACCTTTATGGTAGAAAATATATAATTTATTGTATGTATATTTCTGAACAATGTTGAGCATATCTGCATATACAGGTTTTTGATTTCTTGACGTCGTTAGGGAAGCTGTTTGAATTCGCCTTGGAATTTATTCCCTACTGCCGGTTAAATTTTAAGTTAATTTCTACATAATTTGTGTAAAATATTTTTAACTTTGCCATTAGCCGGTATTTAATACACGACCTTTGTGTTCAAGTGGTCATTCAAACATAGTGACTATTCTTCGTCCATATGGCACCTCGGATTCCCGTATCGCTTAGCATTCATATCAATGTATAATTTCTATATAATGAATGAAATGTTTATGTCACTTCAAAGATATATAGCACACAAAAAATTGTACGTGTATATGATGATTTTAGAAACTAAAAAATACGAACATAACCTTGGATAATCTAGATTTAAGCCAATGTTTAATTTAAACTGATTACATGGATTTTCAAACACAACTTGCGGAAAACAACTTACCTCACACCCTGCTTTTAAAAAGTCTGCAACTTTAGACATGGGCACGAAATAAGCTACGTGAGGTTTACCTGTGGTGGCAGTGCCCCAATAAATTTTTAAATCTCGTTCTTTGAGTATAGCATTGAGTTTTTCTTCGCCCAAAGTTTCCTGAAGGTTACGGGTAATCAATTCCTTTTTCTGTTCCGGAGTTAACAAAGTCATTTTGTTTACTAAATTCTTACAAACACCAGCTGAAAAAATGCTTTGGAAAACGTGGTCATATATGAATAAAATGACTAAATACAGGTGTACATATTGTACGTCTACATTTATCTCCAACTAGAGAATGTCAAACTATTGTGATTGGATAAAACGGTTGTAAGCAACAATATGCGCTTGAAAAATTTTATATGAGGGAACAAAACGAGATATACAATTTTATAAATGGTGTCTTGACTAGCAATAAATTTCGCTGTTCATAGTCGCTTCATGTTGAAACAGAGTTGTCTGTTTGCCATTTTGCAGTCGCTTTCTCATTGTGCGAGCACATTTATGGCTAGCCAAGTCGTTGTGTTAAAAAATATCCATTACATGTCATCCAGACCTTCCATAAATTTGTTATAACCATTTTGCTGTTCGCACAGCAATTTGGCTCGTAAACCCGTCGCTGTTACAGGTCTGTTCGTGCTTAAACACGTTGTCCGAACAGTTGTCACACAAACGAAATGCACACAGGCAAAATACAGCAAATAAACTACGCTTAGACCGTGGAAATAAACTCGATTAGAAACATTATTTCGTGCTCAAACTGATCAGAGACATCTACGCGTATTCTCCAAACAGAAGACCACGAACACATTTTTACTTCTTATTATCCCCACGCTCTCTGCACAATTGTTACAGCCGTGTAATAAATGTTTCTATAAGCTTTGCTATTCATTTATTATTGTGAATTTAACCCAAAAATTAATTTCATAATATAAACAAAACCCAGCTGTGTAACAATCATTACCAATAATAAGTGTAAACAAAACAGAGATACATGTGCTGTGAAAGCAATTGGATTAAAAGATTTTTTTTAAACTTGACGTTCGTTACAGAGATTCGTTTATGAATTCCGCGCTATTTTCGTGTATTTGTATGTGTAAATTGAATCCTTAAATAAGTGTTAAATAAAAGTGTAAACTTCTTATAAAAAATGCCTATCATTGATACCGGGGAATTAATAAATTTACAGAAAAATGTCGAACGCGTTCGTAATATTTGTATATTGGCCCATGTTGATCATGGCAAAACTACATTAGCCGATTCGCTAGTCGCCAGCAATGGCATAATATCGCAGCGTATGGCGGGAAAAGTACGTTATTTAGACAATCGTCAAGATGAACAAGAACGGGGTATAACTATGAAGAGCAGTAGTATTTCGTTGTTCTATCACAGTGTTGCCGACAATAATAACTTTTTGATCAATTTAATTGATTCACCTGGACATGTAGATTTTTCCAGTGAAGTTTCTACTGCAGTAAGACTATGTGATGGCGCAATTGTTGTCGTAGATGTGGTGGAGGGTGTTTGCCCTCAAACTAGAGCATGTTTGCAGCAAGTTTATGTAGAACAATTAAAACCAGTTTTAGTTTTGAATAAAATCGATCGGCTTATCATGGAGAAACAAGTGACACCCTTGGATGCCTACTTTCATATAACTCAAGTGCTAGAACAAGTTAATGCGGTTTTGGGTAGTATATTTGCTTCTGATGTCTTGGCTAAAGAAGATATTACGCTTAAGGATAATTACGAATCTGCGTTGGAAAACAGCGATGATTCGCATTTATACTTTTCTCCATCGGTTGGTAATGTGGTCTTTTGTTCGGCCTATGATGGTTGGGCTTTTGGAGTTAGAGATTTTGCTGTAACTTATGCTGAGAAATTAAAAATGACTGTTGACAACTTGGAGCAAGTTTTGTGGGGTGATTATTTTTATAACTCCAAAAGAAAATGCGCTATCGCTGGTGCCCAAGAGAAGGCTAAAAAGCCCATGTTTGTGCAGTTTATACTGGAGAACATTTGGAGTTTGTATGACACTATTGCTGTACGAAAGGATAAAGATAAAATGCTAAGTAAGTATACGCTTATATCATACGCATACATATTTATAATTATTATAGTCAAATTTTTACTTTATGAATAAGTTTCCCTCACTTTTGTTTTCCTTATTTATTTCATCTGCTGAATTACAATTTCACAGATTACTATAAATTTATTATAAGTTATATTTAAATAACAGTAATTTATAAATATTATAATCCACATTAAAATTTAAAGTAGGGGCAAATCAGTTACATACGAAAATATTCCTGCAAATTTTTAATTTTTCGCCAAATTCGTTCTGTAAGCAGGTTCCATAAATATTATATTATTTTTTAAATCTCTGAGGAAACGATAATGCAGAAAGATATTTGCAATTTCTGAACATTTTATTCTTCCAAATAAAACATTATAAGCATAAATTATAGAAAAGTACTTTCTTCTACCGCTTAAAGTTTGCAAAATAAAGAGTTTCCACCTTCCTTCATAGGACAGTAATTCAAAGAGCCATTAAAACAGTTTTGGCAATAATTTGTTGAACTTGTTCAATACGAAATGTATGACGCAAAGAATATGGAGTTCTAGTGAACCGTACTGCTAAATACTATGCACCAATGACACGTATAAAGATCTGAAATCCTAAGAATTTTTTCTTAAAAACCAATCCTTAAATAAGTTTTAGAAAGAATGCGATCTATAAATATGAGTAAAAAAAAAACAATTTCGAATCAAAAATAGTATCTTTAACTTTAACGACGCTTAAGCGGCGTGCCGGAAAATTTAAACTTCATGTATAGGAAATTACAAATCATTTTGAGTTTTATGAAAATGGTTTTCAATGGCGACTTCAGCTTATGGAATCGATTAAAAAATAGTCTATCTAAAGTTCAATTCGACTAAGTTAGTAAATAAATTGACCAACAATGTTAACTAAGCTAGTAAACAAATTGAACAAAAATTCAAACTGTCTGCTTTTGAAAGCATTGAAATTTATTATATTGACACACAATTTGGTTTATAGTCAAACATACATATTTTCATTACAATTATTAAGTTAATCTAAAATATACAGAAAATGTACATAGGTTTAAAAATGTGTACATATTAGGTTAATTCTCCATGTGGCACAGGTAATTCTAAAACTTTTCTTAAAGTATCACTTTCTTCTAGCGATGGCATAGACGGTGCTCCTTTACTGCGTAGGATTAATTTTATATTTTTGGATTTCCAGTTGTTTTCAGCGAATGGGTCTCTTAACAAGCCAAATATACACTCAAAAACACCAACACAGTCTTTTACGGTATGCAGTGTACCACACGCCAATACTAAAACTAGACCATGCACATCCATACGTCCCTGTACGCCGCCATGAGTTAGATTGGGGTTAAAGTAAAAACCAAAAAGCTGACGAGCTTCCTGAAGGCTTTGCAATAGTGAGTTAGAATCTTCGCAAATTTGTTCATCAATGCCATCATTGGCCGAAATTTGCAACACTAATGAAGCATCAGACCAAAAGTCCTCTAATTTCAAAGTGTTTTTATTATAATTATCGAAAAACCATTCGGTAAATTTACGTGCCAGCAAATGTATGGGAAACTGACGTATCCTGCAAAACTGTGCCGTTGTAATCTGGCTGTATATAAGCGTTAGCTGTTAAAGTGTCTTTATTATTAAGACTACTGTTCGTTACGTCAGCATGTTTATTTTTGTACCAATAGTGTATAATTTTGTTAACCAATTGAGCTTTGGTAACATCTACGGTCAGAGGCACTTCATTTTTGTGTAAATATTTGATCAGAATTTGTTTTGTGATAAGTCGTTTATTTAAAAGCGTCAATATATCCGGTATGTGTAGAAATAAAGTATTCAAAGCCTCTGCAAAGAGATCCAAAACGATTATATGCATTTTTTTCTTCTCAGCCTTTTTTGTAACTCACCTTGCTCTGTTGGGATATCTATCACGTTTTTCGTCACACTTTTAGCCAATTGAAATAAAACGGATATATTTTGCCTATTTGTTTGTAAGAGATCAATAACACCAATTTTTTCTTGCATTGAAAACGACATAGCTACGCATTTTCTATTGTAATTTTTTGTTATTTGTCAGCATGTTGTCCAGATTTGATGAATTTTTTGTTTACAAAATATGAGGCAAATCTCAGCTGTTTCCCTTGAGTCTTTCCATTGCATTTTGCTAGTTATCGTTAATTATGGCAAGTCTAAGAATAATCGATAGCACTGTTATTTTGTGTTAGTAAACAAACACAGCTGTTGGCCACTGTTCACGTTGGCAACATGGTGTCTCTTTAGAAAACTGTTAAATTTGAATTGAATTGAGGTTGCAATAATATTATCTAGTTAGTATAATTATTTGTTTAGTTTCATAATAAACTAATATATCTTTTTGTTTCTACGCAGTTAAAAAAATTTTCACAAAATAATTTTGCCAATTTATTCGATCCAAATGATTTTCGACTATTATTGTCAACTAGTGTTCGTTTGTCTCTTGGTAAAAAGTGTCCACTTGTCGTTGTTTTTTTTTATGCATACGAGTATACATATCATAGACTACTATATTCTGTGATACATATGTAGATAAAAATATGTAGTGCAATGCGAACAAGATTACTTGTCACCCCAAAACCTACTACATATTTTAAAATGCGTTTAATTATTATTATAGGGGGTACGAGGGCTGCTCTATATATTTCTGGCCTAATAGTGAAAATGCGAATATTTATAATCAAAAATGGTTTTATTGTTTTTCAAAGTATTTTCCAGCATGATTTATAAATTTTTGCATGCGCTCAAACAAGTTGTCGAAGCACTTTTTCCACTCCGATTGAGACACCTCTAAAACATGGTTTTTGAACACTTCAACAGCTTCTTCTGGCGACGAAAATCGTTGATGTGCGGAAACAAGAAGAAGTCATTAGGTGCCAAGTCAGGGCTGTACGGCGGATGACCCATTAATTCGACGTTTTGGTCGGTAAAAAACGCTCTGGTTTGAGCCGATGTGTGAGAGCTCGCATTGTCATGGTGAACAATGATTCGTCTTTTCTTGTTGGTTTTTCGAATTTCTCCGATGACTTCAGGCAAACAAATTGTAGTGTACCACTCAGAAGTGACCGTCCTACGTTGCTCAAGCGGAACAGTCGCCACATGACCAGTTTTGCCGAAGAAACAGGCGACCGTTTGCTTCGAAGTGCTTCTTCCACGAACAACTTTCGTTGGATTTTGCCCGTCTTTGAAGACCCACACGGTCGATTGTTGTTTCGTTTCGGGTTCATACGGATAGATCCATGATTCGTCACCTGTGACGATCTTATAAACGTCTTTTGAAGCACCGCAATCGTATTTTTGCAACATTTCTTTGCACCAATCGACACGAGCCTTTTTTTGAGCGACTTTCAAATTGTGTGGGATCCAACGAGAACAAACCTTTTTTACGGCCAGGTGTTCATGCAGTATCGAATGTATGCTGGTGGAAGAAATGTCCAAGGATGTCTCTATCTCTCGGTATGTCGCATGTCGATCTTGCATTATGAGTTCACGCACGGCATCAATGTTCTCTGGCACAACAGCCGTTTTTGGACGACCTTCACGGAATTCGTCTTTGAGCGAGCTTCGGCCACGATTAAATTCATTATACCAATTTTTCACAGTGCTATAGGATGGTGCTTCATCGCCATACAGAGATTTAAGTTCATCAATGCACTCTTGTCGTGATAATCCACGTCGAAAGTTGTGAAAAATTATGGCACGAAAATGTTCACGAGTTAATTCCATTTTTTTCTATATTAATTTTTTCAAGTCACTGTAAACAACACAAATAATGGTCGTACGTCAAAACGTTTTGAGTACGATTATGCTTAAAAATGACAAACTTTCCAATGGAAATGTCAGATTGCACTTGGCAGCACTCAGTGTTGCCAGGCCAGAAATATATATAGCAGCCCTCGTACAAATATTTTCTGATACTATATGTATTTGGATAATAAAAAAAATTATTTTTTGCTGCTCCTCGCTTTTCTAAGTCTCTAATTGTATAGTTTATAACCGAGGTTTTCGACCTGATTTTTAGCCGATGTTGAAATATTTTAAGAGATTGGTGGTGTCACTAATATTACTGGGATTAACGCGTTTAAACAGATCTGGTAGATATATTTTCCGGTAAAATGATAGTCAAGCTGGCTTGATGAACTAGCTATTGAAGATTAAATGGTTTAAGTCTAGTACGGATATAATGTAGGAGGCCCTTGTGGCTTCATTATTTTATATAGATGTCGTTAGGAGGACGACCAATTTGCAGCTTCTGTATGACATAGGGTTGCTGTGATAACACTTTTGATGTCGTTTTAAGTAGAACCTGGATAAGATACTATAGGAGCGGATGCAACAAATTTAGTCCCTTCCTCTGCTAATGGATTTCCCACTATGGCTGTATGACTAGGCATTCACATTAGATTGAATTATGTGTGGTATTTAATTAGGAAATCTCATATTTTTGAAATTGTGTGATAATGTGAACCGCCACAAATTAGTTCGCACATGGAGAGAGTGTCGGCCGAATAATGAGGAAAAATGTATTCGTGGTCTTCTGTTTGCCGAATACGTATTTGAGCATAAATTTTTGTTTCTCATCTAGATTGTTTCCATGTTCTCTGCATAGAGTATGTACGGGTGTTTACAGACGAGCGCATACACACAGAACAGCGAACAACTGTTCCGACAACTATATTTGAACACGAACAGACCATCAACAAAGACAGTCTTCACGAGCCACATTCCCGTGCGAACAACAATCTGTAAGTTGGCCGAACAGCTTTATGGCTAGTCAAAATAGCATGTTACGGAGTTAGCGTCTAAGTAAATGATGAATTTATCTCGGATAGGTAGTTTTGTACTTGTTGAGTATATTGAGGATGGTAGTGGATTCGGTAGTGAAAAACAGAGCACCGTTGGAATAATAACCCCATGAATTCGGTACTTAAATTGTCGTTTTTACCGTTTTACGTTGTTGGATTTGATTCTTGATTTGATATTTCGACAAGGTGTTTTGATGTAGATTTTTGGAACAAATTTCCATCATCCATTGTCAAGAGTTTGGTTTGGAGTAAACCGGTTTCTGCTATCTGCCGTCTTCAATGTCATTTGTAGAAAATTGTAAAGTATGTATTTTCCAGTCCCTATTGTAAGTGCACTGGAATAGTAATAACTAATTGTAAATTGTAAAATTAATGAATTCTAAATTGGGTTTTAGAAGTTATTCCGTAAATTATTGGGTTGGTGCTGCGAACGACATAAGTGATTGTATTTGTACGGGAATAACATTTCTTTGCAGTGAGTGAATTTCATGAATAATAAGACCAGAGTTGTTGTACCCCATATGAGACTCTTCGTTTTATGGAGTACAATGCCCTGTTGCATTTCACTAGGCCACAATAGATGTAAATAGAGTTTCAGTTTTCAGTTGTATGTCGGAACTATTTTTATGTTTAGATCACCTTCGTACATAATGTGTTTGAAAAACTTATTGTTGGATATTATCCGGTTTAGTTCATTTGTTACAATTTGAAAAAGTACCAGTGATAAAGGATGCAGGATTGCATTATATAGCGATCTTGGTAAAGCTGTGCATTGTTGACTTTCGTTATTTTCCTGTATAATAGAAAGCAGAGGAATTTCCAACTTTCCACTCTTTCAACTGAGAGATAATTGTGTGAACTTCAATACGATCGAAGGCTTTTTCGAATTCGTTTGCTAAAATTGTTAGGTGGTTGCAATGGGTAGGAGCACAGGCACTAATTGGGTCTTTATAAGGGAGAGTGCTTTATTGGGGTTAAAAGATATTTGATGTGCAGATATAAAATTAGTTTTTAAGAGCAAAGCTTTAGTTTTGCAAGAAATGAGTGAAATTGGACGGTATCCTTCTATCTATCTTTATTAGGTTTGCGTAGGAGAATGATAGCCGACGTTATTCGTGGCTGCGGGATAATACCTGATAAAAATTGTGGTTGTAAAGTTGGAGAAGACGGGCTAGTATGTTGTTGGGTAAATTTTTTTAGTAATAAGAAATTTTCTGCAGTCTACAGGTTTTCCCATTTAGAGAGTTTAGAGAAGAATTTAGTTTAAATATTGTTATGTCGTCTTTATGCATCTCCGCGGTGTTACTTCGGATATAATTAATAAACCCAAGTTGCCATCCAAAAATTTCGGCCGTTTAAAGTACTGAGATCAAAATGAGGACCACGTTCTTGATATGTACAATACCATCTTATTTCTAGGCAACTTGCTAGATTGGTAGGTAACATTTTCCAATATTAGAAAGTTATAAGAATATTGCTAAGCTAGCAAGTTGCCTAGAAACGGGATGGTATTGTACATATAAGACCTTCGTCCTCATTTTGATCTCAGTACTTCAAACGGCCGAAATTTTTGTATGGACACTTGGCCTTATTTTCACATTTATATTTTTGTGCGGATAGACCTAGGTGAAATATTTATTTATACCTGCTTTAATATTTCGACAATGTGTTTTAATGTAGATTTTTTGAATGAATTTCCGTCATCCCTTGTCAAGTTTGGTCTTCAGTTTAATTTTTATTGTTTATTTATTTGTATGTGCAAAACTTCTTTTAGAATAAAGTTTACAGATGGTTGCGTCATAAAAAGTTCATCTCTATACAAGCAATGGAAGTGTCCCATACTAAAAAGGTGGCCTTTAGTTCCCCTGGTAAAAAGTACCGGTGTTGAGATTTTTTTGATTACTTAATCCCCAACCGTATACTGAATTTTAGCTCTCTAACTATGTGGAAGCTCTCCAAAATATTCATGAATGAGTCAGTCAGTGAGTGAATAGGTACTATAATATGCACTTTGTACACCTTCACATCTCGAAAAGCTTTTATGTTAAAACTTTCAAACGTCACCTATGTAGAGTCCTTGTTTCAAGTTCCATTATTTTATTATTAATTGACGCAAAGTTATGATTTTTTTTTTAATGTTTTTATTTGCAATCTATTTACAATGTAATAATAAGCAAATTTAATAAATACATTAACTATTAATAACAGTAGCGTTAAATTCCATAGAATTTAACAATTTAAAATTTATCAATATTAAAGAATTACTCGTATATTATCTATACATTCAAAGAGCTAATAATTTGAAACATATGGTATATTTTTTTTAATATTCTTTTTTTTTTTTGTTTTTAATAAAAAGTTAAACTAATATGTATTTATTTTTTTAAGTTATTCGAATAAATTTTTTATTCTTTATTCGTTTGAATGTAGAAATAATTATTAAATGTTTATTCGCTTGTTCGAAGTGAAAAACATTTTGGAACTTTTTTTCGAATAATTTTAAACTCGAATAATTATACGACACTAGTATTTTATCTGTATATAGTTATAGGTATAAAAATAGTCCATTAAATAAAGGAACTAAACAATTCTTTTGCTGATCGAAATGTGTAAAGGCATAAAGAGAATTGCAACAATTTATATTTGTTACTAATGGAATGTAATACAAGGTTATTAATTCTTTACTTACATCAATGTTCTTATCTTCCATTTTAGTGATCGCCGAAAAGTTGGGCATTAAACTACAAGCTCGAGATTTACGTATTAGCGATCCTAAAGGTCAAATAAAAACCGTTTTGGGACAATGGTTGCCTATTGATCGCGCGATTTTGGAAATGGTAGTTAAACATGTACCGGCCCCAAACAGCATCGATGACGAGAGAGCCCAACGCCTACTCTATCCAGCAAATGTCGATTTAACTACTTATCCCAGCAAATCATTGGCTCTAAAAGATGATTTCAAAAAATGTGATGCCCATTCTGAAAACATTATAGTATTTGTATCGAAAATGGCACCAGTTCATGTAACACAACTGCCACAAAATAAACCGAAACGTTTAACCGATCAAGAGTTGCAGGCAAGACGCGATGAAGTACGTAAACGGATTGACGAACGTAAGCAAATGACAGCGCAAAATTCCGAAATAGAAGCCATCACGGCTGGTGTTCAAAAAATGTCTACAGAGGAAATTAAGCAGAAAGAAGACGAGGAAAAGCAAAAGGCCTTGCACAAGAAAGAAGATGAAGAAAAGCCGCAATTCGTATTTGTGGCATTTGCACGTATATTTAGTGGTACATTGAAAAAAGGCATGAAATTGTATAGTCTGGCCCCAAAACATGATCCCAGAAATAACAAGTAAGTAGGAAAATCTACAATTACAGTTTAAGGAATGATTTAAAATTAAATTCACCTTGTTTATTCAAGTTCTCTTTCCTTGGATTCGCCTTACATAAGTGAAGTAACTATTGGAGATTTATATCTATTTATGGGTGGTGAACTACAAGCTGTCGATGGGGTACCGGCGGGAAATATCATAGGCATAGGAGGTCTTGAGCAAGATATTGTTAAGACCAGCACCTTAAGCAACACTATGTATTGCACTTCGTTCAGTGAATTAAGTGTCATGGCTACACCCATTTTCCGCGTCGCTATAGAACCAGTTAATCCATCCGAAATGCCTAAATTGGTTAAAGGTCTCAAACTACTCAATCAAGCGGATGCTTGTGTTCAAGTTTCAGTAGAACCAACAGGAGAACATGTGATCACCACTTTGGGTGAGGTTCACGTTGAAAAATGTGTGCATGATTTGGAAGAGAGTTATGCCAAAATCAAGATCAACGTCTCCAAACCTATTGTATCATTCCGTGAGACCATAGTGCCAGAAGCCACCGTAGACATGGTCAATGAAGCCATTGTAAAAACTTCCGCAGACAAAGATATTTCTAAGAAAATTGTTACCATGCCTACACTCAATAAATTGTCAACATTAAGAATTATTGCCTTGCCTCTAGCACCAGCGGTAGTAGATATTTTGGAAAAGTTTCAAGACTTTTTTAAAGAATTTTTAAACACTTCAAAATCGTCGCATGTATCAGAGAAAGTTAAACAGCTGTTACAACAAATAAAGTCACAACTTACTGCTGCTTTCAAAGGCTTCGATAGCAAAGGTCTAACCTCGCTCGCCAACGAAGAATTGATAGAACGCATCTGGTCCTTGGGTCCTCGCCATTGTGGCTCTAATATTTTGCTTAATCTAAGCGACTATGAGCACCCCACTTTTTGGTGGCCTTTACTAAATTCCTCAGAATATTTGGAATTGAATGCAAAATCTGATATAAGGCGTGACTACAATAGCGCCTTTATCAATGGCTTTCAATTGACCACATCGGCTGGACCTTTGTGTGAAGAGCCCATGCAAGGTGTTTGCTTTATGGTATTAGAGTGGTCAGTTGAAGTTTCAGAAGAATTAAATTCAAAATCGTACGGTCCGTTTTCGGGTGAGTTGCAAATTCGTAGTTTATTACGTATTTTTCTTTAATATTTGTTTGTTTAAATTTAGGTCAAGTTTTAACGGCTTCCAAAGAAGCCTGCCGCCAAGCTTTTCAACATCAACCCCAACGTTTAGTCAGTCCTATGTACAGCTGTAATATCGTTGTAAATGCTGATGTTTTGGGTAAGTTCAAAAATTTGCAAAATGCTTTAAATAACTACATGTGTATGTATGTGTAAAATCTAGCAAGAAAATATAAATAATTACGACGTTTCTGCATCAAAATTATAATTCAAAGTAAATTGTATGAGTATTTTATAAAATTTTGACTTTCTTAGAAGAAAAAAGTATGAATGGTAATGTCATCATGCACTGGGTGCCACTCGCAGAGTTTTAGTGGTTTATAAGTAGAATTCTCTTTATTTACAACTACATACATTTGTATGTATATTTTCATTTCTTGACATGCCGCTGTCACAGCCATGTATTCAGCTTTAGTTTTTGAAAGCGTCATAGTGGATTAGCTTTTAGAGGTCCAGGATATGACAAACCATTGAAATAAAAATTCCTGTTGTGGATCGGCGATTACCTAATCCGTGGCCCAGTTTGCATCTGTGAACCCAGTAACTTCACCATCTGGCTCTTTCGCGAAATCAAGTTTTATTTCAATAGTATTTTTTAAGTACCCAAACACACGCTTAACAGCAACCCAAAACGCTTTTACTGGATTTTTGTTAAACTTAGATAGTGCCCCCACTGTATACGTAATGTCTGGTCGACTAGCGCTGCATACGAGAGACTTCCAACCGCTTCTTGATATGCAATATTCTTCATATCTTCTGCAGAACTTGAGGACAATGACAGCTTTTGGTAAATCTTTTATGTGTGTGAAGATAAATTTTAAAATTTATAACCCTAGACAGAAACCATACCAATTAACAGAGCTCTGGTAGCGTACTAACATAACTATGTTAGACATTGAAAATTTGGTGTATGCCTTCAAACTGGAATAAAAGACCCATTTTTTGACAAAATGGACCAAAAAAAATATACTAGCTTGCCTAGGTCATACTATTTCCAAATATAAAGTCATTATAAAAAAAAATTATATACAAAGACTTTTATAGGCTTCGAAAAAAAAACTAATTTCCAAAAGGAAATGTGCCCTTTATTAAAAGAACAAGGCAACGTGGGCGAAAAAAAATGATTAGGATTTGTGGACAAGGTGCTCCTTCATTATTATCCACAATCAGAATCTTTGACAGAGCGAGTTGAAGCGAGATTTTGGAAATTTTCCAGAGAATTTTAAATTTTAAAATTTGGAAAATTTCTAAAATCTCGCTTCAACTCGCTCTGTTAAAGGTTCTGATTGTGGATAATAATGAAGGAGCACCTTGTCCACAAATCCTAATCATTTTTTTTCGCCCACGTTGCCTTGGTTCCATGGGATCATCCCTCAGAGAATTCTAAATTTTAAAATTTGGAAAATTTCCAAAATCTCGCTTCAACTCGCTCTGTCAAAGATTCTGATTTTGGATAATAATGAAGGAGCACCTTGTCCACAAATCCTAATCATTTTTTTTCGCCCACGTTGCCTTGTTCTTTTAATAAAGGGCACATTTCCTTTTGGAAATTAGTTTTTTTTCGAAGCCTATAAAAGTCTTTGTATATAATTTTTTTTTATAATGACTTTATATTTGGAAATAGTATGACCTAGGCAAGCTAGTATATTTTTTTTGGTCCATTTTGTCAAAAAATGGGTCTTTTATTCCAGTTTGAAGGCATACACCAAATTTTCAATGTCTAACATAGTTATGTTAGTACGCTACCAGAGCTCTGTTAATTGGTATGGTTTGTGTCTAGGGTTATAAATTTTAAAATTTATCTTCACACACATAAATCTTTTTATAATTTCTTAGCAAATATAACTTCTGATCAATCCACAATTTTCTATTCTCTCTATTTCGTGTGATATTCATACCAAGAATAACTTTTGGTTTTTACTATTTTTTTTCATTCTAAAATTTGACATTAAATAATTTTTAATTTTGTCTTTCAGAAACGAGTTATTTGAAAAAATTAAAATTTCATCCACATATATTAGGTCTGTTCAGTAACTTTACTAGCAGAAACTACCAACCAGAGAGTAAAGCTGAAAATTGCAAAATGACTCTCCCGAATGTGAAAAAGTAAATGAACGCTTTTCTAGCAAAAATTAGCAAGTAAATTGCAGTCGCGATGGGAATGATATATTAAATAGTACGTGGTTGAAAGTAATTGAACTAAAGTATCCATAATAACATAACATACTACTATATGACGACAATGTTGCTTTTAAAGAAATTTATTTAAAATCATAAAATCGTAATAATTATTAAAAAACTAAAAAGAAAATATTGCTTTGAATTATCTATAATTTTTCGATTTGATGCATTTAATATACATATGAATGTATGTAAATTTTTTTTGTAACAAGTGGTAATATGCCTTCTAACTTTAACGTAAATGCCCAAATATTTATGTATGTATATCAGAAATGATCTTTAACGAATATACATATATGTATCTATATTATTATTTAAAATTATTTATAAAAAATTTTAATTTTTGATTATTGTTGAATTGTACCGGAAAAAGTACAATTATACTGAATGTGTCAGCCCTCGTTTGTATACTTTTGTTTAGTTTAATTTAATAAAAGTACTACATATTTCCGTTGTTTTAAACTTCTTTGCTGTCTGTTGCTCTCGCTAAATTAAAGAAAAATAAAAAAGCAACAAAATAGTAATTGTTTGTTATATTCATTTAATTACTAAATACTTACATTTTCTTCCATATTGCAAAATCAGCTTCTTTCTAAATTTTTTCCAATAATTTATTTTGTAAACAAAAGCACAAAACAGCTGTTTGAGAAATTCTTGGTAGTAATTTATATTCTCTCACATTTTTATTATCTTGTTTTACTCTCTCGTTGCTAGTTTTTCGAGTTAATGAACACTTTTCCAGTAACAATTAGTACTAACTTTCAGTTACTGAACAGACCTATTGCTATGTACAGCTTTATTCCCTTCTCTCTTGAATTAGATTAGGCGTTGTATTGTCGTTTGGTAAAATTCGATTGTTGGGCTTTGTAGATTTTCTACTTTTTTTTGAGAACTTAATTCTTTTGGATTTTTTTTTTAATTTTCTGGTTTTGAATTTTTAGATTTTGTTGTAATGAAATTTTAACTTTATTTTGTGAAATTTGTACTCTTTGGTAAAAATTTATATATGTATTTGTCGAGAATAAATTTCAAAGTTTAGTGAAATTCCGGGTTTTGATTATTTTGTGGCGATGTTTGGTCTTTTTGGAAAACGTTTGTAGTTCGTTTGGTAAATAAAACTTTTCTTGCGTTTTTTCTATTTTTATAGTGAATTATTGGTTTTCGTCAAATTACCGATTTAAAGCAAAATGCCTATTTTCACTTAATTTCGGTTTGTAAAATTAACAGTTAAAACTAATAGTTTTTCATGCAATTGTATTTTTTCTGGATTTTTAATATTTTTGGTTAAGTTTTAATTTTTTGCTGTTGCAAATTTTCGATTTTTTTTTTTTGAGAATTTCTGATTTTTTGTGACATTCGATTGTTTTTCTACATTTGGTGACACCATATTCTGGCGAAATTTCAAGTTTTTATAGAAAATGTGGGTTTTATGGTCGTAAAATTCAGACTTTTTGGTAAAATTGAAATTTTATATTGGTATTGTATTGTATAACATAAAGTTAGGAAAATTAAGGCAAAAATGAGAAAAGTTAGATGTCTCGCCTACATTAATAATACATGTTACGTAGAGAACTCAAAAGTTACGAAAAATGTAACAATGTAACCAAACGGAAAACGGACCTTCTGTAACTTCTGCAACAATTATTGCTAACTGCATTTTCTTCTCTATATCCAAATTGATATTGTTACGTTTATTACCACAATAAACGTTATTTTGAAGGGTTCGTTTAATTGCAAATATTAAAATACACAGTGCTAATGATTTTTATCAGTACACAGTTTTATTCGGTACTTAACACTCTTATATACAACTCTTTAGTACTAATTGACACTGTAGACTTAACACTTCTTTTGTACACACAGATGTTCGCTCTTTGAAATCTCAAAGTCAACTATATCTTCTGCGGTGGAAGGCGCCTTTATATACAGATCACGGCCGCTTCTTGAAATGTCCCGAACATACGCGAAATTGCGCATCAGTTATTTCAGTTGCTGGCTTAGTAGTCTTGTATATGTGTTTGTGTGTGTGTACTTGTTTACTTTTTCATGCTGTAGAAATTGTTTTTGTTTCTATATTGAATCGCGGTTCGCGGAATTTCTGCTACGCTATTTGTTTTTGCTTCATGTTTATGCGTATTTGTACAATAGGTCGTTTCACACATCTTTGACTATTACTTTGTAACAATATTATATCCGTAGGCCCCAGCTTTGGTTTCCGTTCCTTTTGCTTCTTAAAAAATCTTTGACAAAATCGAAACCTTCGCTTGACAGAACACTGTTTTTTTTAGAAGGATTGAGAAATACTAGATAATCATTTTTAAAGTGAACAAGTACTTACAATGGATTCTGATGAGGTTTTAAAAACCTATTTAAATTATCCTAATAAGATTTTATAAATTACTTCTTTAGAAAAAATATTTTAACTATTTTATCATAAAAACATCATAAAAATTGTCTGCCTTCATTTTTGCTGCTTTAGAAATTTCAGCCAACGCATGAAAAAATACTGATTAACATGCAAAAAATACTTTAATAACGAAAATGTGTGCAAATTATCATAATTTAGGCCCTGGTATTTTATTCTTCCATACACAAACTTTGTTGTCCTTTAAGCATAACAAATGAAAAATTATATGATTTTGCATTTCCATGAGTTTCATAAATATGTACATATTAGGTAATAACTTCAAAACAGGTAGGTAAAATAGCGGAAAGATTTTTCTCGTCCCCCGGGATCGTCAGGGTCAAGTATATTAGGGAAAGTTTTTCATAAAGCTTTGAACTTTTAGAAATACCTAACCGTTCCTTCTAAAATCTTATATTTGTAGTCAATTTAAAAACAAAATAAATAAAAATATTATTTATAGCCACAACCAATCAAATAAGTGGATTGGTTTTCCAAATGTTATTATTTTAATACACCTTGTATTTTGTGTCGATTACTTTAACACTGTTCGAGATATCCGCACTCAAAGTCAGAAAACAATTTTAAAAATTATGGAATAATTTATTTTGAACTCCTCAACTTTAACCGATTATCACGAGCCCCAGATCAACTTTCAAAAAAGTCCCAGCGGTTTTTGAGCTTTAAAAATATTATAAGTGAAATACAGAAAGAGTTTT
This sequence comes from Phania funesta, assembly GCA_963932375.1. Classification (NCBI taxonomy): domain Eukaryota; kingdom Metazoa; phylum Arthropoda; class Insecta; order Diptera; family Tachinidae; genus Phania; species Phania funesta. The sequence goes on along the minus strand of OZ010656.1, from coordinate 62,115,449 downwards.
TAAAAACTACCCGACTTTTGGCCGCAACCAAGAAATCGTCAGAACTGTAGAAGAAACTTGTCAATTGCTCGCATGTGCTATGCTATAACTAAAAATAGTACTTTTTAGTTAAAGCGACGCAAGTGACTTAAAGAACAGGCATAACAGTATTTTCTCAGCTAAGATGACAGTGGTGAAAAATAAATTTTTGAGGTCGATAGAGATTTATTGTGAAAATAACAAATTTTCATTAATTTTGAGTTGCGATGGCGTCGCTGTTTTATATTAATAATAATGTAGGATACATCATTTGCCTCTACTCACACACACACATGCATTGGACGTCGATTATAAAAAGCTTCCCGAGATATGAAGGTGTAAAAAGTGCGTATTTTGGTACATATTCACTGAATCACTTACTCATCACTTCCACTGTAGCTAAAGAGCTGAAATTCGGTATACAGGTAGGTCGTGAGGAATTATGGGGGCACTTATTTATATGGAACACTTCCACTATAGCTAGAGAGCTGAAATTCGGTATACAGGTAGGCCTTGGAGAATAAGTTATGAGAATAAGTTGCCACTTTTCATCTAGGGGATTAGGGTTCTCTCTTATTTGTATTGAGCATTTCCATTGTAAGTAGAGAGCTGAAATTTAATATAACCCAACCGCCTGTAAGCTTTAAGTTAAAAGGGGTTTTGTATATATACATTAACAAACAATAATAACTTGGAAAAAAGGACTCAAATCAGCACAAAAATATAAATGTGAAAATAAGGCAAAGTGTACATCTAAAAATTTCAGCCGTAAAAACTAATGAGATCAAAATGAGGACAAAGTTTTTCATATGTACAATACCATTCCATTTCTAGGGATGGTAAACTTTTTTCTAAATTTCTAATATGAGAAAGGATTATGCGAAAAATGTTACCAAACTACCCAGTTGCCTAGAAATGGGATGGTATTGTACATACGAAGACCTTGGTCCTCATTTATGTCATTACTATTTACGGTTGAAATTTTAGGATAAGAACTTCGCCTTATTTTCACATTTATATTTTTGTGCGGATATTACTTACGTCCGTCAACACGTTATACCGAGATTGAAAAATGACACTGAAGATGGCACATAGCCGAAACCGGTTTGTCTCTAAAGCAAACTTGACAACGGATATTCGTTCCAAAAATCTACATCAAAATACTTTCGTAAATAATTTTATGAATTTTTTTTATTAAAAATATTTTCGTATAAATAAAAAGTTTATTACATAAATTTTTGCAAATGCAATCATTATATGATTTTGTTTAGTTTGTTCTTCCATATTAAATATAAATATTTTTTCTACAAAAGTATTCTAAAATCTAATAAATGCCGCTTAAAATCTAAAAATATATAGAAAATTCCATTGTTACTTTTGTTTAAATGCATTAACTAATTTGAAATGCAGCCAAGAAATAATAAATATTAACTTATGTATATAATTTACTTGTTGATTTTTATTTAAAATAAATAACTATAATTAAAGTCATTACTACATTATGTATGTATTTATGTAGTTTGATTATTGTTTAAATAAGACGACGACGTTATTGGTTTTTATTAAAATATTTTAAAAATTAAATGCAAATTTGAAAAATAAAAACAAATTAATTAAATAATCTTTTGCTTTCTTTGTTATTTTGAAAATAATTTACTTAATAAAAATTCAAAAGTATTGCAATTATTTAATTAATTCGTTGTAATATTTTTTCTTTGCCAGTGTTAGAAAAACTTAAATTAACTTAGAATTTATGTAAAATTAAATTCTATTTTGTTTTGTTCTTTAAATTAAAACTTATAATGAAATTTGCTGACAAATTTCACACGGACAAACAATTCAGTCACAGTTATTTGTTTTTCTTAATTTGAAAATCTTAAATTTCCTCTGTTAAGCCCTCAAAATTTCTTGAAAATTTTTTAATAAAATTTATAAATTCTACCTACACCCCTGTTAGTTGCTTTTTATATGTATGTTCTTTTGTCTTAATTTAAACTTAATCCCATACAATAGTTTTCTGAAATTCTATAACACGATCCCAGGGAAATTCGGGCACATCATCATCGCCATCGATGGTATTTTCACTTAAAGATCTCTTTTCACGTTTTAATTCGTCCGTTTTAGTTGTATTTTCACTGATAGTGGTATTGGTCTCTTCGGCAGCTTGTGTTGAAGTGTTGATCAATAATTTATTATCTACTTCAGTGGCAGCCTCTATGGGAGCATCACCTTCGCGTTCATTATTACGCCCGTAACCAGCTCCAGGGAAATTATTTATCGATACCGGTTCCGGTCTATAGTTATTGTTGGTGTTAAAGGATGAGGACGATATACTTTCGGGTCTATTGAGATATTGATAATTCCCTTGCGATTGATATGTCTCAGCTCCATGGTAGTTATTGCTAGCAGCTGCGTTAAAGTTTGATGACGATTGTGCAATTTGAGAAGGTTGTGAGGAGGGACTGCTGCCGTATGAGGGTCGTCCATAGGCATCTTTATTATTAGCAATATGACTTTGGGCAAAAGATGTTTGAGAGCCGGGCCTGTAGAAGGGTTTTTGCAATTGATAGCGTTTAGGTGGTTGAGCGGATGGTTTGCGTACGGAATAGCCAGGCTTAACACACATCATACCGAAGACACGTATGCCGGGTACACTAGCGTATGTGGGTTGATCATGAGCCATGGGGCCCTCTGTAAAAAGAGCATAGCATTAGCATTTGGTTTATATGTTTAAAAGAAAAAATCTTTAAATAATGACGGTAAATATGACAGACTAAATTTTTAAAAAGTCGTGCTAAATAATCAAGAGGTCGCGATTCAGAAAGCAATTTAGGAAGTAAACTGTACTGTTGTGCTATGTTTTTTCTGTATGATCAGCACAGTGCTACCTGCAATCATTTGTACTGGTTTTGCGTTGTCGCCAGTGGCAAATGGTAGATGTCAGGTGAAATAATGTTCTTGAAAAAAGGGAATTCGACATCAGTATATCTGATGCAGTATTATCGGACTTATCGAGAGGAGTATACACAATTTGGGGAACAAAGTCTTGTTTTAAACTGATACATATTATTAATTTTTTTTGATGTTTTATCCACAGTCATAAATCGACTTCATTGCTTGTGATACATCTCTAAGCAATTGATTGCAACTTCAAACATCTGTATATCTCTTGTGATGTATATCTTCTGTATCTGCTAGCTAGGGAACTTTTAGTCGACCTAGAGTAGAAGGCTCTCCTTTTTAATAAGAGAATTACATCATATGTATGCCAGACATTAACTCAAACTGTTTTTAATATTCGTTTTTTGAATAATAAAATTGATTAACTTAATTAAGGGACATTTTTCTTAAACATTTTTTGTCTAAATACATATTCTGTTTATTGGAAATAGCTTACCCATTTTAAAGTGATCTGGACATCTGCAGATAACCAAGTAATGTGATTTGCCAGTTCGTGTATTTTGTAAAGCCAACAAAGACCAATCTTTGGGTGTACGACATTCGCGCATTTCTGTGGTGGCTTCACATGTTTTTGCTAAAGTTATTGCCTGTAAAGAAAATAATATTTTTAATTTAAAGCAGCCACTTTGAAAGAATTAATTGGTATAAAATGAATTTCCTTTTAGGTTAGCATATGTTAAGACATTATAGTTTATTTGAATACGAGCTTAGAGGGAGCTGGGCAAATTTTTCCTTGAAATGTTTAATAGGGGTTTATTTTGAAATAAGGAAAGGTAAACAGGTAACCGGATTGGTTACCTTTCTTAAAAATGTCTTAATTTTTAGTTAAAACAGAGTTTTTGAGAACAGTGTTGCATCAGCACCTCTGGTATTATGTAGGCGAATGTATTTGAAGTAGTATAGCCATTTTGTAAATTATTTTACTTTGCCGACTATTTATTTTGTGCTACAGAAAATTGCATTTGAAATTGTCTGATGTTAAGATAAATTTTATTCTTTTTTTACTTTTCAATGAATAGGTGAATTTAACCTTAACATCAGTAAGACACTTCCCGCCAGATACCAAAAACAGCTAGAAACCACTAACCGCAAAAAAGACTCAAAATTCATCCGCCGATAAAAATTTAATTTTTGAAACATTTTTTATACATATACTCAAAAAAACATTTTGCATATCCGTAGCGCTGTGAAAACTAGAGTAAATTTGAGCGGTATCATAATAAAAAATATAAAAATTTTAATAATTCGAATTAAAATTCTCAAATAAAATTTAAATGCTGGGTTTAACCCTTTGCACTCGGCACCGTTTCGGACGTTACCTACCAGCAACTCGATGTCACTTTTGAACGAAAACGTGCATCCTGGAAACGTGATATTATACAGTATAATTTTACAACCAAATAAGGCATTGTAATGAAATTTGTTTTATATGAATTTATGGACATTGAAGGACAGATATTTACAAAAGTATCAAGTTTAAAGCAATTCCCACCATGCATAGTGGGTTGATTTGTACATGTTTCACAATAAAATGTTGTTTGCCGCCTTCCGCCTGGTGTTTTTCTGTCAGAACACACAATACAATCCCGTTTTCTTTCTCCCACATTTGGAGTACACAACACTGGAGAGATCTTTTCTATTCGACACTTCAGTACGAACTGAGATATTGTATATATCTTCCCTCGGTTATCGGATTTCTTTATTATCGTATCAAGTTTCCCATTTCATTGAGCCATACCCTTCTAGCTTCGTACGCCTAATCCACTATATCTACAAAACGGATCAGAGAAGTGTACAATCCGTCGTGAACGTACTTCGCACGTTCTTCTTCGACGTGTAAAACGGTTGATTTATTTATCAAGGATGTTGTTAATTTTATTACATTTCGATTAGTTTTTTGTGCCATTTTAACAGAAAACTACAGGGAGAACAATTGTTTCTTTAAAAATTGCGGTGGAATAACTTCATTGTCCGTAATCGCTAACAAACTATCATGTCCGTTCAGAGTGGACAACCGAGTGCAAAGGGTTAAAAATGTTTGACCAAATTTAAACAAACTTAGATACATTTTATGTGAACATCAGCGTGCTGGCTGTATTTATGAAAATATATTTCAGTTCCTAAGATATGCGTTTGCTAGCTAATGAATAATTTTCATTTTTCTGCACTTTTGAAAAAGAATTTTGGAATATTTTTAATTGTTTTATTAGTGTCATTTATGTTGAACGAAAACTATCTTTTATCTGCATACGTAGTTTCTTTTGGGTTACACCAAATTTCGGAAATTTTCAAATCCAGTTCATAATTCTTGCTTTCCTTGCTTTCTATGAATATTTTATGTTTTTGTCCATTTTTTTTAAGAAGTAAAAAATAATTCCTTATTCTTTGTCTCTGTTTAACTAAATCAAATTAAAAACAAATTAAAAAAAAGATCAGAATTTTAAAAATTAATTACATATGTTCGTCTCATCTGTTAACATTAACATTATCACCCGTTTAATCCTAAAAAAGAGTAGAATTGAGGCTTATGTTTCATCAAGCAAGATCACGTTTTGATAATAATCATCCATCATTTCATTTGATCCCATTTGATTTCATTAACTGACGCGTTTTAAGTCGAATTCTTTCATGTTATTAAAATACCGCTAATCACGATCTTGTCACGATATCGTTTATGTTTATCAAAGCATCAAGAACAGGAGTCTTTGGAAGAGATCTAAATAAAAAGCCTTTCATTAACTTAAGATTCTAACATATCCATTCAACTTGGCCATACCTACATACTCATTTATTCATTTGAAATATGTAATCGTTTTATTCGTATTTATTCAGATCTATATTTCAGTGGCAATAGCTAACATTCCAACTACAATGTACTCGTACATTTGTATGTAAGTAGTTGCTTAAAACTCTTTTTACAAAGATCTTGGATATTTTGCTAAGATAAAATAGTATTTGTTGTTTTCGTTTTGGCTTGAGGTCATTTTTGTCTTTCCTACTTTGGGGTAGGCTGATACTGTTCTTTCATTCTCTTATTCCACAGACTCAATTTGACAAACGGTAGACTTTGAATTGTCATTAATAGCTTAACAAATTGCCGTTTTTCATGCCCAACTAACTGTCTCTGTATGTCTGTCTTTATGTCTACATATTAAGGCATTTTCTTTGAACATACTCGTACATGCATGCATGTAGTTTGAGTAACTGACTTATATCCCCAGTCTAAATTTCCATACATCTTTTGGTCTGTCCGCAAAACAATGTTTGACTTTACGGTAAGACATTGTTCTTCTTTTTTGCTTTTAGAGAATTGTTGTAATTTTTCTTTCAGTAGTCTATTTTATGTGTCTATTATGGCTCTTAGCCATATAATTAATTTTAAAGCAATTTTTCTTGCTGGCTACCAAAAACGTATACTTTCAGTATTTATTCGCTTTAACGGTTTTTAAGTTTTTATTTTTGGTGAAATTTTTATGGGGGGATTTTTCAGGCTTTAAGTTTAAACTGAAAGAAAAACATCTCTGATTTTTATGACATATGAAGTCGAGATTAGATGATTTCTACTTTTTTTCCCCTGAGCGTCATTTTTGAAGTAACGCAAAAGATAATTATATTCGGTACATCCGTAGGTACTTATTAATTATTCATAGGCAGAACTGTCATTTGAATTGAATTGGAACCATTGATACATTCTTGAACACAATTTGTTTTTTAAAATTTTTGTTTATCAGCCCTGTCACAGAACTCCATTCCGATCGATGCTATTTTCAATTCCGTAAATTGTTTCTTTAGAAAACTTTTGGATTTCTAAGTGGAATGATTTTTTCATAACATAAACTGTGGCAACCTATTTATAATCACTTTTTACTATTGAAAATATAGACAAATATTTTTGGATTTAATACAAATGCGCAACATTGTCAATTGAAATGCCATAAAAGAGATTTTTCGAATTGTTGGGAATTATCAAAATAGATTGGAGTTTAAAGAAGCTAACTAACATTCGAGCGGAATTCCAAACATGAAATTAAACCATTCCGATTGGAATTTGTGACAGACCTGTATATGCATTCGGCTTTATCACAACCCCTCTTCACAATGATCTCTAAAGTCTTCAAGTCCGTAATTGAATTTAAGTCTCCTTCTGCGAAAGTTTCTGTCACGTTAATGGCACTACGATAGCACATCTGTTTTGGTACTTTGACTTTTTGATAATTGGGATACATATTTTTATTTAATTTATTGTCTGGCGATTTAAATTGCACTAATATGTCGACGGATTTGCAACGACCGTTAATGCTATAGCTTGCTCTCCGGAAAGTATTCTTGTGCTTTGTGGTTGCAAAACACTACCGTGCTGTCTGGGTATCTGTAGCTCTTTTAGGCGAAAGTTAGCAAAGTTTTTTTACGATTAGTGAAACACTTTCGATACTTTATCAGTATCAGCAAATGATATATCTTCTAAATACAAAGAATACGTTGCTGTCTTCCCCACTTTAAGCAATTTGCGTCTATTTTTTGGATGTTTTCTTTTTATCTTCTTACAATTTCTTGCAAAAAGAACGAGGCGAGGCGTTTTTGGCATTAACATAGCAAACCTTGTAAACATTCTGAAGTGAAATACCCGAAGTTATTCTGCAGTTAAACAAGAAAACGTGTATAAGTGTCGCAAACTTTCGTATAAAATCTAACATGTTTCGTGCATCCAATATATAGTTCTTAAAAAAATATCATGAGTGATTTACATAAGGCGATATAATGTATTAAAACTCTAGTCTAAGGGCACTTACACTTTTTTCTCATACCGAAATAAACGTGGACTTTTCCGATGCTACTCATGCTAAAATTAATTTATATAACAATAAAAACAAATACTAACACATTTTTTAAAATAAATTTCAAGTAATATGAGTTATCTACTTTGGAACTAAATAACTATTTGATCAATGATCAACTATTTGATCAATGTAGATCATTAAGATGTCAAACTGTGCATCGTTGAAAAAACCTTAAGCTGAGATATATTTTTTTAAATGTTTTTATTTATATTGAATCTTTATAAAAGAAATTTACAAAAAGTATTAAAAATTTATATAAAAAAGTTAATAATTAATTATTACTAATAATAACTAATTTATTGTTGTTAATACTATCTGCGATTACCTCAAAAAACTTACGTTAAATTACCATAAAATTCGTTACATGCGTTCTTTTAAATTTAATAATAGAAATAAAAAATAAAATTATCTTTTAGATAAGAAAAATTTTAAAAATGATGTTTTTAAAACTTCACAAAAGTCTACGGACGACTTTGTTATAATATCAGATCAGGCTGTAGCAACAATTGCATTCAATTTTTTTATAGATTTTTTATTCAAATATTTAAAACGTTCGAAATAAGTGAAGGTGTGCGAAAAAATGAGGTTAACTTAGGAAAATCTTTGTCCGAAGTTGAAAAAGTATTAAGTTTTAAAATATCCAAGGAAATATTGAAATGATTTGCCCTTTCACACTGGACTATGCAATAAAGCCTATATTTCGATGTCTTACACCATGCTACCACTACAACGCCAATTACTTATTTAGTTGCTTAAATTACTAAGGCGAACTACACTCTGTTTCCACTTCACTCACATTCTTACTTTGACTTTATAGTTGATCTTGTTTTAAGGAAAAATTGTTGTTCATACAAAATGCCTAAACAAAACCTTCTATAAGTCACACTTCACTACTGCACCATATTTTATTGTAGCTCTGATATCAAAACAAAAATTATAATACCATACAAGCATTTTTTACAGCAATGTTTGCTAAGTCCCACTTCACACTATGCAAGTCTTATCGAAATTGTCTTTTTACGTGGAAGAGACGAGGGGAAAAGCATCGAGTATAGGCTATTTTTTCGCTTTTCTGTCGTTGTAAGGGACTAAGAGGGTTATTACAGCCATATAATTCAATCATAATATATTGCTCTTAGATTATGGTTACCTCAACCATTTTTTCTTTCCGTGTGCATACATATGTGTATGCCGAGGGCTGTATTTTTTTTTTATCTTGCATCCGTTATGTTTTTTTGTTGATTTCGATTTTTGTCTTTTTTTTTTTGTGATTTTGACAGCTATTTCTATGAATTTTCAAAAACAAGTAGAGAAGGCGTTTATTTCTTCGTAGTTTAGATGGCATTTTATATTCACTTATATCGTTATGGTGTTTTCTTTTCTAACAAAAATGATGCACTATGTACATTATTTTGCTCTTATAAAAAAAAAAAAATGTGAGAATGTAAATATACAACATGTTCTTTTCTAAATATGTTGTTCAAAGTAGTGTAAAATATGTTACTTGTTTTACCCACAATTTTATTAAAGGGTTGCATGTACAATACTGTTTCAACACCTGGTTAAGCTACATCGCATCTATAGAATTGTAGTGGTTGTTTGTTGATGAAAACATAAAAATTTTGTTTTATTGTGTCCATAAAAAATGTAACATTATCTACAATTGTGGGTAAGAAAAGCCCATTAATCACAAATGGGGAATTCATTTTCAAAATTTTGTATGGTAAAATGCGTAGTTCGATTGGTATTTGGAGTTTGATTTACGAATAAAGCTGTAGTATGTAAACCAAAGTTCGAGAATTAGGGGTGATATTTTAATTTCTTACAAAAGTTTTTAACAAAGTATAAATTAGGCCGATCATAGTTGCATAGATAAATTGTTTCATTTTTAATAATTCACAAGATGCTTGAATTTCGTATTTACTACAAATTATGCTTATTCTTAAATAATTTCTCCATTACTTAGATAATTTTTACATAATAAAAGTTTAAGCTTTTAATTTTTTCTTCTTTTACAATTTTTTTCTTAAAGTAAATTATAGCCATTTGTGGCAACGCTAAATAGCTTTGATGATTTTGGAATCCAAAGTTACTCTTTGACTTACATACAGTCCGCAAACACAATGGAACACTTAGACATGAGCATGTGTTTGCGAATTAAGAAATTACATAAATTTTTCACATCAGACTTTTCAATTTGACCCTATAAACTCTCCTTTTTTTCTTCTTTCAAGGTTTTGACTTGTTTTCTTTAGCATTTCTAACGATGATTTGTTTCGCATTACAACATTTTATAACTTAATTCAGAGGCAGGCATACGAGTACTACCAGTGTAGCCGTTTATTCTTTTCAACTATTTCAGTTTAAAATATGGTTGCCTAATCTGTAACTGCAACAACGAACAACAACACAGTTGACTACAACAACCATCATCGTCATCATAGCAGCCATCTTTATACACTACGCATCACTTTAATAAGGAGGAGAGTTTTTTTTTAGTTTTGCACGTAAATGTTTTCGGACTAAAAAGTCTATTGCTCAGGTGCTTAGCACCGTTTTTTCCAAGAACAGTTTGAAGTAGCAAACAGTTGGAGTTCGCATTTAGTCGACAGCAACACTAACTGAACTTGTCTTCCTTTTTAAAAGCAAATATTTCACGGTATTAAAAAAAGCGGTGCAATTAACGATTTGAGAGTGCACATTCGAACTAATAAACCGAACATACTAATGAGCCGCACATACGGACTAATAAGCCGTATATTTTAAAAGGGGCATAAGTCACCTTTCCAAAAAAATCATGTTAATGATAATTTTAATTTAAACAAAATTTAAAAAATGTTGCTACTTAATATTATAACAAACCAGTTTATTTTGAAAGGGCTTTAGTTGCTGTATGGAGGATATTAAATGCGGGACTAGAGAGAAAAAAGATAAAATTACTCTTTCAATAAAATTGAGATAAGCGTGAGTAAAGTATTATGCCTTAAAGTATTTTTGTAAGTGGGAAAGAATAATGCAGTTTTGTAAATTATTATAGTGATAATTAATATATTACAAATACAGTGTACTCCGTTTAGTTACCTCAAGCTTAAATATCTTTCACGCTTATTTAGATCGATTAAATTAAAAAAAAAAAATCCTCGCTTATCTTTCTCTTTTTTTCTAATAAAATCCCATGTTTAATTAACTTTTGCTCAATTGCCTTTGAAATTTAATACCCAAAATTAATGCACACACTGTGTATATTTCACTAAACCATTCGCGCTCTCTTTAACCCCTCATAACTTTACTTTAATCATAAAATAATCAAATTTGAAACAAATGCACTCTACATATACATAGGTAACCTTATAAGTGAATTTTGGAAGTATCACCGTAAAAGATTCCAGAGATATGAAGGTACAATAAATGCATATTTTAGTATCTATTCACTGACTGACTCATCAATATTATGGGGCACTTCCTCTATAGCTAGAGAACTGAAATTTGGTATTCAGTTAGGTCTTGGGGAGTAATTAATTAGAGAAATCTGAACACGGTTATTTGTATGGGACTCTTTCGCTATACGTAGAGAGCTAAGATTTGATGTAACTCAACCGTCTGTAAACTATAAGTTTTATGCATACATACATATATATATTAATTTAAAAAATAATAGCTTTGAATAAAGGCCAAGTTTCCGACGTTAAAAGTTTTAGACGTTAAAAGTACTGAAATCAAAATGAATTATGGGAATAATTTTATAATTTCTTCGTGTCATTACACAAAGTACTTATATACATACGTGTCGGAAGTTCAAACTACTACTTTGTCTAATTAATTATTTAATAAAATTTAAAACATTAAAAATTCAATCAAAACACAAAAATTAAGTCTGCCGTTCGATTACTTATTTAAGTGATTCGTAGTGTTTCAAATGTATTTTAAAGTTGCTGGTTGTTGTTTTGCAAAAAATCTTGAGTTCTTTATTATTTCACAAAGAAATGGTGAATAAAAAAGAAAAGTCATTATGAACTGTAATACCTACCACTGTGTAACCTTTTAATACATTAAAACTTTTTCAAATGCGAAGAGGTTGGCACATATGCACACAGTCGTAAAACTATCGCCATTTATGTAATTCCATAATAAATCCAACAATAAGAATAATAAAAAAAAATATGCTAAAGCATACCGTGCTAAACATATGTACGAGTATCTATTGGATACAGCCTGGGTTATTTATTTATGGGAACCTTATTTTTTTAAACATGTCATTCACTTGCCGCTCTCGTCTATTAAATAACACTGTACAACAAAATCCATCTTTTTTCTTCAAAATTACCAGATTCTGACAACGGATTCTGGTAGAGGCGACAAATGTATGTGTAGCGGTGTACCGAAAGTTTACGTCTTTACCTCTTTATTTTAGGGGGAGTTACAGTTCCCCTCTTTCGAACATAGTTGTAGTGAATAGGGTTCGCGAACCATGTTATCCTTTCATCTTATGTATAAGGTGCGTTCACAACTTTTATTTAAAACATTACAATCATCTAACTCTACGCTGTATGGGTCTTTTTTGTCCCTTTCTTAAAAACTCTTAAAAAGTCTTCCTAAATTATTTATTATTTATATATTATTTGTCATCAGATTCTACTATAAGTCTTCAAAGATATCAAATTACCCTTGAACACAAGAAATAAGTCAAATGTATTATATTTGAATTCTTTTTTTGCGACGACTTGTTTAGAGTGGGACAGTATTCTCTCATCTTTTTAATAGCTCTATGAATATAGACAACGAGTAAAAAATCTGATATGACTCTCGGTTCTAGTTCAAAGTTCTAGTTATACTGGTATGTGTACATTTTTAGAGTCGGGCTTCTTATAATTTTGTTAAACTCCTCTCGTTTCCAGTGTTCATAAAACTCCAAGACATGCTTTAAACGTCTTCCACATTCTTTTAATGTAAGGAAGCCCAGACGCACGATTATGTTGGTCCATCAGTTATCGTGCGTGACAATCTAGTGTGATTTCACATCGCAAAAGAAGCATTCAAATGCCGCGGTTTTTTAAAACAGTGTAGGGCATAGTACCCTACATCTGATTGCCTTATTATTTATACCACCTATATCCGGCCAAAAATGCAATACTTCTCTATGGGCCGGTGCTTCAAAGTGTGTGGTGTTGAAGTTGTAGGATGTCCAACTATATTGACTCACTTCAACATCGAAGCAAAGTGAGTTGTGTTTCACTATTTTATCGATACTACAACGAAATGTTCTTTTTTGAAATTTGGGAACTAAAATTGTATTTATAACCGTGATCAGATCTGCGATTGATCCCGATTTTCACTAGCAAATTTTATTTCGCGATTGTTTATGTGGTTAAATTGTTACCTCAGTAAACAAAACTGTCTCATTTAAAGCCATTGTTAAAGCGCTTTATTGATTAGGAGAGTGATTGGTGAGTACTTCTTCAAAAACTACGCCTTGTTGATTCCTGAATTAAGTCTCCTTAATGCACACAGCGCGCGTCAAAGTAGACGTGTTGAAGAAGGCTTGATTAAGTTATTGCGTTAATAATTAAGGCGGCCACATTTTGAGTCAAGATAATCATAACGCCATTGTTAAGGTCCTCTTCATTCCTGAATTGAGTCGCATTGATGCAGAATCCCAGATTTATTGAGGGAAACATTCGTTTTCCTTCTAATTATGGACCTGTAAATTACCTCCCAGATCGGGTGATTTAACACTGCTCATGCAATCATTCAATTTGGTAAACATACTTCCTAGAGTGCTGCAAAAAGTGAGCGAAATAACGATTGGACCGCTAGGAGTCTTGAAATTATACTCTATAAAGCCTATTTCTTTAATTAATATTTCTTTTTAAAATTGTATACGACTGAAACGACCCTATATTCTCTTCTTCACTTTTATGATTTGTCGCAGGGTGTATTACTTTGGGCTTCCCTACATCATCACTACTAGATTCGGTCTAAGAATTTTTCCTGTTAAACGAATTCGGAAATTTTATTGTCAGTGAATTTAGGAAATCTCACTTGAGTAATATAAACTCACGTCGCCGGTCTGTTACGCGCTGATGCCTGTATTACAAGTAAGGAGTAGTGGCGAGACAGTAAGATGGTACTAGGCCGAGAGGGTTGCGCAGATGAGTGAAAGCGAGTAGGTATTCAAACGTAAATTCCAACGTGGCGAATCATTTTCGTTTTATTACATTGACTGATTGAAATTAATTGCTGAAAACAACATTTTAAACAGCTTTTGCCGCGCATTAATAATGAAACTCTCAAAAGATTCGAGAGTGATTGCCGTGTGAGTGCTTAGAGCGAGTAAGTAAATCGTTGCGGGAAGAAAAAGTGTAAAGCAGGGAATTAGTACTCGGTCCTGTAAACTAAATGTGATTCTCGGTCGGTCAACAACTTGTCTTACTGTTAAGATGAAACGAGCACTCGGCCGAGTTATTGTCTTGCAACTCTACTCGTTATGTGTAATCACGGCATAAGATTTCATCAAGCTTACTGTTTACCAGTTGTCCCTTTTGCAAGGACTCGAATTTTTTCTGACAGTGCTGATTGGTCTTAGCCAACTTTGACGTGATCAAATTAAATTTTAATTCAAATTTTATTGCAGATGTTTCCTTGTTGATGCATTATAGTCTGGCATATGCAAATGAAACAGAAATTTGGATGAAATTATGTAAAAATATTCCCTTTGGTGGGATTTGAAGCTCTCGTATAGCAAAGCTGCTGCTAGTGTTAATAGTTACCCTAACTACTGCTTTTATTCCAATTTCACCTCATGCAAGTAATGAGTTATTTCATACTTTGATACATTATTCTATTTGGACGTTGTAACATTCGCAACATCCATCTATCTCCATTTACTGAATGGAGCAAGATTTGGACTTCAACATTAATTTCAAATGCAATAATAAAGAATTTTTTGTTTAAAGTTTTCTTGTTGTTTCCCAGTCTTCGTAGTCGTCTTCTCAATTACATGCTTGTTACAAAAGATCACTTTTGTTCCAAACTTAAAAAAAAAACGTTCTTTTTTCTTCTAGTTTCTTTTCTTCTGTTCGAACTTTTGTATTTTTCATTTCAGTTTCAAGTACCACTATAATCAGAGATCTTTTTTCTGTGTTCTTTATACGACTACTATTTCTGTAGCTGTAATTTAATAGCAAATGGGAAAAAGAGAGCAGTAAAAAATATGTTTTAATCCCAAGCTGCAGTTTAGTCTTGGACTAAGCCATGTTTGGTGGCAAGACAAGACGTGTTCATTCGATAATTTCCTACTTGTTTGTTACTTTTTGCTGCTTGCTGCTGCTGTCATCTTTTCTTTATTATTTTTTCTGCTTCTAGCAAACAGCAAAAAACTCCGCTTTATTTCTTTCCTAGATTTTTTGCATCATTTGCTACTGGGTGGAAAAAAGTATGATTTTCTATTTCCAGATTAATTTTTGATGTGTCTAAAAGGGTTTTTAAGTTTTGAAAAACAATCAATCTTAATTCTCAGTCTTAAGGTGCAACATATTATTTTGAAATTCATTTCAGGCTTTAGAACATGCAACAAATTGGCAACTAAGCAAGCATGTGTCTGTGAAATGTGAACATCTGTATATTTCCGTGTTATTTTTGATTTCCGCTTACGATTGCTGCTAATTAATAGCGACTGCTCGTAGGTTTGCTTTATTACCAACTTGATTACAGTCTGGCTTATAGACAAAGATATTTCGCAAGAGTTGTGTGTTATGGTGTTTTAAGAATTTCAGAAGGGAGTAGGTTTTTTAATAGCTCAATGCATTTTGTTATAAGTACATGAATGGCTTGCTTCACTTGCCAAATCGCTTAAGTTCCTAAAATAAAAATTTGTGCAAAATGCGACAGCATTTTTAGTTGTTTAAGAACACTTTAAACATTACTTTTGTGTCGTTAAACAAGTTATTGTTTACATTTAGTCATTAAGTGATTTCCGTCCATAAAACTTGCAACATGGTTGAGTTGAACAATACAATTTTTAGTAAGTGTTTAACCACAAACAATGTATTTTAACTGTAGACAAATAATATAATAACTCCAACCACAAAATGTTCTTAATGATAAATTTGTTTGGCGTTTAATCAACGTATGAGCGTGCCGTTGCTGAAATGGTTATCTCGTTGACTTTAAGCCTTAAATGGCTTTTACCCGCCTGCATTTTTATCGCTCTGAGAGAACCATATTTTTTGATATACAATAATAATATGATGTGTTTATACTCTTAGGTTATATCTCAAGCATGTTTTTTCTTTGCGTGTAGAGTAATCTACAATGCGCGTCGTTTTGGTTGCCGAATATTTTGTTTATTATTCAAACCTATTTTTGTTTTCTCTAAAAAAATTAAAAATTTTTTGAATTTTGGTTTGCTCTTGATGATGGCGAAAGGCATTAACCTTAATGGTCTGTATAATATCCTAAAGAATAAAAGGTCGAAATGCGAAATTTCATTTAAGAAACGAAAACGCCATATATATCGGCTCACATTGTTCGTGCTGGTGTGCAGGAGATCCCGAATTAGTCAATTCTTTGCGGTGCATAACGATGCAGATTTTCGTGAATTTGGATTTTTTTTTGCGCGACTTGGACCCAAAGCTAATGACCGTATGCAACTTTGTTCTTGGCTGATTGATCTTCGGAGCGTTTGGAAGAGGAGTCGGATGCCGGCCCAAAACTCCAATTTTCTTTCTGTTTGATTTTTACTTTAGTTTTTAATTAATGAATAAACAAACGTATGTGCATACAACCTTACATCCAAAACTAATTTTAGTTCACCGCTATACCAGAATTCGGAATGAATTTTCGCGTGTTACTCTTGAAAACAAGTCAGTTAAAAAAGTTCTTCATGAAAACTTATTCTATTTGCATAAGAAAAAATGCCTGTTATGGCAAAATTTGTTAAACTCAGAAAAAATCAATAAAGCCTTTGAAAATTATTTGTAATGATTACAAAGTGCATAACTCAACAGTATGCAGTATGAAAAAAATTAACAAGTATTGAAGAAACTCGTGGCAAATGCTGAATCTGGAGCGTCCGCTGCATAGAGAATGTGGCTTAATCGGCCTGGATTGCAAGTTTTAACAGTCGCCACGGTATAAGGTTGCTTAAAATTTTCTGTTAAAAGCTCTTAAATAAACTCACAGCTACAAATCTATTTAAAGAGAGGTTTCAAGAGGAAAATAGACTTAGATATTTTTGCAACAGTCTTTTAATTTCTATTAGTTACGTTAACCAAGGTTACACTGTATTTGATGCGGATTCTGAGGAGCCAGTGGCGTCATTCATCTGTACTTCTTCCTAAACAATGTCGCGAAGGCCATCATCTTCATCGGTTAGTGCCACAGGTCAATGTTAACCGCAGTAGGGCTGATGCACGATATCATCACGCTAGACCTCCTGTTTTTCTAACGACGCAGATCTATAACAATAAACCGCAATCAACCGACGCCCTAAAAGTCAACATTGCGAAGGCAACTGATCATATTTATCCGGATTGATGCGCAAAGTAATTAATAATATTGGTCTGTAACGAAATCATCCTCAAAATAATAACAGGATGACTTAGGAGTGTTCAGATTTTTTAATGGCCGTGAATATGACCGTCTTAATGGGGCGGTCACACTACAGTATTTCACCATTTTTACTCGAAAACAGTCCGTCCAATTTCGATAATGAAAGCTCCAAAAGGCGCGGCATAAAACTACCTTCCAGTTGTCTATAATCACAATATTTTTTAAATACTTAACAGTTGCGGAGTTATTTAAAAATAAGTGCCACCGCAAAATATCCATCACATGATTTTTTCACGCATGCACGATGAGTTCTTTCCCAACATATTATTGCGTGTTTGTTTCAGATGTATAGAGCTTTGAGATGGCAATACTGATTGGCATGTTTGACATTTCAGCATGAATAAACTAAAATCTGAACAACGCATGCAAATTGGTGATCTGGGCTAAAAAGAAATTGCTGTTGATCCCGAATTTCACGAGAAAATTTTGTTCAGTGATGAAGCTAATTTTTGGTTAAATGAATACCTGAGTAAGTGAAACTGAAATAACATCACATCCAGCAAAAGTCACTGTTTGGTGTGCTTTATGGGCTGGTGGCATCACTGGTTCATATTTCTTAAAAAACTAAACCGGCCAGAATTTACAGTTGATGGTGAATGCCCTTAATCTGGAAGAGCTATAATTTCAACTACACAAGTGCAACATGCCACACAGCCCGTGCTACAATTGATTTAATGAAAGATATGTTCGGTTAACGAAGAATGTCGCGTAATGGATCCGTAAATTTGACTGCAAGGTCGTGCGATTTAATACCGCTGGACTACTATATGGAGTTTATTGTCTAGACCAATAAGTCACAGACGATGGCCGGAAATTGCACTTCCTCCGATCTAGCCTAGTTGAATATATACCAGCAAAAAACTATCTTTGTTTTATTTTAATTTATTTACTTCAATTTAAAGTTCTATACTACGTCTCGTCTAGTCTCCTGCCTTGGCAATGACTTATTGGCGCTCATCTTCACTTTAGTATCCGTCGGGGAAGAGCGTGTTTCTTTGTTGTCTTAGCTTTGGCCTGTTTTCAGACCAGGGGAAACACTTATAACCTCTTATTCTTTGTATAAAAAGCATCCGCTGTCCGCATTTTATAAAGGTATTTTCGATGGTAATCATGATCTAAGTCAGGTATTAAATTATCTACCTGATCATTTGCGCAACTATAAGCTTGTGTTTGGAATAAGCCTTTATTTAGCCCTAGTGTCGGTGTTCCATATTCTTTGCCAGGTTTAAAAAGTTCCCACCAAAATTGATGGCCTCAATTCAATACTAATGAAAAAATTCAAGTAGAAAGCCTAAACACTTTTTAGATAGAATCTTTAAAAATCCATAAAAGTTACTGCAGCATAATGCTCATGTGCTCAGTTGTTGTCATTATAGAATTAATTTCCAACAAGATTAAGAAATTTAACCATTTTTGTAAATACAAACTGACAGTTTTGTTTATTAACTAAATGTTTTGAAACTGCAAAAAGAATAATAAGGTTTAAACGCAACATGTGCATTTAACCTTAAAAACTTAAATCTGCTTGATAAACTTCTTAGGAAATCCGCAGAACCACTTGCAACTGACAGTTTTATTTCGAATGTACATAATTGTTGTATGCGATATTTGATTACAGATTAACCATTTGTTTTGCTGTAAAAGCGATACGAAAGTCAGATATGTAGATTTAAAGACTACAACTTACCTTCTTCTTGCCATCTCCTACTAATTTTGTTGTGTGTTGATCATCCTCGTTTAGACTGGCTGAGCAGGGATCACGATATCTATATTAAGTAGTGAAAGCAAACATAAAATAAATAAATACAAATGAATATAAAGTGAAGTGAGTTAAACACGCAAATATTAAATCATTTAACTATTAAGGAAACCCACATTTGTTTATAACATCTCTGCAATGTAGCTTGCCTCTTTAAATTGTACATCAAGTATTTTTACCTCCAGTCGACTCAAGATATAAAAACAAAATCATTTTCCATTTACATATAAAGTACGAGGGCAGGTCAGTAACTCCGTGACTCTTTGAATTTTGCGTCTCCTAACTGAAATGACAACACTGCTACGGTCAACAGGAGGCATTTGTCAGTTGGCTCATGTCAAAAAATACTCGTACTATGGGAACTCTGCACCATCAAATTCGATGGAAAAAAAGCGGTTCACTGAATTTCGTTGTGGCCACACAAGTGCGGAAGATGCTGAACGTTTTGAGCTCCAAGTTGAGGTCTCTACACCCGAACAATTGAACAAGTTCACGATATGGGTTACCCGGGGGCGAATCGTTTGTCAGCCAATAAAGTCACGGCGACCGTTTTTTGGGACGTACGCGTCCTAATCCGCATTGACTACCTTCAAAAGGGTAAACCAATCAATGGCGCATATCATGCCAACTTATTGAGTTGATTTAATGATTATTTGAAAACAATGACGGCGTTTGGCAAAGCAAAAATTCGTTTGGAAAAAATCCATGAATTACGCTACGAATTGCTCACCCGCCCAGTGCTCCGGATTTAGCCCAATGTGACTGCTTCTGGTTTCTAATCTTAAAGAAATGCCTAAGCGGAAAGAGTCAACTCCAGATATTATCTCATAACCAAAAACCTATTTTAAAGACCTTGAAAAATCTTATTTTTTAGAAGGGATACAAAAATTGGAGAAATGTTGGAAAAAGTGTGTAGAGCTCAAATGATTCTAGGTTGAAAAATTAAATGATGTGTTTCATTCAAAAAGTCATAGACTTATTAACCCGCCCTCGTATTTTTCTTTCCTATTTCTTTAACTGAGTAATATCGTGGTACATTTATGCATTCATTTCTTTGCTCAATCACTTCATATGTATTTAGTTGTACGTACTACTTTCATCCATCTGGCTAAAGTATCTTTCTTGAATTGTACAAATGTTCACATCATTGTGTGGTAAGCCATCACAATTTTAAACCAGCATAGCCATCATAAGACTTTCAATTTGATATGTGTGCTAAACTAGGAGTGAAGTACGGGTAGTCAATGGGTAATGCTCTGTTCTGAAATACACTGTAGCTGTCAAAAGGTAAACTTGTTTATTTCGGAAGATATTAAAAGGGATTTCCAAAAGATGCAGGAAAACAAACAAGTGTTATTGAAAAAGACTAGATTAAATGTTCCTTGGATAAATACGAGCTAACACAAGACATAAAGACTAGTTGAAGAAAAATGTTCCAAAGAAATCTTGAACAGAGAATATTTCGCAGTCTGGCAAAGTGAGCAAAACTGATATTGTTATGTTTTCGTTTGAATATAGGGAACACATTGATGAAGTCGCTAGGGTTAGGTTTAGTCGAGAGAATGTGACTCTCTGTCCTTTGCCCCTAGGCATACACCTAGGCCAGTACTTTGGACCATTGTGCGCTCTTCATAGATGAAAAGTCTCAAACCTTCATAGGAACTATGTTGCCTGAACAAAACTCCTGAGTAGTGGCCAGTCAATGCCTCTCAAACGCTTTGATGTGCGAAAGCCCTCTGCTATGTATAGGAGGTGTTCCATCGGCTCGACGTCCTGCCTGCATAACCTGTTACTGTGTAATTCTATTTGAGAAGAAAATCATTCGATTTTGTATGTATGCCTAATCTATTGTGTTTCCACAATGTTGTCTTTCCAATTGAAATACGCAGTAACCCCCCTGCACTCGTCATTATCCGCACATCCTATGCGGTGGAGATGTCGCTGTAAACTCGAGTAGCCCGTCAGTTCCTCAGCATATTACTGGTTTCATATTTCATAATGTCAGCAACCTGCTTGTTTTATTCCACTACATTGTCACCCGGCACCCAAATTTGTTCAGCCTACCGTAGAGTATTCGTTTATCGCATTTTTGCCTTCCCTTATCGGCCTGGTTCTAACCCTGTAGGATTCTAATGCCCTTATAGTCGTTTAGCTGTCCGTAAAGATATTAGCCTCTATATATTCTACTGAGCCTATTCAGACTTTCCGTAATCGCACGAACTTCCGCTTGCAGGACCGTGTTATGCTCCGGAAGTCGGAATTATATTACGGTCACTGCTTCTTCTATAATAATTTCCAAAATCGTGCTACGTCCTAGCTACGAGCAGTCTGTGAGACAGATAATACCCCGGGCATCTGTGGTAGTATTCCTTTTCGTGCTGTTTATGCCTGGAGGAAAATGAAAATCGATTAGTAGCAAAGGGTGATTTTTTAACCGTTTGGGTTTTGAAAATTTATGAGTTGCAAAAGTGGTTTGTTACATCCGTGAGCTGAATTTTGACATACTTTTTCCAGCATCTCGACTGCTATCTCGGCAATGGTATCTGTAATGTTGTCTTCCAGGGCGGGAATTGGGGCCGGCTTGAGCCTGTACACGAGAGACATGACTGCACTGCACCCGAATGCGATTTTGTTTGTTGACGCCCCCAATGAGACAATTTTTCGATTGAAAACACATTTTTCACACAGCACGAGTTTTAATAATAAAAGCCAATGATTTGCAAGCGTTGTTCGTCTGTCTTACTGATCATTTTTGGCACAGCCATATGTTAGGAACTTTTGTTTTTACACTGGAAAAATAGCAGCAACAAAAAATCACCCGATATAAGGCGTCTTTTTCACTCTAATATTAGACGGACTGTGCCAACCTCTGTCTTGACCTTCATTAGAAGCGTAATTCAAAGATTGGATTAATTAACGAGTTGAGGCATAGAAGATCCAGCAGATGTCGGTTGGTAGACCACATCGGATAATCCATCGAATATTAATCGTCAGTTCTCTTGATAACCATGACATGTGTTAAAGTCAAAAAATTCTTGGTCTTACAGTATGTTCACACATGCGCCTTAATTAGGCAATTAGGAGAAATTAATTAATAACTGGAGCAATTAGTACTTAATTATACCATAAATTAAATCAAATTCACAATGCAACTGTGGTGAAGTGTGTATAAAAAGCAGAAGACTCAGTCAAATACTCATATAAAATATAATATTAACGAGACTCGACAAATTACAACAACATTACCACGATTATACAAAATCGATAACAAGTCAAACCAATAATTTTCATATTGTGGTGGTAATTGGAAATTACCACCATAACACTTGATTACACGGGTTTTCAAACATCATTGTCGGTAACCTAAATTGCATATGTGTGAACACCAAATGTTATAACTCAATTTAAAATTTAATTGACTTAATTACGGCTCTTGTGTGAACATAATATTATAATCCTTCTGCCTACTTCCATCATTTGATGAAGGCTGTCGCTGTTAAAGGTCGTCGCTGTTAAAGGCCGTCGCTGTTAAAGGCCGTTACGAATTGCCACAAAGGCGAGTCACCCTGGGAAAATTAAGAAGGAGCTATTAAAAAAGGTGTGTTCAGGGCTGATTCTCTTCTAGTTGCAATTTGTCTAACTTGATCTATTAACTAGCAGGCAGGACAAGTCATCGTTCTAAGTTTTCCGTAATATAACGATAAGCACGTCCTTTGAAAAGTTAGTTATTTTTTTCTTCATAATGTAAAAACATTTCATGAATATGGCATCCCATGCCACAATTCTAGTACAGGAACTTAACTATTAACACTAGCGAGATGGCTAGATATAATTTGTGGAGTGCGTTTTTCTGATAAACCAGCATCAGTTGCGAAAAAATATAACAAAATTGTACCTCTGTCATAGGTCAATAACGACGACTAAATAAAAGCCTAGTTACTTAGTACGAGCTAGCATCAGAACCTTGACAAGTCAGTTATCCGTATAATCACATCACGCGAGTAGCAATATTTTTTGTTTTGACTGTTACGCAAGTACACGGGCGCACTGTCACTTCAGCAACTCGCACTGTGTAACCAGTCCTCAAGCCTTGTTGAATTTGCGAAAAAATACCACAATTATAAGAACTAAAAGTTCATAAAGAAATAAATTTCAAATCCCAGTCAACATTTTTCCAAATTTTTCCTGTACCGCCTTTGACATAAAAACAATTTTTTCTAAATAGTTTTCCTCCTATATTTTCATTTGTTTATGGCTTTGTTTTCCTTCACTATATTTTTGTTGTTTGTCTTATTTCAACTCTTTCTTTCACTGTGGTTGTCGAAACAAAGCACTGGAAAACTTACCTCGATGGACAGGCACATAGTGGTTGGGTGTAATTTAATCGAACATAGACAGCGTTGCAGACCTGTTGTATGGCACATTCGGGCAATAAATAAATGTGTTGATTGTGTGGATAATAGTGATATTTTGTGGGTTTTGCACCAGTTATGGGTTTCTGAAAGAGAAAAATTTTACATTTTTATTGAATAATTTCGATGAAATTTTTATTTGTTCAAATATTTGTTAAGAGGATTTTATTTTATTTTTTGTGAAACTTGCTTTTTAATATGATTTTTATAATTGAAAATTTATTTCAGTTACTTGCTATAATCTTTTATGTTTTCGCAAAAAATGCTGCTGGTGTAAGGGATTTTGATTGTTTAAGTGAAGGTTTATTTATCTCCATGGGTAGTAGATTTATTTCCATAGAAAATGACCGTAACACTTTCCTCATTTAAGCCAGGCATTATTAATTTAACAATTTAAATTATTATGAGAATATTTTTATGGTTTTTGCGAAAGCAATGATAAGGTATTTTTGAGAATAAGAAACAAAATTTCTAATAAATGAATAAAATTTTCAGTGATCAAGGAAAGAATATAATTCCTTTAAAATTCACATTATTGTGCCCAGTTTGAATTCAAAAAGCTGCCCGCTAGATGGGTCTTACAATTGATTTCAACATAATCTGGTAAATACAGTAAAGGAGTGTTAGGCGTCGTATGGATAAGTTTTCGCGTAATTTTAGAAAGGTACATAAAACAAAGATCCGTTACAATACATCTGGGACAAACCGAAGTGTAAGCACGTGATTTCTCTTAGGGAACCGACGCCGAAAAAAGCAAAGATCGGCTAACAAGGACATGGCAATAATTTTCTGAAATTTGCGCGGCATATTCCACCTTGGTTACCTTCAAAATGAACTAACGTTTGTTTAAGGAAAATTTAGTTCTTCATTAGACCAAAGCACGCGTAAATAAGTGTGTAGTGGCCACGGCAAACATCTATGATTAGGTCTACGAATTGGTAGCTCACACTCCGTATTCAGGCCCCAATAACTATTTTCTCTTTACAATCGCAAATACCTCATTGGGAAGAGATATAACTCCATCTGTGAAATTCCTAAACAGATTTCTATCTGGAAGATCTTAAGCAATGGTAAACAATTGTAAAATATTTCTTTTATTTCTAGCTAAGTCTGCCTCATCTCGTTTTATTATCAAAATGGAATTTATTTGTTGTTAAGGGGATAAGCAAGCCTTTATACGCATTTTCCTTGTTGCTTAAGCCAGCTTATCAGGAAAGCTTTACCCAACATTTTAAAAAAACTTAAACGTCTTATGCTCGAAATTCTATAGACCAAATGAGAAATCTAAGAAACCTCAAAACAACCCATATAAGTTGCATTTTTATAACGAGTTGGGCTAGAATAAGCTAAACATAATTTTTGAAATAAAAAGAATAAAATCCTAAAGGTGTCGACTTCGTTTTAACCCTAAGCCAACAGAAAAATTATCGAAAAATTGGAAAATATGAAAAGATTTCTTAAATTAAAATTTCATCATTAGTTGGATAGCAATAAACTCGTATGATATTTACAGTAGACAATAGTGAGACACAAAGAATACTGATGAAGTGCGTAGCGGTACGGAAAGCGCGTTCAATTCGGCTATTGCAATTTAACTTTTCTAGTATTTTTTAAAATTATCGCATTAATAAAATTACATTTTATGAAAGCAGCAATACTTTGTATTATCTGACTGCAAGCCTGTTAACAAAGCAACCACTTTTAGATCTGCACAAATTGGTCACTTATGTTTTGTGTATTTAATTTTTTCTAATACAAGTTTCATAACCTCAAAAGTGTCTTTCAAATTGGTACCATAAGCAAGGGCGGGGATGGAAGATGGTAGCCAATCAATAAATGAACGCCATTTATTAGACACATTCACTATTTCAATTAAATAACCAAAGAACAGGTACCTCGTCGGAATGTGGCTAGGAGGGTTTTATTACTAATGACACTTCGGCATACTTAATACTTCGTTTTGATTTATCAGAAAAGCTTTTCTTGCGTTAGACAAGAATAACAATCCCCGCCATGATTTGTTGGATCTGTCCATACCATTGATTTTTTTTTTAATTATTCTTTTAACCAACCACATCCAATTGGTAAAACATCTTAAGCAGCACACTTTATTTGGGAACCGACGATATAGTTTAAAAAACCTAGATAACACTGTTTAGTTAAGTCAGAAAGTGGCTTTTTGTCGATTTTCGCGTAAACTCGCCACACTCATGGCAAAATAAATAAGGACAATTAACACACAATAGCGACATTTAATTATAAATAAAAATACGGTCTATCAGATGGTTTTATCACCAAGTAGATTTTAAGATCTTCATTATCCGATTTAAATATTGACGTCAACGAAGTAAGTGTTTATTTTGTGTCGATCATCAGAAGCGAACGTTAAAGCAAACTAAACAAATGTTTTTCTGTATGTGGCAAGCTTGACTACAAAACAAAGTTGTATTTAGCGATCTAACATAAACAGGCTTATATAGTACTGTGGGTAAAAAATAGCAAGACTTTTCAATATAAATTTCGCGCAAATCCATTCGTCGAATCTGTTTAGTATACGCTTGTCTTTCTGAAGTACAACAAGTGCATTCGGCGATTTTTACAATGTGTGAAATTATTCAACAAAGAAGTTTCAATAAATTTTGTGTGCGGAATGAAATTTCTGGTGCCGAAACGTTCAGAATGTTGCAAAAGAGGCCTTCGGTGATAATTGTATGTCGCGAGCAAGTGTTTTTGATTGGTACAAATTATTCAAAGAGGGTCGAAAATGCGTTGACGAGGAAGCACGTCCAGGACGGCCATCAACATCAACTGATGATCAACACGTCAATAAAATCAAGGAATTGGTGTTCGAAAATAGACGATTAACAGTCAGAGACCTTACTGATATCGTTGGAATATCGGGGGATCAGTGAAAACCATTTTAAAAGTACTCAATTTTCTTGAAAAACAGCGTCGCGTTGACGTCTGTCAAGCAATGCTTTCCGACTACCAGGATGTCATTAAACGTATTATAACTGGCGACTAGTCTTGGATCCATGCTTCAATCATCAAGGTGTGGTGCACTCCGAATTCCTTCCGACCGGCCAAACTGTCAACAAGGAATACTATTTGAGTGTTTTTCGTCGTTGGCGCGAAGCTATTCGTAAAAAGAGGCCGGAATTATTGCCTGTCGGTTTTTGCACCACGATAATGCACCGTCGCATACCGCATTGACTCTTCGTGAGTTTTTCACCAAAAATTTAATCAATATCGTGCCACAACCACCATATTCGCCTGATTTAGCTCCGTGTGACTTCTGGCTGTTCAGCAAACTCAAGCGACCGCTCCGGGGAAACCGTTTTGAGTCAATTGAAGACATTAAACGTGAATCGCTACGCGCATTGAAAGCTATACTGGAAATTGACTTTAACAACTGTTACGAGGATTGGAAAAACGTTGGCATAACTGTACTTTGAGGGGGACGATATAGATTAGGCAGAATAAATAAAGAAATTTAAAATTATGAACAAAGTCTTTCTATTTTTTGCTCACAGTAGTATGTATTTGTAATTTGATTTAACATGTTTACTCAACAACTTATTAACAACTTTAAAAATTAAGTTTACTAACTTTAATTTGGGAAGTTATTTTTTTCCAAGTAGTTTTAAAAAATTCGAATATTCGACAAAAACCGTTCGAATAATTTTTTATTCAAAATATAAATATTTTATTCGTTCGAGCAAAAATTAAAAAAAAAAGTTCGAATATTTGAATTATTGTCATTCGATTGACAACTCTAGTGTTTAATGGGTTTATGAGGGTTCTTTAGCTTAAGCGGTTAGCGCGTTGCCTATTAAGCATTAGATGGCTTTAGTCGCCTTTTTTGGTACCTCAGCCTGTGTCGTACGCTGCCAATCTAGAACATACATTTTTTATTTTCTGTCGTTCTAAGAGGATTATTTTATTATTATCTACAATAATAATATGATTTGCTCTCTACAATACAATTCAATCACAATATGTTTGCTCTTAGATTATGCTTACCTCAAACCCTGTTTTTTCTTTACATGTAGAAAAGACTGCTAGAAAAGGCTTGCGAGCCAGCATCGGTCTGTATTTCTTTAAAGTTTACTATGACTCAAACGCTACTATCAGTAGAGTGCGCTATCGCGGGTCTCTTTTTAAGTTACAAAGCCAACACTGATGAATAATTTCGGTCTGGCAGTGTTTTCAATAGCTTAAATACTATTGTATTGTTTGCAAGAAAGCAACAATGGAAAGCAACCAAATCGTGTCTTAGTTATTGTCTTGTAATCAAATGGATTGTTTTCTTGATGTACTTATTGGCAAAAAATAAAAAAATAATAAAAATATTTGATTTGAAAATACAAAAGCAAATCAAAAACTAACATTTGTTTTGCATTCAAATAATTTTGTGTTATTTTTTCTGGGTTAATCTGGCAGCTATTGTATTTGCTTTTCTCAATAGTTTGAAAATTAATTTACAAATTTCAAAAATCATAATGATAATGCTGTTTTCCATTTTATGTTGTTTCAGCTTTCTCCTATGAAATTAATTTAGCATTTCTTTTCTGTCTTTCTGTCTGTTGTTAAAGATTAATACATTCAATGGGAAATTATGCATTTTTGCTTAAAACAATTAATTAAATGTTACACTGAGACATTAATTTTAGTGCCTTTGTCTTTTTTTCCTTCATTCCTTTTGTTTTATTTATTTAATATGCAGAGAAATTAGTTATTAATTTATAAATAAATTGTCTTAAGGCTTAATTGTAAACTACTATATTATAAAGAGAAATTGGAAAGAGAGAAAATGGCCTTAAATGAATGCACAATTAATGAACAATTTAATTTAATTCTTGCCAGTGGTGATTAGCTGCTAATGAAACGGTGGCGCGACACAAAGGCGATAAAATGCACAGCATGCTGAAACTAAGCAATTCCGAATCTAATATGTCAAGTATTCTGACTCGAAACGCATGCTCACTACAAAGTACCCCAACCACGAAAATAGCGTAACTGATTTAATTTTTGGAATTGACTTCTGTTGTAGAACTCTTCTACAGCCTCTGTTCACGTCGTCTGGTAAAATATTGAATAGAAAAAAATAATAGTTACAGAAAAACAGGCCTTTCAGTTCTCCATATTGTGCAGCCGCAAAAATGACGTAACCGATTTAAAAAATTTTAGAGTCGCAAAAAAAAAATAGCGAAGTCAACAAATTATTTAATTATAAAGGGCAATACTTTTTATATATGTAACAGTTGCCAATAAGTTATTTTAATCGAGAGCTGAAACCGTGAACAACTTTCACTTACGTTCATGCACGCTCACGATAATATTATTGCTAATTTACGGCTTTCCTTTCTCCTGAAAGCAAAAACTTCCTGCCAATAATGCAGCACCACTTTTATTTGTATTTCGTAATTTTGTAATTCTTTTTCAGAAATTTCAAATAAAGAATCAGAATATTCTAATCATGAAACAATCACGCAAAAATTCTACCCGCAAATACACATGCATGCTGATTTTTTATACTCACGTTTATACACGATAGCGTGGTTGGAGTGAAAAATCACTCACGCTCAAATGCGATCCCGCGTGATTAACGCAAATGACGTAAGCGGCGTCCATCTCTACTCTCTTCTTTTACGGATTACGGTAATTTTGCGGTTACATTTCAGTCCTGTTAGAAATGTAGACAACTAAAATTTCGGCTATTAAAAGCACTGAGATCAATATGAGGACCAAGTTCTTCATATGTACAATACCATCTCATTTTACGCCAGGCTGCCTAGAAAGTCCATGTCCCCAGGCATGACACTTCTCAACCTAACCTAACTTTATCTAATCTAAATATATTCTATAAACTCATTTTTATTATCACGTTATTACGTCCTACAGGTCCATTATTCTACTTTCGATTTTATCAAATTTATACTTTCGTGTTTAAAACCTTAACGTTTGCAGACGATACTGCATTCATAATGGTTAATCAAGATCTGTAGGTTGCATCCGAACATTTCCAGTCCCACATTGACGAGCTAGAGCAATGGCTTAAAAATAGAGAATAAATGTGCTCATATAACTTAATGGCTGCTCTTTTACTTGCAAAAAGTTTTTTTGCAGCCTTGGATTTTTAAGATGAAAGTTTTGGAAATGGTATTAAAGTTCTATTTGAGTAAATAACTCAATGTTTGCAATTTACAAAGTTGAAATAATTTCATGCATATGCTGAGCTTGACTTCGTCGAAGTAGTCTATGCAAAGGATTCATTTTAAAAACTTTTTCCTTTTTTTTTTGGCAATGGATGCCAATTTTCCGACGCATCACTTCATGATGCCACGTCTCACTTAAAATCTGCGAAATCGTTGTAACTTTCTTGATCGATGAAAGTAAAGTTTTCAAGATACATTGCCGCTGGATCTCATCCAACAATATGCAGCAGTTTTGTATATAAATTCACGCTCCTTCTAAACTCAGCTTTTTCGCTGATCATTCTTGCGTCAGCACAAACCAACTCAGATCCAACCACAAAATACGCCGGATTGACCTTCCAATTCAGATGATAGGCGTTAAATCGACATTTCTAGGGCTTTTTTGATACTGGCCGTTACGGTGGCTATGTTTTCCTCACTTGGCACGAATCTGTCTACAAAGTGTAAAAAAGTATAAACACGCTCAAACTTTTCGACGGTGCCCCGAATTGCCTGCGTACTGAAGGAGGGATGACTATTGACCTCACCACGAAATATACGTTGCATATTTATAAATGAGCCGGGATTTCAATATTTTTTATAGCAATTTTAATACATCCGGTAGGCGTGACGATTGGATGGCATTAGTAACTCTGACGGCTGCTGAAATATAAAAGTTGGAACAACTATCATTATCTGGTCATCTTATACTTGCTCAGTAGGCAGTATAAGAACGACCACAAAATGTAGAATTACTCACAAACTTTTTTTTGAAGAAAATGTTTATAAATGGTACTTTTAGCTGTAGAATCCTCTAAAACACAATAAGAAGGAATAAAATATAATAAGAATTGATTTTGACCCATCTATAAAATCACAAAGCAAACATCAAGTATTCTATACTGAAAAGTCATTCATATGGCCCCCTCTACTCTCTGCTTTGCTGCATCACTCTACTTAATGAATTTTAAGTATCGCTTTTTTTTTCTATTAATTTTTGCAATTATTCCTTAAACATGCTTGAATACGTTTTTACTGCTCTTAAAAGAGTATTAAGATCATTACACTAAAATCCAGACACGATTCCTTGCTATTTTTGTCTATCATAAAAATAAAAATCTTCTTAAACATTTTTGTGTTTGTTTACAAAAGAAAAAAAAATATTTATGCTCATTTTATACCAGAGTAGACAGAGTTAGTAAGTGCATCGTTAAAACCGACAATGAGGAAAATAAAACTAGTTGAACGAACATTTTGTGGCAACAAAACAACCAACCTCTTCGTTTTTCTATAAGGGGCTGAACTTTAACCTTTAATGTTGGTTATACGGACTACCAAATGTGGCTGGCAGTTGTTGTGGGATAGGAAAGGAGTGTGTGTTTTTTTTCTTTATTTTAATATGAAATTCGTGCTGTTTTCTCTTTGGATGTTGTGTAAACGTGTAATTTTTTTTTGTATGGGAACAAAAAAGTAGTTAATGGCAAAACAAAAAAATTGTTAAACAAATTTGAGGTTATAGCTGACTTTAAAGTTGTGTTCTTGGACCAAATAAATCCAATAAAAAAATTCCAGAGTTTCAAACTTCCTGGCTAAGTTGCTAGAACTTACGTAGGTGCCATTTTATAAAGATAGGTCCAAAACTTGTTGGACCCTTAGCTTATTAAACAAAAGCTCCCCTTAAGAGCAACGAAAGCTGTTAAAAAATAATTTGTAATATTTTTCCTTTATGACTGACCCTCTGTTTAAAAAATGTTTGTCGAAAAAATCTTCCTCACAAATTGCAGTTATTAAAAATTCATGACAACCTGATGAGCTTTACAATTGGTTAGGAATCATATTAAGTAGTGTTCGTCCCAGGGTGCCTACATTAACATTATTCTAAAAATCACAATTTTTTTTATATCAATTTCTACAGCAAATATATCTTATATTCATAATTATGTATAAGCCGCATAGTACAATTGCTAGTACATAAAGTAATACAATGATTGAAATGTGTTTTTAAAAACATGTTCCTTCGTGTCCTTTCAGCCTACTGTGCAGCCATAAAAATAATTGGTTGTTATATTTTATTTCGAAGCCGTCTTAATACAGCTGCTCCAAAATTAAATTTTTTTCTTTTCTATTCAGAAAGAGAATTATTTATTTAATATGGACAACCTTGAAAACAGTAAAAATTTTAATTTTATTAGACATCTACCTGAAAATCTTTTTTACCCAAAGATAAAATCAAACCAATAGCGCGCGAGAATGTTAAAGCCGGATCGTAGGCGAATAAAAAAAAAGCGGTGGATAATAAGTTAGGTTAGGTTGAGAAAATGTATCCCAATTGTTGGCCCGCAAAGTAATTGAGTGGTTCTGGTCGTTCTGCGCTCCCCACTATGAAACCAAAAACAGAACTTCTCATGTTATAGGAACTCGGTGTTTCGCACGAAGTTGCTCAGGTTTCCTATTGGGCGAAAGTACGGCAGCTACACAAAAATCTTTCTGCTGCATGACCAGCAAGCGCTATTGTCTGCTCTTCTTATTCCAAGCAGGTGTGCTTGTAAACTTGAGTGCCGTGTTATAATACTTGTTACCTTACTATTTTCGGCCTTTGTTACCTTTTAGTAGGCTATTCTTTTTATCTGGCTTTGGTTCACCACACAAAGCTCTAGTCATTTTTCTCACCGGTTCGTTGTTTTAGAGTGTGATAGGGGCCATCTTTGCCCAATTTTTTAACTCAGTCCTCATAGCTTCAAAATGTTGCGCAGTATTTACACGAGTTGTTTATTTCGACTGGCCTTGTGGTCACACTGAGGCATATTATACACTCCATGATGGCCTTACACCGTCTAAAGACCCGTGTTAAGGTCCTCTAAAAATTTTTTCAGTCCGAGCTTAAAACGGTCGGGTTAGCAGCTGGTCTCCACAAGTATTTGCGCTAGGGTGCGTATGACCAGTAGTATCTGGTATCAGTATTTCGCCGTTAAATAAACTTTCGCGATTAAATAAACTTTCTTTTCTGATAAAAATGTTGCACGGGTTTTACACTATGTAAATTTTTCTTTGGAAAATACGTGATAGTGTAAATAACGTGTTCCTTTTAAATTTTTTTCAAGGGTTGACTGTTCTATTGTGACCGTTAAAAACTTACCATTATTTGAAAATTTCGGTAACATTTAGAAAGTGTTACACAATTTCATGTCGCATATTTTCTTCGATGTGATTTCTTAATATATGAATAAATAATTTTCAATGAAATTTGGAGAACGGCAAAACCTTTTAGGACCACGAAAACTAACTTAAAAAAACTCCGATATCGCGGCCCATAGAGCACTGTGGGATAGAGCCCGTCAAAAACGTAGAGCCCGTTAAAAACAAGCTAATACGAGATAAGTTGCAAATAAGATCCCTACAATACGCGAAAGCCATTTTATTTGAAAAATTGCTGAGGAACTTTGTCTGAGTTTCTCTAATTCCTGTGTAGGCTCGAGGATATAAAGCTGACGTAACTGTGTTCTTCTACGCACTCTTGCTAACCGATCTTAGGTCATAGTTAAAGAGCATTCGAACCCACTTGGTTCGCATACAGAATTTTATTAGATTTTGGGTTGACGATTTAAACATATGCATTTTACATATTGTTTTATATTTTTCAGGTTTAGAAACCACTCAACCGGCGTCCCTTTTACTTCTAAGTCATTATTGCAACAAAGTAAAGAAAGAACAGATTGTCGAAAATACAAATTCGAAAGAATTTCTTTTCGAATCGTATTAAGCAGTTACCGCACTGAACTATCCGGCTTTAGAATTAAGGCGGGCAAACTGCTAGATTATCAATATTATTTTAACTTTTCGAATATGGGAAAGAATTATGGGAAAAATATTACCCAACTAGCAGGTTGCCCGAAAATGAGATGATATTGTTCATATGAAGAACTTGGTCCTCATTTTGATCTCAGTACTTTTAACGGTGGAAATTTTTGGATAAAAAGTTGACCTTATTTTCATATTAATGTTTTCGTGCGGATTAATGTTTAGGTTAATATGTTACTTGAGTGAAGAACCTACCTTGTCACCTTTTTAGATGTAGTTCATATACAGCTATCGATGGATGTCATGTATTCTGTTATTTGCCACTAATAATGATCTAAAATGGTTTGCTGTTGCTTTTGTTATTCTTGCTTCCCTTGTTGAGGAGTGTGTTGCTGTTTCCTTTGAGTGTGCAACAAATTTATGTGTGTTAATTTGGTTTCGGTCCATTATTATTTTTTTTATTTCATTTTGTTGACTTCTGTTTGCAACCGTTTAGTATTTTGTTCGTTACCAGTCGAATTGTGTGGCAAGCTCAAATCTTATACGAATACAGTGTGTTACTAAAGTGTAAAACACTTTAACAAAATAAAAGTAAAAAACAAATATAAAAACAAAAAGTGAAGACAAATATCGTTAAAAGACAAAATGCAAAAACTATTAGCAAAAGTTTGTCTAACCAAAAAGCGACGAGAGGTCACCGCTTAAAGTCATGAGAGTTTTCAAGTTTGGAAATAATTATTGTTGGTCTGATTTTTTTTCGTATTTTCTTCTGGCCGCAAATTTTCCATTCAAGTGTATTTTTTTAGCACATTTTCTTTGCAAATGATGTTTAAGTGTTTTTCGTTTCTAACTTTTTACTGTCATTTGGGGAGAGAGAAGTCTCTGATGGACGAACAATTTTAATATTAAATAATTTAATATTTTTTGTAAGCCTTAATAAATTTATTGATTTATTTTTATAATGTTCTCAGTAGTTTCTCTTTCTTCGCAATTAAGGTGTGTCAAATTAATGTCAAAAGTCACTTCAACCTAATGGAGATAATTCGCGGGCGTATTTTGGTTTTTACGAGAATTTTCATCACATTGGGGTCAGGTGTATTGTTTTATTTTAACGCAATGCATGTAAGAGGTGCTCTTATTCATTTTATAAATACACACAAATTCGTGTCATAAAAAAAGCTCTAAAAATGAGTAAATTTTAACCTGAATGTTGCTCTTCATGTATTAAATTTATCTACTCTACATCGTCTTTATTAATGAAAGTAAACGGCATGTTTTTTGTTTAATTTAAATAAGATAATCTACTCTTGATCACAGGAGGAACACAAGTATTATAATATTTTCTCTTTGCAGCTCTAAAATATTTTTTTGTAATTCCAACATTTATTTCCACACTCTGTTTCTGATGTTGTTTTTGCACATGTTCACAACCTTTTTATTATTCTCTAAAACACGCTTTTATTTATATAGGGGAATTTTTTTGCTGTTTGGGTTGTCGGTGAAAAGTTATTAAACTGTCACTCGCCACATATGTTAAAGTGACATATGTGCAGCTGTACACTCTCAATCAGATGACTAACACCACTTTAATTTGTATTTTTGGTAGGCCATGTTTTTTTGAATTTTTAATCAGCTAAAATTTTACCACCGTCGGAAAGAGCATTTTCTTAAGATTATTTTAATTAGAACCGTTTAACTAATCTTAAATAAAATTGCATTATTTTATAATTAATTAATTATAGGAACAATTAATATTAAGTTTACTGATAATTTAAAATAATTTAAAATTTCCGGTGACTTCACACAATCCAGAGAAATCTCATTCCAGGAATCCTTAATGTTTTGAATTTGTGATTTCTTATCATCGAATTGTTTTCCGCCGCCCAAATTGGATTGGGAGAATGTGTATAAGTGCATTGGTCCAATAATATCATTTACTTTAGGGAAAGCTGATTGTAACATTGTAACTTTTTTCAATCATTTTTGTACTTTGAAATTCACAGTTTGAATTAAATTAATTTTCGTCACTAAAAACCACAGTACGCCAATCATTAACACGACTTCTTACTTGAATGTTCCATGTAATATGGTCTGTAGCAAATTGTATACGATTTTCTTTGCGTACATTATTCAGCGACGGTTAATTCATGAGTACTTTAAATTTCAGTTATTCACAGCTTGCAATGGCAGTTTTCACCATTGAGATGCTTGCCTGGATACCAGCTTGAGACCTCATTTTGTTTTGGATACCAGATTGAGACCTCATTTTGTTTTGGATACCAGCTTGAGTTTAATGTAATTCTTAAGACTTTTCACTTTTCGATTGGACTTAAAGCGGTTGGAAACCTTCCTTGAATTTCCTTGCGAACCATAAACATCGATTATGGCTCTTTCCGCTGTATTTAAAGTACTTTTCTTGCCAATTTTTAACTAATGTTTATTAAAAATTAATATTTTTCTTCGACTAATTGTTTAGTGTATAAATTTAATACGACTAGTAGCAAACAATTAAAAAATGCAAAGTGGCTCTAAGCATTTGAAGGAAAATTTGTTAATTTAAAATACTGTTGCGTTAAACTTTAATCTTGCGTTGCTCTTGTTTTAAAATCTCTAAAGGGATCTTTCCGACAAAGAATTCCAAAAGATATGGCCAACTAAAAACAGAATTATCTGATCGGGAGAGTATGTAATTGCAAACGCTGCATTAAGAGACCAATAATCGAACAACTCTTACAAATTAATAACTTTTAGTAACAAAATTTATGCTCTGCGAGATCAGTATTCCCCCAGTTTGAACATTTTATGGTGGTCGTTATGAATCACGCTTACGCTAATACTTACAATAGGAATTGTGTCGATCACGAACTAGTTCGCTCAATTGAGAGATTATTTCCGAAATTAATTTAGACCCGATTAGGAATAAATGTTATTCACCCATCAAGAGCGTTAATCTTGAACACAATTCATCACAGTGTTTTATTCAGTTCTTGCTGCACTCGACGTGAAACACGACCTACGGAAATGTGAATTCGGTAAGCAAATAATTTCACTACAGCCTGGGTCAAAAATTTAACATATGAAATTAGCAATGATCACCAATCTCGTACTTATGGTCGAAGTACATGGATGCCAAGCATTCCCTTTCGACTTAGATAAGAATTATCGAATGTGTTACGTGTGTTTCCCAATTAGAAACCATGTGCTAAAATAACACGCCACATACTCATTATACCTTTATAGCTTGTATTAGTTTAACCAATTTTTTGTTTTCATTTTTATTATAATTTTTTCTTACTCTTCACTTTATTAAGAAAGCAAAAGTATTTATAAAATACTTGATGATTTTATAACTATTTGTTATATTTTGTTCATTATAAAAATTGAACATTTATCGATTTTACTTTCACTGAGAAAAAAACCAAGGTGTGAGACTTTTATACATTTTGAAAATAAAATATGAATAAATCTCTTCTATGAACGTCGCAGAATTGCTTGATTTGAGTAATTTTAAAGTGAAACTCGTACAGCTGTAATATTTGCAATATTTTGAACTGTGCGACCTCTCTCTGATAGAGAAACATGCAGTTGTGAATTTTTTGACGAACCTATCAGGCATAATGATTTTGATATCGGAATATTGTACAAACTCTTCGGAGCTGTCAGATCATAAAAAAGATGATGACACAAAAAACAAACAGCTTTTATATGTAAAATACCACAGAACTTTAAACTAACGCCACTTAGTACGAATTATCGAAAATATAGTCAATGCACCATGGAGTCTGATTCGCTAACAATAATCTGATTTTAATAATCGTGTTGTCGTATTAATTTGTCTCGTCGAGTCTGGAACAATTATGCAAGAATCTGCAACAACAGATGTCCGTTTGGATAACTTCGCTTTTCCTTATATTAATAACGTAACGTGGTGGTTTAAAACGTCTTAAGCACTACAAAGTTTCCGTACATTGTTGTACATGAAGCAGAAGGCGGATAATTTGTTGTTCTTTTTATCCATTGATCTTTTAAAGATATTATATACTTCGTTAGCATTTGCGATATACAATTTATATTTAATGCCATGTGGCGGATTGGCTCTTTCTGATGCTCTTGCGAGATGCCTGAAATTATTATGATCCCTAAAGGACTCAAGTTAGATTTACTGTCAGTTTTATCAAAGTTGTTTAAACAATTATTCGTTTCGTCTTTAAACCCTTATCCTAATGGGGAAATTATTATCCCGACGCATAAGTTTGTTTTTCAAGGCTTAGTACTATTGAGAAAATCCATAGAATTGCTCCCGATTTTATATCGGCATTTGAAAATAAAAGCAATACTGTTCAGCTTTATTTATTGACATTTCCCAGGCGTTTGATAATGACAGACTTAATGAAAACTTTCACAAGCTACTTAAGAGCTATTTAGCAGAAAGAACGTTTAAAATAAGGTCAAAACAACCCACTATTATATACCATCCATATAGCCGATATGCCAACAAGCCCAAATACATATACGTAAACGTTTGCAAACAACACTGCATTTGCACCTGAACAATTCCAGTCTCATATTAATGGGATAGAGGGCTTGTTAAAGAAGTGGAGGATAATAAAGGTTAATGCATTAAAATGTTCTCATGTAACGTTTACCTCGAGAAGGCGAAATTGTACATCAAGTGTGGTACTTTCAGCGGAAACACACGTTAAGTCTTTTGGTATCCACCAAGTTAGACGCCTAAATTGGTCCCGCCGTAGTGAAGCAAAAATTGCGGCCATACAATTTAGAACAATGTAGCTACACTGGTTAATATGCCCTAATTCAACCCTGGCTTTAGAATACAAAGTTCTCGTGTACAAATTCATTTGATCACATGTCATTCAGATGTGGGGTACTGGTTGTGCATCAAGCATTCAGAAGTTATAAAGGAGACAATCGCAGAGTTTACGGCTTATTGTTCTGCCCTTTGGAAATAAAAATATCCATAAGAGTTCCACTATCAGGAAGAAATAAAAAAAACTAATCTTGAAAATTTTAAGCAAACATAAGTTACGTTCACTCTCGTACGCGATGTGCTGCAATTTTATGGGCACCAGATATTCTAATCTTCAGTATCTCTGCTCATAGATATGGCTGAATTTTTGCGATGGCCATGGTTATACTGTCTTTCGACGTTATCGGTCAGAAATGGTCACCGGGGAATATAAACTTACACTGAAACCGTTCATGCATTTGCCCATTGTGGCGTTCGCTACATGGAATTCAACGTCGTCCCGCTTGACGCATTCTTGTGGATGCATTGTTTGTCACCTGGGGATTTCCCCCGTAGCCATGTATTCTTCGGTATCCCACTACCATGTATTGTTACCGGGGAGACTGAAACTGCAAGAAGGCAAGGCAGCCTTCGACCAGTAACGATATAAATACTGGCACTATTTGAAACATGAGCTCCTCGGACGGAAGCCCCCAGACTGGTTGTTGGTGAGGCTCTATCGGGAGTTCACGTGGTGACTGTTGTTTATACCCTAAGATAGGAAAGATCTTGATGCAAGATCAATGCGGCGAGGCCTTGCAACGCAGGTTGTAGTCAATGGAAAAGCAATTGACAGCAGGAGAATGGGTAGATCCAAATTACTCAGTAAGAGAAGTGTCCAGAGTCCAGACAGCAACGGTATATAATTTCTACCTATACGAGTTCGTATATGGGCGTCTGCCAAAGTCTGAGTTTATGTGCGGTTAGAAATAGAAACACACGGTCTAACTACGGGTGTGACATTAAGCGGCCAGACCAGCGATCCTATGCGATCCGCATAAGCACCACCGAAATAGCACTCATGCACATCCCATAGGTAGCAAATTAGGACAGAGGACGTCAGGTCCCCGATCCCATGCCTTGTGGAGGGGTTCGGAGCTATCTACTCTTTTGCCGTCAACGAATGACAATTGACAGCTTGCGTTGAATGCAACGCCACATCGGTCCTGCAGTGATCCTTCCCGCTTTGGGTTATAACCACAGCCACCACGTGCGCCCCCGAAGGAGCCTCACCAACACCCAGTCTGGAACCGAAGTTCCAGGGGCTACTGGTTCCCGTAGTACCAGACATTTTCGTTACTGGTCGAACTAGAAGTCATACCTTCTCCAAGTTTTAGGCTTCTGACAAGCCACAGGAACTGGTACCCCTGTTTCCCCCAGTGGCAACTCATCAAGGTGTGGAAATCACCAAGATGATATGTCCCCGGGGGGACTCTCACGGACAGTCGTAATTTTCTCGACCGATTTGGTGGTGCTTTGGCCGCACGGTTGAATGCTGTTTGTTTATGGAAGCGGTCTTACCGAATTTGGCCACAAATTATTGTAATAAAATGAGCGTAATGCGCTCATCGTTCTCTCTTACAAATAGCATTCAACCCTAATGCCGCCAAGGCAACATGGCTGCCACATACATACATCTACCCATCCTTATGTAAAACCATTTATATTTCTAATGGTAGCTAAGCCAATTATATAATCCCTAAGATGAAACAACAAATTTTCTAAATTTTGATAAAAGGAAAACATAGTGAAATTATAATTGATTCTTTTAATTTTTTTGTAATGGGATATCCTATGTCACCTTTGGCTGGTGCTTGTTACTAGGGAGGGGAGAAGTAACCAATAAATATTTAGTATGGCCTTTAAAACGACACAGAATAACTAGTCGCAATTAAACAGAACCAGTAGAAAAGTGAAAACAAATATAATTACAATACGACTACTGTTCATTCCACTAGTCGCTGCGGATTCGTATAGGAAAACTTAGGGTGTAATAAGTTCAACCTACAAACAAGATCAGCAGAGTTAGCACTCTAAGTTCCAACACTTATCATTTAATATTTAATATACAATTTATCAACTTCAAGTATAAGAACTAAAACATAAATTTCTATAAACGAAGGTGTCTTACGATGACACATTATCCCATTTAGAAATAAACAGCAAAAAAAGTAATAAAAACACCTATACTTCTCCCTTATCAAGTTTATGGTGAGTCTCCACATCTGACTTGAATGCAATCCTACATTTTATCTCAGAAAAGCAAAAAATAAAACGAGAACACAAAAAAAAAGAAGTGTGGCATAATTGCATGTCTTGCCTTGCCAAAGAATATTTACTGTATGTAGCATGTTGCATTTCCTCATGCCTTCTAAATAAAACTTGTAACACAACCAATGGACAGGTTTTATCAATTTGTCCATGACAGCATGGACACAAAACATTCCATTATTTTGTCAGAGCAAAATGCAGGCCGACTCTATGACATCAATAGCATCGAGTTTTATTATTTTTTGTGAAATAAAAAATATAAAAAATAAATAAAATGAATGGTGGTATATGGAGCAGTATTATGTTGCCATAAATGTCATTTATTATAGTTATTATTTGTTTATGGATTTCTTATGGACTTTACTACGAGGTTTTTCATTATTATTTTTTTTTTTTTTTTTTTGAGGACGAATACCAATCAACACACAGTATTTTATTAAATATTTATAGTTTTTACAAATATATATTTATTGTAGGGGGCCATCGAAGCAGCCAAGTTGCTTTATATGTCCCTTTTCGACATCCTTCGTTGCTCAATTTATTTCAGGGAACGGATTTGTAACTCTCGACAACTTTCCTTCCTTCGAGCTTTTACTCTTGCTTGTAGTGATTTCTGACTGTCGACAGGTAACTGTCGGCCTTCTTCCTCATCACCGTGTTTATTGTAATTGCTAGCTTCTGTCTAAGGCTTAGGTCCTCCATTGCATTCTTATATAACAAGTGTAGGTCCGTGGTCCTAAGCCTTATTCTAACCGGTGATCGACCTTTATACGCAATGTGCGTTACCGTCTCAGCCTCTTTCGGGCACAGTCTGAAAGTATCATCTTCGATTTTTACCTTGGACAAATGATACTTGAAGTTTCCATGACCTGTCACTAACGCAGTAAACTAGTTTAAGGTAACCCTATTGTAGAACCTCAGGTCTGGTCCACTGAAATTCGCAGCAGATCTACTTGTTGCTAGTTCGTCTGCTGTTTTATTTCCAGCTCTGCCTATGTGTCCTTTAACCCCCATCAACGTTACCTCATTCGCCGAGGCACATCTGTTTAGTTTTAGAACACATTCCAGCACTAGTTTGAAATGCACGTTCACTTGCATTAAGCGTTTTATAACCGACTGTCAAGTGCATTGAGAACTTTTCTTCTATACACCCGATAACATTTCCAGCAGGTGATCCAACGCATGCAGCAACCCAAGCAATTCCGCCTGGTAAACGAAGAAGTATTCCCTCAGGCATAGACTACAGTTTGAGCGTGAGTACTCTTTTAAACCTGAAGTTACCAATCACATAGTGATTGTTGCGATGGTGGTACATAACTGCTGTAGGGTCCAAAATCAAATAACACCAAGAAATTTCCATTCGGCCCGGAACTCGGTATCGCTAGAGAGTCAACCCGGCTTATTTTGCGGTTGAATTTGGGTCTGCTTTCGTAAAAGAGTGTGTTGCTGCAACAGCTGAAGCCGGACGACCGTAGAAAATAACGTAAGTTCATTAAGTTGGGACTGGAAATTTTGTTTGGAGAATCGGATTTTGGCAAT
The DNA here is from genome assembly GCA_963932375.1 of Phania funesta. Classification (NCBI taxonomy): domain Eukaryota; kingdom Metazoa; phylum Arthropoda; class Insecta; order Diptera; family Tachinidae; genus Phania; species Phania funesta. The sequence goes on along the minus strand of OZ010656.1, from coordinate 62,073,240 downwards.
AAAAAAAATTATAATCTTGAAGTTCTACTAGCGAAGCGGAGGCGGACACTTGAATAATGTGCTATGGATTCCGTACATAAAATCGCAACTAATTTGATGTCTCACAACCTTATTTTTTCCTTTTTCTATCGGTCTCATCTGGTTAGCCTACACAAAAGACTCATAACCAACAGAAATTGGTGTTGTTTAGCAAAGGAAATCGGTAAGATCCTCAAAATCGTTAGCATATTTCGAATGCAAGGCACTTAAAATTTGCTAAAATTAAAAGAAAACCTCGAAAAAAGTTTCAAAAACTGGCATTCTTTTGTAGCTATATCATCTTATTACCATTTCCACAGGCTGAGCAGAAACCATTGGAAATGTTGCACAAATAAACTTGATAATTACACGTCATTTAAGTTCCGCACTGCAAGGCGGTGTTGTTTTCTATTTCTATTTCTATTTTTTAATTCAAAGTTAACACATGGAAAGAAAACAACAAGAACAAATGTATTTCTTTTATAAAAAGAATGCTGTGATATTATCAAATCTTGTCGTACACAAATATTTTTGTTAGCTGTAAAGTTTTCTACTTCTTATTTCGCTTCTTAACTTGGCCGCATTTATTTCCTTCTTTGATGCATTTCTTTACTTTTGCTACTTTCCTTATGACATGCAACATTTTGTGTTTGTTGCTGTAGTGTTGCTGCATTTATATTATGACAACACGCATTTTAGGTTACTTTTCATTTACTGCAATTTTTCTTTTCTTTTTTGTTGCTTTTTGCTTGTTAAGAAAAACCGATCTTTTTTTAATACGATGCACGATCACAGACAGCACTTCCATAAAGAGTAAAGAGTGGCACCACGACGACGAATTATATTGCTGTTGATGATGATGTTGATTACGCTAGTGTTGGAGCGTTGGAGCGTTGGAGTGCTGGAGATGTTGTTGGTCATGCTACTAGTTTGAAACTAGTTCATTAAATTGAGCACAATATCGTAATAATATTGAAAAGAATGTAAAGTTTTAAGTATGTGAAATAAATAGCGAAAAAATATTCGCACAATGGGTTGGCAATGTGGGAAACGTAAATGCGTCTATTTTATTAAATTGAAATTGAAATGTTAAACTGAAATATTGTTTAAAGCGAAAAGAGAGCAAAACGCTTTTGGAAGAATTTTATCTTTTCAGAAAAACATCAGTTGATTAGAAAACAAAATTTCGAATTGAACTTTTTAAGGGAATCCTAAGTAGTTCTAATTGACTCCATAGGCTCTGCATGAAATTTTTCTAGCAGAACAGATATAAATCCGTCCATATCTTTCCAAACATTGTTGTCAAAAACCCATGAAAAGATCTTTTAAGATCAGGGGAAAATCGAAAGGTAAAAAATGGACATACGATTTTGGACAAAAAGAAGTTAGTGTTGCCTTACGCTCTCCTCATGAAATTGGTTAAGAGTGGGATTCGTACAGTGCAGTTAATGAACCTTCGTCAAAATGTTTCTAAAATTCAATTTTCGAAACTAAACTTTCCGTGAGACATACAAGCTTGTCTTAGTCTCAGAGATGGCAATTGGCAACGCTTCTCCTAGGAATGAGCAGTCTACCAATATACAGGCAATGTAAAAAAAAGTTATCGGAATGAGAAACTTATTTATTAAGCGTTCAAAAGTTGAAACTAAAAGGAAACTCTTCTATTCACAAAAACAATGTATTCTTCTCTTAAGCCAAATCAACTGTTCGCACTTTTGGTTTTGCATTTAGCAGACTAAATTAATCAGATCCCTCCTTCTTCTACAGTTCGCCACTTTCAAAACCGACGAATTTATTTCATTTACGAAAAAGTGAGATCGATGCAGGTTACTACCACGACAGTATTAAAACTACTGCATACCCCGGGCGCCTTAGCCGAAAAATGAAAGCAATTGTTGCCAAAATAATTTCGCTTTCTTCGCTAGGTCGAGTCGATCCGAACCCAAACAAAGTTTAAAGTCTTCTCAAAAAACTTTATTAACAAATTCAAGCTGGAATGAGATTTTCTCCATTTAATGGTGAAGTGTGGCCAACCAAAAAAATGTTGGTAGCTGACAGTTTCGATACACGATACATAGTGTTTCAACAAACAAATTTCGTACGGAATATGTCGTGGTATTGATTTGGGCTGCGTCAACTGTGCAGAACATAATAGGAAAAATCCGAAAGACGTCGCATAACAAGCCGAATAAATTATAATGTCAAAGCATTGTGTTGGAGTGTTGGTGAAAGTTCCGTAGAACTCATTCGGCGTCTAGAACGAGATTTGCAAATTTCCACAAGAGCCTATACTTGCGACAGATCAACGCTCCGAAAAGAAAGTTCCTTGTATGAATTATTGAACGTCAACAACGATTATATTTTTTCCTTATGGCTTCGTTAATCTTTTTGCAGTTCACAGAACCTACATAACTGAATCCAATACCTGTCGCTGTTTTGTGAACATTTTGGCGATAGAGGAGACACAAGAGCATACTTCTTTGAAAATAAGGTTGACCGACATGATAAAAAAAGGTCTCTTTGGATTGGATGTAGATGATATGTGATTTTGAGAAGAAGACACCCTATGCACTACAGCCCATAGGATCTTTTGTGCAACCTTTATTTTCACTGGAACATATTGATTAAAGCCAATTACCTTGTTCAGTGAGAGACCACATGCATTTTAGTCAATGATAATCGAGAGTTGGACAATCACAAAGTACATGCTCATGACTCGTTATTCAGCTCGCAGAAACTAGATTGTATGGTGTGTGACTTCCTTATTTTACATTGGCTGTATCTTAGACCACAGTGTGCCTCTTTTTTAGCATCAGAACCTTTTATGATACCCCCGAGAGAGTGTAATGAAACGTTTTGCTTGCTTGAGACCGGCTAAAGGTCTCTATCTCAGAGAGAGAGAGAGGGTCCGGTCCTTTGAAGGCACGTTCGACTCATTTGACAGTTAGTTGCCGAGTTCATTTATAGAACAATACATTCCATGGCAACCACTGGCCTGATTTTATACTATAATAGGGCCTTCAGTGCTGCCTGGTATAGTTAATGGCAGCGTAAGTTTTAGCTTGAACATTTTTGGAGCATTTTCCCATTGGAATTGCCCTCCGGCAGTTTAGTCTAACTACTAGGACTAGACTAAACGCTACATCACCCATGCGCTATTTCATATAATTTGTGTTGAAAAAAAGAGTTCATTTAAAGACTTTGTTTTGCATTTCATTGAAATTTTGCTCAAATTCTTGGATCCCCTTTAGGAAGATAGTATTAAATAAATTTCGCCAAAAACAACTTCCTTGTTCTCAAATCAACTTTAGCACCATTGTTGTAGCTTCTCTGCACTATTTTTCAAACATAGTTTCTTTTTAGCATTTTTACATACAAAGAGTTTTCTAGTTTATTTTTCTTTTTGGCCATTTACCTTCAAAACTTCATCGAATTCATCTTCTTGCGCATCGCAAAAGTGGTAATTTATGGTTGTTTTCAAAACATTCATTTTATCTCTTGTTTTTAAATTCCATTGAATTCTCTAACTTACCTGCAAGTAAAGCAAAAATAACAAACAAAAAAAAGCTGATTAATTTTCAATTGTTTAACATGGTTATTGTGCTGTTATGCTCTTTTTTTGTTTTTCCAAATAAAGAAAATTTCAAAACAATTGAGTTTTCCTTTCAGAAGTGTTTTAAAGCAAAGAAAAAAAAAAAACGAACAAACTTTCACTATTTTGCCAGTTAATTTTTTGCTTTCATGTAGCATGAAAAATTTCATAATTATTTATTTTATAGAAGCTCTAGAAGCCGTAATGCTGCTACGAAGGTGGAATATAAAAAGTCATGGTAGAGTTGAAAATTTGCAGCAATAATCGGTGGTAAGATGCGGCAGCAACACAAGCAACAACACACACGCCCACTTCATAAACTCATGACTGCTTGTGATAATTTTTTTCTTTTATTTTCCATTTATATTTCTTTTTAATAATATATAATCTTTTTCGGTTCCTTTTGCTTACTTTGAGTTTATATTTAAGTTAACAGAATTAGAAATAGAAATAGCAAAGAAAAATTAATCATTTACTCCTACTGCCATGCAATATGTTCAAGTAATAACGAGTTTAAAATGTATTTGGTTTGGCAGATGTTTTATTATCATTTTTGTTTTCCTTTTGCTCGAGAATTGAATGGCTGCAAATGGCATAAAGAAACCAAAGCAATTTCATTGGAATGCCACAAATATTGTTCAAAAGAGTTTCAGATGTAACACACCGTTAACAGCTCTAAAAATGTGTAGTAAAGTTTATTAAGAAACTTAATTACTGTTTGCTACTAGCTGTCTTTAGAACACATGAGAAATAATTAGATAACAATAAATAACAGATAAATAATTAGGTACAGTAGAGCCGATCGTAAAATAAAGAAGTAATTAGAGTAGAACATGCACGCAAAGAAAAAATATGGTTGTGGTAATCTAAGAGCAACATATTATGATTGTATAATATGGTTGTATATATCTCATCTTAATATGGCTGCGAATAATTATATGGTGCTCTTAGAACGATAGTGTACCAAAAATTATATGTAACTAACGCGCCCAAGTAAAACGAATAAAGTAGAATGGAAAAGTATTAGGACTGTCAGAAAATACGGATTCAAATTTGACGGTCGTATGGCTCTCATTATTTTTAAATAAATTTCTAAATGCTGGGACTTATCAACAGGGTTGCATTTTTACAGAAGAAAACGAGGACATTACCTGAAGCAGCTGTTAAACAAGTAAACATGTCGACTGTTTCGATACCGACAATGCGCTACAGATCTTTTTGTTTCAGCTTGTACTGCTACAAAAACGGCCACTGTGCATATCAATGTATTTCGTTCACTCTTGTCCTAAAAGTTGTTGCACTTTTTTATCACTTCATTTTGGTACTTAAAAAAATCGTATTCAAAATCTTGAACCGCCGAAAATCTCAGGAGCCACTGCCCCCATTACACTCACAAAACTGCTCTGCCATCGTCTTCGAAAGTGGTTTTTCGGCTCTTTTACCTGCTACTTCCTCGATTTAAACAAACACATATTTTTAATTTTGTTTCAAGTGTATGATTTCAAGTAATGAAAATATTTTACTTCAGATTTTGTTGACAGTCATATCGATTAACATTAGATCGCTCTGGAAAAATCGAAACAAAAATCTAAACACTTGTAGGGACTTAATTGGCGTATAGCGGCTAGAATAGGAACATGGTTAGAATTATTATATTATTTTTCGTATAGTTAAGATACCTTGTTGGTGGTTTGAATTTTAGTAAAAATGATATTTTGTTCCACACAACCAGGTTAAAATTTTTGTGCAACTTTTTTATCGAAGCGTAAGTAATGCTTAAAATGTTTTCAAAATACCATAGTATGTTTGCTACTATCATATATTGCTGTGGAGAACATAATCTAGTAATGCCTAATTTAAATATTTTGACATTTTTTCATGCAAGTCTCATCTTCGAATATTAAAAAATGGAGTGCCACACAACAGCAGAATACGTTATAATTGTTGCGAAAACGAAGAGTGCTCAAACAAGTTTAAGATACTGGGCCGACTATGCGTAGTAAGCGCTCTTTACAATGACTGTGAACGTCATTCGATACTGGAACATAATGACAGACTTCTCATGGTCTCAGCTGGACACTATGGATCTGGGCGACATGTGGCTTCAGCAGGACGGTACCACCTGGCACACCACGTATGAAATAACATCCAGCTCATAACGTTAAGTAATTTATATATAAGCAAATTGCTCTTCTTGAATGAATGTTATTTGACAGAGTCAGCGAATAGGTCACAGTGCCACTAATAGCGTCTTGTCCAAGGTGCTAGCGATTTGAGTAGGGATGATAATTATGATTTTTAGATCTCTTTGTACTAAATGACCAAAGGTCTTCGTAGTAATGCTTTTAAAGTTCAATTGACACTGCCGTTCGTTGAGGATTTTAGGATAAAAGCTCCATAATACGTCATTGTGTTGTGTTGAACTGAAATATATTTTAAAATAATCGGGGAAACTTTCCAAAAGCAGATTTATTTTCCCATGCATGACCCTAGCTTTGCTTTATATCTTTTAATAAAAAAAAAAAAACAGTTATTGCTATTGATAACCTCAACGCCGTAACCAGATGTATGAGTGTGGAAATCATGAAACGATCGCAGCAATTAAAGTATGATTGTAAAGATTTTAATAATCAGTAACGGATGTTTTTTTTTTTTTTTGAACGTTCCATTTCAAGATGTTGTCATGCGGTTGTGAGATCTGGCAGCTCTATTATCATTTCCTCAGTTTGTTTTGCCATTTTATCATGAACAGCCCAAATGACCGTCGTTTTATCGCAATATTCTTTTCAGTGATGAGGCTAATTTTTTGTTCAACGGGCCTGTCAATAAGCAATTTGTTTCATAATTGTGTTTCGAAGAAAAAGTTTAAATTGTTTGAACATTAACATAGAAACTGAACCATATTCCTGCTCCTACACTCTTATTTGAAAATATAGTTTCGTTGCCAGTTTAATTAATTATGAAGTACATTTTTAATTGAATTTGAACAAGCCCCTTCTCTTTAACTTCAAATTAAAATTTTCATAGGAAATAATATAACAATTTGATGATGAAGTCTTTGTATCTGTTCGTTAGGGGCTTCCCTCGTGTTTTGACATATCAACTGCAGTAAACAATGAGTCAACCAAAAAAAGAGAAAAAAAACAAATTTCCTAATCACTCTACAATAAAAAAAACTCCACATTCGTTCCGCAACCACTGGAAAATTACGTCGACGTTAATAGTTGCGATGAATATGGCAGCGAAATGTAAAACTGCTTTCAGTTTATACGAAGTTAATATCACATTAAGACACGCATCTAGAGAAGATAACTGAATACAAACACTTGCATTATAGAAAGTTATAGAAGTTTTTAGCGAAAGAAGGGAAGTGAAAAAGAAAAAAAAAGCAGGACATTTCGTGGTAAAATGTAAAATTTGACAGCTGCATTGTAGTTCATGTCATGTTTCAAAATCAAGCGATTTCAGTTGGAGTTGCCAAAAAAAAAAAAAATTTAAAGACCTCCAACTGAAATTCATTTCGTTTCTGTCTAGGAACAAGTTGTGCAGAGTAGCCGACATTGTTGATTGGCACAGTGATTTGTGGAGCGATTTTTCGTTTGCAGTCATTTGGATTGTGGCGATTGTCTGCCAATTGGGTCTGTTTGGTAGAAATTTCAGAAAGATTATATTTATTTAATTGAACACATTTGTTCAGCAATGACACTGAATTCTAATCGATTTATCGATCGCTTATGCAACAATGCAAGATTATCTTATTTAATGTATTAAGTCACCAAACGCCGCTCCAAACTGTTAATGCAACCACGGTATTTAATTGTTTAGTGCTACTTATGCGCCAGCGAATTCGAACGTATCTGAGATCCCCGGTCGCTTCCCGTTTTGATATACCCGCCACCTGGCAGTATTGCCATTCGAGGAATACAGGAGCACTACTACCTGAGTTTTGCATGTAGCCGGTGCGACACAAGCAAGGGTGTGGTGGATGAGGATCGTTGGGGCATGTGGTGGCGGTAATCTTGAACGTGGCTGAATGAAATTCACTTGTATTATAGCAGGACGGCGCATCATATTCTCTGATTTTTATTATGGGCAGATGCCACTTGAAGTTTCCATGTTCTGTCATTCAACTTACTGTCTAAGCAACTTCCTGGCCTTCCTGCTGAGGGGCTCTTTGAGCACCATTCGAGCCTGTCTACATGTGGTAGCCTCCCTATACTTTAATGAATCTACCCATTGTAGGACCTATGTCCACTGAAATTCACACCAGATCGTCTGCTGCCTCATTCCCAGCTGTTCCTATGTGTGCTTTAACCCACACCACCGTAACCCCATTCACCGAGACACATCTGTTTAGTCTTAGAACACATTGCAGCACTAGTTTGCAGTACACGTTCACCTGATTCAACCGTTTTATAACCGACTGATTGTCAAGTGCAATAAGAACCTTTCTTCTATGCACCCGATCACCTTTACAGCAGGTGATCCAACGCATGCAGCAATCCAAACAATTCTGCCCGGTAAACAGACACTTACACCGCCAGACGCGGACTACGGGATAAGTTCAGCTCAGCTGCGTATACAGCTGCACCTGCCCTGCCGACCATAAGAGCACCATCAGTAAAAATGCTGATGTCGTTCTCCATACACTCACTTCACTTTTGGAAATTGACTCGGTTCTTTTTATTTTCAAGATCAAAGTCTTAAAAAAACACTTTGTATTTTCCACGCTCCCCTTAAAAATTTTTTAATACTAACTTAATTTAATAACGTTATATTTTTTATTTCTTAAATTAAAATAGCTTCATTTCAATTGGCATCCCTTCCCTGTTTTCATTCCAAGTTCATTTAACGTTTTCTCACTTTTTATACCTGGCACAACAAAATTTTATTTTCATGCAACTCTTTCATTTTCATTTTTGTAAGTTTGAAAATAAAATCGTCATCATCATCGTCATCATAAAAATGAATTGCATTATTTCATGTTGGAAATAATTTGTTCATCATGCTGAGTGCCTCGAATAATTCTATTTAATTTAAGTTTTAATGCAACATTAATTGTGATCAAACTATGAAACATAACCCAACACTGTCTATGCTTAGAATTCTACAATGAAAATTAATTGAAAACGTCATTAAATGCTGTTTTCAGCGCCATTAAGTAATGGAACATGACTTAAAAGCTTCTCTTAGTGTCAAGAAAAAGATGTTGAGAATCAAGAAAAAAAAAATAATAAAGTAAAAATAAACATAGCAACAACAACAACAACAACTAAAACACGATAGAAAAGTGTTCAGAATTTATAACAGGAAATAATATTTTGCTTCTGGCTGCTTTCTTTCCTTGAAGGAAATTGAGATTAATTTCAATTTTATGTAATACTTCCTCTTATTACTGAACTATCAAATTCTTTCTAATTGTAAATCTTTTTTTTTTGCTTTGAGGGGATTATGAGATTAAGTTCTTAACATTGTTAGCATTTTTAACATTCATTCGTGTTCAAGTGCAACGGTGTTAATTGGAAACTGTTATAAACAGAACTGTTCGCCACAACTGTAGTTTTCCAATTTTTATAGCAAACAAGTTCTATAAGAAGCTTTTATGTAAAAGCGTTTATCTACTCTTACATTATTTGAACGTGGTTTCTATTACTTTCCAATGGTTTTTCTCAAAGTCCCTTAAAAGCTTCAAATTTGGTTGCAGGAAGCACCAAAGATAATTTTGGCCTTTAACCCATGTTCATTCGAAGAAGTGTTCTCTAATAAAAATTAAATTAGAATTAAATTATAATTTAAGTAGAAAATATATGAATGTGTGGCTGGCTATTTATCCCAGCATTTCCATTCCTTAAAGCGGATGCACGTAACAGGATTGCAGTAGATCCCGCTTTTCAGAAGAAATTTTTGTTCACCGATTAAGCTCATTTCTCTTCAAATTGCTACTTTAATAAACATGGGAGAGAAGATAATTCTTAAACCCGTGTTGTGGTTCCCTTCAGATACATGTTGTCTTGGTGATTTAGCTACCATCATGTGCTGCTAGCCGGAGGATATTGGAAAATAACTGACTGGTAGCCTGGTGGCATAGCCAGCAGTAGCTTCTGGGACGATTAGTGCCCACATTGTTTGATAAAGAGGTTGTAATTCGAATCCAAATAGGTGGATGTTTATTAAGTATTGTCCAGGTGATATTGCATTGCAACGCCAGCCGTCAAGGGTAAGGCATGAGATTATATAGATATAGTTAAGAGTAAGTTATTGGTTTACAAATGCACGGAATTAATATAGCAATAAGCAAAGGGACAGTGGTGGACAGATTAAATAAGTCCAACCACCTCAAGATTTGGCCGAAAACTATAGGGCGAAGTATGAGTGTAGTCAAGAGAAATTTTTTTAATTTCTAGACTTTGCCGGTAAACCACAACTATTTATTGCAATGTCACCACTATAATTCAGTCGTGCACGCTGTTAGTTGGAGGATGAGGTTCAAATTTCTGCACTGTAAATTCAGGAATACTGCAAGACTTTTTATACCCTCTTACACCAACCTCTATTGTGCTGATATTTGAACCGAACTTTTGTCATCCCTTGTCAAGATTGATTAGGAGGCAACTCGGTTTCGAATATGTGCCATCTTCGAAAAAGATGAAAAATTACACATAGCCGAAATATGGCGAAACCAGTTTGTGTTCAAACCAAAGGACACAAGGGATTACGGATATTCGTGTCAAATATCTATATAAAAGTAAAAAAATACAAAATCACCTAATATTTCGGCAATTGATCGCAATATAAACTTACTTTACATTATTTTTCAAAATTTTGGCAATAGCATGTAATCACTGCGTTGTAGAGGCTAATCGACACAGAAATTGGAACTTGAGATTTGTGTAAATATTTTTGATGTTTTATTATAGTTGAAAATTTATTAAAGCTGTCGTCATTATTTGCTTTTGCAGCAAATTTTCTAACTGTTTGGCGACACCCTCTTCCCCCAGTTTTGATACTACCATATAATTAAAGCTTTGATTGACTAAACGACACTAATAAAAACTTTCGAGAGCGCGACCATTATTTCATTTTCAACCGAGTAAAAAAAAAACAGACGATTTTTGTTGAATTTTACGCTCCATTGCCAGGTACGCAGTAATGTGGCGAACAGCTGTATCGCGTTCAGTGTTACCGTTCCCCGACTGAAGTCGTAATTTGACACCTTTCTGACGGCCAACGGCTTTTTGTGCGACTTTTCCAAACTCATCTGGTTTGGCGACTTTTTTAATTTTGTAGCCACTTTTTGGTAAATTTTTTTTGTAAAGTTATCTGCAATGCATTGCAAATTTACAAACTTTTCCATTTTTGTATACAAAAAATCGTCAAAACGACAAACAATAATCGAGTCTGGCATCGTCTTAATAAATATAAAACGCGCCCCACTTATTAAGTCTGCATTGGGCAATATTTTTTTATACATTTTTTGCAATATTGCCACGCGAAAAATAATTAACACCACTTGAATAGAGGAATAATACAACAGTAATACAGAAATAAATACAAACATTATTTTATCCCTGGTTTTGGCAGTAATTTTCGTATTAAATATTATAATTCACCGTTAAAAATTGTGTGCGACTTAATTTTTCGTAAACCACGTTTTTTTTTTAAATTTCATATGGTCACGTTAGAAGGGAAGAAGAAAGAAATAGTGCGTGCATATTATTAAGTTGGATAGTACTCGTGTGTATAGCTTCCTTGTTTATAACAAGGGTTTGGTATTCGGCCTTGGCTTTAACTAAACGCAACATCGAAACCGATTAACCGGTCGAACTATACTTACCGAGCTTTTGAAATTCTCTTCTATGAATGAAGTTAAACAAAAGAATTTATATTTCTCAAACGCATGTTGGGCGGTTGTGCAAAGATTCTAAGCAAAAACGAGATCTTTTGTTGCTTAGGCTTGTGGAAACGTTGAGGGAAAATTGAATAATCGTTTATGTTGATTTTTGTGATATCGATGTGGGTTGGAATAATGGGTACCAATTTAGATCTTCGTGCTAAAATAAAACGCTGCTTTTACATCTCTTCAAATAGTTTTCGGCTCTAACACCTCTTGCAAAAATCAGACATCATAACTCAAAAAGAAAAAAAAAACAATCTTAGTTCGCTTAGTGCGCCTGGTCGGCCGTTGATTTTAATCATGAGTTTTAAATTTTAATTATGATTGATTTACGGTAAAATAAAACATAATTTTTATTTGCTACAATATTTTCAATTAAAATTCCCTCAGCATTCTCTCATGTTGACTTTAAACTTGCAGCGCAACAACATAAGCCGTTGAACACACACACACTGCACATACTGAATGAATGCCACAGATACTTCGATAACTACAATTAGAGAGCTATAGGCACTTGTACACGTAGTTTTAACATGATTGATTTCTTCATACCGTAATAATAAACATTTGCTAGTGTTTTTTTTTTTCTTCTTTCCTTCTGTTCGCATTAATCACAACAATCGTTATCTCTGGGGTAGTACTACTTGTATCTTTATGTTTTATGTTCATTTTATAGATCCTCTATATTCATTTCTCTTCGTTTAAATATGAATTTTCTTTGTTAGAGTGTTATTAGCTTAACATATTAATGGTTAAGTTCATAACACCTTCAGGCCATTCTAGTCATTAGTTTCGAAATCATTATTTATTTGTTAAACAGTTTCTACAACTAAACAGCGGTAGAGTTTAGTAATTAATCTTTCAAAGAATTGTTTGCAATTGTGCGAGTACGTGTTGTGTTCATTTGGAGGTTAATTACAAGGCCTGTAACAGTGATTGGACTTATTAAAGGATTGCACAGCGGGATAATGTATTGGCCCAACTTCAAAGATTTACAAACAAGAGGTAGGATTTCCATTTTAAATTATTAAGAAAAATTTTATTCATTAAAATGATGTACTTGTATGAAAAGCCAAATGGGACATGTGGCATGACGTAATGAGAATTCATAATTTTCGTTGACATTTCTGCAAAGCACTGGTTCCAGGTTGGTTATTTCGAGTTCTGTCTCCTCTTTCAATTTTGCAGTTGTGTTCGGTTTGACCTTGTAGACATTACTCGCCAAATACCCTAAATGAAAGAGTAATGGTGCCACCCGGAAAGTTTGTACATAGTGGCACAATTGTTTCTGCTGATGTATGACAGGTGGCATCGGTTTGTTAAAACCAGAGGGTCCTCAGTGTCCACAGATTGCAATTGATTCCCCCTAAAGTTCGTTATTATCTTCCGATTTATGTAAACAAGCATGGGCGAATTACGCCTTCAGACCACAAGGCACATTATGCAGTTACACCTTGCGAATGCTTTTCTTTTTGGTAAATCTATATATATATCTTTGGTTTTGTGATTCCGGAATGCGTTATTTAGCTTATTTATAACTCCGTTAAGATGAAAATGTGCCTCAGCTCTGAAGAAAATTACTTTAAAAATTCGACTTCTTGTCTCTGTTTTGAGCTTTAATACTTAAGTGATTTGGATCTTGTGTGTATGCGAATGCAAACCTTTTTTCGAAATACGCTGCTTAGTTGAATGCAATTGACAACGAATCGATGCGCCTGGTCCGTCGGATGCACTTTCACAAACTCCGTTAATATTTCTGGCCGAATGACATGTCTGAGCATGCTGGCGTGTTGTTCAAACATCTCGAACAATTTCCAAATTATACACGCAGTAGGCCGTTTATGTGCACCAAAATATTCACTTAAAGTACTGTGTCCATTTTTTTTCGGGCGTCAATTTTCATAATGCGCCTGGATAAATTGAACACGTTCTTCTATTTGCTCTATGACCAATATTGTAAAGGTAGCTGGAATATTAATTTCATTTTGGTCGAACTTATTTGTGGCATAGAATGTACATTTTTGAGGTACTTAGTATAATGTCAAGCTATGTGGGAATTTTACTCACGTCCGCTGCCGTCGCATCCTATTCCAGGTTCATCATATTTCTAGTCTTCAGCTCTATCAGACAATGTTGGGGCCTATAAATAATATTTCTTGCCACAAGCGCAGCTATGCTTAGCTTAACGGACCTTATACGAGGTTGCCTGCAAGCTGCTATATTCTGGCTCCTATTTACGTTTATAAATTCCAAACATTCTTTTACCGTAGTTAAAAGCGTAACTTCTGTCAGTGCAACTTTTGGTTCAGACCACTTCTTACTTCTCTGCTTTCTTGTTTACCCTGCAGCTCATCTAGGACGCCAATTCCCAATTTCTGCCTTTTCTATTGAGTATTTCAACAAGTGTTCATTTATTCCTGTTATTATAAGACTTAACTCGATTTAGAATTTATTACTGTTTTGTCTTAAAAAACAACTTCAATTTATATTGAAATTTTATATGACGAAAAGGACTCCGTTCCGGTGTTTCTTTTTTTTTTTTATACGAAAACGAATATTGATTGTTTTTGAAACAAGTTTTAGTCAAATGCACTGCACAATGAAATTTGATATTATGATTAAGTGCTGTAAACTAAATCTGTTTTGTATATTGCAAAGTTTATGATGATACCAAGCTGTCGCAGCTGGTTTGTAGTGTTCTTTTTTACATCTTCTGGTCATTATAGCAAATTGATTTGTTTGCGGAATAAACTATAGCAATATATAAATAACAATTTCTTTAAGACTTGATTTAAAATAATTTTTGCAATTTTCTTTTTATTTTCAGGTAAGAGTTAAATTGAAATCTAATTTACAATCGATGTAAGTAAATTACAAAATATTTTAAGAGAACTTTTTAATACTGGAGATTAATTTCAGAAGAAATTAAAAATTCCAAAAAAATAGTTCCTTCTTCTCTTAATGCTTTAGTGAAATATTTCATAATAACTTCACTTAACTATCTGTTACAGCTCTTGGTTTAAATTCTACAAGCAATTAATCAAACTCAAAGTTTTGTCTTGGTTAAAAAGAACCTCATCACACCAGCTTGTGATAGTCCGTAGAGTTGTGTCATTCGCGTTAACAACTCTATTGTCCAAGTTTAAATCGTGTATAAAATATCTCTAGGTAATTTCGTATAAATGCCAAAGACTATATTTATATGTAAAGAAAAACTACTACACCAGGTTTCTTGAAATAATTAACGCCCTTTTACATTAACAGCACTGTCTTGGTCTTTTACTCTTAAACGTGGTTGGAATCTTTAAGCTGGCAATCATTTATGTTCTACTTGTTAAAAATCTTAGTGTAACTGGGTGTTTAAATACACAAAGTTTTATTGAGATTTTGAAATCAAGGTGGCTGCTGATAAAAATTCATATTGAATATGGTCTGGATATTGCAATCGTACAACTATGTTTCCTTTTTATAAACTAATTCTATTCTTGTGGCCAATATTTCTTTTCCATATTCTATTTTCCCATCTCTCGGGTCACATTTTGCTTTGTAAACATTGATTTATTAAACAGCAAATCCTCGGGACAATTTGACAGCTGCCATTAATTGAAGCAAGTGCCGATGACAAAGGAGAGATATGTCTCGATTAACGTCAGTACTCTCTTTCGCCATTTGTCGTCGATGGTCTTCGCACCAGAGGACAATAATGTGACATTCCGTGTTGGAAATTAATTATATTCTTGTGTCCACTACTTTCTGTCATCTTTCGGGTCACATTTTACTTTTAAAAAGTTGTTCTTTTCTGCTGCAATCCTCGAAACAATTTAGCAGCAGCCATTACCCGAAACAGTAATAAAATACAGATATGTAACGATTAACGTCGACGCCTGTCTTTCGATGTTATCCGGCAGTGATCTTTGGCCTAAGTGAAATAATTTTACCTCCATCCGCTCTATATGCATTTGTTTAGCTATCATTGCAGGACCAAGGCAACTTAAACCTTTTACTCACCTCCTATTCAGGTATTCGTAGCTATCTACTTTCTTGCTTGTGCAGTGTAACGTTACTTCAATCACGCACCGCAATCTTCCCGTGATTTGGATCTAAACAATAGCCACCAGGTGCACCTCCAAAGGAGATGCACTAACAATCAATCCCAGTAGTACCAGTGTTTAGTTATCAGTCAAGCCTCAAAAATTGTCTTCTTGCAGTTTCATGCCCCAGACAAGCCTTGGGACGGGCTGCCCGACTAGCAATACATCATTGTAGCGATGTCAAAAAGAAGTCATGCCCCTCGGGAAAAGATGTAACGAACTAAGTGTGAGGAGCTTAACGTAGGCAGTGTTGTTACCACTGTGCGTGCCATTTGCAGCCATCAATGTTCCTGCGATTTTGATCTAAGCTACAGCTTTCATGTTAACCCCATAAAGGCGAGTCAGCGATAACGATTCTTGGACTTATCGTCTCGTATTGTTACTCATTTCAATACTGGTCGATCCCCGAAGGTCCTCATTTTTCAGTTTGATTATATCTAAGTTGCGAAAATGGGATAAAACAATTCATTTAAATCTGATCGAACAAGGTAGTAGGATCACCAAGAAAAAATGTCGAGAGATGTATCCAGGTCATAAGAATTACTTTCAATGCCTATCGTGGGTATAAACAGTTACGTTGAGGTGGCTTCCGCAAATACACAACATAATCAAGGAACCGTGATGATTTAATTTAAATTTCGCCATATATATTCGTGATTTTATGTGCAATCTCGCTGTGCTGAAACTCCTCCCGCCTTGAATCTCAGAACGCATTAAATATTCTTCTAAGTTTTTTTGAAGGGGTTTTAAAATTGCTTGTTGGTCTGAATCTTCTTGACTGTGGCACAAGTCTTTCTCAAATTATACTTCATCGGCTCATACTGCAAAAGTATAAAACGACGAATAACAAAAATGTTTATGTGATTTTATGTCGTCAAGTTTCCATAACAAGCGCCAAAAATAAAAATGAAAAGAATTTTAGAAATAAAACTAAATTATTAGCAAAGTCGCCAAAAGACAAAATATGTACCTCCCAGCTAATCCAAAACGAAATTTCGTATATTTTTATTTTTCTACTCAATCACACAATGGACTCGTCCCATACACAAATATTATTGAAGAAAATTCTTATAAGTCCGAGTCCAACATTATCGCGTGAAAAAACCGAACTTCATATAATTCTTCTACCTACCATTTCTAATAAATTCAGCCACTATCATACATTAATTAAATCCTCTTTATTATTCCCTTTTAAACAAATTCTATTCTGCATAAGAGACTGCTGCTACTTTGTTTCCAATTAAATGTTGTACAGGGGTACCCTCAGCGGCTTAAAAAGCCATAACCTCTACAATGAAACGATTTTAATCCTTAAAGTCATTACTCGTATGATGAGTTAGGAGCTAAATCTTGGCAAGTAAAGCTGTCTGTCCGTAAACACTTGTGTTGCATTCAACAACTTTATTTAGTTGACCAT
This sequence comes from Phania funesta, assembly GCA_963932375.1. Taxonomy (NCBI): domain Eukaryota; kingdom Metazoa; phylum Arthropoda; class Insecta; order Diptera; family Tachinidae; genus Phania; species Phania funesta. The sequence continues at coordinate 62,056,228 of OZ010656.1, read as the reverse complement.
TAAAAAATTCCTTGTTTTCATTAAAGAAGTAGCCAGCAACTATTTACAGCAACCGCGAATAAACAAGCGGAACAACATAATGATTAAGGAGAATATCATAAGGAAAAACTATTTACATGGTTACAGGGATAAAAGTACAAAGTCGATATGGGTTTGAGATATACATAAAGACATATGGGGTATTTCATATGTAAGTGAAAAAACAAAACATAAGAAAGTGTGACGGACGGAAAGGAATCTTAAACAAATTCTACCTATAGTCAAAGTAATTCTAAGTTTTTATGCCAATCATAAAATTTCCTGGGTTTGGTAACGAAGTTTAATCAGCCTTTGTAGTAAAACAAACCAAAATCCATGAATGTGTGTAACTCCTTTACCCCTAGACTGATCAATTAGTACGGCATTTCCAATACACGTAACCCCAGTTTTTTTAAGGTTGTCAGCTGATAGTTAAGTAGTAAAGATATATTTTAGTTCTCCTTTACTGGACCCTACTGGAACGATCGCTACTACACATCAAATCAGGCCTTGCAAGGAATTGAGAAATAATATGTGCAGTAACTCCCATAGAAAAGCTAATATTTGCGAAATGGACGCATCTGACTCAAAGTCAGATAAGTCAGCATATGATCTGACGTGGCTTTGTTAGAATCTGAAGCCAGAGGGCAAGCACGCATTAAGCTCATAAAACTACCAGGTAGCAAAGCAGCAACGTGGCAATTTTAAATATTATTTGACCCACATACAAATCGTAAAATAGGATATTTTCAGAATCTGCCTAGCAACGACGGCAGCGTACACGTGTAACGATTCAGAATGAGATCGAGAATCGCGAGAAGACATAATAAAGGTGGATAATGGAAATTTAATTGCGTGGAAGAATAACGTCTGTATGTTAAAGGAACGTTTTACCAACCGAGAACAATTAAAATTGTCGTACATGGAGCAAACCCAACTCACAAAAGCTTCAACACGTAGCTGGTGGTAGGTCCCCAATTTCCAAATGTAGACATTTCCACAAAAAGTTACCGGTTGGGGCGAATTTTGAGCCGGCGTTATTATGGGTTTTAACTTTTGCGAAAACAACGTTTAACGGCGAGTGCAACAGATCAATGATAACCAATTTATTTTGATCGTGTTAAACTATATTAACGTGGACGACGATGCCCACAATACACAATAAATACTTTGCTCGAACAATTTTAGGGCGGGTATGTTTATGGCGTTATCATGCAATGGCCTCGAAGATCGTGTGATTCGATTCCTCCAGACATTTTCCTGTCGGTATATCTGAATTAACAGATCCATGCCAATAACCCGCAATCAACCGACGGAGCCCACTAAGTATAGAGGACATCGTTTGAATTTTTTATTTTATTTTTATTTTATTTCGAGAAGCTCAATCATAAAACGTTTATATCAAATTGAAGTTAGAACCTTATGTTATCTTTGATTCGAAATGGCTTTGAGAATTATGTTTGCGCGATGCTTTAGTTGATAAAATTTCAGGTAAACTCTTCGAACTTAAGTTTCTTTGTTTTTAACAAAATAAGATAAATTCCTTTTAATTGAAAAATAATGAAATACCCCACATGCAGAGGTATGAGATCTTAACTCATTTGTGCCTAAAGCTTAAAGAAAAATACAACATAACTTTTTTTAAGTACAAGAATTCTCATGGATAAGTAGGTTTAGCCATCAGCTTGATTTTAGCTATAAAATACATCATTTCCTCCGGGACAAATTTATAATTAAATTGAGCTCTTTGATGGAATTATTGCAGTTGTAATAAAAAGCGGCTTAATTTTTTCTTCGTATTTTTGTTCTTAATTAGTTCACAACCTCTATTTGCCTTCGTTCACAAAGGTTGTTTTTTTCTACGCCTAAACTTTAAATTAGATTAAAAGCAGGGGAACATACTAATTGCAATAAATTTGTTAGTTCTCAAAATCACGGGCGGATCCAGCCTAAGTTTTAAGAAAACGTTCAATTTTTAATTTCTAGGCGGGGTGGGAGTAGGTTTATATTTTATTTTCCTTGCTTGAAACATAATTTTCCTCCAATTTAATTTGAAAATAATTTTTAACGAATGATCTTTAGGGTTGGCTCTTATGCAGTGCTATCGATGAGGTTCACTTAACGAATGTTGAAACCAAAGTTATCGATAGTCTGTAGTTTACGAGTATCGGCGAAGACTAGCAACTTTATGTACCTCCCATATCAACTTTTTGTTTGGTTTTTTTTTAACTCGGGACTCAGGAGCTCATGGTATAATCCCTGCAATGCATTGAATTTTAACTAGAGAAAAATGTCATGAGAGGCGGATAGTGGCAGTAGTTTTTATAGACCACAAATTAATTATTTCTAGCGAGCAGTACCACTGTACTGTTGTACGACTACGAGTAACTCTGTAGTGTGTCGTTGGCCCACTGACCAATCTACCACTAACGGCTGAGCCTATAATAAGTACATATGCATTGGTATCAGGACCTAGTTCTAATTTTATTAAAGTAATTCCGTTGGAATAACGATAAAACAGGCGCAACCCGTGGAGATATTTGAGGGAGTCTGTGGTGTTGAATACGCTACAACTTCGCCTTCTCCTGCAAGCGGTCGAGAAGGTTCAAAATAAAGTTTGAAGTACCGCTCAATTTGTGTGAATTGTATATCATTTTATATCGGATTTACGAGATATAAAGAGCAAATGGAGTCAATTATCTCCTGCGCCGTTAAAAAAAAAACACGAGCCACTTAAGTAGTTCTTTGAAAATATGAAAAATGTATTTAGTCCCTCGAATATCACACTGGATTTTCATGCCAAAAATATCAAGGGATTTTCATTGCTTAATTACTGATGGAAGAAACATAATCTGTCATGCATTTGAAAGTGAGCACACAACATTGGGCCTTACGCGCATTAAAAACGATACGGCTTCATTCAGTGATTGTCACAAAATCTTGATTAAGTTTGAATGTTAACGTTGATCAAGCTCCAAAAGGCTTGGTCTACTAATGAATGACAAGGAATGACAAATGCTGCGGTCACCTGCAGAAGACGAAGAAATAGTGTAGAAGAAATAGTGCAGGAGAAAGTACGAAACTTTGCGGCACCGGTAAATTTTCCTTGAACTCCCTGAGAAAGCTTAATATGAATCGAGAGAATTTCTTACCGTTAGCAAACGATTGCTGTGAACATATTATATCGGGTCTTGTGTAACATGTTTCCTTTTATTGTTTCAATCCCAGCTCTCCTAAGTTATGTCGATTTAATTCAGAAACTAGGAAGACATTAATCAATCCTAAATATAACGTGTTCGAAGGACCAATAATTTCACCAGTCAATAAGCACATCCAAGAATCTTTTATTTCTGGATATAAGGCAACTCAATAATGGAGATTACAAATACACCATGATAAAAAAATCACCCTTTTTTCTATGCAAGCGTCGCTCTTTATTTTCATTTTTCTATTGTGTTTTTAAACATAAATTTTATGGGACAAAAAAAATGCAATTTTGCTCGTTATTTTATGGCAGAAAAAAATCATTTCACATAAAAATTTGTTTTTTTTTTCAAAATATCCAGGGAGACAAAAGCATGTCGGCATCTCAAATAATTTATTATGGCCAATAAATTTCTTAACTTCGCAGACGTAATTATTCAATTAAAATTTTGCATTATTAATTAATTTTTATGACAAAGAGCGAAATATTTTAGAATTTAAATGAAAAGTTGAAGTCGGTCAAGTCAGAATACTTTATTATTTAATAAACCTAGAAACAAATTTTATTTAAATTCAGACCATTGTGCTTGATATGGAGAACGCCTCAAATAAAATTTAAGAATTTAAATTTGAAAGGCGTCCAACTTAAAAATTAAAAAGGAAAAAAAATTTCAAAATTTTAAAATTATTTGAGAACTTCAAAATGAAAGTTAAAATCTTCCAAATGAAATTGGGACTTTCAGTTTAAAATAAAGAAAACGCCATACAAATTTTCTATTTAAATTGAGATTGAGGATTTCAAAATAAATTCAAATGGAGTAATTAAAATCAAAAAAAATTCCAAGAGAAATTCAGACCTCCAATTTTAAATAGAGCAAGTTCCGAAAATTGCTGGTAGACTCAAAGCGGTACCGCATGAAACGTTAAAAGGTTTGTAAATTTTATCACAATTGAGGGGACGGACGGCCCTTTCTTTACGATTTACATCTGTATATTGTACTTGCCATCCGAACATGTTGATTTTGGTGTACTTTAACCACCCCCATATAAGCTTTGCTGTGAGTTTGCTTGTGTTTTTTTGGAGGACCCCATTGATTGGCATTTTTTATTCAATGTATGTTGACGCCCAAGGCGAATTCATAACAGCTGGACCTAAGCTGATTTTTTCGCTCAGTATTTTAACTGTTTTAACTGTCAAAATAAAATAAAAAAAGCGGTATCGCCCTGACAAAAAAATTTAAATATATTTTTTATATACGGATTTTGACATTTAAAGCAATTCTTGTTTTCATCGTAATTTCAGTTTGTAAGAATTAGCATTGACATCATTGTTAACTTCAAGCATTCCGACATAATCTGTCTATATACTGAATCATAATAGTCCCGTCTACATTAGACAAATTAAATGACAGACAGACGAAGGTTTTGAGAGAAAGGTCGAACAGTTAGAATGTGCAGTACACGACTGTCTGTAAAGAAAGAGAGAGATACAAAAAATGTCCAGTTTGTATCCATCTCTTCTGTAAAGTTTTCAATTTCCTTCTCGCTTCTTATATCATTTTTCTTAAGTTAAGAAAATTGTCTATTAATTTGCGAAACGTTTAGGCAACTTCAAAAAAGAATTCAATAAATGTCTAGCATTCAATTTCTGTAATTTAAAAATGGGCATATGAAAATGATCCGCATACTATGGATGTTGCCACCAGTTTTACCATTTGGGACATTATTTTCATCTTCTGTGGCGCAAAATAATTTCCCGCATATTTTACATGAAAAAGGTTGGCAAAATTTTTCACAGGTTTTAAATTCCAATCTTTATAAACTTTTAAATAAACACACAACAAAAAACTCACCACAACTTCATTAGATTTCATATCCTGTTGATATCAGTAACTAGAAAAACAAATTAAATTCCATTTCTGATATTTTCTTAAAAGTATTTTTGTTTTTAATTTCCCCTGATGCACTTAAAAATTTCTTTGCAAATTCAGTTTCCATTGCCATACGATAAAATCGTTACTTTCGGAAAAATTCAAATTTGTATAAAAATTTATTGTATCATAAACTAACAGGCATAATGATCAAGCTTTCTAAAAAAAAAAACAATATTTCTGTTTCTATTTCTTAAATCTCGTTAAAAATATTGTTATAAACTCTACAAATAACAATTTGATTGATGGCGTTTTTTAGAAAGATTTGCGGCGGCGGTGGCAAGAAGAGTCTTGTTGCCGCACTTAGTAACTTTTTATTGTTTTTATTTCACTTCTTTTTGTTTCTTCATAAATTCAATTTAGCAACAAATAGCGCTACTTGAAATGTTGAGTAATTTTTTTTTTTAAGAAAATCTTGAAAGAAAAATAAGACAACAACTAACTGAAGAAATGTTTTAAGTTTTATTTGCGACAGTCAAGGAGAAGTAAGTGAAAGAATTCGTTCTTCTGAACTTTTGGGTGTTTCGGTGTGCTTTTCAACCCAATTCAGCATAAACTGTTCATAAAAAGGAAATACAACTGAAATTGTGTGTCGCCAACTCCGAAGTTCTTGTGTAAAGCCAAGCAGTAAATGAGCAGCATTGTGTGAACGCATCTAATAATTTGAAGGAAAATATTCGTTGCAAAATGCCAGATGCTAAACAAAAGTGTTTCTAAAATTTCGACCGTCAAAATATCGAAAAAGTTATAAAACGATCATAGGGGATTAGAATGGCACGGGTCATAATACGTTCCTTCAAGCGGAAGTTCTTGCGAAGCCAGAGTGTCTGAACGGCCTCGTTACTCTGACAGCCCTGTGAAGGCTAAAATTTTCACGGACAGCTGAACAACAATAAGAAAACTAAAAACGGATAGGGTTAGATTGAGGACGATTCTGTAGTGCATTAAAGCGATAAAGGACTACGCAGCGCTTGTTAGGATGCGCATCATATGAGTGCGGGTCACTATGAAGTAGTCGGAAATGAAGAGCCAACGGTCTAGCAATTAAGGCCGGAGAACTCCAGGAAGTGGGCTCAAGTAGCACAAAGCAGTTTGAGGCTACGAAAGCCGAGCTGAATTTTTTTTTTTTTTAGATTAATATAATTTTATTTACAATCTATTTCTACAATATTAAGTAAATTGTGTAATATAAAATGTAACATTACATTAAAACTTAACATAAGAGCTGAATGACTGGGGAAATAGGCCTCATACAGCACTGTGGAATGAAAACACGGTGCGGAAAATAACAAAGAACCTATTGCGAGATTCAAACAGCGATATAACAAGGAGGTTAGTTTGATCGCATATGCACTGATGGTTCATTTGGACTTGCGGGCACATCCAGGCTCTATACGATGCGTGGGTAGTGTTTCATTTTGGGGGCATTGTTTGGCAACTACTCAGAAAGTTTGTTCAGGCAACAGCGTTCCTATAAAGATGGAGACTTTTTCAAAATGCAGCGCGCATAACTGGCGAAAGTACTGACCCAGGTATACCCCTACGGGCAAGGGACTTATTGGCGTGTTGCCTCAACTTAATCTAACCTAAGATGTTTGCCCCTTGATTCCCCTCAAGGTACCCAGCGTAATGAAGGTGCCTTATAGGTGCCAAGTTTGTTCAAAGATTGAGTACTATCCTTTCTGTCTTTCATTCAAATTACGATAGCGAAAATGCTTGCCTGAGAGATGGCTGAGTTTTTTCTCCCGGAAATCATCATCTGCAAATTAGGGCTATGGACTTGAGACCCAGTGTTTAAGTATCCCTATTCGCCCCTACCATATCCCCAAACGTTGTGCCAGAAATGCAGAGAAATGTGGCCCCGTGAAAGATATAAAATTTAGGTTCGACGTTCCTTCATGAGACAATATTAGTCTCATTATTGGTTTAAGCTTCTACATTTTGCCAAAAAGTTTGTTACAGACATTAGGTGGCCGTGTTGGCTTTTTTGGTAGTTTAGAAAATATGTCGATGACTCAGCGACTAGCCTGTCAATATTACAACAATTAAGTACAAAAATTCTAAAGATTCGATAATTTTCTTTTCAAGCTTTGCACTCTTTTAAACTGGCTCTTCCAACAGGACAAATTCACAAACAGTCTTAAGATTTCTTTATTTGAAATCAAGAAAATAAAATTATTTTTTATAAAAATGCAAAGTTTCCTGTGTTGTGTTGTTTTGCTTTTTAGTACGAATAGAATGTGCGCATAAAATTTAGCATTTATGAGATACCATCTGACCCCTAAAGACCATTGCCAACTGCAGCCATTTACCAGCTAGACGTATGCATGCATCTACATGATTTTTTCTACTTTTTTTAGAAATAAAATTTTAAAATAAAAATATTATTTATGAGAAGACTTTTTTTTACAAATAAACAAGCAAAAGTATTCGCTAAAACAGCAGCAGCATTTTCACACACAAATAAAAATGAAATAAAATAAAAGAAGGATTGTAAAGGCAGCCAGCAGATTGAAGAAGATGAAAGAACCCCTATCCTACTCGCATGATGACAAAATACTAAACAAAAATATCAGCCTAACAAACATATTTAGTTGCTTAAAATAAAATGCATGTTGCATATTCCTTTATATGCCACAATATTTTCATCTATACGAGTACTCCCCAACAACGTTGGCTTCAGTTTTGTTGTTTAAAATTCATGCATGTATGCAGAATGTTAAATCAATGATTAGCAATTTAAATTTAACAAGACAAATCTATGAGTAGAATAACAGGAAGAGCAGCATACAACAAAATCATCACCAACATTCATATGCGAAATGTTGCTGTCCAAACAAAAGTGCACAATTACTAAATGAAAATTGTTTAATTCAAGCCTTGAGTAGTGTTTGCAATCACCCGTGATTAGTTTGGTGTGCTTTAAACAAATAATTTATGCGCCGGTTTGGTCCCACCAAACCTATAAGAAGTTCTAAAGTGTTTTACGCCTCCACTTGCCTCGACTTATCCGACGGTGGTCTTAGCTCCGGGTGAAGACAATGCTTCCACCAGTGGCCTTGTTCGCACTTACATAGGTGGCAGTTTTAATAGCATACCTGCCTGGATCAAGAAATTAGGGTTTACAGCTCCCATTTGCCTATTATAGCGTTGGCAGGTTGTCTTGTTATTCAACTCTACGTCCACCAAGTGCCAGAATCTTGCCGCGATTTGGGTTTAGACCACATCCACCACTGTGAATCAACAACAACGAGTCCAGGACTTATGTCTGGTGAAACCTTAAAGATTTGTATATTCCATTTTCGGGCCCCAGACCAGATTCGGATACTAGTTCGCCCATTTCCCCCGGCTATCAATATATCGTAGTAGCAGATAACGCAGTAGACACCAATCGTAAAGTATGAGCATTAATGTCCGATTTTAACTCCGCCGTTTTTTTACGTTGTCGGATCTAGTTTTTTTTGCACTCGATTGTTAACCAGGTTTTAATTTAATTTGTTTTAACAGCTCAGATTGTTTTCTTTCCAAACTGGTTTCACCAAACACTTGATATACGATGTGGCCTGATTGGCTCCATATCACACCAAAAATGTTACTGTTCAAAGCACTTAAACGCCGCTCAATATCTCTTGGAGGGTACAAAAGTCCTTTGCTCTATCTCATTATATTTCTCTGAAGTATTTAAATTTTTCTTTTCGAGTTTTTCCTATAATCAAGTGAATTCTTTTTGACTTTAAAATTTAAATATTTTTGAAGTAATAAGTATTTTTGCCGCACTCCTCAAGTCATGATACTTTCCCTCGACACGTCCTTCAATAACAACGAACTCTTGCCGCAAATGACGATTTTGAGACTTACAAACTAGAATTTTAATCGTAGCAAAGATTTATTGCTTACGAAAGCAACAAGAATAAAATAAAAATTATTTACATCACGCCCTTTTTCTTCGGCGCAAGTAACTTCAGACTCTATCTAAATCTCTACGCTTTTGTCAACACTTTCTTATTCCTGTCACAACTACCGATTTTGTGTGATTTGCTATTTAAAAATTAAAAAAGAAAACCTTCTTCACTATTATTTTTTCTCTTTAGCAGACACTCCCTTCTACCTTTCAAAAAGAAGTTGAAACAAAAAATTGCTCACGTTTATGCGTTTCTTATATGGATTTTACGTGCAAATGTTCCGTTTTACTTTCAGCGGTTTTTGTATTTGTTTACGTCGTTGCTTTGTTGCACTTGTGTCACGAGAGAGTGCATGTGCAATTAAAAAGATATTTGAACAACTTTACGAGTATCTATCGACTCCATGAGAGTGAAAGTAAAAACTTTATAGATTTTGAAGATGAAAAAAAGCAACTGTAAAGAAAGGATATTTTTTGTATTAGTCAGCCAAAAGATTAGGAATTTAGGTTAATGGGCAGGCAGGGTTTAAGTATCTGTAATAATAATAAAGACAAATAGTAACAAGAGTGGAGAAAGAAAAGAAAATGTAGTCAAATTTCAAATTGAAAGTCTAGCACGTACAGTCTGTAGTTGCAGCAGATATTACGGGAAATAAGTACGTTGACGTAATTATAATTACGGAGGAAACGGTGTCCCAGCAAAGTTGAACGTTATTCTTCAGGGGAGAAGAAATTTATAGAATATATGATATCGTGTGCTAATTGCTCAACGTTTAGTATGATCTTACTCTCGTCTAGATCAGATCAATAGCACACACGATATCATACATTTTACCGATGTAGTATGGGTTCTGCAGCAATGTTGCCTTCTTGATCACACAAAATGCGTTGATGGCCACGTAGTCATATTACAGCGTTACTCGAATACCTTGCTAACCTGTAAGAACGTCCAGTATTCTTGGAGAAGTTTAGACATTGTGTATATATATTTCATTGTGATTAAAATTTTTTTCTAGCCAGAGTTGGCCAAAAACCAACAAGTAAGGAAAATAAAATAACAATTTGTTTGTTGTGGTGGCTTTTTGTTAAAACTATAATGTTTTTATTATAAGATTCTTTAAGCTTTCTCATTTGGTTTGAAGAATTTCAAGCATAAAACGTTTAAGTTTTTCTAAGAAGATGGCTAAAGGATTACTGATAAGCTGGTTTAAACAATCAGCGAAATACGCATATAGACTAACGTATCCCCCAACATGTATGTAAATTGCATTTTTATAATAAAATGAGTTGGGATGGAGTTAGCTAAAAGAACGATTTTGAATAAATGGAATAAGATCCCAAAAATATATTTTCCCTTTTAAATGCCCTAGAGTTCAATAGACTGACTATTATTCACTTCTACTCAGTCCTCTAAACCAGACAGATCCACAAAAAAGTAACTGCTTTTAGTCAGATTTAGCCGGTGGCATCATTGATACATACATCTCCGAAAACCAGGTTGGTAAGGCAATCAGCGTCAACGGTGAGTGGGCGACATTTGGTCATTTACAGCGAAGGTCACAGGGGCCAATTTAAGGGTGTAATTAGGAGATTGCATTTGACCCCATACCAACAAGCAAAATCAACCGATACCCTCAAAGTCAATATAAAGCAGGCTGTGGCTCAGGTTTAGCCGGATCTCTGATAAAGATTCATTAAATGTTTGGCCTCTCGGATCAAATTCATGGCGGACGTTTGAATGGCGCAGTTTTCCATACTTACTAGCATATATGAGCATTGAATTTATAAAGAAATACCTCACACACAGTTGATTTTAAATCATTTCCACACTTACCCGCCCTTACTGGCAATTGTAAGCAACATTGAGTTAAACAAATGCTTACAAAACTTGTCAATATAAAATCATCGATTGAAGCTTAACTTGCCCTACGAGCAGGAGGAGAATGTATGTAGCTACTGTAATTGAAACATATATAGGAATCCAACAACAACCGTAAATGTGGGTTATCTAAAGTATAAGCTTAAATGCATCCAAATTCCTCTATTCAAGATGTTGACTGTTCACTAAAAATTTTAGTATTTCGCCAAAAGACATTTCGTAATATTTGCCATGTTTGGAATATGAAAAGTTCGTTTCAATACAGGAGGTTTCAACCAGATTTTTGTTTTTCAAAGCGAAATGAAACAAACAACTTAAACTAAAGTTCCTATTGTAATGGAAAGAGTGATGAAATCACAAATGAAAAATGATATTGGATAGAAAACCGCGACCCCGACCACGCAAACACATGACAATTATTTTATCAAAATTTTCAATCACATTTTGGGAAAATGGCCGATCTACTTCCCTAATCACATGAAGGATTTTGAGTTTTAAGGCCGAAATCGATTCGATTGGCTCCCTAGAGTCTCTATCTTTAATATATCCCCCGAAACAATAAACCAGCGGTGTTAAATCGCATAATCGGGCGGCCAATTTACTGCTGCAATTCGTGAATTTATGTGATCGGAAATTTTTTTTAAATAAATTCATTATTTCGGGGGCAGTGAAGCCACATGAGCGTAGTATCCATTAAACCAATAATAGGATAACATTTAGTTCTTGAACAATACGTTAAGCATGCAAAGGCTTCGCAACAATTGCTCTTGCCCAAATGTGGCAATTTTACTTGTTGACGTATCCAAACATTTAAAAATTGGCTTCGTCTGCAAAAAGGAATTTTTTCAGAAAAACGGCGGAGTGAATTATCGACCGGCTTCAATTTATGCACTAGTTGCATCGTGTAAGGCTTAATCTTCTCAAAATTTGCCATGTGGTCATTGTGGATAACCCCAATTGTTACGAACGTTCAGTAATTGACAAATTCGGGTCGTCTTCAACACTGCCCCTAACGGCTGCAATGTTTTCACTTGAGCGATCCGATCGAACATAAGCTGTTGTTGGCACATTATGTAGTCAGTCGACTCAAATTTACCAACCAAAAAGAAAAAAACGATTGTTGACCGAAAATATCACGAATTTTGCGAAATGCGACTTTTACAGATTGAACATTTGCAACGTGGACTTTTAATATTTTAATTCGATTTTCGAGCATTTATTCTAACAGTTACCGAACTTTCTAATACTGATATGAAATAAAGTACATTATCAAAACTGTCATGTCATTTCAATATGCCCTTGTTGGAAAACAAAGTTCTAGTTAAAAATATTTGAGACCCATTATTTTTTCTCGAGGACAGAATTATTTTCAAGATGATTTTAAGTTTTTTTTTCTAAATAAATTATTTAAAAAATAATCATGTAAATTAATATTCAGCCTGTCCATGATATCCGACACGGATTGGAAATGGAATTCAAATCTAATTGTTTTTGTATTTTTTGTTGCCTTTTCATAAACGCACTTCAATTAGGAATTAAGATTTGAAATTCGTTTTCAATCCAATCCGTGTCGGACTTCATGAACAGGCTGATTAGTTTAACTTACTTGTACACATCTTTATAGGAAGTAATTATTTATTATGCAATTTAACATACCTGAAAAGAAAAAAAAATTAAAATGAATGAACGAAAATAAAAAAAAATTAATTAATGTAATATCCAGCATCGTAAAAGAACGAAAGATTCAAGAACCAAACTCAAAAGAAAAATATTTAAAATTGTAAATTTATCGGCCTGGCCGCTTATTTTGTCGCAAACGTGTTGAATATAATTTGATGTGTTCCTGCTTTTTAGCACTACAAACAAAAGTATCAGTTGATAATTCAACTTCTAGAACATACGATACGGGGCGCAATGGAACAGGCGAGAACTTATATCGCGTATTTATTTTATAGGCCGAGAGATGAGCATTATTTAATAACATTTTATGTTTTCCTGTAATGCGTTTAAAAAAAAAACAACTTTCAGGTTAATATGATTTCATGTCTGGCGCGTGCTTAGAGTTATTTGGAGGTGTAAAATTTTTGAATGAATTATTTTAAGCTCGATCGAAAGGTGTGGCTAATTACCAGGTGATTGATTTAGTAAAATTAGTCGCTTCCTTCAGTAATTGTATTCCGCGCAATCGGCGCACGAAAATCCAGTTATGATGTCCCTCTACCACTTGCGGTTGACTATAACGTTCTGATGGTAATTATTTTTAAAGAAATATGGATCATTGATCCACCGGCCATTCCAGATGTAATCGCTTGTGGAATGCTGTCGTACACCAAAAGTGTGCTTCATCGCCGAAAATGTTTTCAAATTAATTGCCCTATGAGTTTCTCAAATCGAACCATCTTTTACGAAATAAATTCGAGTAATTTGCAAATAATGCTTCGGCATTTATACATTTATAATGAATCGCCAATCGAAAATAACCGAAAGGTATTAAATCACCTGTCTTAGAAAATGGAGTTGCCAATTTAAAGTTATATATAAAGAAAGTAAAGAACATTCAGCGGAAAACAAATACAAAGATCTGAGTTTGGTATTGCCGAACAACATTTTGTGTTCGAAGGGGGATGTACGGTAAAGGTAACGATTGTTATTAAGAAACATACACTCTTCGATTTTGATTGGTTTTGTGAACACAAGATATTACTCTCATTCCATGTACAACAGAAACCATATTGTCTGAAATTAATAAAGTATTCCACAAGCGGTTTTACGTAGTGTTGTTTTAAGCTGCCACTTTATAAAAATGTTTGAGTTTCAACAAATTTAAAACAAGAATAAAAAACGAATTAAAATTTTAATTTGTATTTGAGAAGTCAATCAAAAAACAAATTTAAAAAAAAAAACAATTCACAAAATGCATTTATAGGGTTGTCAACACTGTTAAAATATTCAGCAAAGCTTTCTATTTCATCATGTATGGTTTCACGCCTGCTGAATGGGAGGAAATTATTCAAACCTATTAAAATAAATACGCAACGTTACTTTCCTCGTGAGGTCGGTCGTCACCTTGGCTTCAGTTCATAGGCAATAGGACGATCCGTGGATAAATTTAAGCGTGAATACAATTTTTTGGACATTAAGCCACCAACCAGTAAAATATTGGTGTATGATTGGTACAAAACCGCCGTAGCGGCCCAGAATGTCGATTTGGCGCTGATTAACTTGATTGGATATAGTCAAAGAGTCAACTCGACTTATTTTGCAGTTGGATTTGGGCCAACATCCGTATGAGATCCAGAATCCAGACAATGATGGCCAACGCCGTTAGTTCGCTAAACAGGCACTAAAACTGTTGGTCGGAAATTAGGATTTTTGCCAAAGCGGCAATTTTAGTAATGTACTACTCCATACCTTACAGCATAATCGAATTGATATCGCACGCCGCTATTTTTATTTTTCAAATTAAATTTATTTACCTACCGTTCCTATCTTGTCACCCTAGAATATACATAGTCTAATGTTTATTATTAAACATTATTATTATTAACACAAAGGGGTCTGAAACGTTAATCCTTCTTGAGGCTGCCTGTGACCCCAAATTATAATTGTCTTCAATACAACTTTTATTATCCAAGTCATTTGAATCTTCATTTGTTGGATCATAAAATTGTTCTTGAGGGGCATAACTTTTACATGTTTTATTGAACTTAATATTCCTGCAGATGGTGAAATGTATAATACACTGTGGAGCAATATTATAGCTGCATGCAATTTCTAAAGATTTTCTACATTCAAACAAAACTGGGAGGAATATAACAAGAGCAACAAAGATTTTTATTTATTTGTATTTTATAAACCGTTACAAGTAACTTGTTGCACCGTAATTAGTTCGATACCGAAAAAAGAAAAATTATTGATTTTCAGAAAGAAGGTGATAGTTTTCGTGAAGAAAAGAAAAAAAAAATCGAAACTCTCCGAACGTAGTAAATGCAAAATTGTCTCAAGAGCTAATAACCTAGAGTACAGCGTCGCCATATAAGTACAGCGTCGCCATATTTAGGAAATGCTTTGCAAAATTTTCTAATTTAAGAATTTTTTTCGACGTGAAAAACTTTAATTTAGAGCGTTCGAATGGGCAAAACGCTTACTGGGGGGATTTACTTAAGGAGCCAGACTATTTTGCTAAACTATATTGTGGATCATTCTGTGCCTTTGGCACGCTAGAGTTATCTTTCCCCTGTACAAAACTAAACTCAGCAAAATACACAACTTTTGTACAGAAAAATCTGGAACCTCTTGTTTTAAGAGAAATCCTAGAATTTTCCAGCAAAAGTAACAGAACCCAAATGTGCCTAGAAAACATCTGGGTTATGGTGCGCAATATCTCTGCTGAAAATAAGTAATATGACCCAATCAATTGTGGTCTTCAAAGCTGCGTGATGCTTGGTAGGCAATTGCCGACGAAGTATGCCAGATCGGATCTTCGAGCTTATTTGTAACAATGAAGGTTCAAATTACAACAACTTGTAAATAATTTTTAATTTTACATTGTTCTGAGGAATGCAACTAAAATATTGCACCACAGTGTATAATTATTCCTGCTACAAATGTTTGTTTGAATTTTTATTTCTTTATAACTTCCTTTTGAGAAAAAATTTCTTCGTTGGTCGAATTGCTTAATTTTAATAGCGAAGAAGTTTTATTATTTTACTGCATCATTTTATAACAAAATAGCATCAAATAGGGGGTTTGCAAAATTCGACAAGTTGCGTTGTTAAAAAGACCTAAAAAACTATCATGTTTGCGAAAGGGCTATGGCTAGAACGATGAATGGTTATCCTCGTTATCATAAAGGGTGTTTCCAGTAGGGACGGGAAGATGATGATAGTTTGGCTGCAGCCAAATCTGTTATATATTATTCGACCAAATGCCGAAATCACCACGGCAAGTTACAAACCATTGAGCAGGACTTCCCACTGAGTCTTTGGAAGAGGACCCCAAGCTTAGGCCGAAATGACATCTTTAGCGACGATGCTTGTTTTGGGAAGAATTGCTATGTCTACAAACAAAATTTCCATATATAGGCCTCACGCGAGCTACACCTGATGACAATACAGCAACAAACATTTGCGCTTCTTAGATTCGGGCGCATCTTTGCTCCAGGGGCAGGTACGTTCTTCGAAGTAGCTATGAAATCAAAAAAAAGATTCATGGCAGTTTAAATCCTTGCTTGAGTTGTTGAGTTGGCAAACCAACAATTTTCAGAATAGTCGCTATCAAGTGGTTCGTCACAGATCTAACTCTAGTGCACGACCACAGATCTTATTGATAGGGTCTTCCTGGATATTAGGTTGTACCGAAGGGTGGGCCGACCTTCATACAAATATATAATAATTACACTAGTGGTAGATTTTTGCCGTCATCCCTTGTCAAGTTTGGTTTGGAGACAAATCGGTTTCGGCTATGTGCCATCTTCAGTGTAATTTTTCGTTCTGAACGACGGTATATCTCCAAACCAAACATGACACCCTGTCGGAATATTAAATCAAGAATCAACCTTTTTGTTGTTTAAAAGAATTGCACATTAGTAGAGAAGGATGCGACATACCAGAAGTTATATCAAGAGTATCATAAAAAAGAAAAGAAGAGGCATTTAGAGGGTGCCAAAAAATGAATTCTAAGTTTTAAAAGGGATATCCGATGTCAGGCCGTACCTAGAAATCGATTTCCCATTGAAAACCACCCAAGGCGAAATCAAAGACGTTTTAAACCTAGTAACAATGATATGTTGGGATAGGGCTTAAAAGGGGGACACAATAAATAAAAGTCTAAATGCGCTGTATTTAGGGATGTGACAAAAATGTGTTTTAGAATAGTCATTGAAATATCTTTTATCCTCGTAGCTGACTGGTGCAACATACGCACTGTACGACGTCTGGCAAGAAGCCTGTTTTGAAATCCACACTGCTCCTGTAAACCAGAACCTGCAAGTTGACTACCGCAATAATTTAAGCAAGCTGGGTCGTTTAGTTAGGCATTTTCACCGACACGGGTAAAATGCTTGATAAATTATAGGGCCCTCTCTTAACATTCCAAAGTGTTTTTTTAGATCGTCGTACAGCGAGTTAACCTAAAGTCAAAAGAAAAATCGGACATTAAGAGTGCGCTTCATTTAGCGGTACATCATTTTCGCAACAAAAAAGATATATGTACGCGTGATGGACGGGGCGTTTCCTCGCACTCGACCATAAACGCCATCGATTAATGGATTGTTTGGAGATGCTAAACGGCAATTCGAAGTTATGATCAAAACACACCAGAGAACAAGGAACGGTGAAAGCAATGTACTTATCCGGATGAACGTGCGCCAAAGAAAGCCAAGTTAGGTCTGCCGGCGAAATGAGTCACGGCAAATGTTCTACGGAATTTACCTCGAAGAGAGTAACACAATTGCCGGCGTATATTATTCATAGCTCCTGGAGATATTCGACATTACGCTGAAGGAAATATGTCCACTGAAGGAAATATGTCCACTGAAGGAAATTTTTCCAAAAATGCTCTTCCTCCATGAATGCGTCGTAAACGGTCTACACGTGTCTAGTTGACGTGAAAAGATCCATTAATTGGGCTACAACCTTCTACTCCATTCAGACTTAGCTTCCAAGCGGAAAAAGATTTGATTTAAATGAAGAGGTTATCACTGGATGAAGAACCTGTGTTGAGAACCTTGCGAAAACCTCTCATTTGGAAGGAATAAAAAAACTTGAACAACGATGGACTAAATGTAGCGACCAAAAGCAGCTTTAAAAACTAACGGAGCTTGCACTTGCCATTTAAAAAAAACACCCTTTATAATTAAAAATCTTGATTCAAAACAATTACTGACCTGCCAACTGTGACGTCGTGTAAGTTAGTTGAGTGCATTTTCATACTAAAAGCAGCATATATGCATTTCAAAATGCATAATTGTAGCATCTTAGCCATATTAATTATTTTCATTCTGCAGCCCGTAACTGTTACATGTTGTAGAATGGCAACAATTTACACGCCATAGTGATTTTTTAAACTGGTAAAAGCGTTATTCAATTCAATTAAAAAAAAAAGAACTTGCAAACAAACCGGTTTCGTTTTGTTCAGTAATCAACAGTAATTGTTCAAACATAATAACATAATAAAGTTTAGATTTATTTTTTAATTTAATACTTAAGTTTATATATAAAAAAATTTCACTTTTTTTACATTAAAACATCTTTAAGGTTTTTCTACTTTTCACAAGCGGAAATCTATCTAATCAATCATGCAGAAATCTTCAAGATAATTATTCTTTAATGTTCCCAACTTTTTGTCTTATGTTCATTTATGAAGAAAATGTTTATTTTTTTATCTGGATTATATTTGCTTAAAATGCTTTCTTTTCTTGTTTTTTTTTTTCTTCTAATTTTTATTTTTATTTTTTTATGGCTAATGCCGCTTTAATAAACTTTGCCCGAACTGCATTAGTTGTTTGGCCTGGCTATTGTACTTTCGTATTGTGGTTAATTTTTAGTTCAATGCCAGCCACAGACACTCTAAATTATAAAGAAATAACTTCACTTCGCTGAGTTTTCTTTCTTTTCTTAAACATTTATAACAAAATAAAAAATAAAAAAAAAACCATTTTATCTTCAAAGTTTTTCTTAGCATTTTCCCTTAAAGCTAATTTCGATTTTCCTTTTCGATTGTTTGTCTTAATGTCTGCAGCATATTGTTCACAAAAACACAACTGCAGTGTTTTCTTCTAAACAAAGCCACGACAGACAAAACAAAGAGCTTTAAATTGGCTCTTCGATCAAACGTACGAATGTTCAAAAAAGAAAATATTTCGTAGTGACTTGAAAACCTAAAATATATTTTTGTAATTGAGCAGGGAAAATGTTTAAAAAAATTTTAAGGAAATGAAAGTAAAATTTGTTAAGGGAAAAACTTAATATTAACTATTGATTTAAAATATGTTTCCATTGAACTTGTCATAACTTGAGTTTAAAAAACTAGTCTAAGCTCGGCACAACTTTCTTTTGATGCAGCATTATTGAGTTTCTTATTAGCGGAAATCATTCTTCGTTGCATACCTGTAATTTTTGCACACTTAGTATGATTTTCTGCCACAAAGCGTGAGTGTCTTTTTTAAGCGTTTAGCAAATTTATTACAACAGCTGATTTTTCTGAGAACAAAGGAAATGAACAACAAATCTCAAATTCTTGATTGTCTAGTAAATAATCCATCGCTTATTGTTTGGCTTTTGTTTTATTATTTTAATTTTCTTTTTGATTTCTTCACCCCTCATTTTTCAATTTATTATTTATTTGGTTACAGAGTTGTATACAGTAACTTTGCCGCATACAATAAGCTGAGACGCAGCCAGTGTATAAACGCTAACGCCGCCTCTGAAATGTTTACGCAAAGAAAGTATTTGGTGTGTGCATAACCTTTCTAAAAACTTTTATCAAGTAATAGAGTTTTGTTTGATATTTTAATTTTTACAATTTCAGCAACGATTTTGGAACAGTTTTAGCTTCAATTTTAAGTCATTACAGGCAATTGTTGGGACGGTTCTACCGCCGTGAAGCTTTGTAAGCGCTGGTGTCTAGTTGCTTTGATTTTAAAAGTAAAATGAAAAACACCGATGTTTAGGCATTGCAAATTACCAATATGTAATGATTTTTGCCATAGCACATTTTCTCAAGTGCAGCAAATTTTAGTTTCATATATTTTGTAGTTATGGTTTTGCAAAATGCAGCATATTTGCTAGACTTGCTACATAAGCAAAGTTTGCAAGAGTTGTTTGCAACCAAGAGTGAGTTCCCCTATTGAATTCTTGTTTTGAATAACACTGGCTTGATTTGAAGCAATCGTCCGATTGCTTTTTCGTTTTTTCTAAACTTCAATTTTACTTTACTGAATATTTCTAAAAACAAATTGCAATAAGTATTCGAATCTTATCTCTGAAATATTATTTATTAATTATTACCAATGTAATAACTCATTTATTGAATTTAAATCTTAATACCTATCTACTATCGGGTAGGTAGTGTAGTCTTGCCAGGTTCAATACGTGTGTTTTTTAGGGTTGCCAAAGTTAGCTACAATTTATTGGATTAAGACACTTTCATAATCATATCTGAATAGTAGGAAGTTGCCAGAGGTGGGTGAAAACTTTGCCGGGGATATCCAAAAAATATATTGTTTTCACTAATTTAAGGGATTGCTGGCTAACGTTTCACGTTTGTAATTTATTTAATATCAATTAACTTTTTCATTGCTTTCATTACATATTAATTAGAAAACAAATTTTAAATAAGTGACTTCTGTTAAAAACCTAGTTGAATTTGCCGCTTCAAATGCCTCAAATGATGAAACCAAAAATGTTTTCAGTTCATATTAAATAATAATTTCGCTTTAATTCACTTCTTAGGGGATCATCAGAGTCAGCAGATAGCTTAAATATATTTTATATTCATTTTATATTACAGCTTTAACAAAATGTCAGTAAATAATTCGAGGCTTTTGTTTTGCTCAATTTTCATTCTATACTAGGCTATCCTTAGTCTACATAGATGTAAAAGGTTCTCAAAAAACAACAGTCGTTCTAACCAGGGACCCCAAATAATCATTATTCTTTAAATTTCAACAAAATATACCATCGGGTACAGTCATTTTTATTTGTTTGAGTTTTATTTAAAAAAAAAAATAACATTAATAATTACTTTTCAAGTATTATTTTGTGAGTTTTATACGTTTTGTCAGTCAAAAGTTCGCAGTAGAAAGTTCATCCTCTACCCTAAAACTGATATTAAATGATATAAAGTCAATATTATCTCCAGTGTACGTACGCTATGTAAGCAAAAGATTAATAAAGTAAAAATACTAAAGTAATTTTTTTAATAAAACTTATAACCGCTACAGCCCTTGCTGTGGTAGAGTCAGCGGGGTCCAGGGAAGTTTCTGAAGAGAAGGAATAAGTTCGCACGCGCTCCCTTGCTGAGAGTCACTATTTGTGTTACTGCGGCTAGTTCTCTTAGATTGCATGCGTGCATTCTCTCGCACCACCACGCAGATAACTTATCGCAGTTTTGAATTGCAGCTCCAGTGTACTGAGAAGATCACGGTCTCCCCGATCACCACCCATACAGTTTATCAGAGGGGTGTCTCAGTCTCTATTAGTACAATTTTCAATCATAAGTCTGGAATAAATTTCTAATACCATCTTTGAAAAAGTGTCGGTCCCACTAGG
This sequence comes from Phania funesta, assembly GCA_963932375.1. Lineage (NCBI taxonomy): Eukaryota > Metazoa > Arthropoda > Insecta > Diptera > Tachinidae > Phania > Phania funesta. The sequence continues at coordinate 62,035,024 of OZ010656.1, read as the reverse complement.
CAATTTTCTATTGCTTTAATTCTTCTTTGGTCATATTATTATGAGTTGTTCTTGTTCTTCTTGTTGTTGACAAGTCAATATGTTGCTGCTTCTTAAAGCAAAAACCTCTAGCAACAACAATAAATATTTTACTTTCAACTCATGGTTTATTGATTTTCTAGGTTAAGAAATCTCATTTGTTCAGTTCTTGAAAGTTTGTTCGGAACTGTTTTAGTTACAGCATGAAATGGAAAAGTAATCAATATTGTTTTTAAAATTTGTTCAATTGTAGCGATATTTTTTTGTTGGGTTTTTGTACTCTGTTTTTCAAAATTTATAACAACAGCTTTTGGAAGTTTTTTTTTAGGGAACAACAACAATGGGATCGAGTAATAACAAAGTAAAGCAACAGGGAAGTGATCTCGTATGCTAATTTTTGGTAGTCGATAGTGGTCGACTTAAGGATCTATTCAAAAGCATTGACTAAAGCTGTAAAAGAAATAACTGAAAATAATATTTTCACCTTATTCTTTTGTTCTCGAACTATGTTCAATATAACTTATTGATTTGGCGGATTTTCTATATATTTGGAACCTTTTAGTACGGGACTTATATGTAAGACAATTTTATATTTAACAGATAAAATCATAAAGGAGTGTGTATTTTCATATTTGCAATTAAACGAACCCTTCAAAATAACGTTTATTGTGGTAATAAACGGTACAATATTTTAATTTGAGGGCATAACATTTTCATATTTTTATTACTTCATACTTGGTTGAAGATTCGGTACAGCTGCATAGGACTGACTGTCGGTCGGCCCTCTTATAACCTTTAAACCAAGTTAGTAATATTTTTTTTTCAAACTTTGTAATTTTTTTTAGTTTTCCCTGCCTAGGGTGTAACTAGAAAACTTAAAATTGTTTATTTAACCTTTCTCCTCCTTACATCAATGTATGATGTATTTATATTGACATCTTGTTCTAATCATAGAAAAAAATATTTATTATCCTTCGCTATTTCTTGCATTTCTTACATTGAACTTGTTATATGAACTTTCTTTTTGCATCACAAACATATGAAAACAAGAGCCAAACAAGAAAATTTGTTATGCTTTGCAAATTCCTTTCACGTTTTTAAAATTAGCGTACAAATCAGTTTAAATAAGAATCGTAGTATTTTCCATTTCGGATTTTTTTTTTCTACTTTATTTAGTGTGCTGGCAAATAAATTTTGTTATTGTTGACTCAATTTTATTCATAGACATTAAAAATTTTCTGGTCTAAATATTTTAAGATTTATGTTTAAGTGTTCGTTGCTTTGTAGTCCAGTGTAAATGGTTGAAGGTTGTAGAATATTATTGTGTGTGGGAAAAACTCGTATGCGACGTTTGATCTGGGGGTAATTTTTAATGGCTCAACAATTTTTTTTTTTAAATTTAAATTTTAAAAGTCGCACAGTAGAGCAATTGTAAAAAATTTTTAATTTTCTTTAACCAATCAGACAAATCTGTTGATTCCTACAGAATGGTAATATGTAATGAGTTGCTTTGTTTTCATTCGCACTCGTAAGCGATATTTTTTTTTGCACTATGAAGGATATTTCCTTGACAGCTTCCAGCGTCTGACTTGTTCACACCGACCAATAAATTAAGAAAACTCCTAAAATACAAATGTTAAAATGAGGGCAGCCACTCGGGCTCATTCATAAATATTTGTTCACGAAAACTATACCAACATTTTCCACGATTAATAAAAAAATTATATTTAACTGATTATGCATTTTTCTGCTATAAAAATACACAATGTCACCAAATTTATCTATTAAGCATAAGTGTCTAAAGTGATTTTTAAGACGTTGCGATGAACAAGATGTTCTTGTATTGAGACTCAGTGCCAAAACAAATCAATCTGCTCTTATTTTTCACTAATAAAACATCGCTTTTTCACCTTTTAAACGGAAATTTTTGCTAAAGGATTTGCTGCAGTTGAATACTGGAGACATTTACTTAAATTGGAAGCTATACACTGTACAAGTAGGTTTTTTTTAGCAAAATTTTGAACGAATAATAAAAAAAATGTGGTTGTGACATGGTCACGACAACTATATAATGTTGTCTATAACAGTATATTGTTGCGGCTAACAGAGTGTGGTTACTTTTAAATATTTTAAACCATACTTTAGTTGCGTTAAGCAGGTTTTTGTTTACATTTAATCATGAATGGTGTTTTCTTTTCTAAAAACAATTTTAAATTTTTCCCCATTTTGTTATACTTAAAATATGTTTACGGCCACAAAAAGTGATTTTTATTTTTATATTTTACCCTTAATAATGGCGAAAAGCATTACCCTTTAAGGTTTGTGTTAAATCCCAAACAACCACTGTTTTAAGCATGCTCTCTTTGACAGGGTAACATTTTGTTTAAGAATCAAAAACGCCATAAGTTATTTTCTTTCATAAATATTCAACATGGTTGGGCTGATAAACATAACTTTTACTAAAATTATTAACACAACCAAAGTTTTTTTGACTGTAGGAAAGTGATATAATATTTCTCACCACAAAATATTTTAATTCTAAACATAATGTGTAATGTTCTATTATGTTTGTTTTTGAAAATAATTGTGTTCTCGGACTCGGTTTAGGGGTTTCTTATCGTTCCAGCAAGCACTATATTATTAATATTATCTACAATAATAAATTGACTTTATAACAGCCAATATAATTAAATCATAATACGAGTATGTATGTTTTTCTTAGATTATGGTTGCCTCAATCATGTTTTCACTTTGCGTGAAATTTATTTAAAATTTATGCTTTTTGTTAAATAAACCGTGTTACTAATTGCTGCGATTGTTCTCTTTTATTTGAAAAATGCCATAAATAATTAACTGTTAATTTTAGACAAAACCCTAAAATTTGCTTGTTAAATAAAAATACAAAAATAAAACAATACCCCACCTCAAAATGAATAGCACTTCTACAATCATAAATAAAATTTCCATAATTTAAGAATTATTGTTCAGAAATAACAGCACCAGCAGCATCAGCCAGTCACAACTTTGAGACTTGAATGGCAATAGAATAAAAGAAAATTGTATTTCAAAGATAAAAAAGAATAACAATGAAAATATTTTTTTTTCTTTAAGATAAAACATCTCTATAAAAATTGGAAGATGTTTGAAAGTCTTCATTATGCAGTCTTGATTAGAAAATAAAATAAAATAGAACAAAAATGAATAGAATCAAATTATATTCATAATTTTTTTTAAATAAGGTTCGCCCTCAAGCTTTAAGATCAAAAGATGGGAAATAATTTTTAAAGCTTTTTTCTTTTGCTTTTTAAACCAATTTGCTTTGGTTCTAGTTGTTTTTGCAAAATTTTACTATTGAAAAATGTAAGAGATAGTGGAGTTTTTTTTCTTTATTCAAAATAATAGCCCTACTCTTTTAGTTTTTGTCTTAACCAACTATTAGGGCAAGACCAAGAATTCTGAGTTGTATTTTTCCTTGAAATATCTTCTTTTAGTTTTTGAGCCTGTGAAGCCTCTTCAGGATCAATGATAAGAAATTTACTCATTCTGCTGTGAGAATTATACTATTTATATTTAATGCTATGTTTCTAGTTGTCTTCTCATGCTCTTGGAGGATACCTGAAATTGGTATGATCTCTAAAACAGAGCCTGCTCTCTATTTAATAACAGCTATTTAAAACATTTTTCGATTCGTTATTAAAACTGCATCTTAAGGAGCAAAATATTATCGTGGGCCATCAGTTTGGTTTTCGAGCAAGGCCATAGTGTTGTCACTGTAATTAGATCGGCATAAGAAAATAAGCAACACTGTTCAGGTGTATTTATTAACATTTCCCAGGCGTTTAATGGCTCGAAATCTTCCTTAATACTCCCACCAACTTTTTAAGTGCAGTTTCAAAGTTGGAAAGCTTCAAGTAGGGTCAAAGAATCAATTTTCTATAAAAAGGGAAAATCTCTGCAGGACTCCCTCAAGGTAGTACTCCAGGGCCGCTTTAATATATCAGCTATACAGCGGCTCAGCCAACAAGCCCTACGGCATGTACGTCAACGTTTGTAGATGAAACTGCAAGATAGCATCCGAACAACTTCAGTCTCACATTGACGAGCCAGGGGACTGGTTAAAGAAGTGGCGCATAAAGGTAAATTCATCAAAATATTCTCATGTACCGTGTACCCTTCGAAGGCAAGATTGTCCACCCATAACCATAACAAGGCCCACAGTTCCAGCTAAAACTACGTTAGAGGTTTGGGTATTCAGATAGATCATATCATTGCTCACAATGAACATTTATGATGGCCGTTAATAATTTAGATATAACGTAAATGTTGTTTTTTATATTTGACAGTATTTTTCGTGAATTTTGCGGAAAGCTTGATCTCTTCTTTGGATTTTGATTTGTGGTTCAGCATTTTATTTTTATTTAAAAATTGGTAAACTCAGTGGACAAATGAACCCAATACGGCGCGTTGCAGCTCCCGTTGTGATTAGATAGAAACGGCTTAGAGGCCAGTAAACAACAAAATAACGGTCCTAAAAATAGTATTATTATTAATGTATGGGGCGATATCGAAGCAGACCACTTACTTTCTGGGTCCCTTTTCGATCCCCATTTTGCTCCTCAAATTGATTTCAGGGAACCGATCCGTAATCACAACCGCCTTACTTTCAAATTGAGTCTCGTGCTAGCCCTAGCCTTTACGCTTGACTAAAGTGATTTCAGACTGTCGACTGGTAACTGTCGACACTCTTCCTCATCACGGAGTCTTTTGTAATTGCCAGCATCTGTCGAAAGCTTAGTTCCCCCATGGCATTCACATCTAACAAGTGTCTGCCCGTGGTCTTGAGCCTTATGCTAGCCTGTGTTGGACATTCACACACAATGTGCTCTACCGTCTCAGCCTCTTCCAGGCATAGTCTGCAAGTAGCATCTTCTACGACTTTCATCTTAGCCAGATGGTACTTGAAGTTTCCATGTCCTGTCACTAACGCAGTGATCCAGCTTAAAGTAGCCCTATTATACCCGAGCAACTTGCTGGCCTTCCTGCCGAGGGGCTCTTTGCGCACCATTCTAGCCTTTCTACATGTGGTATTCTCCCTCCACCTATTCAGGTGTAATGCGTTTACCCATTGGAGAACTTTAGCTCGCACTAGGCCATTCCTCAGGGCAACCCTGGGTTCTGGTCCACAGAAATCTAGATCAGATCCCCTTTTTGCTAGTTCGTCTGCTTCTTCATTCCCAGCTGTGCCTATGTGTCCCTTAATCCACATCAACGTCACCACATTCAACGAGGCACATCTGTTCAGTTTCAGAACACATTCCAGCACCAGTCCTAAAAATAGTAAATAGTAGTAAAAAAAAAATGATTTTGTGGACAACCTGTCCAATAGTGTTTGAATCCAGAAAGTTTTGTCGATTTAATTTAAAAATATAATTTATTAATTAATAATTTTTTTTTTCGTATTTGGTGTATTGAGCAGCCCAAGGCAGTTTAAGAGCTGCCAATGCACCCTGACAGATGCGCTGCTTGGTTCGTTTTGTGGGCCAGCGGCGTCAATGGACCGCACTTCTTGAAGAACGATAAAAATCGCAACGTTACAGTCAATGAAGCAAGGTACCGTGCGATAAACTTTTATTTTCCAAAAATAGAAGAATTGGATTTGGTTGACATGTGGTTTCAACAAGACTGTGTCACATACCACACGGCACGCGATACGCAATAAATCTCACGTTTTGAAGTAGGGCATTGACCGCCAAGATCATGCGATTTGACCCTACTAATTTATTTTTTGAGACAATACGTGCAGTCCCTCTTGTAAAGGGATAAATCATCCGCAAATCCCGTCCTAGAAGACAACATAACAGCTGCCAGTGCTGAGATACCGGCCGAAAAGCAGGAAAAGGTATGTCAAAATTAGAGCTCATTGATGCACCACATACGGCGTAGTCGCGTGCAACATACATGAAGTAATCCTTAAAAAGTAAATAGCAGGCATTAGTTATCGGCCGAAATATATGTCATTCACTTCTGCAAATTTTTTGGGTTCTTTTTTAATTTTCTAATCGCAAACGGTTAAAAAATCACCCGATACATTAGCTTCTTAAAATCCATTTAAATATTTTTACATAAATGTGTATTCAATCGCTTAAACTCTACTAATCTTTTGAATGTTTTATACTACGAGTACTACTCTTCGAGTATGACAAAGAAAGACAGGTGAGTTTGAACTGGTTTTCAATTGGCCATGGCGTCTAAAGACAGACATTTAAATTTCATTAAATGATTTATGATGACAAGATATTAAGAGAGAGTTTTAAGCCCCCAAAAACCGATTGCTTCCACTGGCACTGGAAGATTTAAAATTGTTTTGATTAATTTCGTCTTTTATAAATTAAAAGAGAATATTTGAAATAAAAAAAAAAAATATGTCACTAGTTTAAACACTGAAACATTTATATGTTTATTCTTAGACACTGTTAGTTGTTCCAGTTTAAATAAAAAGCAGCCATAAGGTTCATTAAAATTTAAAATTTTATTACAACCGTCACAAAAGAACTTTTGAATACCTTCAAAATCTGAAATGATAAATTTTTAGTATTTTTCTGAATTCAATATAATTTATGCACGTACCAGAGAAAGAGAAAGCTGAATGGATTTTTATTTGTGATAAATCAAAATTTAAGTCTGCATAACATTTTCAATTCAATAATTTTAGTCTAAATTACAAATGCAAATTAAATTGTATTGAACATCAGAATTAATTAAGCAGTCTAGAGGGCTTCTTCAAAAAGCTTTCGAGGCATTTAATGACATTAGCTATAACAAAAAGCTTTTCAAAAATACAAAGACTTTCACAGGAAATTTTAAAATAAGTTCGTTAGCAACCTTAAAGAGGTATATAAAAAGTTTAGCTTTAATCTTTATTGAAGGCTTTTGAAATTAGTGTAGTAAAAAAAAGCTTTATAAAACATTTTAATTTTGTTTACTGCAAACCTATTATATAAATCGGGGGCAAACTAATTTCGAAAAAAACCTGTATTAAAAAAGCTTATAACATAAACAAGCTTTTATACTGATTAAATAGGCTCTTTGAAAAGCTTTACATATAAAGCATTGTGGAAAATTTTAAACAGCTCTTTAGCAATAAGAATTATGACAATAAGAGCCATGAACTTATTTCATTTTTATATCAAGGACTGTAAATTAAAATTCTAATAATTTATATTATAAATAAGCCAGAATAAAAGTTTATTAATAAGCTAAAAATACCTATAAAAACAGCGAAGCAGAACTATTAAAACAGAAAGCTTAAAACATTGCTTTACCAATACAAGATTATTTAAAGCTTTCCAAGTAGTTTCGAAAATAAGCTTTTTTAGGTATGGTATTGGTCTTGTATTGGTAAAGCAGTGTTTTAAGCTTCCATAGTGCTTCAACTCATTTAATAGGCTTGAAAAGGCTTAGGAGGTGAACTTTAAAATATTTAAAACCATGAAATATTGCTTTAAAAATAAACTTCTCACGGAACTTTATGGCCAAATTATGGCCCAAGATTGGCGCAACATAAACCTTGTTATAAAATATATTTCAAAAGCTAAATTTACTTATAAAGCTTTATCCCAAAAAGTTACAATACTATTTCCAGGACAATATAACTGATCAATTTACGCCTAAACTTTGTTTTAAAGCTGTAAGTTTAGAAGCGATTAGAAAAGCCGCATTTAATTTCATAATTAATGATTATGTCAATTTATTTTTTCTTTATTTATTTAAACGCTTAATGGCATTTGATGTTTCTGTACATATTTGTAGTTTTCTTATTTAACTTCTTTCAACGAAATAAGTAAGTGTCTTCTATCGTAGCGACTTCTTTCTTACAATTTATCAATTAATTAGTAACATGTATTTGGCATTACGTTTTCATCTCCCTCTTTCTTTTATTTTCAGGTGAGTGCTAAATATTTGTGTCAACCAAACAAACCGTGATTTCGATACTAATGAACGTGAGTTTAATAACAAAAAAAAAAACTTTATATTTTTAATAAAACAAACCTGCTCAACTTGCTATTTAATCTTGGCGTCATCTTGACCATTACAATTATATTCGTCATCGCAAATATGAGTGGATTAAGCACTAAGGAGACAAAAGTAGTTGCCAATTGAAAACTTTCAATTCAATTTGTTTGAGTGTCTCCGCCACAATATGCCGCAATTATTATTGTGGCCTTTAGACATGGGCCACAACATCAACGTTGTCTAAACAGTTTTAAAGTTGTATTGACAGCAACGTAGTAACAACAGCTACATTCTAAGCGAAGAGAAAGAAAATCAGACATAATCATTGTCATCATTTACGTGTGTCGTTGACGAATTTTTCTTCAAGCAAAGAAGCTTTGTCACTGAATACTTTTTTTTAAGTTTATCGAAAAGGCTTAACGAAAGGCCAATAACGAACTAAACGAAGGCTTTATACTCGTAATATCTTGATAAAAACGTTATCTAAGGAGTTTATTACACATCGTAACTTAAGCTTTATAACGAGCATTAAGTACGCTTAATGGGAATCTTATATTATAAGCTTGAAATAAAGCTCAATAGTATATTACTTAAAATAAGCTTAATTGAAGGTTTATTGAGAAAGCTTAATGACTTTGTTTATAAAACATAATGAAATCTCTTCAAAATTGCTAAAAGCTTTAGGAGAAATTATTTGAAAACATTTTAGATCAGCTTCATTGAAAGCTTTTAACATTAGCATTATAAAAAGCTTAAAATAAGTTTTAGGAAAAGCTGATAAAAGAACTTTATTGAAAGCTTTTTACGATATATTATTGAAAAAGCTATATAGATCTTTCATAGAAGATTACAAAATATGCTTTATGTATTATTTTTATTAATCAATCCTTATTATTAAATATTCTATATTAATTAAATAAAATTTATTGAAAGCTTTTTGAATAAATTTTATAAATTCTTTGGTAGGGCATCAAAAAAGTATTACATCATTAGAAATATTTTCTTTGCAGACGTCTCTTTTTTCTAAAAATATTTTCCAAAGAAATTGTCGTCTGACTAGAATGTATCTATTTTTCGCGTACTGTCCATCCCATAAGAGCCGTCTTTCAACTCACTTCAATTCAAACCAAAAATAGTTACAAGAAGTCAATTTTATTTATAAAATAAATATAAAAGATACAAAGAGAACCGTCTGAAATATAATCAGTTGTCGTTTTTTTTTTTTTTTTGTTTGGTGTGTGTTTAAGAAACACACAATTATGCGGCATGCAACTTGCATTACTGCTAACAAACAAACAAACAAACAAACCAACGAAACAGCTTGTGTTCAATATTGTATTGTTGCGGCATTGCATACAATTTATAGGTCAGTAGTAACAAATTTGCCATAAAATGTAGGCGAATACATGTTTGAAATTTATAAATTTTTATCTCTAAAAAAATATTTTTTTTTATAAAATTGAAAAGAAAACGCCATGAAAGGCTGAAGAACAAAATTGAGTTATTAAATCCCAAAAACAGAAATCAACAAAATCAATTGTGTTCTTTTAAAGGCAATTTTACCTTCTTCTACGAGCTGTAGTATGATTTTCTAAGCTTTCCGGCCTTTAAACATTTCTCTTATAAATTAAACATGATATTTTTGGTTTTGGTAAAGTCTTGAGCTTGTGGTTTTCTGTGGCTAGTTCATGAAATCTAGACAGAAATCGCCAAAAAAAAGGGGGAAAAATAATTGTAATTGACAAAAATATTGTAAAGATTTTTCTCACAAAATTATACACAACAATTGTTAAAAATAATTGCATGAATTATTTTTGCATTAAATGGGTGTTGGATGCAGCTCTTTAAGGTTGCGAAATGGGTTGTATGGAAGAAGAGTTTGAAAATTAGTATGAGCTTGTAATAAAATGAACTTTCAAATTTTAATTATACATATTTTTTGTATCATGAAAATGCTCTTAGCAAGTTAATTGAAGTAGGTTTAGTCTTAGTGTCGAATTTAGCGTAAAATCTGTGTTCGCGTGAATTAAAAAAAAATTATATTCAACTCGATTGGAATTCGAACTCGTTTAGAATTCGAACAATATGATAACTCGGAAATATCTCAAACGAGTTTGCGAAAGCGTGGCCGACGAACATGTAAAATCGCGTCGTCTTCGATCGCAGCCACTGCGACTTTCGTATTCCACTAGCCAGAGACTTTTGGCAAATGGCTGGCATCAACACGCGCACAAGTTCCAAACCACTGCAGAATGGATCCACAGAAATCATCAAAAGCATTGTGTCTTTGTCGAATGGATATGTGAAATCGTTTTTTCGATGATAATTTTGTTCAGTGAAAATTTCTGCATTTGGGCATCGCAAAATCTAAGACAGCTATGAAGCAGCCATTTGGCCGATCGAATTTTCCGTCCGCAATTGTAATAAATTGAAAAGAAAATTTTTAATAAAAATTTAGGTTTTTTATATTATGTTTTGCTTAATAATCTAATCACTCTTCATTTAAGTATATCCAGAATATGTCTAGAGTTTGTGCGGTATAATGCCTTTGTAATAAACAATACATTATTTGTTATGTTCTGTGAATTTGTCCAATGGTGACCGGGCAATATCAAAAACTTTTACGAAGTGTGCAAAGGGTTTAGAGCGATTCAGCCACGCGCTTGTCCATTTACCAATGAAAACAAAGAAAAAGTTAAAAAAGTACGCCCCGAAGATCGTTAGTGCAGATCGGCATGCGCAATGCTTTCGGCTCAACGTGAAATGTGTTTCACGACGCTAAAGCGTTTGGGTGACTATACGACTAAACACAATTTTAATATCATTCCACAAGCTCCGTATTCATCTGTCAAGGCTTGCTCTAAATTTTATGCCAGCAGTTCGGGCAAATCGTTTTGAGGCGCGAATAAATGCAAATGTTCTTTTATACAAAAAATCGCAATTGGTCAATTTTTTAGCCCTAGGGTGGCCATCTGGTTTTTGCAATTGTTATATATCAGAAGCTGCCAAAGTTACCAATGTCATCCAGCTGTCAAGATATTTAGGAAGTTTAACCATTTCGTCATGCACCATTTCAGAGTTTCCGAATGTGTGGAAATTATTAAATAATATTATTAAAATTCTGGCTCAGTTGTAAATACGTAACGTAAATTTCGTCGTGATGTCAGTTGTCATGATGACTACAGTGCCCAGGTAATTCGACGCACCATGGAAAAGTTTAAGCATGACTACGTACAAATTCTTTTGGGCTTTAAGCCCAAAAAATAAGTGCCGTAGCGGCCAGTATCGAAGAAGATTGGCGCCAATCAGCTGAACTGGGCAACGACAGATAGTCAATCCATAGACAACACCGTGAGCTCGCTAATTTCGCGTTGGAAATTTTGGCCAAAGTATTCTTGAACGAGACTCAGCGACTATGTCAACAGTCCAATTTTCCATTATTGCGGTTTATGGCACGGAGAGATCATCGAACCTTCTTTCTTCAATAAGGACGCTGGAGACACCGTAACCATCAATGGTCCTCGGTATAGACCGATGTGAACCGACTTTGTGGCCAGAGCTCGGTAACATCGATATATCAGAGCTGTGGTGCCAACAAGACTTCGCTAGTAACAATACAAGCGGAGCAATGTGCAAAGATTTGAAAGCAAAATTAAGCGACTGGGTCATCTCATTTTATTTACTCACCCTATGTACAACGTTTACAACATAGTGATTTGGGATGAATAATTCCATATCGACGAGAATAATTCAATATCGAATCGGAATTTTGCTTATGTCAACCTCTTAGAAATTTTAAGATAAATTCTTTAGTTTTTTTTTCATTGCAAGACAAAATATCCAAACTAATAAATTAAAGTTAAAACGGTCTACATATATTTTCTTTAAAATGTTTTATTTAGATTAACGCTTTCTCAAAACTAAACTAAATCTCACAGAAACATTAACGAGTTAAAGTATAAAGCAAATATTCAAATGATTTCAAAATCACAAACAAATATTTCACAGTCATAAAAAAAGAAAAGACAACAGAAACAAAATTGGAAGAAATAGCACAATTTAAACGGACCACGAAATAAATAGCAGAAGCAAAATATTGATACAATTATCCTTGACTGTTACAAAAAGCTGCAAGCACAGCAATAAACACAAGTCTCTATTTTCAGCAGTGCTGCTGGAAACTTACTCAAACACTTTGAGCTCTATGCACGTATTTATAACAGTAATGCATTCAAAAACCTCTTAACAAACTCGGCAAGTCGTCGTCATCAGCAACAGGCACATCTTCTTAAGGCGGCCCACAAACATACAATTCGAACGGAAAAGAAAAATTTGCCATCTATGATGGCAAACGCCACTTGTTTTTTATTTTTAATGGCCACAAAAATCTTGCAAACAATTTTTTTTTACTGATATGAGCAGCGTTAGCAAATGCCATTCCAAATGAAATACTTACAGATGAAATAGTAGTGCAAATAGTGCTGCACTTTTATTGAGCTTGATGGTGATAAACCACGCCAAGCAACAACGCTAGAGTCTGTAGCAGAGTATTTAAGCAGTCAACCATTCAAGCAGCACAAGTGTTTGCATTTGTTGTTGGCAAATAATTTCTATGTTGCCAACCAATTGTCATCCATCGAATAAATATTATTCCATAGTAAACAAAAAAAATTTAAATAGTAAAATACATAAATAAACGCTTAAGTTGGAGAATTAATTATACGTTAAATATGAAATTGCCTTCATGCAGCATACCTAGGGTGACCAGATAAGAACGATGGGAAAATAAATTTAAATATTAAATTGACCCTCAGCTTTGCTTGCAACCCGAAAAGTTTTTTTAACCAAAATCCAAATCTTGAGCCGTTTCAGCACCTCATGACTAAACTCACCGCGTTGTCTATGGTCGTCTGGCTTCAATTCTTTCAGCAATTTCTTTGTCGGTGCCAAAATCAGGTGATTGGCTCCGAATCGAAATTTCTGGGTCTTCGTCGATACTGGCACCGACGACGGTGATTTTTTCTTTACTTCGTACCAATCTCTATTGTCTGGACGGCTTAAGGTCAAAAAGAGTGATTTTTCCACGGAGCGACGAATTGCCTACGTACTGATGCTATGACGTCGACCAACCTCACGATGAAATTAACGTTACGTACTTACAACCGAGACGAAGTTTCGATAGTATTCTTTTATAATTAATAATTTCAGAGCTTCTGAACTATATCACTTATAAAAACTATCATTACTATCTGGTCACTCTATAGAGTTTGATTCAGCCTAACGCGAAATTTGCCGAAATATTTTTTTTTAAATCATCAGAATTTTTATCTTTATATCTAAAACTCAAGACCATACATAGTTTTCTTAGAGGCAAAGGGCAGCCTGCACCGTCACAATTGTTTTACCAGCATTTAATTCAGTAGCTTGGGGATCGTCCACGCACTTATGATTTGTTTGAACCATTTCTCCACACATGTCGAACAAATCACATTGAACTTGAACGTCAACAAGTAAACATAAATTGCGACGCGAATTACGCAATTGCTCTTATAATTTTTTATTTTGGTACGCAACAAAAAAGAAGCAATCGGTCAAATGGCTGACTTTTGCCTTGTTTAAAATGAAAAAAATATTAAAGTTCGAGCACAAGCCCACTAACACATCGAGCAAATGACAAGAATTTAAACATTTTAAAACATTTTTTGCGATTTCTGCGCACCTCATTGACATGTCGAGCCCTAACAAATCACAGGCAGAACTCATAAGTGTTTGGCCGGCTTCTAGGAAATTACTGACGCAAAATATTAGTTTTTTAAAGTTTCCATAATTATTTAGAATTCTAAAAAGTCACGATCCAATTGTGTAGCAGTCAAAGACTATTTTCTGTTTAATTGATTATGCCACGCCCTTAAACTATTCTGATAATTGAGCCGGTAAATCAATAAACCGAGCATCGGTTAAATGATTTTTCGGTTAATTGCATCAAAATATGTGCATTTTGAGAAAGTCAATTAAGCGGAAGTTAGTATATTAAATAGTGATTGCGACAACTAACAATGGCAAAAACTGTTAATCGATTAATTAATCATATAAGTAATCGAAACGAGAAATTATTGATTGTAATTAAATGGACAAATTTCTTCCTTTTTTTCCTTAAAAAGAGGCAGTCTGACGATACAGAGGTTCAATTCAGAAAACATAATTTTTGTGCAAGTGTGTAGAGTTTAGGCTACAATGTTTCCATTTTATTCCATGCGTTAATCACATTTCGTTTTAATTTAAAAACTCTAGCGTAGAGTAAGCAGCGTATCTCATTGTGGAGATTTGTAGAGGGCATTGTCCTTTCTTTTTCGCTTGCGAGCGAATGCTTGTGGTGAAAACATATCGAACTCAACAATACATGCCTCCTTCACTTCAAATATTATCGCTGGAACGAAAATTTTAATCCATTTTGCTTCTTACGTTTCTCATAACCTCAAATAGCGCTAATGGATCTTAGAAATGGTATTTTTTTTAAAGGAAAATAGTTTCCAAGAGGGCAAAATCTGTTGCATCTGCACTCAGGATTAAGGTGTCAAGTACTTAGAATATTATGCAAACATACTTGGCGTGTGGAATCAACGCACTTGTCCATTATGCGATTTATCTGTTTACAAATGTTTGAAAACATGTCATGAAAGTAGTTAAATTTTTATTTCCTCTTGCTCATAATTGAATTTAATGTGAAAATTTTTAAAAGAATTAATGACTTTTGTAAACATTTTCCTTGGTTGTCTAGTTGTCTTCTTCTGTAAGGAAGTTTTAATGAGCCCATTAAAAACTAAGCACGGTTTTTATGTAAAATTTAATTGGAAGTTGTTAAAATTTTTTATAGCTATAAATTACATTTCTGGCTTTAGCTAAATGACATAGTCAATATAGTTACCACTATGCCACGATTAACACGATAGAAAAGTTACTGCGAAAAGCGTGTAATTATTTTAATTTTGATATTTTTGTTCCAAAGATCTTAATCTTGCTCTTGTGTTCAAAAGATCTTCATGATGTCAAGTTATACGATTCGCTTTCAGGGCTTTGGAGTTTTAAAAGAAGAACCGAAATTTTTACCTGGATCTCAGTTCTAGTGAATGGCTACTTTGGTAAACCTAAACGCCGTACATGGCACGACGCCAACACACATGAGCTTCTCCAGGTGGGAATGTATCCATAAAACATTTCAGTTCAGTTGTAATTCATTGGGCCGTACTTCATAACTAATTTTAACCCTGCTATGTACCACAAAGCCAGTGCCAGAATGGACTTTTTTGCGGACACGCTTTGAGGGTTCATTTACCTCTCGTTGAAGTGACATGAACTGACCTACACGATCGTGCAATTTCACCACCCCAAACTTTTTCTTGATGTGTTTTCTAAAGCCTTAAATCTATAACAACATGCCACAATCGACCTATGCCTCGAAAGTCAAATTCTATAAGGCAAAGTTAATGAAAATTGCAGCTCTGGGAGCCATTCCAACGTAAACAAGCGTGGGTCTTTAAAATAAAAAAAAAGTTAATATTCCAGGCACAGCTTGATTTATTCCGCCCATAATGGAATGATAATTTTTGCTGTACACAAAGGTAATTTCGTATGAAAAAAAAGTGATGTATCGTACAAGAACTCTCGTGCAGAACGAGGGATAAGTTTATTGTATATTAAGAAAAATGCAGCTCTGTTAATTTAAATACCAATTTTTTCCTTGTATCTGCAGTGTCATAAATTAGCCTCCCATGGTAAAAACATCAATTTATTTACTTTGTAGTAAATCAAAATTTACAACACTTTAAGAGGAGATGCAAACGTTTTCAATACAAAACGATAGCAGAAATCCATTAAAATAATAATCACTTGCTAGCACTTAAGCAAATTAATAAATTAATTTCAAATATTTGTATAACTTTGGCGATGAAATTTTCATATTTTATAAGTAACTAGGAGAAAGTGGTAACTAAATTTAAACTTAACCAAAAAATTTGTTTCAAAATAAATTCATTTCTTGTATGTTGAACTTCGAATACAACGAGGAGTTATTAATAGAGCGAGAAGCAAGCGATGATTTCGTGACGGACCGTTTAATCGGCTTTGAATTTATAAATCGCTATTCAGCAATATTTTTACTGAAGACCGATTTCGTTATCGAGAAGTAAATTCACATAAGCCTTCTATGAATGGTGCGTTGCGATTTAGGCAGTGATTCTCTTTTGTGCTCACGCGATAGGGACAATTATTTACGACAGTATTTCAAACTGTCGATCTACGAGTATTGTGGACCATTTCAAAGACTCGAAGAAAATGTAAATCTTAAGCAAAAAGATGCTCTTTGTTTTTACGACATAAGTAAAACTAAAATTGATTTCCTTTCAGTTGAAGAAAAAGGGAACAGGTTAATTAGTGTTCTTTTGGTGTCACATTTACGACGTGCGTTTCGATTACAATACCACTATATGAAATATTGACGAAGTTTCAAATGTTTTTTTTTTTTTTTTGGATTTTAAAAGTTCACCGGACTTAAAAAGATCCGGAACATGTTTTAACGTATTAAATTAAAAAATCAGCCTCAAATTTTCAACTTACTTCCACGTCATCTGCATCGCACTTTGACAGAGTTTTAGAATCAACTGCTCAGCTTCAATTAGAATCAAAAAAGGGAACGATAAATTATAAATACAGGCTCTCGATAATTTGAAATGCAAGGGGACCAACCAAGAAGTTAAAAACTAACAACTAACAAACTAACTGCAGCAAAAACACGAAAACAATTAATATGCAACTTGCCTCGTCAACTCAATAGCATTTTGGATTTTTTGAATTGTGTCTGTTTTTTTTTTAATTTAGTGAGCGACACGTTGTTATATTTCGTTGTATCGGCAATAAAAATACTGCCGATACTGATATATCGGAAAATTTGAAATATCACCGATATATCGGTATCGATATCAGGTGCTTTCCTCATATAAAATAAAAAATATTATTTCGTTTTTATTTACTTTGCCATAAAACACGGCACATTAATTTTTTCAAATTCACAAGTTTCAAATTATCGAATCGCGACTGTATGCAACTTACATGTTCCTTCTCGTTCCCATTGACACTTGTTGTGAAATAATTCTTGAAAGCAATCATTGGTTATGCCACATTTTTTTCAGTTTGTGAATTCACTCCTAAAAACCTTGTTATGGGAAACATTCACGATAGAAAAGCAAAAAATTTGGGAATTTTTTCATGGGAATAGTTACTAGCGTTAGGTTATTTAAAACATTTAAGCTTAGTTGCGATAAACAAGATGTTGTTTACATTATATGGTTACCATCCATAAAAATGGCAACTCGGTTGAGTTGAACAGTACAATTTTTACTATAATTTTAACTACAAACAAATCACTTATTTTAACCATACAAAAATCATACAATATCTCTGACCATAATATGTTCTTAATAAACTAAGTAAACTGCTTTGATGTTCAATTAAAGAATGAGTGGGCTGGAGATGTAGTAGTTAGCGCGGTGACTATTAAGCATTCGTTGGCTATTCAGTCGCTGCCAATTAGTAACATAAATTTTTATTTGATTTTCTATCATTCTAAGAGGACTAAGAGGATTACTATTATCTGCAATAATAATATGATTTGCTTACAACCATATAATTCTATAATATGTTGCTCTTAGATTATGGTTTCCGTGCAATAGCCGGGTAGTAGATTTTTTAGCAAGGCAAAAGTAAATGCTTAAAAAACTAATGTTTACAGTAATCTCCCCACTTTCAAACCAGCAGGTGCTTCACAAGATATGTGTTTTTGGGAGGTTATCATTCTTCAAGTTTTTTTTTGTACGGGCTTTGACAGTTTAGGTGATTCTCAAATTTCATGAACCCGTTATTACGCAAGCGAAAGTTGTCAAGTCATTAATTTGTACTTCTTTTTCGTTAAAAAAAATCGTCATGCTTACAAAATAATTTTTTTAATTCACCATTGGCAACAAAAACCATCATAGAATTTCCAGCAGGAAGTTAAAAAACAAATACTTGATTCAACTCTTTGTTAAATTTTTTCGCTCACATTCCTGGCGGGTGGCAAATTTTTTCTACTTTAACTCAAAGGTAAAAGACACTAGAAAGGATCAGTTTTGTTTTCCACAAAAAAATGTCCATGTAAATAATTTATTCTTCATGCAGTTGAAAAGAAAAACTTATGGACTTAATGCAACTTACCTTATCTTTCGTAACCACTCCTGTTTGTAGTGATTGTTTCTGTTGATAGTATTCCTCACGAGCATTATTATTTAAACTATCAATTATGGCTGAGGCATTAACATGAGGATCATAAACTAAATCTTGACTGGCACTTGACGCTGCTGATGCCAACGACGATGAAGACGACAGTGACGATGCAGATGAGCTGTATGTATTGACAGGTAATGAGTTGGCGATCGCTGGAACGGAGGGTATATTATTAACAGGATTAATGCCATACGAGGCAGCCATGTTAGCTGGCGCAGCAGATGAACCGCCAGTATTGAATTTATCCAAACTTATGCTGGATGGTAAAACAGTTTTGACCGGTTGAGATTGAAAGCTTTGTTGTGGAATGGGTGGCTGTGGTTGTTGCTGTTGTTGGCCATACTGTAAAGCAGGAGGCTGTGGATATTGTTGTTGTGGTTTTTGAGCTATTTTTTGATATTGTTGTGAAGAGGCTTTGGTTATACCCGAGCCTGAGTTACTTTTCAGTTTGTTATTTATATTTTTATTGTGGGCTGAGGAGGAAGTAGAGGGACGCCTTTTGGAATTGTTAGAATTTTTATTGTTGGCCTGATGGGGTCTTTTAGTGGCTCGAGTTTTCGACAGCTTGCCACTAGTGGTTAAGGTTCTCTGATTCCCGATTGTAGTGCTAAAAGAGGCCACAGTTTCGGTTTCATCTGAGGCAGCTGTTATGCCGGCTAAATTGTTATTGGACCTGGCTGCCACAAATTGTTCGTCAGGATCTGTAGTATCTGTAGAAGATTCGAAAGTAGTGCCGTCATATTCCTCCGGCGAGTCAGGTGACTCGGTAGTTTGCTGTTGCTGTTGCTGTTGTTCGTCGTGCAAATTACTCTCGGTTATCATTTCAGTGGTGGCTGCGAATTCTCTTATTTGGGTGGCCTGCGAGGTAACGGCAGCTTGTGCTGCCGCCAATTTGTCCATGGAAGTTTGCAATTGCAACAAAGTAGTTTCATCCAGCACTAAAGTAGGTTCCGTTTTATCCTCTTCCTCTGCCTCCTCGAAATCTGTAGGCACATCCGTGGGCATTAAAGTCGAATTTTCTTTATCTTCATCATCCAGTTTGGCTGTCACCTTAGTTTCTGTAGTTTTTGAAGTCGTAGTGACATTTGTCTTCTCCTTGAAATGATCTGTTATGTCTAAAGATTCCTTTAGTCTAGCCACTCTCTCCACAATTCTTTCCAACATATCCTTTTGGGATTCGGGTAGATTTTTGGTATCCAAAGTCAAAAGTTTATTATATTTTTCAATATTTTGTTTAACGGTTTCTATGTCAGCCTGCATTTTGGCCGCCGCTGGTGCCACTGTGGGATTGGCTTCAGGCGGTTGATAATATGTTCGTGCTCTTCGATTGCTATAGCCCACAAGTTCTATAACGTCAGGATAATTGTCACGCTTGTAGGCCTCGTTTAGACCATACTGTCCCGCCAGGGTTAATAGCAGCAAACCCACTCTAAAGTTAAAACCCATATTGTGGCTTTCAGCTTTTTTTTTTACAATCAAACACACTTTTTCCTATAATTTACTTTTAATATTTTTTCTCTTCTAGTCTCTTTTTTTTGCTGTTTGTTATATTTTTTTCTTTGCAGGTATTATTTTTCAAATTCTGTTAGCTGTTTGTGGCAAAATGAATGTCATCTAACTGTTTTTTTAGAGTCTTAGACGTCGTGCAAGAAACTAATATCTTTGTGTATTTTTTTTTTTAATAAATTCCTTTTTCTTTATATTTTCTATTTTTTTTTTAATTTTCTTGTTTTCCTTTTTTTATTTTTTAGTATTTTTTTCTGATTTTACCAAAACCACTTTACACTGAATTTAGCCAACTCACTTCTAAAATAGCTCACTCTAACTAGACACAAATAAAACAAGCTTCTTAAGCGTTAGAAGAAAGTTCAAGTTTTAGCCAATTTACGTACGAACCGTTAACGTGTTATTTTCTTGTTTTTTCTCTCTTTTATTTAAATTTGTTTGTTTCTAGATTAAATCCCGCAAACTTGTGTTAAAGATTTCTTTTACAACCGCTAGACATGTAACTAGTAGCACCGCTGTGGTACAAATGTTTTATGTTTAGATTTTGCAGCGTCTTTTAAAAATTTTTCCTCCAACCTGAATTTAAACACCCAACACTAGAAAAGCCATAATTGTATTTAATTTTTTATTGTTTTTGTTGTTTCATTTCTTTAGATTTTTCTCAAGTTCATGTTGCCTATAAAAATCAGATTTAAGCCAAACCGTTCGCGCACAAACATTTCTATCATACTCTCATACTCGCTGTTCTTGTGGTCGCGAATTGTGAAGTTTGTTTCAAACATGTTGTTCTACAACTTTCTTTACTTTAGCAAGTCGGTTGCGCAGCACTTTCTTTAATCTCTTATTTTATTTCAGAAATCTCTTATTTTATTTCAGAAGTGATCGTTGGCTATAGTGTTGTGCTCTTAACTAATTTCTCTTTTAATTTTCTCTATTGTTGTTGTTTATTTTATTTTGTAATTCTTGTCTTTAAACAAGAACTAATATTTATCGCTAACATATGATCTCTCAAGCGCTCTTAACTTTGTTTTTTTTACGTTTTTAATAATGGTACAAATTATTATCATTGACAATGACTTTGTATTGAAATAATCATTGGAAGTCTTTTGTCTTTCAAAATTATTATAATAGTTCAATTCAAAAGTATTAGAAATTATCTTCGCTGGTAGTTGTCTGGTATTTTTTAAAATTACAGTTTTTAGGAAGAAAATTAAGCCAATCATTTTGTAACATTAATATCAATGACACCTTATGATTTTCTTCCGTATTTTGGAACGTCTCGTAGTGCTCAACATTAATCTGCCGGCATATGTGGCCTGCGCTTGTTTTTCTATTGCAGAAATGGTGAAATCTGTCATAGTGTTTTTCCCTAGTGGCGCTCAAATTTTCGCTAAAGAAGTCCAAATCTGAATGTAGGAAATAAATTTTCAACACACAAAATTTAACAACCAATAAGTAAATAAAAGCTGCTCTACAAAACTTTTATAGTCATCTGATCTCTAATTTCTGAGGAAATTAAAACTGACTTTTATCAATTGCCTGTTTTTATGAGCAACAAATATGCCCTCCTTAATATATGCATGACTCTCAGCTTGTGATTTTTTTTTGGAAAATATAAAAATCCGTCGCACAGCGGTGCAGGAATTGAATTCGTTGGCCAAATACTAAATTCTTTGTGTTCACCGATTTTTAAAATTGTAAAGCCTTTTAAAAGTGGGCATATACAAACTGAGGTAGCCAAAAAAGGTGAAATTACTGGTAACTGTGGGCGTGGCAGCTGTTGAACGCAATTATTTTATAATATTTATGAAAAAAGGTGATTTATTTATATTTGATGAGAAAGAAATTTTCATACCTCGTAAACTGTCATCGATATTGGGCTTGCTCTCTTCCTTTCTAGATTGTCAGGATTGTGGTCTTTATAAAATGGTTTATGTGTTGTCACTGTAGCTTTTAAAATTCAGGTGTTATAAAGTATTTTTTACATTACTATATTTTTGTCAAAATTGAATTTGATAGGAATAAAACTTTTGAACATCAAAATGTTCAAATAATCTAGACCACCCAGAGAAAGCTGAAAGTGTCCTGTTTAACCCTATATATACTTTTGTACCCGCTTGGACCCGTCCGTGGAATACTTTTTTAATTTTAATGAAATTTCTCATAAATTCAAGACACCGAAGAGTCCTGAAGCGGGCCATAGGGAGGGGACCATCTGAAGTTGACGTTTTTTAGTTTTTACTAACAGATCTGAAACTATAATTTTTAGAAAAAACTGCTTCATTTAAAATTCAAAATTTCCTAATGTGCCTTACTATTTTTAGGTAGGACCACCAATACTGGAGTTAAAAAGCCAAGAAAAAGTATAAAAAAGACTGAATTGTATTAATGTACATGCTTTTCTTGACTTTACAGCTCCAGAACTTTTCGTCCTGCTTTAAAAATGATTAAGAAAATTCTGTGGGAAATCTTTTAGCTAGCAAATTACCTAGAAATGGGATGGTATGGAGAAATTTGTGGATAGAAACTTGACCTTATTTTCACATTTATGTTTTTGTGCGGATCTGAGTCTTTTTTTCCAAGTTATTTTTGTTTCTTAATGTATGTATATAAACTCGTTTAACGTAAAGTTAAGGGTTATACCAAATTTCAGCTCTCTAGCTATAGTGGAAGTTTCCATTCAAATAAGGGGAACCCTAGTGCCCCAGATTAAATGTGCCCGCTTTCAGATTTTTCTGTTTACTTGTTCCCTAAGGCTTACCTGAATACCAAATTTCAGCTCTCTAGTCTCTAGCTCCAGTGTAAGTGCCCCATAATATTGATGAGTAAGTCAGTGAATAGGTACTAAAATATTCATTTTTTACACCCTCATATCTCGGGAAACTTTTATGGTAAAACTTTAAAACTTGGCCTATGAGGTTACCTATCGTCGACTTCTTAAGTTTCAATTATTTTATGATTAAAGGAAGCATAGTTTCGAGAGAGTGAGATAGGGGGGGTTTAAAACAGCACGAATGACTTCGTGTACTACCTTGCGCCTTAATAAAGCAAAAATTTTTCAGAAGATTATCTTAATATTTTTTAATATGATAAAGAGTCATCCAAAAAACGCGCCTACATGTTTCTTTGAAATAAAACACAAACTATTTGCAATTTTTTCAAGCTGTTTTTTTTTTTTTTAAAGTATGATCCATTACAATTATAAGTGGAATAGAATATCATTCAAATGTCCACCATGACTGCGTCTGCAGACATCAATCCGAATATCGAAATTTTCGATGACTTTCCGACATGTTGCTGGTGTTATTTCACGAATTGCAACTTGAATGTTGTTCTTTAAATCATTAATTGTTTGTGGATTGTTAGCATACACTCGGCTTTTCAAAAAACCCCACAAAAAAAATCTAATGGTGGGTAAAAACATATGAACTCAACCAATGAGTTGACCGGACCGATTTCGAATTGGATGAAATTTGGTACGAAGGGAAAGTTAACCATAATAATAGCGTTTGCCAACTTTCAGACATATAGCCTTCCAACTTTCAGAATTATGGCCATTCCAAGTTGACAAAATTCAATAAAAATTCACTCAGATGCCTTAACACAATTTTTAATATCTCGAAAAGTATTCATTGTACGTTAATAATGAAGCACTCATTTTACAGACAAAAACATGCGCCGTTCAAAAAAATTTTTTTTTGGAATTTTCGATCAAGGATAATGCAAATAAAAAAAGTACTAAAATTTCCAAAGGATATATCTCGAAAATCAATATTTTTAAAAATCTCAAAAAAATACATGTTAATTCTTATTATGTTTTGTACAAGTCTGCCAAATTTCAATGTGGAGTCTTCATTACAACATGAGTTATTAAGAAAAAAGCAGGCGAAGGTTTATGTATTTCATGAAATGTACCAAAATACAAAAAGGTGACAAACTACAAAAGAAGAACAAATCAAATGTAACGGAACTTTTTCGAATTTTCTTTGCTTAAACTCTTTTCCTCCATTGCTAAACCTTTAATAAAAAGTACAACATAATGTATTATCATTATTTTATTGCAGCATATTTATTATTTCTTAAGGATTTCAATTACAAAATCTGCATCTGCCGAGTAACGCTTGACTTTAATTTAAACTTTTTTCTCAAAAATACATTCAGGTGGCGATGGAACAGGTGAACAGCTACAGAATCGAGTACAAGAAAATCAGATATTATTATGAAGTTTGTATGTTGTGTTTTTCCATCTGATTTAAAATAAATAGCAATTGGGTATAAAGTGGCCTGGGAGTTGTTCCAGTGAAATCCCTGGATTGCATCCTGAATAGTAAAAGAAGCATTTTCTGAAAAATCGCAAACTGCTATATACTCATTTTCTTCCAAATTTGATTTTTTTTTCGCTCAGATATGCTGCCTGCTGTTTTGCCATAAATGAATGAGGTAGTAGAATTTCAAGCTTTTCACATAGGGAATCCACAAAAACGTCAGCTTGGCTAATCATGGTCTCCAAATTATCCCTATCTACACTTACCCATTGTTTATATGTTATTTCATCAATATCATTTTGCTCTAATAATTGATTTAGTTTTGCTTTTAAATTTTCAATTCCTGGACACTTGTTACATTTACGTAGGTGACACTTTGAAGAAGATGGAATGCATGTCATTTGTTTCAAACAATCTTTGTAACATTCAAGCTGATAATTCGGAACACCAGCAGTTAATTTTTTTAAATTTATAGCATCAACCATCAGCTTCACATTTTGATGCTTTGTACAAACACACACGTTATGAGATCCACTCGCATTTGCTAGAATTATATTCCTCGGACGCAGTTGGCAAAACTTGGAAATACCTCACTTTAGTACCATTTTCAAAAACAGACACGAAATCTTTCTGTCCGGGCATACCCCTGCTGACGTCATCGGATTCATAAAAGGATGTTACTAAACTGCTTGTCACGGGCGAAATTGGACTTCCCAGTTTTGGGTTAGGCGTACTCATCACACCCTTTGTTTCAACCAAATGCTTAACTTTTCGCGCGATATAGTTTGTAACCAGGAATTCTTCCTCAATTTTATGTATTGTCCAGCTTTTTGGTAAAATTGTTAGCAGTTGGATTTTCTCACTATTTTTTTTTAATGTTTTAAACTTTTCTTTTAATTGTTCTATTATTTCGGATTGTGGGCACATATGCGAAGTTGATTGTGCTGAACGGTGGAAAATTTTGTCTTGAATCGAATCAGTTATTTTCCTGCATTTTGCATCTCTGTACCGTTTTTGATGTAACTTCTTCTTTTTTTATCGGAGATTGTTCCAGATACGGTAAAGATTGGTTTAATTTTGAAATAGCAACTTCTTCCGTGCCTGACGCAATGTCATCGAAAGTATCTACATTTTCGTTTATGTCTGAACCTTCTTCCAAATTAGATTTATTAGATTTTTTCAGATGCGAAAATTTTATTCTACATGTCCCACAAATTTTATTTGAGATCGTAATGTTTTTATCCTTAGTATACTGTAGCATCCATTCTTGGACTTGTCTTAAACTTTTATTGCACCCAGTGTGACCGAATTTTTTAAAAGGATTACAGCAAAATGTTGAATTGAATGGCATATTTTTTATTTAAGTACCGAATGAATTGTGCACGACTTTTTTGTATTCTTTCAATTTTATAATTTCAAAACATAAACCTTCGCCTGCTTTTTTCTTAATAACTCATGTTGTAATGAAGACTCCACATTGAAATGTGGCAGACTTGTACAAAACATAATAAGAATTAACATGTATTTTTTTGAGATTTTTAAAAATATTGATTTTCGAGATATATCCTTTGGAAATTTTAGTACTTTTTTTATTTGCATTATCCTTGATCGAAAATTTTTTTGAACGGCGCATGTTTTTGTCTGTAAAATGAGTGCTTCATTATTAACGTACAATGAATACTTTTCGAGATATTAAAAATTGTGTTAAGGCATCTGAGTGAATTTTTATTGAATTTTGTCAACTTGGAATGGCCATAATTCTGAAAGTTGGAAGGCTATATGTCTGAAAGTTGGCAAATATTATTGTGCCGATCCATAGATCATGTGTATAAAATCTTATTAAATTTGGAGGTGATGAGGTCAGAAATGTTAATATTTTCGGTTGATTTCATATGTTTTAACCCTGGTGTTAGATCACATGACCTTGGAGGCCAATTGAAATCTGCATTTCGTGAAATTACACGTTGAGGAAATTTTGATCGCAAAAGCGTAATGTTTTCTCGAGTTGTGTGACATGTAGCACCGTCTTGCTGGAAATAGACGTCAGACACATCAATATGATTCAACTGTGTTCATAAAAAGTCTCTCAACATTGATTGGTATCGCTCAGCATTCACAGTAACAGCATTTCCAGCATCATCTTCGAAGAAAAATGGCCCAATGATTCCATTTGCGCAAAATGCACACCAAACAGTAACTTTTTGTGGGTGTAGAGATTTTTCATGAATAACACGAGGATTTTCATCACCCCAGATACGACAATTTTGCTTATTGACGAATCCATCCATTCTGAAATGAGCTTCGTCACTAAACAAAATTTTGCTTGAAAACAATGGATCTGTTGTTCGTTGTTCAATAATCCAACTAGCGAAATTACGACGTTGTAAATGGTCTCTTTCTTTCAATTCCTGGGTTAATTGAATTTTATAAGCATGTAAATGCAAATCTTTATGCAAAATCCTCCATAAGGAGCCATAAGATATGCCCGATTCTTGCGAACGACGCGAAATTGATGTTGTCGGTTCATTTTCAACACTTTCACCAACAGCAGCAATATTTTCATTTGTGCGTACAGTTTTGGTCTTCCACTTTTTGGTTTATCAGTAACACAACCAGTTTCTTCGAATTTTTTCACTAATCTTTGAATTGAAGATTAATTTGGGCCATTATTTACACCAAAAAAATCACGAATTTTGCGATGGGTATTTTTCAAAGAACTCCCATTTTCATAATAACTTTAAATGATGTAAACGCGTAGTTGCAATGTGTACCTGTCCATGGTTAAAACTGTACTACCTTCTAATAAAACAAAATGGCTTATGTCATTTGTAAAGATGACACGTGTAAAAGTTATATAGTGCTGACATCTAGGCGTCACATTTGGATGACCCTTTAGAAGGATCTATGACAATTACGTGTAAAAGTAAAAGGTGTTTTCACATTTCCTACAGACCTGGTTTGCTTAAATTTGCACAGAATTCTCCCGATTGTGGACACATTTAATCGATTACGCTGATCAAAAAAATTACAAAGTGCACGAAAAGCTCATTTTCGTATAATGCTTCAACAATCTTAACGCGCTGCTCAATTGTTAAAATGTGCCTGACAATCAACATCGTGCATTATGATTGCACCATCCTATATAATACTCTATAGAGAAATTGTTTTCTATTATTTTCTCATGGTATTTTTGAATAAGGAATTATCACTGCTTCCGTTGTGTATTATTGTTAATAGTTCAGTCTTATTTCTCGCTACGAATCAATGCAAAGTTGTATATTTATATAAATAAATTATTAGGCTGTTGTTCCTCATTCATATTTTCTATATTCGAACAGTTCGTTGCAGCAAGTACAATTTTTAATTGCATATAGATTTTTTTCCATAATTTAAATTAGAATACGAGTAAACCAGGGGAAGAAACTAACAGCTACTTTAAAAGGAAAACAAAACAAAAATAGGAAAGAAATCATGTTGTATAAATGTGTTGCATGTAACAATTACCTTTAATCTATTAAGTTGCCGTTTCCATTATTCATTCAATCTCTGCGTTATAAATACAGAGGGACAGACAGACAGATATAGAAGCAGTGTGCATATGTATGTTGCAGCACAACAGATACGAGTATTTAACTTGAAACTACAACTAAGTAGTAAATTCTATTATTATTATTATTAATATTATTTTGGTTTTTTTATATTTGAACTTATTAGATTTCAGTTTGAATGCAGCATGAGTTTTTAACCTTCTGCAAGACTTCTTTCCTTTTTTTAATTTCATTCAAACTTTTTGAGCTAATGTGGGAAAATTTTTTGTTTTGTATTTTAATTTTCTGGAAATGCTAAAAGATGAAAACCCCTTCAACATCTGCGTTTTAATGTTTCTTGCCGAAATAGCGACTCTTACTTCTTGCACGCTATTAGTGTTTTTTTCTTTCAACTTTTGATAAGAGCTGAGAAAATTAGAGAAAATTTTGAAAGTTTTTTTTTCTATTTATTTCTTTTTGAATTAATCTTGAGCTTGTTTTTAGGGATTAAAAGAAATTAGTTAATTAGTGTAGCTTAGTTGTCATTCCTCTACATTTATATCATTGATTAAATAAACTAAAAAAAAATTTTAATTAATCTTCTTCCGTCTGCACATCTGCCTTCTACGACACGCATCTATTACACAGTACGAACTGATTTTGAATAGTTTTCTCTATTTAAGCAGATGTTTTCTTGTTTAGTTTGAATAACTAAAGAAGTTATAAAATTAAAGTTTCATTACATTTTCGGCGTAAAATATTCCCTGTTGTGAGAACGGAACGTTAAATTAAACCCAATGAAACAAATAATAACTAAAATAGTACCAAGATACGGAATTGATAAGTTTTTTTTTCATTGGGTTTATAAAAACACTTCCTAAAAGCTTTCTTTCTTCGGCATAAGGTTTTTTTTGTAATAAATGTTTAATGAGAGATATGTTTGGATAAAAAGGTACTTTTGGAAAAACTTTATTGTTATCTAAATTTTATTCATCAAATAAATCGTCTTCTTGGCTTTTAGAAGTATTTTCCTTTGACCAGACCTCTAAAAATATCCACTGCTATAGCCGTTAACGATCTTCCAGCTGTTTTCTTATGCTATTTAATTTTGTTCGTTTTTAAAAATGCATTGAAAAGTCATTGTTAATTTATATGTATACCTCATTTTCAATCGTTTCGGTCAGAATTTTGGACTATAAATAGACGTAGGGTTGCCATACTTTTTCTTCTTCTTTTTCGGCCAGTGTTCAGGCTTATCCTTTTCTTTTTTGGTTACCATATCTTGTTTTTTTTGTGGTTCTTTCCTCTGTATCAAAAAATGTAACTACGTTCCAAAACATGTTTCCTCTAATGTTCTCTAGTCAGTATCTTTTTATGTTATGGTAGCTGCAGACGAGGGAACATTAGATGAAACTTGTATTAGAAACCAAGTTTAATTTTTTTTTTTTTTGATGCAGACGAAGGAACCAGAGAGGAAACCATAAACGAAACAACAGTTGTGTGTAAATATCACGCACTCTAATAAACAAATATACACGGAAGAACTTTAAATGATATTAGGAATCTGTGCAAATGATCGTCACAGCACGACTGCTTTCAACGAACTACGAAAAAAAAACCACCTCGATACAGACGAAGAAACATGCCAATGTTTTCTCTAATGTCCCTTCATGTATAGCGGTATTATAGTAAGGTAACTATAATTTTGGTGTGAATTGTCAAGTTTTTTTTTGAATATTTGTAGAAAGTCAACGAGTTGATAAATTGATAAAATATTCCGAAATTTGTTGATGTATTAAGTTTTTTTCTGTACTAATTTTCAGATCAGAATGATTTTTTAATTGTTTTTGTTATTTGTTTATTCATTTATTTTTTAAACTAAAACAAATATTGTTCGTATACAAAATTGTTTGTATACAAAATTTTTTTAATTTAGGGCAATTCCATTGGGGTAGGTCTGTAAAGTTCGTTAAAACATTAATAACAACTCGTTCTGTAGCAGGCGCGGTGGGACAAGAAACAAGAGGTGTTAAAACAAATGAAGAACATTATTTTTATTTTTAAAAAATGATTTCTAGCTTCTTGCTTTAATCCCAACTCATTTTATTATAAAATAGCGCAATTTATTGTTGAGGGTAGATAAGCCAGTCTGTCTCTATGCGCATTTCGCTGGTTGTTTAGGCCAGCACTTTAGGTAACTTTTACCCAACCTTTTAGAAAAACTTAAACATTCTTAAGACCTAATAAGAAATCCAAAGAAAATCAGAAAAAATCATCCCGTAACGCGCAGCCAACTTGGACAACAATTTGTAATACTACGGTCAGTGGTATCTTTTACGTTATGTTTCTTTTTCGCTAGAAATGCCGTGTATCATTGTTTCGCAAAATTTTGTACATTTTGACAATTATTAAGTTCTTCAAGCTTGAAGAAAGTATTTTTATATAAAAAAGCTCCTTTATTCTTCTCGCTATTCCATTGTGTAGCATCATCAGAAAATAAAATATTTTTATATCAACCAAAACCAGCAAACTCAAATTATGTATAATGGAAATGGCAACCCTAAGTTCACGTAGCCTTGTAGAATATTCTCTTTGACAGCATTTGCAGCTTAATTACACAGACTTGTGACCTTAATAATACAATCCAAAGCAATTGCAGTGAAAGCAGGCGACTCTGCAGTTGAATTCAAAAGCTTATCTTGCATATAACTTTTTAAGTTTCTATTCAAGCTTTTGAATGTTTTCTATTCTTCTACTTTACTACCTGCCTTCTCTAGTCCTTCCATTTCTAAAAAAAAAAAATTGCATTCATTGCCTGCGTGTACTTTTCTTAGGGATCTTTTATAACGGAAAACAACAAAACATTAGGAGACCGTGGCAAAAACCCAACGCAATGTCCATAGTCACGTAAAAATTCGATTCAAATTCGATTTATTTTTCTTCCAAAATTATTTTAGATATCCCACTATTACAGTTCCATCCCCATTCTTCCATAATGACCACTGGACCTGATTCTTGCTTTATGTTATAAGCTTTTGAAGATAAGGTAAAAATTGATCCTGCTGTTAAATCCCTAACAGTTCTCTGTTGAGTGCTAAATCAGCTATTTTAAAAACATGGGCTTGTGTCTTCTGCTAGTTAATTCAAATTTATCTTCACACACATACGCAAACTGTATGAGCAATAGCACCGTCCTATTGTCCACCAGTTGTAATTCATGTTTTAGCGGTCTTAAAAACTCGTGGAACATGGTTCTGTCTTGTTCACCAGACACCAATCTCTCTTCCGAGTCAGGACTAATAGGCATTCCGTATTTTGAGTGCTCGTCTAGGCAAATGAATAAACGTCTACGTGTTTAATCAGTTATCTTAGGATGGCTAGGAACTCTACTGAAATTTTACTTAAAATCCTGCATGAACTGTTCCGATGAAAATATTCACGAGTATTTCTCGATCTTGGGGAGGATATTATTCCTAGAGAGTTTGCAAATTCCGTTGGAGTGAAAATCTTTACTGTCAGTTTGTATCAAATCTGAAGAACCAAATTAAAAACTGATCATACTGGAAAGCAGATGGATTTTTTGTTCGTTTTTAATATGATAAAGAAAATTTCATGATATATATTGACGGAATCCTGAGCATAAATCAAATTTACTCTGAATTAGTTTCCTATGAAAATGCATAAGACTGTTAAGTGTGTTTGGAATAGAGTCGAAATACAAAACAAGTATCAAGTAAAGAAAATATTAATTATATATTAATTAAAAATGGGGTCAGCGGTCGTAGCACATTCCTATTTATAGTTCATATAGAAATCTATAAGAGAGGCCACCAGCTGGCAGGCACAAAGATTGCTGTAGCTAAGTGCACTGGCAGACATACTGACTTATACCCCCCGGCGGCAGGTAACAGGTTCCTGTCTCTGAAAGGAGTCGGCCTAAAGAAGTCGAGCGGATAAAAGTTAACACTCTCTTATAAATCCCTAATCCACGTTCGAACAGCATACGCGAGGGATGCGTGGCCAAGAGGATGCTTGGTCTCCAGTATGCGAACTCTGTATACCAGTCGAACTCTAGTTTTATCCGTCGATATACAGATCTGTGTGGGTGGACATCTTTTTCTCCATTATACGGAAAAACTGGTGTCTCGCAAGAGGTGGTGTGATCAACCTCTGAAGAAACTCGAGTTTTAACTGAAAAGTAAAGCATCCGGAAGAGATGGACAAGAATGTCTTGCTAGGGGTGGACGGGTCAATATTATCAATATATAAGGTACTTCTAAGGCGTTGGACTGAGATTTCGATGGAGATAGGTAATGAAGTCACGCAAGGAGTGAAGAGGTTAGTTGCTGTAGAACCTCCGGCGCTTATTGGCCAATGGACGAATTCTAAAGAGATGGACAAGACCACCTCGCAAAGGATGGGGTCAGTTTCCAAGGATATTTTTGAGGAAAACGTTGAGACGGCAGCGCACATTGTGTACGAGTGTTCAGCACTGACTAGCATAACGTTTAGGGCAACGGGCAGATACTCGGTAAATGTGGGTGCCATGGTGGATCTAAGCCTTAGACAAATGCTAGCAATTACAAGAGACTTCGTGAAAACGAAGAAGGCCGACAGTCAACAGTCTGAAATCATTCCAGTCACGAGTAAAGGCTAGTGGTAGCACGAGGCTCTAATTAGTGTAAGGTAGTCCTAAAGTCTATCATCAAGCGTATGTCGCCTAATATAATACCTCCTACACAAAAAATATTCTTTCAATTGCATATCTGTTGTAGGACTATAACAGAATTCCAGACATGTGATGTCACGCCCTCTTAATAAGAATCTATATCAAAGCTTTAAAGCTTCCTTTCTCAGTAGTCATAGTTGTTTTTCTTTTGTTTTGTAAGGTAAGAATTAATGTACCTTTTCTTATTTTATGCTTGCCTTAGGGCATCACCATCGAGGAGGTCTTCCTACCGGGCGAATTCATTATGAAGCACCTCGTTTCCGCGATTTAGGTTTAAGTAGGCCGCACATTACTGTTCTAAAGCCACAAAATCATTCCAGCACTAGTCCTCCCGGAGTAATTACATATCAAACTTCGAACTTCTTATCTAGCAGTTTCATTTTCCAGCTATTGTTGCAACGGATAGCAAAACATCAAGTTGCCATGAATCACCTAGCGAACATAACCTCAGCGGTATATTGTATATACAATAAGGAAACAATTTTAGACTGGGTGGGACTAATTGTAACTGTCCCACCAGTAATCAGTAGGTCCCGAAAGAAAAGATCGGGACTGATTGTAGGTGAAGCTCCGTCGGGAGTGCACATGGTGGCTGTGGTTTATAGCCGAACCGCGGGATGATCTTGGCGCATGGTCGTTGTGGTGTTGAATATCAACGCAACTGTAAATAAAAAGTCATTGACAGCAAGAGGTGGGTATAAAGTTGGTTCTAAAATTGCTATAAATGTATTTGGAGCGTTGGTGGTCGAAAAACAGGTGCCGTCGTTAATCGAGACATATACTGTTATACTGAACTTGAACTTGATATGATGGATGGATAGTCCCCTACCACTAACTAGTTCAGATCTAGATCTAGAAATTGGATCAGTACTAATTTAGGTAGAACCATCGTTTTTCTCAAAAATGATAACATTTAAATTTTAAAGTATAGTGCGGTTGGTTGAGTCAACAAACGGCCAGTTCTGAGTTTCAACTTGTTCTGCTGCTGCAGATTTTTTGCCAAAAGATATCTTTGGTGTTCTTTTGTCTAACAAGTTTATACAAGTACTTGTTGTAGTTGAGCTATTTAAAAAATAAATTTAAAATAAAATCGCTTTATCAACGAATGTTGCTGCAGCAATTCTATTGCCTTGTGGTATTTTTTAACATTCACAGTTGTTGTTTTGTGTCTTTCAATGAATTTGTGGCACTTGTATTTTAGATTTCTAGAAAAACAAAACTTGTTGCTTTTCATTTGTCGTCGTCGTCGTTGTTGTTGTTGTTGTTGTTGTTGTTGTTGTTGTTCTTACATCTTGATCTTTTTGGGAACTTTGGTGGTAATTTTTGCAACTCTCTTGGCTCAAAGATTGCAGCAAATACAAGTACATCGTAACATTAAATATTGTATAAATGCTAAATTGTTACTAATGTCGAATGTTGCATCCTCCAAAAACCAGATGGAAATAAACATTGAAACACATGTAACCATGAAGCCGCCTCTAAAGAAATTCATGTACCCATGTACGAGTGAGTACCTACATACTATCAACAGATATTTGTGTCTCTGCGGTAAAAATATATATTTTTTCCTATTCGTTCTTTCCCCGTTGAGGTAATTGATGCCAAATAGTAGTGGCAGAAATAAATGTGGTAGAAATTGTACGAGTATGTGGCAAGGCTTTAAATTTAGTACAACATAGAAGTGGTAGCAGTAGTAGGTAGAATCATTCAATTCGTTTTTTTTTCTTGCAACTCCATTGAAAAATACCTTAATCTCTGTGCCGATTGTGAGAATCTGTATTTAATAGTCTAACCATTTATACTCGTATGTTCACACAGGAAAATCTATTTACAACGCGACTACATGAAAATATGAGTAGTACTTTTTAACATTTGATCGTAAAGTTAAATGTAAATTTAGTTTAAAATGCGGTTAAAAAATTATGTCGATTTTCCACAGACAACAACGCAAACTACAAGATCTAGTTTTCAGCTGCGTATTTTATGGAAATATTTATAGAGACTTTTTAAATTATGTATGTATGTAGTAAAAAAAATAGGGCTTTTGAGTTCATCTAATTACCTTTTTGGTTGCCAGTAATATTTATTAGTGCCCACGAGTATGTGTGTGCGTAGCAAGAAACACCACAAGTTCTTCTTTGATCGTCATTAATTTTAAAGGATTAGCTGTTCAACCTGTGATTTCGCCATTTTCAGAGGCTTTATTGTAATAAAACGAGTTATGTCTTTTAAAGCAGTCATCAGTGAGTTCATTTCCTTCTTCATAAAATCCGAATCTTTTTTTTTTTAAACGACGTTCTTTGATCGTTAGCAAGTGATAATCGTAAGCAAAAAAAAAAACGATTTCGTGATCGCAACTCACTACTGTGTCGCGTCGCTCTAATTAACTAACAGCGCGTTAGTTTCTTGTAATCATTTTAGTGGGTTGTTATCGACTTATAGTACATTTTTCCAAACAGATCTTCCCAAATATAACGGAACCGTAAACACGTATAGCGAAGCTAGAAACCGAATTTGAATTATGTTTAAGATAATTGTTCCGAATCTGTTCTAAGCTAAAAATAAATGATCCCCTCTTAAAGAAAGGGGTTACGAGAAAATTAGTTTCAGCAGAACGATCGCAATTAAATCTCTGAGAAGAGAAAGTCTTTCTTAGAAACATAAAACTTGAAAATTAAAGTTGCTTTATTGAAAAGACAATTTTGCATGTAGATCAGCCGAAACCATATGGTAAATATTGGGCTTCTAGTCCTTAAACGTCTTTAGTTTAAGGCCGTCATTCACTAGCAGCTTTAGTCGTTAGATCACGAATTGCCTGTATGATTATAGAGGTAATCGATACAATGCTGCAATTGCTATTGTCAGACTTATTCATTAGGTCTATGGCCACAATGCCAGCTTTGCTTATAAATAGCCATGTCACATAGCTTTGGGCCGCGCATCGGGCATAAGAGTAATCTTAACCTAGTCAGAAAAGATGTTTGGAAGACCCACTTGCCGATAGAACGCATTAGTAGATGAAAAGTAGTCGATAGGCAGCATCAGCCACTCAGTGCGGAAGGCGTTATACACAGTGAGTGTATGGAGAATGACATTAGCATTTTTAGTGATGGTTCTCTTATGGACGCCAGGGCAGGAGCAGGTGAATACGTAGAGGAGCCAAACTTGTTCTGTAGTCCACGTCAAGAGGAGTACCAGACAGAAATGCTTGGGTTGTTGCATGCGTTGGATCAACTGCTCGAAAGTCGTCTGCATGTAGGAAAGGTACTCATTGCACTTGAGAAGCAGTCGGTTATAAAACACATGAGGCAAGTAAACGTGTGCTCCAAACTCGTGTTGAAATGCGTTCTAAAACTAAACAGATTTGCCTCGGTGAATGCGGTAACGTTGATGTGGCTTAAAAAACACATAACCACAACTGGGAATGAAGAAACAGTTGAACTAGCACGATGATCTCTGCACTATCGTTCGGTGTTTATTTCGCAATTAGTTCGGACTATAAGATTTAAATCAAGGTCCCAGTTATAGTGTCATTAAGTTGTGGGTCAGAAAGTTCAAATGCACTGATTCCAAGCTAAATCGAAAACGTGCGGAACGCCCAAGGTTCATAAGAATAGAAGAAGCAATTATTGAACTTAGCGATTCCATACTACCGTAAATTCCGTCCGGTACATGTTACAAAAATATTTTGTTTCGAAACAGTAAACACTGGAAGGCTGTAACCATGCCATCTGGTTCAAACAAGTTGACGTTACATGCAATATTTGTAATGTCTCATTGTCTGGCATCAACGAGATGTTTGTCGGAGAAGTCATATCGCAGAGGGGATATTGCATGGCCTTACTGACGTCCACACCTGACCCTATTCGATTTTTTATTTATTTGGACCTCTACTGGCCTCTATTCCACGCCCACTGTTACAGCGAGTTTTTGCACTTTTTGAAAAAATAATTTTTCCATTTATCTTTTTTATTTTTATAAATAAAGGTGGTGTTTTTACCCTTGATAACACCGAAAGGCATTGTAATTTAACAGGGCTACATTTTATTTAAGAACCGAAAACACCATATATTCTTTGTAAAGCACGATATTTTGACCGACAGTGTATGTGAAGCTTTTAGACATTTAATGAAAGAACCTTGAAGTTTGTCAACATCCGATATTTTTTATTGAGCTTATTTTCCAGTTTGAAGAATTTAGCAGCAAACCAGATCTTAACTAACTCATACACATCTATCTAAACTGACAATATCGAAACGCAAACAAATCAATATTAGTGATCTTTCACATAACGCTTCGTGTTCTTCGGCTCCAAAATAAAGAGATTAATTTATCAATACGTTGCTTTGTAAACAAGTTCGATTCCCTTTTGATTATTGTAGGCAGAATAACATCATTCTCATAGTGTTTTTTGTTGCAAATCCGCCACCCCACGATAGGATAGCTATGCTATCCTAGTGTTCTCTCCAAATTTAAAGTTTTTTATTGGCTTTGCCACTAGAGAGCTAGCTCCACACATAGAAGGTCACGAAAAATGTTGCCGATAAAATAGAAAACAACTGCTAGAAATTACTAACAACTACATATGTATGTACTCGTGTGTACATACATGTCGATGCATGCTTGTGCTGTTAGTCCACACACAAACGACAAGATGCAAATGTTGCAATTTAAAATATGGGGCTTGATAATTCGTTTGAGAGCTTCCAACAAAAAAAGCCTTAATAGCAACTTAGTAAATTACTGCCAGCATTTAAAAGCTTCATACAACAACAATTACAGCAAGAGCAACACACATAAAGTCCATTTAAGCTAAAACAAAAAAATAATCTGATTAAAGTTAGTTTTTGCAGTAAGTAAAAGAAATTGAAGCTGCTGGCTGAGCAAAAAGTAAAATTTCAAGAGTTCAAGTTCGTTTGCAAATTGGCTGTTCTGTTTTTATATTTTTGTTGTTGTGTTTTTGAAGCGTTTTAAATTTAAAAAGTATTCTGGGCAGTCAATATAAATCTTAATAAAAGCAGCAATAAGTAAAAATAAATTGCAATCGATGACCGTAAAACTGTTGCCTTCTTCCTGTAAATTTTGCTGGGAATTTCGTAATACTCGTAAAGTAATAACGTACATTGGCAGCGTAATGTAACCTAAACAAGGTTAAGTTTTTTGTTCGGGGGGTTTTTTTAAGGCGAAATCACTTTAATTAGGCAACACTATTTTCGTTTATTATTTATATCTTCACAAATGATGATGATGAGCAGCGTTATTGTCAACGGTACGACACGATACAAAGGTGTAATTTTTTAAGTTTTCGTGTCTCAAATGGAAGCTATTTATGTAGACGCCATGCCGCTTAAGTACAGCGCCACATACTAAACAGCAAGTGATTCTATTATTAAAACTGGTCACGTGACTCATGTGATTTGACCCCAAGTGACTATTTGCCGTGGAAATACGTAAACTCGCCTGTCTGCGCTGATAAACCAAAAACCAGTACGAAGCTAGAAGCGAAGAAAATGACAAAACTGAAATCCTATAATATGCCATGTACGCGCCAGCCATTTTTGAACCACCTGCATCTGCTTGAGAGGTGAGATTTAGTGCTGTGGCGCACTTTTGACCAGCCTCTTTATAACTTTTTATCGCATCCTTGTTGTCCTAGCTTCAAGTAACGCGCCTACATAAAATCAGATGGGCTGCCACTCTGTTCTAAAAATAAACATAAGACTCAATTGCACAGTTGTAAACTCTGAAGCATTTCTATTCCTTCTATTTCACTACCTGCCTTCTGTAGTCTATCACTTTTGCAAAGAAGGAAGCACAATTATTCAAATTCAAAACTAATTAGTAAGCACAATTTACTTGGGTGTACTTTCCTTTATAAAAAAAAATTCTTTCAAACAAGATCTGTCAATTATATTAAATTAATATACATTGTAGCATTTCCATCTCTGATTTTGAATGTCGTAAATTATGAAACTGTGTTCGAATACAAAGTGAGTTTACAAATATGTACATTTAGTTCATAGTAAAACATGGTCTTTCGAGCCGGTGACCAAATAGGATTAGATAGTTTTTTCCTATTTTCTATTTCAGAAGCTGGTAAAATATTCAGCAGGTTTCACCAATCATCATTTCATGCCTGTCGAATGTGTGAAAATTATTATGGAAATTCCGGCTCACACAATTTCGTCGTTAGTTCGTTCGACATAGCTTTAGCCAGCAAGACAATTCGTCGCACCGATTAAACTTGAGTACTCTCTTTTGGATCTTAAGACACTCACCAGACAGAGGTTTGTGTGAAGTTAAGACAACATGTCCGCCAGTATCGAGGTAGCCCCAGGGACGTTCAACTACATCGGGCATCGTGTGTGAGTTAGCAAGGCTTATTTTGCTGTTCGATTTATGTCTACATCCGTATAAAATTGTGCTTATGTAAGCATTGAAGTCGGACGAGCATAGTAAATGCCGTAGATCTGGATTTTGGCCGAAAAATTACGACCATGACGTGCACAAGCCAGAATCAATTTAATATCTCTCATATATTTATCTTCCTATTGTTCTTACCTGGTCACCCTATAATTGCCTTAGTCTCTACACATAAGTAAGTTCTTTGTTTTATCTTTCTTTTGGAGTTTGAGGGCTTTTTTAGACATCGGTCATTTATATTTCAAATATTTTCTCTGTTATATTAAAAATGTTTCTTATCAAATTTGTTTTCATTCCAAATTTTTACTTTTATTGCAGTGTAGCGAATGCATAACGTAAACACCACTTTAGTCGTATTATTTTATTTCGTTAAGTTAGAGTCTTCTTTTACAATGTTTCAACGCTTCAAACACTTTGACTAATAATGACTTTTTGATGTTTCCCAAATGAAGATCATGATCTTTTTTGTTTCGTTTCTAAAATGCTGTGATGAATTATAAGACTTGATACAACTACAATAATAAAAACAAACAATATCCACAACAATTCTCTAATGCATTTATTACAACAATGGTTTATTGTTATTGAAGGCAAAAAAGTTTCAAGTTTA
This sequence comes from Phania funesta, assembly GCA_963932375.1. Taxonomy (NCBI): domain Eukaryota; kingdom Metazoa; phylum Arthropoda; class Insecta; order Diptera; family Tachinidae; genus Phania; species Phania funesta. The sequence continues at coordinate 61,995,619 of OZ010656.1, read as the reverse complement.
GAAAGTAAAAAAAATTTTAATTTATTTGAAAAAACTGCAAGAAGCACAAATTAAAAAACGAGCGCATAATAAATAAATTGAAAGCGAATTTTATGTGTCTTAAGACATTTTTGAATGGAATGTTGGCGTTAACCACTTACTTAAAGCAAGGAAAGCACTCTGCTGCAAGTCTCGAATATATAACGAAAAGGAAGTGTCGTTCTAATTTGGCATTGCTTACAGAGTCAAGTAAGTTCGTGTGTCCCAATATCTGGGTAATCAGCGATCGGTAATGGCTTTCGGTGACTATTATAGGAATACGATAATTGTTTTCGCAAAAATAAAGCCCATGATTCAGCCTGCCTAGAATGCTCAAAACAAAGTCAGTTTCGGTGGATACATTTTTTGTCAATCACCATGATCCGTAAATTCATCAAAAAATTACCCTTGAAGCTGTAGAACCCAACTAATCCGAGCCATTGTCTATGATCATTTCCATTAGCTTTTGGGTTATTAAGGTTTTGTATGACTATTACCCGGACTTCCAATGCAAAGCCGATGTCTGCAAGCACTAAACTTTTGTGCTCAGCATAAAATTGAGAGATTCTTGATTTGATATTCCGACAGTGTGTTTTGATGTATAATTTTGGAACGAATTTCCGTCATCCCTTGTCAAGTTTGGTTTGGAGACAAACCGGTTTCGGCTATGTGCCATCTTCAGTGTCATTTTTCGTTCAGTGTCATTTTTCGTTCTGAACGAAGATGGCACATAGCCGAAACCGGTTTGTCTTTCAGTTGGTCTTCATGAGTGTGGAATTTCTAATTCTTGTCCACAATGCCAAATAGGTGTTCTGGGGCTTTCTCTAACAAAGTTAAGCTTTCTTTATTATTAATTGGTTTTTAATTGCTTTCTTCACAGTCTACGAAGCCAAATCTGTATTCAGAACACAGGTTGTACAAAATTTGCGAACAGGTGCAGCAAACTTGCATTATTTTTAATATCTAATTTCTTCTTAGTCTTTGGTGCCCTTTAAATTGCATTACAAGAGAGTTGGGATGGACCACTAATCAGTCTGTCGCGTTACATGTTTTCTCGAGGTTAGTGGGATAGTAGGAATTTTTGAATCTCTAGGGATATTTCTAGTTCTTATATAGCGAACCAAGGTGCGCTGGCAACTAGTACTTAAATCCTTGGCTTCTTTCTTCTGCCCCAAGCAGTTTCCCACTGCTGAATGGCATACGTCCGTCAATATTGATGTAATAATGGATTTGTGTTGAGTTAGGTGGGACCCAATATTTGATTTATTTTAAGTTTTATGGCCGTTAATTTCGTTGTTAATATGGCGGGACCAACTGAGGTATCGATCTAGGTGAATTCCTGAGCCAATAGAAGTTGAATTAAAGTGTGAGGCGGCTCTTTCAGCAGCACGACTACACGCGATGGGTGAGTGGATCGATCGAGATTATAAGTTGCGACATCAGAATATATGGGAAGTAATGGTCGGCTATACGCAGGGTACAGAATTAGCAGACCGGATATTTTAAACGAAGGTTACAACAGTTTGTGAGACACTGGTACCAGACAGACGCTCCTAGTCAAACGGAACCCTGGCACATATGTCCGGGGCAGTTTACTGTTGCTCAGACGGCTCTAAGCTGAGGTATACGGTAGGTTGGAGATTTTTTATTGAGAAACCAGTTTCCGAAATATAGTTCAGACTTACGAAGCATAATACGGTCCTTCCAGCGGAGATCCGAGCGATCACAGAACGGAAGTGTCAGTAGCCTTCACGGACCGCCAACCAGCGGTAAGGGCGTTAGAATCCAGGCCTATTAAGGAATGAAAAAATGCGATAAGCGACTACGGAACTCATGGTTGACTGCGGGTGCTATGGAGCACTCTGAAACCAACAAGCCAACGTTCTGGCAATAAAGACCAGAAAGCCCCAGGATGTGGGCTTAAGAGGAGTTTGAGGCTACGAAGGCTGAAGAGAAAGGTTGGGCAAAAAGGCCCAATAGTACTTGGGTCTCCTTAAATGGGAATAAAATAAGGAGGTTGCTAAAACTGAACAACTACTCAAGGAGTTTTGCTGAAGGAACAGAGTTCTTATAAAGGTTGAATACTTTTCCTCTATAGAGAGCGCACAACGGGCAGAAGTACGGGCCTAGCTGTATGTCCACGGGAAAGGGAGAAATGTCCCCTACCCTCCACCTAACCTAACGCGAGCTTCCACTTGAACATTAGTAAATAATTATTGTAGTTTTGCCTTCTAAGGGAAAACGTTACATGAGGCATTTTAATGCACTTGTTTACCCAATTCTAGATTGCCTCTCAACAACATCAGCCTGATATTAAGCTCATTAATGTAAGATGGAAATTGTTGCGAGGCAACCTTGCGATCTTGGGATAAATGCGTCGTCGTCTGCAAACGTTGACGAAAATCTCTTTGAGATTCGTAAGCAATTTCCACACTAATGCCAGCAGATTTAAATCAGTGAAACATGAGTTTTCCTACTCTTCCATATTTAGGTGAATACTAGAAAACATTCGATTTCATGAGAATTCCTCTAAAGCGAACAGGTGAAGTTTATTACCAAGAGATATCACCTTTATCCATTTTGCTACTGGCGTATCATTTGTCGACAGCATCTGTATCGTGAAAGCTTTCCCAACTGCCGCATCATTTAACATACCCAATTTTGGCCAACTTTTAAAAATGAGTTAACATTAACAGTAGACCTCTTTTCGTTACATCTTTAGGTGGGTGCTTAGCAATTTTATTCCTAAAGGTTTGTAAATAATATTTTATGAGGTGCACCTACTAACTAATGTCGCTTTAGATTTGATTAATGGACTACTGAAGCCTTCTTCCATGTCCATTGTTCTCCACGATTAAGTGTTAGTTGTCACTACATTGAAATTTCTAAATTAGTTCCTTATTTTGGTCCGGTTCGCGGTTTTCTATTTAAAGTTTTCTTGGTCAAACAAAGAAGTTTACAATACTTCCCTCATTGCTTGTTACCATTATAAATGATACTAAATAGGAAATTATGTGTAAAAAACCAATTCAGTTATCCAGATTGCAGCAACATTGTTGCAATGTAAAAATTTTGTTGAATGTTAGAACAAAAGTGCAGATTTTCGGAGAGACATTACGAACAATGGTGTTCCTTTCAAAGTGGTTGTAGTTAAAAATGAATACGTTCGTTTAACTTATTCTTGTGTTTGGTTCATTGAAAAAATCTAATCTTTTTACGATTTCTAAGAACGAAACTAAAGGAAGATAACAAAAAAACGTAGAACGCTAATGGAATTTCGTAATTCAAAACCGAAAAGTATCTTCATTTTAAAATTAGATATAATTTCAGCAACTTTAGAAGAATTGGACATTTGAAATTTTATATAATTTTAGTTTTACATGTCTCTGCTTTTTATATTACATGACTTTTTTCCCACTTTCTAGGTCTCTATTTTGTTTTTCTAAAGTGGTGTTATTACGAGTGTTAAGAGTTCTAAGATATTCCTTGATACGAGTACATGTAAATCTCCCATTGCTGCTGCAAGGTGGTAATTTTTTTGAAAACTTTTTAATCTTAAGTTAGTTTTCTAACTTGTGCCACAGTTAAATTACTGCCACAAATGCTAAGAAATTATGCTAAAGGCACATCTTGTCCCTTCTAAATAAGTCGCAAGATGCCATGTGTTTTGTCCCAGTCGGAATCTTGAATATGATCCGAAAAAGCCATCTCTAACATTATCTTTTTAAAAATAATTTGAATCAAATCTTGGCAGCGACTGCGCTGCAGGTGGTCTATTAAAAAGATTTAATTTTCGATCACTATTCCCAGCATTTAATCGTAGCTGATCGTCGAAGACTTCTAACTTCACAAACCCTCAAAGGAAAAAATCCAAAAGCTTGATATCACATGATCTAGGCGACCAGTTGACAAGTCCGTAACGCGAAATTAGCCGGTTACCAAAATCATTTCTCAATAAAGCCATTGTTTCGAGCAATGTGTGTGGAGCAGGAACGTCCGCCTTTTAAAAAATGTCGGCGGCATCACGTTCTTCCATTAACGGCGACAAAAAGCCGTTCAGTGTGCATTAGCTACGTACGGCCTCGAATCAAGCACGATCTTCACCCACACTCTCCGCTACAGTCGTAATATTCTTCCCACTACTGCCCGGATGCAGTTTATTCGGTCACGTATTATTCACTGACGTGCACTAAGACTAAAATTTCTGCAGGGTATTGGCAATAAACGGCTTGGAAGGTCAATAATGCACACCATTTCTTAATACAGCTGCACAAATTGGAGACGTTGTTACGGTGTGAGTCTCTTCATGGCGAATTGTCAAACAATACTGAATAAAAATAAGATAAAAGTATGACACCAATCACACGTGATCTGTGAGAAAAATGTTAGTCGAACGAAAGTACAAAACTTGATATTACGAATTGCTCACAAACACCTGACAGCTGGCGCTCAAATTAAGGTGTCGCGCAATTTGCATGTAAAGTTTGGGGTCTTTTTTTAACCGAAACTACACAGCGTTAACGATGTGACAACTGAACTTCTGTTACATAAGTTTAGCAATTACAAGATGGTAATTCCGACGACGAGCTGGTTCCAATAAATATTTCTCTTGCGCTAAAAATTTTCGAGTTAGATGGATGCCCGTCAAAGATTTATGAACGAGTTATTGTTTGTTGGGTTTTCCAAATTTTCCAATACCTATTTTAGTTAAGCAAGAGTTTGCCTGAAATTTTAAGGAAAATATGCTCCTACGCATTGAAAGTGTTGCAGTCAGGTTATATACAGTATAAAACGGGCCTCCTCCTTCTACAAAAATATATAGATGAAAAATAGTAGTGTGAGCATCAGGCGTGTCTCATTTGTATTTGTGCGGATCGCTATGCTATGAAGCTTCCACTTCAGGTACATCGATTTTTCACCGCATTTTTAAAACCAGGGAATAAAGGTTAAAATATGAGAAGCCTCGCAAAAAATTGTTAAAAAACACAAGGGGGGAGTGGAAAGACCTTTGTATTTTAAACGTCTGGATTACATAGTTTAAAGAGTCCTATGCAATAATTTTCAAAAATTAATTATTAGATGGACGATATGCTATATGTTGTGATCGGACTTAAAATAGCGAAACAATAAACAAAAAAACTTTTTGGGCTGTATTTAGGGGCCAAAATGTTAATAGGCGTCTTAGTATTGTCGTTGAAATTTCTTTCATCCTAGGAGATGCTGGTATAACTATAACATTAAATATTTAATGCAGAACCTTCATTTTGGTGTTCCGTTAGTGCCATCCTTTTTATATGATTGGCCAAGGGAGGAACCCGGAAGAGATGGACTGGAAAGGTTTCGAGTAAAGAAAGGGGGTCGAAAAGGGACCCATAAATTTAGCAGGCGGCTACGATATCCCCCTTCATTAATATATATGTACATATATATTGATATATAGCGCTCTTGTATCTACATACCCACGTTAATACTATTCAATGCCGGTGAAAATAAATTGATTATCATTGATCTTTAGCTCTCGCCGCAGTCCTTACCAACGTTGTTTTCTATGCCGTACCACATGATCAACCTCGTCTGGATTGAGATCGTCCTATACACGGCAATTTCTCGTGTTACCCTCCAAAACAGTGTTTCGTCACTAAAGACGATTTTTATTCCAAACGCTCCAAAGCCTACTGAGTGAATCTTGTATTTTGCCATGGTGACTTGACGCAGAGACTAAATTCTAAAATTTTCATGCGCATATATTTTTAATTTTCTTTTTTACTGTAATATAAATCTGCTGCTTAATAAATATTTTTTAATTTAAATCAATTCCTTAACATATTTATCGTTCCCCCAAACTGTTTGCATATTTTTTGACAACTAAGTTCTTTTAAACTAAAATCTTTAATTTAATTGTTATTTTCTGCATATATTTGCATCATAATAGAAGATGCATGCAACATTTACCGTCGTCTTCATATCTCAAAATTCATAAAAGACAATGAAATCTTGTTATTTCTTAGAAAAGCAAAAACAAAAATGTTAGAGAAAGAAACCCGCTTTAAGCAATTTAAACTTGAAATTGAATATTTCTAATGCAATAACTGTTATTATTTAATAACAAAAAAAATTAAAAATAAAAGAAATAAAGGCAACATGCAACAACACACAAGTACACAACCCAACCGAACCAAACAAACAATCGTTCTGTGTTACTCATGCATTTCTTTTAAACTACTTGAGACCCTTCAAAATTCTAAAGTAATGAGTGCTTGCATCATCCACAAAAAAATACGAGTAAAATTAAATCATAATAATAATCACATGTATTTCATGCATTCAATTGAGTCCAAGTACTCGTACGAGTGCATGCTGCTTAAAAACATTGTTGTACCGAAAATGTCATGTCATTGAACTTTTTCTCAGTCGCCTTATTTGCTTTTTCCCAAAACTTTTTTTAAACACTTGCATATAAATTAAAACAAACACGTTGAGGTGAAGAACGGTGCTGTAACCTAAATTTTTATGACCCATAAAAGTTCACAACTTGTTGAAAGTGCTTTGGTAAATTACATAAAAAAAAAATACTCGTAACACTTAAATTATTTCAAGGGACATCAGAAACCATAAAATATGTAATAAAATATAAACCACATACTACTCACGCGATTTACAACTAACTGCTTTTGAAAACATTAATACAGTGGAGAGCCGAAGAATAGCACAATTGGTGATTAAAAATTAAAAAAAAAAAGTAAATGATTAAGAAAACGCCTATCTCAAAATAAAGGATACTCTATTCGTGATTTGATATTCCGACAGAATGATTTGATTCAGATTTTTGAACGAAAAATGACACTGAGATGACGGAAATTCGTTTCAAAAATCTACAGATACTCTGTTCCCCCTATTCGAATATTTTATATTTGGTTTTTTGGGATTGCAGCGATTAATCAATTTGTCAATTAAACTTTTAAATCCGGGCAAAAGCTTACGTTAAGCGCTATGTATCATCTCGAAACTCTCCATTGCAACACTATCGATATTCTATGTTCAGATATTTACGCCATTAATGTCTTAATTGAGCTCAATTCACCATACAAGAATTAAATTAATAAATTAAGCCAATATTACCTAATTGCACCATTAATTGAGTCAAATCCCTAATGCAGCAAGGTAGCGGCATCACCAATACAACTACATTTTATTATTAATGGCAGTTGTCAAACTATATTTGAAAAACTTAAAAGAAAAACACAAAGAAACGGCAGGTAACATTGGCAGTTATTGAAATTGGCAGTCATGAAATTTTTAACGAAAATACGTTTTAAATATATAAATTCTTTTAAAAACAATTTATTTCTTTAAGAAATTTAATTTAAAGCCGAATTTCTCTCTTTTTTCCAAAATCACAAACACAAGTTTTCGCAAAGAAAATTAAATCATTTTCAGCTAATCAATTGCTAATTGAGTAAGCCAAATTGCATATGTGTGAACACCAAATCTTTAAACTTAAAATTTAATTGGTTGGATTAAGGTGCATATTTAAACATACTATTACTTTGTTTTGCATGCATTGTCAGAAAGCGCAGATAGATTTTGCATTCCCATTAATAAATTAGTAAGCGACTTATATATACGTTGGTATAAAATTTGCTCTGCATTTGTATGGTCACACAATTCATATAAAGTCGTACTCGCGATTCCAATTATGGACTGATGTGGATGCTTAATAAGGTCATCAGTTATGTATTGTGAATTTCTTCGTAAGGTTAGTCGTCGTCAAGGCTTCAGCGCGCAAGCAATTGGAAAAGTTTAAGCTTGAGATCCTAAGCCATCAAGCAGACAGAGATTGGTGCAAGGTAAAGAAAACATGGCCAGTTTTGAAGAAGACCCAGAAATGTCGACATAAAAACGATTAGCTGAATTGGGCATCGCCACAAAGTCAATCCGGCTTATAATGCGGTTGACTTCGGGCCTATGTCCGTATAAGATTGTGCTGACGCAAAAATTTAAGCCAGACGACCCTATGCACCGACGTAAGATCGCAGAATTAATTTGTTGTCTCTCCCCTTGTTTGATTTATATAAATTTCTTTTCCTATTGTTCTTTTCGGGCAACCAAGTAAAAGGATAGTAAGAACAGAGCAGTGATATGATGACATCTCATTTGGAGGAACTCGTGTAGTCCTCGCGAAAGTTCTAATCAAATGGGTAGAATGTATTCATATCAGCAAAACCGATATGTTCTCATAAAAGTGCAACTTATATTAGTGCCTTCTCTTTACTTGCGCCAAAATGGTTACTACATCAACCTTTAACACTCTTCTTCTTCAGAGACAGAAGCCAAATAAACTGGGCAAAAATATTTAGAGTTGCCGGACTGGGTGCCGCCGCTGAAGAACATCTTATGCCACAACTCACTAAAACTTTTGATAAAGCCCACTGAGCTCAGTGCAAAAAGCCTTTTTGTAAATACATTTTAAATACATTGGGGCTGTTTGTTAAGCTCTACGAAGTCTTGGGAACTAAAAGTATTCGCAATTTTTTTTAGTGCTATGAATTCCCGAATGGTCTAGTGACATCTACTCCATACGTATTTTAAGTTTTAGACCAAATGTAAAACTATCAGACAAAATGTACTTAGATTTTTTGACTTTGTCGTAATAAGGCTGTGAGCGGCGAATAATTCAATATACAGACAGGCCTTTTTGTAAATGTACGGCTAAAATTGAAAGAACAGCTGTGAACTTCAATTCCACACCCGGAGAACTTATCGATATAGACTCGTAGCCGGATTTAGTAATATCCCTTCCCTTGTTTTATCCAAAGACAGAGAACTAAATTCTAGTTCCTTTTGAAATAATGGGAATAAAAGTTCGGAATAAATCATAAAGAAAATTAAAGAATAGTATAATTGAAGGAACGAACGATGTCATACGGTAGAGCGTATATACCGCTTAGAGGGCTGATAAGTTCGATTTAAATCGATAAAGGTTGTTACCCATACCAAACGCAACAAGTTCTTAGTTAAATTTCCATTAAATGGTTTTTATTCGATAGTGCTACTATCGTTGATTTTTTTTTTAGCAAATTGTCAATAAACAAATTTTATTTATATCGGTTTAGACACAACCCGATAACACTGTTATTTTATGTTAGCTTAAACAAAAATTATAAATATTTCTAAATTTCTTTGTTTTCACTTTAAGTCAGGCAAATATTTCATGATTTTAATGTTTTTCTTAAATTTAAACACATTAACATTTCTTAATAGAATTCATTACTCTCGATAGTGTCGATAGTTTTTCGACGAACTATCGCAGACTTGGGAATATCAAGAGTCAAAACATTACTTTCGCCAAAAGTGGCGTCAACTGGTTTCCCCTAGAGTTCGTTGTTTTATATTAAAACTTACCAAGCCATTACTTTTTTAACATTTTATACGAATTCGTAATTGTTCTTTTCTTTATTATTTGTCTACTCAGTCAGAGTGTGCTATTTGTTCAACCATTACTGTTTACCAAAAATACAGCTATAGAACAACCTTAAAACAATTAAAGCAGTTAGAAATTAATTAAAAAGTTGAATGTTAGTAACGACAATAAAAAGAACACTTAATATAAAAAAGCCACATGAAAAACAACAAGTGAGGAGTTGCAACCAAAAAAGAATAAAGACAACATTAAAAGCTTTAATTAAAAACAATGTCGTGTAATTAAAAGTGATACGAGCCACATGAAACGCGTTACTAATGATGGTAAAACATTTTAGCAAAAATATATCCATCCATTGACACGATGTATAGCTCGCTATACTTCTAGCGGTGTGATGTAAGAGATTCCAGCTCATGGTAGTTAGCAAAATTGATAACAAATATTTCAAGTTGGGAAAGGAGTTTCTTTTATCCTTAATGTTGGCTGTTGTGTTGGATGTTGCGTGATGTGGGAGCTTGTCCATTGCCCAATTGTCTTATCGAAACTGCACAGCCTTCCACCGAAAACATTGCTTTTATTTTAATTATTTATGCCGAAAAGGTGGATCGACTTTAGCTCGGCTTAATTGCTGCAAAACATACTCACGGTGCTATGTCATTCGCATCTTGTATGACCTCCTGTTAAGGCTGATACACACCTCTCATCGGTCGGATTAGTGCGTAGTCATGTAGAGATGGTGGTGGGGGCATCGTAACGCACCGTCACGTTAGGCAAATATGGCACGTAATGGTAATAATCTATAATACTTAAAAGAAAGTTTTCAGTGCTTTTAAAATACGTATGGATACGTCAGGACATCCATTTCCATGTCCGTCCACGTGTGAACAAATATTAGAAAAGGTCGGTACATAAGAATTTGCGGATACATATTTTCTGTTTCGCAGAATACTACCGGTACTATTTTTACGAAACTCCGATTGCGATATGGATGAAAAATTTCATATTTGTATTTCAGATAAAGTTTTTAATATGAATGCGATTTGGAAACTGGAAATTTGTGTTCACACGATACGGCCAGCTATTTAGCTTCAGCTTTAATTAATTTCAACAGATCAGAAGGAGTAACTGATCTTTTAAAAAACTCTGATACTAAATGTTCCTTCACAAACTAATTCAACTTTACAAAGAATTATTGAACAGAAAAGTGGCATATCGCAGTGAAATGGGCCTAAAAAAACACTTCGTTTGGACGCTATTACTACTTTGCTTATTTTAGTAACTTTGATTGCAACGTAATGTACTCAAAATAAATAACCCAACGGCCTTTGTGTATATCTTTCGAATGAATGGAGAAAAGTGGTATGATCTTTATATTTATTAGGGCATTTAGATTTTATTCCATAATGTCTTGAAAGTTCTCACGCCATAATTATTTAATAATTGGCCCATGGCATTTATGACTTTTGGCAACACTTCTGCCGATAGGTTCTGAGGGTAAATTATGGCATTCGATATCGGTAGAAAATTTTATTTAAATTCTATTAAAATTTCAATCTATATCGAATGCCATAATTTGCAGCCTGGAATACTTGAGAGATGTTCTATGTACCGCTTTCTGAGGCTTTTTCACAGCAACCCATGGCTTGAAAAATAAACCCCACAGAAATTAGTCTGGAGTGTTTAAATCTGGTGGCCCTGCCGGCCAGTTAATATCGCCAAAACGCGATATCAAACGGTGTGGAAAAGCCAGCCTCCGCAGTATAGCATTCTTGAGAAGTAGAGCGTTCCATGTATTCTTGGCACAAATTTTTAATATGTTTATGTCGTAAATGAACTGACATTTGACGCCATTTGCAAAAGTTATTCCTTCTTCAATTTGTGATATATTTTTTAGGCCACCTTGCATAAGAAAGATAAAAATCTGCAGACAAAACGTGCAAAAAGAATAATTAATTGTTTAAATTATATTACGGAGAGAATTTTTTTTCAAGCTAATTCTTTTCTAACTCATTTTGTTATAATAACGAAATTTATTTTTAAAGCGAATAAGCTAGTCCTCTATGTCTTAATACAGAAATGTTTTTCGCTTCAAGTTCTTCGAACTAAATGAGAAAGTTTATATAACTTCAAAACAAAACATTTTAAAAGCAAGATTTATTATTGAATATAAGTTTTAGCAACGCCCTCCTAAGAAGTAATTTTTACTTTTAATTGATTTGCATGCAGTGTTTTTTTTACTTTTACCGGAACGTAATACATTGTGGACAATTTAGCTTGCTTCGCTTTAAATGACAAGTTTGCTATTTTTATGCTAAATACGCACATTTTCTGCTGTAAGTTTTAGTTTCATATGCAACAACTGGGTCACACCAGTCTTAATATTTCGACAAAATAACAAGAATAATATTTAATAAATTTTGTTTACAACGAATAACCGAATAATTTTGCACCGAGTATAAATTCTACTTTTGTCCTAGCGTAATATTGATTTATAAAATTACTTTAAGTTTTAAAGAAACAGCGTGTGCTCATCAAATTGTGTGCCATCCCAATTAGTCTCCATTAGCCTTCTTAATTACACAAATTTCACACAAGCCACACAAAAACAATTAATTCAATAATAACGATGACTATAATTGTTCCAGGTGATGTTACAACAAGTGATCATAAAAGTGCATTATTAATTTTAGCTTCTCTCTCTCCCTCTCTTTCTCTTGATCTTCGAATACAAAAAACTGTGTTTAAACTAAAACTGCTCTTGTCACATTTCGGAGAAAATTAAAAAAAAACAAATACTTGTTATTTGCTGCCTGTTTTAAATTGTATCAGTCTATTTTAATGACTGTTTCATTATTGTGGTCTACTGACACTTGGCATGCAGCATCAGGCTGATAGTGATGTGTGCCATCATCATTACAAATATGCAACAAACTATTAAATATTTCTTTATGATGTTTTATTGTTAAATTTATTAATCGTCCGTTCGCATTGTTAGATGACCAATAATCATGCAAATGACAAATTATTATACACACTTTTCTTATTCAACTACATTGCACCTGATTTTGATCTACAAATACGAGGACAACTGATCGCATACATAGTTGGAATCGTCGTAGTTTCTGTTAAAATGGAGAAAGAGCCTGTCTCATATAAATAAGTATGTTTATTTTGCAAGCAGTGGGACCAAAAAAAAAACAACACTCAAATTAAAAAAAAAAATAAGATCGCCGAGTTAAGACTTTAACGGAAGTTATGAGTATTGAAGCTTCTGGGAATTACTGTGTACAACTGAACGATTGCAATTGAGTTTCCACCTATCAGTGGCCAATATATTCCAAACTTTAAAGTATGCATCTCTAAAAAAAGTGAACCAGAAATCTGCCTTGATTTCGGAAGCAGCAATTAAGCGATATCGCGGCAACGGTTGCTGGACATTGCGGATTTGGTCATCACACAACACAATGGGCTTCCCAGTAGATGACTACTATGTAAGTTGTCATGATATAGAGGAAGAGGAGAAAGTATTTCATTTTCTGTCTCTGTCCTGCCTTAGCGGACCAAAGACCAAAGACCAAAGGGAAGGTCTTTCGCGTTTACGAACTATCGGAGGTGCGACGTTTATCAGAAGCTTAAGAATGGCATTACACTAGCACAGTTATAGTGACCATTCAAGCTCTTCATTTCTACCTTCTCTCTACTAATATTCTCCAAATTATCTAATCTACTTTACTGTTCGACTTTCTCTTTCCCGTTTTCCTCTGTTTTAAGGTAACACATAGGGCGCCACGTGAGACTGTGCTGCAAGCGACCTGTGAACTTGACCTAAGCTAACTTAACAAAGTGAGAGCCTCTACAAAATTAATCATGAAGCAATACAGAACGTGTTTGAATTATGAAAATGGGAGTGAATAAAAAGTCGGAATTTCGAAAAAAATGTGTGCAGTGGCGGAACACAGTTTATCCTCAACGGATTTGTAAACAATCAAAATTACCGGACTTGGGAATTGAAAAATTCATAACAAATTTATCAAAGGAAAATGTACCCTCAAAAAGTAAAAGTGTTTAGTGTACCTTCGAGTCTGAAGGCATAACAGGCTCATACTTTTTTTAAGATAATGCGGAAAATCAATAACAAATCTTTAGCAGGACCAACTGGAAGACGTGGATATCGAAGACCTTTGGTTTTGCATATCAGTTGAAACAATTTCGCTACTGCGCCCCAAATTTCCAAGCCGAATCATTTTATGACACAGCGACATTAATTGGCCTCCATGATCGTGTGATTTAACACATCTCGATTTCTTTCTTTTTGGTTATTTGGAGTGAATATTGATCGATGAACTGAAACATGAGATATGACGTAAAATAACCGACAACGACTCTACGCTTTGCGGAAATGGAATTAACAATTTTAACGATCGTATTACGTCATGCTACATGAGTCGTAGTTGGCACATTTACGTTTTTTTTTTTAAATTTCCAGATAAGAACGAAAATGAATATTGATAAACCGACAACGGTATGAAAAATTAAATTGATTTCAGCTTTATTTTGTAGCTATATTTATGCCATTATATCTGGAATAGCACATCAATAAAGTGACCACATCGGCTTCGCTGACTACTTCAAGATGGAGTTTGAGCCAAAATCCGGGCATGTGCCCAACAGCGCCCTGCTTAATTCAACCATCAAAACAAGCCAAGTTCACTCTCTGGCGATACTTTATTCCAGTGCTCGACATTTCCTACTCTTCTTATTCTTCAGACGGAAAAGGCATTACCGAAGTTTAAAGTCAAATAATATGCAATAAACTGAAATGCACCCGCAACCCATTGAGCAGATCATGTAGGTATTTCATTAAAGGAAACCGGTGATCAAACAGTTCCGCAAGCTCCGTTCTCATCTAAAATAGCTTCTGGCGACTTTTGCGTAATCGCTTAAGCTCCAGTTACTATTCGGTCTCGATGGAGTCAATAAGGAAGACTTTACTAAAGGATCTGATAGAATTTAAAGCTTTTGAATAATGATAGAAGCATTCAAATACGTTTATTGTCTTCTGTGAAGATAACTATGAAGCGAATAACAAAAATATTTCACATAAAATTTCGGGCACTTGCGAAATAAGTTAATCGGAAATGTGTGGTTAGAATTTTCTGATCTCACTCCCTCTGCTATTGTGAGCAACTGAAATTATAGACTGATAGGCAATCGTACGTTTTCTTTAACAAGTAGAGAACCCATTTGGAAACAATCTACAGCATTAACTGTCGGTCTATTGTCTCAAAATATATTTATTCATGTCAAATATTAAGTCTAAAATTATAGAGCACTAAACTTTGATCGTCAGCTTAACAATTTTTTTTTTAATTTCAAAAAAGTGATCAACCTGAAAAGTAATCAGTTGTGAATATAGGAAATTAATTTATTCTACATTACTACTTTCTAATGGATTCAAAAGCCAAATATGTTTTTTTAGGATCCTCCTGCTACAGATCATATATTGTAGTTTTTTCCACCGATCTGCGTAATCTTGTTCTCTTAATTTTCTACCGACATTATCAGCCTCCGATTTCCAACACAACAAAGGTGAATAGTTTTAAATTCATGCGAACACTCTCTTTAAAAATACATATTTTCCCCAACACCTCACAAGAACAACTTGAAAACATCTGGGTAAATGAGAAATATCTTTAATAGTGATAGTGGGCATCTAACGGTATTAAATCATAATATAAAAATAGAAACCAATAAAAGACAACAACAACAAAATACAGGTTGCTGCCCCAGTGTTTAAACAGGCTCTTTTGCCCCACGATAATGATCTTTAGTGAAGATCTTGTGTTTAGATTTGCTTGATCATGCATGATCATTATACAACTTTTATTATATTGGTCACTGATACGAGAACAGGAAGAACTGCTATAATAATTATTTGGATTTTGTTTTTATACTTTTATTGATGCAATTGTTGTGAGCGAGCGGTGGTCGTTGGAATTTTGGAAAACTTGTTTCTTATTCAGTTTTATACTTTTATTAAAATCTATGCGAGTTTAACTGAACCTGTGCTTCAAATTATTATTTAATTATCACAATCTGTTTATAATACTTTTGTTATATAGTCATCCATCAATTGTTGAACTCTTCATTAGTTACAATGTGTGGATTTTTTGAATTTTCAAATTGAATGGAATAAAAATCACCAAATGCAGGTGAGAAATGGAAGAAATAGAATGTCGACAGTTGGCTTCTTTTTCCGTGTAGTAGATAAGTCACAAAGAACGATGCGCACAAATATGCCAAAAGTGCCACAAAAATCACAAAAAAATTAAAATTGGAATATCTACATTTTTTTTTAATTACTTCCTTTTCAAACCGCATTTTGGATGTTCTCCCCAGAAGGGACATGGTATTCAAAAATTCAAAACGTACTTAGAAAAAGACCGCCGTGAAACTAACATGGCTGCCACTGTGTCAACATCAACCCGATTTATGTAACAAACAAATAGTATACAGTTTAAACGTAATGTGTGTATTAATAGAATGAAAGAAGAATTTAAAATTAATAGTATCCGAGATTTTCAGCTGCCTCCCAAAAATCGATTTGAAGAAGTTTCGGTTTCACCAGCTACAAAAAAAATTATTTATTAGTCTTCGTAGGTATACATTCCAACATGACTATCCCCTGGCCGGCTGTCTACATCCTTTAGTTCAACATGTAAGCGAGATTTTCATCCGAATGCGAGTCTACCCATTGGAGAACAACTACCGGAGTCAAAAAATTTGTTTAGATACTTCATATCCAGAGGTATAGATTTTTTTCGGACCTATTCGCTAAAACGACATTTTTAAAATGAAAGATGACCGCCAAGGAGTAGAAGCATTTTTGTGGTTTCCTCTATTCGAAGTTTGCGTAGTGTCCAAACGACGAAAATTTGTTATACTTCTTTCAGTACGCCTTTAACATAAAAAGGACAAAAGGAGGCATAGATGGGATAAAAAAATGCTCTCACAAATAAACGCAAATCTTTGCGCTTTTCTTAGGCAATGTTATTTGCCATTCCAGATGCATGCGCTGTACCTGCATTTTTCATATCCTCCGAAAACCATAATCACACACAATAAACAGACAAACGACTAAAGTTCTTGAAAAGTCTAGCCAAATGGATTTATTTTTACGCTGGAAATCGAGCAAAGTTCCTCTAGTGCTATTTCGCATCTCTTGCCTGCTATTTCTTATAGTAATGGTAATTGTTAATATTGTAAAGTACTTACTTGCTTCAAATGTAGACCGTATACCGTCTACGTAACTTTTCCACACCGAGCACATAATGGTCAAGCGCGTCTTATTTGAGTAAAGGTGTTATCTTGTTTTCTTAATGTTAAGACCTTAACTTTTCCTCAGATTTGATACAATTAAAAAATTTAGATGAGTTTGAAATAGCATCGGGATGAACTTTTAAGTCAAATTTGAGACTCAGAAAATCCACTCGCGATCCGCGAGAAACAAATGCATCTACAACGAGCAATTGTCTGATGCGTATGGTGGTCCGATTGGGCCTTACGTTTTTGAAAATGAAGAATCTCAGTGACTATGAACGGCATTCGTAAAGGAATTCTTCTGGCCTCAAGTGGACAGAATGGTTGTGGGCTGCACGTGGTTTCAGCAGGACGGAACCATCTGTGTTACTGCAACGACATACAGACCAAATCATTTCACGAAATGCTGATGTCAACTGACCAACAATTTAATGCCGTGAAATTTCTTTCTATGGGGTTTTGTGAAATCTTGGGTCTATGCAGACAAAGCATAAACAATCCCTGAGCTGAGATCCCGCGCGACTTTGGTGAGATACAGCCACTTCTTTTTTCCAAAACACATTGAAAATTTCCTTACCAGAGCAATGGCCAGTCATCATAGCCCCGTGTGATATTTGGCGGATATTTTATTTCGTACTTAGGCGGAACATGTTTACTTTACAATGCAATAAAAAATATCACAACTGACTGAAAAAATACGTATTTTATTTTCAAATGAATAAGTGTTATCTTCTCGCTCTCTCTCTCTCTCTCTCTCTCTATTGTTGAGACATCCTTTATGCATTAAACTGTATCGCACAGTTTGTACACATGTACAAAATAATTAGAAACAGCTGGACGGTTTTGTGTTATTGAATTTATGTTAAAGGAGATTGTATCCATTAGCACTTGTAGATAAGTGATAATTACAAGAATACACATTTGCTTCTGTTTCGTTAGATAAACACTATTGATAGTAGCATTTAAAATGTGGATATATTTACCCTTGACAAAAATGAAGAGGATATATTCAGCTCGTAATTTCTAGAATACTCATTTCCGACACAACAACAAAGTATATAGATTCTGGATCCTTATAGGCAGGGAAGTTTAATTACCGATGTCCGTCAGCCAGATGTTGAAATCAACTTTCTATGGGTACTAGACAACCTAGGATCTAGAAGATTAGACCATTTGATCACAGTGTTCGGCGAATTTTGAAATCAGCCATATCGGCCCACAAGTTCCCGAGATATAATTTTTTGTATATTCACTCTTTCGGTGAAACGAATATAATATTTGGATATTTCGAATCTTTATCAAATTTGCTATAAAGTAACTCTACAGAAACTTTTAACCCGGGACCTTTTAATTCAACACGAATCAAAAATTAAAAAAAACCTTACAATTTGAAAATCTAACAATGAAAACCAAATTTCAAAATTTCACAAAACAATTCGAAATTTTGCTAACATTTTAAAATCACCACATTAAAAACTATACTAAAATTAGTTGTTAAGAAATCAATATTTTATTTAAAAAAAGCCAGAAAATAAAAAAAAAAAAAATTTTGTAATTTCACAAAAAATCCGAAAAATAACAAAAAAAATCCATATTTTTCGAAATATTCACTTAATTGATGTTAAACAAATATACTTCTAAAAAAATCAAATTTCACCACAAATGGGGAATACACTAAAAAAAAAGAAGTAGAAACCATAAATAAAAAAGAAATGAATTTCACCATAATTTTGGAATTACCAAAATTCGGGAATTTACCACAAAACCAAACTATATTCCAAAAATGTTAAATTATAAAAATAAAATTTTCCAAAAAATCGAAATTTGAAAAAAACCGAAATGGCACAAAAAAATTTACGAAAAATAAAGTCGTCAAAATTTAAAATTCAGAAAAAATCGGTATTATGGTATATTTACCATAAAATCGATAAACTGGAATAAAAAAAAATTTAATTGCTATCAAACGAAAACCTAAAATTTCACTAAAAAAATCCCACAAAAATCAAAATTCTACAAATTTTGCAATTTATCCAAAAAACTCTAAAATTTTTCCATTGAACCAAAAAGCCGAAATTAAAAAAAACACAATTTCACCAAAAATCGGGAATTCACAAAAAAAAATATTTTACCAAAAACCTGAAAACAAACTAAAAAAATAACAAAAATCTAAATCTCAAGACAGTTTCGACATTCACCAAAATTTAAAAATTCATGAAAAAATCATAATGAGAGACGAGGAACATTTTCATTTGAATGGATATGTGAATAAACATAATAGTCGGTGCCACATCACATACAGCCAGGATTGCAATGGAATTACTGCGAGACCTCTTTCCACAACAAGTTATTTCAAGGAATGGTGATGTTGATTGGCCTCCACGGTCGCCTGAATTGGCTGCTCCGGATTTTTTTTGTGGGGATATCTGAAAAGCAAGGTTTATGCAAACAAACCAGAAACGCTGGGGAGCAGCTCAACCAAAATATTCCTGATGAAATTAATGAAATACCACGTGAAATAAGGACTCGCATTTGTGAGGCTAACAGAGGCGGACATTTATCTAATGTTGTTTTCCATACATAATTGCCGACATTAAATAAAACATTTATCAATATACGATCCATTCTCTTTCATTTAATCAAAAATAATAAACAAACGGACACCCTGTAGCTCTCTTACTTGTGCAAAACGTTATTAACCCAGCAGTTTCAACTAGCAGCCTGCTTCCGGTATCCACCGCTACTGCTGAAGACCTGCACATGAATGTATGAATGTCTGACAACAACAAAAACAAAAAATCGCTTCAGTTTGAACAATTTTATAAATATCAGCTCATCCATTGCAATTTGCATACCATTGACCATTCAAAGCAACGAAGAAAAGAGTTAGACAATCTATTGATTCTATTCTTTTTCTAATTAAGACTGTTACATCAAATAAGAAGTCGAAAGAAAAGCAAATAATTTCAATATCTCGCAACATGTGTTTAATGTTGTACATATTTCTTCTTCCTGTTCTTGTTACAAATTAAATTTGCAAAGCAGTTATATCATCAATTTATAGAAAGAATTCCCATCAAATGCTAAGAAAACATTATGAAAATCATGCAACCAACAGTTTGCAACAGTTTTAAATTTTGTAAACAGTTTGTAGTTGGACTTGAAACTGTGCAGCGTTTTAACTTAAGTTACGAAGTTGTTGCATCAGTTTTTTTTAAGCCGCAAGTTTTGTGCTTCAACAACTAAAGAAAACAAATCAACTTGTGAAGATTATAAGTTTGGCAACCGTTTTAAGTTGAATATATTATAGTTTTACGACATGATCTTTAATGTTTTCTTAAATTATGGTGCAAGAATTGTAGGGGATGACTCAAACGTTGGTAAAACAAAGGGCCTGTTGTAGTTGAACAAGGCCGAAACAAGGTGAAAACTATTGAAAAATGAACCAATACAAATTAATCCAGAGGCTTTAGTTCCTTCTTGCGCAAAATTTGTTACCATTTTTGGTGTTCCGTGGTTGGACGAACACAAAATGGCCAAGAGTTAGGTTCACATTAGCATAGTAAACTGTTAAATAGGAATTGCAATCGTTAAGGGTGCCATAATAAGAGTGCACTATTTCATTTAAGCATTAAACACGTGTTTTTCAAGCGAGTTGTGATATTTTTTGGTAAAAAAAAGGCCACTGCGGCTTTGATGACGGCCTATGTCTATGGCCTTTTATGAAAAGTTTGATGACTTTTTGACAAAGATGTGGCTCTATGCCACCAATCCCGCTTTGGATTTCGGTCATGACTTCTGTCCGACTTATTCGCCTAGACCAAAAGAGCTAGCGGAACCCCAAAGAAATCCGAGAGCGTTAAATCGCATTATCTTGGTGGCCAGTTGACATCAGCATTTCCTGGAATGATTCGGCCTGAAAGTCATTGTTACAATTAAACGCTTGTTTCAGGAGGGCTGTCAGGTGGAGCACCTGTTGCCCAGATCCGCCGTCCATTTGCGGCCACTAGAAATTAGTTATCATGTGTAACGAGCTGACACAAACTTACGAACATAAACACATACCCGCTACGGAAACCGACACATAAATATTAGTTATAGCTAGCTCACATATTATAACTCTCATTGAGTTTATAATAAATATTGGATACAATGTGGAAGTTGGGCCATTAAAAGTGGAGCAGTCATCGCTATCGTACGAAAAATAGATTCAAACAGGCCACTTGAACTATAGTCCGAGAGCTCAACCAATTCTTGTTCCGCCAAGAAGGTCTCCCGAAATGATCTTATATTCTTAATATTTAACCGTAATTTTCCCGACTACATGGTCTCCCGACATTATCTTGTACCTAACATAGTATAGTCGTCTGGTATACGAATAATAAGGTCCCCCGAAGTTATCTTACATTCTTTTGTATATTTCTGAATGTATAGGGTTTCACGAAATTATCTTGTATTTTTTTTGTATGTTCTACTCGACGAATATACATTCAATACCATTCATCGTTCATACACAGTAATCTGCGTATTAAAAGAAGCTGGTCTTTAGTGAGGCCCTGGGAAGACTGAACCTAATCCCGGCTTTGAAAATGGAACTGCGTTACTCGTTCTGCTGTAGTGAATGCTGATCACAATCTCTGCAATATCGGCCTTGTTTTCAAAAAACTATGGCCCAGGCAGGCCGCCTGACCAAAATCCGCAGCATGTGCTAGAGAATGCTCTTGGATAGAGTATGATTTTCTGTAGACTAAGCTCGACTATTTTACTTATTATTCTGATAGAAATTCGCTTCATGTGTGCAGATGGTTTTTTTCCCAAAAATTGGCATTCATTTCCTTTTGATACGTTACCCATTGAACGAACTCATCCTTTGTCGGTACAACCACGCGCGGATCCGACCACTCTTTTTATGTTTATTACGCAACTTTTGAAGTTAAACTCCTGATTTCTATAAATAAAAATTCAACTGGCAACCATCGAAACCAATAAATTATTGCTAATTATTTTAAAAGCAGTTGATGGATGACCTTCCCGGTTCCAACGAGCGAAAAATAATTTTCGTACTTTCTTTTCTTCAAAATATTTTTCACATACTTTTGACATCAATTCACCTCAATTTAGCACCCAACAACAACAAAAACAAAAACAGCATGAGTAAAGAAAAAATGATTGATATGAAATTGAAATAAAAAGTTGTTGGTTGCAACTGATAAATTGACTGAGATGGGGCTTAAGCAGCCAAAAGAGGGAAAGAGTAGCAAATTAAAATGCAAAAACTACAATATTGTATGTCAAATTAATGGCAAAATTGTTCATTTAGAAATTGATGTCATTGTGGTTGAATTTTCTTTTCCATTATTTTCCTCAATAAAAAAACACACAGCTTCAAGGCCCTTGTGTCTGTCTCTCTCTCTCTCTTCTATGTCTGTCTCTTCTATGTATATTTGCAGCAACTCATTATGAATTTTCTCCATTTTACTGCAGCATAGTAGAGTTTTTTTTCTTCACTGGCATTTTATTACGTTTGGATACATGAAATCAACACCTCATAAATCAGTAAAAAATACTGTTACTTGATTTTAATGGTGGCTTTAAATGCAATGAACAAATGAAGATGCAACATCGATTGGTGGAAACTAAAACGCAGGCAGCAACACTGACAAATATTGAAGTGTAGTAAGCAAACCACAAAAATTATTTTCTTTTCTTCAAAGTATTTATTTCTCAACATATTTGTTGCACTATTGGCAGTACAGTGGGCTTGATTAAGGGTTTTGTTTACTTTTAAGCTTAATGTTTTTAAAGTTTGGTACGGGCGGGTGGTCAATTTAATCGAGAAATATCGATGAGAATTTTCTCACAGTTTGAGTCTTACGAAAATTCGAGATAAATGTTGAATTATGACGAAACTCATATTTTCTGTCCAAACTAATTTGCCCCAACTGGCAATCGAAAAACGCCTTATGTGATTGATCGGATTGAGCCTTTTTTTCTTAATTATGTGTAGAGTATTATTACGAGGTATTGATTGCAATGTAGTGGTTGGAAGCCTTAATCGTCCTGGTCTGAAGTGATTAATTTACTACGTTGAATAGTAAGCAGCGGCCAATTAAGAGCCTCAAACTCCAGTGCCATATTTCGACCTCCAAATATTATTAAATATACAAATAGCTGCAAAAATAATGTTAAAACATCTGACTCGTGATTTCGGGGCTTCTTCAACTCCTCTCGTAGTTAATTAAAAACTGACCTTACTCCTGTCCACTTCCGTCTTTTGATATACCGTAAGTAAGCATGCTGTGTCATATAGTTTGTCCCTGACAGCAATTGGGGGCAGACAGCCTCGTGAATTTCGACGAATATGGAAGAACTGGATTTTCGTAAGCTAATAAATAACCCATCATCACGACCTAATAAAAGCCTTCATGAATACTATGGGGACCCAGAACCATCAATTTAAAGGACACAAAAAATGGTTTACTGAATTCCTTTGTGGTCGTACTAGGCCAAGCGACGCCGAACGCATAGACCGACCAAACAAGGTCATCACGCCAGTAATGATCGACAAAATCTATGAAATGGTTTTGGACGATCGAAAAGAGAGAGTGCGTGAGGTAGCGGAGGTTGTAGGCAGGGTTTAAACATGGAGCACTACCAACGTCTTTCTTATATACGACTATGCAATAAATATGCAACTTTTTAATTTTTCATAATTGTGCTACAAGGAAAATTATTTCTAAATGTTCTTGTTAATACTAAAATATTTTTATGATACGTACTGTAGCATAATATTCTGAGTGTGATTTGGTGTAGAAGTTTGGCTTGGAGACAACCCGGTTTCAGCTATGTGCCATCTGGGCATTCTGAGAAGCTTGCGTCAATTCATAGGTGTTTGATTTGTCATCAACTATTTGAATTTAATGTCGCTAGAAATTATTTATATTTTGCATACTGCTGCTGTGAACGCAGTAAACAATTTTTTCTTTCTTTAACTGCGAGTAGCTGTGATTTGCTAATTTGTATTGAGTTTGCCTTGCAGTATTACACATAACATATATGCAGACACACACACACACACAATACAAATTAGCAAGTCACATTTTATATGTGAAATTGTAGCCAGCCATAAAAGGAGTTATGTCTGCGCAATCAGCTGTTAGCTCGATATGTTTAGTTTATCGTTTTTACAATTTGCTTATGCGTTACAAATGCGGCCCTCAAATTATATTTTACTGTAGGTGGGTTATCGAAGCAGACTTTTTACTTCATGGCTACCTTTTCGATACCCTTCTTTCCTCGAATTGATTTCAGGCAAACGATTTGTAATTTAAGACTAATTTCATTGAGTCTCGTGCTGACACTAACCTTTACTCTTGACTGTAGTGATTTTAGACTATCGACTGGTAACTGTCGACATTGTTCCTCGTCATGGAGTCTTTTGTAATTGCTAGCATTTGTCGAAGGCTTAGGTCCTCCCTTGACATTAACATTTAACAAGTGTCTACCCGTGGTCCTAAGCCTTATGCTAGCCAGTGCTAGACATTTACAGACAGTGTGCGCTACCGGTTCAATCTCTTCTCCAAGAGTATCTGTTTTCTGTCCACCCCTTGCAAAGTTTTCATGTTCATCTTTTTAAATTTCCTCTCTTGGCCAATAAACACCGCAGTTCCTACTAAGATTAATGTATCTACCTCTTGCAAAGCTTCATTGTCAATCCCTATCGGAATCCCACGGTCCAACGCCTTAAAGATTGACTTTCGCAAGGCATTCTTGTCCCTCTCTTCCGGATTCCTTCCTTGGCAAATTCAAATCGTAGTTCCTTTAGAGAATTCATATGATTACCACGAGTAATAGAGAAACAGATGTCCACTCGCTCAAAGCGCCGTATGCACGGATAAGTCTGTATTAACACTGGAAATTGACTGTTATCCAGAGTTCGCATACTAGAGACCAAGCACCCTCTTCACACCGTGGATTAGGAATTTTTTTATAAGAGAGTGTTAACTTCTCTCCGCTCGACTCCTAGCAGAGACAGAAACCTGTTACCGGCCGCCAGGACTTCTGACAGTGCGCTCAGTTAGGGCAAGTCATACCTTTGTACTGATGTTACTTATATTGGTAGGTTAGATAATCGGTGCGCCTGCACCGCAGTTCCATGTGGGCCCCCAAGTTATGTCCCTTTGTATTACCTGTAAAGAGATAGGTGAGGAGAAGAGTAGAAGAGAAGAGCGTAAGGAAATTTAAAAAAGATCACTAAGTCTGTGCCGGTATGGAGTCACTGCTAAACCAGTGACTGCTCCTTATGAAAGAAAAGTCCCACCTCCGATATTTCGGAGAGGCTGCCGAAACACCTCATTTTGCTAGAGTTAAGTGAAATTATATTTAACTTCTTGGACGTCGTGTGCATAATTCTTCTTATTAGCACCAGTTTTTCCTCTTGTATTCTTAGCTTCGGTTCCACTGTGCAGATTTTGCAAGGTTTTGCTTCATTATAGTGTGAATTAAATAAGAAATTTGACTAACTTTAGTAAAAGTATCATCAAATTAACAAACCAGAAAAAAAGAACAGCAAAGACGAAAATGGTAAATTAATAAATAAGAAGAAACAATCATGCGAAATGTTAAACTAATCAAACGTGAAGTTTGTTTATAATTTCTCAATCCCAAGTTTTTTCCTCTAGATCTTTTTTTAACTCCAAAAAAATTAAGGAATGTTGTGTGTGAGATTGAAATCATTAGAGAGAGTAAACTGAGATGTAGTCGAGCGGAGTCTGTTAAAGTTAAGCAGAAGATGATTATTATTTTGCGGCTTTGGGTAGAGCAGAGCAGAGGCTGTTGATGACGATCAAATGTCAAATACAATCAAATCTATGGAATATATTTTCTTTTTTTCCGTATCATTTTATATCATTAGAAGTGTTTGTATTAGGAAAAGTAACTACTCAACAAAATTTAAATTATGTCTAAACGTAGTGAGAGCAACATGCCATAATAAAACCATTGACCCACTTAAGATGATTAACCAAAATAGCGAAAAAAACAAACTGCCAGAAAAAAATTATTTAAACAGACGTGCCAAATAGGCAAATAGTAAACAAGAGGAGTTTAAACAAAAATGAAAATACATAAATTTTAATAGAAAAGTTCACACGTTTAGTTGCCTTATCCAGCAACCTAAACGATAATCAGCACCATCTAGTGGGAATGTGGATGATGTTTGTACTGCTAGTGATGAGCAGACATTATTATATTTCATCTCTTACTTCGCTCTTATCGCCTGTATACTATATGTCATGAATATCACAGGTAATGTGATCATACTCATCATTAAGTCGTAACAAACTCGTTATGATTGGAATTCATTTTAGGCCGGCCAGGCAAGACATGCTTAGAAATTTACAATATCTTCCCTGGGTTTGTGTGTTTCGCACGCACGAAATTCAATTACCATTTTTTTTTATTCAACATAAAATTTATTGATTAATAAATCATGGGAATTTAAATTCGATTTGTCACATTATCACTTTATTTTTATATGGCCGTTTTCGTATTGAATAAAAAAAATTATTGGTGTTTTTTATGGTTTATGACATTTATAGTCGCTTTGCCATATGTAGTTAGTTGTCTTATGATTTTTACCCAGTAAAACTTCTCCTATAAAAGAATATGTAGTGTAATGAAAATGAGAAAAATTATATTTTTTACTAATAATTACCGCAACACGAATTTGAGGTCCAAATTAATTCGTACGTGGTGTTTGTGCGTTCTTATATCTGCTCTTTTTATTCTAAGTCAAAGAAAGAGTATCTATCTCGCTGCTCTAACTTTAACGTGTTATAGAATCCTTCAGTAATAATGGCTGCTTAACCTGCAGTAAAAAAAATTTTCTCTAAGATTCTCTCACTTTTGCAAGACCAAAATAGCAACTATATGCCCATCTCTGGTCTAAAATTTATTATTAATGTAGGGGGATATAGAAACGGACCGCTTACTTAGTGGATCGCTTTTCGACCCCCTTTATTCCTTGAATTATTTTCAGGCAACCGATTTCAAATTTTCGATTTCCTTACTTTCATCGAGTCTCGTGCTAACACTACCCTTTACTCCTGACTGTAGTCATATCAGACTGTCGACTGGTAACGGTCGGCCTTCTTCGTCATCACGGAATCTCGCGTAATTACTAGCTTTTTTCTAAGGATTAGATCCTGCATGACATAGTGATTAGCATTCACACACAATGTGCGCTTCCAGGCACAGTCTGCAAGTATCATCTTCTTCGATTTTCATCTTGGCCACATGATGTTTGAAGTTTCCATGACCCATCGCTAACGCAGTAGTCCAGCTGAAGGTACCCCTGTTATAAACGGACACGTACTCCCCCAGCTGCAGACTACGACACAAGTTCGGATCAGCTGAGTATACACCTGCTCAGCCCATAAGAAATTGACTGTTATCGAGAGTACAAATTCGGATTTCGATCTAACTTTCGTATGGCTATGGTACATAGTGGCTTTTTGTCATTTCAGATCAAGATGACCTCTTTCGAATTCACTGCACAAAATATTTTCGGCGAACCTTACATTTCTACGAAAGGCGGTTAAATGTTTTTTCATACAAATGATACGTTAAGTTTTTGTTTTGGAATAGAATGACATGGAATCGCCAATTTGTACTAAGACTACAAAAAGTTTAAGAGATCAAATCATCGTTGGTGCTGTAGATCATGGCGACATGGCAGGATTATCGAGGTTATGGATTACAAGATGTGTGAGAACCATAATAAGACTGAAAACACTACGAGCGATCTGGCAACGCTGTGTTACTCTACTTGCGAACACAGGTGTGTCCCTTTCTTCGTTTCTCCTCTGGAGAACATTCAACGGACTGTGATCGACATGAAGCCTTTCAGCTCTGCTGGCCAGACTGGGAAAAACGACTTCGCCGGTGTTAGCAACTGGAGCTATTTTGAAGGACAACATATAAACATAATTAATAAAATGTAGTTGGTGGATGAAAATTCAGTTTCTAGGATTTTCTCGCACACCTCGCATCATTTACTCCAAAGCCCTTCCCAGTGAGTTCCTCTTTCTCGAAAGGTACGAGATTGATGAATGACGTGTTCCCCCTGATAGAGTATCTTTTCGACACAGTTGATTCGAAAGCAGGGACAGGAATTCGAGAAGGTGCCTATATTGGGCAGTAGCAAAATTATTAATCTTGAAAATAACAATAAGTTGGCGGTGTAACGAAAAGTGATGAAAATATTGAAATATTCAATTTAAATGGTCTCTTAACGACGGTAATACAGCTTTTAACTCCAGGTATACTGATCCAGGGGTTGGAAAATAGCATATTTCCCCCTTAAAAAAGCTGAACCTGGATCCGCGCGTGCTAAACTTAGTGCAAGAATATTTTTGTGGGTACATGGACATGTTAGCATTGTACTGGATCACGGGGCTGCCCTGCAGCACACTATCTAGACCATCCTTCCCAGTCTCGAATCCATTAGATTTGACAAATTATTTTCCTTCATAAGTGAGAGCAAATGGTTCCAATTGTGACTCAAGCCAGCAACCATATTGATATTATCTCTTGCGATCCCTACTGCAACATGTTATTTGTGAAGGTCCTATAACGTATTTTTGCGGAGACTCTTTTCATAATTCCAAATATGCCCATTTCTCTCGATTTTGAATCTCTGAAACCCAATTGCTTTATTTCGAACAACCTATAAATATACGGAAAAGTACGAATAGTAGATTTTTGAAACGAATTTCCGTCGTCCCTAGTTAAGTTCGGATTGGATACAAACCGGTTCCGGCCATATGCCATCTTCAGTGTCATTTTTCGTTCTCGAATAGTTTTAATCATAACAAAATATGTCGACATACGTTATTATTGCTGATTTATTTATTTATTTATTAAATATTATAATATAATTACAAATTATGTTCTAACTTAAATTACCGAGCATAGGTAACATAGACGATCATTCGTTGTAGAGTTAGAGGTGCGAATGGAACCTACAACTCCCAGACTCATAGCTTAGTACTAATTAAACTATCGGGGACACCCTGTTGTAGATTAACTTTTGATTATTTTTTAGCTTGTTAAGAATTTATACTCGTAGTTCGCTGTGTATTGTGGCAAATCTGCATGGATGGGTGATTGCATTAGTACCATTAATATTTAATCATAAAATGAACTGTGTTGACATAAGTTGATTTATCCGTACAATAATTGTGTTCCCAACATTTTGTTTTATTTATTTGCTGGCACCTTAAGCTCATGGGATTTTTCCTAAAACAAGTCTTATTTCTGCACTCACTCCGGATTAAGTTCGCTGTTCTACTTTCGTATGACGATTAAATATTTGTTCTTTCTAAGAGAATTTCATAAAAACTGGTTCATTCTAAATAAAGATTTGTCAAAGCAAAGAAACTCACCTTTTTTACATTTTTAGAATTTCATAATTTTCAACCGGCAGCAGCACGCAGTACGAAAGAAGACTGGAATAACTACTCGTGTTAACTGTTGTGAAGTTCTTTTTTTAAAGTGTGTTGACATTTTTAAGTTCTATTTTTCCTAAGCAAAAAATATTACACCACTGAACCCAGAAGTGTCTGAATAATAGCAAGTTGTTGTAATTTCGCCTCAAGCGCATGACAAACCATATCAACATACCCGACGGTTCTGAGGATTGTCCTCAGTCGTTATTCTAACCAGCAACGTTGTGGGTCGTTAAGTATTGTAGCAATTGTGTTTTCACACGAAATGCAAAAAAAAAACAACTCACTACACTACTGGCAACTTAGGCACTGTCAAGTGGTCAGTGCAGCAGTAGTAACCAGTACTGTCGAATAAAGTTGATATTGCCAGCTTCAAGACTGCTGGATAATGATGACAAAGGTGATTATAAAATTGTTATTATTTGACACAATAACAAAAAATTTTAAAATAATTGAGAAACAATAAATTATAAAAACAAGAAAAGAGCTAACGCATTAAATCAACATTGTGTGCGGCAAATTATGTATAACATTGTTAACCCATACAGAAACAGACGAACGAATTTAGTATTGAGTAGACGGCCAGTAGTAATTAATTGGATGGCATAACATCACAAGTTGCAAAGTGAATAAACTCATAAGCTGAAATATAAAGTGGCGGGCCTAAGTATTCATACAGCTGAACATATTTCCAATTTAAATCACAAACAAAATCTGTGAAGGACGACAAAGAAAAATAAACAGAAACTCTGCTGAGCTGGAATGTTATTTTCATTTTGTAGTTAATTGTCATTTCTTCTTAGAAATACAATAATGAACCACATTATCTTGTGATCAGTAATCCGAAAACTGTTTGATTATTTAACGATATTAATTTTATTCCCTTTAAAGAAATATCTTAAGCTAGGAATACGTATGCTCCACCACTGCTAAAACACTTATATACTGCTTTAGAAATCGATTTCAGTTTCGTCTGCGAATACTCCTTTATTGCTTTAATATACTCAAAGCGCTTTTCGTTAAGCTGAGGCTGGAAACAAGAGGGCATTGAAGCTTGTAAATCTGTAAGAATACTCTTTGCGTTTAAATAGTCATGGACAACCCTTGGGTACTTGGAGGTCTTATTTGCTTTTTAATTTAAAATTTTAGTGAAATATTTTCCTTAGTTTGACACTATTGTTGTGTCTGCGTAAGCGTTGTCGTAATAAAAAAAGCTACAAGTTGGTTGTAGCAAATTTTCCCGTAAATGCTATAACGCTGAGGGTGAATCTATTGTAGTTTTGTGATAATTGCTCATCTGAGAAGCCGATAAGTATTCATTATACTGTTGTCCTTCTCCTCGTCTTATGGAAAAAACCTAGTAAATCACGCTCTGTACTAATTCGAACGACGTTGCGTCATTTAGTAAGTGCTGGGCAGCAGACCACTTGGTGAAAGACTTTGGACGAAAATGGCGAAAGGTGATAAAGGTGATAAGGTGGTAATAAAAATTTATTTTTGGCGTAATAAACCCATCACAGAAACCAGAAAGGCTTGATCCCATTATATGTAACTGCATTACACGACGTAACACTGACTTAATTGAAAACAAAATCAAATGAAATTATGTTATCCGATCGGCGAATGAAAGAGAGTTAGGTGACTAAGGCTGAGCAAGTACATTATATTCTACATGAATATTTGCACATGAAAAATCTATCCGCGTATTGGGAAATACGAAAGTTCACAGTCGACCATAAGCGCAATCGTATAATCACGTTTTCTAACAGCGGTCGAATCCTGAATCAATCACAAGGAACATTTAAAGCAGTGGATTACTTCAGACGAATGTGCTCCAAAGAAGGCGAATGTAGATCTGTCGGCGACAGTTGTTTTAGGTAGCATGAGTAGTCGATACCTTAAAACTTAAAACAATCCCTGACAAATATTATTTACAGCAGGAGAGATGAGGAAACAACTTGCCGATGGGTGGGAGGCATGAAACTGGAAGAAGGTAGAACTTTCCAAGCTTGACCAATAACGTAATAAACACAGGTACCACGGGCGAAGCTTCTTGCAGAGTGCAAATGAGGGCAGTGGTGTATGGATAAATCGCGGGAAGATGTTGGGGCAGGATGAATGCGGCGTTGCATTGCAACGCAGACAGTCAGGCATATTAGTACACCGGGTGCTAAGACCATTGTCGGATAGTCTTAAATTCGCCGCTTCTGGCGAAAAAAAGCAATACTATATTACCTATACAAATCACCAACGTACTCGTGTGTAATCGTCAGAGCAAAAATTCATAAACTGAGCTACGAACTATAAAACACCTCATCCCCCATATTCTCCGCATTTAACCCTCAAAAAAATAGCTTAGCGGTAAGAGGCTTGGACATTGAGAAAATTAATTTTTCGAAAGGATAAAATTAGACAAACGATGAATAAATTGTGTCGAACTATATTAAAGTGCCTGTTTGGTAAATAAATATCTTTTATTCAAAAAATCACAGACAATTAAAAATAACTTTAAAAACAACACATTTGTTCATGTATGAATACTTTAATTCAACACTGTACATTCATGTATGGGCCGAAAATTTTCAACCAATTACTCACTCACTCATTCTCTCATGCAGCCAAACAGTAGCATTGAAAACTGCCCATAAGCCTCTTCGCTTGTTATACCGGTAGCTACAAACTTTATGTTGAAACCATTTATTAAATAACATGGCAAACGTAACATTTTATTGCTGTTGGAGACAATAAACAACTTGAAGGCAAATAACCAAACACTCGCAAACAAAGTTTTTTCTTTTAATTAAAAAAAAAAAACTATTTGATGATAATGAGCAGTTTTATAGAAAATGTTGTGCTTCTTTCTTCCATTTAACAAACAAAATACTTGAGGTTAAAAAATATATTTGATAAGAAAACTTGTGTTTGCAAGATCGAGTTTGTATTGCCATTCTTAAGCGTTACACACTGCTGAAAATACGACTAATGAATTTAGTGCACTGAGAGATCGTTGATTTGATAGGCGGAATAACATTTTCAACAATTAAGGAAATGTGGCCTCTGTTTTAAGTCTTTGTAACATTATAATGACCAATTGGGTCCACAACAAGCAGAGTTTCTTTTTAATCCAAAATGAGCTAAATTTGTTTGCTAACATAGGCCCCTGCAATTAATATGCCAAAATTTCTTCAGCTAAATAAGGCGCTTGACTAAAGCTATCGTTAGGCTTACAAGCAAGATGGTTTTATTTATTGCACTCTGGATTATTTCGAGAACTTTCTACTGCTCCGAATTCCACTGAAGATGTGTTTCATATAATTTTAATTTAACTTCTTGTGTTTTAATAATATTAGAATAAGAATGATTCTATAACAAGTGTTTAATATATATCTATATCTCTTTTCATTTCAGGTAAGTGGCATGTGGCACTTGTCATCAATTATACAAAATTTCAAAGATAAGTATGGATAGAATAATTATAAAATATCCTTATTAATAAGAACCGAGTGCAAACAAAAAGTCTTCACAAAGTTTTTACAAGTAGAACCACCGACCGCACTAATGGAAATCAAATCAAGATCACAGCAAATAACTTGTTAGGACTATCGCTTCGAGCTACAGTGCTAGAAGGACCCATAATATTTTGTACATCTCTAGTTTGCTGGCCAAAGAACTCAAAATACAATTAAGCGTAAGTTGGATGGTGCAATGAACACGACACCATCACAGGCAATCGGGCCATACTGGGTTTGCTACTGTCAGACTTATTCATTAGACTCAATCATGGCCGAAATGTCAGCTTTGCGTATGAAAAGCGATGCCGATGCATAAGATTCTTCTGTACCTAGTTAGAAGAGGTTAGGGAGGTAGACTTAGGTGCCGATGGAACGCATGAGTAGATGAGTAGTAGTCGAAAGGCTGCATCGGACTCTCATTGTGGATGGTGTTATACTCAATGAGTGTATAGAGAATCACATCATCTCTTATGGACGGCAGGACAAGAGAAGGTGTATGCTCAGCTAAGTTGAAGTTGTCTTGTAATCTGCGTCTGGGGGAGTACGTGTCCCAGGCAGAATTGCTTGGTTTGCTATATGCGTTAGATCACATGCTGGAATGTCGGGTGCATGAAAGAAATGTTCTTATTTCACTTGACAATCAGTAGATTATAAAACGCATGAAGCAAGTGAATGTGTGCTCCAAACTCCAAACAGCTGTGAATCAGGTAACGTTGATGTGGGTTAAAAGACACATAAGCACTGCTGGGAATAAAGCAGCAGACGACCTAGCAAAAAGAGAATCTGCTGCGAATTTCTGTAGACCAGAACCCAGAGTTGTACACGGGATTGGCCTAATGTGAGCAAAGGTCCTACGATGGATAGACACATTTAACCTAAAAAGGTAAAGGGAGGCCACCACATGCAAACAGGCTCGAATGGTGCTCAAACAGCCCCTCGGCAGGAAGGCCAGTAAAGGTGTTTAGATAATATAGAGGCATCTTAAGCTGGAATACTGCGTTAGTGATCGGTCATGAAGACTATAGGAATCTATTAAGCCTTAAGGAAACTTGAAAAATTTACCTTAATTAAAGATTTTTGAGTTAATTCAGAGGCCTATTAATTATTATTACCCATAACATCAGTTTATAGTAACAATATTTGTGTTAAAAAACACAAAATTTTATATCAATTAAAGTCATCAAAGGCGCCATACATACGAGTATTTGTAATAACAAATAAACGGCATAAAAACCTCCCAACCAAGCTGAATGCGTAAAGACCTTAATTACTTTTACGATTTCCTCAGTTTCCTTAACAAAGTTTGTTCATTAACACAAATATTCGTATGCTGGGACTTGTTGGTTCCTGATGAAGCCAGTCGCAAACGAAACAAAACACAAAATACTACATTAAAATTAATTCGTAATTGTGCGATTCTAAACAATAAAGTTTACCTTTTTCGTAACGTCTACATGCGTTGCAGTTGCCGTCATGGTCCATACCAAAGTGACACATTGTCTTTTTGTTGCTGTGGCATCTTTCTTTCGCTTTACTCTCCTAGACTTGATTGATGCCTTAAAGTTTTTTCTTGACTTCGTTGTTTTGTACACAGTTTGTTTTATGGCCCTTGGGCTTATCACGCTAAATGTTGCTGCAAAATCTTTCTTAAGTTAAGCGAAATGATGGTGGAAGTTGTAGAAACAATGAAGAGCCTAATAAAAAATAAAAAAATAATAAAAAATCATAATTGCAAAATTTCAAAAAGCGAAAGAAAATTGTTAAACAAAAGCGCATCATTTACATGTCTTGACTTTCTTTCATTATTGTAAACACCAATGGCGACCAGACCCTTAAGTGTTTGATCATTAGATTATTTTCAGCGATCACAGTTTTTCGTGTTCAAATAAAAGAACATAATTTTATAACTTTTTGTAACCTTAGCCTTAAGCTTACCTTAACCTTAGAGGAGACTAGCTTAGCGTTTCATCAGTTGGCGAACTACGGCCGGGATATCCATGACGAAATTGAAATATTACGCGTTCTGGCTTATTGGTCTGACAACCTGACAATTTGCGCCTTACAAAAGTTTTACCATTTTCCTATAATGTAAAATGTTCTTTAAGAATGCATTCCTTCAAGTAATTACTCCCGGCATTTCATTAAACTCCACAACAAACACTTGCACTCGTACCTGCTTTGGACTTTTTTGTATTTTTTTTTGCAAAAACTTCGTGCCATTTTGCATTGTTCTTTAATGCTACATATTTTCTCTTTAAAAAAATTTAATAAAAATTTATTACAAAGGCAGCGCTTTTAATAGAAATGTACCCAGCATGAATTATAAACATCAGCAAGTGGTAAGATGTTTTAAACTTAGTGAATTAATAAAACTTTAAAAATTCTATTTAAATTTGTTTATTGAAACAAATCTAGCCCCTTTAACCTGACCCAGGTTCAAAAAGCAGCTAATAGATCCGCTCTGGTAAAGGATTTCTGGTGATAAATATCACACAGATCACAAATTTCCATCCTTTTCACTCTAGTTTGTCCGGAAATTGAATTTTTAGTTTTCCAGCCAAAACCCGATTTTTAATCAGATATCCAAGACTTCGATGCTGTTCTCTCTAGCGTTTCTAGTTTGAACAGAACATTTTTTACTTTTTCATATAAAACATCAGTTTTTGGTCGGAAGATTAGGCGAGAAGAGATTTCGATCGTTTTCCATCGAAAAAGATTGATTTTTGGTCGGAAATATAGGTGATCACAAACTGATCATTTCGTTGTAGTGCCTTTGGTTTTCCCAGGAAATGAATTTTTAGTTGTCGATGTAAAAGAACAATTTTCGGTTAATAATGCTGGTGATCACAGATTTCAATACTCTTCGCTCCAGCGTTTCTAGTTTGCCCAGAAAATCATTTTGTTTTCCATACAATAAGTCGACCATTGAAAATTCGATTTTCGCTCAGAAATACAAGTGATCACAGATTTCGATCGTTTTTTCAGAGAAAAACTTACTTTTGGTCCGAAATACAGGTGATCACAGATTGCGATCTTTCGCTCTTGCGCCTCTAATTTGTCCAGTAAATCGAGATCTTAATTATCTTCTTCTGAAATTTTTTTTTAAATTTTTTCGTTTCTTCAAGGAATCAACATGGATAAATTTTCATCCTACAACTAACAACCAAACTATCAACCAAAACCAATGATTTTTTTTGTAAAGAAAAAATCGCATAGGAATCAGGTCATGAAAAAACACTTTCATTTTAAATACCTTTTCTTTGTAAATAAAAAAAAAATTTAATAATGATCATAATGATGTTCATGATGACGATAGTCATCGATCGCCATCATATTGTTTAAAGACGTTGCAGGCAAATATGATTTACACAATGATCGTAAACAAAAAATTAAAACCAATGATCAAGTAGGAAACAGTTTTTGATTTTTTATCATTAAAGCAAATCCAAGCAGACACAAAACTATTTTGTAGTGAGACTCTTAAATACAGCGGTGTAGAGTAGACCCTTGCAAAGACTGCTTCAACCGCAGCGGTATTCCAGACGTACATAAAGTACTTTAAGGCTCATTGAAAACGAAAACTGCAAAGAAAATTAATAATTCACTCAAATCTAGTTTTTTTTATTTATTTCTTATTTTTCTTTTAGCTAACAGAAGTGTTTTACTTTTATTTAGCGTATGATTTCGGCTTTTCAAATAAAGGGTGATCCAATTTTGGCCCTTCAACAATGAAGGAAAACTGTTAATCTCTTATTACAAATTTTCTTTTCGATTTATTACAATTGTGGTTTGGAAGATTATATCACCCACATGCCCGCCCCGCCCCGACTTATGTGGCAGGCGACCCTTCCATTCGATGTCAGTTATATTGCGTCGTATCCCCTGTTTCAGTTCTGCAGTCGTTGTTGGTTTGGCCTTGTGGATTCTACTCTTTAAATACGTCAAAAAATCGGCAGGTGTTAAATCAAACGATCGCGGAGGCCAATTAATGTCGTCGTGTCGTGAAATTATGTGGCCTGAAAATTTAGTATGGAGTAGCGCTATTGTTTCTGCTGATGTGCGGCAGGTGACAACAACTTGTTCCGATAGAGCATAGTATTGAGTTTAAGAGAACCCTCCGCATTATCTTAAATAAAAGTATGAGCGAATTATGTCTTTGGCCTGGCTCACAAGGCACATCAAACAGTTACTCTTTGAGAATGCATGTTCATTTGCTAAATCTGTCTTGGATTTTGCGATCCTTAAATTTAGTAATTTCGCTTGTTTACAAGCCCAACTTCAGAGGACAAACATGTGATGAGGTAGTCACTGGGCTTCAATTCCTGAGTGATTTGGATCTTGATGCGTATAAATTTAAACGTTTTGTCAATATTCACTGCGTAGTGGAATACGAAGCCTTAGTTGTTGCGGTCGACGGCAAACTGATGAGCGTCGTTCGTCGACGTCACTTTTATGAACTCTGTAAATATTCTTACCCGGCCGATATTGTTGAAGTATTTACATGTTACACACTGACCGAGTTTGCTGAAAGTTGTAGACCAAGTTGCAAATTATACACGCAGAAGGTCGCTTATATCCACTAAAATCTACACGTAAAGGACGATGTGAATTTTTTCTTGAAAGCTCATTTTCATAATTCGGAATACGTTCTGCCGTTGTCTCTTGCTCCATGTCTAATTTTGTAAAGGTACCCATAATATTAATTTGTTTTTGCATTATTGTTGCATACTTTAAAGTTTTTGGAAAACATTAGCCACTGTCAGGTGAAAACCCAACTTGAGCCACCCTTTCTAAGTTGTTTTTCGCTTAATTTCTCAGTAAAAGTGTAACTAAAACTTGAGCATAACCACAAGAAAGGGTTAGTAAAAGTTTACTTCTCTAAATTGTTTTGTTTGGGGTCACAGAATTCTCATCTTTTGTTGTTCAGAAAGTCTGAAATCTCTCACGATAAAAATAAATCTTAAACGATTTTAATGTTGCTATCAAGTAATATTCACACTTTTCTGCTGTTGAAACTAAATTAAACGCCTTTTTACTTAATATGCGAAAATGTGTACAGATATCGGTAATAGTTTTTTGTATTGAACTTGCAGAGCGCGGAAATTTAAAAAGTCCCTTCTTACACAACTTATTTTTTACATCTGACATACAAAATTTCCCACTGGAAAATGCGTACTTAAAAACATTGCCTCTGCAAAATACATTTGTAAAGTCATCTGACAAAATTTCAATTAGAGCGTGTTCTATTTTCAACTGTAAAACCATCTGACATCAGCTGTTTGTATCATGCGTAAATGTGTTTCCAGAAATCTATGCCGTGGAAAAATAGTCAACGGCGTTTGACTTTTGGCGGTAGCATTAGCCGGTTGTCGGTAATATTTTAGAAGAACCAAATATGCAGTAGGTGCCACCTTCCTCGTAAAAAATAACTTGAAATATACGTCTCTTCATTGAATCATAAAATGACTTCAAATAATCAAATAATTGTCGAATTGTCTGCCCCCTTCATAAACTTTGCGAAAAAGCCAACCTCAAATATTTTCAATTTTATTTAAGTCGGAAGAATATGGCGGCCACATATGACCACGCACATTTTGTGTGGCATTCGTATTATTTTTATACAAAACTTTTTCGTTTTGCCATGTTTTTTTGCTACTTTTGTTTTCTGTTTTTGTTGTCAATTCAGTTTTCCACTTTAAATGTCACGCTTTTCGTAAATGGCAACAGTAATGCTGCAAAAGTTAGAATCCACAACACGAGAAGTTTTTTTAGAGCAAACAACCAAATGAGTAAAAGTGTCACACGCACACAATGCTGCATCATTTGAACCATTTTTGACCTTAAGATCTCTCTTCCACAAACTCTTCTCTGACCCAATGAACTATATAAGTAACAGATGTGGCGGAGGGATACTGTCAATTTCAAACACAACAGCGTGTTTTTAATAAAGGGTGTCCCAAACTAAACACAAATTTAATTTAATGAAATAGAAAATGCAATTCTTAGTCAGCTGTTAAATGCTTTCTTAGGGTTGCCAACGGCTGTGTCCACTACTGAGATCATCTACCTACTGAGATCATCTACCGGAGGACCTAAATGTTAAACCAAATTTAAAAACCATAAAAAATTCTAAATTCGAGCGAAAACCAAAATTTCGCCAAAAAATCTCCAAAAAAAAATCACTAAAAAAGTTAAAATTCGTAAAAAAAAATAAAAATCTTTAACAACCATAATTTTCGCCAAACAAGCTAAAACTCACATGAAATTAGAAAATGCGGAAAAAGTAAAAAAAAAAACTTTATTCTCAAAAAGTCGATGTAGAACGTTAACGTTCGCTTAAACTCTAAAAGAAGAAACAACTGATTTGCGTCCCTCTAACAGCCCTGTTTGTGAATTTATTTAGTCCGCAATTAAATAACTCAGTTGGCCGTCAACTGGCAGGCACAAATATATGGCACGCCGTAACTGGCGACCGGTAACAGGTTCCTTTCTCTGCAAGGCGTGTGGCTAAATAAGTCAAGCAGAGAAAAGATAACACTCTCCTATAAGAAATCCCTAATCCACGGTACAAAAGCATACACCAGGGATGCGTGGCCGAGAGGGTGCTTGGTTTCTAGTATGCGAACTCTGGATACCAGTCGATCTCCAGTTTTAATACAGACTTACCCGTGCATATAGAGCTCTGTGTGGGTGGGCGGAATTTACTTTCTCCATTACTTATTGATGACTTATCAAGCCTAACAAAAGCGGTGAGGTTAATCTCTGAAGAAACTACGGTTTTAATTGGACAAGGGAGGAAGCCGGAGGAGTTAGACATGATTGCCCCGTGAGGGGTGGACACGTCAATGAGATTCCGATAGGTTTAGACAATGAAGCCTCGCAAGAGGTGGAGAAGTTAATCTCTATAGGAGCTCCGGTGTTTATTGACCAATGGAGGAATTCTGAAGAAATGGACAAGAAAAACTCGCAAGGTGTGGACGGGTCAGTCTCCAGAGATACCCCTGCGGAAGATGCTTAGACGGTAGCGCACATTGTGTGGGAATGTCCAGCACTGGCTAGCATAAGGCTTAAGACCACGGGCAGACACTTATTAAATTTGAATGGCATGGTGGTCAAGAGTAAAGGCTAGTGCTAGCAGGAGACATGTCAAATCGTTCTTAAGAAGCTTGTCTTTGATTTATGTTTTTTTAGGTCTTTATAAATTTCAGCAAAGAAGCAAAGTGTTCAAAGCTTGTTTCTTTACTGCCACAAATTAAAGCATTTTTAGAAATTTCCTCAAAAACGCAAAAAATTTCAAATGAAAAAGGGCCTGTGTAAATCAGCTTAACTCCATACAAAACTTTCACTGAACATTTTGGAAGAAATCAATTATTCCTTCTTTTTTAATGTTGATAGTAGAATGTTTAGATACTAATTGGATTTCCGGGAAAAAATGAAAGTTTTTTGTTGAAAATAAATGAAATAAATAAATTGAGGTGATTGGTTTTAATGTTACTGCAAGTAGAAAAAAACAAGAAAAAATAATTTTAAATAAAAAAAAAGTTTGTTAACTAAATTACAAGACAAACAAAACGGCTTAAAATAGAAGGTGGCAAAGTCTACAATATTTTTTTATCTCCCGTTTTGTTCTTATATATTTTTTGAACTAATGCTTAAACAAATGAATGAAAGAATAAATATTTGACCTTTTTTTTGGCAGATTTTAACAACGTTAAATTTGAAATACATAAAACAAATTGTTACGGCGCAAATAAAACAAAACAAGAAAGCTTACACACCCTAAAGGGGCGATTTGTAATGCTGCATAAAGAAGAATTCACTTTCTTTAAAGTTGCAAAAGAAAACGAAGTGAGAGCGACGATATTTAAACTTATTTACCTTGTATCACAATAATAAAGATGACTTTTTAAATAGAAGCTTGTTGGCGAAAGTTTTGTAGGTTTTAATGATTTTTATAAAAAAAAGATGTATAAAATTTTAAAAAAATTTGCACCACTAATCAGGCCTGATCACGAGAGTCTTGTCGCGTTTTTATAAAATAAAATTGCTTGAATAGGTTGCAATTTTTGACAACATTTTTTTTTACTTCGCTTACGTGACTCTCCTGAAGCATATCTGGATCTTGACTTTATATTCTTTTTCTAAAAAAAAAAATATAAATTAAAAAATAGTGTAAAAAGATGTGTGAGGAAATGTTGTGCTACAATGAATACTCTATGCCAATTTTTTTTTAATGAAACTAAAAATTATGGTCGTCAAAGTTGTTGCCAGCAAATCCGAATCCAAATCTTTCGAATTCCATTCGCACAAATAACGCTAGCTGACATAGTTTTCTGAAACAAGTAATTTCCGTATTGTCGTCTCTACAACGGAATGAGCTCTAACGATGTGAGAGAACTAGTTGCACGAACATATGTGCGTGTAACACGTTCCACCTCCTCCGTTTGTGGTAGATTAGCCACGGAATCCCACAACATACTACAGGGCAAACTCATTATTTAGCCCTACTGTTCTCGCTAGCCACCTTCTCATGACTTTATTCTTAATTGCAACACCATGCATTGCATAAATAAGGTTAGTCTTCTGAGTGTTAAACCAAACAAACTGAATTTTTGAAAAATATATTCTGTGTTTAAAACAGAAACAGGCCTCACTGATTTTAATGGACGCCATATAAAAATGTAATCTATTCAGGTGCAGTTGAGGGCCTGCTATACGGAAGTATAACTCGATTGGCTGTGCATAACTATATCTATGATAACTTTACAGTTCTCGAATAAATTGATAAACCCCACCTTCACTTTCATCTAAATTGTTGAAAAACCCTTTTAAAATAATAAATTTTATCTTCATTCTTTCAAACAGTTAAACCGAAAAGCATATTCATGTGCGCGGTCATAAACCTGCAAAAGAAAATAATGGTAAAGTGAAGCACAAAAGTGTCGTCCTTATTTCGTCTAAAGAAAGTCGTAATAATTTAAAACGAGTAGATGCGACCCAACCCAAAACTGGCCTTATACTAGAGACCCAACTAAATCAGCCATACAATTTAAATTTCACAAACTCCTCAAGTAGACAATAATTTTTATACACAGTTTGTATACATGGATGTGTATTTAATTACTTTATACACTGTAACTTCTCTACTTACAGACATTTTGATAAAACACGCATGTTGTGACTTAATACAATTGCACTATAGAAACTGACTGATTTTGTGGCCAAAATTTATTACAGCCAAAGCGGCTGGACCGATTTAAACACGAAAACAAGTGTTTGGTCACACGCTCTTATTCACTCTAATAAAAAAATTAGTCCACGCTATCCAGCCAGAAATTACCGACTGTATACAAAAATCTATCTCTGGCAAAGTACGTTTTCGAGTCAAAAATTGTTTGAAAAGATTTTTCAATTTTTTCTGTTCGAATAAGCAAATAGAATTTAAATATTATTCGAATATTCAAACGAATAAAAAATACAAAAAATTAATCGAATAACTTATAAAATTAAAAAGAGAACACATATAAGCTTGTAACCTTTTTTTTTATTAAAACCAAAAACAATTCATTACCGAGCATAGCAAATAATCCGCTAAATAGAACGAAGAATATTAAAGATATTAGATCATATTCTTAAAAAAAATATGTACATACTATATAAATGCTAAGTACATACATACATACTATATATAGTTCTAAGTAGTACTCAGAACGAAAAATAGCACCGAACGTGGTTCTTACCCAAAACCGGCTTGTCTCCAAACCACATTTGGCAAGGGATGACGGAAGTTCGTTCCAAATATCTATATCAAATCATCATGTCGGAAAGTCAAGCCACAAACAAAAGAGCTTTTTTTTATCAACCTGAACTGTATTTTAAACCCAGCGCAAAATATTCGATTGGAATTGTTTTGTGGTTTCTTAACCCCTATTTTTAATTTTGAAGTTACAAAAATGTTTTAATTAAAAGTTCTTGTGTGACACAAGAGTGACTTAAAAATTCTGAAAACTGAGTAGTGGCTTCTTGTCCCGTTTTTTAATTTCATTGCCATTTTACCCGTTTACGTTCTTTCAGTGTGTTTATTCCTTCAGGACTTATCTATTTTATTTTTCTTGCTGTCTCTGGCGATTCTCTAATTTTTGAAATATTACCATAAAAAAGCGTTGCCATATATTTAAACTTAAAGTGGTTGTAAAATAATGTATAATTTTATTAATTGTGATTCGCTGCAGTATATTTTGATGTAGTTTGTTATCAGCAGTGCAAAATTTAAAACTTTAATACTTTCTAAAAAATAGTTTATCCAGAAATAGCAAAATTTTTTCATTTATTTTTAATGTTTTATTTTTATTTATTTTAGTTTTTTCAACGACAAGGTGACCGGCCTTTTTAGTTTGTATAGTGAATTAATTATAGATGGTCAACACGCAACGTTTTCTTTATCCTACGCACAGTTAAAGTTTTAGTTAATTTTTAGCGAAGAAGACCATTTTAAGACATTGTTGCTCATTTTACGGTGTCAAAATAAATAAAGAAAGTTAGCTGGTTCACTTAACGCAAAGCGTTTTTGCATGACTTTGGATTGAAAATACTTTAAAAGAAATAAAAGAATTAGAGTGAAATTTTACTTAATAAATGAATAAATAATACTAATTGGAACCACTGGCGATTTAAACAAACAGCTAATCTAACCGATCTTTGAAAGACAACAGAATATTCGAAAACAAATTGAACGATTTTAAAATTTCAAGTGATTTTGAAATCAAGTGCCTGTCAGAATATCGTCGAAAATTATGAAATATTCTGTAAGTAATATAATCGTTAAGTTTTCTGAACAACAACAATCAAAAGATGTCTCAAATGTCACGCCAAATAAGAGAAAACGATTTCTGGTAGTTTTTTTCCGCCCTAAAATTTGATCCTCGACGACTTTTAAAATTATCTTATAAATATCATTAAATGTTTTTAGATGAGTCATAATTTCTCATACATTATGCTTTCTTA
Organism: Phania funesta; assembly: GCA_963932375.1. NCBI lineage: Eukaryota > Metazoa > Arthropoda > Insecta > Diptera > Tachinidae > Phania > Phania funesta. Next base: position 61,951,838 of record OZ010656.1, on the reverse strand, counting down.
AGCGACATTTTATAGTTCCGTTAAAATGATCCCTAAACCAGGAAAGGATTTAAGACAGATAACGTCATAGAGGTCCATTAGCCTGCTCTTAATTTTTTCAAAGTTGCTTTAAAAACACATTTTTCCGAACTTTTTCTAAAAAAAGGAAAAAATCTGCAAGAGTCTCTCAAAACAGTATACTAGGGCCGCTATTATATCTCATTTAGGCCAGCAAGCCCAGATATAAAAAGTCAACGTTTGCAGATGAGCCTGCTTTTATAAGTATTAACGAAGATTTGAGGGTTGCATACGACCAATTCCTGGCTAAAAAAGTGGAGAATAAAACTAAATCCATCGAAATTGGCTCGTGTAACCTTTACCTTCAGAAGGCAAAATTGTCCACGCATAACTAACGGGTTATCCATTTAGTGGTTTCAAAACCTCCGGTCTGGTAAGGCTGTCAGCTGCAAAATATCTGTCATCTGAAGTGTCATTTATTTAGTAAAACTTTTGCGAATTTCAAATATGGATCGTTTAACAACCGAATTATGTGTAAAAATATTCAAAGCTTACTACAAAAAAGGTGATTCAAACTTGGTCACTTTTTGAGCAAGGTATTGATAGATATGCTGATTGGGTGTTACAACAACAGGCTTTCAATGCAATGTATTCGAAGTTAAGGTTGGGTAAAATATCTCCGACATCTAAAATATAAAAACCAATTCTTTCCTAACATTTGGCGATTTCAAAACGAACATGTTCGAATATGTAATTTTTTTTGTGTTTTCAAAGTATGACCAAGAATCCGTTGACTTTGAAAAATAGTATAAACTCGGTAACTTGCTTTTTTTATATGGTTGTACGAAAAGCCATATTATTATTATCGACAAGAATAATATGATTTGATTGCAACTGTATACTTCAATCCTTAAACATATATGGTTCTTAGATTATGGTTGTCTCAACCATATTTTTTCTTTGTATGCTTGTGTTTTCAGTGCTGCCAAGCCATGATTAAAACAAAATTGCAGTAAATTATGACGTTACGACGATAAATTCTGACTTAAATCACTAAAATAAACGTTTAGGCGTTTGTTTTCCTGATGCTAATACGACGATCCATGAGATCAATTAATTTCGATGTTCCAATCGGCCAATAGGCGACGGATTTCGACGAATCATCAACTAAAGTACAAATAATGTAAATGAGTTGGCAATGTCTCAAGCGTAGTTTGAGAAAGTACGATTTGGTCCAAAATTAATATATTTGGGCCTACTAGAGCAAAACTGTAATGACAAGACGGGAAAGACAAATCTCCAGGCTTGTGCTTCTTTCTGTCGATTTCACTTTAAAAAAATGATGTGATTTAAAGTGACTTTTTAAGTATTTTTTTGTTTTTACAAATATATTTATTTAAAAATTATCTGTCTGTTACATGAGTTATACAATTTTCATATATTCACATGGATATCTAATGAGTTATTAATTCGCCTCTTGGGTTTACACTGGGCTGTATAATTATCTGCAGTAATAGCTTTTCTTTAAAGACAGGAAGTGAAATTTTGTGTGTGATGTTTAAAAGCTTATTAAAATTTATTTGGTTCATTTGTGAATACAAGAAAAATTATCAAGAATAAATAATTATTAATATAGAGGGTGAATTTTTTAAGTTCATTTGCGCACAATATCGAAATTATCCAATTAATCATGCAATTACCTACACTACATCTATTATATGATAGTCACAATCGACCTACAGTGCAAGCGGTAAAAAGTATATTTTTTCGATCTATAAGGTGACCAGATAGTGGTGATGGTTTTTCCAATTGTTATATTTCAGGAGCTTTCAACGTTAATAATGCCAACTAGCTGTCAAAATATTCAGTATAACTTTTAATTTCATCATGCATCGTTTCACGCCTGCGGAACGGAAAAAATTATTAAAAATTATTTTCGAAATTCTCCCTCAGTTGTAAATACGCAACTTCAATTTCGTCGTGATGTCGTTCGTCATCAGTACGCAGACAATTCGTCGCGCCATGAAAAATTGAGCGTTAATACACTTAGACACATTGATGCAAAGTATTAAAAACGTTGCCGGCGGAATGGCCCGAAGTCCCAGGAATGTCAACTTGTTTTGTGGTTGTATTTGGGGCTACATTCGTATAGGATTGTGCTGGTGCAAGAATTGAAGCCAGGCAATCATATACAACGTCTATAATTCGCTAAGCAAACAGGCGCCGCAATTGTTGACCGAAGATCTTAATTTTTGTCAAAAAATCATATCGAGCCACCAGCGAAGTCGAGGCAGACATTTGAATGATGTGCTATTCCACAAATAATGGAAGAAATGTAGTTTCAAAATAACGCCAGAATCACTTTAATATCTCACACCGTTGTTGTATTTAAATTAATTTTGTATCGTTGTTAACTGGTCACCCTGTACTTGTAAGAGGTGAGTAATCACCGAGTAAAATATTGCTGCCATAGCTCCGATGAGCACAAAAAGTTGTCCCTCCATTGATGTTCGCTGTTTAGCGGATTGCGTTAATCGACGCAGTGAATATTATACACACGGAGTTCAAAATTGCATAAAATACAGTTTGCCTCAAAACCGGAGCAATATGGTCGTCCTGTGTGGACTCGAAGTTTTCGGTGTTAGTCGACAAAGCTCATTTATCTTAAAACTTTAAATATAATTTTATATAACGAACAGTTCAAGAAAATAGAACCCTCGCTAAGGCAACCAACGAAATGACATTCAGAACAAACGAATCATTGGTCCCCATGGGGTTAAAGATGATGGTGGTTACAACGTTTTCGTCATTGGTGTTTATAAGTCGACAAAAGATTTTAACAAAACACAGCATGTTAAAAACTAATACCAACTCGTTTGAACGAAAATAATAATTCATTATCTACGACGCGACCATCGTCAGCATTTTACATTATTATATATTTGCAGTGTCTTTTTTAATTTAATTTTCATTTAACTTGAAAGTGAAACGCTTAAAGAAGCACCCTATTTAATTATGACTTTATTTTACTTTCGGCTATATACGAAATTATCTTTAAAGAAACTTAATTTAATACGAGTAGTGATGAAAGTGAAGTTTAAGATTTTTTCTTTTGTTTTCACTTTAATGTCAGATGAAGTAATAAAATTCTGAAAAGAGAAATTATTTCTTTAGTTATTTGAAAAACATAAAATACTTTTACTTTTTTTGGTGAGAAAGCCTTTTAATTAAAAGCCAATAAACACTTAATTAAATTAATGCGATGTAAGCATCAAATTAAGTTCACCGAATATATCGGACTGTAAATCAAACTTTATTTCGAGTGAAAAAGAAAACTCTTCTAAAGTCTTTAGACAACATAACACTAGTGTGACGTAGGTTTTGATAGAGATCGAAATGTTTCTAGGAGAATAGTAATAATAGAATAGTAATAATAAAAGTCTATTATTAAGCTACATTATGGTTTAAGTGTTGATTAAAATATACAGGGTGCTATTGCTTTAAGCATCGCCAGTAAGCGATTACTAGTCGCTGTAAATCTGTGGCGACTCATCTATAGCAATTTTAACTTATGTACAATTCTAGTGTTTTTTTAATTCATCGTCATTGATGATTATCGCTAGAACTAAAGGGTAAACCACCGTTTTGATTACAATGATTCCGATGTCCTAGCTCATTATTGCAAATGAAGTTTTCGGTTTCTGGAATTTCTTCTAGTTTTATTTGTGAAAACTTAAAAGTTTATTTAGATGTGCATTTAGTAAACGGAATTAAGCTGGGTTTAGAAGTGTACTCTCCGAACGAAATATGTCACTGAAGATGGCTCATTCCCGAAACCGGTTTGTCTCCAAACCAAACTTGACAAGAGATGACGAAAATTCGTTCCAAAAATCTACGTCAAACATCTTTGTTTTGCGTTTTCGCAAACTCCCACAGAAAATAAAACACTGTACGTGTCATTTAGAGCTCAGCTATTTTATTCACTCTTTGTTCTAGAAAATTAAGACGACAGATCACAGCCTTAAGCTATATCGTAAAGCTCTATTGTACAGTGTAACCCAATAATAACGAGGGGAAAAGAAATTTAAATAAAGCTTCGCTGGCTTCAGGTATATAGATATGTTAGATGAAATCCGCTTCTCATGCCAACACTTCCAGCGTTTAATTACCAATCTCAGGGCATTATCTATGGACGTCCGGCTTTAGTTATTGAGCCAGCACAATCTTATACGGATGTAGGTACAAATTCCCTTGCGACAAAACACTGACGCCATGATGACGACCGACCTCACGACGAAATTCACGAGCCATAAATTCTATGATATTTCTTTATTAATTTTCCCCACGTTCGGGCAGGATTAAAGGCTAAATAGCAGACCTGACGTTGGTAACATTGACAGCTTCTGAAACATAATAATTGCAAAAACTATCAATATTATGTGATCACGAGATCAAAAATTGGAAATAGGAAACGAATCAGAAGCTCTTGATGTTCTGGGTATGTAAAGGCAATCTGATTTTCAATGAACTAAAGGCATTTTTAAACGGTATTAAAGATACTTAACTCCATCTGATCTCCTTAATATTTACAACACCATTATCCGACTAAAATAAGAATACAACTCTCATACATGGGCCGGTGCTTCGAAGTCTATAATGGATATTCTCGATCACGGTCAAGAGAAATGCGAAGCTGCTTTTCGCTGACAGGATTTCCAACTTTATTAACTCTCTAGAACATCGACGTAACGTGGGCTGTGTTTTATTGATTTATTGATACTACAACGGAATGTGCTCCAATCAAATTATAGAACTTCTTCCTGATACGGAAACATATGTGCGTATAACACGTTCCTTTTTAAAGGCTAATCCATTCGTGGTTTAATGCCCAGTGGAAGGAACTCTGAAGAAGTCTTTCCTGCCACTTTCTATGAGGACGGAGCTATAAGCCCGTGATTTTTTGAATTTCATTTAGTTTTTGTTTGATAACCATTGATAGCAAGCTATCGCGTGATTTGCTTATTAAGCATTATTTTTTGCGGTAAAAAACCAGCAGGCAAGCCAAGGCTAAGCTCTACAATACTCTGGCAAGTCTGCATCAATAATATATACGTGGCATCCTGAAATTCCTTGTGGCCGCACAAGCACGGAAGCTGCCGAACGTTCTGGATGCCCAATTGTGGTTTCTACAATTGGAAAAACGGTGTTGTGGAAGCCATAGGCTTCTCTCATGGCTTAGTGGCTTGAATTTTTAATGATCATAGAAATGTTTCCGTGAGATGGGGGTGTTGCGTTTGCTCATAATAAACCACACACACAGTTGTTTGAAAACTTCGCTGGAATGCTTGGCGTTGTTTAACCGCAATATGGAAGTTTCGTAACCGTGGACGAAACGTGGATCCACCGTAACACACCAGAGACCAACAGCAATCGATGGTTTCTCGGGGTGAATCGACACCAAAGAAAGCGAAGGTGGGTTTGTCAGCTAATAAAATCAAGGCGACTGCTTTTAGGGGTGCGCGCGGTATAATCCATATTGAACGTTTAAAAGGGCAAAACAATCAACGGCGAATATCATGCCAATGTTTTTGGCCGATTTAAGGAGGATTGAAGAAAAAACGACCGCATTTGACCAAGAAAGAAGTTCTATCGCAAAAAGGCATGAATTAGGTTACGAGTTGGGCCCTTATCTTCCCTATTCTTCGGCTTTAGAAATGCTGGGCAAAGAGTATAGAGCTCATAGAAGAAATGATTTTTATTCAAAACCTTGAGGCTCGTTATTCTTTTTTCCATAACTTTTTTTTGTTATTTCCAACATAATACAAATCATGACTATGGGCTTTCCCTTTAGCTCTGGTCCATACTAATCAAAAGTAAACGACTCCCATTAAAGTTAGCAATTTCCATTAAAAACACTTTTACTCAAAATTAAAAATTTTCACAACACCGGCAGCTAAAATGATATAATCTCTCATTGATTTTAATTTGAGGCGACTTTAATTTCAATGCAAATTTATGAAGAAGAAAAGACGTAATTAATTCGTATTCATTTGCAACATTTTAACCAACCGCCTCAAAAGCAAAAATGTATGACAGCCAAATTCCATTCACTGCTTTTTAAACCGAAAACTCTAAGAGATTTATAAACATTTTAAAGTGATTATAATAAAATCAACAAAAAATTTTATTTACAACTTTCATTCGAAGCAAAAAAATTAATTATTTCGTTAATGAAGAGTTTTTAAAAAATAAACCAATTTATACGAAATTTATTTTGAGAAATTTATAAATGATGTTTCGCTTAATTATACAAAATAAAGAGGAAATAAAGAGATAAAATTAAAAAAACAAAATAATGTCTTACCCAGAGCCAATTTTATGCGAGTGGCATGATTGTGGCAACGATCATAAGCATCATTATCAATCATTAAACTTATGATTATGACAGTGTTTCATTGCTACCTACATTTATGACCCGAAATTGTGCTGTAAAAAATACAGGGTTACAAGAAATTTAATACACAAATTCGTCTAAGGTTTCGAAATTAAGGAGATCTTAACATTATATTTCGGTTGGTTAACAGTATGAAAATATGATAAAAATATTAATTGATTCGATTATTTTTCAAATAAAAAAAATATTATTTCAATTAAGTTATTAATTGAATTAACTATTTCAAAACTTAATTTCAAACCAAAATCAAACAAGTCTTTAATTAGTGGTGAAAACAATTTCTTTGCAAAAACTTTGAAATTTCGGGTCTGATTGCCATGATTTAAGTCGGCATCAGTCTTGCGGCACATTTTGGTGGTGGGTTCACCACCGGGTTTAGTTTAATGGTACCATCAATGCCCTGGTACACGCTCGTATAGTAAGCAATTGAAGACCTGGACCCTGGTCCCACCTCTTGCTTGTTATTGACAGCCGGCGTTTCCTCGTGATGTGGGAAAAAACCACACCTACCACGAGCATTACCGAAGGAGCCTCACCAAACAACCAGTCTGGGACTTGCGTTCCAGGGGCTACTGGTTCCCGTGTTGCCACTGTATATGTATATTGTTAGTAGTCGAACTTAGAAAATCCCTAGACAATCCTCGGGGGCTGGCTTCCCCATCTGCCCCGGTAACAATACATTAAGGCGTCGGGTTCAACAATAAGGCATGCCGGCGGCAGTTAAGCCCGTATCAAACTACGAAGCTGCGAAACAAAAAAAAAAGGGAGATAAGAGCAAAATAGTTGGGAATCTATTAAGAGGACCGCAAACAACTTCTGATGGAGGTTTTTTTGTGTGGAGCAATAATGAAATTGACTATACAATTTTTCTTTCACCGACCTTAGGGACAATTTTGGACACAAACTTTCTATGTACTAATATTAAGTAATTTAATTTCTAGGCATAAGTTCGTTTTTTTTATTTTTTCTATTCAGAAAAAGAATTTATTTAATACAACTTTGAATACAGTAAAAGTTATATTTTATTAGCTACTAGCTAGCGCAATGGAACGCATTTTCTATGTCGCTACACACGTTGTCAACATTCTTCGTGTCTTATCCCACAGTGTGACACAATTTTCCCGTGGTACCATTCCACTATTCTCTATGTATCGCGAGGTAAAAAACTATAAGTTGGCAATATTGCGTGTTATATGTGACATTTTTACAGCTGTGACATTTTCTATGTTTAGTTTGGCTTGCGATTTTATCGTGAATAGACTGACATCTAAAAAAAGCTGTGGTTACACCAAGACTGTGCAAATGGTTGATGATTGATTTATTGAAAAGCTTTCGGTTAACGAATGATTTCGCGTAATACATCCGTAAATTAGCCTCGAAAAGCATGTGATTTAACACCGCTGGAGTGTTTTTTATGGCGCTATGTGAAGTCTCTGGTCTACGATAAGCCACACACGACACTATGTCAAATCTTTTGGGTTGCCAAACATTCATTCCGTGTTGCCAACTTATAGAGCCTTGCTGTTTATTTAGGGCAACTTTGGAGCAATTTATCACAAGTTAGGGTCAGTGACTCTATCATATATTCCGAGCTATTTGATATATGACGACTATTTTTTATAAGATTGCATGAAGGCGATAGTACCGCTGTTGCCAAAAGGTATTTTGTAATCTAGAACGAATATATAAAATTTCCTGTCGTGCAGTGATATATCGCTTGAATATAAATTTCTTGAGGCAGAAATAACACCCGTAAAACTACACTGGTTGCTTAGTTTTCATGGTAGTTTGCTACGCACAAATTGTCAAGTTGAGTCTAAATGACCCCGTTTCGACATAACTATACCACTCGTCAATTGTACTGTATCTTAGAACCTAGGCTCGTACTAAGACTTGGACCACTAGATTCATCATGTAGCCGAGAAAAACCTCAATAGATAAACTGCACCGAATGTCATCGATTGTCATTGATAGATAGGGCAGGGCATTCGCAGGGAAAGTGAAAAATTGTCTCCTCTTTTTCCCTCTCCTTACAACTGCGACAGCGGTGGTTAAAGGGGAGTTGTAGCCGACTAAAATGCTCGACATCCAGTAACCTGTTAATAATGACAGCAAGCTCGAGAAGTTTTTCCGATTACATTTCCGTCGATATTAGACAGAGTCACATTCGCACTCACATTCTCCGCACCGACGTCCTTGCAGCCCGGAAAATGAATGTTCATCAATATATCAAGGTATTTAGCTGGGGATATAGACTAGGAGTCATCCTTCCTTTTAATGTAGATCGGATTTAGCTGACCTCTGGCTACAATTCTGCTGAGTCTAACCGAATCCTTAGTGCTGTCTATAGATTCGCTACACGAGATGCTTCTTGCGGCTGCTACAGTATTCTTATAGACGTTCAGCTCATCGCGGTATGGCTGCCATTAAACATATTATTAAAGGTTTTACCTTTATTTATTACTGTAACGCAGACCTTTTAGTAAAGGTCTTCCTTTAATCCGTAGGTGGAAGTGTATGAACACAGCAATGGTCATAACGAAACTATTATGATAAAGATATGTTCGTATTAGATAACTAGGTGACGGTAAATACAAGATAATTCGAGGCACCTTGTATTTGGCAAAATACAAGTTAAATACGAAGAAGATATGATGACTTCGGGAGGCCTTATATTTGGCAAAATGCGAGTTAAGTACGGATAATATAAGATAATTTCGGGGGATTTTATATTCGTCTATCGTGCGACTAAACAAGATAATTTCGGGAGATATTGTATTCGGCAAAATACGATTTGAACACGAAGAATATAAGAATATGCATCTAAGCCGCGGTAATAACAATTAAATACGGAGTATATAAGGTCATTTCGGGGGACCTACTAGAAGGGGAACAAGAAGCGGTGAGGCTCTTGGATTTAAGTTTACGTGGCCGTCTGGTAAGTATAATTCGTACATTAACGATAGCTGCTTCACTTTTCAAGGCCGTACCTCCTCACTATATACAATATTTATTATAAACTAAATGAGAATTACAACGTATAAATAACGTGTATTATGTATGTATTTCTTAGAATATAATAATGTGTGTGTAGTAAAGTTATGTTAGCTATTGCTGGTGCTTGTGTGTCGGTTTCACTATCGGGTGTGTTTATGTTTGTAAATTTGTATCGTTATTTTGATAATAATTAATAATTTCGAACCAGGATTTGATACTCACATATATTAATTTTTTTTAAATTAAATTTAAAAAACCATCGCAATGTTTACTTTATCTCAAATATCTCAGTTGGAATTTTCATATAAGTTTTGGCCAATGCGTTCGACATTTCATTTTATTTACAATCACTTTTTAAGAACAAACAATCAGTTGTTATGAATGGTGTGTTCTAGATTTTAAACCGACACATAGTGGGCGATTTAAAAAAATTGAAATAAATTGCCCATTTCTACTAGAATCATACGTCATGCTTACGAACCCCCAAACTTAAAACTCACTGTTCACCGTGCGAAATGCGAATATTTGACCAGTGATCTGGTTTACAAACATGACCATTATTTTATTATTTAATTTTCTTCAATAACAATTTCAACGTCTTGTCTAATTTGATGCAAATTTAAACCGAGTTTAATTTTCTTTTTTGTTCGCTTTTATTGTTGTTTATTTAGAGGTGCTTAACTCTTGTATTTGTTTTTGTAGTTGTTTTGTTGGTTGTGGTGTTAGTGTTGTAATAATTACCATATTACATTTAATTAGAAAATCAGACACACAAACAACTTACACTTTCAATTGTGTTACAATGACAAACGTCCAAAAAAAAAAGAGAAAAACTAAAAAAACTACCAGGGGACCCACGGAAAAAGCGGAATAAAAGACATTAAATGAACATGATTTAAATAAAGTTTTTTTCTGTAATTATTTGTGGGGCGCCTCAACTCAGTTGTTGTTACTTGATTGTTGTACATTGGTACCTTCCAACACTTTCGCAGTAACAGAAAAACATGCACACTTAACGAGAAGATGCAACTAGAGACGTTTTTCTTCAATCTTTTTTATTTCAACGAAAAAAAAACTCTACTTAACAGTCGCAATTGAACTTTCACTATTTAACATGGCAGTGTTTCTATTTTATTTGTTTTTGTACATTTCTTGGGCTTTTTGACTCGCAAACTAACACACACTCATAACCTCACATTTAATGCAAATTTTGTTGCTAATTTCAAATGGCAATTATTGTTTGCAATTGGCAATTGTTTTGCTGATTTTCCACTGGATTTTATTCAATTTGCAAGTATTTTTAATTTTTTTGATTTGCATATTTCGTCAAATTTATTTAAAGAAAACACGTTTCAATTCGGCAAATTCATCGAGGAAATGTTGTTCAGTGATAAAGCACACTTTTGTTTAATAACCAGAGCTGTAGCATTGGGAGAAATGAAAATCCATAAGCTGTTATCGAAAGACCATTACATAAAATAAAATGTCACACTTTAATGCACCTTATGGGTCGGCGGAATCATAGGCCCACGTTTCATACTTGTGCTGATTGATTGTCAGCACAAGTCAGACATGCGATTTGAAAAGGACGGCGCCAGAATTAACACTCTGAAAATAGCATTTGACTATTAATGCAATAAAATGACCCTGTTAACTGACGCCATGAAAAATCTCTGATAATCCCAAAACAACAAACACTTAGAAGCCAACTTTCGACGCATTATGTCTCATTTCTAGAATAACGTAAATCGTAAAATGCTTCCTTTAGCAAGTCGATTCTTTGGCGGACTGTATAGTATGCGAGACCATGCTGTTGCAAAAACTTTTTTTTGAGCATCCCATACAATTGAGGCCCCAAGTACTTGGTGGTTATGACTCTATACCGCTCGCCATTAACGCTACCGTTCTCACCGCCGGCATTTAAAGAGAAATAAGGTGTAAGGATTCTACCGGCGAACAAAGCGCATCAAGCAGTGATTGTTTGTGGATGCAGAGATGCCTGGAGAATCTGTCGAGAATTTTCCTCACTCTATTATTATTAATGCAGGAGGGATATCGAAGCAGGCTGCTTACTTTCGTTCCTTGAATTGATTTAAGGTAACCGATTTGTACTTCTCGACTACCTTGCTGCCATCGAGTCTTGTGCTAACACAAGCCTTTACTCTTGTCTGTAGTGATTTCAGCCTGTCTGGTAACTGTCGGCCTTCTTCCTCGTCACGGAGTCTATTGTATAAACATTTACCAAATGTCTGTCCGTACATCCGAGCCTATAATATTTGAGCACCATGCTGGCCTTCCCGCCGAGGAGCTCTTTGAGCACATTTCGAACCTGTCTGCAGGTGGTAGCCTTGCTCCACCTTTTCAGGTGTATTGAGTTTACCCATTGAAGTAGATCACCTTGGACTAGGCTCAGGTCTCCAGAAATTCACATCAGATGCCGTTTTTGCTAGTTCATGTGATGCTTTTAACCCACATCAACGTTACCTCATTCACCGAGGCACAGCTGTTTTGTTTTACAACACATTCTACCACTAGTTTGGAGTACACGATCACTTGCCTCATGCGTTATATAAACGACTGATTGTCAAGTGCAATGAGAACCTTTCACCCGACTTTCGAGCAGTTGATCCAACGCATGCAGCAACTCAAGCAATTCTGTCTGGTAAACGGACACGTAGTCCGTCATACGGGCACGGCACTCATTGCCTTCTTCAATCAGTTTCCATCGTCATCTGAGTCTCCATAACCTCTTTTCTAACTAGGTCCAGAAGAATATTTTGCCCAATATTCGGCCTAAAGCTATGTCATATGGCAGAGCTTTTTATACGCAAAATTGACATTGCGACTGTTAATTGAATGCATAAGTTCAACGGTAGCAATCCCAGCATTGCCTCGATTGCCTGGCAATCCTGGAATGCCTGGAAGCGCTGGCTGTGGATAAGACCAAAATTTCGGAAAGATTATGGGGCATGATTAGTGTTGCGTTGCATTGCAACCAAAATTTCTACCTACACAAATGCGTTAGTGGTCGCATATTTTCACCTGGTGCTGAGATCATTGTCGATCAAGAAAGTGTCCACCGACATACAATTAATAGTTAGAAACCGATTCTATATAAATCGCCCTCGTTAAGTCTTTTGCAGGTCTGCACTAAAACAAACATTTTTCTATTACAAGAGCCTGCGGATGGATATTGTGCACAACAAATAAACAATGAAAAACTTGAAAATTTAAATGCAATTTTCCAAGAAAACTTGAACAAACAAAAAAACGAAAATTCATTGGTTTCATTGTGACTGAATAAAATTTGATTACAAAAGAAACAACTTCAAGGAAGAGAAGAAAAAAAAAAGCTGGATTAATGGAAAGAAGCAAAAACACTCTATTGTTTATAATGCTGTGGTGTAAAAGTAATTAACTTTCTTTTAAAATAAATAAAATCAACCTTTTGTCTTCTCGTTGCTGCTCTTGAAAGGAAAATCGAAAAATCTAACAAAGCAACAACATTGAATTTAAAGCAGAAAAAATAAATTATTTGATGGAGCCTGCAATTTTGTCCAGGTTGTTGCTGTGCGATGTTCATGATAATTTTTGTTGCCTTGATTAAACAAATGTTGCTGGTCGGTGGTGGTGGCCCGATAGTTTAGTTTCGTTGTGCCGATGTTTGTTTGGCGATGGTAAAGCAAATAAAGAAATAAATATATAACGAACTAACTGTTCCTTGAAAATCTGAACGCCAATATACTCCTACAATGATTTTCAGCGCTTGCTGCTGATCATTGGTCATGGTTCTGTATCACATTAGTCGTGTTGCACACGGACGGAGTGATAAAAAAAATAAGACCTGATGTGAGATCTGGCACCTTGGCTCTTCTTAAACGTTATGTGAATTCTCAGTGCGCCGAAAGCGCCAGTTTTGTTAGTCGAGTATTCGTACATATGAAGGTTGGCCTGATCGGTTAAGAGAATCTGTGACGAATTATTTCGTGAAAATGCTCACGCGTATTCCGCGTTCGAAGCTTGTCGACGTAACTGTTTACAAAAGCAAAGTTGCCATTTGCAGACAGATTCTTTTTTAGCCGCCCGTACATTGTTCACCACAAACGTGGTTTATTCTTAATTTATGTTCAGATGATACCGGCTTTCCTTAGGATTTCTTTTGCTTAAAATAACGAATAAGAAATCAGAACGAATTGAGAGAATATTCCAATCTGAAACTCTTTCTCTTCTGCATGTCTCCCTGTCTCTTTCTTTCAATTCTTATAATATATCTACCTCTTTTCATTTTTAATTTCTTCCTCCCCATCTCTTTTTCTTTCTCTCTCTCTCTCTCTCTCTCTCTTATTTATTCACACTTACAGCAAAAAACCTAGTTGACAGACAAAGAGAGGCTAGTGAAGAACTCGTGCACGAATTTATAGCATGTCCAACATCATCGCAGTTGGAGAAGGCGAAATTGCCTAAAATCTTTAGCACTACAGTTTATAGGGATTCAAAATGTAAAATGTGTTAAAATTAGTGAAAGGAATTTTGTGTTACCCGACCTTGATCGTGCAAAAAAGTTGTAACGACACGTTTCTGCTGGTTGCTAGGGTATGGTCACCGTTGAAGAAACGTTATAATTAAACGTTTGTTATATTGAATGTAAAGGCAGTTACTGCTACAGATGTAGTGGCCGCTGTCAGATTACATACTAACACTGTTTAGATTATATAAGCCATTTAAGATGCTGCTGCGTTTCGAGTATGCAGTATATTCAAACTACTGCCCTTCGGATTCCCTGCAGTTGGCTATTGGCGCCAAATACTAAAGGGGGAAACCCACGTAGTGGCATTCGTTCCACACAGGTCAAAGATTCCGACGGCTCAACCGTATCTGTAACCCACACTGAAATTCTTCACCTACATACATAGTTTGTGGCTCTCAAGGGAGCCACAAAAGGCACAAGGGGTACTTAAGGTGAAACCCTAGCGCAAGTACACCTCTTTCATAACTCTGCTATTCTCAGTTAATCCTGAGAGTAAATAATACTAAAAGGGAAACCCACTCAAAAGTATTGCAGCCTGCGCTGCGCAACCAACAGCTTTTGAAAAATTTGTTATTCAAACCATTTATTGCATTCGTATTTTAATTCAGCTAAAATACTTCAAACATGCAAACCACAAAAACCAATTAATAAGCTGCAATAAGTCAGCTTTTTAGATAAATTTTTTTCTGAAATTTGGCAATATCAAAACGAAAAATAAACCAAATTCGAAGGCTAAATTGTTTAAGCTCCAATTTGAGCTACAATAAAAGGTTTTGTTTGAGTTCGGCTTGAAATTTAATTAATTTTTTAAAGTTTTTTTGTAGTTTTTTTTTTTTATTTAAGTTCCTCCTAAGTAATTCCCCTATTTAATCCAAATAATATATAAAAAATTACACTTTTTAAATAATTATATGAATCAATGAAAACCTTAATTAAATTTCTAACTAAAACCAAAAAAAAAAAAAACACTTTTGATAGTTAAAAATACTTTTTTCTATATAGAGAGCAGGCTCTTTGTAACGCGTTCAGTGCCGTTGCAAACTGACCGGAAAGAGTGTGACGAAAAGTGGAAAACCAGGGGCTACATGACAGCAGACGATATCGATCAAAATTTCAATAAAATTCAAGTGGAAATTTTTTCTTGATAACAGATGTCGTAATTTGCCCTCAGAATTCAGGGAGGAAAGAAAAAATAAATACACTGGTGTGATTTAAAATTTTACTTTGCAATATTTGAAAACGTTAATAAATATTTCCTCAATTAAACTAATACTATGTTCAGACATGCACCTTAATTGAGGAAAATATATTTTAAATTGCGTGATAGACTTAGGTGTTCACACATGAGCAATTTAGTTCACTCAATTAGCATTTGATAGCCGAAAACATGTTCATATCGTTCGTGAAAACTTTGGTTTCTCAATTAAAAAATACATAAGTTCGGCTTTAAAATGAAATTAATTTTCTAAACCTTATTTAAGTTAAAAATTTTATAAAATTCACCAGCCGTCATTTCTTTAAATTTTTGTTATAATTTTTTTTATATATAGAGTTTCACAACTGCCTTGAAGAATAAAATATAGTTGTATTGGTTGTGCAATTAAATTTTAATTGCTCAATTTATTAATTGAGATCTTGTATGGTAAATTGAGTTCTATCTTCAAATAGAAAATAGTATTGCGGCCGAATTTTTAATGCAACGTTTTCTTTTAAAGCAAAACCCAATAACAAGATAAATTGTGAAATGAAAGAACTGCGTTGTAAAAAACAAAATAAAAGAAAAAGAAAACTGTCTTTGGCAACCCAAAAATAAAATCCCATAAAAATTGTTGGTTGTGGTTGAATTTTTTTTATATTTTGTTCCTCGTTGTTGTTGCTGTTGTCGCAATCTGTGTGTTGCTGTTTGCTGGTGGGTTTTTGTTTGTTTTAATGTATGGCGCGCTTTATCGCTGCTCTAATGTTGGTTTTTGTTGCACTAAATTGTGGCATCATAAACAATCATGAAGTGATGTGATGGCTTAATTGTATTATTAGCAAATTTCAATAGATTTCAGCATAAAGATTATAATGTCCACGGCACAAGGCCTGTTTAATACACTACAATTACAATAAAAACAAATGCAACAAAGAGCAAAGAAAAGGCCAACTCTTCAGGTTGCTGCCAACAACAAAGCAACCAACAAACCAGAGGAAAATTTTAAAATTTTCCTTGAAAAGAAAACGTAGTAAGATCCTCTTAGACAGTCATTCTCAGTTGTAAGAGATTTTAGAAACAAATTTGGAAAGCTTAATTAAGTTCAAGTTAACAAGTTGATTTTATTTGAATGACATCATTCACTACTCGACTTAAAGGTGAAAAAAGTTGGGCTTTCAAAATATGATTTGTACACAGGGCAAACAGTTTTGTGGTTACAAACAGAACAGAAAGTTCACTTTCGAATGTTTGATTTATTTCTCACAACCACCAATCGCTGTTAAAAGACAGAAACAAACTTTTGTCAAATTAAAGTGCGTTTTTTTTTTGTTGCCAAAGAAAGTCATGTTTTGGTGGTGCGATTGTATGTGACAAGTAAATGTAACGGTAGATCCTAGGGGCCAGGCAACATAATTGAGACAAAGAGAAATACTCTCCTACCCTCACTGATTACAGCACTCCAAATCCCTTTCTGGGGAAGTATTTTAACTTCCCTACCTCGGTCGATACGGGATTAACGTAGGGCATGTTCCGTTTAATGAAGTACATCGAAGTCTTCGTAGCCGATTCCGAAGACTTTACGGATGATTCTTTAATTGAAACTATCGGCGGGGGGAAAAAACGTTAATCTTTCTAAATATGTTATTTTCAATATATGACAACTGGCCGAATGGCCGCGTGGACTCATTTAAAATTACGTAATGCAATTGTTATAATCTTAAATGACAAAGCGCAGACTTAATATTTTAGCAATGGAGTTCGGTTTAGCCTTGTGGACTATAATTTTCAAATAGCCGAGAAATTGAGTACCTACAAATTTTGCGAGTAGTACCGTGATTGTTGTTGCTGATGTTTGGCAGATGGCACCGTCTTTTAAAATCCAGATGTCCTCCACTAAGAGTTCGTTGTCATATTTCGTTAGCGCACACCATGTACTGTGACAACATTTACCGCATTATATTCAAAAAAATATGAGCTAATTATGATTTCAGACCACAAGGTTCATCAAACAGTTACTCCTTGAGAAGGCATTTCCTTTTGATAAATTTGTCTCGGATTTTGTAATCCTCGATTTGCAAAGGCATTTATCTATTCTGTTGAGTTTTTAGCCCATGCCCGGCTATCAAGTCTTATAGGGAATTCGTAGGCAATAGGACATTTTAATTGCCTTACGGCTTTCTACAGGCTATAGTCCGTGTTGTTCGTGGGATCCAAATTTTTTAAATATATCTCTATAGCAGAGTCGTGCTTCTGCCTCAGTTTCATGCGTAAAGTTCTTTGACATACTCGTATGTTTATTTGGGTCTTGATGTCAGGAGAACGACTTTGTTGCCATTGCCATCTGAGCCTTCTCTTTTCACTAACAAGAGTTCGTATATCAGGCGCTGATTGGTACGAATTTCTTTTCTCAGGTCGTTTGCTTGGTGGTGCATTTCTGACTGCTGCCATCACGACTTCCGTAAATTGATCATTAGCTACTGGAATATCAGCCGGATTTTTCAATGGGATGTTCGGAGGTAAGTGGCAGCTCAGATCTGCCAGCTTATTAAAGTATTTTGGCCAATAGATAGGTTTACCCCCAGATACGACGTCTAGCTTATTTGCTTGAACTGTATTGTACAGCTGTCTCCCTATTGTGCTAAGAAGTTACGAATATAATTTCGTTTTTGTAACATTCTTGTTTCTCAATTTTTTGTTAAGTAATTGGCAATTTTTTTGTTTGTTTTTGTTTGTTCGAATATTCGAGTAATTATTTTGGTCAAACAATTTTAACTCGAATAATTTGATAATACTAGTATATACGTATGTAAAATTACTGTTTCATAGTTAATAAACATGAATAATTTTTTTATTGCACAAAGAAAAAATTGAAAAAACAATTTCAGAATTTTTTTCTAAAATTAAGATTTTTTTCGGCAAGTTAAGATGTGAGTACGAAAATTTCTGGCTCGGTAGTATCATGTAAAACCTTGAATCACCCTTTGTATGTATTATAGGATATTAAATTAAAATATCCCATAGTTAGTGTTAGCGGAGTCGTTTCTGGCATGTGCCGAGAGCCTCTATATCGGTTGGGTACATACATGTATTATACATTGTGTCATTATAAGCCGCTAACCCAGCTTTTATTAAAAATGTTGCGATTAGAAAAATTAAGCGCTACACAAAAGATGAATTCGTTTAAGGGATAATGGAACCAATTTTTCGAGAAGAGTCATCTTCATCCATGCAGCATATTTCTAGCTAAATGGCTTCGTGAAAAAGCAAACTTGTCTCAATTGTTTACACCAGCAACTATCTGGTGCGGATTTTGATCAGGCGGCGTCATTGGACCTAGCTTTTTTTTAATGATACCGAAATTGCAGTGACTATGATCTCCAGTGAGATATGATGACGGTATTCTGGTGGGCTTAAGATTTATAAAAGGAGCGGTGTCTTCCTTCAAAGTAGTGGGGACATTTGACATATATTTTATTCCATACATAATCGAAATGTCCAATGAAAATATCACAACTTGCTGAAAAAGAAAACTTAATTTATTTTCAAATGTAAAAGTTAATATTATTGGGAGACCTTTTAAAGAAATGACACCTTTCTTGATTCTCTACCATCTTTTTGCTCTCCATTGTCACTTCTTACTATTTGTCTCTACAGATATTAATAAGGGGAGCTTAGCATGGGCGCAGGAGAGGTCAGCCTTACGTTTTTAATTCTCAAAACTGTTAACTAAACCTCGTTACAAATAATTTATACATCTTATTATATTTATTTACTTGTCTACTTATTTTTAAACATTTTTTTCTTTTCTATTTTCAGGTAAGTCTAATAAATGGCAATTGTGAAAATGTGTATGTGTTAAATTTGAACCCGAAAGACGTGGTTTTGTATATTGTCGCTACAAAAAGCGCGTAGATGAAAAATAAATCAACTGATATTGGAGCTGCGACAATCATTCAGTCTATACGTGACTCCAAAGGAGTACGATGTACACACACAGAGCCCTACAGAATGACACGGCCTACTGGTTTCAGCTATTCAGCTGCTCACACATGACAAATTCATACTTGGCAAACAATAAAACACCAACGAATTAGCTCGAAATACTCAGAACGAAATAAGAAACTGAAGATGGCACATAGCCGAAACCCGTTTGATTCCAAACCAACCTTGACAAGGGTTGAAGGTTGCGCATGACTTTTTTTTTATTACGGTTTGTAGAAAGAACAAATTTAGCTTTCGAAATATTTATTAATATCAGACAGTATCCAAGGTAACACCAAAATTGCGATCTTTCAGGACTCATTTATAAAAAACCTTAAGTGCACATGGGCCGCGCTATATTTTTACAGAATTTCTGAACTAATGTAAGATATGTTTGGGATATTAACAAATTCTTCGCACAGATGACACAGATGTTTATGAAAATACTCTGTAATCGAAATCAGAGATGGAAAATTTAATACGATCACATTTTGGTCAAACTCTTAAAAAAAGTATAGCTGTACTCTTCTGTGACTCATTTGATACTCAAAGTAATTTCACGGTTGTATATAAATAAAAATGTTTGGCGACCAATGCTACGGGATGTTTTTATATTCTCTTAAAATACTACCGCTAATTAATTTTTGTCAGCAACCGTCCTATAATGACAGTTTCAATCAAAAAATGTGATTATCAACTAGAGCTGACAGATCTTGAAAGAACAAAAGCACCGTGCGTAATGCTGAAAAGGACAAAAACTTATTTTAAAATCATGAGTAAAAGTACAGCATACGCAAGAGTTCAGCCCTTTTTAAATCAACTTTACTGATTTGCCGTTTTCGTGCTGCTACGAAAAGCCAATTTTTTCCAAAGTTTATCATTTCATGGATTCTTTTTTATTTCTATCGCACAAAATTATATATAATGCCCGCCTTTGAAGTTGCGATTTAGATTTTAGATTTTTTTTTGTTTAAGTTCCAGATTAGCCTTGCAAACTTTTTGCACTTTCTTGTTTCATCTGTGAAAAATAGCAATATTTAGTAGTTAATATTTGCCACCATATTTGCTTTTTTAAAGTGACTATAAAATTCTAAAGTGTTATAAACACTCACTGCAAAAAATTTCAATGTGATGCTTAAAATCACAAAAAAAAAAAACTTTGTGAAATTAGAAACAGCACTGCAAATATCCACTGAAGGAAATAATCCCGGTTGATTAGAGCTAAAAAGTACCAAAACATGTACAAAAAGCACCGAAATAGCAGTACTGCTTAACAGAAACGGATGCATTTGTCATATGAAATTAGTAGCCGGATCAGATTTAAAATTTAAAGCCCTCTAGAATCTTTCTATTCAAAGAAATTCACAATAAGTATTCAAATCTAATCTCTAAATTATTATTTATGAATTATTGCCAATGTAATAACTAATTTACTGTATTCAAATGTTAATAAATTGTCTACTATTGGGTATGAAGAGCCGTTCCGCCAGGCTAAATGTGTCTATGGATATTTTAATTTCGTATATCACATGGAGCGCAGGCGATAAGTCGTAAAATCCGAGACTGTCCTCTTTGCAGCTATTGAATGTTTGATGCGTTAGCAGCACCGCACAACTGATTGCCTCATGCCCATGTTAATTTTATAATTGATTTGTGTAAAAGCACTTTGTAAGCCAAAGCCAATGTTGAGTGAGGACCTATTAACCAGTGTAGTTGAATTGTCCTGAGTTTTATGGCCGTAATTTCTGCGCCAATATGGCGGGATCAAGTTAGGCGTCTATGGATACCCAAATATTTAACGTTGGTTTCCGCTGGAACAGTGGTATTTGATATTGTTGTTGTTGGTCAATTTTGCCTCCTGAGGGAAAACGTTACGTAAGCACATTTCGAAGGATTTACCTTAATCCTCTACTTTTTTAATCAGTCCTCTAACTCATGAATGTGGGACTGCAGTTTTTCACATGCAACCTTTGGATCATTATTAACACCTACAAATGCAGTGCGACCTGGAAACGTTGATTTTATCTATATGGGCTTGTTGGCATATCCGCCCTAAACTGTCTTGATAAACTCCTGCAAAGATTCTGCGTTTGTTAGACAACTGATCTTTTGATCTTACTTTAAACGTTCTATCAGTCACATAGACCTTAAGAAACTTGTGGGAGTTTTTAGGAAGAACTCGAGCTATTTTCGTGAGCTGCCACCAGACTTTATCAAACGCCAGGGATGGGTCTGAAATGCAGATCTAATAACGGTGACAATTCTATGAAGTAGAATATTAACGGACTTATAAAGATTATTGATTAAAATGTTTCAAATGGCACTAGCAAGAAAGATGATTTTTAAATTGCTTCGAATCCGAACTACATAATATACTGAAATAAGACTCAACTAACTACAGCAGGGGGACCCTCTTCAGTGCTGTTTCATTTTTCTGGAATTACAATTTCACAATTAGAGCATAAAAATTTATTCCAAACAAAATTTAATATGAGTTAGACTATATAGTTCATTGTATAATTCTATTGAGCACGCTTGGTCAAGTCTAAAATTCTGCAAATTCAAATGCCACAAATTTTAACGTTTTCAACACCAATAAATAAGAAATCTAACTTTTCTGAAATATTTATATAGAATTCCTTCCTACATATAAGACTCATTTAATATAGTGTTCTAATGTTGTTTCTCTCAATCTTAATTTATTCCAGATTCCCTTAATGCTTTTGTTAGCTGTAAAATCACGCTTTAAAAACTACTGCTTAACCATTAAACATTTCAAATAATTTTTAATTGTTTGTGTTAAAATTTTCCCACTAAGATTTTTTTTTTTGCTCAATTTCAAAGTAATTATAATTTCTTTTCCTTTTACATGGGAATCGTAAAAATGTCATTTAATATTTTTACTTGGTTACTTCAATGGCTGCTGCTTTGGTTCTCATCCCAAATAAACAAGATGTTAAACCCAACCGCCAAAAACTCCGTTAGGCGGCTGGCAACATTTTAACACAGAAAAAAAAACTCATGAAGAGAAACAAAAAATTATCACATTTAATTTTTCTTCTTTTGTTTTAATAAAAAATTATTAAATGAAGTTACACTAAAAACATTTCATTTTTATTACAATGAAACTTTTATTTTATTTAGTTGCATCAATTAACCCTTTTAGTGAGAAATAAAGTTTATAAAAGAAAAATAAATGAAAAATACAAAAAACAAAACACTGAAGGAAGTCAGAATTGCATCCAACACTTAAATCGAGGCACCAATTGTGATGCTACAAAACTAAGTTTATGCGAAGTCCGCAACATAAAACCCACTCCAGCTTGTTATAAAATTTATAATGCGTCTCATGTAGGGTTTGGGAATTCCCGGACTTTTTCTCTTCCCGGGATTCCCGGGAAATTTTCTTCTATTAAAAACAAGTAATTTTTGACAATGAATTTTTCTTTTAAATTTGTTTTATTTAAAATGAAATAATAAAGTACATATACATTTAAAACAAAAATTAATTAAATTAAATAGCACATGTTAATTCAATTTGTATTATGAAAACAGACAAAGAACTTAAGGAAATAATTTGAGATCATTTTTAAATAAAAAAAAACATAACAGAATTTATAACATCATTTCGACAAAAAAATAAGTTTTTAGTACTACTAAAGCATTAAGTAACTCGCTTGATGTCCGGCTTCGTGTTTTTGTGGCAAAGTTCCCAGCAACGGAGAAAACCCGTTCACTATCCACCTATGTTGGCTTTATTGTTGGCAAAGCATTAAAAAATTATCTAAGTTTTTAGTTCGAATGTTGCTCGCTTCATATAAAGAAAATTCTTTTCTTAGCAAATTAGTGTGAGTTGATTTTGGCTTTTTTGGATTAGCCTTTGCATTGTCTATAGCCTTTTTCAGTTTAATTTTAAAACATTCATTGATTTCGTTTTCAGATAGATCAGTATCGCTGCTGGACAGTTCAGAAAGTGATTGATCAAACAGCCGTTTATATAGAGGTTCAGCATACAATTTTAAGGAATTTTTTGATACTTTCGTATTGACATCAGAAGTTTTTAAATAATTTATTAATCCTCGTCATTTTTTCATCACATCTTTGGCCAATTTTTTCTCGAATTGACTTATATGAAATACTTAATTTTAACAAAATGAAAATGTGAAGAAATAAAAAATTACTGTTATAAAATCCAATTAAAACTTTTCCCGTTTTCCCGGGAATTTTCAAAAATTTCCGAAAAATTTTCGCCGGGAGTTCCCGGGAATTCTCGCCCGGGAATTCCCGGACCCCAAACCCTAGTCTCATGTCATTGCCTTCACAATCCCAAAAAATGACAACAGAATTATACTAGATACTCATTTTTATCCAGAGCTTCGGCAGCAATCGTTTTATTCAACTCCCAACTGTTGTGCTTGTCGTCTTGTCTGACAGTCTCCCGTCTAAATAGACTCCATTACTTTCGGCCGTCAAATGCTTGTTCTATGGTCACCTAAGACTATAATTATTTTGTTAGTGACGCACCTCATAAATATTCGGCTCTTTAGTTTTACACCGCGATCTTAGTTTGGACAAGTGCAGCGGCAGTTTATTCACGCCATTTCAGGTCACTTCCCTTCTTTACACTTTTGCCATAATATCCAAACACTCAAGGACCCTTTCCTTCCTACCCAGGTGACGAGGATAATAAAGCCAACAATCCGCAACCACCTTTATTGAAGAGAATTTAGTCCACAACGCATACTTTCTTGCACCATCACAGTACAAGTGCACACCTCTCCTTTTAGCCTATTTAGAGCCATTACTACAACCTGCCGATATTTAAAATTAGAATAGATTTTGGACAGATTAAGATAAAACTGTCCGACAAGCTAAAGGAAAGATGTTCTTACCTTTAGCTTTTAACGTGAGGTTTATAGATACGGAGTTGCCATATTTTTAACAACAAAGAAAAAATGTTATTTTATGGAGATTTTTGGAACGAATTTCCGTCGTCCTTAGGAAACAAACCGGTTTCGGCTATGTGCCATCATCAGTGTCATTTTTCGTTCTGAGTAGTTTGCATCAATTCGCTGGTGTTTTTTTTTTTTCAAGTATCTATTTGTCATGTGAAGTGGTAGCAGGTGAACCTCTGTAACCTTACGTGAATAGTAACGGACTTTTATGAAGAGTATTGACTCTTTTTTTTTAATTGAATTCGCAAAACAGATTATTTTTAAATTGCTTTGAGTCCGAACTGCATAATATAGTGGAATAAGCCTCAACTAACTACAGCTACCGGTTCACGTGACAAATATTATTACTTTTATAGGCAGCGCCTTTTGTACAATTCAGTTTCTCTAGACTGAGCCAATAGACCTCCTACAGGAGAAGTGATCCAACTACTTACTATCTGTGTTATATGTATGTTTATGCTTGTTTCTGCAGAGCGGCAGGCAGCACCTTTGTTTTTTTTTGCGCTGGGGTGGTATTTTAAGAAAGTGTGTGAAAAAGTCGTCACTGTGTTCGTAAAGAGAAAATCGAGAGTGTTTTAATGCTCTCAGCAATATGTACGGGTGTTTACAGACGAGCGCTCACACACATATTTTTTATTTTGTCTGTGTGTATTTTGTCTGTATAATGGCATAACAGAGTTGTGCGAACAATTGACAACTCTGTTTGAACACGAACCGACCATCAACAGCGTCGGTCATCACTAGCCAAATTCATGTTACCCTAAATTTTCAAGATGCCATGTTACCCTAAATTTCCCTTGTACGCAATCAGCGTTGCCAGAAAGTTATATTTGTAGAATAATCTTAATTTGGCCAAAAAAATCTTATTTTATGCTACATTTACACGACAACACCACACATACGTTCGTCGTTTTGATACATACGTAAATAATTTTGCTTACGTTCGCCTTTCATAAGCTAAACATAAACCCTGTTTGTTTGAGGACTTTTTTTGTTTCCTTCATTTCATATTTTTTAACTGTGTTTTTATTGACATTCGGACTCCACTTTTAGTTTTGTTTTGTTTATATTTTGGTTTAACCGCTGGTTCAGATAAACTTACGATAAAATTTTAGAAGACAGAAATTATTCATGCGTTGCTGCAAGCAGACTCAATATGAATCGTCTTAAAACAAGGCGCTTCGCTGTTAAAATTTTGTATGACAAAGCAGGTATCATGACGAGGTTGTGTATCATAAATAAGAGAGCAAGTCATGAATATGGACTTCGTGTAAACTTAGCTTTAAAGTAAACAATTCTTCGCAGCTATTAAATGATTTTTTTTATATTCATACATAAAGTAGTGCCATAAAGTTAGGAGAACATGCCAGGCGACTTGGACTCCCCTATAATGACCACTGTCGCAGTTGTAAGGACATAGAGACAGAGGAGACGGTTTCACCTTCTCTGCGAATGCCTTGCGCTGGCTGTCAGGAGACACAAATTTCTTGGAGACTACATACTGGAGGATCTCAGTGAGATATCTAGGTGCCGTTTCAACGATATTTTAAGATAGTGCGAGCATAGGCTCTAAGACACCATTTACCTGGCGAGTGGTATGGTCTTGTCAAAACGGGGTCATTCAGACCTTACTTGACAGCCTGCGTGCAGCAGGCTACCATGTTAACCAACCAACCAACCAGTGCCATAAAGTAGTACAAAAAGTAGCCCTAGTGTAAAGTCTTTATTCCAATCTGAAATTAAATTTAGTACGCGAAAAAAGAAAGAAGAAAATATTGATGACATTTGTAACACCTCCTGTAAAAAAAGCAGAATATTTCCGACCATTCCTTAAAACTTTCATTAAGAATGGTACAACTGATTTTAGAAATTTGCTGAAGTATTCATGTTAAAAAAAGCTGGTCGTGACTTTCGTAAAAATAGCTGTCGAAATATCGAGTATGAATTTCCATTTCCTTATCTATCATTTCACGCCTGCAAAAGTTGTGAACAATACTCAACGTGAGTAAGCAAGCAGATCTTCTCACCGCGAACAAGTTTGAGCTCCACTGCACTTTTTTTGAAGCGTAAGCCGTCAAACAGACAGATATTGTTGCAAAATCAACCATCGGTCAGCTGAATTGAGCATAAACAAGAAATGTTTGCGGGAAGTACGGAATTTAGCATAAGTAGCGGCAACATCAATTTGATATCACACACCGATGTTGTCTTACTTAGATGTCTTTTTCTATCGTTCTTATCTGTTGTCATTTTAAACTTACCGCTTAAGGTAAGTTTTTCGCATCAAAAGTGAAGAAGACACTTTGGTTTTTTCAGTAAGCACTACCTTATGTTGCAATTTTATGTATGCTCACCTATTCACTAAACTGGGTGCACAAAACAAAATACGGTGGCGGTACGCAACAAGTACTCACAAAACCTAAACTGGAATGTTTTTAGGAATTTAAAAAATCTTAATTTGAGAGAAAAAAGCGAAGTAACCTGGTAATGCTGCGCTCGTTTTCCATACGTGCAATTTAACTGTATAAAGAGATCTCCACTGGCTGTTGGCGGAGCTAAGTCTCCGCATAAATTACATTAATGTGGTGTATAACAAAGAATAGCATATCTTAAGGCGTTTGAATAACAATTCAGAGAACACAGTGTGCTCACACCAGTAATTTACGGACTTAAACAAAAGTTGAAGAGAAAAGTAAAATAAAGAGACAGCATTTTTCCGATAAGTACCTGCTTCCCTGTTCCGAACGATTTAAAGGTCTAGAAAATGTATATGAAAATGATTCCAAATTATTTTAAAAATGTAGTGGTTTCCATACTAATTTTGAAGACATTTAAATCGTTTTCAACACGGAAACTGGCACTAAGTACAAGTTACCGGCTCTATAAATATACAGACAGTGTAGGATAGAACCATCCTGCGAAACCAAGGTAAAAACACACCATCCCAAGATAAAGGCCTCCTCGATATCTTAAAGCTATTTAAGATAAAGCTAGTAACATTTGTTTGCTGAAATCTATATGCTGTAACACGAATCGAGAAACTTCACTTTAGTAAAACCGATGACGATTAGATATTCATTAATTGAGGTTAGTTAGTTAACCAGCCAAAAAACAGTGCAAAGCATAATTATTGGTACAAGCATCAGATAGGTGTTCTTTTGTTGTTATATTGAATTTGACGGTGTCAAAATCCGTATAAAGAAATTTAAATGATTTTTAAACATGTAAAACTTGGTCAAATATCGCAGACAATAACCAAATATGACCAGCATTGCCAGGTGAATTACTGGGTGTACAATTGGATAAACCAGAACAATTAACGACTACGAGAAACTTGAAATAATTCCAAAATTAAGAACATTTAAGTCAGAAATTATTTACATATGCATATTAGTTGTACAATTTTTTATATGCCGGGGTTTTGTGTCTTTAATTAAAAGAAATATAGGCCTTATATATACCTCATTTTGACCAACGAAGAACAGCGGCACATTTTTCGAGAAGTAGTTTCTACACAGATGCATACATTGATAAATAAAAAATGAATAAAACATAAAATTTCTATAGGAATTTAAAGATTATTGGTTCCCTTTTTGCGAAATTAGCGACTGGGCGTTGGCCAATCATTATCTAGCGTTCAACAATGTTTCAAACCATAACAAGAGATAGCCCGAGGGGATAATGTCGTGAACTCTCTTGTAATATCAGGTCAATGATTGTCGTGCTTCAATATCGTTTTGGCACTTGGTAGCTGCATTGCAGTCGGTTTTATTTCAATGAATACTCTGCTCATGCACATTAA
Source organism: Phania funesta (assembly GCA_963932375.1). Taxonomy (NCBI): domain Eukaryota; kingdom Metazoa; phylum Arthropoda; class Insecta; order Diptera; family Tachinidae; genus Phania; species Phania funesta. The sequence goes on along the minus strand of OZ010656.1, from coordinate 61,923,929 downwards.
ATACTTTCCACAACAAATGTCTGTAATTGTTTCCGTTTCCTATCTCAGATCTTGTCTATCATAATTTGAAATAATAAGAGAGAATTTCGGAAAAGAAGCTAGTTTTTTTCATCTCTTCCTGCCCTTAATCGGATGGAAGAATGTTTTAAAGTGCGAGAGTATTGTGACATTTCCTACGACATGTGTTCTGAAATGAATTTTTTAGAATTTTTAGACAATTTTTTTGTACTAATTTTATATAAAAATCAGTTAGAACTTTGGTAGGTGACCCCAGCAAAGCATAAAAAATACAATGGAGCTGATTTTATAAAACGCTAGAATTTATATTAAAAAACAAAAACAATTTTGTTAATTTAAATTTTGTTTTTAATATAAATCCTAAAAGTCGTTGGGTTGGATAAAATAAGGCTCAATATGTAACGGTTCCTAACAATTTATTACAGATAAAACAACTTATGTCAACACGGGTAGTTTATGTTTAACAAGAATAGTACTAATGTAAACGCTCATGAAGATTTAATATGAAAAACCAAACACAAGTCATTTTGGGTACTTGAAAAGTCATCGATAATTAATTTTAAATATGGTTAGCAATAACAACGTATGTCTGAGCTTAGGCCATACACAGCCTAACGATAAAAATCGGGAAGTCGTTGGATGGAAATGAAATTGCTTCCTATACTTTCATTGACATTACGGAAGCCTTTGATAATGCTGGTTTCAGATCTATTGAGAAAGGGATGATCAGGAAAGCAATACACAGACTGGCCATAACGTGAGTGCTTAACCTGCTTAAAAACAGGACATTACTCTTTGATAAAAACGTTGATTGTTTAATCAACTAGAGGATGCTCTTAAGGAAGCGTTTTAACGCCAATCCTATGGTTACTGGTCATCGACAAACTTACGAAGTTCAGAGCTTTGCGGACGATTTTGGCAAATTTGAATCTGCAATAACCGATCAAATACAACTCACTGTTCGCATCTCGCGGGACTGGTATCGAGAGAAAGGATTGTATGTAAATCCGGACAAGACTGACGTGGGAGCCTTCACCAGAAGAAGGAAGCTAAGTCTGGGGGCTCTGGGATTAGGAGGCAGAATTAACACTATCTGAGAATATGAAATGTCTCTAAGTAGCTTTAGATAATACTCTTCCTTGAAAAACCCTTACCATACATAACAAAGAAGGCTTTATGAGTAACTTGAGCGTGCCAAAGACTGCATGGTAAAACTAGGGGCCTACGTCCGAAAACGATGACACCAATAATTACATATGCCCCTCTAGCACGGTGGTCCAAGCTAGAACAATTCCAGGCTCAAATATTCCTTAACAATGCGCATCGGATAGCCTGTTTTAGTGTAACGGGAGCAAGGAGAACGTGCCTCACACCATCCTTGGGACTGATCACTGGACTCGACATCCGCATGAAGTTGAAGGGACAGCAGCCTGTTCAACCTTAAGGCTACTCAATGTAGCTCCTCTTAAGAACTCAAATATTCTGGACGTATTCTAGAACTCTCTCATGTTTCGCTGTCTTTGTTAAGATGAATAAAACACTCACCCTTTTTAAACACTTTAAAGTGACCATCACTGAACGCTCGCTTAAATCGGGAAAATAATGATATAATAGTAGAACAGAACCCATTGTTATGGAACACGGATGAGTCCAAGAACGAAGATGGCAGTGCTGCAGCGGGAATTGTTGGGTCATATTTCCGAAAAGAGAAAATCGCTTTCATTTATCGGCCGGGAAGGACCAAGCCTCAGAGCACTGTGCTCGAGAATGTATTCGTAGGGGCACTCGCGGTACTATAATATGAATTGACTCGGACAACCATTAACATTAGCAAACTACGCATTCCAATCAAAGTTCGTAACGTGTGTACCCGGAGATAAAGGGCAGGTGGGCCCTGCAATGACAGACTATCTTCCAAAAAAAAGCGCAGACACAATCGCTTTAGAAATAACCTAATACGAGAAGGGGAAAACGATTACTGGAGAGCCCAAACAGGCATGCGGCAGTCGAAGAGACATTGACCCCGAACAAAATTTCAAAATCTCGGCAGAAGCAATATTAAACTGTCCCCTGAACGGTTAAGAGAACGCGGTAGCCTTAACTGTGATATGATTAAAAGAGGTGTGATAGAAAGTGACCTCTGTAAACTATGTCCAGAGGAACAGGTAACAACGGAACATGTTTTATGAGATTGCCCTGCGGTGGTAAGACGTAAACTTTATTATCGGACAGCCTTCTTTAAAATCAAGCCAACAATGATTACGAGATTTATTTATTAAAAGTCTGGAATTGTTTCAGTTAGGCATGACGCTGCACAACAGATGTTTAACTGAAAACTACTTGAATAAATATAAAAGTTTAAAAAGATATGGGACTGTAGAAATTTGTGCACAGTGGTGCCACAAAAGTAGTATTTTTAAAATTTGCTCTTATCGTCCTCACCTTTTTTAAAATTGAGTTAAATTTTTCATTTTTCCTTAAATATTAAAACCCTGTTAATTTTTTGTAAAGATGTTGGCACTCGTGGAGTTCTTTTTATTTGTTTAAGTTTTTCATTTGTTATAATTAGTTTTTTTTTTTGTTTACTGCAGCTAAATGTTAAATTATTTTACATTTGTTGTTTAAAAAAATCTATATTTTAACTTGTTATTATAATATTTACAATTGGAATAAATATTTATTATTACTATTATTTTTTTTTCTTAAAAGACTCTGTTGATGACCCTTAAACTTTAAGACAAAATTTAATTTAAAAAAATACACATAAAAAATTAAACTTATTTAATAGAAATTTGGTTGTTTACAATTATTAATAGTCGTGTATTAAATCTTGTAGTTTTAGTTTGTTTTTACTTTAGGATGAGCCTCAGTTGGCAGCTCAGTCGTAAGGACTTTCGATTAGTAGGACATAAAAAATTAAATAAAAAAAAAACTTAAACAATATTTGAATCTGCTCAAAATTAATTAATTTTTAATTTCTGCAGGTGTGTGTGTGTGTTTTTTTCCCTCAATTTTTTTTTATTTTTATCTGTAACTTAAATCTGAAACTTAAAACTTAACGAATGTCTATGACAACAAAGAAATTATTTTGGATTTTTTTTTGGAGTTTGTCTGTGTGCGTATAGAAGTTTTACAAAATACGGGAATTTATTTTGAAGTCAATCATTGGCCATACAGTAACCGGAATATGTTTGAATATTGTCCTCCATAAAAGCACCGCCAGCTATAACACCGGATTGCGTATGATGTGTGGGACAGTGGTGACCTTTGGGACATTGACACAAGGCATTGATGTTGACTTCGTCAATAAATTCTTGGCGTTTTCGTACCGTGAACAGTTTGCAGGGCTCCTTGCGCTGACATTTGAGACGCTGGGAAAGAAGGAAAAAATAAAAGTCATAAAATTTTTCGTTTTCAAAATTTCTTTCCACTTACCGTTAATGGGGAACAGGCAAACAAATATTTAAAGCCCGGATTACCATTTTGGAAAGGCAATCGTTTCGTTAAATATGTTACCGAGTTTTTGGGACAGCGACAGTGCACAATTTGCTCCGTGGAATTCATTTCGGCTGCTGTTGTCAAAGTCCAAGTGTAATCACGAAAATATCTGAGAAAAAATAAAAACGTTTTTATCATTCCAAGCAAAGTCCTTCCAAATTCAATTCAAAACCTTTCAACACTTACCTGCACACTGGCAGCGAATGTACTGGCTGACACAATTTATAATGTCTGGTCTTATCTGCAATGGTGTGACCATCCTCTACTCCCAAGCTGCTGGGACAGCCGCTAATATATGTCAGCTTCTCCTGATGGCCCATATGACCCGAATGCCTCATATGAGCTGAATTTGTATACAGATGCTGTTGTCTCTTCATGTTCAAATGGGGGAAGTCATTGTCATTTATCTCATCCATATACAACAAAGAACCACCCTCATCGCCGTTAGCCAAGGCCGAGTTTTCCTCATGCACTCCATAATCCGATGGTAAATTTATGTCATCTTCATACACTGCGCCCAATTTATGTATTAATTTCTTCAAGTGTATGTTATCGTACTTTTGGTCCGTCCCAAAGCCGGTCGTCTCCAATAAAAGATGTTTATTTTGTTGTATGTTTTTATAGTGATTATAGAAACTGTGATACTTTTCGGAATTGTGATTGTTGTGCGAATGTGAGTCTTTGTGATGATGATGTATAATAATTTCGGGTGCTCGATTGATAGAGGGGCAACGGCACTGGCGTTCTATCCAGGGTATTTCATATAGATCGATTTTCGAGCACACAGCATTGGGCGCACATACGGGTAAATCGTCTTCGGAATCCTGTAAAGCAAAAACCAGAGTAATTCAATCGTTTAATATTTTAATAATTTTTTTATTTAAAATATGCAATTTTCTTTTAGTACTAGAGTCAGTTTTATAGTGTTTTGTTTTAATAATTTTTTTTTATTAGAAAGGATGCTGCAAAAAGACACGCTGCACAGTGAATAACTGATTCGCTTGAAGAGAGCATTCAACTAAACGCGAATATGCTACCAATAATTGGCCTGGCATAGGCCTCACTTCGATCGAAATCGAAGGTTCAAAAGTTTGATTGATTAGTTTCTGAACTTGGTCAGTATGATCCTATAACGCTAAATTTCCGGCAAATTAAAATAATTAATAAAATGGCTATAGTAGCTGCAAGTAATGCGCCTGCATAACACCAAAGGCTCTGCAACACTGTTAAAAAATAATTGTGAAACACTTTTTTCTCCCTCTCTACTTCTATTACTAATACAGGAGAGATATCACAGCAAGCCGCTTCAACCCTAGAATTGATTTCAGGCAGCCGATTTGCAATTTACGAATGCCTAAATTTCATTGAGTCTCGTGCTAACATTAGCCTTTAATCTTGGCTGTTATAATTTCAGACTGTGGACTGGTGTTTGTCGGCTTTCTTCTTCATCACAAAGTCTCTTGTAACTGCTAGCATTTGTCTAAGGTTTTCACATTTAAGAAGTGTCTGCCTGTGGTCTTAAGCGTTATGCTAGCCAGTGTTGGATATTTACATACACTCTGCTACGGGCTCAAACTGTTTCAGGCGCAGTCTGCAAGTACCATCTTCTTCGATTTTCATCTCGGCCAGATACTTGAAGTTTCCATGTCCTTAAGTCAGTAATCCAGAGGCTCTTTGAATACCATTTGAGCCTCCCTCCACTTTTTCAGGTTTAAAGAGTCTTCCCATCTTTATCGCCCTAGGTCATTCAGCAGTGCAAGTTTCGGTTCTGGTTCACAGAAATTCACGGTTTTACTAGTTCGTCTATTGCTGCATTTCCCAATGTGTCGCACATCTACAGCAGGTGATCCTACGCATGCAGGAACCCAAGCATTTATGCCTGCCAATCGCACACGTACACCTCCAGGAGCAGACTATAAGACAAGTTCAGCTGAGCCCTGCTCCTGCCCTGCCGACCATATGTGAGCCATTAATAAAAATGCTTATATCGTTCTCCATCCACTTTGTATAAAGCCTTCTACAATGATTGTCAGGTGCAGCAAGCGTTCCATCGGCATCTGAGTCGCCCTAACCTCTAACCTCTTTTCTAACTAACTAGAATAATCTTATGCCCGATGTTCGACCGAAAGCTATGCCGTATGATTTCGATTCAACGTTATCCCAGCAGGCGATCCTCCTTTGAACACCAAACTACGGATGCATACGGATGGGTAATCCCAGAATGCAGCCTTTGGCGAGATTCTGCACCTACGGCCAATGGATTTTTTTTAACAAAGTCCAAGAACAGCGAAAACTTTTTTGTACAGCTAATATTGAAAGCGAATTGTTTGTCTAATTGTGTCGGATAGTTTGAAAAGTTTGCTGGGTCATTAAAGGACTGTGCGAACATGATTTGTTTTGCCACTTCCTAGGTTACTTCGCAACTAAAATATCATTAAATTTAATATCGAATATTTTTATTAAAAAATCTTTTTTGTTGTTTTATATTTTTAAAGCTTCAACAAAATTTAAACACTATTCTAATCTAATCTTTTACTTAAGAATGAAATTACTAAATTAGAAAAACTGACATTTTTTATGGATGTGTGTGTGTGTTTGCTTCGTTTCCTTTTAACCGTTTCGATCATAATAAAATTGAATTTGTCTGGTACGTGATGTGATGATGAGATGATGCCTGCCCGCTTCACTCTCCAGTCAACTTAAGTGCCATTAATGGAATTAATACAAACACCAGAGTGTTCTGTTTGTGTTTTCTGAACGAACGAAAAAAAGTGACTTTGTGTATAAATATGAAATGAAGAAAGCAGCACAATTTAAGCTACTGGTTTTACGGCTCAAATCATACCCATAATGACCACTATTAACATATGCCCTCTAAAAAAGAACATGCGTACGGAAGGACGGACGGACGAACAGACGGACGGACAGAGTGATGGTTGGATAGATGGACAACCAGACGCAATCAGCTCTAGACAGTCAGTGTTCAAACATAACAACAGTAGCAGCAGTCAAAGAAGAAACCATAATTTATTTTAAATATTTTTTTTACGTTTTTTTATGATTTTATGTTTTTTTTTCATTTTTTTTTTTTTTATTTTCGTTTTTTTATTTTCCTTCAACAATTTACAATGACCAAAATTTACAATCATAATGACGACGATGTTCTTGTTTGGTAATTTACTTGAGTTTTATAGTTTTCGTTGTTGTTTTCTGCTCATAAAATTTGAAATAAATTTAAATTAAAAAACGAAGAACAAAAAGTGAAGATCATCAAATACCAGACACTTTTCAATTTAATACTTAATCAATATAAAGGCATCAACAACATTTAATCTCTCTTGCTCTCTGTGTGGAAACATGGTTGGATGAAGGGATAGATGGTTGACTGGATAAATGGACAAATAAATAAACATTTAAATGATCAAATGAGTTTGTTTTAAACGTTTTTTTTAAATGTCTGTATTGGTTGTTTTCAAATCTTAACGGACATTCAGTCAGCCAGTTTTATTTATTTGAAGTTGAAATTAAAATAAATTTTAGTAAGACACATTTCCACAAAATGCTTTATTTCAACATAAATGCGTAAAGGGGTTACTGATAAAGGCGAGTCGATATTTCCAGTCTGTGGTGGATGCGTTCCGTTGGCGGCGTTTGTTAATATGTGGTTCGTTGCACGTGTTGCGATGTGACTAAATACGACACGACCTGTTCGGTAAACAACCAACAGGCAACCGTACGGCTACGAACAGCGCCATCGCCGCAGTCGTTTTCCTTGCAGCGCAGAAGCAGTCGAACTTTCGCAAACTTTAACTTGGGCATATTTTGCTTTGATACTGCACCTATACAAGATCCAACTTGCCTTAGATGTCGAGAGTTAATGACGTTAGACAACGCCGTTTGTGTGCTATGTGGGTTTGAAAGAGGACCACAATTTTGGCAGCAAAGTCAAGAGTTAACAGGTAAAATTTACTTATATGGAACAACGCCAACCAACACGAGGGTAGGCCGATCACTCGTGGGACTGAGGTGAATAGGCCACCAAGGTCGTGCGATTTTACAGCAGAATTTAAACACTGTCAGTCATATCATAGTCTGTAGAGAAGACGATATCCTCGCTGATATATCCCGCCCCCTTCTAAAATGATTCAAAATTAACGTTGGCATCTGTTTTCATTGAAATTCGTTTTCTCAAGCTTAAGCTCAATACGCGCCTCCAAAATTTGATTAAGCCCTTATTTTTTTAGATTGAGCGATTGTTGATAAAAAAAAAGACATTTAAGGTGAGTGATGTTAACTAGACTGTCGGGTAAATAATTCAATTTGAACTGAGAAATTTTGCTTTTATCAGAAATCTGATGCTTCAATAAATTTGAAGCCTACTTAAATTTATTTCCTTATCTGTCCAACTGCATCACTTTTGCACATTTTTGTCGTTTCTCGAATTGTGTGATGGCGATAAAAAGTAGACATATTTCAGGAACCGGAAACGTCACTTCAGGCGAGCCAAAGATATCGATTGTGTATCTAGACAGCGGCAAGTAATCAATGCTGGGATGACAGGAGAAAGTGGTTTATTATGAGGTGCAAATTGTAATTTTTGTTTTTTATGTTTTCAGGCAATAAACGTGCATTTCCTAAACTTCACTCACCACCCTTAAACTCTGGTAAAACTTTGACCACATGGAATGTTCTTTCAAATTAGCTGACCAAATGTAATTTTCCTCTTTTTTCTCTTTTTCTTCTTTTTAGTTTTCCATTCTTAATTTTTCCTACAACCTGATCAATTAATAATTCATATTTCTCTTGGATTTGTGTTGAGCGGATATCCGGTACTTTTTTTCTAAATAAATGCTGCCGAATGTAGCAACTCTTTGACAACAATAAAAACAACAACAACAAAAAACACAATATTTTTCAATAACTAAACTTTTTTCGAATTTTTCTTATTCTATCTTTCCCATTAACATTGTTCTTGTTTGATGATGTCCATTTAGTCAGGCCCCTTATGTACATACGCCGATACTAAAGCAGCGCCCGTCATGTTGTTAGAATAAATCAAGGCATGATTTTCAATTTCTACTTTCTGTGTGTGCGTGTCGATAAATGATACAACTTGTTGTTGTTATTATTGGTCTTTTAACTGATCTTGCTCTTTTTCAATATAAATATTTATCTTTAGCCATCGTCGTTTGATGGCACTAGCTTTGATACTCGGCCACAGCCAGCCACTCGCTCGTCCACACTCTACTGGATGCTGGGAATAATCATTGTTATTTGAAGCCTAATTATTGATAAAAGTAGAGAACTAAAAAAAAAAAAATACTTTTATACAAACAAACTAATAAAACCAAAAGAGGAAATAACAAATTTTCTTCTTGCAGCAGAGTTAAGAAGGAAAGGAAAAGAAATAAGCAGTGCACAGGGGTGCATAATGTTTTTAAGAAAACATCCAAAATTTATTTATAGTGTTGAATAATGAATAATTGTTTAATGTAATTATTAAAATCGATTTTGCATCAATTGCAAAGTTTTTAAACGAGCCACTGTGCAAATGAAAAGAATTGTTTATATTTTTAAAATCATAATTATTTCCATGCTCATTAAGATGACGTTGATTGTTCGTTCTAATGTTGGTGATAATGATGAACTAATATTTAATGGAATGTGCCACTTTTATAAGTTCTTGTGGTTTTTCGTTGTTGTTGTTCTTGTTATTTTACAAAAATGTTGTTTACAAATATTTATTTATTAATTTTTTTATTTAACGAAACAAAATTAATTTGTTTTTTTTTAAGGAAAAAATCAAGATTCTTAGCCGACATTTTGGGAGTACGCACACTCATACTTTTTAATAAAAATATGTATTATACGTGGGTGGTCTCATAATTACCAGACCTAGCAAAAAATGTAAAAAAAAGTTGGCGATAAATTTTGCTATTTCTCAACTTCACTTTTAGCGATGCTGAATAGCTTTAGAATCTCCAAATGCTCTTTAGGGAAAGAGATTCTTAAAAATTATAATACTTCAGTAACTTCAAAAAAAAAGTCAAAATATCATTAAAAGGTTGAAATTGTGCTAAAGTAATTTTTACATATTCATTCAAAATCGAGTATAATACTGTAAGATTAGGCGCGAGTAAATTTCAACAAAAACACTTTTTTCATTGAATAACTTAATTTTTAATCCCTCCGAATTCGTGTTGAATTTTGTTTTTAATTCTTTAAAACACCTATTTTTATATAGCGTAAATTAAAATATAATTATGTAATTTAATTTGTGTGTGTGCCATCTTAATTGGGGCAATTAAATTGTAATAGAGTTATAGACTGTGGTGTTTACACATATCCAATTTAGCAAACTCAATTAGCAACTTACAGCTGAAAACGTATTTGTTACTTCGTACGTGAATACTCCTGTTTGTGAATTTGGAAAATTGGAACGAAATTTGGCTTTTTAAAGGTTTTTAAACCTTTGTTAAAGAAATTAATTATATTTTAAAGAAATTATATATAAATGTATTTTATTTAAAAATTTCATCATTTACTAACCGCTAATTTCACCCGCTATTTCTTTTTAATTTTGTTGGAATTTTTCTTATACATATAGAGTTGGACAACTGTCATGAAGAATAAAATGTAGTTGCGCAGCCATTTTGCTGAATGAGCCTGTATTTTGTCCTTGAACAAAGGTTTTTTTCCTCTCACTGAACTGACTTCACCAGAGTTGCATTGGAAATTTAAAAATTTTTACCAGCAACATATTTTGATTAAATTATCCATGTTTTGTTTTGTTTAAAGGCAGGTTTTCGCAACATGAGTAGGGTTTTCGAGGCCAGAGCTAGCCGCCACATATTTGCCATGTTGTTTGCAGGTCATGCCAGAATATGACAGTTAGAATTTTACAATTCATGGAAAGTTATTATTTCGCTGGTGACATACGGCTGCTGACCAAAAAACCTTGCACAAATTTGAGAAAAAGCAAAAAATATTTTATATGCGACGCTTCGTAAACCAAATGAGAGTTGTTTATGCGGCTACAAGACTCTAGCAAAGCTATAACAAAAACTAACAATTGTTTGTGATAGTCACCCACATTATAAATATTTTTTGTCCCGATATATTTTCCCTTTCCCTAAAGTTCCAATCGTGAATAAATTCCAAAAAACATTTTTGACGGCATTATGTAAATACGAGTCATTTTTTCACTCGAATTTGTTCACTTTATTTTTGCTATTCATGGAAGTATATCAGCCGATTTGTGAACAACAATTTATCGGGAAATTTGTTCCCATTTCTTCTATTATTAATTGATATTTGCCTAGGATTTTTCCCGTTCTCTTTTTCCTACTATTCTCAATTCCCCGGGAAAACTCGAAATTGGGCTGATACAGCTATTGCAATTCTTTCTAATTAGGATATAAAAGATTGTAATAATTTATTTTGGGCCAAGATCAGTTATTAAGTGCAGAGTGCCATAATGCTCAACAATATAGAAAAAAAACGGCACTCTTGGGCTGTAACTTCACTGTCTTCTGCTGACGGATACGTTTATCCACATAACACAAAGACTTTATGCCAAAGCATTGAAGACTTACGAGAGCACCTCACAGAATAATGATTGTAACCCTGTGACTTCATAATCTCTGATATCCACTCCATGCTAGCAAGCGCGCACAAAGCTTCACGATTGGTGAAATTCCGAACGATTTTTTTTTGTTTTTGTACCTGTGATAAATCCAGACTAACAATTCGATGTGGCCTATTTTCACTTCGAGGGGAATGAAAATTTCATGACAACCTAAATTTCACTTCTTCTTTAGGAGAAGGGCGATTGTTTTTCTTTTTTTCCAACTCTAAAGATAGTAAGGTGAAAAAAATAGCGATATAAGAAAAAATAAAATTGTTTCACTATGACGATAATTCCAAATCCTAAGAATTATTTCGACTATAGACGTCAAAAATGTTTTTCCTGATATTTTTTTTTATTAAATGCTTATTACCGTTTGTTTTAAAAATTTAAACTTTTTAAATTTTTCTTGAGTTTAAAAGATTTCCCCTCTAAAAAAAATCCCCCCTTTTTGCAAAATTTTTTGAAATTTTCAACGGTAACTCTGATATAAATGTGTTCCGTTCATTTTTTAGGTTAATTGGAGATGTTGTACAAAAATTGATCAAATTTCTTGCAAAAGATTTCAATGATTTTCTTCGCAAGGTTTTAAGAAAATTACAGATGCAACCAACTGATGAATGTCAAAATTTAATGTCCCTCCCTCCCCCTCAAAGTTACTAATAAAATCACTCAGGCTGTTGATATTTTCTATGAACTTATAAATTTCAAATGAAAGAGAAAATGAAAGCACACGGTTGAGTGCAGCAGCTCTTTAAAAGTGAAACGTGATTCTGCACTTAAAATTTAACTTTATGTCAACACAATTTCAATACATCTGTACCTCCCCTCTAACTCTACCCAAATAAGCTTTGCGTCAAATGAGTATTTTGTGCTAAAGAGTCTCTTCTAGTTGTTGAGATGGAGGTTGATGTTGATGCTTGTGTTTGTGGCAAACGGAAATTCAGTTAACAAGTCGTGTTTAAACAATAAAAAGGAAGAGCTTCAAAAGATTACAGGGCTTCCTACTATTTCTAGTTAAATGAACTTGCAATTCTGTGTAAAAAAAAAAATCAATTGAATTGAAGTTGCAACAACAATAACAACAACACCATCAAAAAGTATGAGTTAAAACGACATAAAGGAATTTCTTTACAGTTGAGTATGCAGCAGTTTTTTCCTTGTGCTGCTGCTGATCTTAGAAATTCCAAAGATTTTTGTTATTGTTGTATGCGTGGCATGCAGCACCGGAAGTTTTATTGTGTGCGTTTTTTGTTTGTTTGTTTGGCGCTGTTTAAGCAGTGTTCGTAGTCGTTGTAGTATTTTACTGAATTCTAGTCAAGTACTCGTAAAATGCAGTGTGAATTAAAAACAAAAACTAAGAAAAAAAAAACGACAACAAATTTCAAATTCTTTGCAATAAACCAACCGTTGCCAAATGCAATTTAATGCTCTTATGCTTGATATGCATACAATTTGATGCAAGTAAACAACTAAGTGCTTCGACATACCATGAGTGCATACCTTTTGATTTTGTTCGAATTGAAAGAAAAAAATGAATTTAGGGTGGCCCGGCAAGAAAATTAATTTCATTTTTCTCGACAAAAAAAATTACATTTGATAAATCGTTAGCTAATTTGACTTTGGCACTTTTTAGATACTAAGCTCCCCCGTTTCTTAATCTTTTGAATTAAATGAGCTTTATGAAGAAATTATGTTAGTGTTTGATTATAAGCTCTAAAAATTGAGTTCTTAACGAGTGTCTAAGATCATCTACCCAGCTTTGTATATGTAAGTTTTATATGATTTTATTGTTGTGGGTTTTTAAAAATCAAATGGAAAGAAATACTAAAACTTTATCAAAATATCTCATATGTTTCTATTCAACTTTTGGGCTTTAAAATTTTGTTCAAGCTTTTTTATTCCTAATAGAACTTAAAAGCTTTAAAAGAACAAAATCATCTACGTTCAATTGTTGGTTAAATTTTTTTATTTTTATAAAAGCTTTAAGGTCTTTTCTTCACGGATCCAGTTGATGTAAAATATAGTATTTTCCCCACCAAAACACGAAAAATTGAACGTTGGTTCATGCACAAAAAATGAAGTTGTAAAATTTTATTTTGTTAAAAAAAGTTCAAGCTGAAGCCGCTCTTACTTAGTATCTAATTTAAAAGAGACTAAAGTAATTTAACTATAGCGTTTGCATTTTAACACACTCTTTAGAGGCATTTTTTTAAAGCTTTGAGAGTCTTGTTATTACGTCTTGTTATTCTAGAGCTTTAAAGATCAGCTTTCCCTTTCACACTTGTTTTTTTCCTGCTTTTGCATAAATTTTTATTTTAAGAACTATAAAAAAACTTTTTTCAAGCTTTTTGTAAATAATTACTCTTATATTTTTGCAAACATTTTTAAAAGCTTGGAGACATTTATTTTTACAGTTCAAGTTTTTAGAGCCGCCTGTAAAAACATTGTAGTTTTTTATAACCGTTTTTTTAGTTCTGCATATTTAGAAAAGATTTTTTTTGAATTGAATTCAAAAAGCTTTCTTCAGTACACAATATAGCTTTATTAAAACTATAAAAATATCGGGCCTAATTTTTAAGCTCACCTAATATCAAATTTTCCGGCTCACCCTAATTTGGTGCTGTGTTGATAGAGTACCCGTACTTCTCTAAATGAACTTTAAATAACTCAGCTTTTCTTGAAAGGCCTTTTAGTTGTGTTTTTTTCGTATTGCCTTTTTGTGCAGTTTTGCCATTGTTTTAGTGGGAATTTATGTGTAATTTGAGCTTTATTAGGTTATTTAAGCTTTAATACATGTCCAAGAAATTATTTTTTGCTTTTGTTTTCTTTCTAAATGAATAAATGACCTACTCACTCGTTCGTTGGCTGATTGTATTTTGGTTGGAGCTGCCTTGTCATGTTGTCATGTAAAACATCACAATCATTGTACATTTTACTGAGACCTCTAAGTCTCAGTATTTGGGCAACGAATTTTTTACTGCCAGTTTTTTTTTTAAATTTGTTGTCTTTTGAAGTTTATGTCTAAACATATCAAATTCTTATGACGATTTTCTGTCTGTCTGTAAGTCGCATAAACATTATGTCTGCAGTATCATATTCTACTCGATTAAACTTAAGTTTTTGATGTTTAGGTTGAAACAGATTTTTTAACAGAAACAAAAACAAAAAACCTTGATTGAAATTTGAGATAATTGCTCAAAAATATGATAAACAAAAGTTACACATTCTTTATTTTTTTTATCAAAAAGCCAATGAACTTGGAACAAGTGATTTTGTGTAGTTTTTTTTTTTTTTTTGAGCGAGAGGTGAAATGAGACGAAATTCGACAGTCTGATGTTTTATTTTTGGAAGAGGATTGTTAATAAATTTGGTCCTGTAAAAGATTCAAGCTAGAACGAGAATATAAGCGAACAAGGCTTGGTGAAGAAATTCGCACTTTAAACCACAGTTTTTATCTCATCGTTAAAGTCTTTCTATTTTCACAATGTGAACTTTTTTATGCTGCTACCCGTCCGCCTGTTTATTTCGTTGCACTTTTGAAATGATAATACTGTCAACACACAATATAGAGCTGGCCTATTAATATAATTGCAATTAACGTCTTTGTACACAAATTTCTTCAAACACTTGATTACAACTTCCTTACGAGGCCGTCTTTCATTCGCTGTGAACAGACATGGCAGCGATCTTTAGCGAAGGCAAAGCCTCTCAAATGATCGAACTTTGGTTATTTTAGTATTCAACTCGCAATGGTTCACAAACGAAGTATGGCCCCATCATTGTTTTTATATGTTTTATTTATGTAAGTCGGGCTTTATTGTCCGTTAAAATGTTTGATTAAAATTGTGAAAGAGGCAACTATAATATTCCTCAAGATAGCGTAATAATTGTGACTATTTCTTACTGAAGGTTATCGCGACTAAAACTAATACAGAATTACACGCAAAGAAAAATTATGGTTATAAACTAATCATATTATTATTGTAGCTAATCAAGAACATGTTACTTTGTAGTTAAAATTCTAGTAAGTTTAGTTCCATTCAACAATGTAGAAATTTTAAAGGATGGAAATCATTTCATGATCAAATGTAAGGAATAAGTTGTTTATGGCAACTAAAAAAATTATAAAAATATTTTCAAATAACCATAATATGTTTGCCACAACCATATATAGAATATAATATAGTTGTCGTGACTATGCTACAACCATGTTTCTTTTTTGTTATCAGCATGATTAACGATCGCGACAGATAACATAATTAGTACTGCCAGCCATGTGGTTGCAGCAGTACAGTGCAATTGCACACACAGCTTGCACAATGGGCAATGAATGCCTAAAGTTCGTTTGGCAAGCTTGAATTGAACTACAAGATCGCTGGATTTAACATCGCCAAACCTATAGCTTTATGGGTTTTTAAAGCCACAGACTTTAAAAGTTCTCCATGGACATGAGTGAGAAGTTCTCGTCAGAACGTTTGCAAAAGCAGCAAAAAAGACAAAATAGCAGGGAGCGCAAATAATCATTATTTTTCTAATTTCAACCAAACAAATACAGTGAAAGAAAAACGCTACAAGTTTAAGAAGTACACCAACGTAAGTTTTGTTACGCCGACTACGTATTTTGGTGCATTCACTTTTATTTGTTTAAGTTTTATTAAAAAATAATAGTGATTTTATTAGTTTTATTTTTTGCTTTGAAACCAAAACTACTTTCGATTGGTTTTATTTATTTTTTGTCAGCTAACAAATCATTGTAAAATAATTTTCTGCTCTAAAACTGATGTGAATTGATTCTGACCCTAAATCATTATCTCCAGTGTTCGTATATTTTCAAGGAAAAAAAGGAAACTTAAAAAATAATCATTAAAACGTTTTCTTTTTTTTTTAGTAAAACTTATAACCGTTACGGTCGCTGCTGAATAGTCATCCACAACAGTTGTTTTTGGGACACTTTGTATTATTAAAATTTGTGTGTTTTATTTATTTAGTTTCCTCATAATATTCCATTAGTTACTCAGCAACTCAATAAAGATTTTCTAAAATCTCTGTTAACCTTTTTTTTTGTTGTTGTTTCGTAAATCACAAACAGGATGTCCGGAAGTGATAATTCACCATCGGAAGTAATTTTATTTTACCTAGAACAAAACGTCTTACCCTACCCAAACACTTGTCTCTTAAAAATGTTTTTCTTTTCTATTTTAATATTCTTAAAAACATTTCTAATACCCTCATAAGTAAATCTTTGGAAATTTCTTAGTTGTTGATTACTTTCGTAGAGTGTAATTAGAATCAGGTAAATCCCCAAAAAAAAAAAAAAAATGAAAAAATACTTAAAACTTCCTTTCACTATGGCATAAAATGTGTTTTTCTTAAAAGGGATGGCTCAACAGCGGAGGCATTTAAAGAAAAAAAAACTATTCTTTTACAATAAACTAGTTAGTGATATTCTAAAATTTTATTGCAGTTTGTTTGTTTGTTTTTGCTCAAAACGGAAGTAATTGTTATCTTTACAATATAAAAATGTGTTCATTGCGTTTACTTCCGCATAATTTTAAGTGTGTTTCCTTAAAATTTATGTTGCTGTTGTTATTTTTCTTTTTAATAGTAAGAGCGAAGGAGAGCGAGAGAGCAGTCGTTTATTCCGTTTAACCTTTTTTGAATACCTTCCAGCTAAATACTTCCGCTTTTTACTTCCGGATTTAACCCACACAAGGATTAACAGGCAACAGTGGAAGTAGTTGGCGACTTAAGGAATTTGTATAAAAATTCTTTAGCAAACAGCTGTAATTTTTAACAAATCCTTGTACTAAAGCGGAAGTAATTTTTGAGAGTTTTGTCAAACCAACTGAAGGTAGGAGTAAGAGAGAGAGAGAGAGACAGAGAAGTAAACTTCTTTTACATGCATATTTAGTTACGTTATAAGGAAAGACCTTAGTCGAACTGCTACTTTGATTTTATAAACTAAAAAATACCGAAGAGGTTTTACACTCAACAGTATTCCCCTATTGGCGATCGATAAGGGATTGAGTGCTTTGCATACATTTAGAAGTTTACATAGGCTGAAAAATTACAACAATTCTGATGAAAATGTTAACTTGCAGAAAATCCTTAAATGTTCTCAAAGCACATATTATAGATTTATCTCAGTAGCACACTAAAAATACTGTTCTATGCTATAATTTCTAAAAGTTGTACTAACAATGCGATTGCTGTTAAAATTGATATAGTCCCGCAATAGCAATAGCAAAAATCAAAAGCACTTGGTGTCACAAAACACCATTTCTTTCTCATTATTATATTTACTCTATTGCGAAAAAATAACCTGTACAAATATGACAGCAATCACATTGACAGCATTGTAAAATGGTACAGCAAACGTGCTTTGCACTAATATGGAATTTTTTTACACACAGTTTGATTTATTAAATTTTAAGTACCCTGAGTTGTAGTGTAATTTTTATTCATCCTTTAGTTCTCGCCAGAATGCAAGCTGGGTAAAAAGATCAACACCCTTACCTTATAAGAATTTATGTTAGCACAAAATTGAGAAATACCAAGAGCAAGAAGTGCGACTGCAAATATTTGCTATTGCTGTGCTGTTTTCAGCACATAAACAGAAAAAATAATATCGGTAATATTTTGCTTTTGCAGAAGCAAATTTTTATATTTTTTAATTTTAATTTGCTGTTAGCGTGCTGGTAAATGAAATAACGGCAGTATAGAATAGCGAAGTGCTTGCTGTCATATTTTACTATTGCTGTTGTATGTTTAATATCGAATTCATAACAATTTTTTAAATCGTGCTTTATATATATAACCTGAGTATTTTCGAGCGATGTTGGAGTTTATTTTAGCAATAAAATTTTACAAATATTAGCTCTTAACGAATTGCATATTTGGAAGAAGTAGGCTGTGCTATGTGTAATAGAGTATGGTTATTATTGCCTTCCTGCTTCTGAGACAATTTTAGTTTCGATATCTGCACTGGTTAGTTAGTTTTCAATTATATTTTAAATGACAGCAAAGTTCCTGCCGTAGTCTATAATGACTTTTAGCACACTCATTTGCTTCCAAACTTCTTGTACAAATTTATTTTGTCGCAGTCCTTATTGTTCCTTGCACAGCACAAATTATTATCTAATTTGCACTACTGTGAGTTAAACAAAATTGAAAAAAAAAGAACTAAGAAATCCGGAAGTAAATAAAATTATCATGTGATTTAAAGAAGAGGGACGGGAAAGGACAGGGCAAAATACCTGTTGACAAAAGCAAAATAATAAATCTTCTTCCTTTTTGCTATCCTGTTTTGTTTAAATCATTACTTAACTCTTCTTTACTTTATTGTTTTTTTTTTGTTATTCCTTTTATTGTTATCCCTGCATGACCTATTTAAATTTTTTAAAATGTTGTTGTCCTTAAATCTCGGTATTTAGTTCTTTACGCACCTGCTGGTTCTAGTGTGCTTTGTTTTGCTACCCTTGAGTTTAAAGAACAAAAATTTTGTTTTTATTTCTCTTCAAATTATGCACTCTCTATCTAACGTGTTCTCTGCTCAAATATCCTTTTTACTTTTGTAATAAGTTACGCACATGCATCGAAAATTCTTGTGTTCTGCTTTTAAACAATAATGCTGCTTATTACTGAGTCTTACATTGTAGTGATTTTTTTCTTTTATTAATTTACAGACATCGTAATTTATTGAAGTATAAATAAAATACAGGATATTAACATACACACATGTCCTTAGAAGACTGTGAAAGCAAGTAATATTTACACATGTTCGAAAATATCGTGGGAATTTTATATTTAAAAGCGGGAGGGTGTTTTTTCACTGGATTAAAATTTTCAATAAAATATTGATAAATCTCTGTAGAAGGGTTGAAATTTATTCCAATGAATTCAATTAACTCTTTTGGTAACTATGTACCTGATTGGGTACAGCTAAACCATAGAAGGCAGATATGAAATTTTCGGTTATTTTAAAAGGGGCCCTAAAATATAAAAAGTTTGTCGTCTATTCTGTTCCTGTTCTCAATAATTGACTTTACTGTGCTTTTTATGGAGAAGACAGGTGGTGAAGTAGACGGAATGAAAAGCACCAGTGTTTAGGAACCCTGCAATTGCGCGTTATGTTTATATTTAGAACAGTGTTGCTGCGCCTCTGGTGTTTTGTTAATTATTTTACTGCACCGACGTTTCAGTGCTGTAGGGTGATACCGCCGAAGGAGGTCACCGTGATAAATATTACATAGTATGAATAAAAATAATAGACTGGCAGTGGCTGATGTACGAACCCTGGCTTAAGTCTTTAAATGCTTACTAGCAAACACTTCTTTACAAAGAGCCTTATTGATTTCATGCTGCTTCAGCAACTATTTCCGCGTAGGCTCCTTTTTAATGCGATTAAATCCGTTCAGTTTTCTTCGGTGACACTTTGTCGATTTAATAGGATGATTCTGTGATGTTCAGGTGTTTGATAAAATTTTCGTTAATCGGTTAAATATTTAATTAAACTGAGATTCAGCTATTTGGTACTAACAACGTTACTAGGTGGGAAGGATCCAAAATATCAGAGGTTGAATTCAGAACGTTGCGTCCGATTAGAAATATTCAAGCTCTCCTAAAGCCATTAACGTCCATATAATAATATATTGTGATCGGACTTAAGATGGTGACACAATATAAAAACCAAAAAATGCTAAGTCCAGAGACGTGAGAAATAGTTTTAATGGCCGTTTTAGAATCCATTCCATCACAACTTTTTTTCTACCCACCCCAACCTAACTTCAGAGAACATAATCTAATTAGCATATCTGTGTGAATATTACAAAGCGAGTTGTCCCAGTTGTCGGTCTCCCGGTTATTTTAATTGAACCACTGCGTTATTCTTAACACGAGCATTAAGAACAGCATGAGTAGGTGTCCTTTATTAATTATTTTATGTCGCTTACTAAACATAAAATTATTATATAAAAATTATTTTTTTTTAAATGACAGTGGCTAAGAATCGAATGTAGACAACCATTGCCACTTCATGTTTAGAAGTCTCAAGAGAGATTTCTCTTACGCAAGATACGAAATGAATTTAGATCTGTTGAAAAAAAGGTGAGCGTGCTAAACAAAGCTGAACATAAAATCCCACGTTTTGGAGAAACTAGAAAAGTCTTATGCTTGAATTTCTTTAAACCAAATGAGACAGTTTGAAGAACTTGAAAACAAAAACATTAAAAGTTTTAAACAAAATTAAAAGAAGCCATATTTTGTTAGATGTTTATATGACAGAGGTAATTTTAATTTTCTGTTTCTTAAATTATGACACGAAACCAGTCGCGCTGTTTTTTTTGTCGCTTCCTTTAATCATAAACCTCATAGGTCAAATTTGAACGTTTTACCATAAAATCTTCCCGTGAAAATATGCACATTTTGTTACCCTCTTGTTTGGAGCATTTCCTCTGCAGGTAGAGAGCTAAAGTTTGATATAACCAACCGTCTGTTAACTTTAATTTAAAAGAAGTTTTATGCATACAAATATTAGCAAACAAAAATAACTTGGAAAAAAGGTTGAATATCTCACCAAAAAACATGAATGTGAAACTAAGGCCAAGTTCCTATCCAAATATTTTGGCCGTTAAAAGTACTGAGATAAAAATGAGTACCAAGTTCTCGATATGTATAGTACCATCCCATTTCTAGGCAAATTGCTAGCTTGGCAACACTTTTTGACTTTCTAGTAGGAGAGAGAATTATGGAAATGTTACCAAATTAGCAAGTTGGCTAGAAATGGGATGGTATTGTTGAATTATATTTTCCCACACCCAACATTTAAACGGTTCCCATATAAGTAGAAGAAACTAATTTTAACATCTTTCTATAACATTTCCCAAGGAAATTAGAGAAATACAAAAAAAAAATTTTTTTTCTATGGAAGTCAGTCTTTCTTAAAATGTGATCTTATGGAACATACTTCTACTTCCACTACTTCCGAAACACTTTAAAATATTTCTACACACGCACACACACACACACACACACTTCACTGCTGTTGCCCTTTTTGTATAACTGTCTCATTTCAAAGAACAAATTTATGTTGTTTTTCCAAATAAAGAGAAAACGAAAACAGAAATAAACAAATAAAACTCTAACGATCTTTTAAGGGAAATTACACATGCATCTTAAATTTTTAACGACGCCTACTCAAACAACATCATATGCAGGCAGAATGTATCTCAGAGATGCACAATAGAACGAACAATCAGACTGGTGCAACGGGAAACATTTTTTATAAGAAATCAATCTGATAACTAGAATTTGAAACAGCAGGTAGTACAAGTATTAATTTCAGAATTTGTTCTTAATTTTTTTTTTTAAATTAAGAGACTTGTTAAGGTTGCCACATATTTTCCAGAAGAAGAGTATCTTTCTGTTCGATAAAATTTAGCGAGCGCTTTTTAAAGAAAATCCACAAAATTATAAACCGCCGGCTACGAGTCCACAGGCCATCAAAAGGATGATGGGTGCCGCACTTAAGAGAGCATCCATTCATATCTACGCATGAAGTATATGAAGGTTCGCTAGTTCTCATATTGTGGCAAGCATCAATGGAAAGAGCGGACTTAAGGGAAAGAGTCGTACCTAGGGTGATCGAATAGTCCGAATATTTGAAATTAAAAAAAAACGTTTTCGGTTGCATAAAAATCTGGATAATCGGTTTAAAAAAAAAACATTTGTTTATTTAAAACCGGCGTCACTGTGCTTTTTGAACGTTTGAAGGATTGCCCAGTCCACAAATTTATCGTCTAAAATACTAAAAAATACACTGCGAGAAGGGAACTTCTACTATGAGTTTTCGCCAAGTTCAAAAAGAAATAAAACAAATAAAACCAACCCGGGTTTTTCAGAGCGAATAAAACCGGTTATTGGACATTCGCCAAATTGTTATTTTAAAAAAATTCGACCGCTGTAAGTGCCCGAAAAATCCGTTCTAATAGCTTCGTCGAACTCCCTAATCGTGCTTACTAAAGAAGGTGCAATATTGATCATGCCGCATTATTTGCAAAACTGTAGTCATATGGACATAAAATACTACGGAAGTATAGAACAGCGTTTGAGTGACGAATTTAAAACAAAGTGATTGAAATTCTAATGCTGTTTTATGAAAACAATCCAACAGATCACATAGACTCTTTTACGATGCCCGAAACCATCGATTTAAAAGTCAAACTGATGCCACAGCCATGCACCTTTTTCAGGAGATTCATTTCAAAAACTTTGACTCAAATCAAAAATTTGGTCTAAAATTTAAGTGCTGGAAACTAAGATTGATTATTATTTTAAGAAGCCTATCGATTCTTGATTTATCGAGGGCACTGTCTGCCGCTGCTGATGGAAAAATTAATACAGCATTGAAAAGTAAAGAGAGATGTCTCATGTTTTATGTCGATTTCCTGTTATATGAAATTAAATCTTACAAAAAATCTTAGAATTTACTGCCACATATAACATTTTTTTCCTGTTAAAGATATTCTCAAATATAATTTTGTAATAAAATAGTGGTACTAAAACACCTGTTGCTTTCTTCTTGTTTTTGTTACAGCGTCTATTGAATTTCATAAATCATTTCGATTTTTTGTCTCTTTTTTTGAGAAGGCCCTATCAATGACATTAATGGTGTATAGTGAAATGCATTTAAATGCATTTGGTTGCTTTTTAAATGTAAACCGGAACTAGAGATAACAAACAGATGGCACTTACACACCCACCACACATACATTCACAACCACACATCATGCACATAGACATTTTTTACAATAGCCAACAACAACAGTTGTTTCTATTCAAACCTCATAAATGGGAAAATGAAAACATCAGCAAATTGAAGAAACCAATTCAGACAAAAGGTTACACAAAAAAAATTTAAATCGTTTTTAAAAAAAAATTTTAAACAATCAAATGTTCGATAAAAAATGGTTTCTTCTTTATTTGTAATCGCCCTAGAGAAGGCGTTCAGGCATAATTATATTCAAAAGAATAAACCTTAAATAAAGTTGGTAGGCAGTGACAATAAATAAGAGAGATAAAATGCGTGTGCAACACACCATGCAACGTTGATGTTGCAGCAGCAGCTATATTTATAGAAAAAAAGTCGTATATTGCTCTTCCCTTCAACGTATGGCACACATGCGTCAGGGCTTAGATATGAAGAGAATTTACTTGCAATAAGAAGGAGTAGATTATTAAGTACGATTTTCTTTAACTGAAAGAGTAAAATTGCTCTAATCTTTCCCTTGGAAATTTTAAGAATTGTCGACTTTGGATGTTTGGATATTGGATGTTTTTTTTGCGCAGGCTCGACTTTTAACAGAATTCCCTTTAAAAAAATATTGTCTCGAGTCACATTTGGACTGCAGGTAGGATAAGGGATATAGAAGCGTGAGTTTAGCTTTTCAGAGACAGCAATTTATTGTGATTGGATGGTAACCACACAAAGAAAACATATTGTTGTAGCAAAACATTTCAAACATTACTTTAGTTGCGATAAACAAGTTATTGTTTACACTTAATCATAAAAGAACTCCATAAAATTTTAACCACAAAGAACGTAATATAATAATAAAAAAATATTATAATGCTAACCATAAAATGATCTTAATACACATAATACTTAAAAAGCCTTTGGTGTTTAATGAAAGTATGCGGGTTAAGTGGTTGGCGTCTTGACTATTAAGCATTCGGCGGCTGTGGTCACCTGTATTCGTACCATAGAAGGTGACAATCAGCAGCATATCTTTTTTCCAGTTTTGTCGTTCTAAAAACATGGAAAAATGATTTCTTTACAACCATATAATTAGATCACGGTATGTTATTCTAAGGTTATGGTTACATTAATCATTTAATGATTAAATATAAACAAACATTTATACGTATTTAAAATAACGTTTAACATATTTTAATAATAACCATTCCATGTTTGCCACAGTCATATATTATTGTCGAGAATATAATAAAGTTGTCGTGACTATGCTACAACCATATTTGTTTGTGGCGTCTATTTACAACCAACCCAGTTACTTAACACTTTTCGAATTTATTTTCTGGATGGAAATTGCAGCGAAATTTGCGAGCGGTTTCAGCGCAATAGAATTTCAACGCATTCTCTTTTGTGTAGCGCATCATTTTTAAAGACAGAACTTTACAAATTAAGATCAACTTTTCGACTGGAACAACGGCAAGTTGTGTCTTATGACGATTTAATTTTCTACAAGATATCGGAGAAGTCTGGGCGTAGCCTATTCTTATATGCTACTTAGTCGAACCTCTGAGCAGTTTTCCTATAAGGGAGAAACACCCTTTTTACTATGCTCGATAAATTTGATTTAAAAAAAAAAACACTAAAATAATTTGAATCACATTAAAATATTCAACAGGCAAAAGTAAATATTTTCCTACAATTAAATTTGCTTTAGTTAGAAATATGTGACTATTTCTTGTAACCTTTAAACGTTATGTACTTTTTTATTGGCATATTTTTTGTCTTTGATCTCTACATTTCCCCCTTGTGGCTGTCACAGTCTCTAATTTGTATTGCATCTCTAAAGCGGAAGTGTTACGGAAGTACACATCCTATAGAGTGGCATTCTAATGGTTTGTTTTCTCTTTTTTTTATTCTTCCATTAGTTTCAAGATCTTTGACCTTTTGCTTGTTTTTCTTAAAAATATTACCAAAGATTCTTTCCATTAAGTTCATGTGATCTTCTTTGTCACTTTAAAAAGTCAGAAAATGTAAAAAATCTTCAAGTGTTTTACATGTTCTTGTATTGTACGACAAATGGGTAAATGCGCCTGTGTAAGTATGTAGGTGTGTTTGTATGTGTGTTAACAAAGCACAAAACTTACTTTACGGATGTCGTTCTATTTTTTTCTTCTTCTTCTTCAAATAAGCTTGTATTTCTAATTGGATTTTATTATCGGAAGTCATAATTTTTTGGAAAAGTGATAAAATATCTTAGAATCATTAAGGGGGAAGTGTGAAAAATGTGCCTTTTCAGCAAGAGAAAAAAATTAAAATTGTGAAGGGAATTAAAAGAGAAGTAAGATTGATACAAAAGCAAATAAAAAACGAACATTTTTTAGAGCTTTACGAAAGTCTTAAGATACAAGTCTTTTGCTCCCTGCATCATAAACAAATATATTTTGATATAATATTAGAATTTAAAAAGATTTTTTATATTCTAACAAAATCTACACCTGACATTAATAGCGTTTTGTCTTCTAAAGACGAATCCGACATATATTTGGTTTACGCTTTTTTATGGTAACTTACATGTCAATTTTGTACAAAAAACTACTTGTGAATTAAAGTATAACTGAGTAGTATTTATTTACATAAAGTTAAGGTTAAAATATGCAACATATTTAACACTTTTTCGTGCGGCGAATATCGAACAGAACTTAGTGTTGATTCACACTCTTTGTTTTCTTTCGAAAATAATGCAAAAGCATACTAAGTGTAATATTTTTGTCAAAAAAAAAAAAAAACAACAAAATGCCATATGATTTTGCTTCGATAAACAACATGGAGATAAATACCTCCAAAACACCTAAATCGGATACTGTGTAGCGTAATCTTTCCAGCAGAAAAGAATATGTTAAACTATGACATCAGAAAATATGGATCATTCCTGCAGGGTGTTGGGTGTTTGGGTAGTCATTGGAAAACATTAAATTTTTACGACAAGTTTTGTTTCTTGTTATTCGGCCATGATACGAAGGGTTCTTCTAACAGTAGAGGCTCTAACTTGCTTTAACATGGAATTTTTGTTTTAAATTAAAAAAGTGCTGAGCTTTTAACTAAGTAATTTTATGGTTTGGACTGAAAGTGTTGCTTGATTTTGATTTGATTATTTTATAAGCCTGAATTAAAAATTCATTATTACCTATAAAGTAATAAGTAGTAATAGTTGTTTGTTTTCTATTCATTATAGTAATAGTAAAATTTAATAGAATATTTTTCTTACGCTGACAAACTGAATGTAAAATAAAAAAAAAAAAAAATTTTTTTTTTAATTTTTTAAGATTTAACATTTGCACTGATATTCCCAGTTCTGCACATGTTGTTGTTATTGCATATTTCAAATTTAATAATAATCTCTATATTTGAAGTCTAAACATACATTAAATACTTTATCCACTAACTCGCCGGTAACATACATGTGCACATGTGTATGTGTGTTTATGCTTTCAATATGAACAAAATCATTTTTTACGCATTCATTCATAAATAACAATAAAGAAAATGGTTTTTATGCAACAATTACCACAGTAACTTGTATTGTTGTTTGTGTTTTTGTATACAATTCGATGGCGAACAACAAAAACAAAAATAAAAAAATTGCTCTCATATGGGAGTACACACACACACACACTTACGCATAGTCACGTAAGCACACAACAAATGAATGGAGATGGATTAACTTACGGAAGCTAAAAAAGCACAAAAAACTATTGAGCAAAGAAAAGCAAAAACAAAAATCCCCACAAACACAAGAGAAATGAAAAACAAACAGAAAATATGGTTTGTTTTGCATAGCAAACGGTTGTTTTTGGCCTCATTGTATTTGCTTATTGCAAATGGGGTAGTGAGACTTTCGAAAATGAATTCAAAATTGAGAATGGATAATTGGAAAATTAAAAAAATGCCCTTCAAATAGTCCAAGGCATTTTTTTATGCATAAAGCACCAATTTTTTAGAACAAATTCAGAAAAGGAGTTAATTAAATTAAAATTATGCAATATGGTAAACCATTTCAAATGGTGGCAAATAAATAAATATAATGCGATCTAACTATCACAATATATACTTAAAGAATAGTTCTTCCACAAAACAAAAAAAAAACAAAAAAAAAACTTGGCTATAAAGCTTAACATAAAAGGGGAGTAAAATAGGAGTTTTTGGGATTTTATTCTTTTATATTAAAAAATAAAATAAATTATTTTTAGCAAATTTTTTTAATTTTTTCTTACGGCTTGTAGTTGGCAAATACCAACCAAACGTGGTAAGGCAAGTAAGAAAAATAAAATAAAATTTTTTGTTGTTTATTGCTCCTGCCCTGCCGTCCTATATTATGCTATAATTTTTACAAGTTTTGTTAACTATGATTTCGCTGTTACTATGCTGTTTAGGATAAATATAGTCGCGCAATAGCACTTGCTGTCACAAAATAGTACTTTCCCTTCGTTAACTTGTTTATTATATTGCTATGCTTTTGTTCTGTTGAAAGGTATGGCAGCAGCGAAAACAGCACCAGCACCAGCACAAATACGGTAGCAGTCACATTGACAGCATCGTCAAATGATACAGCAATTATGCTTTGCACTAAATAAAACGGAATTTTTAATATACGAGTATATAGTTCGATTTTTAAGTTTTTAGGTACCGCGAGTTTCAGTGTAATTTTTATTTATCCCTTAGATTTGTTTTCAAGGTATTCAATTAGGTAAGACAATTCTACCCATACTTTATAAGAATTTGTGTTAAAACAAACTGAAGAAATAGCAAAGCAAGAAATGTGACAGCAAGCTTTTGCTATTTCTGTGTTGTTTTCTTTCTCAACAGTACAAAAGAAATTTCGTATATATTTTTCTGTTGCTATTGCTTTGCTATTATTAATACCGGATTCATAGCAACAGTAATAGCAAATTAAATCCAAGTAGTTTTTATTAATTAAAAATTTTTGCATGCAGTTACTTAGTCTCTCAGAGTTTTCTGTTAAAAAAAATTCATAAAAAATATCTAAGGCAATAAGTGTGACATAATCAATCGGAAGCAAAAATACAATGATAACTACTTAGATTTGCGAATTTACGGAACAAACAATTAAAAATGTCACAAAATTACAAACATATATTTTTTTATCAAATAATTTAATTCCTTTAAACTCTGTCGTTGTTAAGCACAAAAGATAATAAAATCATCACTATCCTCATTAGCATTACCGTCGTAATTTAGGTTCTTTTAATGCACAAATAAAATAACGTTTTTTGTTAGCCAGACTCCTAATGATCATTGGGTGCAACGGCTAAACGCTTACGATGATCACGTCATCATAACATTTCGTGTTTTAAACTTAACAATTTTTTAAAGTTTCTGTGCCACAACAACAAAAATAAGCTTCATTCAATTATTTTTCATCTCAGCATGAGACCCCTCTCGCCCATCAATCCATTCATGCCAGCCACTATTTCGTTTAATGTTCATGATTTCATTCATGATTTGTTGATATTGTTTGTGCTGTAGCTGTATTGCAGTTGCTGCAGTTGTCGTTTCTGCTGCAAACAACATTTCGTTGTTGTTTAGCGGTTATGTTTTGGTAAGTTAAAGTCTTAAAAGGCGACATCTGCCAGATATTGGCGCGTTTTCAATGTTTGACATTTATTTTAGTTTTTTCCCCCTTTCTGTTTTCTCAGTTAAGATTCCAACCGTTTTTTTTTTTTTGCTTCTTTTGTAAGGCTGCTTATGGCTTTTTATAAGACAAAATGGCAAATAAACCACTTTTGTTGCTGAAAGTGCTGTTACTTTTGCAACGCTTACTAATGGCTGTGGAAGAGGAAGATATCCCCATAATCGTTGGTTTCACAAAATTTTTACTCTCAGTTTGTCTAGTAGTGGCTAATCTTAAGTTCTTTATGCGTCCTCTGTGTACTTGACATTCTTTGGCGAAACTAGAATTTTGAAGGTACTTATTTGAAATTGAATTAGTGGCGTACTTCCCTTTTGAAATATGTATTCTTTTAAATATTGACGTGATATTTTTTAAGCTTCAAGTTCCGATTTAAAATACGCACTACCGTCCGACGTATGGACTGAATATTGGTAAATGAAAACGGTTGCGCAGCAAACAATGTGACCAATTTAGATGTTTATTTGTTATTAAAAGAAATTAAAACTTTAACAAATTGCCTTTGAAGAAAATATTAGGAGTCATTGAAAAATAATTCATGCGGGCGAATTTTTCGTTCGAAGAGTGGTCAATTATGAAGAGTTAGTCTTTTTTACATCGACATCCTGGTCGGTCTCTTAAAAACAATGTTACTATAGGGGAGAGTGTCGCCGAATATATTGATTCGGCAATGATTGTGAACGGGTTTCGTTATAGGAACATGATAACAGCATTAATGTTGCTTCAACAGGTCGGTATGGATCTGGACGACATGTGGTTTCAGCAGGACGGACCGCGCATGAAACAATCGATTTATTGCAGCAACGATTTATAAACCAAATCATCTCTCAAAATTGTGATATCAACTGGCCACCAAGATCAAGCTATTTAATGCTGTGCGATTTCTTTCTCTAGGGGTTTTGTAAACAAACCAGAAATAATTCCTAAGCTCAAGAACGAGATCCAACGCTACCATCTTTGTCAAAACGCCATCGAAAACTTCAGAAGAAGAGCTTTGCTTACTAACGTGTTTCTAATATACCGGCTATGTCGTTCTGAGGTATGTTCAAACACAGCTGCGCTTGCTGAATTTATTCTGCAATCCCGGAATTTGGCCGATGGTAAAAATCGTCCTCTATCTGCGCAACAGTGTGTCTCCTTAAAAAACTTCTCTGAATTGTCGGCCTACTGCCAAGTATAAGCATTTTCCTATCTAATGTAAGCGAACCCGGTTTTGGACATACCCTAGAGCAGACAATTTATTTTCCCGGTCGAAGGCCATCAATGTAGAAGAGCGTTGATAAGCAAAGCCTATTTTAGATGTACACAAGAGAAGCCGGTTTTAACGTTCAAAGTATTTTTAAAGAATTTTCGTAAATGTTTCAAACTCAAATTAACAACACTCTTTCGGACACCTCAATCCTTTCTTTTCCCCTCTCCCCCTCTCTCATTTACAACAAGGTACAAGAGGTAGGCAAGAAAAAAAAAACTCGAATGTAAAAAAATTGTTATCAATGAATTGCTTTTTTCCGTTGAGGATGTGGCAAGATCATTAATTGTGACGATCAAACAAGAGATTTGCGGTGTTGTTTTTGTTTATGTTACTGTTGTCGTTGTGATTGTAGTGGTCCTCGTTGTTGTTGTTGTATTATCTACCTTTGTGACTGTTAATACACAATGTGTGCAAGTTTTCAATCTCGTTTAGTTTGCACAGCCAGCCTTGGCTTGAACTATAAAGTAAAATACTCATACCAATAAAAGCCAACACTTAAACCAATCAACATTTTGCGGCAGTGTTGTGTGTTGCATATTGAAATAGTTTAGGCATTCAAGTGGCTACTTAAATTATATTCTTGTTGCTGCTGCTGTAATATAAATCGTATGCCTAGTTTGTCTCTGTGGCATGCTGTGGTCGTTCCTTGTTGTTGCTATCGTTGCCGTTTGTTTGTCGTTGTTACGGCTTGCACTGTGTCATTATAGGGGCACGAGTAACAACCAGTTCCTTCAACTTTTTTTTGTTGTTGCAATTTTTGTTTGTTTGTTTGTTCATGCTGCATGTTGCTGGATTCTCTGTGGCTGATTACTTTCCTCTGTTGCTACCACACATACACATACACAGGCACACACATTCATATACATACATACACTTTGGCTGTTGCAATTTTATGAATGGGATTTCTTGTTTTTGTTTACAAAAGTGGTTATGGAATGTTTCCGTTTAAACAAACTTGAGCGTAAAGCCAAATGGAGGCAAACAACGCAAAAAATAGACAGGCAACAGAGAAAAAAAGTATTTAATAAAATGTTAAAGAGAAATATCTAGCATAGTTTCTACACTCTTCTATTTCTTGTTAACTTCAGTTGTTGAATGAAAGAAATCTTAGGAAATAAGGAAATGTAATTTTACAATTATTTTGTTTTTTTTTCTTGAAGTTCCATTTTAACAGAAACAACAGCTGGATTTTCTAACAGATTTAACCCTTTATACGATTGTAGATAAATAAATGTTTTTCCAAATAGAAACCAGTCAGTCAGTAAGTATGTGTGTATGATGGTGGTAACTTTGCTCTATTGGTGAATTTATCAAACTTTCTTTTAGAAAATTTAATTTTTAACGCTAACCTATTTAAATGGTACTCTTTCCGTACCCTTTATCTTAGAAATCCTTTTTGAAATCACAAGGTACTTTTGTGAAAAGTACTTTTTAAAAAACCCATTTTCGAAATTATTATTTAATTAGGCACAAGTTTTTCTTATAAGATGCCGTTGCGAGCAGTACTTTTTTGGTACCCTTTATATCTTTTTAAATCAAAAGGTACTTTTTTGAAGGGTACATTTTAAACGATTCATTTTCGTATAAATAGCTTTAATAGGCCCCTGTTTCAAAATGTAAATTTTTTATAAGGAAAATTGCATTGTGAAAGGTTTTTTTCTTGTACAGTACAATTTTTAATATATCCGTATTTAAAATATGATAAAAAATTAACTTTTTAAATTTTGGTTTATTCCTATTGGAGATCCCTTTATCACATTTTCAAAGAAAATATTTTTTCATAAGGTACTTTTTGAAAAGGTACTTTTCTAACAAATAAATTAATTGATACAAATTTTTAATAATTTTTTAAAGGATTTTTCCAAAGGTTTTTTTAACTGTAGATTTTATCAAATAAATTAAAATTTTAATAAGACTGAGATTTATTTGTTAAGCTTATTTGCCAATTGGCTTATGCCAGCTAATCACAAAATGGGTCCCAAGTGTAGAAATTTTATTATTTTCTCGCTGACTAAATGTAGTAGCACAATAGTAGCAGCTACAATTTGTTTTAGCTTCGTTTCTTAAGTTCTCATTCAGTTTACGGAAAATTTTCTTATTAGCTGACAAAAGCTATTTTAAAATGACTAATATAAAAAATAGCACCAAATTGAATTAAATTATGCAGATTTAACATTCCGATAGGGTAATTTGATGTAGATTTTTGGAACGAATTTCCGTCATTCCTTGTCAAGTTTGATTTAAAGATAAAGCGATTTCGGCTATGTGCCAACAACACAAACAAAACTGGTTTCTATCAAAGCCAAACTTAACATAAAAATGTTCAAAAATGTTTTTTCCATAAAAGTTTGCTAAAATGTTTAGCTAAAAATATGCTGATTCTACATGAAATGAATCATTTCTTTTAAAAACACTATGCTGCCATGACGCTTATGTTTTATAAAAAAAAAATAAGGCCCTATTAACAAATAACAGCCAGAACATTACACAAGTTCAAAATCGCTAATAAATGGAATGAGTGTGAGCTGTAATAAAAACAAACAAATTGTTTGAAACTTTTAAAGTTCTTGCACCCCCTCCTTTTCCTAAAACAACTTGATACAACAAATAAACGAAAATTACTACAAATTGTAAACAAATTAAGCTTTAAAAGAACGCCCCCTAAATAAACAGAAGAGTGTTAGAAAAATAGTTTCTAATATTTGGCCTCAGACAGACAAGCAAATGGACAGACATTTTTTATTTGTTTTACATAGTTCATTCATAAGTCCTTTTCTCTCTTGAAGTTTCTTGTTTTCATTTCGTCAATTGAATAAAACGCTAAAAAGTAAGTACTTATGCACTTTCAAACACAAAATACAAATAGAAAAAAAATAGAAAACTTGCTCATGCTTTCAAACGCTAAACATCAAGTTCCGGTACACAAAGTCGTAACTTAACAAATGAGTTGGAAATGTGTGGAAACAAACAACAGTTTTTCATATAAATTCTTTTTAAAATAATTTTCACTTTTTCTGTTTGTTTTATTTTTCCATTTTTTATGAGTAAAAATCGAATGAATGAAATAGTTAGTTGTTCTTTTTTATGAATGAACATACAAATGATTGTGTGAAAAAACAGCGCTGTGAACAGAAAGAACGAGGAGGGGAAAATAATTATTCTATTTATTCTTACGTGTTTCTTCAAGGCATAAGCCATAAAAACGATTTTTACACATGATTAGGAGTCGTAGGAAATTTAAAGAAAATTTGTCTTGTTTTTAGTTTTTATGTTCGAAGTAAACAACAGATATCGTCGTTGCGCAAAAGAAAGGCAGATACGCAATTTTATTTCTTATTTGACGTTGTGGCCAATGCTGATATTTGGTTTAAAAGTCTCAAAGAAAGCTAGCTTCATGGTGTCAGACGTCATACTATAGAGGGGCTTTAGTAAAAGAGTTTCCTTAAACATTTTTCCACTCGCCACTTGGTTCATAAAATTGTGGGGTAAATTGCTACGAAACTGAGATACACATGGTTCCCTATGCTGGTAGTACTGGCGTACAAGACATGTATTGCAGGCGCCATCTCTCACGAGTGTCTGCACGATAGCTTCGTCAGCAAGTCAATTATTGTTGTGATCTGCATATTTCAAAAAATTGAGTTTAGTTAAGAAAAAAAAAATTGGGTCGAAATATATTTTTCTACCAAACGGTTAACGGTTAGTCCCGACTTAAAAATAATAAGAGCAATATGATTGTCAAATTTCCACATTTTTTTACAGTCTGATTAAATATGGCTTTCATACTATAATATTTTCTAATTTGGCCAAAGTTGATGTGGATTTAATGCGATCCTGTCACACCAAGGTAACAGGTCAACGAAAAAGAGATCTTTAATTGCCTTTCAGACTTTTATAAGTTTGCGGTGTAGAAAAATTTTTCCTTGGCTCTCATACTCCTCCAAAACTAGAGACAAACACAATTGTGTCGATAATACATACATATGTAAATATATCACATCAAAGGTAACCAATCGTAATCGCACTAGAGCTTTTCAGACGAGCCAAACAGAAAAACCGCAACAGAGTCGTTTTAAAATCCAATATTTATTGAACGTGTACTTCGATTTCGCGCCGTCCAGTCGGAATTTCTTTTCTTATGCCGACCATTATTTCAGACCATAAAAGCATTTAAGGGAAAACGGTCCGTCGTCTTAATATATCAGGATATTGGGGAAACAACTCGTGGTTTCTTCACCACTGCAAGGCTCCGGTCCACACATCTCATCTTATGCGCGACTATTTGATCAAAAACAACATTCATATAATTCCGCAGGCTACGTGTTCACCTTACAAGTTACCATAATGAGTGGAGGTTGCTGCACGCGTTTCCAAAGTGGACGCATAAAAAGTTTTTTTTAAGATGGCCATTTTTTTGAATACTTGCCAGCACAGCATCAAAATTTCTTAGCAACATATGCTAACCTTGCCACAAATGGAGGCATAAATTATTATTTTTTTCTTTTTCTACATCAATGTAAATTACTTTTACATGTGTTGAAATATTGTTTAACAAAAAACAATCTATTAAAACTATTCGCCATATAACATCATCACTTTATCAGCTGTAACAGTCACTACAACACATTGCAACAAGTGTTAACAAACTCTTGTCTCTGTCTCTCTTTCACAACTATCATCAGCCTGACTAATGATCATTATGCTGAAATGATACATAAAATTTGTTTTATTTTACTACAACACCACGAGTGAACAAATTATTAAACGCGTGAATGAGTGAATGAATGTGTGTGTTTTTTCAGGCACAATATCAGTTTTATAGTTGTAAAGATATTTAAGTTTAGTTTGCTTTAGTTTTTGTCCCCCCAAATGAAAATTTTAACCCCACTGTTTGCCCAGCAATGTATGTATGTGTCTGTGTGCGCGTATGTGCTTCGTTATGAGTAAATTGTGCTGGGTTGGGTGTTTTTCACTTGAAACTGTTGCCCATCCAATTCGTTTGTTGGGTTCTGTTGTAGTAAATGACTGACTGATGCCAAGGTTAAGTGAAAGATCAATTTAATTATAACGGAAGTGATAATAATCTTTATTAAAGCAAAAAAAAAAAAAAAACAGAGTGATGAATGAAATGAGCTGAAACTTGTAATCAAATTGTGATATAAAAAAAGATTAAATAGCTAAAGAACTGAAGCACCGTAAAAGAAGAATTAGGCCTTGTGATGCTCCCTCCTATTGATGTAATTTAAACGGAATTAAGGAAATAAAACTCATTATTAATTTTTTGTTTGCGGGCCTTTGTAAGAGAACTTCTGAGGAAGCTATGAACAGGGAGTTCCATTAAATTCTTTATAATTTTTTTTATGACTCAACCAATTAGGTTCAAAAGGTTCAAAAGGTTCAATCGATTTAAAAAAAACATAAAAGGAAAACATAAAAAACACCGCAAATTAAATGAAGAATATTAAAAAATTTTGTTTCTCATTTCCATTAGATAGGCCAAGTTGAAATCTGTGACGTTTTATTATTTCAAAAGTAGGCTTACGTCAAAAATTAATTAACAGTTTCTTTGATTTCATATTGACCTTTTGAAATACATATACATACATACATTTGCTTTTTTTATATTGTTTGTCACAGTTTCTCAAGAAACAAGGTTGGGCAATTAAGTATCAGCATAAATTAGCTGTTGATTTTTTTGGTATTTAAATCGTAAATATATTGAATAAAATGAAGAATATTGCAATTTAATTGTGTGCCACTTAATAACGTGGTTTCTTCACAACAAAATGTCAGCTTCTAAGAAATTCGTCAAGTCTGTCAAGTTTTTGGTCAGACATATTTTATACTTTTACATTGTTAAGTTGCTGCATGTAATTAACAATTATTTTTAAGAACTTAATATATGCAAACTTTTTTATTATTTTGTAATAGATTTTATACCAAACTTTTCTAAAGCGACATACCGCCAGGTTGATTAAAAAAAAGTACCAAATTTAGTACTTTTATGAAATAAGTTGTGACTTTGATAAAAAAAAAATCTTTCCAAAATGTTTTTAATTAAGAACTGTTATAACAAATGACATTTCAGAACTTTATTTAAATAAAATTGCAATTTTGTATTAAATCTAAAAAATTTGCAAATTGACCTTTTACAAAACTTTCTTAAATACTTAAAGTTGAGAATTTAAAAAAAATAGTTTCAAATGAGCTTTATTTGAAAAAAATTTCAAATTTAAAGTATTTCAAATTAATAATTGTTCAAACAAAATGAATTTTAAACTTTTATTTGCAATTTTGTGTTAAAATTTCAAAAGTACCAAACTTAGTACTTTTTGCAAACTAGTTGCGGCTTTGTAAAAAATCTTCCAAAAATGTTTTGAATTAGGAATTGTTAAAACAAATTCAATTTTAAAACTTCATTTGCACAAAATTGCAATTTTCTATTCAAATCTGAAAAGTCCCAAGTTTAGTACTTTTTACAAATTAGTTGCTGCTTTGACGTCAAAATTCTTTAAAACTTTTAAATTAAGAATTGTTGAAACAAACTGAATTTTAAAGTTTTATTTGCACAAAACTGCATTTTTTATTAACACCTAAAAAGTACCAAATTTAGTACTTCTTAAAAACTTCCTTTAATACATAAATTTAAGAATTTTTAAAGCAAATTAAGTTTAAAAACTTCATTTGCACATAACTGCGATTTTGTATTAGAAGTTAAAAAGTACCAAATTAGTTAGTTACTGCTTTAACGTAAAAGTTTCCTAAAATATTTCAAATTAAGAATTTTTAAAACTACATAAACTCTAAATAATAGTTTGCTCAAAATCTCACAATTTTAATTTGTTTAATTAATTTAGTACTTTTTAGAATATTTTTGCTTCTTTAACATTAAATCAATTGAATTTCTTAACTTTATGTTCACAAAATTGTAGTTTTTTACTAAAAGCTGAAGAGTACCAAATTTAGTTCTTTTTACAAATTAGTTGCTGTTAAGTTTCTACATCCTAAATTTTATATTACGAATTTTTTAACAAACTGATCCCCAGAAATTCATTAACAATACACTGCAATATTGTACTACAACTATGAAGTAATTTAGAATCATTAAACTTGATTTAAGCTTTTCATGTTATCAGTTACAGAGTAACACGAAAGTTCTAGATTTCTACCAAAAATAAAAATAAGACACATTAAATGTTAAAAAACTTGTATGCGGTGTAAATAAAATACATACTGGTGCGTACGTGAAGAGCATCCATATAATTTTCACCGATTGAACACTTAACTGGCGCGTACATTTCCGTTCAATGCAGTTTTTTCCTTAATTTGTTAGTCGATTAAGCTTTTTTCCAGTAATTTGTTGTTGTTGCCGCCGTTCATGTGTCTTATTGCAAATAAATAATAATAGAAGCAATAGCGCTGGCAACAACAACAACGACAGCAGCAACTATAGACAAAAGTAGAAAAAAATTGAAACAAATTTGTTGTTGCAATATTAATAATTTATAATGGCGCAAAAAAAAATTGCGACACTCTATGATTGCTGTTGCAAGCAGCAGAATTTAATGGTGCTAATGTTGTTGTTATTGTTCTAAACTCACTCAATATATTCATGGGGAGAAGTGTGTATGACAATGTAGATGTCTGTCTGTCTGTTTGGTATTGATTAGTTTTTGTAAGACTTCTTAAAAGAAAATAAAACTAAGAGATACTAAGCTGGCGCGCATGCCATTTTCATCATTGTTCTTGTTAGCGTTGCTGCCGGTGGGTTGGCAGATAGTAGTTGCTGGTTTTATCATTCAAACCTACAAACATTTACATACATATAGCCTGAGTTAGTTGTAGCACTTCCCTGCATTCATTTTCGACAACGACAACGAATATCATTAATTTCAAATTGTTTACATGTAACCAAAAATGTATTTTAATTGAGGCCAGAAGATATATATATATTTTTTGCTTATAAAAAACTCGAAATAGTCACTAAAGCGCCTATTACACTATACGATTGAGTAAAGCGACTTGTGAAAAATTAAAGTAAAATTGGAAAGTATTATAGTGTGAAAGCAATATGTAGGCAGACTGTAAATATATACGGATAGAAATTTGACAGACCCATCGCTAGCATATATGAGACTTCATTTTAGCCGGGTTGCATTTTTACAGAAGCGAACGCAGAAAGTACCAAAAGGAGCTGTTCAGCTCATAAACAAGTCGACTTGCCCATAATTGTGCTTTTTTACACAAAAAAAAATAAAAAATAACAAAATACAACGATACAAATGATAGTTTGGTTAGAGTTATAAAGCAATTGCGGAAATATATTTGAATTTTTTTTTTAATTTGTAAATTAATTATTTGAGAAGAAAAGCCAACAATTTATGATTTAAAGAAAACACTATTACGTATGGCCGCCTATAATACACTAAAATGTTACACATGTAGTATTAGCGGTTGGCTTTTTTACCCGAATAATGAAACTTTTTTCATAAGAAAACGAATGGTGAAGTTTTAATCAGTATTTCAATACAAAATGTTTTCAGGGTTATAGAGACAAAAGAACAAAACCAATAATAACTTTTATACAAACACATGCACATGCATACCTACATACATAAACGAGTATAGTTAAGTGTAGAAACTAGTTTTGCTAAATACTAACAAATATTTTTACATACATACACTGTGCAGGGATGGAAATTAATAGTTTTCCGATAAAAAAAAATATTGAAAGTTCTTTCTGAGCACTGCCTTATGTTATTTGCCTTTTTGCTTATTAAGGGGGAAAAAATGTTTATTAAAGCAAAACACCTAAAGAAAATTCAATTCGAAAACTTAATGTTATTTCAGCTTTTTTTTATTTGTTAAATTTTTGTTTTGCTAAAGGAAGGATTTTTGTGTTCAGAGTGCTATTATCAGCTGGTTTTTTTTAATATATTGCATATATGTAAATAAATGTTACTTATAATTAGGTAATTAGTTTTGAAATATTTTATAAAAAATTCATGTGAAATCTTTTAAAAATAACTTTAATATAGTTAAGTTGTTGGAGATCTTAACATAATGTTTTATAACGCTACAACCGTTTTTTGCGGCATTGTTTTTGCTAATAATTGTCTGAACAGAAATGTCAATGCAGGTAAAAATACGTGCATCTTTGCATCTTCATATGCATTTTTAAATTGACAAATTTACAAATATCATCATATGTTCCAAAAAGGAAAATGTGATTCTAAAACAGACATTTTTAAGCTCCTTTGAAATAAATTTAATCTTGCAACTTTTTAATTGAAATTCTCAGCAATTGAAGTGTATTTCAGGATTTAATGCAGTTCCGTGCCAAAATATCCACTGAACGTTTTAAAACTATCTTTTCTATTTGAGCCCTTTTAAAAACGAAAATTAGTAACTGTCATAAATCTATTAATAATTTCGGGAAACAAAAATTTGTGTAAAAAATTTTATTCATAATCCACTTAGTATTATAGCGAGAGTTTATGAAAAAAAATTCACCTGCTATTCTTTTCTCAAATTTAACCAAATATAAAAATCTCAGGTGGAATTGGCCGTCAAAAATTATAAGACTGTGCCATCTTCAATTTCATAAAAAATATGAAAATTTGAAATATTTATATACAAGAGTAAAAAAAGAGTACCGTAGTACTTTTAAATACCAACTAGTATCAAAAATGTGTGAACGCATAAACTTTGCCATCTTTGGTGTAGTATACTATAGTAGTAGTACGAGTAGTATTTTTGTGGAGATCCCTATTATAAAGTATTGAATGAATATAGAAAAAATAGAGAAAAAATCACAGAGAGAGGAGGAAATAAATTCATTGATCGGTTGGAAGTATATTTAAACCATTTTGGGATCGCAACAGAACTTACAATTAAGATTATTTTTCAATATAGAATTTTAATAAATTGAAAACTTTTAAGCAGCCTTCTGAACAAGAAAAACGTCTAGAGAAAATTATATACAAAATATCAAAAGTGCACTTTATCTCGTTTTTCACAAAATAATATTGATTAACAATGAAGCAGGGTTTTTGTTAATAGAGATTATAGAATGAACAGTCTAGACAAAACGTTAATTACAATTATTGCCGATCGGTATAGAGCAAAGAATCACTACTCCATTTCTAGTCGAATTTTAGTGGAAACTTGCACAGATTGGATATTTCGAACGCCCCTGATGGTTACCTTAAACATGTGTGAAATAGCCAATGACCGTGGAACTGGTAGAAAATGATTCACTTGTCTTCGAACTTTTTATAACAAAAATTATATTTTTTATAAAAAAATATAAAAGCTTATGAGTTTTTATAACGCTAATATACACGGCTTTCAACAGGAGCAATTGAAAGCTGCTCAAAATAAAAAGCAACTATCAGCTGCTCCCCCCTTAAGTGTGAATAAAATCGAAAGCTGTGCAGAAATATCTTGTTTTATTTGAGACATATTAACCTGCATATAACGATTATCTCGAAAACCAGAACTCACAAAAAAGGGAGTATAGACTTCAATTCAGAGCCGCTAATAATCTTGGAAACAAGTTTCAATTGCTCCAGTTCTAAAGTTGTTCTGAATTTAATATTAAAA
Organism: Phania funesta; assembly: GCA_963932375.1. NCBI lineage: Eukaryota > Metazoa > Arthropoda > Insecta > Diptera > Tachinidae > Phania > Phania funesta. The sequence goes on along the minus strand of OZ010656.1, from coordinate 61,883,470 downwards.
TAAAATCTATCCTTCATTTTGCATCCTCCACTGTTTTCAATATATATTTTGTTTTTACAGAAAAAGAATACAATGAATATAATTGACTATAAATAAAAACCACCTCTGGAATGTTGTTCTTTTTTTTCAATAAATCATTAATTAAGTTTTTTTTCTGTTATTGTGTCTGTTCATAAACTAAACGACAAACATTCACTGGGAATTTAATAAAATAAAATTATAAACAAAACAAACCATAATAGTTCACAAGTTCAACATATTTTTTACAAAGTTTTTCTTACAGATTTAAAGTTTTTATAATTGTTTAATTTTATAAAATTGGTTTTGTTTCAGTTTTTTTTTTAGTCCGAATTTGGCCTTTAATTTCAGAAATGTGATTTCAAAATTTTTTTTTGTTAAATAGTTCTAAAAATTAACTATAAATGAAAATAATTCAAAATTACAAAAATTTCTTTTATAAATAATTGCACATGTTACGTTTCATTCAGTACGCAAAAAAGGGAAGTATTGAATGAATAATTGTTTTGAAAAAAAAATAGATCATCTAAGTGAAAAACTACACATATCAGATCATTTAAAATGCTATAAATAAAATCTCCATGTGGTTGGTTTGAAAAGCAATCAATAGAACTTTTTATTGCTTTTAATTATGGACCGCAATAGGAATGAATTGTTAGTTTTTCAATAAAACACTAAACAGATTTTTATTTACGTTAAAAGATGAAAAAATATACAATCATTGCAAACATGGCAGAGAGAGACTAATGGAAGATTATGAATAAATAAACCAAATGAACAATAGGTCATTTCGCTCTAATGTTTGTTCAAAATCTAAAGGGGAAAATTAAACTGCAATTCGGTGGTTCGCATTATACCTCATTTGCTGAAGAGAAAACCTTAGTTAGAAGTTACGATTCAAAGTTACATTTAGAAACTCTGTCCAAAAATCTAGTGTTTTTTTTTTTCGCCACGCCCAGTTCTTGGTTAGTAAATAAAATATTCCCAGCTGCTGCCTATCTACAATAGCAATTTCTGCGACGATACTACTGTGAAAGACTGTATCGACATCAAAGTAAAATATATGAAATTACAAATACTTGCAGCCGCCAACTTAGCACCAGAGCCGCTTTAACTCCATTACAAGAGTAAATAAAGCGCTGAAGCAGAGTTGCGAACGCGCTTCTTTTACTTTACTAACTCGCTCTGCCTGTCTAATACATTTTTTAAGAAACTATCCGAAGAGGTTGCAAAATTATTTAGCTTCCAAATTTTCAAACGTTTTTCGTAGGTAGGCTGCTGGTATTCTGGCACTTAATTTTTCATTTTCATATTGCTGGCATTTTATTTGACCAAAATTAAAGCCCAAAAACTTTGCAGTGCTGCTATTTGTCTTAATAAAAATTATCATCTTTTTTTGTAATTTTTGTCTCTATGCAAAACTTGTATTCAACAAGTGTCAAGGCTTCGAATGTAAATTGTCATATGATTAACCGGTGAATTAAATTACAAGTGTAACTAATTTTGAGGGAGTGACTGTATAAATTACATAATTTTTTATATCAATGTTTTTGTTTCCATTTCGCGTGGGTTGCATTCCAAGCATTACAGGTAATATTTATTACTTTTTTAACATGGCTACATATTTTGATTATAACATTATCTTGCTTGGCATTTGATAAATCAGGTGTAAAAAGTATTTTGTATAATCAAAAGAAAAAAAAGAAAAATAAATTAAAATTGTTTAAAGTAAATGTTCGTACATGGTGAATATGTACGCGTATTATAGTGTCTTTTACATATGTTTAGTTGTCCGGATTTCGTCGAGGTAAAATTTTACTATATAAAAGTTCTAAAGTTCATACAGTTTGTCTACTTTACAAAGAGATGACCAACAAATAGCAATAGCATACAAAAAATACTGTTAAAAGTAAATATAGTCCAGCAGTAGCAAAAATCAACACATTTGCTGTAGCAGAACAGCACATCTTTCTCATTAATTTATTTATGATATTGCTAAACTCGTGCTCGATCAGATTCTGTTCGTAACCATTGCATAGCTTTTTCTTTACTAAAAAAAATATATCAAACGCTTACGTCAAATAATTTGAAATAATTTAAAATTTTCCTATTTAATGATATAAAAAACCTAGCTGGGTTCCCCTTACATCGTTTTGTCTCCGTGGTAAATATGGTAGTCCCAAAGCCACCTTTCAGCTCCAAAGCTCTTACAAACTCACTAGCTTATGCGTTACTAACAAACGCTCGAACGCATGTATACGACTAAAATAATCAATAACTTATCATCACTAAAAAAATCATTTAAATTGTGTTTTTTTTTTAATAAATGCATTTGGCCTAAATTGATTTTATTTATTGCAGTTAAATTGCACATTTTTGAAAAAAAACTCATTGCGTCTACAGCGTTTTGTGTATCAATAATAATGTTCCCTTTATTCTTGAGTCAATTATATTATTGAAAAAGTAGTAGTATTCATTCCACGTTTTCTTTTCTTTTGTTCTACGTCACTGCTAGAAAATTGTTGAAAATAATAATTGTAATAAATTTGCTAGAACAAAATATAAAAAAAAAAAGATCAAAAGGGGTCAAGATGTGTTTTTTTCTGCGTTCGTTTTTAATTCGTTACAATTTTAAATTCAATAATCGTGTTTCAAGCAAGAAAACTAACACAAACACAAATTACGACATATTGGAAATAAAAGAAAAACCAAATAGCCCGCACTGGGTGCAGTAGGAGTCAAGAGTAGTGTAATTGAATTAATGGAAGTATTTTTTTTTTGGAATATTACAGAATTTAGAAAGTTGTGTAAATGAGAGTATATTTCTGTTAATACAATTACTAATGGCGTTTTCGTTTCTTAAGTAAAATGTTGCCTGGTTAAAGTGTACGTGCTTAACACACGCTTATTATTATTTACGATTTTGTGCAGATCAGATGGCCTTCTGCCATTATCATGGGTAAAATCTGGAACCCCTTTCTTTCGCAAACATATTTCGTGTATAGCAGAAGGGAAAAAAATTATAAATTTTTCTATAAAAGAAAACACCAAAATATGTATAAATATTGGATCTCTTGGGTTTTCATTGTGATCTCTTTTTAGGCCCGGATCCTATTTCCACCCTAAAACGATATTTGTATTTATTCAGCCCGAAACGGTATTAAAAATGGACAAATTGCCCTACAAAACGTTATATATGCTAGACAGTCCCTACACATCCAAAATTAATAATAATTTCGAAAATGTTCGATATATAGTAATGCCCCTAACTACGTATGTTTCCCTTAACGAACGAAGTAAATTATCGAATAAACTAGGAAAAAAGGTTTCTTTTTTACAGACTAACATGAACTATTACGCAACTGTAATTGGAATTTTTAAATTCAAATTACATATAATTTGCAGTGTTAGTTGAAATATTTCCAGTTACAATTAGATGTAATTAGAATATATTTTTATTTCGTTTTAATTACAAAAGCATGTGTAATTGGGAATATATCAATTAGAGTTTACAAGCAATTGTTACTAATAATTTTCAATTACCAGTTACACATAATGTATAATTTAAACAATTCAGTTGTAATTATATGTAATTAAGTAATTATAACTTTTCTATTATTAAATTTCAAAAATTAGTAATTACTTAAAAGAAATCTTTAATATAATTGAGGTATTCCTAATTACAAGTAATTGTAATGGATAGTTTTCAATTACAACTACATGTAATTGTCCTTTCTTTTAATTACTATTTCTTGCAAGTTTTTATCCCAATTAAACATTGCATGTATTGTAATTGTAATTGAGTCCTCCTTGGGCACTGTTTTTTACTCGTAAAAATTTAATTTGATTACAGCGCTTTCACGTAATTTGAACCAAGGATAATAGGTAGTCGCAACTATCTGAAATTCTTCTTAAATAAACAATTTTCTTTGACTCTGTTAAAAAGAAGTTGTAAACGATATTGAAAGAAAAGGCTTTAAAATTTGAGGCAAAATTTCTTTACAATATTGGGGCCTTGTTTGCCTCAGCTGAAATTTGGCAACTACAACCCACTGATGCAAAATCATGGTTTTCAAATGTTACCTGAACTTCAACTTAAGTAATACTTTTTTCCACGTGAAAAGTGCTATTTCAAAAATTCAAAAAGATCCTTGACTGTATAGAATATAATATACTGTTTCAGTAACAATTACCTTTCCCAAATCAATAGGTACTCAAAATGGTACATTGGCACTAAATTTTCCATCACTGCGACACCCGTTATACACATTTCAATCTACAAACCCTTTACGACCTTAAATTATTGCATTTATAACTTAAAAGTAGATACTTACACCAACTTGATACAATATGCGTACATCGTGGCCATTAGATGTTGCAACATTGCCACCACTCGTTGTTGTCTTTATTTTTGTATGGATTTTATTAACACTTTCTTTTAAATCTGGATGCGTCTTAAGTAGATCCAGCATTTGCCTTGATCTCCTACGATCCAGTTGATTTGTTATTTCTGTTTGTGCCTGATGATCATGCAAGAGATTCTCTAAATCTGCTTTTGCAGGTGGATTATGAGGCACCTTCATAGATGAGCTTGCGTGTTCTTTGAAGTAATTAGTTGTATCGGCTGGCAATGTGGCTGCAGCAGGTGACTTAATTGAATATTCCAGATTCGTGTGTTTTAAATCTGGGTTGTTGCTGTTGCTGGGTGTTAATTCGTAGATTTCTAATGGCAAGCGCGTGCTAAAGCAGGCATTTATGAGAAGTGTTACAACAACAAACACGCTGGATAACAACATTTTTGTTTGTTTTCGTATTGCAGTCGTAATTTGTTATTTGATTTTTTTCTCTTCGTTTTTGTTTGTAGAATAAATAATGATGAATTTTTTTTGTTTAATATTCACTATTGCAGCAATTTCTAGTGAAGTGTTTAATTGATACTTTTCGTCAAATGTGTGTTTGTTTAAAAGTTAAATTTATTTTTATGCTGCTACTGCTGCTGCTAGTGCTACTGCTGTTATTGTTTTGAATGTAGTTGTTGTTGTTGACGTTGTTTATTTATTTATTTGTTTATAGTTGTACACCTTGAGCTTTTTGTTTTGTCTTGCAGTGGTATTTGTTAATTTTTGTCTAATGTTAAATGTTCTAATGTTTATTTTGAGTTTTTAATTAAAACTAACAGCCATAAAAAATACTACAACACGTTATTTATGAGTGATTTATTTCAGCTTTTACTCTTATTTTTTTTTACAATATTTAAACTCTTTTGGAATGTTGTAAGTTTGTTACATTCAAAATGTTTTGGTCGGCTTATTTGAGTTTATTTATTTTGGATTTATTGCAAGTTTGGCGTAGAATTGTAATCAGTTGAACTATTCTAGATTGTTTTAATCGTTTATTGTATTTTAATACTCGTATTTTATTACAAATTCACAAAACTTGGTCGTCTGGTCACAGTGTTGGGTTAAATATTTCATTCTTTTTTCAATAGTTTTTATTACTTAGGGTTTATATTTTACAACTTCTTTCACTATTAAGTTTTAGATTTTTCTTATATTTTATTAAATTGTTGTTGTTTTTTTTTGGTTTGCTTTACTTCTTGTTTACATTTGAAAATCCTGTAAATAATTTTTAAAAACTTTTATTAAGATTTCAATCATTCTTTTCCAAGTGTGTTGTTAAACAAAAAATTTTAATTATGTAAAAATGAAATAATTTAGGAAAATATAAATAAAACATTAGCTTTCCTGGAACTATTTGATTAACTACTACATTTAATTTGAATGACGTTGTTATAAATTGCCTTACGTGTAACAAAATATATGTACATACTCGTATGTATGTGTGTGTGCATTTGAATTTATTCTTAAATTTCTTTGATTTAAAATAATTCCCTGAAATTTTGTGTTAAAGTTGGGTTTTTTGATACATCGATTTTTGGAAGGAATTTCCGTCATCCCTTGTCAAGTTTGGTTTCGGCTATGTGCCAACATTATCAGTGTCATTATTCGTTCTGAGAAGTTTGTAACAATTCGTTGGTATTTTATTGGTTGTCAATTTGTCATGTGAGCTGGCAGCAGGTGAACCTCGTTTATTACGTGGCCATCTGTTAAGTGCGAACAGGTAGCAGATAAAGCTCGCAGGTCGGGTGTGTATGTGTAGATGTACTAGACGTTAGTAATTACTGTTTTATTGCACCAGAATTGATGTTTGCGGATGGCAGGTAAACGTTAGAGGCAGAGTTTTTTTTTTGTATTATTTATGGTGTTTTTTGTAGTTTTGTAGAAGTCAGTAATTATTGAATTATGAATTTGTTTATTATTGCATTGTAGCTTTATTTATCTATCCTGTCCGTTATTTTTGTTGTGTGGCTTGAGCCTTGTTTGTTCGTTTGCGATGGGTCCATCAATTTTTTAGAAAGAGCTATGAAAATTGTGTAGAATTTTTTTGTGTAAAAGGCAGCACTGACATTTAACAACTGTCAGCTGTGATTGCTCTAATCGTTAAAAACGGCACGCCGCACAAAAGTGAAATGCATTATCAATGTAAATCCGAAGAGTCATTAAAAAAATTGGATTATAAAGGGTAAGTCTCCTTTGGATCGGCGTACAGGTCAGTCTCTCTAAAAATATGTTTGTATAAGCGATAGGGTCCCCGAAAACACGACTGTGAACGGCATTTGTTATAAGAATATGATAACGGAGTTCTTGTGCCTCAACTGGACGGCACTATTAATATTAGTTATAATAAATAAATAAAAATATTCTAGACTTTTTGTAAATCTCGTTATTGTAGGCTTTATTTTAACTAGGTTCTCCGGAACTACTATCGTACTGTCTAGGTAATTAAGTCTGCATTTAGTAGTCGTCCTGATCATCTTGACAGAGCATGCAGTAGTCACTCTCTAACACACCTATGTATTTTATTCATGCGATAGTTAATTCTATAGTGTCGTGTTAACAGTTCAGTATAGAGTCTAATAGTTTTATTAAGCGAAGGAATTAAATAGAACTTTAATTGCACAAATACCAGTACGACAAATTCGTTCAAAATAAAAACGATGTGCTTAGAAATAGATTTTAGTGAGAAAAAAATTGCCTATGTTCTGATATTCACGCGATTTTAAAATCACCAAATTTGTTTATTCATGTTCTGTAGTTGACGCGTTTCGGTTGCGTTTTTTTAGGATTATTTGGATCAATTGTATGTTCAAATCATCAGTACTTAAAAAGGAAACAATTGACACAAACAATTAATAAAATAAAAAAAATTTTAAACTCCATATTTTAAATTTGAATTTTTTGAAAAAAGGTGGTTCGCGAAATCTTCAAGTTCTTGCTATTGTGAACATGCGATTTCAAGTTGCATCGCAAATGTTATGTGACATTTTATTGTCAGAACATGGGCGACTGTCTTGATTCAAAGGAGAAATACCTAAAGCTAGCAAATACCTTAATTTGCATTTTTGTGAAATAACATTTCTAAATCTAATTATTTAATTTACAAACTCTCCTCTAACTAAAAATTAAAACTCTTAAAAATTTATACGTCATTTTTTTTAACTTTAACATGAAGCAAATTTCTGAAATTTTTTTACTGAATTTTTTAGATTCTAAAAATTTACGTCAGTAATATGTTTAAGTTAATTTTTCTTTTACTTTTAGTTACAACATTTTGACACCTTCCGAAATCTACGTTATTCAATATTGTAAATTATATTTTTTATTTAAATTGTGTTTTGGAACTCTCCATATTTATCCCAAAAATTTTATAGAAAATAATGAAAAAAAATCGTAAATATTTTCACTTAAATCAGGTTTTTATTCATGTTTTGTTTTATTTAATTCAAAACGTATTGCTTCGGTTTATTTTCAATAAAACTTCTTTTTATTTTATTTCTTTATTGCTTTTGATTCATTAAAAAACACGACTAAAATGCAACAACTTGTTTTGGTGCTGTTCTTGTTGTTGTTGTTTGCCTTTATTGTTGTTAGCTCACTGTATGTACAGCAGGGTTTTGTTGCTGTTGTTTTAACAACAACAAAAAATTCATTCATAAAAACGTAAAAAACACAAAAATTTCATTCATTAAAACAAAAAATACAGATATTTATCACTTTTTTTATTGTATATTTTTGCAGTTGTGTCTCTACAAATACACACATGCGCAGTTGCCAGATTCGACGAATTATTGCTGTTTTGACGATTTGGCACTGAAGAAGAGACGGCAAGCTTTTTGACTAGTTTTTGAAAAAAGATAAATTCAAAACTAATTTTTACATCCCAGTTTTACATTTAATTACGTGTGTGTATAAGAAAAAAGTGCGTATGTGTGATTTTGTCGTTTTACAGGAGCGCAACTTTAAGCTTAAAAGTTGATTATTAAAAACACGGTCGCTTTAAAATCTGATGTGTTAAGTTGCTGTTGCAAATGAAAAAGATAAACAGATATTCATTCGACTTCCTGCAAAATGGAGCGCAATAAGTGAAATATAGCTGAGGGGCACTTTTGAAATGGGAAATCAGAACGGAGCCACAGATAAATAACCTATTTCTGAAAGAAATAGTTTGACATTGCAATACATACTTTTTCTTTTAAGTTATTACATTCGAAAGCTCGTACTATGGTTTTAAAACAACTAATTTAATGAATATTGGTTTTCAATTTTAAGATTCTGAACTAATAGCAGAGCATTATTGTGATTTCATTGCTCGCTTGCAGATAATTTTAATTTAAAGCCTGCCATCTAACAAAATTTTTTGTTTAGAATTTTATTGAAATATTCGAAATTTCAGTTTATCTAAATCATTAGCACCATTATTTTATTAATTAACTTTTTTAGTAAAGAACTAGTACAGCTATACCACTGATATAGTATTCCCAGACTGGACTTGAACTGTGTGCAATTTCACTGTTTTGAAGCATGTTTAGAGCAGTGTTGCTCGAGCTCGAAGAAAAAATAGTTATGGAAAAAGATTAAAAGGAGATGTTTAAAAGGGGCTAACCAAATTTATTTTCATTTTCTTTAACTATATTTGTGATGCAAAACCGAGCCTGATAGATCAGTGTCACACGGAATCAGTAAGTTTTCTAAGATCTTTAGAGACTTTATATCATCATAATGCACGCGATGTAATTAGTTTCCCTTTCTCAAAGGGCCTAAACTTTCTTATCGGATGGTTAATGAATATAATTGAAATTATATCAAAAATGTCATAGTTTTTTAAGGTATATATCACAAGGAACGTGCATGCGCGCACTTCATTTGAAACACAATCTGAGTTATATGTAACTCATAAACCTCTTGTTTCGTTTGATCAGAATTTCTATTAAAATACCAATCGCGAAAGTATTAAGGTAGTGGTTATTCCAAGTCCCAGCAGAAATGATATTAAACTCTACAGTGAACTGTTAACTCGACACTGCAGACTGAACTGTAACATGACGAGGAACAGGAAGCATGAAGAGGAACAGGAAGCATCACAACTAGGTAGGCAGTAGTAGGATATTAGTTCCAGACAACCTAGTTTAAATAAAGCCAACAATGATTACGAGATTTATGAAAAGTCTATATTTGTTTTAACTGAGCACGAGGTTACATAATAGTTCTATCAGGTCGCGGTGCTATTATAGCCAACAACTAATAATAGCAGTAATACTAATAAAGTGGTTATACAGTTTTTTTTTTAAATTTCCATTTTATCTTAAAAAAACCTAGAAAATTGCCACATTTCAAGGCCAAAATCTCAACAAAAAGGCAAAGTAGCTAAACTGACAACGATGGTTAAGTCTGGTCATATTCGTTCGTCAACTAGAAATTATTCGAAATGTTCTTGAAAGTTTCACCAGGATTATAAAAGGCAGTTGCTTTACTAATTAGGACCTTTCTCATTAGGTTACTAAGCATCTGACGGTTTTATTTGTGTCAATACCAATTTTTTAATTTCCGGTGTAATTCTCATAAAGTTAGTACCTATTTTTTTTTATAGATATACAATGGAAAATGTTTGAAATATTTATTGAAAAATATTGAGATCTTACGTTAAGTTAAAGATTTCTTTCCATAAACTTCGACGATTTTCGTTCAACACTGTCTGGCAACTATATAACAACTACTACACATATGTAGAGCTACACCAAGAGCCTGAGAGTTGTTGTGCGAGCGTTGTGAGATGGGCAAGTAAACAAGTTGTAAATAGATTTATTAACTTTAGCTTTTATTTAATCGATATTATTTTCTTCATAGATTTTTTTGCTTTACGGCCAGCATGTGTAATTTTCACTGAATATTTTTAGTAAATATTGTTACCTTTTTTTTCAAATCTTTACAATTTTACACTTTTTTTAAACGGATAAAAACAAGACACATTTGATATGGAAAAAAAAACACGGTTTAGAAGCGTTAATAGAACACGTTTTCAGCTTTGTCGTTCTCGTTTACTACCACGTTTGGTAATTTACTACCAACTCATATGACGTTACTTTTAACACTGATCGCATGAACGAAAATGTATTGAGGTTTTTAAAGAATATATTTGTTTATTTTGTTTTCAACTCATACACAAGCCTATTGACACATACACACATATGCATATATACATACATATATGCATACATAAACCTACCTACATATTCATTGGATACTCAATTTGCTCTTTCTGGTTTGTTGTTGTGTTAAGGCGAAGGGTATCTACTGGTATTTATGTTTGGCATAATGTTGCCAAGTTATTGAACGAAATACAAAAGGAAAAAAAACTTCTTTTAAAACTCTAATCGTTGTAGTATTGGTAATTATCTTAAAAATACTCTCTTAAATATCTTTATCTTCACACTCCCTCTCTTAATATTTGAGCAATAATGCATACATGTTCTCTTTTAAATATTGGCGTAGTGCATGTGTGTAATTCTCAGTGTGACACGTTTGGAAAATCTTTGTTCAAGTTTGATGCACTACTGGATGGGATTTGTGATGCAAACGAAAGTTGGTTCTTTTCAAATAAAGAAATTATTACAAACTTAAAACTTTTTACCAATTACTGTACTACGAGGGTGGTGTTGGAGTGCACTCCAATGAATTTAAGGGAAATATATGCTTCTTTTACTACAACTTTATCACAGTTTGGATAATGGAAAATTTAATAGATGTTTTGGATATTGTTCTAAAAATGCTGATATAAATCAAGAAATCGCTTAATTTTTTGTTTTTAATTAACAAATTCAAATGTAAATATTTTTTTTAATTATCTAAAAAATAACATTTGCTACTTCTACCAGTTTTATATTTTAATGCTTTTTTTAAAAAAGAAATTAAAATTTCTGACCCAAAATTGCATACTCGTACAAACGATATATAAAAACAATTATAAAAAATTAAATTTGGCGATTAAAAAACAGATGAAAAAACTCAAAGTAACTTTTTTTATAATAGACTTTATTATATTTTTGTTTACTTTTTATTGTAATTATAATTTTTTTTTCATAAAATAATTTTATTGATGATATTCGATATTTCGCTACGCTTTTATGTATGATTATCAGGAGCTAAATTAACTTTTAAAAACCTTGAATTAACAATCAAATAAAAACGATTTACAAATAATATCGTAATAAAATGAATTTCAGAAGAAAATCTTAACCTGAACAGGTATTGGGAGGCGAAACCGAAAGCATGGCGCTTTTTGTAAACGCACTTAAAACGTCAAAACAATAAATTGTGAATATCGCGAATTCGGAATACAAAATTATAAGAAATTTTAATAGTTTGAATAAATGGATGTATGTCCGTATGGGAATTTCACAACGCAATTTACGAATCTTGCGCCAACTCTAAAGGTATGCTTGTTTCTAAAGCTAACTCGTAGATTTGAAGTCAAAATTTACATTAACATCTTTATATACTCGTAAGCCAACAATTTATGATAGAAAATGTGTTAAAAAATCCGATATCGGAAAGGAGGCTTTATTAGACTTTATTACAGGCCATTGTTGCAACTTGTCTTTAAAGTTCTTGTAAGGAAAAAATAACTTAAGCTAAAGTGAGACAACGTAAAATGCATAAACCTTACGTAAAAAGTCCGAAGTATGAAGATCTTCCCGTTGTAGATGTGTAACATATTTTGTTATCATATGCATTTTGCTTCAGCTAGCCATTGGTCAGCAATGAAATATTTCTGTTTCATCTCGGATGATTATATTTTAGTATCAATCCAATTGTGATGAGATAAACATGTACATGCATGTTTCGCCATGTCTTGCGATATGTAAATTCACTGTTTGACGTTGCCTAATACAAATTATAAATTTTTTGTACTCAAAGTTCTCATATCAAACAAAATTTTCATTCTTAACAGAAAGAATAAGATAAAACGAATTTAAGCCTAACAATTTAATTACTTAATAACAATATAAATTTATTATAAATGATAAATAAAACTAAAAATTTTAAAATTAGTGCTTTTTTTTGTAAAATACTTGTTTTTCTCGATTTTGGTGCTTTTTTAAATATAAAAGTTGAGAACACTGATAATTTTCAAATCCCAGCATAGGTTTGAAGTTGCATCCCCTTCAATATGCACTGTATTTTCGTTATTGTCCGTGTGTTTGTGTTAGTTAGTTTCCAATTTGCTGCTACTTATGAATGAAGTATTTTTGAAGTTTAAAGATTTATTTTCCTGCTGCTACCGTTGTTACGGTGCGCAAGTGATTTTCCTTTATTGACTCTTTTTAAAGTTATTGTTGTTTTTATCTATGGCGACTATGTATTTAAGTGTGTGTTAGATCTTTAAGGTGTTTGTTTAAATTGAGCAGAGCTGCCAATTTTAATTATAAAGACCATATTTAGTGGATAACACTGGTCTACAAAAAAAAAAAATGAGTACTGCTTTTAATAAAAATCAGATGAATTCAAATTGCTCAAAGCGTTGAATAAAAATCAGTTTTCAGGATTTTTTTCTACCACGTTCAAATTGTTAAAGGTTCGTTGTTAATATGAACCGATTAACGGTTACTAATTTCCATAAATACCGAAAGATGCGGCATTCAATTACCTTCCAATTATCTTAAAACTGTTTTGTTTTCTTTATGCTTCACAGTTTCGGAGTTAGAGAAAATAATAAAGCTGGGTGTATTAAGAATAAAATAAACCAGATGCATGGAAATAGATGCATAAGTCTTAACAAATGTTATTAACCCAGAACGTGATCGTTTCAAATAAAACGTTATTTTTGGTAAAAAATTATGTCTTGACTAAAAACAAAAAGAATCTACAAGTATTTCTTGCGACTTTCCTTTTCATTGTATCGATTTTCGATATACAATATGTATTGGTGAAACGTTTCACCATGTTGACATGATACTGTATCAACGTGAAAAAATTGACACTTAAATTAAACACATTGTCTAAAAGTACCCCGATTATCATATTTTCATCGTTGTATACAATTAATTATATATCATTTACTACAAAAGCTTAAGGTTACACAAGTAAAATTGAATGCATTTCCTTTAAAACTTCATGTTATGTTTAGACCTGCACCTCAATGGCCCAATCTCTTTGTATAAAAATTGACAACAACAATTAAAAAAGAAAAGGCAGGTGATGTTGGCATATTTCAAATATTTTGGTTTTAAATAATTATTTTCCTTTAAACTTAAAATATGTCCCTTCTTTCCATATTTACAAATTCACGAATACATGTTTTTACGAAAAAAATTAAAACCTTTTACCTGTTAAATGCTAATTGAGTATGTTTAATTGAAAACATATGTGTAAACACAAGGGGCAACAACTCAATTTAAAATTTAAGTGGCTCCATTTAGGTGCATATCAGAGCATAGTATTAATTTGCATCACTTTGAAAATGAATGATGCAGTGGGGTAGAGAGTATAACTACTCAAACGAAGGCTAAGGTTGTGTTACTTTATGAATTTAATAAGCATTTTATGTTTTCAAGGTCTAGTCTCGAAAAATTAAGTAAAAAGTGCAAAAAGTAGAGTAAATCATATTATGTAATTTTTTTAATATGTATTCGAAATTAACAGTCCCGATCATGTTCAAATATTTGAACTTTTTATCCGACGCCCAGATCTCAGTTGCGGGCCTAATTTTTTAATCGTGTTGAAAATTTACTAAGAAATAAAGAAATTTAAAAATTTTTACCACATATTCGCATTAATGCAAAAACTGAAAATTTACAATACTCTGTAACCTTCAACAAAAATACAATACTTATTTACCAATATTAAAAAAAAAAAAACAAAAAAATTTTAACTGCCAAAAAATCTGAATTAAAAACTCGAAATTCGCTAAAAAAAAAAAAAACCAAATGAATCAAATTTTGAAATTAACAAAAAAAAAAACAACCAAAAGACAAAATTTTGCCACCACAAGACCAATATTTTATAAAAATTTCTCCAGAATATCGTAAAAAGTCGAATTTCACAACAAATAAAATTCACAAAATTCGTAAACTTGCAAAAAAAATCAAAAATTAACCATAAAATATTAAAATTTAATAAAAAAATCGACACTACTCTGCATCAGTAATTCGACCGAAACTAATAATTAGAAATTAGAACTAATAAATAGAAAATTCAAAAAACTTTTCACTTACTAATAGAACTTGCAAAAAACTAAATTTCACGCAAAAATCACTTAAAAACCAAAATTTTACACGAATTTCACCAAATATATCAATTTTCCCCAAAGATTAGAAATTAAACCGAAAAATTTATAAAGGTAAGAGGGAATGTTCCCCAAAAAAATTTAATTTCCTCACAAGTCAAAAACTCATAAAAAAATTACTTAAAGTTCAGTACGAAATTTCAACGCCATTAACAGCAACAAATTTTAACAAAAAATCGAAAATTAAAGCGAAAACTCGTAAAAACCAAAAACTTCACCGAAAATTAAAAATTCATCAAAAGTCGCAAATTCATTAGCAAACCTCAAAGTTGAAAAAAAAATACCAAAAGAACCAACCAAGCTTTTCAAGAAAAACGAATCGTCACAAAACCCAAAAATCGAATTTTACCAAACGTCAAGATATCGTCTAATCCGAATACGATGATTTCAACTATTTTAAGAGTGACAGGAAGATGCATTGAGCGATGTTCTTTTTGCTTATTTTTATGATAAAGAGTTAGATACATCCATAGATACTCATGTACATATACGCATTTGTTTGAAACATAATTAAGGCAACGCTTGTCTATAACACATACATATGCATGTAACAGATATATTGATGAACTTTAAGCTGTATTTCTGCTGATTAAACAACTTATACATGTAGTTGCAAACAAACAGAATTCTACTTATTAGAAACTAAAACTTGGCGCCCCTCTGCTAGTGCTTGACGGCCCCCTTATAACCCGACTCGCTCCACCACGGGACTGGTACAGCCGTCACATCCGCGAACGTGCTAAGAGCCATATTTATTTAAGAGCTTTATAAGCAGGCGGAAGCAGTGTTGGGATTTAAGGCCCAATTGGGCCAATTATGGCACTATTTAACGTCGCTTGGCCCCATGGCCCTTTCGTTTTATTTTGGCCCCTTTTATGTTTCTCCGTTTTTAGTTAAGTTTTGTCCTCTTGGAAGATGGTTGAGATTGTTTATAAAAATTGTTTAAAAAAGTATACGTTTCGTCTTTAAAACCTTATCTGAGCAAAAACACAGTAAAATGAACAAGTCCCCAGAATTCTTGCTATTCTTAGAGCGGCATTTAAAAATAAGCAATATTTTTCAGTTTTATTTATTGACATTTCGCAGGCGTTTAATAAAATCTGGCATGAGGGGCCGCTTACGAAAATAACTCGAGTTTCACCTGGAAACTCCCACAAGCTTCTGAAGGCCTATCTGACAGATAAAACAGCTAAAATAAAGTCAATAAAGTCAAAAGATCAACTTTCTAAAAAAGGAAAAATCTCTGCAGGAGTACCTCAAGGCAGTTACTAGGACCGACCGCTATTATATATCATTTATAAGAAATTCACGAAAGTTGCATCCCAACAACTTCAGTCTCGAAATAATCAGCTATGTGATTGATTAAAAAGGTAGAGAATACAGTTAAAAACCATCGAAATGTTCTCATGTAACGTTTTTCCTCAGAAGGCAAAATTGTCAACAAATACCACTGTTCTCGCGGAAACCCACATAAAAGATTTGGATATCCACCCAGATCGACGGCTAACTTGGTTCTTTCAAATCAGCACACATGTTCCAAGGAATAATTTCATATATCCATAGTTGCCTTTCATTTTTCTCTTAATTTTGTAAATCTTGTAAAATGCGCGATAAGAAAATTCTAGAATACTCTACACTGCAACGACCTACCTTGAGATACCAACAAAATTCAAAGGAAAATTCCCTACAGGAGTACTAATTTATATATATATATTTTTTTTTATAAAACAAATAAAACATGCACAACACACACAAACAAATTCTCTACTTTCAATATTCAAATTGAGTAGGAAGAGTATAAAGCAGAAATGTCTGGAACAAATAAGAGAAATCTAAAGCAGAACAAGAAACAAGATGATGAAGACAGGACGGTCATAAAGGTTTTAATTCTTTTTTATTTGTTTTTATTTTTTAGTTTTGGCGTGTGCTTAAAGCGCGTGCGCACAAGCTTACAGACACATAGACAGCACACACGAGTGTATGTTTGTTGAACAATTAAAGCCACCAGTAACAGCAACATCATCATCATCGTCGTCATCGTCAACGACAACATCATCACTATACAACAACTACACATCAGCAATATATTTTATACCGAAAGATGGAGTGAAAAAAAAAACAACAAAATAAATTAAAGAACTTGGGAAAAAGTGTGTTCGCATGATTTTTGAACGTTGTATTTTTTTTTTCAGATTCAATTTCAATTCTTTTCGTTTCGCATTTAATGGTTTTCTTTTCTAGACAAATTGTAACATTTTTTGCCCTTTTGTTATACACGAAATATGCTTACGTTTCTCTTGTTAGATTCTACCCTTAATATTGGCGAAAGGCATTGATTGCCCTTTACCGACTGTATAAAGTCCCAAATAATAGATGGGTGTCTTAAGCATGTTCGCTTTAACAGGGCAACATTTTATTTAAGTAATGAAAACACCATAAAACATCATAATTCATTGTGTTGAAATTTTGGTTACTACCTAGATTAATTTATTAAATGTCCTGTATTTTTAAAAATTTCCCATAACTCGCAGATTGAAATTTTAGAATTATTAGTAACGAGATACCCGGCTTTATCAGAAGTATGCGTATTTTTCTTATGTTCATACTTTTTTTATCGTACTTTTAATTATTTTCTAGGAACTTGATAAAAATACTGCTCAGCAATTTCGCTTTGACTCCCATATTTTTGATTATCTTTTTAGTTTCGCCAATTATCAAATGTCTAGAAAAGTGTTAAAAAGTGTGGTAAGTGTAAGGGACACCTGGTCTAGTAACGTACCAGTCTCTAAAAGATATAACTTTTCCCCTGACATTGACACGTTAAAACGCCAGGTCTCTTTCATGCAAATTGTTAGAACTTGAACCGGTTCTTATCCGTAAATAACCAGTCACGTGCGAAGTTTTATGTCAGTTCCGTTCTCGCTAAGGCGAAAACGTTTTTCACATTGAGGACATTGAGGAAACATGTTTTATTTTTGAATACAGAAACACATCAGTTCTGTGTAAATGTCTCACGTACTATTAAACAAATATACGCGAAATGAAAGCAAATGATGTTAATAAATCTGAACAAATAAATCAACCTGTCGGAATATCAAGTCAATATTCTGATTTCTTTGAAAAACGGAATTTGCTTTAACCCCGTTTTCTTTGTACGCGTTGTTGCCATTTTGGTGCGTCCTTTCATAAATTTCAATGTTGTTCAAGTATTTGCAAACAACAATTTTTACACTTTTTTCTGCTATTTGGGCGGCACTCAGACCACTGGATTTTAAAAGTAATTTGATTATTTTCGGAAGTGTTAACAGCTTTTGCGCGTCTCGTGTTTTTAATTAAAATAAAACTTATTAATTTTCATGACATTAACATTCGCCGATTAGAATTGCAATACATGGCGCAATTTTTGAAAATATAAAAATTCCTTATTCAAGGAGAAGCATAAAAAACAATTTATTAAAAGTAAACTTTCTTTTAAAGAAATATAAATCCATTCATAAATTTCAACAAATTAGAATATGGCCTTTACAATTTTAAAATTAATTCCTTATTCAAGTGATTCGCAGTGTATACTGCTATTGACGACATTAAGGCGCACGGTAGTGCGTTAGGCCAAGTACAGCCCTAAAGCACACAGTGTGTATATTACACGCCTCATAACTTTGCTCCATCTCATCATAAAATAACGAAACTTGAATCATAAGGGCTCTGCATGTAATTTCGGTACTTTTAACGGCCGCTGGACCACCGAATTCACGCGATTTAAAGTGATCGCCTCTTAGAAAAGCACCCAACACTGACAAGTCCAATGACTTGAAAAAGAACTGTTGAGAGAGAAAAATACAGGAATTAGTTTCCGGTCTAAACGTTGGCTAAAAACAACTAATTAATAAAAAAAATCAGAGAAAAACAACGCAAACAAACCATCGACATTGCAACAACCAAAATGAATGTGAACAAAATGAATGAAATGAAACGTTACAACATCGACAGCAAAAACAGGCAACAAAAACAATAACAACACAAACAACAGTAATAAAATACAAAACACGATAGTAAACGATTATGTCCACGAGATCGATCGTATGGAACAGACATGGGAAATTAATATTGGAAATGGTACTTTTAACCAACCGAAATAGTACTTTTCTTTCTGATGATGAAAAGGGTTGAATTATATGCAAAGCTTTACTGGTGAGCAGCCGGCTTAAGCAACCCATCAAATGATCTTAGAAACTAGTTTATCCTTATTTTTGAACAACAATTTGAAAATGAAGATGATAAAAGCCAATAAATATTCTTTTTCTTAAACTGTAATTTTATTTTTTTTTTTAATATTTTATAAGAAATTTACAATAAGTATTCAATTCTTATCTCTAAAATATTATTTATTGATCATTACCAATGTAATGTCTTCAAGTCTTAATAAACTATCTATGATTGGGTAGAGCGAGCAGCTTCACCTGGCCCAACGTGCCCATTTTTTTAGCCTCTGGTGCCCATGAAATTGCAGTAAATTACGTGCTAGCGTGTTGGGATGGACCTCTTGTTTGTTTACGTATTTGGACGAGTATGTTTTGATTCTTCCTGGACAGTGGGAACTTCGAGATCTCTATGAATACTTTCATTTCGTAAATACCAAGGTGCGCATACGATAAGACTTCCATGCAGGACTCCTGGAGAGATTTGCGGATTTTTAGAAAAGTGATACTTTGATCTTACTTCAAACGTAATATCTGTCAAAAAGTTCTTAAGAAGCTGGTGGGAGTTTTCAAGTAGAACTCGAGTTATTTTCGTGATTTTTGTTATTTTGTCGAACGCCTGGTAAATGTCAATAAATAAAACTGAACAGTAATGTTTATTTTCAACTGTCGATTTTATCGCCGTGATGGTCTGGGATAATGTTTTGCTCATTAAGGATTTTAACACGAAACAAACTATTTTTCAAACAGCTTTGATAAAATTAACCCTCAGCTAATGGGCCTGTATGACGTAGTCTGACTTGAGTACTTTCCTGTTCCAGGAATCGTAATAATTTCAGACTTCTTCCACGAGCATGGGATAAATTCGAATCGCAACATGGCATTAAATATGAATAGTATTGTTCTCACAGTAGAATTAGGCGAGTTGTTTATCATTGATCCTGTAATATGATCAAGTCCGGGAGATTTTTTCATATCTATATTTTTAATTGTCGCCTTTAATGAGGACAATTGAAATTTTATAGGATCATTCTGCTTTTAATTAACGCTTCATTATGCATAATCGCCAAAATATTTAAATATTCTTAACCATTCTTATTGAAACAACATATCTGTTATATATGGGTGCCGTTATATACAGCCCTGCAAAAATGTTTGGACATCATAGTCCGTTCCAGTTAAAATGGAGTAACTACTACAATATGATCCAGTGTTAGGCAATCCATCTTATTTGCAAATAAATATTTTGTGTTACGCGCCAAGTGTTCGTGTTCTAACGAAGTACTCCAGGAAGTACTAATGTCATGGATGGCTGGATTATATGGTCCTGCGCTAGGACATCGTAATGTTAAATGAACCACGTTTCTGTTAGGCTTTTGGGTTATAGTTGTCCCATAGAGAGTAGAGTCGTTCCAATCCCGAACGAGTCCGTTCAGTAGAGAGATTATTTTAAAATGGTGGTAGCAACTTGACAGTCTATGATACACCAACATAAATTGTATCTTATTTATTGCATCACTAGGAAAGGTTGTCATTTGAAATTTTATTTTTCATTCTTTTTCTTTAAGTTTCTTAAAACGTAAAACAATTTTTATTAGTTTAAAAAAATTTACTTAACTTGGGGATACACTTTTTTAACAAATTTAATATAAAAAATATCAAATAAAACATATGTGTTGATTTTTAAAATTTTATTTTTAGAAACATATTTACACACTGTTTCACACATTTCTATAACTAAAATAATAATTTAGAAAAAAAAGCTCGTTTCCTTTTGTAAATATTTATAAGTGTGTTAATTATTTGACATCGCAGGGAAAAAACACTTGTATGGAATTAAAAAATATTTCTAGTCCTTAAGAAAATTCCCGATTGAATATAAATACGTTGTTTATTTTTCACCTACGTTTTTCTATGTGTTGTCAAATAAGAAAGACACTTATAAATATTTACAATTAAAAATTGTAAAACTCTTAATTTTTCTAAATTATTATTTTAAACTGACTGTTTTTAATCGACCACGTATGGATTTAATTTGGCACTATTTTATAACTTTGTCGTCGGCAAGATTAACGAAACAAACTAATCAAGATCGATTATTTTGCTGCATTTAACGATTTAATTGTATCGAAATTTCCCTTTCGATTAATCTAGGAATAATTGGTTATTTCCAAAATAATCCAAACAAAGACGTAAACAATAAAGGCATCTAATGCGCCACAAAAAAATTTGTTCTGGAATAATGTATTTAGTGACAAATCAGTTAAAATAACGATTATGAATATACAACAATAATTTTCACTGGCGGCATTAACTCTCCCGATTGAAAAAAAAGTTCCAAGATCCTTTAGCGATATCAGTGATTACGAGATAAGATGTGAAATGATTAAAAATTCGCGGTCAGACATGATGTTGAATTCCCATTATGGCCTTACTACAGGTCTTTGGCTCACAAGCGCAAAAGAAATAAAAACTTAAACTTAACACTCTCATGTACACACAGCTGTTCACTCTATGAAATCTCAGTCAACTCTACTCTATGCGGTATACGGCCGGTTCTTGAAATGCCCCGAATATACGCGATATTGCGCATCATTTATTTTATTTACTGGCTTAGTAATCTTGTATTTGTGTTCGTGAATCGTCTGTTTACTTTTTCGTCCTGTATTAGTTTTCTTTGTTTCTACTTTAAATCGCGGTTCGGGAAATTTTGCTCCGTGTTGTTCTTTTTGCTTTATGTTTATAACATTGCGTATTTGTACAATAGGTCGTTTCACACCAATTTCTTGCTGACATTATTTTTTTATGATTTAATTAAACATCTTCGATTATTACTTCGTAAAAATATAAATATAAAAAAAATTTTTTAAGGCACAACTATTTACCACTTTTGCCCCACTGTTTGTTGTAGTTAATAGTATATTTAAAATACACATACATACACACAAACATATAAAAAAAAGAAAATACTCTTAGACAGCCAATAAACAGACATTGAACGGACATAAAAAACAAACAAATAAATAAAAATCAACAACACAAATCAATTGAATACACGAACGGAAGAAGGACTAAGAACTGAACAATAACAAAAATCGAGAAACTGATTATGAAATCAAGTAAACCAACGCTATAAAAAATTCTACTTTCCGCTCCAGCCCTCAACAAATCAAGGTAGAATTACAAAAATCAATTAGTTAAAAAAATAAATTTATCAAGAGAAAATAGAAACAGAAATTGTAAATAAAATAAAAAAAACTATAGCGACATAAAGCCAGCCATATGAATCGAAGGTATAGATAACATTTTATTTAAATTTATATTTTATATCGTGTTTAATTTGTGTTGTTTTGTGGCAATAACATTTTTAATTTAATATTGCAACATGTTGTGCATGTGTTAGTGGAAATTCATTTTTGTTTTTTTTTTCGTTTTAGGTAAAATGTATGCTGTCATTGGCAGACGTCACGGCAAGATTTTATCTGGTGATTTGACTCAGGGATCTGGAAACTTTTCCGTCATGGCCATACTGCCGGTAATTGAGTCTTTCAATTTTGCCCAAGAAATACGCAAACAAACATCTGGTCTGGCATGTCCCCAACTAATGTTCAGCCATTGGGAGGTAACTTCACAGATTTTACTGTATTTAATTAATAAGAATTCAAATAGTTTCCAAGTTCATAAAAGCATTAGTTCAATTCAACGATTCAGTTAATTGAACTAAATGAACTAGTTCAAATGTTTACGCTCTCACCGGATTTAGTTTTAAACTATGAAACAAAATACGTCAACTGAAAACTAGTTCAAGTTGTTGTTGCGCTCATTTCGACAGCAATGTAGTGCTGCCATACGAGTTTGTAGTTCATCTTATTAATTAGAAATTTCGTTTTCACTTTTATAATTTTTTTACCGCTTACGTCTGTTTGAATTGAATAGTTCAAAAGAGAGAAAACAATGATTTAAAGCAAAAAGAATGATTAAATTAAAAGAGCGACCTAGTTCACTTCTGAAGTTTGAACTAAAATGCGCGCGGTTTACTCGATTACTCGAGAGCACTAACAGCCGAAAAAACTCATTGACCCTGAAACTATTAAGGTAGAGGCTATTTAAAATCTCAGAAGAAAAAATATTAAACTCAACAGTGAACTGTTAACAGGACACTGTAGATTTAACTAACACATGATTGCAACAGATGTGGTAGAAAGTTACTCCTGCAGACTCTGTCGAGACGAAGAGGAAACATAAGGAAAAGTTTTATGCGATTGTTCTGCGGTGGCAGGACGTTCCAGTCAACCTAGTTGAAATAAAGTCGCCAGTGATCACAAGATTTATAAAAAGTCTAAAAGTGTTCTCTAGTTGGGCCACCAGATATTTTAGGTCGCGGTGCTATTATAGCCTATATAATCTCCGGTTTTAATTGGGCCAATCTTTAAAGGTACTTCCGATATGGATGGACAATGAAGCCTTGCAAAAGGTGTAGAGGTAAATCTCTGTAGGAACTCCGGTGTTTATCGGCCAAAGGAGGAGAGGAGATGGAAAACAAAACCTCGCTCGAGTCTCAATGAAAGTAAGGTAGTCGTAATAATGTGGATTTCTCTGAACCAGAACCCAGGGCTGCACTGGGGAATGGCCTAGTGGGAACTAAAGTCCTTCAATAGGTAAACTCGTCATACTTGAAAAGGTGGAGACAGGCTCAAAAGGTGCTTAAAGAGCAACTCTGCAGGAAGGCCAGCAAGGTGCTACCTTAAGCTGAATCACTGCATTAGTGACAGGTCATGGAAACTTCAAGTTTATGGGCCAAACGAAAATCGTAGAAGATGATACAGGGAGACTGTGCCTGGAAGAGGCTCAGATGGTACCATACATTGTGTGTGAATGTCCAGCACTGGCTTAGCATAAAGCTTAGGACTACGGGCAGAGTATTGTTAAATGTGAATGCCAATGGGGAGCTAAGCCTAAGGCAAATGCTAGCAATTAGAATCGCTATAGTCAAGAGTAAAGGCTAGGGCTAGTACGAGGCTCAATTGATAGAAAGGTAATCGTAATTACAAATCGATTGCCTGAAAACAATTCGAGGAGCGAAGAGGGTTGCAAAGTGACCCAAAAAGTTAGTGGTCTGCTTCGATATTCCCCCTACATTAATATTAAGTTTGCACATGAAATATGTTTCCAACATCTTGGCGGTAGTTTCGATTTAAAAACACAAATTTTCGTAATTTTCATCTCTCTGTCCGAAACACACAAAAACTACGAGATGATTCTTGAAAAAAATTTATGCGGATTTTAATCGCGACTTTTTTTTTTACGATTTGAAGAAATTTATTTCACTCACTCCTTTCAAACGTGTAAAGTGGAAATACCAAGGAGAATATTGTTTCTACATTCATGTTTTTGAGGTTAAATTCAACGAATGTCTGGGGATATTTTTACTGTTGTTATTGCAGTTGTTTCAGTTTCAATCACTTGCCAGCCAAAGGTGATCTCCCCAAATCTTGCCAATACCTTTTGATTTTCGCATTCATTCAATTTGTAAATTAAAAAATAATAATAATCAGGAAAAAAAAGGAAGACAAACACCGAGGAAGTCTTATAAAAACAATGTTAAAAAAAAACTGTTGCTGTATTGTTATTGTTGTTATTGTTGCATTTGCTGTACGGTGACGTTGTACAGATTTCGTGCTTTCGTTTCCTGCAGCCTTTGCTACTGGGGTCTTGTCAAACATAAACACAAGTTTAAATTAAATGAAAACAATATTGTTGCAGAAAGACAACATCAAAGTCAAAATAAAAAAAGTAAAAATGCTAAAATGTTTCTTTTTATTGTTTTTTTTCCTTCAGTCTTGATGGGGAATAAAAGTTTATGGTTCTTGTGCCTCTTCCTTTTTTTTTTTGTTAATAAAAAAGGTCGCTTATGAAAGTTTTTTTGTTTTTTTATGTTTGATTTTACAAACTGACCTTGTGAACATTGTTTGTGTTCTTTTGGTGATTTCCTGTTGAATTTCAAAAATTGTTTATTGTTGTTACTAAATCTTATAGATGACTTTATGTTTTCTCTGTTGGCTGTTTGTTTTTGTGTGTGTTTTTTTTCCGTTTTCAAATGAATTTGTTTTCAATTTTCATTGTATTGGCTAAACTAAACTACTCGTATCAATCTCTGGTTTTGTGTTTGGATCGTATTTGTGTTGTTAGAGTTGTTTGTGTGTTTTTGTCTGTTTGTCTGATGTTGGCTCTTGTTATAATGAGGAAACTTCCGGCCATTAACTTGTGTTGTTCAACGTTTTTGTTTTTTTTTTTTTTAATTTTTCTAAGTTTTTTTTTCAATCTTTTAAATGTTTTACAGCAGACGTGGCCAACCACCTTAAAAATTGTTATATGAATACGGAAAAATGTCTGTAATTTAGGCCAACAAAAAGTCAGTTACCACTTGTTGATTTGTTTTTCCGAGAGGGTGCTCTGATATATATGTTTGGAACGATTTTCCGTCATCCCTTGTCAATTTTGATTTGGAGACAAACCGGTTTCGGCTAGTTGCCATCGAGAATGATAAAAATGGCACTGAAACCGGCTTGTCTCCAAACCAAAATTTGCAAGGGATGACGGAAAATCGTTCCAAACATATATATCAGTTATCACATTGATTCTAGCTTCAAATAAGGTGAATCTTTTTGAAATTCATAAATTGAATTTCTCCGAAAGATTTGTGCATAAAATTGAACACAGTGGGTAAAACTAATTCGAGTTTCTATTTCTAATTTGAATTTGAAAATGTTTGTCTAATGTTAAATAACAGGTTTTACTAGCACACGCCACCTTAGCACCTTAGCTTGTCCATCTCTGTATGTTGATTAGTACTATTGACAGATTTTTTTTTTGAAGTTATTTTTTATTATTATTGTGTAATATATATAAAAAAACTAGTTTAATTGCATTTAATTAAAAAGCTTGTTAATTAAAATCGGCCGGTATATTATGCTATTTTTGGTAATACGAGCACAATGCAGTGCGATCTGTCTGGAATAAGTGTTTCTAGATTTTGTTTCTTAAATTTTTTTATTTAATGCGTTTCAGTTAACAATTTTGAGAGCATCATTATTTTTGTAATGAAAAATCATTGAATGGAATAAAATAATTTTATTTGAAAATTGGGACATTTTGAGACAAAATTTTTATAGAGTGTCCCAATATTAACTTAAATACATTCATTGTGATTTTTTTAATAAATCATGAAGTACGTAAGGTTGGGCGAATGACCTGCACGGTTATGTTGGCACATGCGCACTCTTTTGCATAATTAGAGTACACGACCAGAATATGTGTTATGCAATAATTGAATTGTTTTACAGGCTGTATGGCATGTTGCACCACATCAATATCAACCAATTAAGGCAGAAAAAACTTTCTTGTCATGTCGCCATGTCGACAACCAGTAACAGGCTTGACCAGCCTCATTTTCAAAATATTATGCTCTAAAGATGCTTTCAGCCTAAAACCCGCGACAATCACGTATGGATTCTCGGAATCTCGAACACGGCAATTGCGAACAGTAAAAAGCTTGGTTCTTGGAATTGAATTTAAAATGAATTCCGAAGTAGGTTATATGTAGAACAATCTGCTTAAATACGTCCAGGGAATCATTCCGACACCATAAGCCTCTTGCGCAATTCCTGTTAGTTTAGTTCAAAAACAACATTAAAAAAGGAATTAAAAATAGGTGTTTGTAAAAGAAAACCAAAAAAAAGTTATGTCCGTGCAACACCTGAAAAAGAACTAAACCTCTATCATTCTCTTACAATTACAACCAACAAAGTTGTCTGAGTAAGAATTTCAAGCCAGTATTAATTACATATGAGCAGTGATATTAGGGTTTAAAGGCAGTGACTTAAGTAGCTGGCGCATTAAGTATTATGCATTCGAAGATGAATATATAATAACAGCGCCTTTCTTCGTCAGTGCGCAATATAAGTCTTCCCTACTTCTCAACGAAAGTAACACAATTAACTCGTAGGCATTCACTAATTGCTTGGTGTACTTTCTTTGACGAATTTTTAATTAAATTTTGTTTTATTCTACATTGGTCCGGTGTAGACCTTATTTAACATACAATGAACCTAATATATTGGTATTAAAATTAAGTAATTGGTATTAATTTTATGCTTCAAAAAT
The DNA here is from genome assembly GCA_963932375.1 of Phania funesta. Taxonomy (NCBI): domain Eukaryota; kingdom Metazoa; phylum Arthropoda; class Insecta; order Diptera; family Tachinidae; genus Phania; species Phania funesta. Next base: position 61,856,408 of record OZ010656.1, on the reverse strand, counting down.
TAAAGTAAAAAGCATCTCTCTCTCTCTCACTGTCTCTCTTCAATCTCTTGATAATAATACAATAATAAAATATATACGAGTATATAATACTTTTTTGGATTTTTTATATATAGACACCGGTTTAATATTAAAATTAAACTAAAACTTTTTACTGCGGTGAAGCAACCAAGTATTAACTAATGCCAAACTGCTCGAATCAGCTGCTTACAATGCTGTCGTTCTCATTATAATGAAGTAGCTGACTGTAGTAGTACTGAATGTTTCTTCACTGCTTTAAAGGAACAAATGTCAAAGTATTTTACGTTGGCACCTGCTCTTCCACTATATCTGGCGGTGGGTGGAAATAATGCCACGTTAACGTCAGAAATACCCAATTATATAGCTGGTAATTATAGGCCAATGGCTGCCTGGATTAAGAATTTACTCCGTGATGGGGAGTTTGGAATAATATATTCTCTTAACGCCAATTTTTATTGGAGGTTTTCATTGCAAGGCAACATTACATTGGTCATGCGCTACAGTCTTCCACGATTTGTGTATAAATCACCGCCTCCACGTGCATCCCAGACAAACTTATCGTCCCGAAGGCTACTCGTTCGCGTAGTACCAGTAGTTTCGTTACTTTCAGGCCCCTGACAAGAGGTTCCTCCATATCCCCCTACTAGCAAGACATCAAAGTTAGCGGAGTCACCAAGAAGAAAGAGCACATGGATATTATATACATACATCTTTGAAGGATGCGTTGTGACCATCGCCAACTAAACGAAATTTGGGTTAGCGGCTTTACCTTCAATAAAGCGTACCAAAGCAAGGCGAATTAAAACAGGTTAATTCACCAGCTGATGCCTTCTTTTACCACTTTTTTGATTGCTCACAAGAACAAGTTTGAACATTTTGGCTTTTTACATGCCCATGCAAGCAATTTTTAATCCTTGTTCTATAGACCATGCAGGGTGAAAACTTTTTGAGTTTTAGAAACCCTCGGAATCAAATAATTCGAAAATTAGCTTTTGTACATTCTTACATACTTTCCTATTTTTCGAAATTATTTGCCAAAGGGGGGACATAAGGTTTTTATAATTTTTTATCGTAAAAGGCTCACCCTTTATTTTTTTGTTAACTATGATTTCGAAAACTTTTTTCTCAACAAATGTTGATCATTATATAGTGTGTTTTGAATTTTAGCTTTAATAACCCATTGTGAGCATGTCAGTTTTTTTTAGCCGCGATTTAATTTACTTTTTTAATTTGATTTATTGCTGTCAACTCGGTTAATTTATAACTAATTCACTTTTCTTACTCAAGCTCAAACAAGCTCGTTTCAGTTTACAATACAGTGATTTCAAATTAAATAAAAATCAGACAAAAAATGACGAAAGCAAAAAAAAAAAAGAAACAATAAAACACTTACAGCCTACAGATTTTTTGAATATTGTTTTGATTTGTATGTAAATTACCACCTGTCCTACACTTTTGAAATAAAGTTATAAACTCGTCGCGCATCACATAAACGCACGCAACCCACAACGGGGTTGCATAAAAATGAGGAAATGTCTAGGCTTATCACAGTTAAGGAGGGAGAAGTAACTATTGTAGCACACACCTCCATAAATTACAAAACACTAATACATACGCCATGCGCAACGTGTATGTCATCATATAAGTGTTTCGTTTTAATTAATTTAATTAAGTAATTTGTCAATATAACAAGCTGCAAGATTCGGTTAGATTACGAAAGTGGTAGGTATGATTGCACTTCAAGCTCTACTCCCGTGTAGTCAGGGAATCTTGATCACGAGCATTCAGCGACCTTAAGTACCTGAGAGAGCGCTTGTAGCCAGCCAACCTGCTACGTTCGTCCTGTCTGATGTCCTGTAAAGTATGGTCCAGGCCCTGCTGTCTCCCTCCGATCCACCCACGTCCGTCCTCGCATTTCGCGCCCGGGATGTGATCATTTTAAAGGTGCAAACGTACAAGCCCTGATAAGTGGTCAGGGTCTTCTTTCATACTTATTCTGTCGCATTTTGCAAAAGATTTGTCACGCCCAGTATTAGGACGACTGACTGAACCCGTGTTACGTGTCATGAGAGTCGTGGTCATACAAGAATCAGTTGCACTCCCGTTATTACCCTTGGAGGTTTTATCACACTCGAACAAGGATATTAGATCATCTTTTAAATTGTTAACTTTATTGTTTGGTAGTTTATGCCTCCACCAGAGGTGTAAGAAAAGGCCTGCCGCTCCTCTGGAGGCAGACAAGCAGACCAAGATGCCGCTTACAATGAGTCTCACGCATTTTGGTTTTTATTTTAACGACTTCACGATCCGACAAGGAACAGACACGTTCGTAAAAATGCGTAAGCCCCTGCACCGTGTTAAAAGACTAAAGGTGGCCATTTTTTTTTTATCCTCAGCTTCTTTCATACGTGATCATTCTGAAGCTATAATTATGCCATTATGTGTGGAATAGCACATTCGAACCCGCATCTGCGACCTACATTACCAGCGCCCAATGAGCGAAGTCACGGCATTGTCTTTGGTCGTGCGGCTTGAAGTCTCGCGTGGCACAATCTTATACGGACGAATGACATTTGTAGCTCTTCTCCGACTCTAGCCGCTACGGTGGCTATGTTTCCTTCACTCCGTACCAGTCTCTGTCTGGTTGGTGGCTAATGGTCAAAAAGAGTGTAGTCACGTTCAAACTTTTTCACGGTGCGACGAATTGTCTGAGTACTGAAGGCATGATGACGATCCAACTCTGGATAAAATTTGATCTTTTCTACACATGCGACAGGCGTGAAACGATGCATGATGGAACCGGCAAACCTTATTAAACATGTTGACAGATGGATGGATGGCAAGATGTGCGGTTACTGTTTGGAAATATTGCTGATGTTTGGCGGTTGGTGCTCTTTTATCTGCAGCTTTTTTTCATCAGGACCTCATTCGCTTATATTCATGTTACATCACGAGTAATAATGTTATAGATGTGTTCTGAAGCACCATGATCGATCGTATTATTTCCTTTTTTAAGCGATTGCCATAGATTGAATTTTTTGTGATTTTAGCGCTTTGTTGTCAAATTAATTATTATTATTCTGTTTATAGCAAAATTTTCGACTTTTCCTTATTATTGTGATTATTTGTAAATTTGCTAATATAGCATTTTTTAGTGCAATTATTAGAAATATCTGAAACCTTTTTGCAAAAGTGTTCTCTCACATGTCTCTTGCTGTGAAAGTCTTTACTTTGTTGAAAAAGTTATGTAAAAATGTGCGCATCGGAAGAATGCGACATGCAAATGGTGGCGTTTTTAAACAACTTTAGCAAGTTTACGTATGACTCGTGTGCAGCGCAATTGATATGTCGCTATCAGGGATGCATCAAATGGTGCTGTCCAATTCATGCATGGGCTTGCATATGGTATCAAATACCAAACAAATGTCTTTTAATAATTCACTGGTTTAAAAACAACTATAACACAATATTAATCAATTATTTTTTAATTACAATGCAATTAATTTTAATTGAACGTTAATTTTACTGCAGCTTTTTATTAATTTCACATGAAGATTTATTGTTAATTAATTTAAGCCGCATAAAATGTCAAACAAATTCTTATTATTATTAGACTTTTTGTGAAGCTTTTATTGCATTAAAAACACCTTATCGCTGATGACTTTATGGCAGCCATGCAATTTTAATTTTAATAAAGTCACTAGAGTAATAAATTTGTTTAGCACTCCAGTGTCATTGATTACGAAAATAATCTCCTAAATAAGTTCCGATAACAAATTTCATTAAGATTTGTACTCAGCAGGGTATGGAAATCTAATTTCTACAATTAAATGGTTCTGGATGTTGACATGGAATAAAACGAGCAGTATGTGATTCTTTACTTATTTGAAAGACCCATGTATTTCGTAATGTATGATATATGAAAAGTCCGCCACAACTTTGCGCGATGGCTACGATTTTCAATCAAACTGCTGCATACTTTCCGTTTAATTTTAGCGATGTTGACTTTGAGGACATCTGAGGACATTGCGACTTGCTAACTTCTGTAACTTCCACAAGTAGAAGTCTAACGGTATCGAATCGCTCGATCTTGGAAGCCCTTCGCCTGCAGGGGCAATAATTCGTTCATGCAGAATGCTGATTGTAGCGTTTACTCTGTGGCACGTAGCGCCGTCTGGCGTTGAAATCCTCTTTCTCATTTATTTGTACTAGACGCTGATTGCCTTACCATTGATTTCACCGGCCAAACATCCATACTAAACAGGAATTCTTTGAGAATACATTAATGGTTAGCATTCGTCGACTAAAGTGGTAATTTGCAACTTTTTTGATGGCCTCTGACTTTTTGTGCGACTTTTTCAAAATTATCTAATTTTGCCTCTTTTTCGTTGTACATTGCAAGTTAATCCCTATTTGCATTTGATATAACTACAGGAGGTTAATTGGCTATTGTGTTGCACTGTGTATTGGAGTGGCCAAATTTCGCGGGAAAAATCGTCCAATTATTTATACTCGTAATTAAATCCGGTTATATTCTCTTTAGGTGTGATAGGTAAAAGGATTTGAAGTTCAGCAAGGGTTGTAATGACGGCTACACACGAAGGAACACTAGAGGAAACATGGCCATGTTCCATTTTATGTTGCATCGCGTGTAGCTATGTTTCCCAAAATATAAAAATTTTTGAATATTTCTGTGTTTCTAAATACAGTGTTGCATCGTCTATAGAGGTGCTTAGTTCATTGATAGCAGTCGTGATGTGATGATCATTTGCACAGTTTGCTAACAACCGCGTATATTTGTTGAATAGTATGTGTGATTTTGACACAGAACTGATGTTTCGTTTCTGGTTTGCTCTGCAGTTGCATCGTTTGTACCAAAAAATTAAATTAAGTTTCTGAAACATGTTTCTTCATGTGTAGCCGGCGTAAAGGGCTGAATATTTGCGAAATACTTTTTCATGGGGAGGTAAATATTTTGTCGTTGGAAACATATAATTAATTCTATTTAAAATCGATAGATATTTTGTCAGGTCAAAAAGGAAGGCTGAAAACAAATCTGATGCAAAAACTACGCACCCAATGACTTTTTAAGTTTTTTATTTTGTTTGAATTATTAATTTATGTTTTGCTTTTCTTTGATGAGTTTCAATTCGAAAAGTTGTGTGCGAATTCCTTTCCAAAAACTCTCCAACTTTATAAGCAACTTTTTTTAAAATCTCCAGCGGTAACCCTGGATGAACGACCGGTTGATGAACCTCGTAGGGGTTAGCGTTGTCACATAAATGGCAATTTTCCTTGTTAACATAATTAAACGTGATTTTCCGACATTCTGCGTAATCGCACAACTGTCCTTGGTTATTTGGAATGAGTGACTGAATAGTAAACAACAGATTTGACAGGCGTCGCCAAAACAACGAGGCCGCCACAGGCTATCAACATCGATCCGCCCTTATTGGAAAGCTTCTCATTAGCTTACGAGTTTGCCAATAAAATTCAATAAATAGCAAATTAAATTATTTTTTCTGTGTTTAAGTCAACTAATGTTTAATAAACATAAAAGGGCCAAAGTGTGAATATTTCATATCTACAGGGTGTTTGTCGGGAATCGCGCGTTTTTGTATTTATTTGTCTTTGGATGATAGTTGGTTTAGTTACACATAAAATGTTGGGCTTTGAGCACTGCGTTTTGGTTTTCATTCAATGTCATCATTCACTGACAAAATCGTAAAGGCTTTCCGTAATCGCCAGGGTTCAGTTGATGACATACCGCAGGCTTACGCGGATGGAACTTGAGGTCTTTATTCAAAACGTTTTTTACCATATCGGCAGAAATGCCAAGGTTGTCACTGGCCCTGGAGATTTTTTCATCAATTATACCGTTGTGTTCACATTATGCAGCCTCCCAAAATTGTGTTACAATCCGGAATCGCATACGCGGCGGAACTTCAAAGAGACTCTCTAGGTTTGGGTCACGGGCTCAGCGTTAGCGCACAATCGTACTCACATGAGTGTACCCCCGTCATGAGTGTAAATGGAACTACCAATTCCCCACAATAGGACCTTTTTTTTCTTTCTGTTGTTACCTTCCCAGTAGCCTTTCTGTTTGTTCTGTAAGCAACACGAACTTTCAGTTGTTTACTTCTAAAGTTTGAATCGTTTTCTTGAAGTAAATAAAAAGTTTAAGTGTGAGTTGCAGTGTTATTACTAACAGATACTGTGATTATCCTTAATTATGCAAATGTTGCAACATCAACAATTGTAGACTAAGCACTACAGTGAATATGCCTGCAGTATAATTAACTCAACAAAACCACATTTGAATAAACATCCATCCCATGCAAATAGACACAACTAAAAACGTAAAAGGAATAAAAAGCACTCGTCAGAATAATGAGAAAATTGTAACGAAAAAAAAGTCATACTATCACTTTGTTAACAGCTAAACGCTGTGGATACTTTCGACAATTAAAACAGTTATACGCTCATTTGAACACAACAATCAACAATCAACAGTCAACATGTGTTTACTGGAAAAATTATAGCGAAATGTTTAAAACAATTATGTTGGTTAAAAGAATAAAAGAAGAAAAATCAAGCATGAGTAGGCGGAGTCGTCACGTGCTTTAGAAACAATGATAAACACAATTCTACACAGTGCTGATTGTGCATATAAGTACATACATATGCATGTAAATATGTACATTAAATTGCACGCTTATGTTTGGATTACAATGGTCCAAATACACAGTAAATATAGAAGACTTTTTTTTTAATTTAATGTAAGATAGCTTTAAATGACTTGACATTTAGTAACTCCAATTTGGATAGAGCTGGCTTAAGCAACTAGCAACATGCACCCCCGCAAATAAATTTTAGAGAATTTGTATGAAGTTCTTATATACTGAACACTTACTGCTTGTTTCCAAATAAGATGACATTTAAGTGGGGTGTACATGATCACACGAGCCTTACGACATGTCAAACTTTAGTGTAGAAAAGCACGAATGGTATCGTCTAAACATAATCCGCACAAAAACATAAATGCGAAAATAAGGCCATTTCTAGGCAACTTGCTAGTTTAGTAACATTGTTCCCATAATCCTTTCCCATATTAGAAAGTAAAAAAAAAATTTTGTCAAGCTAGCAAGTTGCCTATAAATGGGATGGTATTGTACATATAAAGAAGTTGGTCTTAATTTTGATCTCAGTACTTTTTACGGCCGAAATTGTTTGATAGGAACTTGGTCCTATTTTGACATTTATGCGAATCGAAGTTCTTTCTTCCAAGTTATTTTTGTTTGTTAATATTTGTATCTAGTAGTATAAAATCTCTTTTAGCTTAAAGCTTACAGACGGTTGGGTTATATCAAGTTTTAGCTCCCTACTTATAGTGGAAATGCTCCATACAAATAAGTGTCCCCCCAGAAAAAAGCGCCCGTTTTCAGGTTTTTCTGTTTACTTGTGCCCTGAAGCCTACCTGTGTACCATATTTCAGCTCTCTATCTCTAGTGGAAGTGCCACATAATATTGATGAGTAAGTCAGTGAATAGGCACTAAAATATTTTTATACCTCCATATCTCAGGAAGCTTTTATGGTAAACCCTTTAAACTTGGCCTATATGAACTTCACCTCTACGTAGAGTACTTATTTTTCAAGTTTCATTTTATTAGGATTAAAGGAAGCAAAGTTATACACACTGTGTGCTTTGGGCCTGAACTTGGCCTGGCACACTACCGTGCGCCTTAATATGTTATGAAACGGTAGCACGTTGAGAGAAAATATGGATGAACCATCACATCTTATTAGATCAGGGATGCATTTTACCGTAAACAAATAGAAACTTCTAATAGAACACCTAATGCTTCTTCTTCATTATACTTTTCCATTATGTTTGGTAATATGTGGCATGTTGTCATAACAACAGCTGTTCAATTTCACTATGTCTTACTCTACATTAAAGGTGTAAATATAGTCGCGCGAATTTTACTCTCATTTTTAAAAACATGAATTTTATTATTAATTTCTTTTGGAATTTATGTACGTAAAGTAGTGGCGTCTAAACAACTCTTTAAGGAAATTTTAAGTTTTCATATTTCAGTTATAGCCCAGTCAAGTTAGATAAGTCGATGGAAATATTTCCGGTAGTTCTGAAAATGTGGCACATTTGGTGGGCCATTCCAGCGTTATATGCGGGACATTTTTACTAACTTTTTTGAACTAAATGTTGGTACTAATTATACTATGTCCTAAAATATGCCTTTCTCTCCAGAGTCCGCATACTTGAGACCAAGCACCCTCTTGGCCTCCCACCCCTGGCGTATACTGTTGCACGGTATATTAGGATATTTTTTAAGCGAGAGTGTTAACTTCTCTCCACTTGACTTATTTAGCTCCTTGCAGAGACAGGAACCTGTTACCGGCCGCCACCACGTGGAGGTATAGATCAGAACATCTGGCAGTGCACTCAGTTAGGGCAAGCCACATTTTGGTGCCTACCAGCCGACGACCCGTGCATATGGAGCTCTGTGGAATCAGGAAGCCAAGCAAGAGGCGGAGAGGTTAATCTTTGCAGAAACTACGGTTTTATTTGGCCAAAGGAGGAATCCGGAAAACATGGACAATAATGCCTCGCGAGGGGTGGACGGGTCAATCTTTAGATTCTGACAGTCCATCCCTGAGCCTCGCACGAGATGGAGAGGCAGACTATTCTCTTTAGGAACTCCGCTATTTTTTGGCCCATGGAGCTGAACAAGAAAACCTGGCAAGGGTTGGGCGGAACAGCTTCTAAAAATACTACTGAGGAATAGGCTGAGACGCTAGCACACATTTTGCGTGAATTTCCAGCACTGGCTAGCATAAGACTTAGAACCACGGGCAGATAAATGCCATGGTAGAGCTAAGCCTTAAACAAATGCTGGCAATTACAAGCGACTACGTGATATAGAAGTCGATAGTAAAGGCTAATGGTAGCACGAGACTTGATTGGGAGTAAGGTAATCGTAAATTACAAATCGGTTGTCTGAAATCAATTCGAGGAAAGAAGGAGGTCGAAAAGGGATCAAAACAGTTAGCGGTCTGCTTCGATATCCCCCCTACATAAAAAATAACTTTCTCTCATTTTTGACGTTCTGAGAGTAACATCTGTTTACTTTTGGGGATGCAGTAACAAAAAAACATTGCTATTAATATGTATAAACCCTACACTCGGCTCAATTACCAAACATACATTGCTCCAGCATTTTTTCACCATTGAATACTGTCATAAACTTTACGAAAACAAGATTTTTTAAAATCATGCACCTGCAATTTTTTATATGGATGTTACGTACGCGACAGGAGTTGCTACGTACGAAACTTTAGCAAATGATGGCATTTAGACTTAGGGCCTTGTTACACGTGCAATGTGGTATTTGGATCGCGATCCGCGATTCCGATTACAAAATATTATATTTTTCTGCGATATCGGTCGCGATCCATTAATACTGCATGCCAAACGTTCAATAAATATCGCGATACTGGATCGCGGTCAATATAAATTTGAACGTGTAGCAGTGCCATATTTACTTTTATTTATTTACTTTTGTGTCACGTATATAACGTTACGTACGGGAAAATTTTAAAAATTGAATGGCTTTTTGGGGGGAGGGATACAGACATACAGGATTAGACAGAGACTATGAATCATTTTTTACTAAGTATTATTTTTAATGAAAAATTTAAACTTTTACAATATTTTGCGTTACGTGTGGGACAAGTAATTTTACTAATGTTATTTCTTGTATTACGATAAGTTCGTAATACCTACAAATGCTGAATGCTTCCAAATATGTAGTCAACTATTACAACTGTCAAATAAAACTCAACGTAACGTTTCAACTCAGGTCTCTAAAGTAGACAAATGCAGCCCTGACGTATAATTTATTTAATAGCTAGAAGCCAGCTGCCATGATTTGACAAGTTTGCTCACAGGTTTCTGCTAAATAGACGACTTCGAGAACAATTACTAAACTGTGTTTTTTGAAACAAAAAATACTTAGTTTATCATGAAATTTTCAATATAATTTTTAAATCGTATTTCGCTGTGTCTGTGGAATGTCCCTCGTCCTTGGTACCAATATACAAAGAAAGTAAAGAGTCGCTTGGCGAGTTAGAACGAAACGACCATCTGAAGGTAACATTTTTTTTTTAGTATTGTGTTAGTAAAAATTTCTTCATATAAACGTTAAAGCTGACAAAATGTCCTACAAAAATGTTTCTAATTATTTTTTATGTAAGACCAGCCATTTTAGAGTTATAGAGCAACAAAAAAAATGAGAAAATTAAAAATGATGAGTTATTTTAATTTTTAAAACTGCAGAAATTACTTGCCTCGACTGACCTTTTTATATCTTAATTGATTTGTCCATAATCAAATATTTAATTCAGTAAAGTTGCCATTATTTGTTTAACATCAATTATTTGCACATTCGAGATCCAATTAATCCAAAAGTCAATACAGTTTCCATCTCCGCCATGCAAATAATAGGTAATTTACTGTTCGGTCCGTTTTTTTATTTTCGACCATCGAAAATATCTCTGCTTCAGTAGAATGGTGGACATGAATATATTATCCTAGAATAAGCGAAGCAATCAGAGCCACACCGGCAAAGGCGTTGGAGACAATATAGCCCGAATATTCAATATTGGCTAGATCCAAATCACAATCATCACATCATCAAAATACAATAGAAGTAATGGACGGGTATACGCAAACGTTGAAAACGACCGGTCAGATACCTGAAGTAAATTCTACGAAATACTGGTGCCAGACGAACACTTTTATTGAAACGGAACTCATAGGTATCTGCCTAAGGGGACCAGCTGATATACGTGAGCAAAGGGTACTTCCTACTTCCGACTGGTCAACAGAAGTGAAAATCTTCACTGATTATCACGACAATTGAGTTCGAAAGGCTCACACTGCATATTATCTGGGTGCGAGGCTAGCAGGGAGTGCTTGGTAATAAAAGTACAAATAATCTGGCAATCCATGTCAGAGAGAGAGATATTGAGAGTGAGAGAGAGAATTACAAGCAATAAACTTAGAAAATTCAAAACCTTTTAAGGCTACGAGGCCTGAGTTTAAATATAGGAAGATAGAAGACGGAACTCACTCGAGCTTAGAAGCCTATCTGCCTCGAAAAAGGAAGATCATACAAAAGCTTTGAGAACAACGTAAGTATGGAATATTTTCAGGGCCACTGCCCAGCTTTCGCACAAGTACCAGACCCATTATTATTTCACGGTTGCAACCTTACCATATTTAATTCATCTCGAATGCATCGACAAGAAAATGTCGAGGAACTTTGCCAGAGGCACCACCGGGTTTCTATAGCTCGCAAAAGTCGTTTAATATTGGTTCATAATAGAGAGCGCAGAATAATCCTAATCACTGGACTAAGTGTGTGTGTCCTCTGTCCTCAACCTATAACATACCAGTAACTTTTCCAACCGGTACCATTGTGCATCATCATTCTACATTATTTTGTCGAAATGGCCAAATATCATACAAATTGTGATTTTATTTAACAATGTAACCAAATGCATCTAAAACGGCAGCCAAAACAGCATGAAGAGGAAAAAAAATTGAAGAGGAGTTGACACATGTTGTTGCCAGTGTCTGTAGCACTTAATTGTTGAAGTACGTTCATGACTAGTAAAAACTTATTGTCTACCATTTTTTTGGTTTCAGGTTTGTAGACAGGCTGTTGTATGGATGGCCAGACGGACAGACAGGCCAAGTTTTTTTTTTCACTTTAATTAAAAACACAATGAACCAACCAAAAATATAAATATCCAATCTGATTTGCTTGCAAATCTGTTGGGTTTATTTAATGTTTTGGTTCCTTTTTATTTTTACTTCTTGTATTTTTTTTTTATTATTCATTTTTTTGGTTTAACCACTTGTCTGAAATTTGTAATCTATACCATGTAACCTGTGCCTGCTGCTTGAACTCGTCTCTTTTTATTTTAAGTGCCAACCAAATGGCCAACAAGTGTTCACGCTGCTCATATTTTGTTGTTGTTGTTGCTGCTCTGCCGCCATTGTGTATCCTTTAACTGTGTGTTCAATATATGAAAGCAGGAACGAGTATGTTTAAGACTCCGGTACGTGTACGGTTTTTCGAAATATGATTTGAGCTGTGCATTTTATTTCTTTGGGCTCTAAGTAACCCAAGACATAAAATCTGGGCAAAGTAAACTTCTTATTTTTAATTATAATTTTTTTTAAACTTCTCATATTTCAAAATGATAAATTATTTATAAAGATCTATAAGAGTGGCCAGCTGCAAAAAATTGTTTAGTATTTTCTGGTGTTACCCTATAACTCTATAAAAATGATTCCATCAGATAATGAAAAAAAAAAAAACTCAAAATAAAATTATCCTTTGAAGTCTATATTTTCAGTTAAGTGCTATTTTCACAATTAGTTTTTTATAGTAAATTAAGTTAAATTTATTCGTCGGCCAACAAGCTAGTTTCCGTACAGATTTTACTGGTTGCTTTAGTAAATTAGAAATAAAAACGTCAGAAATATCTTATGTGCTAAACTTAATAAACCATATGAGAGTTATAGATATTTGCAACGAATCTCCGTCATCTCTTGTCAGGTTTGGTTCAGGGACAAACCGGTTTCGAGTATGTGCAATCTTCAGTGTCATTTTTCGTACTCTGTATTAAATCACCCTGTCGGAATATCAAATCAAGTATCAAATAAGAGTTATTAATAAAGCCTAACACACGATATTAGCTGTAACCAAAATCGCGAAAGAAAAATCGTGTCATGATTTTATTTTCTCTTACTTTTCTTTCTACACCAGTGCTCTTTTTCATCACTAAAACTTTAAAATGTTCCTTTTACGCCGGCGTGGTTCTAGGGGTGAGAAAAAGAAATGTCCCCCTCGAAAACTATTAATAATCAACATTTCCTCTACAAAACGTTTAGGAAACTTTTGAAAATTCGTTGTTTTCGCGCCTGCTTTTAAGTCTGCGTTGGGCATCTCAAACATTTCTTTTTTTTTATTACAAAGTTTTAAACGTGGAAAAATTTCTAACAGTTTCCTGTTCAGCTGCCTTAGGCCGTCCTCCAACAATAAATCTCAGTCAAATTATTCAATTCAGTGCTGCATATCACATTCAAATATTTAAAATTTCCTGCTAGTGGTCACTCTACAGCTTAAATTTAAAATCTTTGCCACCTGCACTATAGCACAGCAATATAATTCGAAACACAAACCACAGATGGGCACAAAGAAGGAGCAAATATAAAAAAACGAAGAACGAAGGAATTAGGCAGAACTAACAGTGGCCACAGCCTACAGCATTAGTAAATTAACAATGCAGCAGGCTCAAAACGCCTTAACACTGAAATGGCCAACACAGAACGACAATAAAAAAAAATTGTGTAAAGAAATTTATTTTTCTTTACGCTTAAAAAAAAGAAAAAAAAAAGGAAACACATTTGAACCATTTTAACAAAAGTTGTTTAATTTAATTGTTTTTGTTGTTGCTGTTGCTTCCATTTTATTTCTTTTACATAATTTTAAGATTTTTACGACTACCGAGTTGCGCTCGAGTTATACTTGTATGCCAGCATACGAGTACTAGATGGGCGAGACAGGGAAATGAAAACTCCAAATTAGTTAAGAGAAGTAAATTTCGTTAGGCTTAATTTTAGTGTTATGCCGCCTGCCTCGGCCAGATTAATATTTGTGCGTTAGGTTTGTGCAAATTTTTATTGTAAATTTTTCAATCAATCATTCCGACTTTTCAGCGATAAATAGTTTTATTTAATTTTGACAATTATTCTCCTTCCTTGGCCACTATACAATACTGATATCTACTAATGTGGAAAATAAATAGTAAGACTTTTTAATTTAAATTTCGCGCGGAAATTCATTCGTCGAAACTTTTTTTCTACGTTGGTATGACTTCAGTGACATCTGTGCTAAATATCACATCATTAGTGTCTAGTGTACGCTTGTCTTTCTGAAGTACAACAAGTGTAGTCGGCGATTTTTACAATGAGTGAAATTATTCAACAAAGAAGTTTCATTAAATTTTATGTGCGGAATGAAATTTCTCATGTCGAAACGTTCAGAATGTTGCAAAAGGCCTTCGGTGATAATTGTATGTCGCGAGAAAGTGTTTTTGATTGGTACAAATTATTCACAGAGGGTGGAGTACACGTTGACGATGAACCACGTCCAGAACGGCCATCAACATGAACTGATGATCAACACGTCAATAAAATCAAGGAATTGGTGTTCGAGAATCGACGATTAACAAGTCAGAGACCTTACTGATATCGTTGGCATATCGGAGGGATCAGTGAAAACCATTTTAAAAGATCATTTGGGCCTAAGGAAAGTGAAATCACGATTGGTTCCAAAATCACTCAAGTTTCTTGAAAAACAGCGTCGCGTTGACGTCTGTCAAGCAATGCTTTCCGACTACCAGGATGTCATTAAACGTATTATAACTGGCGACTAGTCTTGGATCCACGCTTACGACCCGGAAACAGACGATCAATCGTCCGAATATCGTGCCAAAAGTGAGCCGAGGGCGAAAAAACCACGTCAAAGCAAGTCAAAAATCAAGGTCTTGTTGACAGTTTTCTTCGACCATCGAAGTGTGGTGCACTCCGAATTCCTTCCGACCGGCCAAACTGTCAACAAGGAATACTATTTGAGTGTTATGCGTCGTTGGCGCGAAGCTATTCGTAAAAAGAGGCCGGAATTATGGGCCGACAACTCTTGGTTTTTGCACCACGATAATGCACCGTCGCATACCGCATTGATTCTTCGTGAGTTTTTCGCCAAAAATTCAATCAATATCGTTCCACAACCACAACGTATTCGCCTGATTTAGCTCCGTGTAACTTCTGGCTGTTCAGCAAACTCAAGCGACCGCTCCGGGGAAACCGTTTTGAGTCAATTGAAGACATTAAACGTGAATCGCTACGCGTATTGAAGGCTATTCCGGAAATTGACTTTAACAAC
The DNA here is from genome assembly GCA_963932375.1 of Phania funesta. NCBI lineage: Eukaryota > Metazoa > Arthropoda > Insecta > Diptera > Tachinidae > Phania > Phania funesta. The sequence goes on along the minus strand of OZ010656.1, from coordinate 61,841,348 downwards.
TGTTACGAGGATTGGAAAAAACGTTGTATTGCAGCTGGGGGGAGATTACTTTGAAGGGGACGAAATAGATTTGGCAGAATAAATAAAGAAATTTAAAATTATGAACAAAGTCTTACTATTTTTTGCCCACAGTAGTATATCATCATAATTTTCGTAAGCAATTATTTCATAAATATCCTTCAAATCAGTTTCGTATAAAAAAAAAACATTGATACGATGCTAGGAAATCTAGCAGAATTAAAAACAATTTTAAGCATATGAATATTCTAGAAGCATTTCGACTTTTGTCGAAACGAGGTACCTTCATTTAATTGTGAATCAAATCAAAAATGGTGCATGTATTTTAAAGGCCAGAATTGCAAACACCTTGCAGCCGGCTGGCTATTCTAGAAACCCTTTGCAACTTTTTTAACTCCTAGGTGAATTTTTCAAAGGCCGTGGCTTGTACATTTTTTAAACATTGCGTATTTAAAACACTCATAGGTTAGAATAGCCTTCAGATGTTGATGTTGAATAAATGTTAATCTTTGAATATATAATTTTCTTCTAAGCGTAAAACTGTAATGATATCAGCGGTAAGATTAATTAAATGAAAGAAGAGGGCAATGTGTTTTTTGACATACTTTCTCGAAACATCTTTTTCTCTCATTCATTAGGATAGAATTGTACATGTACCCCTCGTATGTTAAGACCGCATGATCGTGTTTTTAATTTTTTTATTTGAGCTTTTTTGTTGTTGTGGAGATTGAAGTGAAGGTAAATAAAAAGCTGTTATGATTGTTATCGTTGGTTTTGTTGTTTGTGTAATTTTTTGTTGTTGTTATCGTTATTTGCTGATGTTTATGTTGCAGGCAGTAGCTGTTGCTGATGTGTGTTGGTATGTGCATATGTATGTACTTATGTTTGTTTGTATTTATTGTTGTAGATGATTATGAGATTGTGTGGTTTTTGTTTAATTTTGGCTTAGCTCTGCCGTACGTTCGTTTCGTATCGTATTTACTTTGCTTAAATACAAGTATGCCACTACACCTTATCTACATAATACGAGGAGTACAAACAACTCATACCCAGCTACCAGTCTTTACAACGTTAAAGAGAAGTCTTTGTAGTCATCATCGCCATCGTCATCGTCATGAGCATTTTGTATTGTATGTGTGCCGTACCTGACTGTTATGTTTGCTACTGGTGTTACTTGGCCTTTAGCCAGGCCTGGGTATGTTGCCAGCTAGTGAACAGGTCGGCCAGTCATTCATTCAGTCACTTACTCTCATATTGTTAGTTATTTAGTTGTTGCAACATTATTGTAGCTATTGCTGCTACTGTTGAGAGTTTTCGTTCAAAGTTGTATTAATTTAATGTTTTTTATTTTTTTTTGGTTAAAGCACAACATAAATTTCTGTATCATTCATTGCACAGTGTCAATTGTGCGAAAAAAAAACTACAACGTGTAGTTGAAATATAAGAATTAAATTAAATCAAATACAAAAAATCCCCCCGAAAACTCCCTGCTGTAAAAAAGTTCCCTAAAAATCCAATTCAAAAGAAATCCCTATTTTTGCCTGTAAAATTAGTTTACGTATATATACTTATGCAATTAAATTTTAAATTGAGTTTAAAAATTTGGCATTCACACATATACAATTTAGCTTATTCAATCATTACTTGATAGCTGAAAATATGTTTATGGTCCGAGAATGAAGTTTAAAAAAGCGTGTCATACAATTTTCAATTACCATCCACTATGATATGAAAGAGATATATAAATCGGTAACAATAAAATTTGATTGTCCCTTTTGTATAATCGTAGTAATGTTGGTGTCAATTGTCGTTTCTAGTAAGTGGTCTATTACATTTAATGAGTTCACTTTGAAGAATTTCCTGCTCACTAAACACACTTTACCAGAGTTGCATCGTAAACTTGACTTAATTTAATAGGTGCGATCCCGTACTCTGCTTTGGGAGCCCGCGGGTCCCCAAATTTACCCTAAACTGTTCCTGTACACAAAGTTTGGGCAAGTAAGAAAGAATTTGAGAGAATAATATTTTTCTTCTCCCTGCCCAAAACAGCCCGCACTTTTTCTTCGGGCTCATTTGGTAAGATTTTAAAACCATCAGCTGTTGCATAAAGTAAACAATAAAAATCTCGTACTTTTAAACATTTTAGTATCTAATTGAGAGTTATTTTTCTTTATTCTCATTTGCCCCAACTTTACCCAAAAAGTACGGGATCGCACCTATTGTGTAAGTAAGTTGCTCAATTTATTAAATTCATTCCTTGTATGGTAAATTGAGCTCAATTAAGGCCTGTATATCTCGCAATTAAGAAGCATTTGTGACCATACTTATAATTAATCAGAAATATTTCTTCAGAGAGACATTGCTTAATAAATTACTCGGTCACCGTCTTGTTAATCAGGAGAGTTTGTTTCTACTATATAAAATTAATCAGAATTGAAATTTTGTAGCAAATCTTTCGTTGGTATAATTCTTGTCAGCAGTTTTTAAAATACGCAGCCGCATATGCATTGCTTGTTGGAATCGAAAGAATATTAAGTAGAGCTTGCGCTAATTCTTTGTAGTGCCTGTTCCTAGCTATGTTTTGAAGGTCATACACCGTTGGCCAAAATTGCACAAAATGTGGTGGAGTATCATTTTGAAAACATTTATTCCAATTGGTTTCGTAAACACCAAGGATTATTATAAACACCAACGATTATTTTGGGGTCCATGAATTTAAATAATATTTTTTTTGCATCTCCTGTAAATTTTGGATGAGTCACTGGGGTTATACATTTTGCCACGTGGTTTTGTCTACTGCTGAGGTAGCTCAATTGTGCCCAGGATCGACTTACGGGTCTACAAAGCTGAAGTGAAACTCCATCGATTTACCCACTTTGCAGCAAAATTCCTTCTTTATGTTTTTAATTAATTTACAGTAACTGGTAAAGTTGAAAACCTGCAGCTATGTACGTGGATTTCGGTCGTGTGTTTAGACAGATATTCAGGTGCTGCGATCTGACTTTCTTCGCAACGTGGAGAAATACGGAACTCGGGTATTCAGGCAAAGTTTTCCTTAAAATTGTTTAGCTAATCTATTTCGGGTATGAACGGGCGCGACTGCAACAAAACACAAAACACTTATAATGGGAAATCTGTAAACTACGTGAGAATTATAAGCACTCGTAGGTGACATGAACATATTAATGATTTTGTGATAAGTATTCTAACAGATAGTGTGATAATAAAAAGAGGTTTTCAATTTATAAACGGACGGCATGACACACTTTCCAATTTCTGGATACTTCAAAGTAATTATTTTGTTTCAAAATATGACGACTTTCAGCCAAACGATTAACAATTTCAAATTGCAACTTTTCCGAATACTGCAAACAATTGTCTGTCTTTTAATGTTCAATCTCAATAGCTTTCAGCCAACCTTCAAAGGAATTGTATTATATACATTTACGCATTGTTTAATCTTATGGTTACTCCTTAATCCTTTAGCCTAGCGGTCCTGTGATGATTTTTAGCGAAGACACATTTTTAAATTTCTTACAAGTTAAATTTTTCTGCAAGGTATTTTTTCACTTTCTGCTTAACTCAATTTCCTGTTCTCAACTTTGTTGCAATCCGTCACAGACTAATAATGATGACTGTAAGAATAACACAAAATTAATTGTGTTTTTTCACATACATCAGGGTACGCAAAACAAGTGGTTTCATGATGTTGTTCTGATAGAATTGCTACATATTTCAATATTGTATTTAAAATATTTTCAATTAAGAAATTTTATTTTATATTATATTTAACAAATAAAAAAACAAAGAATTTCCCTCGTAAATAATATTTACAGTAAAATGCAAAATTAAATGACGCAAATGGGGGCCATAGTGCATTATCAATTCTAATGGTTGGAAGTTGTATTAGGCATGAGTCAATTGAATTGCCAAATCTATGTTAACGTCTACTGTTACCTACATATGTCTAATCGATAGCTAGGACTTTAGTCAAATTTCAGCAATCGATATCTACACATTAATTTCCCTTCCAAATTTTCTTTGATAAATATTTTATACACTTCGAAAACAAAAACGTACAAAATACTTTGTTTTGGCAGATTGTTTCCTTATTTCCTATACATACATACAGACATATGTGTATATACATACCACTCCAGTTCATTTGATCAGCTTGTAAATTAATATACTTTTATCGTTCTGATCGATCTCAATTCGTGAATCTAAACGGTCGTTGTTCTAATCTACTACCCCTTAATGGAGGGATTCCGTAAGGTCTCTGTCTCAGGACGACCTCTCTAATAAGAGCCTGCTCTCATTGATACTCGAACCATAAATTAGAACAGGTGACATTATGCTTTTATTTAGAGGTTGTAGAAATGATATCGTATTGGTGCTCTATGTAATGGAATTAATTTCGCTCTTGAACGTTTGAAGTCGTGGTCGTGTACTAATTCATTAACTTTAAACTCATAAAAAGAAGAAATTACGTATGTATGTTTGGATTCACTAATCGAGTTTACCCGAACCTTAATATGTCAATTGGAGGCGCTTCTGTTACACTTGTTGATTGGATGAAATGTTTGGAGGTGTATGTGTATTGAGAAGTATCTAACTTTTGAATTCCAGGTTCATAGTCTGTATTATAAGAAGTTTCATTCCTTTATTTCCATCGATTAAAACGGCTTTAAAAGATTTGTTTTTCTTTTCAAATATTGATCTCTGATTTTCGTAAAATGTGCGCCACTGTGCGCTGTTTTCATGGAGTCATAACGTTATTTTAATGTATTTTTTTTTCTTTATCTCCAAATGTCGGTTGTATTTATTTCTTTGTAGGAAGATTTTTTGTTCGTGTTGTTGTTGTTATAGGTCCTGTAGTTGTTTCTGTTCGATGCCATAATTGCGGTTATATGTTTATTAACGCGCTCGCGTCTGTACATGTGTACGCGTACGCTCGTTACACTTTATCTGGAAGGTAGTGGACGGATGGATAAATGTGGTTTAGAGATTGATTTTGCATACAAACCAGACCAGGTAACAAATAAACAACATCAACGGTAAGCGAAAGCAGAACAAATAAAAAAAACAAGAAAGAAACCAAAAGAATATTCATCAGATAAAGCATTTCCTTCATTGCGGACTTATTTGCTCGTAATCTAATGTGGGAGGAGGATTGTGTTTAAGTTTCATTTGCACTGAACAAATATTAGGAATTTAAATAAGTTGTAGTCTTTTTTTTACTTTTCTTGTTTAAATATTCTTGTAATTTTATTTACAAGGGAACCCACCTGAAAAAAGTAAACGGCAGTAATTAAAAATGATGCATTTAAAATATTAATATTTTTTAAATTTGTATTTTTCACTTATTTTTCTTCAACACTGATATACTCGTACAAACACAACAAAATTCCCTGTTTATCATAAATCCCTTTTGGGTTTTATTGTAAATTTACTCTGCCTGTTAATGTTTTTTTTATCCAAAATTCAGTTAGCGTTCGTTGTTGTTTTTGTTGGTATTTAGTATTCTTTTCATAATCTCACCTGTACTCTTTCTTTTTTTTTTTGTCTTGTAACAACATATTTCTTTCTTTTATATCGAATTTAAAGTGCATGCAGACATTCACACACACACACATCCTTTCACATTGGGAATTGTAAACAGAGTTGCCGTGTGTTGAAAAAATAATTAAGAATGAGTGGGAGGGAGGGTGGCGGTGCTTTGAAATATTTCACTACTCTCCATCTATTTCCCGTATGTGGTGAATTACTAACTTTGTGTTAAAGAGTTTTTTAAAATATGTTTCTGGAAGGACAACAAAGGACAATTTAGAACGTAATTTCTTCGATGCAATGAAAAATAATATTTTATTCCCACGGCGAAATAATTATTTACGAGGTGTGTAAAACGCAGTTCTATATTCGGCTCTGCGGAATCCTATATACCGTTCACCCAGGTATAAACTATTTAAAATATTGGCAGCCGCTTATTTTACAATTAAAATCTTCTTTCGTTACTGTAAGAATTTTCGATCGGTAAACAGATCAGATGTTTTTTTTTTAATTTTCTTTGCTGAATTGCAGATAATGGCGCAATTTGATTTTCAATAAAATCTCGAATTTTTAATGAAATTTATAGTTTTCGGTGAATTTGGGTAAAACTACAAAATTTAGGGATATTCTATTATTTCGATATTTTGTGGGAACATTTTCGGTTTTTTGGTGAGTTTTTCGATGGCATGCTGAATACTCAATTTGATTTGTTGTTGATTTTTTTGTTAAATTTTTCAAGCTGTGGTAAATTTCAAAGTATGGTGAAGTTTGTTTTTACTTGGTTGTTTAAGATTTGCAGCGAATTCCCGACTTTTTTGTGGATTTTTTTTTATTTTTTGGTGTAATTTCGGATATTGCCCAAGTTTTAAGTTTGTACACAGATTTTGATTTCTTTTGTGGTTTTGAAATTTTTCGGCTAGTGATAAATTTTCTGTTAATTTTGAAATTTTTGGCGAGTTTCTTATGAAATATTGAATTTTATTATAATGTGGACAAAAAGTTTTGAACAATGCAAGATTGAGTTTTCAAAACGCACTTTTTCAAATATAAATGTCTATAATCAATCTGTTCCAAATTCAGGTGAAGAAAATAGGAAAGAATGTGCAAACCAAGAGATTAACGAATTTCTACCAGCAATTTTCTTAGAAGTCGGAATAAAGTTCTAGGCCTTAATGTGAGTTGCAGTCGACGTTCGATTTTGGCTGGCTGTTGAGCATCGAATGTCAAATTCGTTTTATGAGCTGGCAACACTGCCAAATGTATAGCGCTGTAGCGTAGTGTAAGTATTTTGCTCTTGGACGACCAAACTCTCATTCTTTAACCATTAATGGTAATTTTATGAATGCCTTAGTTCGTGATTACTAAACAAGAACTCTTTGAAACGATTTCCCACGGTTTGGAAACATCTTTCGGTTGTTTTCTAATTCTGGCTATTTCCTGTAAGGACACACATACTCCTGTGACGAATTTTGAAAACAGTTAGTACATAGTTTAGCCTAGTTCCTATTGAGAATAATTCAAAGGAGTAAAATTCACAAGACCGCTATTATTCATCGAACGCGCGTCATAATGCTAAATACAAATTTGTTCGATCGGCACTTTCGACCACAGTCACAGAACGGACTTTGCTCATAATACGGACCTTTAATATTCAGATGCTATTGTCGCTATTTATAAAAGAAGAATGGGGTAATATAGTCTTATTTATTAGAGATTTAGATGAAAAATACAAAAATTTTCAGAGAAATTGACTGAACGCCTGAAGGACAAATTAATTAGTCTTGAGGACAAATTAATTAATCCAATATACAATATTTTTAGACGGAGATAACAGGTGCAGAGCTGTTCTTCGAGCATTCCGATTCACGACGTCAATCGTACGAGATGAGTGGCATTGAATTTTACAAATAAGAAACATGAAGATCGAGAAAGGTCCTGAAGGTGGCACATAGCCGCAGCCGGTTTGTCGCCAAACCAAATTTAAAAAGTGATGACAAATACCTACATCAACAAATCCACTCTATATAAAGTTCACTCAATTTTGTTAACTAAGTTGAAGTGATAGCGAGGAAATTTAAAAAGTAATACCCTGGTAGCTGAGGGAGTAATCATTCACTGACCATGGCGAGCACATTGTAAGTTTGAAATTTTTGTATATATGATCGGCAAACTAAATTTAAAGCGGTTCCTCCAGTTGGCAGTAACGGTGACTTTTTTTGATCCGCACTGGTTACCAACACTCAATAGAAAGTGACTACCTCCTTGGAATGTGCCAGAGTACAGTTAGCAAAATAACATTGGAAGTACTCGAAGAGAGACAGAAGAACTTGTGCGCGAAGCATACAAAGTTAGTTCCACATGAGTCGGGTGAGTGCAAGGAAAAATTAAATGCCAAAATACAGAGATCAAATTTTTTGCCAAGTATGGTGGATTTATTCACGACAACTTCAATCGAGTTACATTTTTACTGGAATTCGAAAATTTTTTTATGTACTCGAAACTTAATTCTCTTAAGAGATGACAGTCCGTAAAAATATTACGTTCAGTATTACGAAAACGAATGTTATTTATAATACCGAATAATACGCTTACGTATATTATAACCATAAAATTGGAAAACCAAAACTGCAACAAAAATTGCACAGATATTTTTTTAAAACAAACACTGTTCAGCTTTATTTGTTGAAATTTCCCAAGCACGATGGGCTACTCACGAAAATAACTCGAATTCTACATGAAAACTCCCACAAGCTTCGTCAGAGCTACTTGGCAGGTAAAACGTTTAAAGTAGGCTTAAAGGTCAACTTTATAAAAATGAGAAAACCTTTGCAGAAGCACCTCATGGTAGTATACTAGGCCCACTGTTATATATCATCTATACAGCCAATATGCCAACAAGCGCAAATACATATAAGACCGGTATTAACTGAGAATCCGAGAACTGATTATGGAATACAAAGTGATCTTATACAAATCTATTAAAAGCCAATTTAGACATATGACATTCAGCTGTGGGCTCTGCTTGCGTAGCAGACATCCAGAAAATACAAAGAAGACAGTCTAAGATTTTACCTCTTATCGTATGCGTAGCTTGCTATATAAGAAATGAAAATATCCATAGAGATGTAGAAGTTTCCACTATCCAGGAAGAAACAAAAACATACTCGTCCAATTACGCAAACAAGCTAATAGGTCACCCCTACACCCTATCTTGCGATTTACTGCAATTTCATGGGCACCAGAGACTGAAACAAAAACAGTCACATTGAGCCTGGCGAGATGGCACGCCCCAACCCAGTAGTAGATAGTTTATTCGAATTTGAATACAGTAAATTAGTTATTACATTGGTAATAATTAATAAATAATATTTTAGATATAAGATTCCAATACTTATTGTAAATTTTCCTTTAAAAGAAAAGATTCAATAAAAAAAAAATTAACTTTAACAATTAGTGAATATGCAAGGTTTCTGAATTCACACTTTCCAACCCACAATTCTCCAAAATAACAACGGCAACTCTAATATTTTGTTTTCGTAAAAATGACATCGCTCCGCACTTGAGCGCGGTGCGATAATAATCTCAAGCGTATTTCGGTAGCTACTGCTGCGTAAATTACACTTGAAATCACGACAAAAACAACGTGCTTGGGTTTTTAGTTTTGTTTTGTTTTCTTCTTTTTTATTCTTTCCCTAATCTGTTTATGTCACGTTTTATTTTAATTCAGTTTTTTAAGCTGAATTTCAGTTTTTTGTAGGTTTTGTTCATTTTTTTAGGAATTGCATTGTTGTGATTTTATTTGATTTATAAATTTACAATGCACTATGGGATCCGGTGGTTGTGGTAAGAGGATTCATTAAAAATTTATGTTAATTATGAGAGGAGGTACATGAATATTTGATTCAACATGATTGTGTAGCCTTTTGAGTAGTGCGATTGAAATAGAATAACTTCCACAACTTGTTAAATAAGTGCACGATTCTATGGATCTGTAAATTAATTTTAGAATTCCAATAGGCCATTCAAATTAGTACAGCATTCCGAGAGGGTCAAGTTGACAAGTTCCGTAAACTCTCTTTCATATATTATGGTCTAATCATGATCAAATAAGTTCGTACGCTTCCACCATACAGCAATTTAACATATGAGATTTTGATTTACTAACCAAGATTATCTGGGAAAACCGAGAATTAAATTGATTAAATTCCGATTGCTTGAATGGTAGGTAGGTAGATCACATATAAAAGCTCTTAAAAGAAAAACTTCAAAGATTTCTTTCAAAGTCATTAAAATGTATATTCTCATGGTGTTTTCTAGAAAAAATGTAACATTTTTTGTCCTTGAAATATGTTCACGCCTACATAAGGTAGTTTTGATTTTATATTTTACCCTTAATAATGCCGAAAAAAATTGCCTTTTATGGGATCTGTACAAAATCCCATATAATAAGGGTGTGTGTTAGCATGCACTTTATAACAGGGCAACATTTTATTTATGAAACGAAAACGCCATTAAATATTTCACAACATATTCATAAATTGTATTATATAGATTATTATGTTATGAAGAATAAGGTCTTTCCAGATTCGATTTTCATTCCGACAGGATGATTTAATATAAATATTTAAATCGAATTTCCGTCATCAATTCTCTAGTTTGATACGTGGACAAACCGTCTTCGTTCTGGACTGGATGACGGAAATTCTTTTCAAATATCTATATTCATTTGTTGTAATTCAAAATCGCAGTCAACGAACAAAGGAATGTTTCGATATTATTTGTATTGAAATAAGAGGACGGTTCCCCATCGTAAGAACTGCTACAGAATTTCTATATTAACAAGAAAGACATGAAGAAAATTTCATTTTAAGCCCTGAAATTAACAAAACCAAAACTAGATTATTAGTTTGGGTTTCACAGGCTGCTAGAGCAAACCGGATGTATTAACTGGGTATATACAGGATGGTCCAAAAGAAGCGAAGGGATTTGAAAATCTTCCATAATATCAAGTCAAAATCAAAGTCAATTGATTAATGAATGGCAAATTTATTTCATTTACAAGTGCCGCCCTTGGGGAAGTACGCGTTCCTTTACCAGGCAGAACTGCTTGGGTTGCTGCATGCGTTGAATCACGTCCTGAAAAGCCGCGTACATGGAAGAAAAGGTCTTATTGCACTTGGCAATCAGTCGTTTGTAAAACGCATAATGCAAGTGAACGTGTGTTCCAAACTAGTGCTGAAATGTGTTCTAAAACTAAACATATGTGCCTCGGTGAATAAGGCACCGTTGATGTGGGTTAAAGGACACATAGGCACTGCTGGGAATGAAGCAGCAGACGAAATAGCAAAAAAGCTACCTGCTGTGAACAGAACCCAGAGTTGTATTGGAGAATGGCATAGTGCGAGCAAAGATTCTGGGTGGACTCAATAAACCTGAAAAGGTGGAGGGAGGCTGCCACATGTAGACAGGCTTGAATGGTGCTCAAAGAGCCTCTCGGCAGGCAGGCCAGTAAGGATACTTTAAGTAGCATGTAGCCAAGATGTAAATCGAACAAGATTATACTTGCGGACTGTGTCTGGAAGAGACTGAGGCGGTAGATCACATTATATGGGAATGTCCAGTATTGGCCTACCACAGGCAGACACTTCTTAAATGTAAAGAATCAATAAAAGTAAGGTTGTCTAAAATCGGTTGGCTAAAATGAATTCAAGGTACGAAAAGGGACCCATAAAATAACCGGTCTGCTTCGGTATCCCCCTCTATATTAATACCAAGTTCCGCCCATTGTTAGCTTCGCATAGTTGAGGTCTTCCTAAGACATTTTCCATGACTTATCGAAGATTGCCGTGGCTATCACTCGCATTTCTTTCCGCACCCCTTATGGCACTTGTTTTATTCGTCTTTTCGTAATGGACGATTGAAAGAGTTTTGCCTATTTAATGATTTTAAAGAGAAGAATATAAGAAATAAAAACGAAACATGGTTGTTTACTATTTTCGTTTATATTCGTTTACTCAAGTTTTTACTAAATTTTTGCTGGACTTTACTGGATTTACTGGATTGATTATCTACAAATTTTTACTGAATAAATTTGTGCTAATAAAATGGAATAAAAGTGTTTAAAAGAGTTGAGTGCCAAAAAATGTATTTGCAATCAGCCGTTTTCGTTTAACTTACAACAAGTTTTCCCTTCGCGCAATTTTTAGTACAAGTGTATTTACTGAGAGTAATTTTTGCGATATACCGAATAAAACTCATTCAGTGGACTTTACTGCAAAGTAAACGAATGGTCCTTTTTTATGTACAATGCTGCCCCTTTTTGTTCACCAAGAAAACGCTGCTAAACTTGAATGAGTTAACAGCACTGTAACGTTTTAAGCACTAACGCGTCTTTGTGGTCTTCCAGTTCGAGGAAGGTCACAGACACCGTCTTGTTGGCAATCAGTGCAGTCAGACGATTTGTCATTGCCTCTGTTCGAGTTCTTTTTAACATTGAAAAAACTGCCAATGTGTTCGTTGATTTAAAACAATTGATTGTCGTTTTCCCAAGCCTTTTTTACAATAATACAGATAATTTTAATGGGCCACCTTGTGGTTTCATCCTCAATTTAGCACCAAAACAATCTCCTGAGGCCTGACAAGACGAGTTTTTTTATGTTGCAGTCCGATTGGTCTGCTAAGGTTTGCAATCTTGAGCTATTTAAACGAGCCTCACTACTGCTTGCAAGAGCGGTGCAGTGACAGCGGATTTCTATAGTTTCTTCCTTGTCCTCGTTGTGACAACATTTACAGATGTCGTTGCTACCATTGCGTGTGTCTGTTCCCGGGGGGCAATATATTTTCATGCAATCATATTGGAGCCAAAGGATTCTCAAAATCGAGCATTCAGATCATCTGGTCTGCGGCTCTGAAATGTTCCTGCTGAATATACATATGTTCTGCTGCGAACCAGTTTCCCATTCGCAAGGACGAGTGCCTCGGTGCCTTGGATAGCTTTGGAACGAACGAACTTATTCGAATATCCTCTCCGTAAAAATCAAAAATAGGAATTCGTCCGATTTCGAACCGATCAATAAAAAAACATTAGTATCAATCAGCTGACCTCTTGAGATCCTTGTAACCATGACGAGAATTTAAAAAAATTCGATTATTTTGGAACCTTCGAAAAGATCAGGGTATTTTTGAATTCGTGTTTTTAATTTCAGTTGCTCATAATTAACAAGAAAAAAAGTTTGGCTTAAATTTTTGCTCGAAAAGCCACCACCAACAACAACAAGGCTTTGCTTTGCTTTCATTTGTTTTTTATGTCGTTTGTTTTGCAAACAAAAAAAATCCTTTTTTCCTAAAGGTGTAAAACTGTAGCTGCTCATTTGTACGCATCACCAGAAACCAAAAATGATGAACAAAAAAAAATATTCAAACAACAGATTTTGAACTTGTAGATGCGGATGGTTGATGCAAATGTGAAATCATGCTCAGCCAATATTTGTTTGCAGGTATAATTTCTGAACATGTGTATGGGTGTGTGTGTGTATGTGTGTGTGGAGTTCTTGCTGCTCTTTCACAACACATCTATTTTTATGATGTGGTTGCTTGGCATGGTTCTGGTATGTTCATTTGACAGTGATTGTAGTGTTTTATGCGCGTGTAAACAAGGTAAAACGATAACAATCTTTAAGATTTTTTTACTTTTTTTTTCTTTGCTCCGTTTGGTTGTTGTTCTTTTTGTTTCTCAGTGGATGATACTGGGGCAGCAAGCAAGCACAGTGTGTGTGAAAAGGACTTTAGCAGAAGTGCTTAGAATTTCGGATGGTTATGTTAATTTAAAGTTAATGTTTTCTTCATATACAAAAACACAACACAACACACCACTGTAAGAAACTTGAGAAAGTTAAACAAAAAAAGTTGTATTTTAAAACTGGCAGCTGTTGTGAAGATGATGAAGAAGAAGGATTCACTAGAAATTGCGCAGTAAATGAAACTTCATAATAAAAAGTTCGAAGAAGAAATTCGTTAAAGATACTGGAACGTCCACAGGGAACGATACAATGACTGAATATACCTTCATATGCACATATACGAGTACACATACATGTGCACGCGAGCACATATTGCTCACTTTTTTTATACATTTTTTATAAACCCAGTTGTGCTTAGTATTGGCATTTTTTTTTATTCTATTTGTCTGTTAAATGGCAGACATTCTGGTGTCTTTCTTTGCCCTACATTCGGTAAGGGTAGAAATTTAAATGGCTGTGCGATTAATATTTATAATTTTGATTATCCATATAAGTAAGTTTACAAAGGCTTTATTTGCCGTTTAAAAAGAAATTATTTTGTGTTATGAAGCCATATAAATGGCCGTCACTTGCAGCTCGTATGACTTGCACCCATTTGTCGAAATTCACGCGACTGGCAAATCGCATGCGATATTTTTTAATTTTAATCTTTGTACTATAAGACATTTACAAGACGTATTTAAATCTTTTCCTTGAAATATTATTTATTAATTATTACTAATGAAATATTTCTTGATTTGGTATTCTGAAACCGGTTTGTCTCCAAACCAAGCTTGACAAGGGATGCCGGAAATTCGTTCCAAAAATTCAAAGCTTAATATACCATCTATCACTGGGTTGAGAGAGTCGTTTCGCCAGACTCAATGTGTCTGTTTTTCAAGTCTCTGGTGCCCATGAAATTGCAATAAATCGCGGACTAGAGTGTTGGGATGGACCACTAGAGTTTGTTTACGTATTTGTATTGGTATATTTTTATTTATTCTGATAAGTCGTAAAATCCTGGACTGTATTCTTTGTAGCTACTGGATGTTTGATGCCTTAGCAGTAGCCCTCAGCTCAATGCCATATAACCGATTTGTATAAAAGGGATTTGAATTTCAAAGCCTGGGTCAACTTACTTATTATTGCCGTTATTTCTGCCTGAATAATTCGGGACCAAGTTAGGCGTGGTTCTATGTGGATAACCAAATATTTAACGTAAGTTTCCGCTGGAACAGTGGTATTTGTTATTGTTATTGGCGGATAGTTATGTCTTCTGAGAATAAACGTTACATGAGAATATTTTGATGATTTTACCTTTGTTCTCCAATTCTTTAGCCACGGATATTGATTAACACCTACAAATGCAGTGTCATCTGCAAACGTTGACGTATATGTATTTGGGCTAGTTCCCATATCTGCTGTATAGAAGATATATAAAAGCAACCCTGAGAGACTCCTGCAGATGTTTTCCCATTTTCAGAAAGCTGATCCTTACATTAAACGTTCTCTCTATCAAATAGCTCTTCAGTGCTTGTTGGAGTTTTCTGCTAGAACTCTAGTTATATGCGATACTATCTCTAACTAAAGCTGAAACCAGACATTTTCAAATCCCAATCTACTGGCAGTAGCAACTCTGTGGTCTTGCTCAATATTGCTCGAAAACAAAACTGATGGTATGGGATAATGTTTTGCGCAGTAGGATAAGGCTTTAAAGAAAAACCAAATAACTTTTCAAGCAACTTGAAGAAAATTGACAGTGGGCTAATTAGCCTGCATAATGCAATCTGACTTAATTTCTTTCCCGTTTGCGGGATTATTACATTTTCAGACTTCTTTCAAGAATCATGCGATTTGAAAACAAGCCATGTGATAAATTTCACGCGCTTTGTTTACTTTTCGAACTTATATTCAAAAAATTACCACTTATGTTTTGCCATTGATGTGCAGACGTGTCCACTTTCAAATCGCCAAATTTAAAAGAAAACCAGAAAAGCCAACTTTAAGTAATAAAAAAGTTTAATTTCTTTTTTTTTTTTATTTATTTGTTAAATGTTACAATGCAATTAAAAATAATATTCTAACTTGCACTCGTTGTAGTAAAACAATTCAGAGTCTTTAATGGGAGTCGAACCTTCGACCCGCAGACTGATAGAGTGGCACACCACCAACTAAACTACCGGGGTACCCAATTTAATGTCATATTTTCTATTAAACTATCCCTTGCGTATTTACTTTTGAAAAGATCACATTGCTGCTATTTACCTTGCCACTTACAATCGCCGAACTTATTGCGATTGCGCATTCTAGCACTCCGATTTTACGACTTCAAATCGTAATCTCGAATTTTCTGCGAAATTACTCTTAATTATTTCTAGTCTTATTTACTGTTATGTAGTGTTATGCTACCGACTGTATTATGGCAAGATTTTTTTCAACCAAGATAAAAACGAGAAAAAAACAAATGTTACTTAGGACTTCATAATATCTCCACGAACCTGAAAACCCTTTGTTTCTGCTTTAATAAAAAATCTTTTTCTGATCTGATATATTCAAAGCACAAATATGAAGTGGGATTTAACTATTGCAATATACATATTTAAAAGTTTGGGTCATGACACAATGTGGATCGTCTGGTCTTTAGTCGTCCGTAAACATGTGAAATCATTAAAAGTTAGTGAAAGGAAGCTATATATCATTGACCTGTGGCAGTCGCTTGGCGTTGGCGGTGATGGCCTAACCAATTTTCGAAGAAGTACGACTAATCGTTCCTCCGCCATCCTTAAATCTAGTGTGGATTGGCGTCGTTCCATATACGGGAATTTTACTGTAGCCATAAAATGGGTGAAACCTTTGCATTAACCAAAAATCATGCTGATAAGAAAGCCTCATCATCTGGACGTGCTGCTTAGGCTGTGTTTAGCTTTAGTGATTGAATAATAATAAACAGCAGATTTGACAGACGCCGTCAAAATAACATGGTTGCGACAGATTGCCAACATCGACCAGCCTTAACTGGAAAACTAAAATCATTTCAAGTTGACATTTTTTACCAAACAAAGACACATCTTTGATCGGAGATAAAACGAACCCTAAAATTCCGGGATTTCGTTATTCAACAGCAAACTTTCTAAAGCGGTTACAAATTATTAAGGCCCATTCTATAATTGTGAATGGCATTTAACGTTAAAAATCATGCTGATACATTCAAGTGCAGACATTGTTTAAAAATAACACAATAATAAAATGTACTTCACTTCTATTTATGAGGTGTGTAGCAAAAACGATTCATAAATTCATTCAAGTTATCTTTATGTTCGATGAATTTAACATGTTCTCGAAAGAACAACAACAACAACAACAATAAAAAAGAAGCTGCTACAAAACACTCAAGAATAGAAGAGCAACAAATACCATAAAATCGAAATTAAAATTGCATTATGAGAAGGCAACCCACTGCTTTGGACTGCGTGTTTTATCACGCAAACACTCAAGTGCACACATCCTGTAACATCAACATAAAGAAAAATAAAGCCAGGGAAATTGTGTGTCCTTTATCAAAAAATCATTTGTTTGTCTTTTGAAGACAAAAGAAGAAAAAAAGAATTTAATGAATAACAAATGAAACACAGAAAAAGAAACACCTTGCTTTCAGTTTAACAATGAACAAAGCAACACAATTCGTTACAATTCCGAAAAAGCAATTTATTGAATAGGCGCACATTCCTTGCTGTCATTCATTAAGAAACCTACCTGCTGGCCTTAAACGAAAGACAATAAAAAGATTCGAGATAGAATAAGAAAAAGAAAACAAATGTCACGTTTGTATGATCTACAAGTTAGAAACCCTGATGATTGTTAGACAAAAGAAGGTACTTGAGGGAAACACTTGAAAAGTTGCCAAATCCTCTGTAAGCAGGCGCAAATGAAAAATACCACAAACTGTGAATTGATCCTTAAAAAATGTATCCTTTTAAATCAACAATAACTTCTTGCTGTTTCTCACTATTTGTATCCTTAACTATTCAGAATAATTCCATTGAAAATTTTATTCAATGTTTTCACACTATTTCATTCAAATCGAAAATTCAGAAAAAACAAAAACAAGAAATCACAAATTGTAGAAACACTTTCCGTGTAGTTTCTTGTATAAAATTCAAACAAACTTGTCAGTCTCTCTTACACGCAAAGTCATGCTTCATGCTGTTAACTATTTAAAGCCAACAAACAAAAAAAATATATTTTTTTCTTTAAAGGCGTCATGTCTTTGAAATTCATTTGTGAATCCTTATTTTGACATTTATCCTTCATTCTTAACTGTAAAATGATTATACTAATCTAGTTACTTATTTATTTTCTCTCTATCTGATTTCCTTTTTCTTTCTGTCTAGATTATTGATATTGATCCATTTTGGGTGCCTACAACGGAAGAGGAATTCATGCATTTTGGTGAAAAAGCCGATTCGGCAAATCGTGCCAAACTCTATATGGACAGCGTTAGACGGCGCAAAGGCCTGTATGTCGACGATAAGGTGGTCGAGCATGCAGAGAAACAACGTACTTTAAGCAAAAAGAAGTAATTGGGCTGCATAACCTGTTAACGGGGTAGAGACAACATTATGCAGCTTTGAAATTTTGTATAAAATTCAGTTGTACAAAACAATTTTTTTAAATAAAAATTTTAGCTACAAAAAATAAATGTCCTAATTCATTGAGGAATTGATGGCCATTGCAGTTATATGTAATTTTGAAATTTAAGTGCATAAAAAATAAAATAATTCACTACCAATTTTGAGTTACAAGGAATTCTGCCACCGGAGCTTAGTTTTATATACATATGCCACAAAAAATGCCGATTAAGAAATTCATTTCATTCTGTTGGACACCAAGTAAAAAATCACTTTTCTTTCAAATTATTTTCTATTATCACCCAGGTTCTGAATTTCACTTCGAAATGAAAGTGGAATCGTTATTAATTTCACAAACGAGATTTCACTGTGTTCTGCAAATCGTATGAAACTGTTTTTTCGCTGCGATTTTGATTTTACTTTGTTTTTAACAAGTAATTGAAACAAAAAGAAATAAAACAAATTTTTCTAGTATTGTGAATGATTTTTCTTCACAATGATAATTGACAGTTCGTAGAAAAATAAAATTTGATTAGTAAAATTAACTAATTTGTATTAAAATTTTAAAATGAACCAGTCTGCGGTTGTTAATTCTATTTATTTATTGGAAAAAGAAAAAGAACGAATGGAAAGGATGCAGAGGCTTCGCGACTGGTACAATCCTTTGGAACTACCAGAGCAATCGTAAGTAAATATAACGACTTTATTCAACATTTTCTTAAAAAAGAAAAAAGATTTATAGCATATTTTAGGTTAAACAAAGAAGCCTTTTCTATGCTGTTAAATGAAATATCATCGAAAGTGAAGGAAACCAGCATTCCAATAATTTTACAACTGGCTACAGCACTTCGTTATTTTGGAGAGGGGAGTGCCCAACAAATGATTGGCAAAGATTCTAATCTTGCCATGGAAAGAAGTACTGTGTCAAAAGTTTTGACAACTGTTTTTAATGTATTAGAAGAAGTTATATGCCCTAAATTGATATGCTTTCAAAAAAGTGAAGAAGAAATTTCAAAGTCAAAAACATATTTTTACAATAAATTTCTGGAATAGAAAAGGTTATCCCAGCATAAACGGTATGATTGTTAGTATTCAATTTAATTTTTTTATATTATAAATATATACATCTACTTATTATTAATTCTTTTAATAATTCTGTTTCCTAGGTTTGTGATTATAAAATGAATATCATAGCAGTGAATGCATGTCGTCCTGGGCAGTGTCATGATTCGTTCATATGAAAATTAAGCCATGAGAAACTACGAAAATGGAGATAAGAGATCATGGCTTTTGGGGGATGCAGGATATGCTCTGAAACCCTTTTTATTAACGCCGTATAGAAATCGTGAACCTAGAACTATAGAACATAAATTTAACAAACAACATGCGTCTGCCAGAAATATAATTGATAGGGTTATTGGTGTTTTGAAAAGTCGGTTCAGATGTCTTTTATACACTTTAACATATGAACCAAATAAAGCCGTTCAAATCATCATATCTGCTGTGCACTCCACAATATTTGTAGGTTTTATAATTTGGAAACATTTGATGGTAATGAAGTTTCAAATGAGGAGATGGAAGACAGTTTAATAGATGCTAACCCACATACGCAATTAAGATTGTTAAATGAAGCAATTAGGATGAGAAATGAAATAGCCAGGAGTCTGCAGTAATAACATTGATCTATTAATACATATTTTTAAATTATTTGTAGCTTTATAAAGAGTATATAAATTAAATAAGTAAATAACTAAATTAAAAAGAAAAATTTATTCATGTCTGTATAATTTTCTCCTTATGGTATAGTATTTGCCCCTCATATTTTTCTTTTAGTAAATTTGTTACCTCACCCAAAGTTTTACGCATTCTATACAATTCTTTTGAAGTCTCTTTCAGCTCATTTAAAACGCTATTTGACGTTGTATTAAAATTTTCCAAAGCCTTGACAATTTTTTCGCTGGTATCTGTTTGGCTAGAAATAAAAGATGGCAAAATCTGTTGTATTGGTTCTGGTCTACATCTTTTTTTGGCAGAATTTTCATTTGCCTCCGGCTCTTGAAATTCAGTATTTAGCACTGTTACTATTTCGTCATTGGTTTCATCCAGATAGACCTGTTCCAGGAAAGCATTTGATGCTGAAGCTGCCGTAGATATTCCAAACGGTCTAGCAGCTGTGATACCTTCAACTGCAGTATAAATGCCACAGAGTTTTGCAATTGTATCTTCTTTGAAAGTTACATACATGTAGCATGTTGTTTGGTCCTCCACCAGTAGCTATTACATCTAATTTGTTATGCGCCAACTTTTTACGAATGGTACCTTTCCAATCATTCCAATTCTTTTTCCAACCAAAAACATCTCTTCGTGGTGGCCCTTTACTGTTTAGGGCATCAGATGATTCCTTCCATAATTCTTCTGCGACAACTTTCTCACCTTTGTAAAATCCTTTCGCTAACCCTGGATGTTTTTCAATAAAGTCCACGAAAATTTCTTCTTGTTCTGAATTTTTGTCTTTTCCCCTTTAATATAAATGTACACACACACACACATATATATATATACATATAAATTTAATTTTATGATAAATAAAAAAAATAATTTAATATTTACATATCGTTTTTATTTTTTTTAATTATTTGCCACAAGTAATTTAATATATTTTCTTAAAACGTGTTTATTTCGGACTGGACTGCTAACGGCTAACTGTTTAAAATACGGTTTTTTGTAGCAAAATCTGTTTGCAGAACACTCCAATTAAGTGAAAAAAACGGCAGAAACATTTTGGAAGCGAAATTCTGTTTTGAAAATCACTTGGCGATTATAAGAACACCAAATTGCCGAAAATTACACTTTTGGCGATCTTTTGAAATAAAGTGATTTGCATATGACAGAGAAAAAATATGAATTTATCAATTGGATTTTTCAGTTCATTAAAATTATATGTATTAAAGAAACATAAAATTCAAGCAATCCTGACTTAGAAGCAATTGACAGTGTTATTGAACACGTCTCAAAACTTTCGTAATGCCTTTGGTGAGATTATTCTCGAAATATTTGCTTTTTAATAATTTTTGATTGTGCAATTCAGTCGGAAGAACTGAAAGTTTGTGTTAATTAAATTATAATTTCAGATGAAAAAATTAAGACCCAACAGATTGCTGTAAATAGTTTTATTCCATTTGCTGCTTGTTTTATAACAGAACAAGATGCACTTGTTCTCATTTTTTGCTGTTAAAACCAAACACAAAAATTTAGATAATTTTATATAAATTCGCCCCAAAGACATTCAGGGGAACTTTGTTTATTTAACTGTTATACATCTACCACACGAATGAAATGTTTGGTTGATGGCATTGCTAACAACAGTTAACGTATTATTACAGTCATTCACATGTGTTATAATAATATCAAAATTAGCTGCAGCATATGGCTTTAAATACAACGTAAATAGAATGAACTTTTCCCCCTTAACGAATATGAGAATCCTTTCCAGTGCTTCATCAACTTATAATCTCAGCCAGCAAAGCGTTTAAAACATATAATTTTATATATTAGTATGCGGTTTATATATTTGCTAAGCAAATCCTAAACTAAACAATTCCAAATAAGTTTAAAAGCCACTGGATTGTTCTTGATGTTTTTTATGCAAAAAGCTGTTATTCCGAAAATATCCACACACAAAATTGATAAATATTCAATAAAATATTGAATACAATATTTTTTCTATTGCATGAAATAATTTGGCGGCTCTGTGAATCCACTAATTTCTAAACCAGCAACTTATCTCATATCTCCTAAGTACGGTCCCGCTTATGATGTTTGTAATTTTAATAATTTTATGAAACATAAACAAACACTTGGCTTTGAGAAAAGATTTAAAATTTTACTAAAACCTTATGATGTGAACATGCTGTCTGAACTAGCCATATAATTGTTCTGCCAGCGTACAGATTGCTTTGAAGCCCGTTGCTGTTGATGGTCTGTTCGTGGTCAAATAAAGTTGTCCGAACAGTTATTCGCACAACGCTGTTCTGCCATCACACAAACTCAATACACACATGCATAATAAAAAAATATGTGTGTTCGTTGTCTTTTGTGTGGAGAATACGTGTAGATGTAGGTGCATAACTTTTTCTTCGTCGTCGAGATTGTGTACCTGTTCTCATCATAGTTTATGTACGGATGTTTACTGACGAGCGCATATTTTTTATTTTGCTTATGTGTATTTTGTTTATGGGATGTCAAAACGGCATGTTATGTTTAAAAAGTTTTAAGATCTGTGCAACTTAAAAAGTATAACGTATCTGTGGTGTGTTTTTGAATCTTGCCACACTAGATGTTTCTAATGAATACGTCATTTTACTAATAAGTGTCCACGTTCTCCAAAAAATTGCCAACGAGAGAATAAAAATAGAGCGTTAAGAATTTGAAGGACGAAACATTTTCGAGTATATAATTGAAGCAATTGTGCAATCAGCTGTGTTGTGTTTTTGTTTATAAAATTATTTTGTGGAGAAATTTTGTATATAAAAATTTCTATATTCGAGATTTCCCGTTATTTCATAGGCGAAAATTATAATTTTATGCAAAACAATGTATGAAAAACTAGTTTAACTTAATTTTGCACTCAACGTTTTGGATTGGCAACCCTGCATTTAAAATCGCCGACAGTGGGCTAAGTAAGCTATCAAGTTTTTTAATGGAAACGCTGAAATCATGCGATGCAACTTTTACAAAATTAAATGGAGACAAGTTGTTGCCTGCAAGAATATTTTCAAGAACATTTCGCGGAAGCAAATCACATTGAAGTTAATTGAAAATCTAAAAACTTATTTTAGATGCAGAATGCGCTTTAGAATAACGTAACTTGATTCAGGATATACATAAAAAAATGTCAATACATGAAAAAGGAAAGTCAATAAAATAGCAACGTAATATAAAAAGAAAATTGTTTCGCTAAATAATTCGAAGAAGAAATAATAAATTGTTCCCAACTCTTTTGTTCGACAACTGAAAATGATTAGCCAAAAGGATATCGCTACTAGTTGGCATCTGTATGAGTGGACATATGTATGTCGGAGCATATGGGAATCTCGCGTAGTGAGAGCTGCAGAAGCTGTCTGGATGATGAGGAGGACGAGTCAGTTCAACACCTTCTCTGCAAGTACCTGCCTCTGCACGAACGCAAGCTGAAATATATGGGCCAGGTTCTGACTGTCTTAAGGATGCTACACTGACGAGACTTATAAGTTTTGCAAGAAGCTCCAGGTGGTTCTTACGGATTGTAGATCCTGGAGGTATATAATGAACTGTGGGGGTCTATCTTCCGAATGAACCCACTGCATGTGAGCTGCCCACCTAACCTAACACAGCACATATGTACATATAGTACATATCAAGTACATATCCAATTGATACCAGCAAATTTTCCTGCTTTACGGGAATCGATATTCACGATTTTTCTTCAGATATTTTGCAGCATTTATTTCAATTTAAAATTTTTATTTATGCCCTTAAACTCATTTTTGTCGAGGCATGGTGAAATTCAAAAAGAGGTACTTTGTTTTTTTAAGAATTTCATTATGGATTTCAACGCATTGGACGGATGATCTTAACAATTTAAATATTTATGAGTGACAAGTTGACAATTATACAAAATAATAACGAAACTTAGTGGCAGCATTCTTTCAACGAGTCCAAGTTGTTTCTGAAAAAATTTGGTTCATCCAAAATACAGAACCCAAGGCTATATGACCATTGATGAGAAAATAGAATTTTGTTTTACTTTTAGACCTTACAGATCTATCTAACATACTATATATTGGTACCAGGCGCGGATCCAGTGATGAGGACAAACGATTAAAAAGAAATATTGTTTCATTAAATATTTGCCGTGCAAAAGCGTTATCTGCAGCCGCGTGTGCTTTAGTTTCCAGTAGTACCACCGAATCGTTGATATATTTCATTGCTCGAGAACTTACTAAATAGATGCTAGTTGCGTTGTCTCAAAATAACCACAAGAGCGCTAAAAAATGCCTTCATTTCTGCCCTCGCGGGTTCATCGTTTTACCTTGACCCACGTTAAATATTTGTAATAGTTTATTAAGACAACAATCGCATAGCATCGTTTGGCAATAAAAGGATGCCAAAAATTAGAAATTATATAAACAAAATATTTTCAGAATTATTATCTACTTCAAACCACGAAACCCTGTTCACTATTCAGAGAGTTCACATCAGTGAGTAGTTTACTAAATTTCCTACAAACAAAAACTTTCATAGGAAACTGGGGGATAAGTTGCGGCATTCGATATCGGTCGAAATTTATATTAATATCCTATTTCTATATGACAAGCGAGTGACTCCTATAGAAAATTCGATAACAAAAGTTTGTATTTTTCATATAAATTCACTGGACGAATCGATCGCTTGTCGTTTAGAACTAGGGTATTGAAATTTCGATCGATGTAAAATGCCGTAATTGCCCCGTGCTCTATTTGCTGACATACTTCGGATAGAATAGAAAAGCGTCAACGTAGGAATCCTTCACTTTATCCCTTCATGATTTGTTTTGTTAAAATTATATTTTATAAAAAACATCGGAACATTTGCACCGACATTTTAGAGCAATATTTGTAAAAATTACAAATAATTTTTATTAGGCTTTTTCTACCGACTGTTTACTTATGTTGGGTTCCGAACCCTAAAAAATCACTTTTGCCGGATCGTTAATTCATCTTTCGCCTTTAGAAACTGTAATATTAAACATCTTATCTAAATTTCTCAGGACATACCGTCACTCTTCAATACTTTTATATCGATCATTTTGATATTGAGATGATCATTTCATGTAGAAACAATAGACGTAGATAATAACACTGCGTTGTTTTTAATCATTCATATGTTAACCGAAACTTAACACAATTACATGTTATATTGTAGCACGACTTATTACAGTGATTCATGTTCGAACCCGATCAAAGTCATAAATAAAGTGGTATTCAAATGATTTAAGAATAAATAAATTAGCTACGAGTGTAACAAGTTTATTTTCCAAATAAATAATTGTCAGTACCAGAGAAAAAATACCTCTATATTTAAAAAAAAATAAATCCCCCATAATATTTATTCAACATGTTTGACTTTAATAGTTTCTAAGATTTTATTATTAATTAAACTAAAAGTAAGAGAGTATTTATCAAGACTAAACTTGAGATATGCAGTTTTTTCTTTGGCGGCTTAAAATGTAATTCGATTTAAATGGAAATATCTCAAACATTTCTCCCATTCGATTTTCTTACTAGGCATTTCGAGAACAAAACCCCGCTTTCGAAAATGCAACTATGTAATTGTTAAACATATTGATGTATATGAATCAAATGCCACTTATCACAAAAGAGCTAATAAGCGGTTCAAAAACCAACAAGTCAGAAAATTCCGATAGCAGTTACTTGAAGATCAGTGAACGAACCAAGGATTTAAAAGTGCTTTTAAATCACCTTTTATTTTTCGAATTCACTTTTATCAAGCTGAAATCTTTTTATGAATCGAAAATTAACATTTTTATCTTTTAATATTTAATTCATCTGTACGTGTGATCTTCTCCTGAACGGAGAGTTGGTATTTGGCTGGCTTAGATTCACAATTGGACGCGGTTGGTGGTGCTACTATACGATTCTATGTATATAAAATGCTTCAAATATCTAGCAAAAGGGCGGCAGAAGAAAAACTCCAACTTATATTTATATTTATAGACATTCCCCTAGCATTTGATAAATTCTGCCATGATGGGCTACTCACTAAAATAGCACGGGTTGTTCCTGAAAACACTCACAAGCTTCTAAAAAGCTATTTGTCAGATAGAACGTTTAAAGTAAGGTCAAAGGATCAGCTTCTAAGAAATGGGTAAATCAGTGCAAGAGTACCTCAAGGTAGTGTGCTAAGGCCGCATTTATATATCATATACACAGCGGATATGCTGACAAGCCCACACATGCAATTATAAGTGTTAATAAAGATCCGATGGTGGCATCTGCACAACTTCAGTCTCATATACATGAGTTAGAAGATTGCTTAAAATAGTGGAGAATAAAAGTAAATCCATCGAAATGTGCTCATGTAACGTTTTCCCTAAGAAGCCATAATTGTCCACCAATAGCAACAACAAATACCACTGTTCCAGTGGAAACGCATGTTAAATGCTCAGGTATCCACCTAGATCGACGCCTAACTTGGTCCCGTCATCAAATCAACTACATTGGCTAATAAGTCCTAACTCAACCTTGGCTTTGGAATATAAAGTGCTTTTATACAAATCCGTTATAAAGCCAATATGGTCATATGACATTCAGCTGTGGGCCACTGCCTGTGCATCAAACATCTAAAAGTTACAGAGAAGACAGTATAGGATTTTACGTCTTATCGTATGCGACCCCTGGTACATAAGAAATGAAAACATCAATAGGGATCTAAAAGTTCCCACTATCCAGGAAGATGTTAAAACATACACGTCCAAATACGTAAACAAACTAGTCGCACATCCCAACACTCTAGCACGCAATTTATTGTAATTTGACGGCCACCAGCGTCTGGCGAGGCTGCTCTCTCTTTACAATAGAAGATAGTTTATTAAGATTTGAATACAAAAAATTAGTTACTACATTGGTAATAACTAGTAAATAATAATTTAGAAATAAGATTTGAACACTTGTTGTAAATTTCTTTTAGTAGAAAGCTTTAGTGAAATAAAATTAAGTATAAAAAAGCAGCACAACATATGCCCGGACCACGTTTAGGTTGTCTTTTACTGCTAGTTTTTAAACCCATCACAGATAGCTTTCTGAAAGCCAAGAAAGGATTTAAAATCTGAATTACAGCGCCATATGATATGCCTATAGCATCAATAAGTACCCGAACTTTTGCTGTTCAATCGGCTGATACCATATCGTGAGTTTTGTCGCCATTATCGGATGTAGTGACCTCAATTGGTTACCCAGATGCTCAGTGTATGTTCTGCTGCTATTCCGTAATTAAGTGAACCCCTTTTTCCCATAATGCGTTTTCTTTTCTGAAAATAATGTTGCCTTATAATAGTAGTACATTCAGCAGATTGCATAAACCCTAACAAAGTGAATCACTTTTTACGATTACAATGGAACAAAAATTAAATCAAATTTCAATACAAAATGATACACATGAAAAAAAGTAGTTAATAGAGTTGTAAAAAGGGCTAGTGTTTCACCCTGAACGTTAAGTTGAGGGCAAAATAGGGCTGTTTATCGTAAATATTGTATATATTTAAGAAACGAACACAAACATATATGTAGTATTTTTGTCAGAAAGGAAAACGTCAATGGAAATCGATGGTGTTGAATCCTCATAGTATTTTCTAAAATGCCCTTGGTTTCTTACTCAAAAATATTAGCACCCGAAATTTATTTCGCCCCTGTCAAACCCAAACTAATTTACGTCGAAGCTTACAGAAGTCTATTAAAAGATGATAGTTAACAGGAGCGGTGCTGATTTTTGATTAAGTACAAAGGAAGTTCAAATAGATATGATTTTTCCAAACTGCCTTCGTGTGCTTTGAATAGCTGCCAAACTTAAAGTTCGCCAGATGTCTAACAAATCATATTTAATGGCAAAGTCTAGGATTAATTGATCTAATTTTTTATGTTATTTTTATTACCACTTTTCAATAAATAAGCACCAACCATTTTTGAAAAGCACTTATTTTCTTAAAACTTATAGATCTGGCAAGTTTGTATAACGCTAAAAGGTCTAATTATCTTTCTTTGAATTGACGATTTCAAAGTATTAAGCGCTCTTCATATTGAGCTATGAAAATTTATATTCTAAACATATTTGATCTTCGTGTGTCTGTTGTAATCCAATAATCCTATCAGGAATCTAGTATAATGATTAACAAATCTTTGATCAATTTGTATTTCAAGAGGTTCAAAAAAATTGACTAAAATTGACTATTTGAATCGTTTTCTGGAATCTTATTTGATTGATAATTTTATAGAACTACTGTGTACGAGGATATTTTGTAAAACGACAAAAAATGTTTTCCAAATAATTATTAAATTCAAACCCGCTTGATTTACACCGTGCTACAAAATAGATAACCTTCAAATCCTTACCAAGGGCTTTAAATTCTTGGAAGCTTCGAAAAGATTCTCATAATTAGTGAATTCGAGCAACATCAAAGTTTTTAACAACAGTGAGTTTGGTTATAAGAATTGATATCCGGAGATGTCTGAGTATGAGGTTTTATGCGACTTTCTTATACCTGGGAGACGAGTTATGAACAAAAGTCTTAATTTTACTTGGACTTTATACAAAAATATATACATACATAAAACTCAATCCATCCAGTGTTATTTTTCGAAATAATGAATGAAAAATTACACTATGAAAGATTGACACATACCCGAAACCGATTTGTTTCCAAACCAAACTTGACAAGCAGCGACGAAAATACGTTCCAAAACGTTCTAAAAGTCTACATCAAATCACCCTGTCGGAATATGAAATCAAGAATAATATAGCCCTCTTAGAACGAGAGGAAAGCAACAAATGTATGTTACTGATTAGCAGCGGCTGAGGTACGAACCCAAGTGACTAAGTCCATTGAATGCTTAATAGTCAACGCGCTAACCACTTCAGCCACAGCACCCTTATACTTTGAATAAACACCGAAAGAATTTTACATATTATGTTTGTCTATTACGAACATTTTATGGTTACAGTTATTATATTACTTATGTATAGTTAAAATACTTTGAATTATGATTTGAATTTTCCTTAGAATTGCATTGTTCAACTCAACCATGTGGCAAGTTTTATTATGGATGAAAATCATTAAATGATCAAATGTTACCAATAACTTATTTATTGCATCTAAAGTAATGTTAAAAGAGTTTGCAAATAATCTAGAGATTATTATATGGGCGCCATGACCATGCCACAACTATGTTTTTTCTTTGCGTGTAGCAGTGACTAGTAACCCAATATGGAAAGAAATTAACAAATACAAAGACATTGTACCTACCTTGATATGGTAGCTTAGAATTATATTATGACCTTTTGTAGATAAAATATGATGACTTTTAAACACATAATGATTACGGGGGACTGTATTTTTTCTTCGTTTGTTGTTTTATTTATTAAGAAAAATACAGTACAATCTTATTCAATCCTAATTAAAAGTACTAGGGAGATGCATACAGCCAGAAAAGAAAAACAATATTTAAGTTATCGTTCTCATGATCTATAATCTGTTTTGCACAGGCATACATTGTTGCCGAGAAGATAGTATTATACTTGTCGTGACCCAGACACGTGTATGTTGTCGTGAAGTAAAGTATTTGTAATTGTGGGTTAATTGTAGCCGCGTGTAAATAGAAAACTAAATTAATAAGGCGTGAAATAAATGGAACGGAATTTGAAGGTGCTAAAAAGCCAACCTGCAATTAGTTACACATTTCCGCTGTAGCCCAGTGTAATTATTATGAGACAAATAATAACAGCTTACGGTTAAATCTCCGAAACCAGTTGTCTGTGTCGTGAGATAGTTTTGTAATTGCATTTTATTGTTTCTAATAGAAAATTATTATGTCATAAGGTATTTGGCATTAAAAATTCTCTTAAAAAAACTATAATTAAAATAGAAGCGTTTAAAATATTTTTTATTAATAGTGCATTTACATTCCTCTGAAATCTAGTAAACTTGATTTGAAATCTTTCTCTAAATCTAAATTGTTTACTTTGAATTTTTTTTTTTGACATTGGCAAGGTTTCATTTGTGTAACGAACACAGGAAAAAAATATATTTTCGTTATCGCGAGATGATAACGAACTTCTTGTGGCCATAAATTGCGGATATGGACCTGGAAGATATGTGATTCCAACAGGATGGTGCCACTTACCACACAGCCAACGAAGCAATGGCTCTTTTGGGCGAGAAATTCAATGGCCGGCCATCGGATTACCGCTATCCGAAGCCGTGGCGGTCATATGGCCGATATTTTGTTTCACACATAATTGTTATCGATTCTTCTATCATAATAAAAAATATTAAAAAACTCTCTGGAAACTTTTTGTTTTATTTACAACTAAAGCACGATGCGTTTTGGTTGAACCACCCTATTTTACCATTGATTTACATTCAATTTTATTTATCTGTTCCATTTTAACAAGATTTTCTGGAAAATGTTAGATTATTTAACAATTTAATCAGGCGCTCTTTTTTGTTTATTTTTAATTTAAATGTTTTTTGTGCTTGAACAACGTAGTATATTTTGGTACAATTTAATAAATAAAAAAACATAGTTGCATCAGTAAGTAGTACTAGATTTTTAGTAGATTTTGTCAAAATCCATTGACGAAGTAATTAGATTTGACACGAAATCTTGCAAGTACTAGATGGCGATGTAATGTAAATGCACTATAAAATGCATTCATAAAAATTAACTGAAAATAATTGTGATTTCTAAGAATTTATTTTAATAAAATTTATTTTTTATTAGGCAAGTCACGCAAATTTAGTACTTTTTTATTACAATAATAAATCTAGAGCCAATAAAACTCCTGATAACAAAAAATTAAGCATAAAAATACTGCTCGTATTAAGCGTCCTCCCATGTTTTGCTTTCCCAATAAGATTCGTAATGTAAGAAATACCTCGTCTAAAATGCAACTGCCCACGCTTTTTTAACTATCGTTTCAAGGTGACTTAAAAAAAACATTTTTCTAAAAAATTTTAACTGATTCAATCATTTGTTTCGACTTGTTACCGACTAGATTTAAATGAAATAAACGCTACAATTAAATATTTAAATAATTGGTTAGCGTGAATTACTTGACAAACAAAAAAAAAACATACACGGAAATAAACATGACAAAAATAAGTTTAATTTACGTCTAAATTGCCTCTAAGTAATTATGTACGGTGAAAAAATTTACATGTTCATTCAAATACAATTAAAGGTAAACAAATTGTCAACAAGTGAGAATGTTATAATTAATTTTAATATTTTTTTTTCTAGAGCAATGACTATGGTCGAAGTATTTGGTATTGATTTCAAAAATACTTATTTATCCTCCTTATTAGTGTCTGGCCGATTAATCGACGTCGAATTTCAGTGTATTATCGGTGCGAAAATTCATCTTAGAGCTTAAGATATTGCTTCTAATATCTGCAACTCCTAGAACATATATGTATATGAAATTTGGAAACTGAATTTTTCGCTCACACTTTCTGCCGAAAAGTGACAATGAAGTTGCCACATATCGGAAAGCGGTTGGACTCCGAACTTTACTCCGAAAACTTGTGAAGGGATGACAGAAATTCATTCCAAAAATCGAAATCTAAAACAATTATAAATTTGGCAATAAAAAGTAAAGTTTTAATAAATCGAGTTATTTGTTGCTGTTTTAAGCTTTTTTCGGCTATAGAAAAATCAGTGGACCAGAGTTTTTACGTGGGAAAAAGTAAGTGGTCCAGTGTGCGCAGTGCAATTGCGATAAATAATTTAACTTTTCGTTTTAAACTCCGTATGCTTTTGTTTAACATTTATAGCCATTCGTTAAATATTTCAGTGGATCTCGATTTCGCTGATTTTGCAATGAGTAGAGGTTTAAGTTTTCCTGTGCTCTCCATTCTTTCTTTACTGTGCTTAACATCGTGGCACTTTTCATCTGAAAAGCAAAATGTGCGATCGGGCAGGCATCTATAATACATGCCGAACTCGTTTGCATTGAAAATGTCTTTAGAATCTTTAGAATCTCTTATGAATTCTATCAATTTCTCCTTCCATTATAAACACACATATCAGCACTTTCGCCACATGATTTTGTTTTTAATTTCTCATATTTAGTCTTTTAGCAAAATGAAGTGCTTTTTCTATTAACAGCGGACCGCTTATAGAAATTTTAGAATATAGACACTGCGTAAACCATAAAAGAAGACACTTCTCTATTCCTAGATATTCAGCTTGTTTTTGTCGTTTTACTTTACAACATGAAGGAGCTTCTACTATGAATTATTTTTTCTAAATTGATGAAAGCGTTGAATATTTTAGCAACTTAATTTTTTTTGCTCCATTATCAATTGCTAAAATGATGTCCTTTTTTATTAATGGTAATGTACTATGCATGTTTTTCTTTGACATTTTTACGTTACACTCTTCACGTGGTGGCTGTGGTTTATGTTAATGGAGAATCAGTGCGGCGTTGCATTGCAACGCAGGCTGCCAATAGAATATCTATTGACAGTAAGAGAATAATTGAACCCAAGATGAGATGGGATCACGAGCTTCAATCGCTACCTATACAAGCGCATATAGAGGCGTTGGTGGTCGTTAAAACACCCGGTGCTAAGACCACCATCGGATAAGCTCGCGAGACAGCTGTCGACGTTAATCATGGTAGATCTGTAGTGTGAATACTAATTCTCAAGTTTGTGTTTTATCGTAGTACTCTGATAGAGTCTTACTGATTTCCAATTGCAACAAATAATTTAATTAGGTATGAAGAATAGTTAAAGGTGACGAGTCCACAACTTTAGCGTCAATGGCGGTTTTATATATTCTGACACCATGCATATAATAATGGGGTTATTGAGAGATGACTCCGCTAGCAATCGATCAAATGATGAACAAGATAACCATCAAAACTGTACGATTTGACGTTTTCAGGCTGGTTTTGTGGGGCTACGTGAAGTCACTGATCGTTAATCTGCATAATCCAAATTGAAGTTTCAGAAAACAAAATATAGTATAGTTCCAAGTTTAACCTTTCGCAATCCGGGGGCTAAATACGGCATTCGAATTTAAATCGAAATTTCGATTATTATCGAATGCTGGAATTTGTTCTTTTTCTGCCAGTTTTTTATATAAAAATTTCGAGAAAACAAATAATACTTTAGATATTATTTTTCAAAACAAAAGTCACTTTAAAGTAAATTATATAAAAACTGCATAAATAATTCTGCCCGCTCCATCATATTCAGGGCAATTGTATTATTAACGCACATTTTCACCTTTAAATCATACTTAAGTGTCATTAATAAATATTATAACAAGAATAGATTTAATTTAATAACAGGTAACAAGAAAAAAATCTAAAGAATGTAAAATATTTGAAAGTGCAAGTTTAAATAAGATTAAATCGCCGGCCTTTATTCGTTTGTTCGTGTGCGTGTGTGTGTGTGTGTGTTTGTGTGTGTGTATGTGGAAATGAAAGTTTATTGACTCGTATAGAAATTTGTAATAAAAATTCAGACAAACTACGATGAAAAACGCATGAGAATCTGTTACTTTTATAAATTCGTTACTAAATAAAAAAAAAATATTTGAGAACATATGAATTGAAGACAAAAGGAATGAGATGGTATGATGATGCTGTAAAGGTGACCAGAGGAATACCTTTCTTTAGTTGGAATTTTCGTTTGTTTTAAACTTCAATTTTATTTTATTGAATCCATTCTACTAAAAGAAATTTTCGATAAGTAATTAAATCTTATATCTAAAATATTATTTATTAGTTGTGACCAATCTAATAACTAAGTTTTCGTATTCAAATCTTAATAAACTATCTACTACTGGGTAGGGAAATCCATCTTGCCAGGCTCAAAGTGTTTGTTTTTGTTTCAGTCTCTGGTGCCCACGAAATTGCAGTAAATCGCATGCTAGAGTGTTGGGATGGACCACTGGTTTGTTTGCGTAATTGGACGAGTATGTTTTTGTTTCTTCCTGGATAGTGAGAACTTCTAGATCCTAGACTGTCCTCTTTGTAACTTCTGGATGTCTGATGCAGAAGTAGTAGCCCATAGCTGAATACTATATGACGGATTTATATATAAGAACTTTGTGTTCCAAAGCCAAGGTTGAGTTAGGACTTATAAACTAGTGTAGTTGATTTGTTCTACGTTTTATTTTTGCCTCAATATAGCGTGACCACGTTAGACGTCTATCTAGATACTCAAATACTTAACGTGTGTTTCCTCTGGAACAGTCGCATTTGTCATTGTTATTGCTAGATACGTTTGCCTTTTGAGGGTAAATGTTACCTCTATCCCCACTTTTTTAGGCAAGGGAATAATTAATGTATGCTGTTTTCTCTTATCGGATATTTTAATTGTGCAGAAGTTCACTGGTTCTAAAAAATTACTCTTATCATTCTGAAAAGAATGAAGGGTATTAAGACTTATCGTCTGTGGTTTTGTAGAGCTGTCTGGAGGTGTTCCTAACATGCAGAAGCAACAGAGAAGGTGGAGTGATCCAAACTATAAGGCTTTTAGAGTGCCTGCTGTAAATGTACTGCTTCAAAGTTCAAACAACCATCAACAAGCAGCAAGTCCGATTGGCGGAATGGCAGATGATATTTTTGCTGTTGAAAGAGAAACATTCTGCACACTAATTTTGGATAAACACAACTTTATTTACCCTTCAACGTTAAACAAATCGGTATAACATAACATTAATTTAAAAGCAAACGTTTATGATTAAATTAAGACAGCTAGAATGGATCGGAACAATTTTCATCACTCGCAATCTTCGACAGAAAGTCCGATTATTTATATTTCAATATAAATTTACTTATTCTTTTCCGATTCTTTTAATAAATAAACTGCAATTTATTTGTTAAGGGATAAGCCAGTCTCTATTAGCATTTCCGATTTTGTTTATTTTGATACAGTAATTACCGCTTTTTTCGATTCTCATTTGTCCGATACTCTGTTAATTGATTCAATGACTCAACATGAGCATGATCAATTAAACAGAACATTGTCTTTGACTGTTTCACACAGGCATCCTCACTTCTTGAAATTTTATTTATGGTAGCTTATATTATATTTTGTATCATTAATAACATTTAATCTTTGCTTTATATTTAAATTTGCATATAAACCTCCTATACAGTTATGATTTGTGCGTGTGATTTGTTCGTGCTCGACCTCTTGTTACAATTTAATAAGGCTGCGCGCAACCACTTAAAAAATTTTTAATGTTTAGTTTACTACGAACCGAAGCAAGGGAACACCCAGTCAAGCGTCCAATTACTTCTTATTTTGCTTTTAATGTAATTTGTTCGACGTGTGTGGAGAATTAATTCGCGAACAAATAAGTGTGTAAATGACTTTATATTTATTTGGCACCACAATTATTCGCAAACTATGAATGAAAACATATGATTTGATGTACATTTATTAACAAAACATTTTTGGAGAATATTCCATTTTTGGAAAAAGCTATACAATTGACAATGAACCGGCGCTGTTGTGTGTTATTCCCAAAAACTGTTTAGATTTTATTAGTTAACTTAGAGGACAACTCAATTAATCGGAATTTATATAAGCAGGAATTTCCTTACATACTTTATTTTAAGAAAATTTCATTTACCTTTTTATTCAACAATTAAGCGGGTAAATCAATTATGCGGGACTCGATTAAGCGAAAACTATTGTATAAAATTTCGATATATTTAGTTTCAAAATACGAAGGGTACCAAAAGGTCTGACCAATTTGCTAATATTTTTAAAATGTCATAAAACAATATTTTCTATGCGATCAGATTTGTGTTTTGTTCTCTCGGCTTTTTTGTGTTATAGTGTGGCATCGAAATATCAATTTGTTGCGACTATTTTGAGTGGGAGAGAATTCCGTCAGACTGTTTTCTGATTGTATCGCAGCCTAGTGAATAACGGCCTTCAGCAATTATTAATATTTCTCACAAATAACTCGGAACTAGTTCTGAAGCTGACAATTTAAAACTGTTTACACAAATAGCTTCCTGCAAAAAGGTGAACCATCTCCGTTAAGTATTTAAATCAGCTTTAAAAAAACTAGTTTTATGTTTTAAATGAAAGGGAGTATTAATCCAATGATGATAAAGCCCATTTCCATATCGCAGGTTGTATCAAATTGTGTGGCGCATTTTGTGCTCAAAAAATCCAAACGTCATCGTTGAGAAGCCCAAGCACCCAATACGGTGCGGATTTTGAAATGGTGGCATTTTTTAATGTGAAGAGTCATTAAGACGAAATTTTACGCTAAGCATACAAAAGCGATTGAGGCCTTGTAAGACAAAAACGAAGTTGCCATTCATGCCCAAATAATTGAAATAGTATTTCAGAAAATGGTTGATCCGGTAGCGTACTCAACATATATATAAACGTTCGAATGCAGGACTTTTAAATTAATAAAAATTTGTTCCGAAGTTGGCAGTTATAAATAAAATTATTGAATTAATTATTTTCCAGAAATATTCACGAAACCCTTTAATGGGCTGTGGTTTACGTAGATGTCGGGTTGTATATTAACCACTCGATGGATTTAGTTGCCTGGATTCGTTTCGCAGCCGCGATCAATCGATAAAATAAATATCTTTCATATGTTCTAACTTATATTCATAAATCGTCAGCAGAGTAAAATAACTAATAAAATGACTATATTTTTAACTATGTAAGAGCATTACTTGAATGCTCTTACATGACACCGGAGGAGCTCTAACACTGTCCTAGCTCTTTTATCCTTCTACTTCACTGTCTGTCTTCCTAGTTCTATTCCTTTCCAAAGAAAGTAGCACAATTATTATAAATAATTAGCAGGATTAACATAATGTGCGAATCCCAAACAATTAACTGAGAATTATGTTGAACTAGTTCAGCTTTCCATAGGCTACTAGAAGCAGCATTAAACAACCTTCTATACAAACTTAATAGCCATTTATCAAGACGCACTGCAGTGCGCCAGGCCAAGTTCAGGTCCAAAGCACACAGTGTGTATATTACACGAAACCATTTGCGCTGCTTTTACCCCCTTCATAACTTTGCTTTCTTTAATCATAAAATAATGCAACTTGAAACACAGGGACTTTACGTATAGATAACCTCATAGGCCAAGTTTTACCATGAAGGCTTCCCAAGATTGACGGTGTAAAAGTAGTACATTTTCACTGAGTCACTGAATAACTCATCAATGTTATGCGGCACCTATACTGGAGCTAGAGATCTTAAATTTGGTATTTGGGAAATTATCTCAAAACGGGCATTTTTTATCTGGAGGGGGGCTAGGGTTCCTCCTTATTTATATGGGACACTTCGACTAGAGCTAGAGAGCTGAAATTCGGTTTACAGGTAGGCCTTATATAAGTAAGGAGAAAAATCTAAAAATGGCCACATGTCATCAGGGGACTAGGGTTCCCTCTTATTTGTATGAATCATTTCCACCATATGTGGAGAACTGAAATTTGATAAAACCCAACCGTCTTTAAGCGTTAAGTGAAAAGAGGTTTTATACATACATTAACAAACAATAACAACTTCGAAAAAAGGATTTAGATCCGCACAAAAAATAAATCCGCACAAAAACAAGGCCAAAGTACTGAGATCAAAATGGGGGCCCTACCATCACATTTCTAGGCAATTTGCTAGCTTGGCAAACATTTTTTAACTTTCTAATATGGGAAAGGGTTGTAGGAAAAGCTATCAAGTCGCCTAGCAATGGGATGCTATTGTACATATAAAGAACTTGGTCCTCATTTTGATCTCAGTACTTTTTTACGGCCGAAATTTTTGTATAGGAACTTGACCTTATTTTCACATTTATGTTTTTGTGCGGATTTATCTTACGATTTATTCAACTGGTCAGTTCGAATTAGGTAGTTAGTTTAAGTTACTTTTTTGCATCTTAATTGAATGATTACTTTGATTTGAATAGGAATTTATGTTTAGTCAAATTATAAATAAAACTTTAACTGTAGCGAAAGATAAACTCACCTCATAATTTTATTTAAAACGATGATTGCGATTGTGATGCCATATAATTTTCGCACAAGCACTTGTGGCTGTATTTCATAGGAATGTATGTAAGTGTATCTGCAAGAAAGTATGTAGCATAATAAAGATTATTTTTATACGCATAATACGAGTATGTAGCATTTTCGAAAATTCTCATAATTTAGTTTGTGATATTTGTTGCTATAAATTTGGCATTGTGGTCAATTGAGGATAATTTTGTTTGATTAAATAATTTTTGTGGGTGTAAATGTCATTTAAAGTGCCATAAATTCAACCTATTTCTACCAGGCAATGTAACGGTTATAAGTTTTAATTTAAAAAAAAATACTTTTTAATGATAATTTTTCAAGTTTTATTCTTTGTTTGAAAAATAATAGTTATTAAAACTTACAATTTTATTTTTTGCTCAGGGCAAAATATGGTCTTTCCACTGACAAAAATTAAATAAAACAAGACAAAAATTAAATAAAAGTCTCCAAGCAAAATAAATAAACTCGAGAATATAGTTTTTTTTTTTTAATGGAAAATAAAACTTGAAAAATAATTATTGAAATGAATTTTTTAAATAAAACTCAAACAAATAAAAATAAATACATCAAATGGTAGTTCGCGTAACAAGGACTACGTCGGTGTACTTCGTAATCTGGTCGCATTTTTCTTTTATTATGATATTTTTGGTTGAAAGAATAATGACTATTTCCTTAATCACGTCACACGTTTTCAATGTTAAGCCTACAATCGATTCGATTTAATTCGTATACACTCCATCTTTAACATAGCGACACGCAAATAATCCAGTGGTCTTAAATCGAATAATTGGGGCGGCATATTAAAAACTGAATTTCGTGAAATTATGCCATCGAGAAACTTAGTTTGCAATAAATTCATTGTTTCTCGAGAGGTGTGTGACATCTGAGACCGTCCTGTTGAAACCACAGGTCAGTGTCAGTTTAAATTTTTAGTTTTTTGTGAATTTTTAAACCGAACAACTTTTTTTTTTTAATATCACCATTAATTTGTGAATAATTCCGAAAGTTTTCAGTATGTAAAAAATAGTGTGAAGACAACTGAGAGGTAATTGTATGCCCCATCGTTCGGTTTGTTAATCGAAATCGTGCCAACTCTTCTCCAGCAGGCTTTGCTAGAGGCGAGCCTTCCTCGACTTGGAGACTTAAGTAAAAGAGTATGGGAATCATCCATATAGGGGTGGGATGGGATTTCAGTAAGATCGTAAGGAAGCTTGGGCCACTTCGCTCACAAGGTATTTGTTAGGAAGAGGACGAGGCAAGCGTAGTGGAGGTAACTATCTGTGCCGCCCTTCGTAGATCTGCTCTTTGTAGAATAGTCGCAAATTGCCTTGTTTAATTCGCTGGTCGTGACGTTGCTGCTATTTTTGTTGCTAATACCACTATTGCTCCTCGTTGCTGTTTTGCTGCCGATCCAGTTGCTGTTAATAAATATATTGATTTACTTGTTGTATATATTTCAGTGTAGGACTCTTTAAAGTCCAACTGGCAGTAGCTTCGTCTACGAAGTCTGATCGGAGATTTAATGCTGATATCACGGAGAGTTCCGCTGTTTGAATCCAAATCGTTTGTAGAGCGTGAGTTCGATGAGGAGTTGTATTGTATTCGGGTGCTGTGACCCATAGATAGGTAGGAGATGCATGTGGTAACCGGTTGCTTGTGGGGACGCTGGTCGACGCAATATATTCATGTAACATTTTTACCCAGTGTTTAAAACATTGTGAGTTTGGGACAATAGGCAGGTGCTCACAATAATTAAGAAATCATCTTCTCTCGAGTTATGGTGAAATAAACTAGTGTAACCGTCGATTTTTTTTTCGGCGCTTCGAAAAACTTTAAATTCACCCCCTTCTTTATTTAAATATTTAGAATAATTATTAACATCCACCGAAAGACAATGCATCCGTATAAAGTAGGCCGCATCATAATTCCGCAGTTCTGTGAAAGCGAAAGTGGTATCGCTGTCACGAAGAGCGCTGTCAATCGAAATAGTGTTGGCTAAAACTGCGTAATATGGATGTCAAGGATATATAATTACAGCAGGATCGCGCGTACACAGCTGATGCCCCAACAATCCTTTTACGCTAAGGATTTGAACTAGCACCCGAGACTGTTCCATTTTGTTCTCTGTCGAGGGATTTATTTTAGTCCTAAATCCGTATTAATAAGCTAAAAACGACAACATAATCCGCTCGAATTCAGCGCAAGAATCTTCGAATTTGAAACTCTCGAACGGTCATAAAGCCGATGTCATATTCTAAACACGACGTGAACAAAAAGATTTATCTTTCTACTCGAAATTTGTTTTACTTTCCACTCGTCCTTGCTGGATTTCTTGTTTTCTCTTCGCAAGTAAATCTTGCGGCAAAATGTGTATGTTTCTTGATAAAGAAAAACCCAATAAAGTTTCTTATTAAGGGATTGTTATAAAATTTTTCTAATACCTTTCTAATTAATCATGATGATATGATAAAGGCAGAGTTGATTTTTTTAATTTCCTCAATTCGCTTCCTCAATGAATGAACTTTGAAATAAAAATAATTAGTTTATCGAAAGGGGGCATTCGGTTGCTGAGATGAGATATACTACAGGTTCCGAGAATCGAACTTGGGTCAGCTTGATAGAAGTTTAACACTCACGGGGTTAAATTTGCCCTAAATTTTCAAGTTACTCGCAAGATGGAGTAGAGGTTATAAGTTGCGTATGAAGACTAATTTAATCCTATACAAGTTATTCAAATAAAGAGCATTTCTTTTGGACTAAACAGCAATCAATTCTTTGAAATATAAAACAAAAATATTTATTAATTATACATTTAAACAAAAGCAGTAGCCAATTAATATGATGCCATGTACAAATCAGTTTGAATTCGCGGTTAAGACATCTACAAATCTTATTACTAATAAAACAATTGAAAGACTCGTACTATTTATTAATAACAATTTTAAACAAAATTAACTTGTTTGAAAAAATAATCAAGTGGTCGTCATAATCGTCATCTATTTACATTTGCTGCTGGATAATTGTGGCATAAACAATTATTTATTTTTTATTTTGAATCAATAGTCAGTCTTGCTGAATTTAAATAAACTTATTAGTAGTGAAATATTGCTTCTGTGTGTGTGTGCGTGTGTGTGTTTGAGTGTGTATGTTGTTTTGCTTTCGAGCATATCATGCTATGATTTTTATTCACTTTATTATTTTAAAACATTAACACTTTTTTTATTTATGTTGTTTTCAAATCCATCACAGGTTGCGTTGTAGTGTATTTTCCGCATGAAAAGAAGTCGACTTATTCCACTATTATTAATAAAATGACGTCAAAGCAACATAGACAAATACTAATTTTTAAAATAAACAAACTTATTAGCTAAACAAAGATTTTTTCAAAGAGGACGGGTTGTTGTTGACAGCCTGTGGCGGCCAATTTACAGAATTGTCCAGTGATGCGTGCATTGTGTCCATTTTACAGCAGAGAGGGTGGCCCCTCAAAGTCGACTATCCAAAGTTTTGTGGTGAAATTCGAAACGACTGGTTTGGCTAACAGTATTGACGCTCATTGCACGATTCGATATCATACCGAAGGTG
This sequence comes from Phania funesta, assembly GCA_963932375.1. Lineage (NCBI taxonomy): Eukaryota > Metazoa > Arthropoda > Insecta > Diptera > Tachinidae > Phania > Phania funesta. The sequence continues at coordinate 61,799,953 of OZ010656.1, read as the reverse complement.
ACATGAATTGGTCACCAAGATCATGCAATTTTACCCCGCTAGACTTTGGCTTGTGGAGTTTTCTGAATTTCGCAAGCCTCTACATACGAAAATGCTACAATCAACTAAAGCCTTGGGGAAAAATCAGATCGTTGGACGTTTGAACGATGTCGCTTTCAAAAAATTTTGTTGATACCGCAGAGACAGTTTGTTTTATTCCATTACAATATCGTTCTTTACATCCCAATTTAGAATTGAAACCAGTGCCGACAACCAGAGAAAGGCTAATTAATATTCTGACGTCGTTGTTCAGCAATCCGGGGATATTTGGCTTTGCATACCAAATGTATGTAAACGCGTTCTTAAAAGTGGTTATGGTATGTGGTAACAGGCGTAGTTCCTTAATTTGTACGTGTTTTTATTAAAAGAAAGAAAAGCTAGAAATATATATCGAAAACGTTCGAGAACAATAAATGACACTGAAGACACTACATAGCCGAAAGCGGTTTCCAATTTAGACTTGACAAGAGATGACGGACATTTGTTCCAAAAATCTACACCAAATCACTCTGTCGGAATATTAAATCATTATTTTTTCCAACTTTTTGCAATTAATATATAAAAAGAGCAAATGATACTTGCAATACAATAATTTTTTCTAATACAAACTGAATACTTACTTAAATTAATAAAATAATTAGCAAAAATTAAAATCAAAAAAGTCTTAGTGCTTTTCAAAATTGTAAAGTTGACAACTCTGTTGACATCAGATTTTTGTAGATATGACCCAGAATGAATAAAGGGACCTAGTAAGTCGAAAATCGTCGACTTCAGGCCAATTCCTTGAACTATCCGGTGTTGTAAAACATGTCTTCGCTTAATAGGACATTACAGGTCACAAGAAATGTTATACAAAATATCTAAAAGCAAGGTAAAAAAAAAATTGATAGATAAAAATTTCTATTACTGTTATTATGAAGCCTGTATTAAAAATACAGCAGCAATAGCAACAGTGCAAATTTGAGCGCAAACACTGCACTGTTCTATGCTGCAATAATTTTTTAACGGCATGCTAACAGCAAATTAAAATATGCTATACATCTATAAAATCGTTTTTAAACAGCTGCAGTAATAGCAAAATATATACGATATTGTTTTGCTGTTTTTGTGCTGTTGAAAAGAGAAAACAGCATAGCAATACCAAGTGTTTGCTGTCACCTTTCCTGCTGTTGCTATATGTTCATTTTTAAAGGCTGTAATGGAAAATCTTAAAAGGAAAATCTTAAATAAGTGCATACTATCTATTGGGAATATTGTCTTGTCGTAAATTTTTACAGGGTAAGAGAGGATTGTTTTATTTTCTTAACATATTACATAGAACAAAAATTACAAAGGGGGAATTCCTTTGTAATTAAATAAAAATTATTATATCAAATTATGTCTAGGCGAACATTTTTTTTTGGTCCAAAGCTTTTACCATTTCTCAGTACTGTTAATGTGATTGCTGTCATATTTGTGCTGCACTGGCTGGAGCTGTTTTCGTTGCTGTCATATTTTCAATAGTACACATGCTAGCAATTGCATAAATAAGTTAACGATAAATAAATGCTGTTTTGTAACAGCAAATGTTAATTTTTGATTTTGGTATTGCTAGACTGTATTTCTTTTCAACAGCACAGCAACATCAAAATTAATGTTCAAAAAACTTGTAGAATTTATAGCGTAGCCCAGTATTTTTTCTGATTTCTTTGAGCTGAGATTAAAAAGTACAGAAATTTCTAAAGATATACGAAAACAAACCTGCCTTAATCAATCAGTCAAATGAAGTCTGACAATGAAATAAATGTAGGTAGTCGTAACCAAGTAGAAAGCTTCGACTGACAGCCACATTAAAAAACCGTTTAAAATTTTCGTTCCAACACGCACGACTTTAACCTAAAATTTTCTTTATTATTTTTATTCAAAACAAATTGCCCTGATAATGAGCACTGGGCCTTCCAATTAAAACACCGTTTGTTTGAGTCACTCATATAAGAGGAATTTATTTAAACAATGTACATTGTATTTTTATCAATCCCAACGTATTTTTTAAGGAGTTATTGATTTTGGCTCCTGATTTGATTGTGTATTTTGGAAGTGTAAACTTATAGTTTTTGATGGACCTGAACATGCCAAAGTTTAGAAGACGCCCAATGAGGAACAGGGGATATCGAAGCAGACTGTTTACTTTAACAGTCAAGCATAGTGCAGAGAGTCGAACCCTCCACAGGTGGTGTGGAATGTCTAAGATTCATTAAGAGAACTATGGATACGATATAAAATATCTGATAGGCGAAACTAAGTACAGTGGGCTTTAAAACAAATGAACACATGAGTGGATAAAGGGGGATATGATACATTTTGTAATCTTTGAGAAAATGTGGCGAATGGGTTTTTATAGGCGTCAATTGTTTGTGACTTATAAGCGTGGACCAGTGACTTCGCATAGCTCCACAAAAAATAGTCTAGCGGTGTTAAATCGCATGATCTTTAAGGCGAATTTACGAGTTTATTACGCGAAATTATTCGTTCACCGAACGTTTCTTTTAATAAATTATTTGTGACCTGCGCTGTGCGGTGCGTTACAGTGTCGTGTTCAATGAAGCATAGCTCATACATTAAGGACATGCAATTGTGATATAAAAGAGCTAGTGATCATAGCTCTCCATCGGTAACTGTTCTGGCCGGCATCGCGTTTGAAGAAATATGGACCAATGACTCCACCGGCGCATAAGCAACTCGAAACAGTGACATTCTCTAGATATAATGATTTTTCAGTAATGACTTGTAGATTGATTATCTTCAATACAAATGTTGGAATTTTAATCAAATTAACATAATTGTTTTGATAGACGATTATGCCGACCAAAGCATGGACAAAGAGCGCGATGAGTTTTTATAACTGAACCAAGTTTAGCGTAAAAAATCTGTTCAATTTGCAGGCGTTGTTCAGGCGTCTATTCAGGATGAAATGTAAAACTAAACTAAGCCCAAAACAAGTAACAGCTTTCAAAATGGCGCACATATTCAGCAGTATTCCAACCTAAATTTCTCGACCTCTAAAAAACACCTGATATTTTAATGTTTTATTTTTTTCGTTCTTTATCTTAACGAACGTAAATTATGTAACTTAATTTAAATGAGAAATCGCAAATAATTTTTTTTTAGAAATTCGAATGAGTTTGTATCTTATTTTGGTTAATTTCATTTTTATTAATTAAAACAATAAAACGTTAAATTTAAACTCTCCGGTATTTTTTTTTTTTTACAAAAAAGGAAATAAGTCGCTGTTTGTTGTTTTAGTAACGGCGTCACTATTGCACAGTGGACAAATTAATCCATCCTTTATTAAACTTTTATTTATTTTATTTTGAATGATTAATGGTTGTAGCTGCGAGTGCAAGAAATAATATTTCCACCATTACGCAACGTGAAAATAATCAGAAAAGTCAGTTTCTAATAAACAGGTTTTGCCCTGTTATATTTTAAAGGTTGTCATGACCTAAACCCGAATACGTATTTCTTCGTAAAGTTCTTTTCGAATGTCGCGTTATGAACTTTGACATGGCAGAGCATTTTTGTTCAAAAGTATCCGCACTGCATCTTGTTGATTTGATTTCGTATCGTTTGTATTATTATTTTTTTTAATTTAGTTTTATTTTTTTTTAAACTTTTATTGGAGAAATTTACAATAAGTATTGAAATCTTATCTCTAAAATATTCTTTTTTTAATTATTGCCAATATAATAGCTAATTCATTGTATTCAAATCTTAATGAACTATCTACGATTGGGTTGGGAGGGCCATGGTGCTCATGATATTGCAATACATCGTTTGCTAGAGTGTTGGGATGAACCACGTATTTTCAAGAGTATATTTATATTTATTCTCGGATAGTAGAAAGAAATAAAGCTCAACCATATTGCTTACTTTCAAATGCAATTCTAATAACAGTGACAATTCTATGGACTTGCTCAATACTACTATTAGTTGCGCGAACACCAAACTGATGGTCCGGAATAACACTCTGTTCACTAAGCCAAACGAATACTTTTTCCAATAACTTTGACAAAATTGAGAGTAGGCTTGAACGTAAACTAGCTGCAATCCCCTGCCAGTTTTATCAGCAATATATAGAGTTTAAAGGAAGCAATGTGTGGTTGCGTTGCTAAAAAGTATGAGAGAAGAGAAGAAATATTTGAAATATTTTGGTAGTAAATTTTATTAAGGAGTTTTCCAATGAGGGCGAGGTGCGAGTGGGGGAATTTTCTGTAACTTTGTTGTATAGATATGGCTCAGATTGAGCAATGGCCTGGATTATATTGACCATGCAGGCATCGATCGATTGCATTGACCTGAGAATTCGAAAATCTCTCAAGACAAATTTCAGCGTCAAATTGAGTTTCAAATTACACAATCTTAACCATACACTGAAACCGTTTGAGCAGGAAGTCCATTGTGGAGTTGGCTGCGTAGCATGTCGTTCCGTTACATTGGAGCCATATGCCGTCAATTCCGGCCAAAGAAAATAGTCTTAAGTGATCTTTTGTAGTGGCTATTGAAAGTGATGATCTCACCAACATTTTTCTTAAAAAACTATTCTTAATAAACTATCTACTATTGCGTAGAGAGAGCCGCCTCGCCAGGCTCTGGTGCCCGTCAAATTGCAATAAATTGCGTGCAAGAGTGTTGGGATGTACGACTAGTTTGTTTACGTATTTGGACGTGTATGTTTTAACATCTTCCTGGATAGTGGGAACTTTTAGATCCCTATTGATGTTTTCATTTCTTATATACCAGGGGTCGCATACGATAAGACGTAAAATCCTAGACTGTCTTCTCTGTAACTTTTGGATGTTTGATGCACAGGCAGTGGCCCTCAGCTGAATGTCATATGACCATATTGGCTTTATAACGGATTTGTATAAAAGCACTTTATATTCCAAAGCCAAGGTTGAGTTAGGACTTATTAGCCAATGTAGTTGATTTGATGACGGGACCAAGTTAGGCGTCGATCTAGGTGGATACCTGAGCATTTAACATGCGTTTCCACTGGAACAGTGGTATTTGTTATTGTTATTGGTGGACAATTATGGCTTCTTAGGGAAAACGTTACATGAGCACATTTCGATGGATTTACTTTTATTCTCCACTATTTTAGCCAATCTTCTAACTCATGAATATGGGACTGAAGTCGTGCAGATTCTATAGTCGAATCTTTATTAACACTTATAATTGCATGTGTGGGCTTGTCGGCATATCCGCTGCATAGATGATATTTAATAGCGGCCTTAGCACACTACCTTGAGGTACTCTTGCACTGATTTACACATTTCTTGGAAGCTGATCACTTGACCTTACTTTAAACGTTCTATCTGACAAATAGCTTTTTAGAAGCTTGTGGGTGTTTTCAGGAAGAACCCGAGCCAATTCCATGCCTATCAATAAATTCATCTACCTCTGTTTGATATCATTTTGAATCTCTAGAGTTGAAATAAGGCATTAATTCAAAATCTTTGTAGAATTGTTACAACAAAGTTTGCTTCACCCCACAGTGCATGATTAAAGCGAATCTTTTATTTCAAGTTAAACACTTTGCTGTTGCACCCACCGTATTGGCACAAGTGAGTTTACTTCTCATTAAAAAGAAAGTTTATTCTCTACTTCATTTCATCCTCGCCAAATTATTTCATTTCGAATTTTTCCTTATTAATGCATAAAACGAACAGCCTGAGAAACAAAATCAAACCAGAATATTTTAAACAAAAAACTGAATCAAATTATGTACGAGTGCAAACCGTATAATTTTGGCATGACTTGAACAAAAGTTACTTTGTTGGTTGGCATTTGTTGGGGGAAATACATTCATAAAACTGTATGTTACAGAACTTTAAACAAAAAAATTAAATTTCAGAAAACTAAACAATAAAATACTCTCACACAAACACAGAAGTACTTGATTTGTAAAAATCAAAATGTTCACGAATTTATTTTCTGTGTTATTGTTTAAGAAAACTAAACAATAAAATACCTGTTTATAGACTCCTACATATGTACATACATACATACATACACTCATAAAATAGCGTATGGAGTGATTTGTAAAAACAATTTTTGGCGTTTTATTGCATGTTGTGTTAATAAAATCAATTTTTAAGTCATATGAATTGGGGGCCAAAGATATTGGCCTTTTTTTTGTAACTTTAAGTAGAGATGAGCACGTGAGTGTTTTTCAGCTGACGCAAGCTCATTAAAGGAATGTTGACAATCACGCAAGCTTTAGCACGACACCCGAAAGGCACGTCCGAAATAAAAATTCGGGTTTTTACTTTGCACATGTACAATGTACGCTCTACATAAATACATGTATACATACACTGCGAATCACTTAAATAAGGATTTTAACTTGACCAATTTTGAGCGAATATATCTTGTAAACAAAATATTGGGGGTTTTAAAATTTTTTCCCGTTATAAAAACTTTGTTCGGGCAGCTAATAATATAAGTAATAGAGGACGTGATTTGTGTTTGTTTTCATAAAATTATTTTAATAAAACAACAAAATTTAGTTTGCGATGCTGCTACCTTTATTAGAAATTACTTCGAAAATTGGGTTAGGCATTGAGAGGTAAAGTGATCTCATATAATCTAATGATATAGAGCTCCAATAATTTTTTATTGCGTCCTTTGAAGATTCGCCAACGTATAGTTTCGTAACAAGTCACCCCAGGCATTTTCTATTACATTCAAATCCGGAGAATATGGTGACCAATTTAAGAGTTCTACACCTTGCTCACGAATGTACGGTTTCACAGCTCTGGCTGTGTAAAATGGAGCATTTTCGAGGTGGTCGGTCCACGGTATGGTACCAAATGAGTTTTAAAATTGTGAAAACATGCCTTACAAGATACTTTTTTCATTTTTTCTCTTCCAAATTCAAGGTCTATAATGCCATAGAAGGAGGTGGCACCACCTGCCAAAAATATTTGTTGGTTTCTTAAGTTTTGGAAATAAAAGTTATATCCACCTGCTCTATCGTCAGTTTTTGTCAGAAAATACAACTATGCACCACTTATCCGACTACGTCAATATATTGTTTGGAAATTAAAGGCGCTGAGCTTTACGATTATCATTGAGTGATGGTTTTTTCTGAAGTTTTTGACAGACTATGAATGGACACAACTTGCAAACACTTGCTTTAACCTTCGCTTTCTTTGCAAATTTTCACCGCGGACATGCACGAGTTTGAGTCTGATAATTGTCTGCTATTTTGGTACGTCCTGTCATATTTTTAGCATAATTTTTAATTTTGTTCTAGTAACTGTTTTTTTTATTTTTTCTGCTATTTTGACAGATTTTTGAATTTTAAAATTAAAATTTAATCCTTGTGAAAAGTGTTAAGAGCTTTTGCGCATCCCATTTTTTAAATTTAAAATAAAAAAATTATAACATTCGTCGATTAGGATTTCAGAATATGGCTTACTTTTTCAAAATATAAAAAAATACTGACTCAATTGATCCATAAAATAACTCTTAATTTATTATATGTAAATAAAAAAACAAATTATGTTTAAACAAAAAAATATTCGTTCGCAATTTTCCTCAAATTAATATTAAGAATACGGCCTTTAAAAGTCGAAAATTTGTTAATTTCCATGAAGTTAAGTATTTTTTTAAATATATTTTTTAAGGGAAATAAACACACTCAGGCCATTAATGCCCGCTAATTTATTTTGAATAATTGAGCTAATTTCTTTCGAAATGGATCGACTAGAGAATATAGATAGTGCAGTAGAGTGGAGTAGAGGTCAGTGTTGAACAATTCTACAGTTTTAAAAGCCTATTGCAGCTCTGATTTTATCCAGGCGCATTATTTGAAGCTATAGGTATTTTATTAGTTGTTTTAATTCGCCGACGATTTAGTGCTATATAGAGAAACCGACAAAGAAGGGCGCTGTGATATTTGTACTAGTATAAATAGAAACCAGTGCATATATTTAAAATTAATGTAACTGATTGGCAACGGCGAAAATAATCTAATCGTGTCAAACCGCGTCGTCAAATGCTTTTCTCAAGAAATTGGTTATTTTTCACGCGGTATGACACGTGGCGGCGTATTGCTAAATCACCATGTCTGCAACACTAATTGATTGCTACCGCTCACCGCTGAATGTAACGTTCTGACCATCATATTTCGAACGAATTTAACAAGAAAATCACTCAGCGAGGAATCTTATTTTTGGCTGAATGGATAAGTCAATAAGCAAAACTGGCGCTCTATTATTGACGATAATCCCCAGGCCAATACTGCAAAACCATTATATCTAGAAAAAGTCACACTTTGCTGTGATTTTACAGTTAAGGGTGACCGCTATTCGAAGTTTCTAGTCTATTCCGATAAACCACAGACGATTAACGCCTTGTCATCACTTTATGCACTGATATATTTTTGCCGGCAAAAGTGATCGATTATGCTAACTACGCGCTATCCGACATGGCCATATGCCGGAAACCGTATTCAAATAAAGCCAAATTCATGGCTATTACCACTATTTATCTCTATTTTATTCTAGTCATATATACACTCGACGTTTTGCTCCAGTTTTTTTGGCGCCTATTTCTGCTGCTAATATTCCCTCAGTATTGGTACGCAAAATTTTTTTAATATCTTGTGCCGATAGCTCACAGTTTTTCTCACAATTTTCAAATATAATTGTATCAAAACCTTACAAAACAAAAACAAAAAAGCATGTGCAGTATTTTCGCTCTTTTATTGCCTTTGCCGACATTTTGTAGCTCGGGACAATAGTGACGTAGAACAAAAACTCTAGTCTAAGACATTCTAGATTTTTCTGAGCGGCCTCAGGTCGTAATGTTAAAAGCAATTTATTTCTGCAATTTCTACCAAAACCCCAACTCACTTTGCCCAATGTTACGCCCAACTTTTCTTTTTTGGATTAATAGTCGCCACTTCTGAGAACTGGTGTCAAAATGTTTACAAGTTTATACATTTACTCGTATTCTAAATTTTTAATTAATTTGTATAGTCATCTCGATCATGTGATGTCTATAAAAATGATCAATACCATCTTCACACTCTAATTGCAATTATGAAAAATGCTATAAAATTAACACCAAAATTGTTAAATAAATTGGCCAAATTTACGCCATCACAACCACATAATGGAATTTTTTTAATAATTTTTTTTTTTAATTTTTATTTACAAAAGTAATATACACGTGTTTGATTTTTGTACGATTGTTTCCGAGTTGAAAAACATATGAAGGTAAATGATATTTTATGATATACAACTTGCAATTTACTACACTTAGAGAAATGGCAGAGATAACTTGCGATTAGAGTTGAAAAAATAGAGTTGGATAGATATTATTTATCGCACGAGAAGTTTTCCCCTTTCTGAAAAAATGTATGGACTAAGTTGTCTGTTGTCGCTAAAATGATGGGTGACTAAAATATGTTGCAACGATATGCGTTTATGGCGCATCTCGTTTGTAAAGAAGACGTTCTACTATAACGACTGAAACTAATGCAGTAATGGCATAGAAAAGTTTTAAGTTACTCCGGCGTTGTATAAAGCTGGATTATGGAGGTAGAGCTGCCAGTTTTAGAGTGGTAATTCCAAATTGGGGTAGTTTTTATTACAAAAGAGGATGAAAAGGGGAATTTTCTTAATTTGTTTCCTAATATATTAAACGGGATTACATCTTTTTAAACGTTTTTGACAAATTACAAGTGTTATTCTTAATGTAATAATCATTTAATTAATAATCATTTAATTAAATATTATGAGGAATTCGATCACAATTAGCAATGGTTGTGTTTAACGTGTTATGAATTTCACGAAAAATAAAATTCGCTTTATTCGTAAACTGTATGCACTATGGGTTCCTTGAATTTTTATTAAGAATACATATGCATTTGAACATAAAAAACATAAATAAATTCTGTTTTTACAAGAATTCAAGCCAACGAATGATATGCTCAAAGATTTTAACACTAAATCCATGTACGAGTATAATTCAGAAAATAAGGATTCCGTACTTTATGAATCTGTGGCATTTTGATAACTTTATAATAAAAATTAGCATTTATTTGTGATAGGATTTATTTGCGGATTTTCGGGGAATTATTTTTTTACATTTGGGGAGGACAAAAAAAGTAGCTAGCAGCCCTCTATGTAATCTTGCCCTAAGATATCGTAATATTAAATGGAACACGTTTACTTTATGCATTCGGGTTATGCCTCCTTGTCCTCGATAGAGCATAATTTACATGCGATTTGTGATGGCCTGTACATAAAAAGATCCAATGTTAAATTATTTTTTTATTTTTTTATAATATTTAAAGACAATGTGCGCAACCGCCAGGTCAAGTTACAACAAAGGTGAAACGAATAAAAAAAAAAGATACCAATAAATGTCCCCTTTTACTCTTGGGAAAGGAGTCCGTAGAAAATGTTTAAAGAAAAAAACCCATTTTGGAGCGCAGAAAAATGAATGCACTTCAATAGGCATGTAGAAGCATCAAAGTATTATCTGGGCACGAGTTCGAAAAAAAATCCTTAGATCAGAAGCTCGTTCGCATGACTAATTTAAAGAACTGTTATTGAATGGGTTAAAGAGAGAAAAAGGATTACCTTCTGGATTCTTGATTTGATATTCCGACAGGGTGTTTTCATGTCGGTTTTTGAAATGAATTTCCGTTATCCCGTGTCCAGTTTGGTTTGGAGACAAATCGGTTTCGGACATGTGCCATACTTTTTTCGTTCAGGACGAAAAATGTCACTGAAGATGGCACATCACCAAACCAAACTTGACAAGGGAGGACGGAAATTCGTGGCAAAGTACTATCTTCTTATTTAAAACGAATACCTCTTGAGAATCATGAACAGTCATTGTTTGACTGGTCTCATTTTTAAAGGCATGATACTGCACGAGAAATCGATATTCACTTGCGAATGTTTAATAACCCATTTGACGAACTCTCTTCGCTACGCATCATAATTATGCTGCAGTTCTTGTGTTCATTGAAGTGTGTAAGCATAGAGACCCATATCTTTAGAGATTAGAGAAGGCATACGATGCAGAAAGCTCGATATTATCATTTCAACTGCTCGTTATTGGATCAATTACGCTTTTCACATAAGGCGAAAATAAATCAATATGCCATGGCGACCATATTTTAAACGAGCTTTGCGAATTGTAGCAGCCAAACTTTTAATATTTTTAAATTATGATTCAAAATGAAGACGTGTTGGTATTTTGCACAGGATGCTGTCAGCATGTTTTTTGATTGGCAAAAATTTACAGACTATTTACCAAATTCAAATCTTGCTACAATTTTAGGACATATTTTATAACATCAAATTTTATTTATTTTAATAAAATACTTTATACTTTTTTTAAATCTTATTAAATTATGAAGAGCAGAATCATGTGAAATCATTTTAGAAAGAGGGATCCCGGAATAAGGAAAAAGTAGCAATTTGGTTGAGCAAACTGATTAAAAATATACAATTCTGAAATGCGAACCTTTTTCCATTATTTTTTTTTTTATTCATTAAGAATTTCAGTTCAAATTTATTTAAAGTAATAATATGAAAAAATTCAAAATAAAAATTTTTTTAAGTGCAACGGACAACAGAAAATCGCTACCAACCAAAATTAAATAACAAAAAATCCGTTTTATAGGTTGTTTTTTTTTCTTTTGTTTCTTTCATCAGCTTAATTCTAAATTGAAGCTTGTCAACTCAAACGAAACAACTAATCAAAACAGACAAAATAAGTCTCATAATTTTAGAGCGCAACAAATGGCGACAAACAGCTCGCACAGTAGCGATTCATTTACAATATCCGAAAGCATATATTCGCCGTCCGCGCCGAATCTTATATATCCTTCACCTACATGTTAAGTCAAAACACGATAATTTTTCGGTATAAAATCAGCATTACGATAATGTAATTTGACAAAATGTTTTGCTTACATCTTACATATTTCCTGTCCTGAATTTAAAATAACAAAACTCTATCTGACAGTTCAGAACGAAAAATGACACTGAACATGGCACATAGCCGAAACCGGTTTGTCTCCAAACCAAACTTGACAAGGGATGACGGAAATTCGTTCCAAAATTCTACATCAAAACACCCTGTCGGAATATGAAATCAAGAATATAATTTTAGCATTTACCCTGTCCATTTAAAGCTCTGTGAAAAGATCAAATTTAATAAAACCAAACAACAAAACCGCCTTGATTAGTGAACATTCATACGCCCCTTTTAAAAAAACTATTTTAAAAATGTATTCTTCACTCGACCGAATTAAAAATCTCTCTATTTTTCACATACTCTTTGTCTTGTACATTGTCTATAGATAGATCTATGTATGTATATGTGGTGCACGCAACCGAAGGTGTCATTAGACCCTCTACTCGTATTTCACTGCATAGTTATTTGCCACGGAGCAGTTCTTCAAGAGCGCAATGTGCGTTTCGTATTAGCGCGCACTATGCAAACTTTTATACGACGTATTGTATTTACTTCAGCTGGCTATAAAAAGCACTGCATATTCAATTTTTAAATGGATTAAAATATTTAAGTCAACCGGTTATACAATACAGGGAATTCGACTGTGGCCTTATTACATTGCCAGCATGTCTTCTTGGTGATCCCGCCAACATGATGTATTACTACCGAGGGAGATGGGGAACCAGTCCCCGAGGCTTGTCTTGGGTCTAAAACTGGAAGAAGGTAGGACTTTCTAAGTTCGGTCCCTAATGATATAAACACTGGTACCACGGGAACCAGTAGGTCCTGGTACGCAAGTCACAGACTACGTGTTTGTGAGGATCATTCGAAAGTGCACGTCTTAGCTGTGGTTTATACCCAAATCGCGGGAAGATCATGGTGCACCAGCAATGAAGCACTGAAATGCAGGCCAATAAAATAGCTATAGAGATGCTGGTGGTCGATAACACTTCTGGTGCTAAAACCGCCGCAGGATAAGTTGGAAAGACAAGCGCCGTCGTTAATCATGGCAGACCTGGCAGATCTATAGTCTTGCCATCGGTGAAAACAATTCATTCACCATTCTGCTTGTACGATGATATTACTCCTTAACAGAAGCCAATTTCTGCTGAATGGCTAACGGCTTGCATTGCTATGCAACGCCACAACGATCATTCACAAAAATATTCTTGCTATTCTCGCTTAAGCCAAAGCTACCACGTTACTCCCCGAAGGGTACTCTCCAACCACCAGCCCGGCACCTGTAGTCCCGAGAACTATTGGTTCCTAAGTTACCAGTATATTGGTTACTGATCCAACCTTGTAGACAAGTCTCGACACCTGATTCCCCCGTTATCCGCCGGATAGCAATACATTCAACAGTCAATTGAATAAAACATCGTGTCGGATAATTAGTTACAACCACCAAGTTCAATTTGAAGAACATTAACGAGCCACTTAGACAACATAATTTTAAAAAGTTTGTGTTATTTGAATTTCCGTTTCATGTAACTTTTAAAAATATAAATTGAAAGTTTCTAAGCTCCGTAGTTATTTTTTATGGATATTTCAATTGTAGTAAGATTTTTAAATCGACTAGAAAATTGAAATAGACCTGACTGAAGAGTTTATTATGCGTGAAACAACGAAGACAGAAATTAAAATCAAAACTATTGCGGAAGCAAAAAACACGACGATACGTATTTATTGCTGGATTATTCGTAGGTCATAAATTTTGTAAGTGTCGGATGGGATGTATTGCAACAAAAGCAAGCAAAGAACCTGGGCCAGTAAAAATATTGGACTTGTGTTAAGTGATAGACAGTGTCATTAAGTAGGATGATCCACAATATGGATAACGTTTAGCGGAGATGGAAAACGGGGTTTTTTAAAGTTGTTACTTTTTTTTTTATCACTGATGAAAAAGGGGTTTCTAAAAAATGTAAATAAAACTGCAATATCTTTAAAGAAATGAGCTTTAAGAAATGGCCTTAGAATTTTACATACAGTGGCAGACAAAACGTTTGAAAATAAAATCCTTCGTGGCATACATTTTATTATTTTTATACCAACAGAAACTTCTTGATTAATTTAATGAGACATCCCTTTTGCTTTATATTCGTTTGTGCCATCCAATTAAAAAAATATATTTATTGAATCAAAGTAATTTTAATTATATACAAATATAAATATGTAGGTACCTTAGTTGTCGTTCCCATAAACAAAAAACTATTGTTGGTTAGAGAATTGCAGGTCTAATTGCTTTCCGCTCCCAAACAGTCAAAAATAAGGCACTAAACACTTCAAAATAATAAACTAAAAATAAGTTTCGGAATACTATTTTGCCTAGAGTGCGGTGTGCAATCATTCACACGTTGTTAATTCCATAGACAGCGGTAGATGACACTCATTAAAAAATAATCGAATAATCGAATAATCGATTAAGGTTGAAAATGATCATAATTACAAAAATTATTTACATAAATAAGTTTATTATAATCCTTTCTTTGGTTAAGAGTTGAAGCAGTTTTTAAATCGATTTATTTAAAACAGAATTTAAAAATATGAGTTCAGAAAGGCGCTTTGTAATCAATATATTCCTTTTTCCCGCAGCGGGGGTGCCTTTTTTGGAAAAAGGGCACTTTGATCATACAGAAGTTCCAATAAAACAATATTTTCATGCAATTTACACACTTGCACTGTTAGGGTAACACTCTTTTTACCATATACCATGCGTTAACCACATTTCGTTTTAATTCGAGAATTGAAGCGTCGAGAAAGAAGCTTAGCTTATCTTGAAGATCCATAAAGTCATTTTATTTTTTTTTTCGCTTGTGAGCCAAAGACCTGTGGTGACACCATAAATCAATTTTGTACAAACAAGGTTGGAAGAATATTATCTTTCCAAAATAACCAAATGGCATTTATGTCATCTAATCTTTTCTTAAATAAAATGTTGCCCTGTTAAAGATTACATGCTTAGCACACCCATGGTATTTTATACAGACCATAAAAGGCAATGCCTTTCGCTATTAGTAAGGCTGAAATCTGAAAAAATACTAAAGTTAACGAGAGGCTCAAAATGTTACATTTTTCTAGAAAAGAAAACATCACTGTCTAGCGCGGTTCCAACTACTCTTTCGAAGGAAGTAATTTTTTAGATAAACAATTAAAAATGTCTTAAGAAGAATTTTTGGGACATTATTATTGCTATTTCAAAAGTTATGTTTTATCTCAACTCGAAAGAAGGCATTTTTTTAGGTAAACAATTTAAAATTTTTTTGTTAATTTTTTTTGGATGGAAAAACTTTTAACCATTTGGGGGGAGAAACTAGAAAACGGGGCATCCGCGCCTGATTACTGATATCGACAACCAACATAATAACAAACTCTCTATATGTCTGGTGGAGGGAACAAACACTAAACTATCAATTATACTCAGCCAGAGCTGAGATTGATTCACACAACTGCCACTTGGTGAGTGCTGAGTAACTACAGTCTGATGGATTGTTTCTATTACTCCAAACTATCTACAATAAGTAACTGCTCATATATAAAATAACTAACAACAGATTTATTATGATTGTTGTTGTTGTTGCATTTACGTTATGTGGTTGTTAGTATGATTTATTTTTGCGAGTTTCATTCAAAGCTTAAAACTGATGGCGCACACCGTACAGAGATTTAGTCGTTAACGCACGGTCAGTACGTGCATTACAAACTTTACAGAATAATAAAATTCACAAAACCAAAAAATAATAATAAGAAATAAGAAAAAAAAACGAGTGTTACCTTAAAATCAATAGCGGTGCAAAATAAATAAATTCAATACAAAGTGTAAAATAAGTTTAAGGAAAACAATTTTTGTTTGCCGAAAATCGAAATAAATAATAAACTTGTTAATATTTCTGCAACAAACGTCATAGAAACACAAACTAAATAATTTATTGAAGCAGAACATAAAATGCAAATAGTAAAATTGCTTAGAAATTTCTTAAAAATATTGTAAGAAAATAAATTACAAGAGACACTTTTGGCATTAGTTGTGGAAAAAAGAAACTATTAGCAGCAGTAACAACAACAAGAGCAACAGCTAGAAAAATACAAAAGACGTTAAAGAAACACACGATTTTGTTTAAAACTGGCTTGATCTAGTCTCAAGATAAAGTTGCTTTAGACGAAAACAACAACAACAACAACAACAACAAAGGCAACAACTAAATAGTAGGTATGTTTTTTATTAATACTAATTACAAGTCAAGAAATATTTCTAATAAAAAATATTCTTAATAATTTTCCAAGTAAACAAGTGTTGTAGAAAAAAGCGAATTCAACGGAAACGGAAGCGTCTATATATTTAAATAATTTTAAATGGCCCAGTATCTCTTTGAATTCTGAAAAAGAAAAACACATTCCTATTTTGTTGGTCACATGCTTTTTATTATTAAATTTATTTGATTTAGTTTGACGACACTTTCCATGGTTTGTATGCTCTGCAAATACACTCCCGTTCAATTGCGTAGACCCACATATTTTCAGTTACTTCGAAAGGCAAATTTTTTTCAATATTTTGTCGACAGATAAAGCTTTACTACCATCAGAAAGAGCATTTTGTTAAGATTACAAAAATATTAACCAAATTAAATTAGGTTTGTTTTAGCAGCTTCTTAGAGTTCCTTTTTCAGAAAACGGCAAAAATTAAAAAAAGAAAATTCGTTCATATGATTAGAACCATTCAAGTAATTTTAATTAAAAATACATTATTTTATAACTTAATAATCTGAACAATTATTATTAAGTTTATTGATAATATTTTATAAATTTCTATAGTGGGCGCTATCGGTCTTGTTCAAAATAACGTCAAATAATCCAAGAAGTTCTTAATGTCTTAATGTCTCTTTGTGTTATCTGAACAAGAGACGGTTAATGAAGATCAAACGCAGTGTAGAGAAAAGGTAAGACGAAAATCTAAAGAATGGAGGTTTAGTGTAGATAAAAAGGATTGAGCAGCCTTAAACCAGCTGCAGCTCCTTATAGAGGAATATACATATTTCCCTTATAGTTCGAAGAGACTGAAGAAGCCAAGATAAATCTTGCGTTGGTTACCTAGGGAAGGGCAGTAGCAAGGGAGATGAAAAACTGACTTCTCCTCCTCTTCATAATGACAACTTCTGCGGAAGTCATTTATAGGCAACTCTATTTTGTTGGCGTGATTGCCAAATCTGCAAATCTGACCTTTATTCGTTTCCACGATATTCCATAATTGCGTCTTATTAGGCTTGTGTTCCTGATGCTTCCCACCATCTGGGTTCAGCCTGGTTCGTTGGCATCATATTCTGCCGAGCACGCTCAGGTATTTTTATGTCACGTGAAACAGGATGTGCATTTTTTCTCGAGTCCCCTTGGATAATTCGAACATGTTCTTCCATTGTGTATTGATCCATTACTAAATTAGAATAAACTGACACTGTCAAGTGGAAACTCAACTTGAATTACACGTGATAGACATAAACATTTCTAGATTTTTTTAAGGTTAAGATTGCCAATGCGCACCCTGACGAAATCACCAAAATGCGTATAAATTTGCATAACCTCAGAAAGTGTTACCAACCCGATATCTGTCAAGGAAGTAGATGTGAATTCCAAAGTTGGTAGTTTTCTACCAATCTTACGTTGTACTATCTCCTAAATTTTTAAGATATATAACAGACCTTAGATTCAATAGGAAATATTTAAGAAGGGATCTACAAATTAAGCAAAACAAAATTTTTTTCTGGGATGCACGCAACGTAATCCACTAGATTTACAGGCTACCTGTGGCATACGTGCTAACTTGGGTACGTACCTCCGATCCCTTTGTGTTAATGTTTATCCCCTAAATCACCAAAAATTAAGCAAAATTAAGTCAAACTTAGTCGTTTTGATATTGTGATCATATTGCATCCAAATTATATTTCGGTATAACCAACAGTTCATTTATTTAATGCCGCTGTAAAAAAAATCTTGGCTAAAGCAAATTAAATTAGTTGTTAAAATTGGAAATATTCTAAAAATATCAAATAATAACGTGTTATAATTATTAACACGGTGTTGTTAATTGGCAAAGAAAAGGTTATGGAAAATTTGGCGATTTAAAAAAAAATTAGTTCATTAATAAGTGATTGTAAATGTTTTTATAAAGCAAGAAGAATTAAATGTTTTGTCAATTTAAATTGTAAGCAATCGTATGTTTACACTTTGTAGTAGGAGAAATTATTAAAATTTTGCAGATCGTACCCCCACCTGTGCTTCCTTTGGAAAGTTCTAGCACTTTAGATCTGAAGAGTTAATTAATTAATTAATTCCTTAAATGAAAACTAATATTTTTGATATACTTTACAAATTTATTAAACCAATTTCCATATATTGGCTGTACAAAAAAGTTCTCGCTGTTTTTTGACATGCCTTGCCAAGTTCGGTTTGGAAACAAACCGGTTTCGGCTACATGTCGAAAAATGACACTGGAGATGGCACACAGCCGAAACCGGTTTGTCTTCAAAGCAAACTTGACAAAGGTTGACGGAAATTCGTTCCAAAAATCTATAATTTTCGTTACCTTTGACCCACATAAAGCGGTAAAACTTTCCAGTAACTGTTTTTCAAATCGCTTTTTACTGGTACAGGACGAGGATTATCATGGTAAAAATTCAGTAGGTTAGGTCTGGTTTAATTGGACCACAAGCCTAAGGGGTAAGAAAATCTCGTCCTTTTGAGAATGTAATGAAAAATAGGAAAGTCGAAAGTAAAATATGAAGAAGATTAAAGCAGGATAGTATATAAGAAGGGTTAAATAAAATAGTTCACTATGTCTGTGCCGTTGTGGAGTCATTCCTAAACCAGTTGCTATGAATTAAAAAATTTCCCGTAATCCCACCTCCGAAAGATCGCAGATGCTTTCGATGCTGGCATTGGTTCTCCAAGTCAGGACAGAGGCACAGAAGATGATATACTGTCTCCTCTTCGTCTTAATTTTGACAACTTCTACGGTCATATGCAGGCTAAACCATTCTCTTTGCGTGATTGCCAAAACTGCAAAAGCCGGTAATCGTCACCTAATGATATCTCAGCCTGAAGTGAAAAGCAATATGGCACGCTAATGAATGAATTACAATGCTTTCAAAAACCATGATATAACCCGATGTCTTATCCCCAATAATACAGTATTTCTTGATCTTCAAACTTTTATGGCCTTGTTGAAATTCTTTGCCTTCAGCATCAAATTCACCATCTTTGAAAGGGATTCAGAGAAGGGCATGCTCGCTCTGAAATGTCACAGGAATACGATGACTTTCTGTAGTAATTTTCTTCTTAAGAAAAGAATGGAGCAACATTTCCCGCATAAGCACATTTTGGTTCAAAATTTCCCATTTGCAATGCATCAAAAAACTACGTTGCTGTGAAAAGGGCAAAAGATGCCAAAATTGTTGTGTATCACAAGTGCTGCCGAGCTCTCTGTTGTAAGACAGCAAGAACTTTTTTCTACAGCCAACATAATTTTTTATACATAATTTCTCTGGGAGTGAATTCGCCTGTAAAAATATTAATTACATAAACAATAGCAGGAAATTATCCAAATGCAATTAAATCTTCTCAAAGATAAATCTTTAGAATACAATTGTTTAAAACTTGAACTGTCAAAATTGTTGTTAATCATTTGAATAATTTAAATGCAACCATTAGCACTGATTGTGACGAATGTTTAAGCGCCGATTTGTTTAAGAAATAAATGAACCGTAAATGTCATTCTGTTAAACACACATGTTCTTCGTTGCTGCCATGAATATTAATTTATTTTTATTATTTTAGTATTAATGTCGTCTGAGTGTATTTTTTTCATTATTGTTTAAATGTTTAGTAGTTATTAAAAGAAATCTTAATGTTCAACCTTTTAATTTTATAAGTTGCTTTAATTTCTTTATTTACATGACACGTTTTTCTATTTATAAGTAAAAAAAATATAGAGCAAAAAACCAACTGTGTAATTTAAATTTTAATTAAAACAAGTGTAAGTGTTATATCTGTGGTTCGCATGAATAACAGCGTATGTCTATTTCTATTTATTTTGCGATATTCAAGCCAAATTGCTTTAAATCAAACGCTCGTAGCATAAGTCGAATAATGTATGCAAACATTTTGACTAATTTACAGTTAGTTAGCCTTTTATTATTGTATCGCGTATTAAAATAAAATGTTGGTTTATTTATAAATAAGAAGAGTTTAAATAAAAATTATTTTTAGCTAATTTTTTATCCCAACTCATTTTATTATAAATAATGCAGTTTATTTGTTGAGGATGGATAAGCTAGTCTCTATTCGCATTTCGCTGGTTGCTTAGGCCAACTCATTAGGAAACCTTTAGCCAGCTTTTAAGAAACGACTTAAACGTCTTATGCTCGACCAAATGCGAAATCCTAAAAAAAAAACAAGACAAAAGTTTTAACAAAAATCCCCTCAACAAAAAATGTTTAATTTATTTTTCTTACTTGGGCTACTACGTTCGGTTGGTTGTTTGTCAACTCTAAATGTAGCTGTAAGCGGTTTATTTGTCTGAGAACAGTCAATTTTATTGTATTGTTGTATTTTTGTAATATTAATGTTAAAAAATTTTAGACGGTAAAACAATGCAGTCAAATCCCACAAAAGTGAATCAGGTATGGGAGTTTTAAATTACTAATAATTACACTCAAAGGTAACAAAGTGTCATTAGCAGAAGAGCAGATGATAAAAAATTATTTATATTTCAAAAGAAATTCCATAAATTATTTGAAATTTTATAATTTTATGTAAAAATTGAAACTATTCAACTTATTTAAAGACATTTATTCAACTAAATAGCATAGTCCCAGATATGCTGTCAATACAACATTCCGAAAACATATGAAATGAAGTTGTATTATATACGAGTAATATCATATTTTATATGAAATTTATCAACAGCAAATTTAGAATATTGTATTTCGTTATTTGAAAACACATTTTGATTATTAATTTTTAATTACTTCTCAGTTTACAAAAACTTATAGAGAATTACTTTTACGTTTTTAAATCTGTATGGGTCTTTCCATTAGTATCCCTTTAGTCAGTAAAAGCTAACTACTTGTTGACATAAGTTTTTTTTATCCTGTATATGCTTTCAGATATGCAACATAGTCGAACCTGAAATTAAATTAAGCAATTAATACGATGTATCCGTGAAATATAGGTACAAGCAAGAACCTATTTCAGGGATAATGTTTTGTTGTCTTAGAAAAAATTGTTATAAAATTAATTGTGAACTTGTCAATTTTTTTCCTGTGGTTTTTGTGAGACTGTCTAAAATTAAAAAAAAAAACTATTGCAAAAACAAATTTGTAATCTTATGTGTCAATAAAAATATTTTTTTCGCGCTGTACTGCTAGTGATTGTTTTCATAAAACTGTTATTTTTAAAATTGAAACATTTTTTTATCAATTTTTATCGCAAGTCTTTATTTTCGTCCTTTCTTTCTTTGTTGAACGAGCTATTTATTTATATCTGAAAGAGTTTTTTGTGTAAGAAATGTTTCTTATTTAAGTGATTTATCACCTTAAGAACTTCTTATGAAACAAATCCACCAGCTTCGTAACGTATTTGCTTTCGTTATCACGGTCTCGTGTGACTTCTGTTGAAAAAACATCTTATTACCGTCACCAGGACTTCTGAAGAAGTCTTCTTGAAAATGATCTGAGGTCAAACAGTCTCCTTTTCTAAGGAATATGTACTAAGTTGGTTCTAAAAACCTCAACAAATAGAACTCAATGAATTTTACGAATTTTGTAACATAGTGCGCCAGGCCAAGTTCAGGCATATGTACAACTTTTGCTTTATTTAAACATAAAAAAATTAAAATTGAAAAATAAGATCTGGACTTACTCATCAATATTACGGGGATATTTGCTTGGTTTTATAATTCTCCACCGCATTAATTTGAATATTTGCTGTACCAAAAACTTTGCTCTGTTGGCAACAGATGGTCTCCCGCTTGTAGTACATTGTTGACACGATATTTTTTACTGCATGGAAAATGTTAATCCAATAAATGCGAAGAAAAGTACTGCAGAAAGGCACCTTGTGTGTTTTTGGGCCACTTTATGGAAAGCATGCTCTCTATTTCTCTATATCTGAAACGCCTTCAAGTGTGGTAATTTTGATGTTGAAGACATGCAACGTTGAGGAAGGTCATAAAAGTTTGAAGATGAAGACTAAGAGGCATTACTCGATTCTTGTAAAACACAAGAAGAATCCGCAGAATCATTGGAAGTGTTACAACACGATATTATCTAAATAGTCAACGTGCTAAGCACTTAATGAAATCATTTAATAATTAACCTTAAACGATAACTTGTTTGTAGCAACTAAAATAATGTTGAAAATGTTTTTAAATAACCAATATATGTTTGCCACAACAATATATTTTTGTAGAAAACATAATTTGATTGTCGTGACTATGCCACTATCATGTTTTTCCTTTGCGTTGTGGCCAATACATTGAATACGCGGTACATAATTAAATATATGGAAATAAAGTCAAATTTTTGACAGAAACAGCGACAACTTATTTATACAGCTAATAGAAAACCCCCCGATTTTAAACATCTGTTATTGATGCAAAAGTTTGAAACACCCTTCTATCACAGTTCTAAACAGTGATAGTCGAAACTGTTCAATTAAAATCGCACATGTGCTCTTTATTTCATTATAATCCTATTGAACACGAATATTAAGTTACAACAATAAAAAATTCAATTTTAATTTGTCATCTTAATTTTAAATCTTTTTCGCAAAGCTTCATTTGCAAAAACTTTCTTAAAATTCATTCAATTTTATTTCATTTTAGCTGTTGTTTATGAAGCAGTGGGGGTGATATGCATCCGTAAAAACTCAATTAACAGGTGTTTAAATAAATAAATATATTTGAAAAATAAAGCACCTTGACACAATAACAGTTTTAATTTAATACCGAAAATAATTTGAAATTTCTTAGAGATTAAACAAAACAGATTTATTTATTACTCATTATTTTTACGCCGAATTATTATTTAACACGTGAATATAAAAAAAATAAAACGAGGCAGTTATAAATAACTTTGACAACCAATCAGGCTCATATTATTTTGTGAAAGAAAAAAATAATTCACTTAGAAGTCGCGCGACTTCAATCATTTAGAATCGTATACAAGACTAATTTATTTAAGATCAATGCTCTTGCCCATTGACCTTGACGGTTAAAAAATGTTATAAATTATTTCACATTTGAAACTCTATATAACTTTAATATCCAATAGTATTTAAAATTATTCAATGACTGCTGTGTTTAGGTATTTTGACGTATTCATTCATGGGTTGCAATATGATGGTGTGTCTGTCTGTTCGACAAAAAATTAAAGTACTCGTACATATTCTGTGGTTCTCCTTGAGTTGCTTAACAAACTTACGAAGAAAAAAAACCGTTCTAAATAAGATAACGAATATCATAATGAAAAGTAGTTAAAATTGTTAGCACAAAATTAATTTAATTATTAATTGCAGCAAATTTACAGCCTACTTCCTTTTCAAGCAGTGTGGATTTAACGTAGGAAAACATTGCGTCTTTGAGAGATTTTTGGAAAAAAAAGTCAAATAGTTTTACGCCAGCACTTGTCTTTCAAATTAATCATCGGCAGTCTTATCACCGGGTAAACACAATGTGCACCAACAACGCATTAAACGTAGACGACAATTTCAACACTATGGCTTACAGAATCATGAGTTATCCTTTGCCGTGTCATTGACGTTTTGCCATGCCACGCAACGCCACAACGTTTATACTCCACAATTTTCCTATGATTTGCAACCACACCACAGCCAAAGGAGCCTCACAAGCAACCTGTCCGGAACTTATCGTCTCGGGGCCTGCTAGTTTCCGTGGCACCAAACATTTAATTACAGGTCGAACCAAGAGGGTTCCAAACTATCGTCGGCGACGGGTACTTGGATAGCATACAATCAATGTGGCAAGATCGCCAAAAAGACATGCTCGGGGAGAAATGTTGGCTTAGTAGGGTGATCACGAGAAAGTATATTTGAATTTTCGATCGGAACATCTTCTCAAAATATGTCAAAAGGTTCAAAAGTAAGATTGGAGGAAAGGTTGAGACAAAAAACATAGTTTTTTTTCTTAAAATCGAAAACCTTTGGCGTAGGACCCAACCACCACGCTCAACTCTTATTTAATAAAGAATTTGCTTTGACGAAACTTGTATTCTGAAATTTGTAGCGTAAATGAAAAATGTTCTCTCTCAATCGATTTAATACAAAATTCCATTTCGATAAACTTTCTGGCTAAAACTGGCCGAATTAATGGCACTTAGTATATGTGTATGTATTCAGTATACTCATATTTTTCATTGTGCGACTTTTGAAAAGGCATTCCCGTTAACTCGAAAACAATTTGCCAGCTTTCGTGAAATAAAATTTTACAAAGTCCGGATTCAATTTATCTCCCAGTGTTGTCACCATTTCTTTTAATCGAATGTTTCGAATTTATTAACAAATTTGTAGCGAATAATTAATTGTTGTTATGCAAAGTTAAAAATAATAGTTTTTAAAAAATGTATTAAAAAGTCATAAAATAGTCGATAAAAAAACTGAGCATGTCAGAGATGTTCATTAAAGCGATCGGTAGTGCGCTAGGCCAGGTTCAGGCCTATGCACACAGTGTGTTATTACACGAAACCGTTCGTTCGCGTTGTTTTTATCCCCCTCTGAACTTTGATTCATTTAATTATAAAATAATGAAACTTAAAGCTTGAGGACTCTAGGGTAGAGTTTGAAATTTTTTTCCTAAAATTCTTTTCCATATTAGAAAGTAAAAAAAAATATAGCTAAGCTAGCAGGTTGTCTAAAATGATCAAAAACTTGGTCCGGTGTACCTGCATAATAGTCTAGGGACTCCTTCAATGAACAATCTGCAAATTAAAAGTTTACTGAAGATGGCACATAGCCGAAACCGGTTTGACACCAAACCAAATCAAACTTGACAAGGGATGACGGAAATTAAAACAAATATTAGATCAGATTATAGTCTGCTCTTATCATTTCGCATCGTTGGATTCGTAGTTTCTTGGGGTTGTAAAACTTAGTGAGTTTTATCACTTTAAGCGTTTTACATATGTATACAGATTTTGAAGGCCATAAGGATTTTGCTTTTAAATTAATGCCAAAAAATATTACATATACTGCAGACCAGTGTGCGATCGATAAATGAGAAAGCTATTTACCCTTTTGTCGATATACAAGGACTTTACCCATTAAAATAGTTGAACCGATTTTGAAAATGTCAATAGTATTTTAGTTATTTATTTTTTAATTTATTTGTTATATGTAAATAATTAAATCCCATCTTATTTAAATATCGTTATTTCGATCACTTAGCGCTAGACATGTGAAATAAATGTGTTATGTTATGAGTTGGGTAAATAGCAACTGACTATGAATATGGAGACAACAAGTTAGCTAAATTCTTTTAAATAAAATGTTACTTTAAAGTCCATTCACCCTTAACTGTTTGTGTCGAGTATTCGGTCGAGACAATTTCATTCGTCTTATATGGGTTACGTTTTCATTTCTATATTTTTATATGGCCAATTTTTACACAATGAAATTAATTTTGTTTTCTAAAAAAAAAACCAACAAACAACTTTTGCCTTTTTTGTCACAATTAGTCAAATTTCGTCGAGTGCACTGGGCCTGCGTTTAAAAAGAATTAAAGAAAACATAATTTGTTTTTTAAGATAAATTTAACTGTTAAAGGGTTAATACCATATAAGCCAAAGGTAAGCAATATCTTAACAACAATTTAAACATGGATAGAAAGAAGACTGCTGTTGAAATTAAATGAAAAAGTGAATATCATTTTATCTTGTCATCATATTATGTGAGCAGGCAGTAGCGCTGCAGCAGGCATATTTTGGTATCAGCCGCAGATATTCAAAGTAATATGAAGGGTCCTACAGGAGTGGGTTCGTATTGATAGTCGGAGGTGGTTGTACTGTGTTGGCGTCGTCTATCAGATCTGTCTAGGCCGTGATTCTTTGTCCTGCAAAGTCCTGCGATTGAATCAAAAAGAAATTTTTCAAAGCATTCATACTCGGGCAGACCTGTCAAAAAATCTATCCCACCCATTCAATTTTAATCTGCACTACCATACTTTTTGAGTACGCAGTCGCTTTTCAACAGATCTAACGACGAAATCTGATAAATTAGTCCAACACTTGTACATTAAAGACACGTTAGACGCGCTTAGAATATCACCGCTGTCAACCAATTTATTTTTATTCGAAAGGAATGATATGGACGTGAACGATTTGCGGTGGTAGTAAGACGGGACTTCGTACAATACAGCGAATGCCACAATATACATTTTGCATGAATACGATTTTATTTCGTGGAAGTAATGTGAATTGGCCACCCTAATCGTGCGATTAGATCCGCATAGAGAGTTTTACTTGTGGGCTTTTCTAAAGGCCTAGTAGCTGAAGTACTCCAATGCCCTAAAAGTTAATGTAATCCAAACCTTCGCTCAAATTCACGCGAACCTGTGGGACAGGGTCATTGCAAATTTAGCCTCTTGGATCAATGCCACCGTGCGACAGATCATATCCCGTATATAATGGCATATGTACATGTGTATTTAAACATCCGCCGTTACCAAAAACCTTTTTATACGGAATCCAGCTATATAGACTTTTAAACTATTAAAGAACTTTACTATATGTAAATATATATCGGTAATTATTTTTAAACGTTTACAACCTGTCCCGCGACTTTGAACGTTAACGTTCGCTGGAATTTTAAAAGAAAAAAAACAGACTTGCGTCCCTCGAATAGAACTCCTCATGAATTAATTAATTTATTTATTTACACTATTAGTCGGTAAATGAATAAATTCATAAATCAGTTCCTTAGAGGGAAAGCAGGTTGCTTAGTCTTTTTAGAAAACTTCAAGTTTGGCCCTTAAAGCTTTTAAAGTTCGTTTTGTTAGAGAATGTTAAACAAACACTACAAAAATTTGTTTCAGAATTGACGCGTTTTTAAATAAAAAAATTTTTTAGAAAACAAATTGAGGAGCTCAATGGACAAACATGTCGGAGCTAAATACTCGAGACGACAAGCTTATAATCATTGTAGCGCCATCTGCGACAAACTACGCAGATAATTTTCTGAAAGCCCCCCATCAATTGATGTTTTAAGTTTCAACTAAGTTTAGCCAATAGTTTCCGGTTTCGCCTTAATTGCGTATTCCAAATTTTCGCACACATAAAAGTGTCATATTGTTTATGGAATTCATGATATTTTTAAAAAATATCCCATAACATTGACACACACCCCTTCCTCCCTCCCTCCCTCTTACGAAACGGAAAATATTTTAAAAATTTCCGAAACAATTTAAAACAGAAAAAACTGCTAATGAAAGAATTTTAACACGACAATTCGTGTTTAAATTTCAATTTATTTCCTAAAGCTGCTAAACATAATGTCACGTTTTTAAGAAGAAAAAAATGTCATTATTAAAAGAATTTTCAATTCACATTTAAGTATTTTTTGTTTGTGTCTGGCAAAAACTAAATAAATTAATTATCATTTAAATAACAAAACCTAAAAAAATAAATAAATAGCAAAATTTGTTGGTTGTGGGTTGGCGTTAAATAAAACAATGAATTAAAATTTAATGAAAATCGAATGAACATAAAAATGTTAATGTAAAATTTGTAAAATGTATGAATGGGGTCGCAAAATGATTGGGGTGTGTGTTGTCAGCTTTAATTGGCCACCGTATAAGCGTTCAAGTTTTGGCAAAAAATACGCAAATGAATAACACATTTTCATTTTTGAACAGTATTTCAAATGGACGCAGAGAAGAAACATGGTTAAGGTAACCATAATCTAAGAGCAACATATTATGATTGAATTATATGGTTATCAACGAATCATACTATTATTGTAGATGATATGGTACTTTTAATATGATAGAAAAGAAAGATAATTGATATTGAGGCTGTTGTACGAGCTCTGGCGATTAAATCCAACGAAACTGTTCAATAGCAACAAAAAAAAAATCATCAAAAGCAAAGTGGATTTCCACCTTGTCTGCGTCAGCCCTCAAAATATGCCCGTTTGATTCTTTGAGAACCCACTTCTTTGAAAGTGAGTCTGGTCAGGCAGTGTGGCTGTTAATGAGGGGTTACTTTGTAATTCGATTCGAAAAGAAAATCATTCAAGTTTGCGTTTCTAAAACATTTCCTTTCGAATCGAAATACAGAGTAAGCCCTCTGGTGTTCGATATCGCGTCATGATAACCGAATTCCTCTGCCTAATTTGGATGTTATTGATGTGGACGACTTATAATTTCAACAAGGCTACATGCTTACAGTTGGTGAGAGAATTTAATTACTGTTTAAAACATTTTCAGGTCGCGTACTATCTCGTGCAGATGAACTGTGATGAACTCCCCAGATATATATAGACTTCTCGAAATTAAGGATTTTCTTGACCTCTTTTTGAATTTAATTTTTTTAAGCTTTTTTCTTTGAGTTCATTTTAATAAAAGCAACGTAACATAAAAGACTTGGCAACTCTCCTCTTGTTAAATATAGTATTTTATCATCTTTTTATCTAAAGTTTAATGTCAAGCCACGTTTGAGAACAAAATGTGCCCCCTATTCTCAAGCACAATAATTAACAAGTTAAAATATTTTATATACTCAATTCTGAATGATATTAAGAAAATATTGTAAACGCAAGGTCGCCCAAAAACACAACGACTCTCTGGGAGTAAAATAAACAAAAATTTTATTTAAATATTATGAGCAATAAAGCAGATCGGCCAAAAAACGTTCGCCAGCGAATATTAGAGAAGCTAAGCTATTGGTCGTTACTGGCGCGATAATTACAGCGATTGAAGTAAAACAAATACTTCAGGAAGAGCACATAGTCAAAAACAAAAACCGTTCGCAGAAGCCTTAGAGCATGTGGGTTACCAGCTAAGACAAAGATAACAATTACGAAACAGGACAACAGTTTGCAAATAAATACGAAAAGTTTACAGTATGCGATTGGAAACAAGAAACATGATCAGACGAAACAAAAGTTAACCGAATCGGAACGGATAAACGAGAGTGGATATGGCTGAGTAAAAGTGTTGATATCAAAGAGAGAAGTAGCGGTTCAGTGACGGCTTCAGGTTGTTTTCATGGAAACCAGCTTGGAGTACTTCGCTGCATTAAAAATAAAATATGTGTGCTAGAGGTTATATAAATATTTTTGAAGACTCATATTTTCCAAATCTGGATTGAACGATTGAACGCATATGGCCAAAATACCTAGTTAGTTAAGTTTTTGGATTGGCCTCCTCAATCCCTAGACTTAAACCCTATTGAACTCCTATGGTCTGTTTTAAAATACCCACATAATACATTGGGCCCTCATAAAAATAGCGGACTATTGAAGCTTGGGATAATATTGATGCAGGAGTTTCGAATTGCACTTAAATCAGACCATGCGGCTCACACTAAATTCTAAAGCGGGCCCAGACGAAAAACTTAAAACAAAAAACACGTTTTTTATTCAAAGCTCAAAATTGTTCTCAGCCGAAAAAATAGCTAGGAAATTTTCTGTACATAGACTTTTTTTAAAATTTAAACATCAATAAAGAAGATAATTTATAAAAAATTAAATAAAACTCAAAAATCAAAAAAAATTTCAACACTTTTGCTCCTAACTGTATATGAATAAGTCCTTGCAGACAAGTGCGTGGAAGGAGGAGATTTAACGCTGCAGCCATATTTAGGCCAAATGGTCATGGCGAATATCGAAAGCCGTTTATGTCGTTTACCCGATCTGATATCTTTATATATTATGTAGATTCAGATTAAATGTTTACCTCATAAACGGCAGAAGCGAATTTGATGAAGTTGTGTGTGCGTGTTGGGGTGTGTCCTTGGATTATTTCAATTTACATTTGACCCGGCATCGGGTTCTGGAAAACAATTTTTATTTTCTGACTTTCGCATGTAAATCTGCCATCAAACAGCACCAGCAGAAAAATGGCAGTCTCTATAAAAAGCGGTCTACATAGAACACGGTCTGTGGCAATACCCTGACGTAAATCTTTTTTGATTTTATCGAAATATTTGGTTTTAATTGTTTTTGATTTTATTTAAATATTTAATTTACTTATTAAGTTTATTTGTTTTATATACAAATTATCACTTCAATTAGTTAGACAAATAAAGAACTGAAATTGAACTTGACATTGACATTGAGTCGCTTGAGCGGGTAATGTCGTGTTTTACACATAAACATATGTATGTATATTTAATTTATAGTTTAATAAAATCTGCAACAACAACAACAACAAAAGAACAATTTACACATTTTCGAAAATAAAATTAATGTAAGTGTAACATGCACGTTGTTTCTGTTAAGTCTAATAGTTTGTTTCCTGTATACAAAAAAAATTTTTAATGATGACTTAATACGAAAATAGACAAAACAATATTACTCTTACATAAACAGGATCATACTAGGTTTTACAGTCTGTGCAATAATTTTAAATAAAGTTTTTATGTGGAAGGAAATATCTATATAATCAGTGGTAAAGGATTAATGTAGGCTGGCATTATCATCGAGATTGAAGCCAGTATGAATCTTTCATGTCTCTCACTTGACGTGCTATTGATTTGTTTAGACCAAAACAAAATGTTGGTTGAATAGCGGGGGAAAATATTTGCATGTCTTTTCTGGCGACAATTATCCGTTTGGGAACTATGTTTCAATTTTTGTTTGTTCTTAATTTGTTTTTTTTTATTAAAAATTCAAATTACAAACTCAAAATTGGCATCGTCGACACAAATGTTGAGCTCAATCGTACTAATTCAATACACAGGTTGCCCGCGATTTGTTAGAGTACCCTTTATCGAAGAACTATCAATATCAAATGATCGCCTGTTTGATTTTGAAAAAACTTACATCGAAAATTCTATAAAATCCAGTTTATTTAAGAACTGAAGGACTTTGGTTACGCTAAAGTGGCTGCCAGCTCTCCCGATCTCAGTCCTTTGGACTACTTTCTGTGTCGATACCCTTAAAGGTAAGGTTACGAGCACAAAACGGCGACAGAAATGGCGGCAGTCTCGCAAGCACTGTATCAACGCGTTGTTACTAAACTTCGATCGAGGGTAGATTATTTTGACTACATAATTTGTCCTTTCCGATACCCTTTTCTATTTTATTTAAAAAATTCTGGACTTTAAAGGTTAAAGTTACAGCCCTTTTTGTGTCGAAATATTAAAATCTCATAATTAAAGCTAAAAACTCATTGCTCCCAATTTCTATACATAAAGTACAAAGGATCTTTAACGCAGCCATGTTGGTATGTCCGGTCTGGGAAGGGTTGTATTTTTTTATTTGTATTTGTTTTAACATGTCTTTTTTAATCGTGCATGGTGCTCCCAAAAAGTTCTATCTTAAAGTAAAATTTATATTTTTTTGGTTAAATATTAATTGCTTTTATAAAAAGGGTTAACTTTTTGGTGAACTTTGTCTTATGTCGATAATTTAGTTTTTGGTAAGTTTTCTTTTTATATTAAGTTTTCAAATTTTTTGGCACGGTAACGCTTCATGCCAAGTAGGTTACTTCACAATGAAGTTTGAAAGTTTTACCATAAAAGCTTCCAAAATATAAAGGTGTAAAAAGTGCATATTTTAGTACCTATTCACTGACTCACTCATCAATATAATGGGGACCTTCCATTATAGCTAGAAATTCGAAATTCAGGTAGATATTGAAAAATAAGTAATCAGAAAATTCTTAAAACGGGTACTTTTTATCTAAGGGGACTTGGTGCCCCTGATTTATATGGGAAACTATAGGTAAATAGCTGAAATTTGGTATACGGGTAGGTCTTGAGTAATAAATAATCGAAAAAAATTTCCAAAAGTAAAACACTTTATCTTATATAGGAAAAAATTTTACCAAAGCAGCAGGTTGCCTAGAAAGAAGTTGGTGCTCATTTTGATCACAGTAGTGACCGACATTTTTGGATAGGATTTTGGCCTTATTATCACATTTAGAGTTTTCTGCGGACTATAGTTTCAACAACGAAAAAAATACGATTTACTAAGCATGTGACCTACAAATTATAAAATGGTTTGCAAAACGTATGCCACCCTTTTTCCCATTAGGGAAAAATTTATTTCTCTACAAGATACAAACTATTTAATTAATATTTTGCATGAAAAGTATTAGCCAATCCACTAAGAAATTTAATAGAATAACTTTTATTGAAATAAAAATATCATCTTATTTATTTTCAAGTTGTCTTCTTTTAAAGTGAGATGTAAACAGAACAGTTCTAATTAACACATAAATTTCAAGACCTTTGTTCTAAAATGTCGCTTTCGTCACAGAATGCTGCTGTTCATACCAAGAATAATGAATAAAATTAAGAATATTTTTGCCAACTATTAAGTAATAATAAGAATACAATTTGTTTTTAACTCGCATGCATACACACATAACATATTTGGGTAATATTCATAAATCATTGTCTTATAATAAAATATATGAGGATTATACTCGTATACATAGTGGTTCTAAACATTGATACTTTATGATCGGAAAAAGATATTGAGGTTGAATTTGATAGGCAGATAGTACGGAATTCAACATCAACAACGATTTAGGTCATTTAAAATGGATACTCCCGTCCATATTGGCAGCTCCTAAACATGAGCTAGTCTGCTGGATATACTTTGTGCGCAAAGTGTTCATATATACAATGCGAATAACTTAACAAAGGAATTTAATTTGATATATTTTGAAAGATATATTATCTTGTAGACCAGATATTCGGGGTTACTAAATTTTTCCGTTATACAGGCTTCAACTAATTGTAATAATAATAGCAAAATAACAAAACTTACTAATGGGAGTCGGCGCTTTACTAGAAATTACTTCAAAAATTCGATTCGAAATTGAGCGGTAAAGCGATACTATATAATCGAATGATATTGCGTCTTTTAAAGACTCCTTTGTATCAAATTGCTTTCCGCAGTTGTACATATTTCTAACAAGCCATCCCCAGACATTTTCCGTTATATTCAGAACCGGAGAATATGGAGGTCAATTTAAAAGTTCTACATCTCGCTCACGAATCCACTGTTTTATAACTCTGGCAGCGTGAATTGGAGGAAGACACGGTATAAGTCTGAAACTGTGTAAACGCGCCTTTAAGTATTCGTTTGTACGATAACTCTTTTGTCATTTTAAATAGTTAATAGGATGTGACACCCTTTGCCAAAATTCCGCCTTCCCTTCTGCCTTTTCGTTGAAAAAATATGTCTAACTTTCTTAGGTCGTGGAAAAAGAGTTGTATCCCATTTGGTCAATGGATTCTAAACTTTTTTTCATTAGAAAATACAACTATGAACATTTATCCCATCACATCATTGTATTTTTTGCAAATTTGAGGCTCTAAACTTTACGATTGTCGCTGAGTGGTGGTTTCTTCTTACATTTTCAAGAAACTATGAGTGGACATGACTATAACTGACTGGCCCACGATGACGAACTTTAATGTTCGCTTGAATTTGAATAGAAAAAAATGGACTTGCGTCCCTCTAACGAACTGTTTTATGAATAAAGTTTTTTTATTTAGTCCATAAATATTATTTATTTTCATAAAGAGGGCAATTAAAAAAACGCAAGGCTGTTTATTTGCTATAAGAATGCAAGCGAAAGTTAATGTTCGACATCATGGGCTTTGCTGAAAAATACGACGAACTGTGCAAAACACTCTTTCGAATTCAATTTTCGCCTTTCTCCAGTCGTTGTTGCCATTTCGGTACGTCTATTCATATGTTTACCATATCGTTCCAATATAAAAACAAAACAAATTTCACCAAATTATTAGTAAGAATCCTAAAAGGCCAACATTTTGAATTCCCCAATATCTGATTTACAATGTATGTATATTCGTCTAAAGTTGATCAAATTAATTTTCCTAACTTAAGTGATGTGCAGTATATTTAGTTCTTTTGGCAGCGGCCGCTGATGACCACTTGGGATCTGTTTACCTCATTTTCAATGTTTACATAGACCCATGACTTTAAAACCACAAAAAAATAATCATGAAGCGTTTGAATCAAGCGATCTTGCCGTCCAACTCGAATCGCTTATATGAGACATGTCTACTGACCCCACACAAATGCACTCCAGTTGTAATTTTCCAATTTGCGGCTGCATGAGCGAACGCATGATTTCCAATTACATGGAATATCGGCTGGTCATCGTTAATGGCTTAACTGAGACCTTGTCAGCTACGGCGGTGATATTCACTTAGTAGTCAGCCCTGCGAGGCTATCCGTCGCTTTTTCTGTAATGGAAATCTGTACTAGACGCCCTTGACAAATATATTGTTCCACAGCTTGTTGAAGTGTATTCTGTTTCTGTTAGAGTTATGCATGCTTTTAAATATAGTGATAAATCTTGAGCCATCATACGCGCACTAAACCAAGTACACCGCAATTTTGTAGTTTCAGTAATTAATTACGGATGTATGGCAATGGTGGCATGTTGTGTCTAAAATCTGTTGTTTATAATTCAGTCACTGATGTCAAATCACCAAGGCAAATTACACGATTGAGTAGTACGAGAAAAGGAGCGGTAATAAGCTGCAAACGATCGATGTCCTCAAAGTCAACATAACACATGCTTTCGCTCAAATTCAGTTAACTCCATGCAGGACCATCTTCAATGATATACGTGAAAGATCTGACTGCTGTACTGCGCATAGTGAAGGTTTAGTAAACACGATTGAGTCAGAAGTGCTTTACACATGCTTGTTAGACCGCCTTGTTGGTCGACTACATACACGTTTTCAGTAGATGTAATAATAAGAAAAGAACTATCTATCTACCATCCATCAAGCTTCCAAATTTAAGTTTTGCGCAAAAATCCCATTCTATGCAATTTATTCGTTCTTTATGATGCGCTTCATTATTTCGGAGGCTTTGCGAACAATTAATATCACTTCGTTAGGAGTTTCCCAGGAAACACCAGGAAGCTAATGTATGTACAAAAAATTATAAGTTGGCGTATATTTGTAGTATCACCGTTTGACCAATTTATGACGAAGAAGCTTTTTCTAATGTTTTACCAACAGAAGTAATCTACACTTAGATACCCAAATTGTGTAAAAATATTTACCTAATTGGACTTACGTATACATTTTTTTTGTGCTTAAACAAAACTATCACTCACATTTTAAGAAACACTGCACATGCAGACATAAATTACACACGTGCTTAACCAAAACATTCCCATTGTGTCGTCCCAACCAAGTATGCGAACGATGAAATAGAAACGAAAAGAAAATTTTGTAAAGTAAAAATATTTTTCTATGCTACCAGGGTAATGGGCAAATTTTCACTGTCACTGCTACAGTAGAGATCGTTGGCCACCAACAACATTGATATTGACACTGTAAAATCATGATACAAAATAAAAAGTGCATTTACATGCCATACGTCTGGCGGACGGACGATTCATAGGTTGCTTAATTGTTATGCTAAGCACATACATACGAGTATGTAAGTACATGTATGTATGTAGTTGTAAAGCGTTTCATTTCAAAAGTCATTAAGCCAAACATTGGTGTAGTTTTATTTTGATATTTGTGCTTTTGCACATTTTTCATTTTGAATTTGAAAACTCAAGACTTGAACGTGCAAACTTTTGAATTTGTTTAGTTCCTTAATGTTTATGAAAGCAAAGGGTATTGTCATAAAGGTAATAAAACAAGGTGTATGGGAGGTATTAACAATATTAACTTTACTCGCCCGATGCACAGTGGCCGATTTGATTGTTTTAGCGGGATTTAGCCATACAAAAAAATTAATCAATTTTAAAAAAAAACTATGAAATACGATAAATGACATTTTTTAAGCAATTTATATAAACAACAACATATAGAATTTTTATTGGCATTTAAGGTTCTGTGTAATTGTTGTTGAAAATAACTAAACTTTGAATATTAATAACTTTGCTGTTTTTCAATATTTTTTTTTTATACTTCTTTTCTATAAGGAATCATATCTTAAAAAATAATAATTTCATTGATTTTTAGAGTAAAGTCTCTGAAGCCAAACTGTAAGCAATGTTTCTGTCGTATATATGTATGTACATACATAGGTAAAGTAAGGTTTTTTTTTAAAGTTTAGATGACAAACAGTTATAGTATATTTGTAGAAACAAAAAAGAAAAGTTGCTCCGATCGGCCCCTGCATAAAATGGTCCCAAAAAACTACTATGCCTAAAGAAATATCACATAGAGAAATTTTCGAAGTTGGGTCTTCAACAGAGCAAGAAGAAAGACGTACAGTGCTGTTCTGTATTCCGAATCCACGACATTTTATTCTGAAGTGAAAATTTCCGAATGTGTCAGCTGTTCTGTATTCCGCTTCTGATTAATTTCTTTCATTTTATTTAGAATAAAAATGGTTGGTGGAATGAATAAGAATCAGGTTTTCTTCAACTAAAACTTTATTTCAATAAACATGTCTCCAAACCAAACTTGACAAGGTATGACGAAAATCCGTTCCAAATTTCTATATCAAATCTCCTTATCGGAAAGTGAAATCAAGAATCTTTGTTGAAATGTTAAAATGGCAATTTTGTTTTGAAATTTTAATGGTTTTCATGCAATTTTCATTTACTTTTCACAAGAAATTTTAAAATGTATATGAACAAACTTGTTTGAGGAATCTGGCTTATTAACGTAAGCGATAACATGTGTTTTCATACAAATTATTTAAGAAGTTTCGTAAAAATGACAAATATGTGGAAGGAATGCATAACAGCTAATTTCCGAATTATTCAATTTCGAGTGCACACGTCTTCAATCCACAAGGAATTCAGAACAAGAACGATTATTGCGTTTTTCATGGCATATATGGAAATATAAGTTCCTAGTTACATTAAATAGAAATAACCCCAAGGTGGAAGAACGCATATATCTTTAGAATACTACAGGGTGGACGTCCCTGGACGTCCTTCTGTGCGATTAAAAAAAAAGGAATTGCTTCGGAACGGTAAGGCGGTAGGGCACGCGGGTGGTGTGGTTGTGTAGCTCGGTTCACGGAAGATTAGTCTGATTAGAGCCTTTTACGGGTGTGCAACATTCTCTCTGCGTTAAAAAGTATTACAAAAATGGTGATTCTCGCTCTGTCATTTCACGTTCATTTCGCAATGAGTTCGTATTGCACAATATAAATCAATGTCTCAGTGAGAGGGTCATTAGATGGCGGATCAGAAAGTTGGAAATTATTAGAATCCACGCCAAATCAAAATTCTTTCTGTATTTCTAAGCTCTTTCATATGATACCCTTCACGACAGATTGTGATAAATTGTAAGTTTTGCTACTTGAGTTACTCTTGTCCCATGTCGTCGATGTTACCTAGACCGTAATAACGAATCGATTTACAATTCACTTATTAAAATCGGATAATTATAGGCTCTACGTTAAATCAAATGTAAGTTTAATAGGGAAAAGGGGCGACATATCGCCATCCAATTCATTATGTCCGTAAGATACGGACTTTAATCGCTTTAAATTATGCAAATCTGACACTTTGCGGTGGCACAAATCATATAGGTTCAATTTTCAATGACTCGGACTCATAGACTAACAGAATTGACAGACGTTAGCAAAACAACATGGACAACAACGTAGACTAACAATATCGATCCACCCTTCTTGGAAACTCCTTTACAAGACAGAAAAGCTTGATGTAGACGCTGCATT
This sequence comes from Phania funesta, assembly GCA_963932375.1. Lineage (NCBI taxonomy): Eukaryota > Metazoa > Arthropoda > Insecta > Diptera > Tachinidae > Phania > Phania funesta. The sequence goes on along the minus strand of OZ010656.1, from coordinate 61,762,006 downwards.
GAAACAGTTAGTTCGGAAAGTATTTGAAATTTCAGCTCTGATGACAGATAGCCATAGCGCCTATCAGAGCTGAAAATGTTGCATTCGCTCTTCTCGCTAGATATTAATGGCACTCAAAAGTTAAAACTGTGTTTTTGTAGAGATTTGCGAATTATGACAATGTTTTTTTTTCTTGCTTATCAGCCATTAATATTTATGGCTTTGACTGCCACTCTACGAATTGTCGCTATGACGACAAATAAATTTCAGATAACTTTAAAAACTTATGACAAAGTGGAGGCAAACAACTTATGAGGCTCACTGTAGTTGCACAAAAGTATATTAAATTTTTTTTAATTTTTTCGTTAACGAAAACATGAAAATAATGCAGAAAACACAAATTCGACACAAAATATTTATTTTTTTATACAAATTTACACTTGACGTTTTCTTATTTGTTTTTCTCTTTATTCTTTTGTCATCTCTGCAGGTGAATGTGCTTGAGGTGAATATTTCATAAAGTTAGTGAAATCAAAAGGTGGTGACGTGTCATTGTTTAGGGGCTATTTTGGACTAAAATACCTGCAGCGATAATGAGTAAAAATGGTCACAGTAATCCGGCATACGTCAACGACGTTTCGGATAAAACACCTAAAAAGTATTCATTAGAATTAGCCGAGAAGGGAGATAAATTTGCGTCTAATCATGCAGATGATTACAATCCGTATAGTCATCGAGAAGTAGAACATCCCACCACGTAAGTTTATTTATTATTTTCTTTTTAGTTTTAGTATCATTATTGTTCAAATATGTTCTCTTTCTCCGTTAAGCAACTCTGAGACTCTATTTCATTTGCTTAAGGGTTCTTTGGGTACGGGCATATTGGCCATGCCCAATGCTTTCAAAAATTCAGGTTATGTCACCGGCACGCTTGGCACCATAATTATTGGCTTCATTTGCACATATTGTATACATCAGCTGGTGAAGGCTGAATATGAATTATGTCGCCGAAAAAAGGTATGCGAAAGTAATCGAAGTTTTTACATTTAAATTTTAATATTTAATTTTCATTTCCAGACGCCCAGCATGACTTATCCTAAAGTGGCTGAAGTTGCTTTGGGTGAAGGCCCTACGATATTTAAAAAATGTGTTCCCTATATTGGTCATGTGGTCAATACATTTCTATTGATCTATCAATTGGGTACCTGCTGTGTTTATGTTGTGTTCGTGTCTTCAAACATCAAATCTGTGGCGGATTATTATCTTGAGTCACCCGTGGACGTTCGCTTGTGCATGGTTATTATTTTGCTGCCTTTAATTTTAATCAATTGGATTCGAAATCTGAAATATTTGGCTCCTTTCTCTATTTTGGCAAATGCAATAACCATGGTATCATTTGGTATTATTTGCTATTATATATTCCGTAAGTCATTATCGACGGAGAATAAAGCAGCTTTTGCTCCAGCAAGTGGTTTCCCATTATTTTTTGGTACCGTGCTTTTTGCTTTGGAAGGTAAGTATGTCTAACATTTATCTATGTGTGTCTAAATTTTACTGTATAAGTATTTAACTCAAATTGCAATATTTTCATTCACAAACAATTTCGGAACTATTTTCGAAACACGCAAAGAAAAAATATGGTTGAGGTAACCATAAACTAAGATATTCCTTATAGGAATTACAGGAAACAATATATACGTATATACTCGTAAGCATATATATACAAAGACAGGAAATCAAAAAAATTCATTGGCAACGGCTGGGCTACAAACACAGGTGACTAAAGCCATCGAAAGCTTAATAGCCAGGACGCTTCAACCACGTCAGCCAGCCACACAGCGCTGTTTGAATAAACACAAAAAGAATTTTACATATAATGAATGTCGATTAAGAACATTTTATGGTTAGAGTTATTATAATATTTTTGTATAGTTAAATTACTTTGTTTGTAGTTAGAGTTTTAGTGAAAATTTTATTGTTTAAATCAATGATGTTGCAATTTTTATGGATGGAAATCATTTAATGATTAAATGTAACGCAACTAGAGTAATGTTTAAAATGTTTTTAAATAACCATTATATGTTTTCCACAATAATATATTGTAGTAGAGAACATAATATAGTTTTCGTGACCATGTTTTTTATTTGAGCGCAAAGAGTGAGTAATAATTTTTTTTGACTTAGCATACTACGCATTCAGCAGATATTGGCTTCTTTGACGTTGAAGAAGTAATCAACTCCTTTACTTCCAATATAATTATTAGAGTTCGTTTTAAATCCGATTTCAAATCACTAGAAAAATTGTATTACATCTCGGGGGGTTTTGATACTTTTTAGGGTTATTCGACCTTTTTCAAAAACCGGTTTTCGGGTTTTTGTGTAGTTGTTATTTAAAAACCGGTATTCGGTTAAACATTGTAAACATAATTAACCGGTTTTATTAAAATATATGATAACACAAAAATGAAATTAATCATTGAAATAAAGGTTTTTTTTTTTTTGCAAACAACAAAACAATTAACAAAATTAAGGGATCAAATAATTAAAATAATACATATGTATGTAAAAGTTTAACATAAATGAGACTACATGACTGATATTAAAATTTAAGTATAAAATAATAAAACGCAAAATTTCTTTAAAACTTTTGTTTTCTTAGTTACCTCTTTTAACAACGAGATGCAGTTCAAATGTTTTGAAGTGTATCTCTTTTTTTCTTTTGGTTTTATAGAACTTGATATTTAAAACGATCTTTCAGTTAGCGTGCTTAGAATACAAAGCATTAAGCAATCCTTCTAGTCTTTTTGATCTCTTATGACCTTTATCTAAATGAAACTAATCTTCCGAAAAGATTTTTATGATTAACTTTTGTAGGGTATTTTGGTGTTTGCATATTTTAATAGTTAGTTTTCTAAATTTCTCCATGTAGCTCTTCTTTCGAATCTGATACAGTCGCATCTCGCTCTTATTGAAAATTCCTATATAAGTTGCACTGTGTACAAGTCTTTTTCAAAAAAAAAAAAAAAACACACATTTCACGAAATATTTACCCGACTTTCCACAAGAATCCCTCCTCTACACATTTCTTAATCAACGAAGTGCCTCTTTCATAAATTTACATTAAACGCTGTATTTAATTTACTAACTTCATTTTAATTGCCACCTTTTTAGCTATTGGTGTAATTCTACCGTTGGAAAATGAAATGAAAACACCGAAGAAATTTGGCGGCTCCTGCGGCGTTCTGAATATATCGATGATATTAATTGTCTTCCTTTACGTGGGCATGGGTTTGTTTGGGTATCTCAAATATGGTGATGAGGTTGAGGGCTCAATCACATTAAATTTACCCTCCAAAGATGTGTAAGTAGAAAAAAGTAGTATTGCTAATAGAAACAATTAAGAACTATGTAAACAATTTATATTGCTCTAAAAATTAGCTTGGCTCAAAGTGTTAAGGCCATGTTGGCCTTCGCCATTTTCATTACTCATGGTTTGGCTTGCTATGTCGCTATCGACATTACCTGGAACGATTATGTGGCACGAAAATTAGGTCCACAACGGACAAAAATCTTCTGGGAATACACAGTACGCACGTGTTTAGTGTTGGTGACATGTAAGTCTTGAAGCAGTGATTGAAAAGAATGTTGAAAATAATTTTTTAATATCTTTAAATTTGTTTTTTTTAGTTTTATTAGCTGTGGCCATACCAAATTTAGAATTATTTATTTCGTTATTTGGTGCTCTGTGTCTGTCAGCACTAGGTTTGGCATTTCCTGCACTTATACAAATCTGTATTCACTGGTACGATACCCATGGCATGGCTAAAGTGTGGTTATTGTTCAGTAAGTATGAATGAGCCGAGATGAATTTTTATTTAAGTATTTTTTATATCGAGTGTCTCAATAAGAATGCACTATTTAGAGATTGTGAGATTTTTTTCGGACAAGTGGCAACTCTGATATTTTTAGCTGTCATTTGTGATTGTTCCGATTTTTAAAAATGGAGCGCTACTAAAAAGAAAAAGTGGTTAGAAAGCGCACCTAATGTGTCAACAACTGGTCGAAAAATTAAAACAAAAACTGGGTCGATTATGGATAGTAAGTCTCCTTTGTGTCGACGCATCGTTCAATCTCTTAAAAACATTGGTGCTGTAACGAGAGTGTCGCCAAAAATCCAGCACACATCAATTCAGCATCGTTCCCAGCAACTTCAAATTTCACGAATAAAATTCAAAATTATCTTCCCTGATGAAGCGCATCTCCATATGAAGGAAGGGCTTTTTGAGTACACAAAATCATCGAATTGATGTGAATTTTGCCCAGGCATTGACTACAGAAACATTATAACGGAATTTTTGTCGCCTCAAATAGACGCCACGGATGTGATCGAGATGTGGTTCCAGAAGGACGAAGACACCTGACATAGCGCGCATAAAACAATCGATTTACAGCAGCAACGAGTATCAGACCAAATCATCTGACAAAATTCTGATGTCAATTGGCCGCCAAGATCATGCAATTTAACATCGTCCGATTTTATTCTCTGGGGTTTTTGAGAAATCTTTGGTATATGCGAATAAACCAAAAACAATTTCTGAACTCAAGACCGAGAACCGACGCCTCATCGGTGAGATCAAGCCACATCTTTGCAAAACGTCATAAGAAAATGTCTAATTTACAATGCAATATATATTATAAAATACGTATTTTATTCGATATGAAAAAGTTAATTCTTATTGAGACACCCTTAATATGCATTTAGTTCAAGGGTAATTTCGTATTAAAGATCTCAAAAAAATGATCTGACAAAGCTGACAAAGAAAATTTGGTAATATGCAATATTTTCGCATTTTGGTCATTTTAGTAGTTTGTCTGCTGCTTTATTCCCAGCTGTGCCTATGTGCCCCTTACCCCCATCGACGTTACTTCAATCACCGAGGCACATTTGTTTAGTTTTACAACACATTCCAGTACTAGTTTGGAGTATACGTTCACTTGCCTCACGCGTTTTATAACCATTCCATGCAGACTTTTCAGCAGAGAACCATTGGAAAAAATGATGAGTCGTTCTCCATACACTCATTGTTTATAACGCCTACGGCAATGTGTGTCCGATGTAGCCCTTCGACTACTGTTCTTCTACGCATGCGTTCCATCGGCATCTGAGTCTCATTAACCTCTTTTCTGACTAGGTTCAGAATACTCATATGCACGATGTTCGACCCAAAGCTGTGCCGTATGGCATCACATTTCATACGGAAAGCTGACATTTCGGCCATTGAGCTACTGAATAAGTCCAACGGTGCGTCGATTGCCTATGTTGGTGCAGTGCGTAATGCACCACATATATTCATACATGCAATCCTTCAACCCCATCCAAGTTACGCTTAATAATAGTTTGAGATGCCTTTGGTCGCCACACACTCGTTTACATTGATGCAAGATCCTCTTTGCTTTCCGTATCTTCAGTTCAGTGTGTTAATTCCAGGTTAGTTCCTTATCCAGAGAGAGATTATTCACATCCTAGACGCATTGATTTTCGTTCCGAAAAGTATTGAAGATTCTCCCTCTATACGTTTCCTTCTTTGAATGAGAAGCATAGCATCAGAATTGCTAGCATTTACGGTTAGCCCCCGCTCATTGTTTTTCGCGCCAGTAGAGTTTCCTGGGACTTCTGCAACATTTGTAATTCCGAAACCCCAGAAAATTAGAGCGGGAATTACCGGAAATTTCATCAACCACTGATTATAGATTTTTTCATCAAAACCTGCCAAATGAAACCTTAAAATCGCTAGAGAAACATAACTGGATTCCTCTCAAAAACCTTAAGTGCGATTTTCCTACCTGCTAACGGCTCTTGGTTTCTTATACAGCAGTAGAAAGATTTTCCATATGATGACCTCAAAATGACGGCCTCAAATGTGCTACAGAGATGGGAGTGGTGCCATTTTTCTCATTTTTCAACACAACATACCTTGCTAGAAATATGTTTTTTGGACATCAAATTTTAATTTTCTAAAAAAATGATATTTGATCGTTTTTAAATAATTCATATGTTTTGTGTATGTTCTCACACATTTTTTGTTGAAAATGATTATTCTGAAACAGCAAATAAGCTTGACTTATTTATTTGTTTGGAGCGGAAATTTCAGAAATCCCGGGAAATTGCAATTTACTTTCCGATTTCCGGGAAATGGCACTCTACTCGTCAATCAAACGTTTAAAAAATTGCGTCCCCAAGATACGAAACTGCCCCTAACCAAAATATTACACTTTAGTTACATTTATTAACACATTTTTTTTATCTCTTGATGTCTTTTCTAGGTAACTTCTGTTTGATCATTGTTGGCATTCTGGGATTAGTAATTGGAACATATACATCACTAGCTGAAATTATTGCAACATTTCTAGATTAAAATCATGTGCAATTCCGTAACTGCTGTTTCATGTTATACGTAACATTCCACTGTATCCAAAATACATTGTAAAGGACCTGAATTAAGGATATTCACATTCACCCTTGTGCTGCATTTTCTTTGTGGGTATTCTGAATAAAAGTTTAATTTCAAGTTTCACTTAGTATTACAAACTAAAATCACAAAATAGTCCAAAACCGAGGGGCCAAACAAATGCGACGATTTCCAGTCATTAAATAACTACATTTTTTAATATTAACAATTAATATAATTTAAAGAGTCTGTGTAATTAAATGCGATAATATTGTTTAACGAAAGAAGGTTGTGATATTTTCCATTGTGATAAAATTGGTAAAACCTCAATAACCTGTTAAAGCTTTCAATGGCCAGTAAAAAATACTAAAAATATATTTAAAATTAGAAAACAACCAATAAAAATCACAAATTCTCTAAGGCTCCCATTTGTAATAAAATAAACATACAGCTCTGCAACATTAATTACATAAGTTTTAGTTTTTAAGTTGTTATAAATTATTACAATTACTATTTATTAGGGCATTCTAAAGTATATGTTTGTACAATAATTGTATGTTTGTGTGTATGTATATGTTTTAATATGTATTAATTTATATTTAATAAAACAAAATTAAAAATAAATCAAACGCAAAATTCTTTTGCGTTAAATGAAATTATTTCAATGTTATTAATTAGTTTTACTATTTATAGCAAAAGTGATTTCCAAAATAAAATAGTTGGTAAAAAATGAAGGAAAAGGGTATACACACAGAGCACAGCAAAAGTTAGGGTACACCCAAAAAAAAAAAAATATGTGTTACCTTCAAGTTGCTCAAAAATTGTGGGTGTTTTTTAAAACCGATAGAATTTACGAAAGCGAACTGCCATTTATTATTAATGTATGGGGGGATATCGAAGCAGACCACTTACTTTCTGGGTCCCTTTTCGACCCCCATTTCGCTCCTCAAATTGATTTCAGGGAACCGATCCGTAATCACAACCACCTTACTTTCAATTGAGTCTCGTGCTAGCCCTAGCCTTTACTCTTGACTAAAGTGATTTCAGACTGTCGACTGGTAACTGTCGACACTCTTCCTCATCGCGGAGTCTTTTGTAATTGCTATCATTTGTCTAAGGCTTAGTTCCCCCATGGCATTCACATCTAACAAGTGTCTGCCCGTGGTCTTAAGCCTTATGCTAGCCAGTGCTGGACATTCACACACAATGTGCGCTACCGTCTCAGCCTCTTCCAGGCATAGTCTGCAAGTATCATCTTCTACGACTTTCATCTTTGCCAGATGGTACTTGAAGTTTCCATGTCCTGTCACTAACGCAATGATCCAGCTTAAAGTAGCCCTATTACATCTGAGTACCTTGCTGGCCTTCCTGCCGAGGGGCTCTTTGAGCACCATTCTAGCCTGTCTACATGTGGTATTCTCCCTCCACCTATTCAGGTGTAATGAGTTTACCCATCGAAGTACTTTAGCTCGCACTAGGCCATTCCCCAGGGCAACCCTGGGTTCTGGTCCACAGAAATCCACATCAGATCCCCTTCTTGCTAGTTCGTCTACTGCTTCATTCCCAGCTGTGCCTATGTGTCCCTTAACCCACATCAACGTCACCTCATTCAACGAGGCACATCTGTTCAGTTTCAGAACACAAAGTTTTATAACTGACTGATTGTTAAGTGCAATGAGAACCCTCTTCCCATGCACTCGGCTTTCAAGCAAGTGATCTAACGCATGCAGCAACCCAAGCAGTTCTGCCTGGTAAACTGACACGTACCTCCCCAGACACAGACTACAGGACAAGTTCAGCTCAAATTAGAATACACCTGCTCCTGTCCTGCCACTCATAAGAGAACCATCAGTAAAAATGCTGCTGTCGTTTTCCATACATTCATTGTGTATAATGCTTTCCGCAATAAGTGTCCGATGCAGCCTCTCGACTACTTTTCTTCTACTCATGCGTTCCATCGGCATCTGAGCAACCCTAACCTCTTTCCCAACGAGATCCAGGATACTCTTATTGCCGATGTTCGGCCCAAAGCTATGCCAAACCGCATCGCTCCTCATTCGCAAAGATGACAATGCGGCCGTTGCGCTAATGAATAAGTCCAATGGCAGCAATCTCAACATTGCCTCGATTGCCTGTGTTAGCGCCGTTCGCATTGCACCACTTATACCCATACAGACAACCCTCTGAATCCCATCCAACTTACGCTTAATTGTGCCCTTAGAGGCCTTCGGCCACCACACCACGGATGCGTAAGTTATAATGGGTCGCACCATCATTGTGTAAATCCAAAATGCAGCCTTTGGCGAGATTCCCCACCCACGGCCATACACTCGTTTACATTGATGCATAATCCTTTTTGCTTTCCGGACCTTTGTTTCGATGTGTTCATTCCAGGTAAGTTCCTTACCCAGGATAACGCCCAGATAATTCACCTTCCTGGACACATTTACTTCCGATCCGAAAAGCATTAAGGCTTCAACCTCTACACCCTTCCTCTTACGAGTGAAAAGCACAGCGTCAAGGGAACTGCCATACTGCGCTCACTTTGTGTAATTTACTTTGAAAGTCAGTCATCAACTGATCCGATTTTTTATCGCAAAATTGTGTCATTTTTAGCTTCACGGGTTTATTAATAAATAAAATTATCGCATATGGAGTGAAACCAATCCACACCAGATCCTACACACTACATTTCATCCAGAAAAATGCACCGTTTGGGGCGGTTTACATGCTGGTGGCATCATTGGAATCGAAGAAATATTTAATATTAAGAAGAAATAAAAATCTAAAAAAATTTTAATTATAAGCGGAAAAATTACTAGAAACAATAATTCCGTGGGAGAAAGTATGACATTTTTGTTTCTAATGGGCGAAATCTAATGAATCACCTTTAAAGATGTAACGTTTAAGATTACAAAAACATAAACCAATGTGGGAAGGCCGTTTCGAAACAACTGAAGCAACTGAAGCAATTTTTGTGCCTATAAAAATAATTCAACGCCATAAAACATTTGTATGAAAAACAATAAAAAAATCGTTGCAACATTTGTTTTTATTTTCCATATAAATCTTGGCGTTGCGTTGCATTTAAGTCAATTACGGCCTATATTTTGCTGTTCATATGTTAAAACACTATTTCTTCTTTCTTATTAGGGTTTAGAGTATCTGATCCACTGTTTGGTAACATTGTATAAAAGTATTTAAAAAAATAATGCTAATTAAGTGTACTATATATTAACTATTATAATATAATTCTCAAAACTGCACTATTCTTTCCCATTTATAAAAATATGCCCACTGATCAGAGCTTTTTAAAAATATTAAAAATCATTTACACATCCTTACAGCATGTTTAATTGTGCAATTAATTAAGCTCAATTTAACATAGAAGAATTCATTAAACATTTTCAGCTATCCAATGTTAACTGAGTAAGCTAAATTGCATATGTGTAAACACAATATTTTATAACTCAACTTAAATTTGTTTACTCAATTAAGGTGCATGTGTGAATATACTTTTTAATTAAACACTAATGCTATCTTTTTGCCACTAAGCCCCGCAATTAATTTCCTTAGAACAGCGACTTTTGCTACTTACAAAATAAACAGGTTTGTAATACCGTTAAGTAAAAAAACGTCTATTAAACAAAGTCTCATAAGTTCTCAACATAAATGTAAAATGCTAACAGTAAATTGTAATTAACGTTATCATTAACTTAACTTTTTTTAAAAAGTAACTTATGCCACTTTTAAAATAAACGGCTGATATAAAAAGTAACTAGTTTTTGACCATTACAAAAGCAGCTTAAATGTTTCTGTTATACGGATACATACACTTGTTAAATCCGACATACTCCACATACAGAAAGGACATGAACCGCCCTGTTAAAATGTAAATAATTTGTTTCTAATAAATACGTACATATGTAGCTAGCGCATTAAAAATCAGTTTAATTTTATAAGAATTTGATTTTTTTAAATTTATTGTCAAAATTAAAATCAAACATTTTCAATATTTCAACAAATAATCATCTAAATTCTAATTATGCCCGATGCAGATAAAGAAGTTGAAAAATTAGATAATGAATTCACTCACTTAATAAAAAAACTCGAGAAGTGCATATGTATATATAATTATCGCGAAAAGTATCTTATTACGGAATGGTTATCAAAATTAAAACAATCTCAATCTTCGTTAGATGAAAAAAAATTACGTAATCGTTTTATTAAACATTTCGTCAGCAATCAAGAAGCGTGCATTAATGTTTTTGACATAGAACCATTTAATAAATTACCAAAAGATTTCAGTGGTCCCTTGAAAAATTTGAAAAAGCTATTGGTATTTCTATAGTCATTTATAACTGATTTTGTATGCGTTTTTAATTTCATTGTTATTTTTCTAGCCCAGAGATCCCGATGAAGCTCTTAATCCTACAGAAGATGAAAAACGTTTTTATATATCGGAACTATTTGATAATTTGGGGGATAAGGGCGCCTTTCTGGGTCAGCAACCGGTACCAAGAAGCGGTACATTTTTTATACTTATTATAAGAGCAGAAGATGGAAAGGCCAAATGCTAAAATTGGAAAAATTTTAAAGCTTTTGAAGAAACTGAATCAAAAATTAGATGAAAATAATTAAAAAAGGCGGAATCTAAGCGGGTGGACTTCATTGTAAAATTTTAAAAATACTGTTGCATAACGGCTATTTGATACTGCTAATGAATATATGCACGTATAATCCTTTTTAGTAAAAATTACCATGAAAACCAAGTTATTAAATTTGGTTTATATCCCATAAATTGAATACGCTGTTTGTTGTCAATAAATAATTCAAAAATGTGGTGTTATACCCTACACAAAAAGTGAATAAAGCATATATAGGATTATCATTCCGACCCAACAAAGTAAATATGTATATTATGGATCGTTATATCTAGGGACGTTTAATTAACGGTGTCCGTCTGCGCGTCCGATATTGAAAACAACTTTCTGACGGTACTAGGATTTTGAAACTTAGACCATTTAACTAGCGCGTTCCGCGAATTTTTACTATTTGGAATCAGCAACATCGGTCTATAAGTTTCTGGTATAAGGGCTGGACCGTATTTCTGTTGTTTTTTTGTTTTTTTGTATTTTCATTCTCACGGGAAAGAGTATCTGCATGTTCATATAATTTGCATCTTCTGAGTCCTTTTGCTATAAAGCTCCTCTAAAAAAATTATCAGTCCAACCCACCAGATACTTGAGAAGTCTGTACAAGAGGTTGCAAAGCTTGTAGGCTCATTGTATTAAGTTGTGCCTTACTTGTATGAAAAGTCAAAAAATTGTACATATGTATTTTACACATATGAAGTCCAAATACAACCATCTACCCTATTCAAGTTCGCGTTGTCGTTTTAATTCCTTGGTTCTATATTGTTGTAGTTTTTATCATCGATTCGATCCTAAATGCGTATGATTCAAATATATGCAAATAAGACGAAATGATCGAATACAAAAAAAGTTATTAAAATGCCGTAGCGCTGGATTATTTTACCTTGTAATTTTTGATAATATTGCACATTTTTATATAGTGTTTCTAATTCAAACGTTAAATCAAAGAATAATGAATATACATTTAAATACGCATATATCGGAAGATGTTACATCAGAACGGTGATATCTTTGCCTTACTTTAAAATCAATGTAAGAAGCGTCATTTCAATACGATCATTTCTAAAAGCATATTCTTCTTATGATTTGTGAACACGCTCGGACTCAATTAAACTTCCTTTCAATACCTTCTTGACCAAATATGCCCAAAACTAGGAGCGAACGTCTACAATTATGCCAACAATAAAATTGGCAACTTCCTTGCGATTTTTTGTGCAAGAGCCATCGCTGCGAATGACTTTCATTTTCTCTTGGCTCAATCCACGGTTAGTAAAATGTTATTCGAAATTATCGTTGCGATGAATACCAATTCAAAGCTTCTCAACATTTGTATTACAACAGCAAAGGCTTCTTTAGCACAAATGTGATCCAATCTCGTTCCGAAAACCATTAAAATTTCGGGGTTGTATGCTTTTCCGAAACAATTTGCTATAATATGCGGGGTATTTTTCCACTTCGGGTATTTTAAAATTACCGTAATACTGTTATTTCAATTTTTCATTCAAGTCGTGTCAACAACAAAGCTGACAATGACGACGCCAGAGAACGAAAGTGTCCTTGTCGTTACTGTGTGTGTTTCAAAATAGCGAAACGGATAAATAACAATACTTATAGTTTTTGACGACAGTTTCAGTAAATGAGCCGCCGCCGAAGAATTTTCAGGTTTTAAGAATTGATAAGATTTTTTCCTACAAAGTTCATTTCCCTTTGACATTTGCAATAGCAAAACTATATTTCTCAATAAAAATTGATTCTTATTTCATACCTATTTAAACAGTCGAGTTTGAAAAAGATGTGGAATTTTTCTAAGCGGCAATGGCGAAATATTTTTCTCACGCTGTTCATTTCCTACTGGCTTTTTAACAGTACTGCAATCAAACTTTTTAAATACAACCATGCTAGCTACACTATTGTGAATGATTTTTGTACAATAAATAACATCTGCTTAAGCACCATCTACTATTGTTTAAAAAACAAACGTCATCAGTGAGGCTAGCATTAATAGGAGTTCCAAATTTTAATTAAGAAAAATGTTTACATTGTGGACATTAATTGAAACTTCGCTTTTGTGTTTAAATGCAGTGTGTGTTTTGCATGAAGAGCGTTTTTTAGCAAAGAGTAAGTATCGGTACAAACTGGCTTACTATATTTACGATTATTACATGTATTATTTTTATTAGTTGGCTGGAGCAGTCAACAAATGCACCAAGAATTTGGACAACCTACTGCAAAGGGTCAAATCTTAAACCTAATCAGGTCTATACGAACGGTTGCGAAAAGTAAGTTGAAGTGAATATTTTGTTTAATTTTTCACCAATTTCGCATTTATTTTTTACACTTTTTAGTTCCCTTGATATTTCTAAATATAGTGGCTATAATATTTAAACTGATATTAGGCTAAGTAAATAATATTGTATACTATGAGTAACTTAATAAATAAGGTTTTTATAAATTGTTTACATATTAGTTTTTCTCTGCAATACACATTTAACACGATTTTCTAAAGCGATAGAATAGGCATCCAGTTTATAAGCCGCCGCTTCTAGCTTATCCACAGTATCGGATATTTCATCAATTTGTTGCATGAGTGGTTTCTAGAATAAATTTTTAATTACACTTAAAATCAAGAATGATTTGATTATGTATTTATTTTCTTTTGAAATTAGCACACAAAACATCCACAATAGGCACACAAATTTTCTTTAAAATTATGTGTGCAGAACTTTATATAGAGAACTCACCAAGGCCTGAAACTTTTGACTTAACTCCGCTGTTGATACACTTAGATTTTGCGATATCTGTCTCATGTCTGAGTACTTTGTAATTGTAGCACGATTCATATTTTCGAGCAATTGGTAATCGTCTATAGGTGCTTGCAATTCATTTGTTATATACTCTTCCGTTTTACTAAACATTTTGTTAGCTAATTTACTTAGGTTTGGATCGTGAGGATCTAATGCTTCAAAACTGGAAGTGCTGGTGGACAGTGTTGGTCCACGTATGGGTGAATCAAGTAAAGAATTATGCACATTTTGTGCAGGCCTAATAGCTGTTTCTTTACTATTCGCTTGTGATTGGCTTGAGGACGTATTGTTGTTCGAATTTTCATTAGTAGACATTTTTTTAATAATTTGTTTTGTTTATATTTACGAAAATCTTATTTTCACTGCTTTTATTAACATTCACAATAATGCTAATGTTACCAGATAGGTAATTCATTAGAGAAAAATTAATAAAGTTGCCACAACTTTTGTGCAAACTATACAGTATGAGATAAAATATTCAGATCTCGTTTTTATATCTAGTTCAAACAAGAGTCTCAATAAACTAAAAATCACATAATATAAACAGAATACCCAACAACTACGCTTGAAAAGCGCGTAATCAGGTTTTATGCGTTTTTACGAACAAAATTTTAAATTAACCCGATTATATGAAAAAAAAAAAATAGTTCAATTAGAAACGATAAGGTTTTTTTATACCTTTTATATAATCGAGGTAGAGTTGTAAGTTGTTGCATCTAGTTAGTAGTCTATGCTAAAAATCTTACGCAGCCCGTATACGGGTCTGCTTACTTTAGATGTTACTATCCCCTGCTGCAATATAAATAAGAACTTGTAAATTACAAAAACAGGCAATAAGACAAATTTCAAAGTTAAACAAATTTAGAAGAAAGTCAAACCTGTATCTTATAAAATGCAGAACATTTACGAATTCGAAGGGTCTCAAACCGTATCAAGAATTTTTGGCAGAACATATTCTTGCAGAAATAAAAAAACCAACATAATTAATAAAATATTTTATAAACTAACATGGTTTTTGTGTAAGATTACTCGTAAATACATTTCGGAAATGTAGATTTTTGGAACGCATTTCCGTCATCCCTTTGTCAACTCTGGTTTGGAGACAACCCGGTTTCAGCTATGTGCCATCTTCAGTGTCATTTTTTGTTCTGAGAAGTTTGCATCAATTCGTTAGTGTTTTATTGTTTGTCAGGTATCTATTTGTCATGTGAGCTCGTAGGCATCTGTAAAGTGTGAACAGGTAGCTCGTAAGTCGGGTGTTTTGTACGGATTAGTAGATGTAAGTGATGACTGTTTTATTGCTTGTATTGCATCAGAATTTGTGTTTGCGGATTCCAGGTAGATGTTATAGGCACTATTTTTTTATTATCACGTAGCCACCTGTAATTGGGAATTGGTAGCAGACCGGGTATTTTTGAATAGATTGGTAGACGATTGTGATTGTGATATTTCGGCAGCTGTGTGTAAGAAATTTAGAGTTCCAAGCGAAAAAAAGACAATGATAATTATTACAATTATTAAAATTTTTGAGAAACTTATAGATCTAATTTATTGAGCTGGAATACAATGACTTTTGCTGTTTACTGTATATTAATGTACTTATACTAAAAATAAAGCATACATATACTTATATACTTACATATATACACATATATAAGTATGTGAAATTTTGGTTTAATTTAATCTTTGCTGATTAAAAACACCATTTAGTACACTCTGCCAATCACAAAGGAAAAAATTAAAATGGACTCATCAAATGAAGAACATAAGCTAAAACATCTGTTTGATGGCAATAATTGGAATGTTTACGATTCTAAGATTTTAAATTTGGGTGTAGGTGCTCCTGGAAAGGATTTATTACAACATTGTTGTGATATATTCCCAAGGGCCACAGAACATCGTTTGGTAAGTTCAGTAACATGTACATGCATATGTATGTATGTATGTATTCTATTAAATTTAATAAATTTTGTGAATTATAGAGAATTGAAAAAGAATCAAATTCATCATTATTATTTCAATATGGACCAACCTGTGGCACATATGAGGCAAGGTCAGCCATTGCTAAGTATTTTACTGAAAAGTATGGCAGTGAGGTGAAAAGGTCAGTTCTATACTAATTCGCAATAAAACCACAAAATATGCAACTTATTTCTATTTGCAGTGCAGATCTCTTTATAACCAGTGGTGCCACCCAAGGCCTACATATCATCATCTCCACTCTACTAGATTTTAATGGTTACGTTTTTGTTGATGAGTTTACCTATATGATTGCTTTGGATGCCATTAAACAATTCAATACAATTAAAATAATTCCTCTAAAACTAAATGAAGATGGCGTTGACTTGCCGTCATTGGAAAAAGTATTAAAAGACAAACATTTTAAACCGAATCATAAAGAATTCTGGGCTATGTACTATACAATACCTACGTATCATAACCCTACTGGTATATTATTTTCCCAGGAAATATGTCAAGGTTTAATTAAACTAGCTCGTCAATATGATATTCTTGTTACCTGTGATGATGTTTATAATATTTTATATTATAAAGATAAGGCACCAAAGCGACTGTTTGCCTATGATAATAAAGATGATGAGGAATTTAAAGGTAATGTTATATCCAATGGAAGTTTTTCCAAAATATTGGGGCCTGGGGTAAGATTAGGATGGTTGGAAATGCCGAAACGGATAAAAACTTTAGTGGATGCAAGGTCAGTATTATAATTACAAAAGTTCCTTTAGGTAAATATATTAATTTATTAAAAAATATATATCTAGTGGTTTAGCCCATAGTGGCGGATGTTTGAACAACTACACCTCTGGTATTGTGGCCAGTTTATTTGAACTAAATCTGGCCCAACAACTAATACAACGTATGTATGATGCCTACAAGGAACGCATGATAGCAACTTGTGAGGTACTGGCTAAGGAATTACCAGAAAGTTGCAATTGTTTAGCACCTGGAGGTGGTTATTTTATATGGGTATCTATGCCAAATTATTGTAGTGCTTCCGAGTTTTTGAAAGTCTGCATAGATGAAGAAAAAATTTCCTTTATACCCGGTTCAAGATTTGCAGTTGCAGCTGGAGAAGATTCTAATGCTTTCAGATTATCAATAGCATTTCATGAAAAGTCTATACTACAAGACGCCGCTCTAAGGATTTGTAGATGCTTGAAAAACTTTTTGAAAAAATGATTTTAATTAGGAAAATTGAATCTTTATTTGAAGCATCATATTTCAGAACATATTTATTTGTAGGTCTTTGCATTAATAAAGTTTGAAATTTTGATCTATAGTTTCATATTAATAATTGTATGGTTGAACAACGGTTGAACAACGGTTGAACAACTGACTGAAAGGCATCGATAGAGCATCGTAGAAAGGGATTTAGAAACGGTTGGCATTTTGACGTAGCAAACAAAATCCAACCTCATAATATTTCCAGTGAGTTAAATCAGATTTTAATAAACAACTTCTTTATATATATATGGAGATAAAGAAGTGGGGTATATAAAATAAGTATATTAAACTTACCTTAATTGCTTCGAACTTCAGGATTATGGACCTTTCGACGATGCCTTTCTAAATCAATTTTACGCCAAAATTTTAAAGAGCACTCCGAACAATGTATTGTTTTACCCGTAGTATGTATTGCCAAATGTTGCTTTAAATGACCCATTTGCGTAAAATTTTTATCACAAATTCTGCACACATGTTTACGTTCATTTTGATGTTGGCTCAAGACATGTTTCTTCAAATGATCCAATGTTGAAAACTGTTTGTCGCACAACTGGCAAATGTGTTTTTTAATTTGACAGTGTACAATGCGTATATGTTGCTTGAGATTTGAGGAATTTTTAAATGGTTTAGTACAGTAGGGACAAGCTAGTGTAATAGAATGAATTGTAGATTTTGCAAAACATTTTTGCAATTTGTGAATTTTAAAATCTTTATATGAAGCAAAAGATGTACCGCAAACGCGACATATCAGGACGGGTAAATCATGTATTTCAGCCAGATGCTTCAGTAAAGGTTGAGAACTCTTAAATTGTTCGTAACATTTAGGACAGGAAAATGCTTCCGTAAATTTTTGCACACTATTGAGGTTTCCTGCACTTCCTTGCAGCATATCGTTGAAGTGTAGGTCTAAGGCTTCCCAGCATTCAGAGAATTGAAAAGAATTTTCATTAGTATGAGCCAGCAGAAATTCGTCTAAAAACTCTTCATGCATTTCCAAATCCATATCGTCGTCATTTAAAGCCGTATGAGCCTGTTCACCTGAAATAGTTTTTGTAGCCTCATCAGGATGTCGATTCAAAAAATGTTCACGTAGTTCTTCCTGTGTAGCCAGGCATACAAAATCCGGACATTCTCCACAAAAATAATTTAAACTTTCATGTTGGTGAATTTTTTGAATGTGTCGAGCCAAATACCCTTTCGCAGTAAACACTTTATCTTGACACAAACAACAAAAAAATTCTCCTTGAGGATGTTTTGAAGAGACATGTGTATTTAATGAATTTTCTTTGCTATAACATTTATGGCAGAACTTGCAAAATTGTACATACTTTACAAACTTATTTTTACAAAACTCGTTTTCATGCTCATTCAAATGTTTAAATGACTTAAAAGACTCTCCACACTCTAAACATTTATATAAACGGATTTTATAATTTGAAGATTTGTTGACTTTTTTAATAACTTCTTGTGTAGATGCGGATTTTGGTAAAATGGGTTTAAAATTTAGGTTAGAATTAATTACATTCATTTCGGCATGTTTGTTGCAACGGTCGTTATTAACCGTTACTTTTTCATTAACCGTTTCATTTTCACAGTCGTTCCTCATTGGTTCAAAATAATCATGTTCCGACTTGATTTCTTTGCCACTATTTACCTTGTGCTCGGACCCTTTTATTTGTTGCACAAACTCGTAGCACTTTGTTAATTGTTTTAAGCAATGGTTGCATATAACGGCACGCTTGTCATCAAAGAGAAACTGTTGTGGAAGAAATTGTAATTTGTTCTTTGGTGGATTTATACATTTAGTAGAATACTCACTTTGACTATATCGTGTTGAAATATGTGTAATAATTCTTTTATTTTTACAACATTAGTGCCACTTGTTACTTTACTTTCATCAATATATTGAACTTGATCACTATTTTTAGCACAAAAATTACAAAATTTCATTTTATGATAATTTAATAAACATAAATACTTTTTTTGCCACTACTCGCTTATAAATAACCGCGATTATTTCATGTAAACTGAAAATGTAGGGTTGCCAAGTTACAGATAAGGTAAAACACTAACTTGGCCTTAGACTTGCATTAAATCTGTTCAGCCATCGAACATTTTGCTATTCGCACAGGAATTTGGTTATGCCCGGTGCTGTTAATGGGTTGTTCGTGTTCAGACACAGTTGTCCAAAGAGTTGTTCGCAGAACGCTGCTGTGCCATCACACAAACAAAATACACACATGCAAAATGGAAAATATATGTATGTGCGCTAGTCTGTACACACTAGACCAAAAACTATGCTGACAGCAACGAAACAATCTCGATGAGACAAAAAATTATACTCAAACTTAACAGGAACATCTACACGTATTCTCGAAACAGAAGACCACGGACACATTTTCTCCCGTTATTCGACAGCCTCTCTCTCAATGAGCGAACAAATTTATGGCTAGTCAAGACGGAGTATAATGATGGATGACCCAGATTCGGATTTGTAATCATACAAGCAACATAATTTTGCACAGAATTAATTTCGCATTGTTTTGGAGCAAATCAAGTAGTGTGAAACGCATTGAAAAATCTATGGGAATCAAGTACCAAGTACAAACCACGTAAAAGGAAAAAAAATACAAAGTAATCTGCGGAGTAAAAAATATAATTCTAAGTAAATTAAATTACAGACCTTCGTGATATACTGAATACTTTGTGCCGGGCTAGATCAAAATTGGTATATTTGGAAAACTTTCAAAATAACGAATATAAAATTATAATTTCCTCTCACACCCGTTCGGCATGTAAAAAAAGCATAAGGTTGGTAACTCCGGAATTGTGTATTTTTGCCGGTTTTCACTTTGTTTTATTCACATGGATAACTTTTTTTTTAAATATGTATTTATATGTATTTATAAACGGAAAAAATAAATAAAACGTTATTTAATATATAAATAGGAATATCTTAATTTTAGCTTCCTGAAAATAATGCAGAAGTAAAGATTTGTAATATCCCCTTAAAGTGTTTTGCAATAGTGAGCTGGCAATAATGTCAACAATTTTTTATCTGACAATACTGTAACAAGATGCTATAATAGAAATGCATTACAAAAAAAAAACATCTGGATTGATTAAGTTGTTTATACTTTACAACAAAAATTGTTTTGTTTATAATTAAAATATAATTTTTACTGCAGTTAAAAATGGCATTAATTAAGCAATATATTATATTGCTGGCGGCCACGTTATCATTTATTTACACTTTGTATGTAATCACAAACTTGGTTCACTTTTTATCGGCACCCCGTAGAACTTCAAAAATTTATACATGGGTCTTTAATTTACTGGACAATAGATCACGAATGGAAACCGCCTATGGCCCCATGGTATTTAATACACTATATTTGGTTTTATTCATATTTCAACACAGCTTTATGAAGTCAACCGTGGTAAAGCAATTTATGCAAATGATCGGTTGGTCCCCTGCTGAACGAGCTATTTATAGTCTGACATCATCATTATGTTTACATGTGCGTAAAATATATCAAATCAAAAAAATCTTTGAATAACTCTTATTCTTTCAGTATCTAATGAAAAACTGGTTAACCGCTTCTTCCATCATATTGTGGCAAGTTGATGTACATTCAAACAGATTGTTGTGGTGGTCATTTGTTTCACTACATGTCCTAGCATGGCTAATAATATGTGGAGGAAGTTTGATTATGGATTTACCCGAAATAATGGGTATTAAACAGGTATATTTCTTTCCTTTATTTTAATAAATAAACATCAATTTTTATTATTCCATAGGCTTATTATGACATGAAATCTTATGCCGAACCATTGGCTTATAAATCGTTCGAGCTAAGACATTTATACAATCATATCAGACATCCTTCATTTGTTGGCTTCATTGTAATATTCTGGGCTACTAATTTAATGACATTGGATCGTCTTTTATTAGCCGTTTTATTGACTGCCTATATGTATTTTGCTTGGTCCACTGATCATAGTGATTTAATATATCAAAGGTGTCAATTACAACGTAAGCGTGAAGAACTAAAGTCTCAGTAGAGATGTGAACTTGATTTTTTTTATGTTATTTTCAAATAGCAGTACTAAAATAGTATGTATATAATTGAGATTATAATGTACATAGAAATGTGTGTTATTACCAAAATAAAAACACCTAAGGACGTTTTCAAAAAATCTTGCGAAATTATATAAAAAGGTTCTAAATTGTATTAGTGAAAATGAATAATAATAAATAATTAAGCGAATAATTTTTTCGGGTTTCAACTCTTATTTTTATTCTTTCATTTAGGAAAGAAAATTTTTATTAATTCGATAAAGTTTAGGCTACTGCAAAATTAAGTTATTAGACACTAGGTATTCGTGAGCATTTTCTGCGTCTTTCTACTAAGTCATGTCTTGTAAATATCATTTATTTAAGCCACATAATTATGAAAATATACGAGTTATTTCATATTTTCGATGATTTGTCCGTTGGGTTATAACGAATATTGCCCTTTTTTAACAGTTCACACACACGAAGATTAAAAAAAAATCGATTTGATTACATATGTGTAGATAAACTGTTGCATCAATCACCATATTCTACATTTCGAACTGAAATATTCTGTATGTACGAGTATTCTGCATTGCGAGCGTACCTACGTTTTTGTAACTTGGTGATTTAGTGGCGAAGTCTTTCGTTTTTGGTTTGTTTAGCTTAAAAAATACAAATATATAATGCATTTAAAGGTTTCATTGATGATCCCATTTTTTTTAAATCTGTTTTTTTTTTTTACTAAAATGTGAAAGTTTTAATTTATTGCAGATCTAAAGCGATCTTTCGAACAGTAACGCCACTGTTATCGATTCCACATCTTAAAATTAAAACAAAGAAACTGTATTTCTATCTACTCCGGTCCGATAGGATCCTTCACACTAGAATAATGTCTCTTGTCTTTCCGTACTTAACTGATGTGCTTATTTAAATAAGGTTCCCACAATATTTAATTCTTATTTGATTTGATTGTCGAATCACCGTTTGAATAAACTAAATTTATTTTTTTATTAAATGTTTTTAAAATTACTTGTTTTTCCGTTTCTATTTCACAAGTTCCACAGCGAAACAGTTGGTATTGAAAATACTATCGGCCTTCTCCTTACAATTCAGTTTTTTGTTGGAATACCTTTCTTGATGCTTGCGTAACTGAATACGGAGACGTAATCGAAATTCAGAATAAGGGTTAATAGTTGTGTTCATTTACATTCCTAGAAGAAACATTCGACGAAAGGGTAAAGTAAGCATTTCCAATACTTCGTAGATGTTTTACATCCAAAGCTTTTGAAAAGCCTGAACGTCTTGTCTTCTTTTGTTGGTGGTGTAAATAATTTTAAACAGCTAATTTTATTTGATTTGATAAAATAACAAAGAAGTAACGTAAAATACCTTAAATACGGAAAAATATAAAATTGCCGGGTTTTTGGTTTAAAATGTGGATCAAATTGACCATGCGGATATGAAAACTTGTGAAGGTTTACGTGATATTAAAAGAATTAAAAAAAGAATAACATTTTAAATTTAATAACACAATTGTGAAAAAATTATACTGACAATATTTCGGAGGAAGTCATTGCGGATACCAGTACGATTATGCACTACCGCCGAGGGTAGAGTGATGAATTTAATTCCTAAATCTGTGCATCTCTGGATATTTTAACTCAGATAGATAGATGACAACAGATTTTTGCAAATTTTAAGAGATAATCGAGTAGAATTCAATCGCTGATATTGATACTCGATTTTTCCGATTTTACCTAACCTCATTCCTGTGAGCAGCTGCACTTGAATACCAATAAGCAATTGTACAGGCTAGGGTCATTTGGAGAAGAAACAAGTATGAGATGTCGGTGTTGGTGGGTGATGTTGCAGAGACTTTTAATGAGCTAGCATTATGCATTGGATACATGAATGGTTCGGAAATTCCACCTGCGGGAATGCATTTCTATGCCGCTACACACGTTATCAATATTCTTCGTGTCTTATCTAAAAACTTCATTCTCAGCCAACGAAAAAAAAAACACTATAATATGAAAAATTCAAAATTTGAGAAATAACTCATTCTCGTATTCCATTTGTCTTGAAATGTTGGTATAAGTAGAAGATGTTTAGACACACAATTTGTAGATAAGACACGAAGAATGCTGATAACGTGTGTAGCGGCATAGAAAATGCATTCCATTCAGCTAGATGTCTAATAAAATTAAAAAAACTTTTACTGTTTTCAAGGTTGTCCATATTATATAAATAATTCTCTTTCTGAATAGAAAGAAAAACGAACTCATGCCTAAAAATTAAAATTACTTAATAAATAATGAAAAGATCAATAGTTAAAAAAAAAAAATCATTTATTCGAAATTGATTACATATTTTCAAAACTTTCGTCTGAAAATTTAATTCAATTTCAAGTTTCGGCAAAATTTAATTTTTCTCTAAAATCCACCGGTGTATTGTAGTATTAGAAATCTGTTTAATTTTAGATACATGACTCAAAATTTCGCTTGCACATGCCCTAAAGCTAGGCTTAAAATTATTTTTACAAAATTGGCTCGTTTTCTTTTATAAAAATGTCCTTTATTATTTTTTGATATATATATAAATTGTGTTATTAATTTACTTCAAAATTTAATTCATTCTTATACTTTTTTGTTTTTTTATTTTTCATTTTTATTAATTATTTTATGCGCTATTTATAAATTTTATATATTTTTTTCTTTTATTATTGATATAAATGAATGTTATTTTTGTAAATATTTTATGATTTTGGATATTTGTGAGGGAAGGAGTGGGTTGTGTTTGTGGTTGTGTTTAGTGTGGCTTAATAATTAAAATATTTACTGATTTTATATTTATCCTTATACTTCTTTGCAATTACATATATATTTTTCTTTAATTTGCTTAAATACTTTTTTTATTTTAATGCAGGATTCTTTTTTTTTTATATAAATGAATAAAAATTGTGATTTTTTTTTGTAAATATTTATCACTTAAGTTTATACAAAATGGCTTCTTTTTATATAGATTTTTTTTATAAATAAAAAAATATTTTAAAAAAGAAATT
This sequence comes from Phania funesta, assembly GCA_963932375.1. Lineage (NCBI taxonomy): Eukaryota > Metazoa > Arthropoda > Insecta > Diptera > Tachinidae > Phania > Phania funesta. The sequence goes on along the minus strand of OZ010656.1, from coordinate 61,737,756 downwards.
AATTACTTAATAGAAGAAAATTTTACAGCTAAACAATAAAAAAAAGTTAAAACAGACTTCTTCAAACAAATAAAAAAAAAAAAGTAAATATACTAACTGAATTAAATAAGTTTTAATTATACATAATCCCAAGAAAACTTTTATAACTGACTTTGAGGTGCACAGAATGAGAATTGGAACTAGTGTAGACATAACCTAAAAATTCACGCGTTTATGTTAGTTCTTTAATAGATCGATTATGTATGGAAACCGAACTTCAGTGGAGTACTGAAATGTTCGGTTGCCAGAAATAGTGCTATTCATCAACTGAACTAAACAGCTGTCATTTGGCATATGTAACAAAATTTTTGGCAACTGGCCCATAAATTGCATTTTTAAGATGCGAGATGCCACTGAAGAAGGATTGTTTGGCAAAATTAGGGATTATTCCTAATATTTCACGCCTGAGTTTTATGGCCGCCACCAAACACTAACTGGTTGTTGTTTAGTCCCCCAACCAAACAAAGCACATTCGCTTTACTCCCATCAGCCTTCTATTTCTCGAAATGAAATCACCAAAAATTCACATGAATCACAGAATTCTATTTCGATGTCAATTCGGCATAGAGATTTCTAGGAACTAGTTCTTTTCAATATCGCGAATATCTAGATTTCACATCACATCGTCATTCGAAACAAGAACCGATCAAAATAAATAACAGCCAATCACCTTCAATCCACAACAATATAAAAAATCCATAAATACTACTTTCGAATTTTAAAAAAGGAAGTATTAAAAAAGGAATCATTAAAAAAGGAAGTAGTTCCAAAACTGTTCCCAAATTCGAATGCTACCTGAGTACGCTTTCATACAACAAAACAAGAACAGAGTTGTTTGCAATACGAAATTCGAGTACTGAATACTGGTTATACAGTTTTTCATGGGATAATTTTTTTGTTCTAATAAAAAATAATTTTAAAAAGTATTGAATTTTTTATAAAACTTATATATAAAGCATATAATCATTTTTGTTTTATTTTAAAATAAAATATATGTATATCTTTTTAATAACTTAAAGTTTTTTAATTTTTTATTTTAGCTAAACATCGATGATATTAATTAATAATTTTTTTTTAACGAAATTCAATAATTTTTTTAAGAAACGTTAAATGCTTTTTTATGTTGTAAATAGTTAAAAGCGAACATTAATTGTTTAAATAATTTCTAATTAAAAAGTTTTAATAAATACACAAGTTGTAAAATAAACAAAAACAAATGGAAAGAGAGTTTTCAACTAAAGTCAAAATTTGACTTTTTATTATTTTTATTTTAATAAAAACAAACACACATATACACAAAAATTAAACGCACACAACACAGATTAATGAAGAATAATTAAAAAAATTAAACATTTTCACCGCGTGATTTTTTCAAGGTTTAAAGTGTCTAAAATTAAAAAGTTCAAAAGTGAGCTGAAGCAGTTGTTTTTATACAAATTTCATGATTTAGTGTTTTTAAGCTTTTTATGATTTTGTTTTAGGATTTATGTAATTTTTTTCTTAATTAAAGTTGTTGACAGAGTTTTGAATAGCAAAAAACGCAAGACTTTGGGTTCGATAACAAAAGTTTTAAAGTAAAAATAACAAAAAGTAAATCTTTTTTAAACAAGACTTACGAAAGGCTGCTCACGGAAAAATTCAACGGAATTTTGGTATTAAAAATGCGAAAAAGCTTAGAAAATTCTTGAAGAGTGATCTCTTTCAAATCTGCAATTAAGTTCACAAGACGCCTGTTTCTGAATGATAGCACTTGGCGTTATCAAAGGACCATTGGAAAAATTCAATAGAGGGATTTGAAATTGAAAAATAGCTAAGACTCATGGGGTCATAGACAAGGATGGAAGCTGTTCCTATAGTAGCCCATTATTACGCAATATTCAATATGATCTTATTTAGAACATCAGAACGGATACTCGAGACTAACACAGAGAAGATAAAGTTAAGTGGGATATACTTTTGAAAGTTTTCTAGCCAGAACTGCTTTGCGCTCATTCTAGGGTTCAATTGTTAGGAGAGCTTAATCAGTAAAGAATTAATAGATGTACTCCTTTACGAACGGAGATGCTGACTATGCAATGAGATTTTGGCACGCAAGTGCAAAAATCTAGCCTTTCTCTTCCCTAACCGGTTTGATTAAGACTATTAATAATAATAAATAATTTATAGCACCGCGTGTAACGTTCTGGTAGTACCAAAACCTCCAATAAGTGGCGATTACTATCAAGAGATAATTGTATGTCATCAATATTAGCAAACGTGATATCACAATCACTTGTCTGGGAGACCAATGCTTCCATTTAAACATCAACATTGAGCCAAAATCAAATAAACGAGCTCTGAGAAAACTTTTTCCACACCTTCTTTTTCGAGGGCTTCATAAGCGTCAAGGAATTGGGAAGTTGCTGTCAAGTTTACATATAATATTGTTATGAATACAATAGACCGTAGAAGTAAAGACAACCCTAATTCCTACTACTATTTCCTCCCCATAGAATTACACCGTGTTAATTTGAAAGAAACTCTACCTAGAGTATTGAGTGCTGAAGTACAAATTGAAGAATTTAACACCAGACTAACAGGCCAAGATGAGATGGCATCGTAGAGGGTTACCTACGCAATTAAGTCAACAGCCTAGGGTCTCAACATTCAATACACGAGAATCCAACTCCAACTAGTGGCAATCCCCATTTGTATTATTTAGGCTAAGAAAGATACTCCTTTTGGAAAAAAAGAACACAAATTTTAGATCAACATAAAATTGAAAGAAAAAAAAAATCGTTTTAAAATCCTACAAGTTCGTCTTTTCAAAACTCTGTTAAACAATTTCTGATATTTTGTTTTATAAAACTGATTATAATTATTGCTGATGTGTATTTTATGTGATTCATAAAATTGTTTGCTTCTTCTCTTTTACATTAATTTATTGCATGTGTTTTTTTTTAACAAAAAATATTTAATACACCACTGTTTATTTTTTGTCTTTATTATAATTATAATTATTATATTTATAGTTTTATAAACCTGGGGTATAATAGATGCTTTTTTCATGTTCACATTTCTAATGAAATGAGCCTTTTTTTTATCATTTTCATATATTTATTGCAAGTCTAATATATTATTTTCTTATTTAAATGGGTGATTTTGTTTTATATGTTTTTCATAAATTTCAGTTTTTAATGCATTTCAATTGTATTATTTTGTATGCCTTATTCATCCACCTTAAACTATGTGTTTATTTTAATTAAAAAACTGTAATAATTGATATAAAATTATCAAATGATTTGACATTTTCAAAAATCATTATCATCATTTTGTAGGGGTTTTCTTAATTCAATTTTATATATTTGTGAAAAAGAAAAAGATTTTTGATATAAATTAAAAAAAAAACTATAATGTCTCTTCTAAAGTTTGCCGCGATCCATAGACAAATGAAGCAGTAATTTGTGTGTTTGCTGCTGGGAGACTTTTTGCGATTTTAAATTTCTTTTCACATTTATCTTTTTGTTGATGTTTTATTTCAAAAATAGTGAATTCAATTCAAAATTGTATTACTGCTTTTTAATGAAATTATTGTTATTGTTGTTGTTTTTTCATAGTTTGATCTATGGACCATATTTGTTACCAATTCGCCATACCCGGTTTATTAAGAGTCATGAAGTAGATTTGACACGATGAAGCACCTTTGGCACTGCTGAAGAATACCTTGTCATTGCGTTCGCATAAAAATTTCAAACGTTGCGCCTTTTTATGCATAAATACGCCATCCAAATGGCCTGTCTCAACAGAACGAATCTGTAGAGTGAATAAAATATTAATTATATGAAAAATGTTATGGAAAATTATTTTAATTACTTCTATTGCTTTATTGCCCCAGCCCATAATTTGTCCAGTTCCAATATAAGCTACGGATGTTGGCATTTCACCCCACTGTAAAACCGAAACAAGGAATACAAAAGGTTATAGTTAATCAGGAAATATTAGAGGTATTAAAAAAAAACTATATATAGCTTCTTTAATGAAAAAAATTTTTTAAGTTCACTTTTGTCTGTACAGTGAGTGCGGGGCACCCACCTACAAATATGTTGTCCCGAATATTAAAGTAGTATGCTATGAGTAGCGCTATTCTATATCGCTAATACAGATACTAGCTCGTCTATTTTGAGCCAAGTTTTTAATAACTGTGATTCTAATATTCACCGCTCATATGGCATATGGCTATAGGGTAATTCTATATGGGGTGATTTTTTAAGCCAGATAGAACTTACGAAAGGGTTAACTGTCAAACGAACTATCATCTGCGTTCACTTTTTGCCATTTATGACCAGTATGAGATCCGGCAAATCATCATGAATAGATTGGAGCTTGAACAACGCTACCAAATTATCCAGATTTTTTTTTTTTGAAAATCAATTATCAACTAAGCCGATGTTTTATCGCAAAACTGTGTTCAGCAATGAAGCTCAATTTTTGGTTTAACAGGTTTGTTAATAAACAAAATTATCGCATATGGAGTGCAACCAATCCACAACAGACCCTACATACTTCATTACTTTAAGAAAAACGCACCAATTGGTGGCATTATTGGACCTTATTTCTTGAAAAATGAAGACGGGGCTCGCGTTACGGCTAATGAAGATCGTTACCGCACCAAGTGAAAATATGAATTGCATTGACCCGGGTGAGATATGGTTTCAACAGTTGCTATACGGCGACCGCAACCATCGACTTATTGAAATTAAAATTTGGCGATATGCTGATTTTTAGAAATGGACCTGACAATTTGCCTCCATGGTCGTGCGATTTGACACCCCTCGATTATTTCCTGTGGGACCATGTAAACTCACTGGTTTATGCTGGTAAACTAATAACAATTAAGGCCTCGCAGGACAACACTGTTCGTGTTATTGGTGTTATACGGTCAGCAATACGCGAAAAAGTGGTCCAAAATTTTAAGTCTAGAATGCGCTTAGCCAAGAACAGCCATATGCCCGAAATCAGTGTATTAAGTAGACAATGGATATAGAGTCGCTTGGGTTAGTAACTCAGCCGGTGTCAAACAATAACATAAATTCTTCTATTTATATTAGGATATGTCACAGCACCCTCCTTAGTCGGTAGCAATATCCAGCAGTCGTCTCTGCTCCCTATCTCTGTTCAACGGAAGTAACATAAATTAATTCGTAGCTACTAAATTAATTTGCCTGCCTGGGGGTGTTACTTTCTTTAAAAAAAAATCAAGTTAAATTTTTACTTACATTGTTAAATATGATATGACATTAATTGCTATTAAAATATTAAATCTTAATATTTTGGTTTTACTGAAACCCCCAAAAAGAATAAACTATAAGTATCTTTGTATTAATTTCATATCATAAAATTAAGTAAAAAGCAACTCTCTCTCTCTCTCTCTCTGTCGCCATCTCTCTTCAGTCTCTTTATAAGAATACTATAATGGAATAATTTTAATACTTTTTTAGATTTGTTATATTTTCAGACCGGTTCGCTGATAAAATTAAACTAATATTTCTTACTGTGCAGATTGAATACAGGGAGTTTTTAGGGTAATATGGCAATTTTTTTTCTTTTCACTATACACTGTTTATAGCCGGTAACAAATACTTAACTGATCCAAGGTATAATATTTATTTGTCAGCTCGTGTAGTTCTGGAGCTGCCCTCATTCAATCTATTCTTGTACATATTGTTTTAAGTAACACTCACCTGTAGCACAATATTTTTTGATACACGTCCCACTGTATTGACATAAACACCTTCGTTGTCATAGCATAATAATAACTGCATACCATTTGAGTTTGGAAGAGCCACAATACAATGAGGAATGATTGCACCCTGAGTCTGAATTGAGCACGAAATGTAGGATTTTAAGAATAAAAAGCGTTTCTTTTCCATTCTTATAATTCAAATACTTACATGCTTAGGAAGATAAATATCGTATACTTCAGCTGAATCTAAATCGACGGCATGAAAACCTTCAGCAGAACCATATATAACCTTCAGTCTAGATTGATCTTCAATAGTTAGATCAACTAACAGAGGACGATGTTCTAATTCACCAAAATTCTGAAAAGTAAAAAATTAAATTTAATTTCAGTTATATTCAGTATTTATTGTAAGCGATCTTACCTTAAATGCCATGAATTTATGATATGGTTTGGGAGCCCAGGCATAAATTTCTATAGAGTCTTTTAATGCAATCACTAGGAACTTAATCCTCTCATATTTAACAATTTTAAAATGTACAGCACCTTGCAAATCACCAACATTTATCCAACCGTTGCGACGTTCAACTTGCTAAAAAAAAAAAATTAAAATAAAAAACATCAGATATATAATTTTTTAAAAATCCTTTTAACACTTATTAAATTTATCTCGCTTGAAAATCGGGCAAAATGTTTGCAAGCCTTCTTAATTTTATTTATGCATTTATTAATTAATTTATCGAGCGTAGTATCGAAGACTTTCACTCGTTGTAGTTACACGGAACAGTGTCATTGGTTGAAACCGAGAAATTCTGAGAAAAATTATTTTTTTATGCTCAGAAAAATGTGATTTTTGTCTGAAAAGTTGGATCTTTAATTAATAGTAGAAATATTTCTGAAAATATTATTTTTTGGGACTATTTGGAAAAAGTGAAACCCATGTGTTAGCACAGAGAACACATTTTGCCGACATCTCTAGGTTCAGGCACAACCCGAAACTTTATCACAGTAAAAACAGATATATATTGACCCAGAATAGTTAGACCTTTTTTTTATCGATTTCTGTAAATTTTCTGAAATATCAACCGGATTAATGTCAGACTAATCTGCACGCTGAGCCGCCTGTGCCGCTGGCTGGCACAAAGATATGGCTTGCCGTAACTGAGTGCACTGTCAGTAGTTCTGACTTATACCACCACGTGGTGGCGGCCGATAACAGGTTTCTGTCTCTGCAAGGAGTCTAGCTAATTAAGTCGAGCGAAGAGAAGTTAACACTCTCGTATAAAAAATTCATAATCCGCGGTGAAACATCATACGCCAAGAATGCGTGGCCAAGAGGGTGCTTGGTCTCAAGCATGCGAACTCTGGATGCCTGTCGATCTCCAGTTTACTTACCTGTGCATATGGAGCTCTGTGGGGGTTGGCATATTTTTCTCCATTAGATGAGTGAGGATGAATCGGAAGAGGCGGAGAGGGTAATCTGTGCAGAAACTAGGGTTTTAGTTGGCCAAAGAATAAATACGAAAAAGATGCACAAGAATGCCTCGCGAGGGGTGGACAGGTCAATCTTTAAAGGTACTTCTAAGATGTTAGACCGTGAGATTCCGATAGGGATGGACAATGAGGTGGAGAGGTTAATCCCTGTAGAAACTCCGGTGTTTATTGACCAATGGTGGAATTCTAAAGACATGAACAAGAAAACCTCGCAAGGGGTGGACGGGTCAGTCTCCAAAGGTACTCCTCCGGAAGAGGCTTAGACGGTAGCGCATATTGTGTGGGAATGTCCAGGACTGGCTAGCATAAGGCCCACGGGTAGACACTTGTTAAATGTGAATGCCATGATGGATTAATGCTAGCAATTAGATTAGTCCGTGGTGAGGAGGAAGGTGGATAGTTACCAGTCGACAGTCTGAAATAACTATAGTCGATAGTAAAGGCTAATGGTAGCACGAGACTTGATTGAGAGTAAGGTAATCGTAAATTACAAATCGGTTGTCTACAATCAATTCGAGGAAAGAAGGGGGTCGAAAACGGAGCCATTAAGTTAGCGGTCTGCTTCGATATGTGCCCTACATTAAAAAAAAATCTGCACACTGTCGGAAGGAAATTAATTTTTTATTTCATAAATTATACAAAACTGTTTTGTCAGCCTTTTTTTTATTCACTTTTTCTTGAAAAAATACGATAAATTTCATTCTGAACACTTACTGACGTTCTGCTAGAAACTTTTTCAACATTGTTCAGAGATATACAAATTCCCTTTAGAATTTCCTTAGGAAATTCCATTCGAATACTTAAAGTATTCTCGCCGCCATGTTTACCGAATATTGCGTTCGGAACGTTGTCTCGCCGACAACGGTTAAAAAATCGGCAGCTTGTGCAGACCATCTATACGTAGTTGGTGTGAATTATGCTCAAAATTCTCAAGGGGAGGATTCTCTATACAGGTATGTGATGAAAATCGATTCGTTTTTAAGTAAAATCGAATGTTGAAAACGAACGCTTTGCTATAAGATGTGATGACAAACGAACGGTTTTACTTTCCATTTTTTGTTTCATTTTAAATAGTTTCGCGTCAAACTACAACTTTTTGTTTTAAAATATAAACATTTGTTTGAATTTTAGTAGCACCAAAAATGGCATTTATTTGTTCGGCATCAATTTTAATAATTAATTATTCAAATCGAGTTCAAAATATTGAACGAAAAAGGTTGAGGGATGCATCAAATCCATTAAACATGCCGGATAATAGGTACGAACAATAGAATGAATAATTTCCCCTGTTCTTTTACACATATTTTTAGTTTTAAGGAATATTTTCGTTTAAATAAAGAAAGCTTTACTTGGATATTAAAAAAAATTTAATCACATGTTGAATCAAAATCAATTCCACTGGTAATCGAGTTAGCAGCCACATTAAGATTCCTAGCCGAAGGCTGCTTTCAAAGGTCGGTTGGGAACGACTCTGTTGTAGCAATGCACAGAACTACATTTTCTAAAGCATTTTCTAAGATGGTAGTTGTTTAAAAAAAGTGTTATGCGAATCTTGGATAAAAATTTCAGTTGATGCACAAGATGTTCAAAAGTCAAAACAACATTTTTTTGAAAAATTCAAAATTCCTGGCGTAATTGGGTGTATTGACGGTACCCACATTAGAATAATAATACCAGGGAACCAGGACTATTTATACTATAATAGAAAAGGTTATTATAGTATTAATGCCATGATAGTAGGTTAAAAAAATTGAAAAGAATGCATTTATTTTTATTTGATTTTTTAGATATGTGATTACAAAATGAGTATTTTGGCGATCGACGCAACTCGACCCGGCTCCAGTCACGATTCTTTCACCTGGAATTTAAGTTTTGCACGAAACTTTTACCTTGATAATTTTGAAAATGGAGATCGTGGATCACGGCTTTTAGCAGATTCCGGATATGCTTTAGAGCCTTTTGTACTAGTTCCCTATAGACTTCCAATCGCAGAATCAGCTCAACACAAATTTAATAAAGCTCACGCATCAGCTAGGAACATAATTGAAAGGACAATCGGATTTATCAAAAGCAGATTTCGTTGTTTGTCAGGCGCTTTATGGTACAATCCGCAGAAAATTGTAAAAATAATAAATATATGCTGTGCACTACATAATATGTGTATCTTTTACAAATTAGAAAAAAAAAGTCGAGTTTTAATGGAAAAACAAGTTTAATGTAACTCATAAGTCGCTTTAAAATTCTGAATTATCCAATACACACATTTTGTTTCTTATTCAAGTTCATATGTTTGTTTTTTTTTATAACAAAAATTATATGAATACTCTATTTATATTTTTCCAACTGCTGCATTTTAACCTCTAAGCATTGCTTTTTGAGGTTGTTCTTTTCGTATAGAAGTTTTTCCACTTCTCTATTATGGCGTTGGATTTCAGTGGTTTGTTTAGAAATTTCAACGGTCTGGGTATTAATGGCCTTAGTTTGAGCATCTAAATGATCAACCACCTTATCCACCGCTTTATAAATACGTCTCAAGTTGGATTCAGTATTTTTCAACATTTCTGAACTGGTTTTTAAACTGTTGGTCTTTTAAACTTTTTTCTTGTTCAGCATTTCTATTTGTTTCCCTGTGTATGAAAGTTTTCAGATTTTCTTCAAGGGAGACTGAATCTGGTCGTTTTCTTTTATACGATTTTTTAGAAGTACTCGGCAGGACGGATTCTAAATTTTCTACACCAATACAATCGGAATTAATATCGAGGTCGATTTCGGGTAACGTGCTGTTCTCTTTTTGTGTTCCATATGAAAAACATCCTTCTATGCCATCAACACAATCATAAAGCCCACATATTTTTCCTATAGCTTCTTCTAAGCTTGATATGTATAATTGGTTATGTGGTCCTCCATCGGTAGCACGAGCCTCTTTTTTGTTTTGTGAAATTTTCTTTTTTTATTGAAGACTTTTTATCGCTCCATATCTAGAAAAGAAAACCTAAACTTTATTTGAATTTCTACAGAAGCCGTACATATGTATCTACCTTTTTCCATCCGTTACAGTCTTTAAGTGGTGGACCAATCTTATTTAGCTCCTGCGCAAACGTTTGCCATAGCTTTTCCGCTTCGATTCTATCCCCTTTAAAAAAATTCTTTGCCAGTTGTGGGTGCTTCTCCATAAAGTTCACCATGTATTCTTCTTGGGCACTATTTGTGTGTTTTCCCCTAAAAATTCCATTTTAATATTTATTAATTTTAAACTACATACAAACATAATATTACATACATAAATACTTACATTTTCGATTAAATATTTTAACAATAAAAATTTTATGTATCCTTTTATTAAATCGTGTACAGCAGCGAGCTCGATTTTAAACCGGTTAAAACAGTAAATTTTCGTTTTCTATCACACTCTTTTTTCTTCATATTTTCATAGAACAAAATGAAAAATGAAATCGAATTCGATTTGACAAACAAACAAGAAGAAGAACAAAACAAAACAGAAATAAGTGATGCCATCACAACTCGTTTCGAACTTACACCGTTTTTGGATCGAAATCGATTTTCATCACATACCTGTATAAATTCTCATTTTGTTTATAAGTTGTTACACATTAATTTATTAGGTTAAAAAAAATGTGTAGGTGGTTCCTAATGAGCTTAGATTTTGGGATATAAGCACGATAAAAATTGTATCAACTTAAAAAAATCAAAAACCAGAATACATGGGAGGTTATCATTAATATATTCCAATTCTTATATAAAAAATAGCAATTTGTTTGTTTGGGGCTAAGCTAATCTCTACGCGCATTCCGCTGGTTGCGTAAGGCAGCTCGAATTTAAAAAGAAATTTAAATTTAACGATACTCACATCTGAGAGACCATCGGTTCTTAAAATTTTTGATTTCAGCCAGGATAGATAGTATACGCGTACACGATTCTTTTTACCCGAAATGGTAACTAAAATATTTTGTCCTTCCAAAACTTCCATTTGCTGGAAGCGACGACGCGATATTAATTGATAGACCTTTTGAAACAGAAACAAATAAAAATGATAAAGAAAATACTTTTGCTTTAACATATTAATAAAATCCAACAACTCACCTTTCCTTGACCTGAACGATCCAATAACATTAAACCATGTTCGGTACCAATGAGCAGATTTACACCCCACAGAGCGGCACACAGTATCTCCGAATTGAAACGTTTCTTGTATTTGCGTATTTCAGGCGTATCACTGGACGCTTCATGCGATGTGGGTGTAACATTAACATTAACATGTGATTCACGTCTCGAGGGACCCGAACCACCAGCACCAAAACCAAATGTAAGAAAACTACGCTGTTTCTGTTGTAGGGCATAGGGAGGAACAGGCAAAGCAGCCGACGATGTATTGGAAGAGGAAGAAGCAGATTTATGTAAGAGATTAGTAATGCTACTTGACGAACGTGTCTTTGATATTGAATTCTTTGGGCTGTTTTGTCTTGACGACGCAGAATTCAACGAAATTGTCGATTGGGGTGAATTATTAGAAATACCGCCAATAAACGATTTCGATGGCGTGGAATGCACTGATGAGTTGATGGCCGCTTGATACTAAATTTTAAATAGAAAACGAAATAAATGAAAATAAAAATAGAATAAACATTGCATCAAGCAGTTTTTTGTTTGTAAAAAAATTAAATTTAAACTTTGAAATACATATGACTATTTAGCTCATGATTCACTATCAGATTTAGTCGTTAGATCTGTTAGAAATCGCGTGTGTGTAATTTCATTAAATCATCTTTTTATGCGATCAGAGTTGCATTTATTTTTGAGTGGGACGAAATTCTGTCGGATTTCAACCGATTCAATCGCACGGGTTTGTAGGATAGTGAATCGATAGTGAATCATGGCCTCTCACATAGACAAATCTTTCATCCAATTTCATTAAGTCAAAATCTCTATCTTGATTGTTGAAAGTGGTTCAATTTAATTAAAATTTGTGGATATTTTTTCATCGCAATGTGAATTCTGATGTTACAACTTCTTTAAAGATCTTTTTACTCCTCCCGTTAAGGAACTCACATTCTCTGCATTACTCGTGGGCATTACATGAAATCTGTGAAGGAACTGCGGTTCTAAATGGCAAAGAGAGAAAACCGATAGGGATAGACACTGAAGCCTCGCAAGAGGTGGGAAGGTTGTAGGAACTCAGGTGTTTATTTGCCAATGAAAGAAAGAGGTGGATCAGTCTCAAAAAATACTTTTGAGAAGGTAGCAAAGATTGTGTGTGAAATTCGAGCACTAGCTAGCATAAGGCTTAGCACCACGGGCAAACACTTATTAAATATGAATGCCATAGGGGAGCGAATGCCGACAGCTACAAGTCAACAGTCTGAAATCACTACAGCCAAGAGTAAAGACGAGTGTTAGCATGAGACTCAATAAAAGTAAAGTAGTCGCAAATTTGAAATCGGTTGCCTAAAATCAGCTCGAGGGGTCGAAAAGGGACCCATGAATTTAGCGGTCTGTTTCGATATCCCTCCCCCATACATTGATATTAATGCTTACGTATGCTAAATGGGAAATCCCTAATTCTTGAACATTCCAGAGTGAGAAGGTCTTTGTTATAAGATTGCAAATTATAATATTGGTAATGAACGCTTGCCTAATGAGGGTGTTTATGTGAACTTATCGTCAACTCGAAAAGTGAAATGCTATTACAGTATATTCAATTGTAGTGCCTCAATGACTAAAAGATGTTCGGGTGTTATAACAAAAAACCGGATATATGTAAACAAGTACGTATTCTTGTGGTATTCTCGCTGTAACAAAGTTGGATAATCGATATTAACCATGCATAGGCCTTGTCTATCCCCGCTTTTTATGCTGACAACCCTTGGTTTTTTTTGCGTTCTTTTTTGTTCTATACGGGTACTCCAAAGTGATTATAAGTTGAAATTTCCAACAACTTGGGTTCTGTTTTATAAGTTTGTGAAACTATTTCTATAATTATTTTATGAAAACTTTTACACTCAAGATATACGAGTATGACACTTGTATTAATTTTCACTTCGCCAAGCTTCGTGTTTCTATACCGCGAAATAGGCTTTCAATATTATAACGATTTTCATAGAAATTTTATAAACAAATCTTCATCGTTTTTTTTCCAGAATCATCATCCTATGATTTTTGTCATAACAAAGATTTTGACTTAATTTTTTTTGTTACATAAAAAAGAATTTATTGTCATTAGTTATGAAGTTTTTTTTATATATAAAGCCTTAATTATTATTTATTTTTCAGGTCTATTAGAAGAAATATATGACAATATATTTACAATTAGCATGCCCAATAATCAGTTCTAAAAAAGGACTACAGTATATACTTTACTTAAGAAAAAAAGGAAGAGGAGAAAATGTTAGTTTTAATATTAATATTTTTTAAGGTTACTAAGTTTTTTTTAAAAAAATGTTTAACAACATTTTGGGGAAAATACGAAAGTCAATTGAAAAAATAAAAATTAAATGTGATTAGTCTTTCCCAGACGCCATTAAACATAAAAAGAAGCTGTAAGAAATTGAAACTGAAAATATGCAGTTGTGCACGCAAGCTGTTTTTTTTTTGTTCGTCTAAAACTTAATTATTTTTGCGTTTTTGTAAAAGAAACAATATTTTGTGTTTAAAATACATACATACTTAGATATGAATGTATGTGTGTGTGTGTGTGTTTGTACTTTTGTAGCGAAAAATACATTTAATATTTTTGTATTGTTAGAGATTTGAGTAATTTGTTCTAATAATAATGTTGTTGTTGTTGTTGGTGTTAAAAGTATATATTGATGTGTTTGCTGGGATATGTGAGAAACATTAAAAATCAAATACTCGTATGTAAGATCCCTAAAACTCTATATGTTTCATATTCGTACGAACTATGCTAAAGCCACCAATTGCTATACAACATACTATTGACTATTTGATGGACTCCTATGGTATATTTATAGGTATTTATGTGTGATATTTTGCAGGTAACTAAAGCATACGTAAAATGTAAACAGATACGAGTATGTATGCTGCGTATTTATATAATATATTTTACATTCGTAACCTAAATGTATTGGCGATTTTGTTCTTGCAATTCATTTTTATTAACTTTACAAACTTTACTGAGAATGTGCATAGCTCAGTGAACTTAACTTTGGGTCTAATTTTATAAAACGCAGGAGTTATATCGAAAATATTTTAGTCATTTTAATAGCGGCGGGTCTGCTATCCACGATTTACAATAACTTAAAATATACGATCTCTTAGTAAGTCATAATGTGACTTCGTACAGTCCAATGATATTTCTCTCCAACATTCATTAATTACTTCAATAAGTGACTGCTTGTCATTGAATTGCCTTCCTCCTTAAGATACCTTCCGGTTAAATCAATCCCAAACATTTGCTAATATGTTTAGATCAGAAGAATACGGCGGCCAACAGAAAATAAGACGAATGTTTTCGCAAATAAATTCTTTTATAGCTCTGGCGTTATGTAAGAGAATATTATTCAAAATGCAAATTAGTTCTGTAAAAGCCGAATTAAGTACAGTTTAGGTTTTCTTAGACATCCTACCGCTTTATATTGTTCCATAGTACGTTGCGTAATACCGCCCTTCGCAGTGGTGGCGGTTCAGAAACAACAATTCTTTTCGTAAATTATTAAAATAGTATTTGTATCCAACTGATCCGTCCAGGTTGAATTTATTTTCGTCAGTAAAAACCACAACTTACCGATAACAAAAAGTGACATCTTTCTTCTACACTCATATGCTCCCTGGCAAATTGTTATCGATTTTGTTTGCGTGTTTCATTAAAGCGTGACTTTTTTCAATTTTCCTAACTCTAAGTGTTTACAGCTTATGATGACTCTACGTACTGTTGAGAGGCTTGCTTGTATCCAGCTTCCGTCCATATTTTTGATACTCAAAGGATTGAGTTCAACGCATTTCTGCGAACTTTATGGTTTTGTTCACACAATTGTTTGTACTTCACGGTTTTATTGTTTCGTGCAATTTCACGGCCGATAGCGGGACAGGAATAATAATTTCCGCTTCACTTAAAATTTTTGTGTTTATCCATTCTTACAAATTGTTAAATAAAAACTTAGAAAATTTATCAGCGCATAGTCTAATGTGCAAATCAAGTCTCAATATTTGAAAAAAAGCTTTAAAATGCAAAATCAAATACAAAAAAATCTTTTGTTTATTTAAAAATAAAACAAAATAAGCTAAAAATGCCATTGCGTTTAACTTTCGAAAAAATTTGAATATGCTTTTGAGCTCAATTAAATGCAGTATCATTAGCTGGTAGTACAGTTTGGAATCTACCCCAAAAATATCAAAATATATGGCCTGGTAAATAAAAAAGATTATGTGACTCTAATCAATTGAACAAGAGTGTATGTGGTGACAAAGTTGTCACTTTAAAGAGAATTATAATGTTATGAAATAAAAAATTAACACCTGCTAGTCGTGGTGCTGGCCTGTTTAGTCGTTACCTATTTATGCATAAAGATTTCCTTTAGCTTCGTAAAGCAATACTTATCATCTTTGGCAGGCCACAATAAATTGTGCATTTTTCGTCATTATGAGTGTGCTTTGAGATAAAGCTGTCCTATAAGCTAAAGGGAAGATGTTTTTACCTTTAACTTTTAATGTAAGGTTTATATATATTATATAGATTTGGAGTTTTCATATTTTGAACAATAACGAAAAAAAAAACAATTTTAATTTTTAATTTAGGAAAAGATATCACGAGCTAGAAAATATTTTTGAAAACAAAAGAAATCACAATCAGCCCAATCATGAATATTCGCGAGAGATTTCTTTCCCACGAACAAAATTTCCTTAATCATAAATTCCTAGGGAACGAAAAATAAGGTAGAGGGAAAATTTAATTTTCGAAATCAGCTGTTTTGCTTAGTGCCATTGAATCTTTTATTTATTTACAAACGTTCATAATTTTATTTTTTCAATAAAAAAAATAAAATATAAAACAAAAAATGCATAGTATTGCTTTTCGGATGCTTGCAGAAAGTATGCCATTTGAAGAGCAGCCTAATAGAAAGAATAAAAGAAGGCAGTTGCGCGTTGCGTCTAATCCACTTGAGTTGCCACGATCTTTGTAAGTATACGCAGAATCATTTTCTCTGTTTTACATTATTTTTCCTTGTTTTGATGATAGGTTTCAAAAATATTACCGAGTAAATAAACCAGCTTTGTTACTTGTTGGAAGTGATTACAAAGCACTCTCAAGAGTTCAAAAAACAATTTGCTGTTACACCGGTGGTAGTCAAGCTTAGTGGATGCTTGCGTTTTTTCGCCGAAGGTGGATACCAAACTGGTATTGCAAAAGATTCTAACGTGCATTTAGCACAATCCACTTTTAGTATGGTACTAAAAGAAGTAGTGCATATTTTTGAAACACACCTTTGTCCAATTTGGATTAATGTACCGAAAACAGCGGAAGACAAACGGGAAATTGCGCTGACCTTTTATAAGAAGCACAAAATTCCTGGAGTTATCGGTTGCATCGATGGAACCCTTATTCAGATAATTGCCCCATCTGATAACAAACATATTTTCTACAACCGAAAAGGAAACTTTAGTTTAAATGTTATGCTATTTAAGTAAACGTGGCTATAAACGGGTAAAATTTAAGTGATGTATTAAGTTGTTATTGTTTGTAGCTTTGTGACGACCAGTTGAAAATTCGAAATGTCGATCCATCCCACCCAGGTGCATCCCATGACTCCTTTATATGGAACAATAGCGACCTGCGAGCTCACTTTGAGCAAAAGTATTTACAAGGGGAAACCAACTTTTGGCTTTTAGGTAAGCTTTTCTTTAAGAAATAATGAAAACAAGCTGGTAATTTCCTGATCCTCGGAAATGAAATTTAACGAGGTGCATTATTAGTAAAAAAATTACATGCATTTTGTTGCAAACTCCCTTTAAAATAACGCGTGAACAAAAACTTGAGAAATAAGAATATTTTTCCCTGTTTTTTCCGCTGATGATACCTAATTTCTTCCCGCCGATTTTTTTTCCCTTCCCATAGATGAAAAAAGGGAAAAATATTTATTCATAATGGGAGCAAAGGGAAAAGTGAGAAAACTCTTGCGGAATTTTCGTTTATGATTGGGCTGAATGGTTTTGCGCCAGTAAACAAATAAATAAAAGTACGTGGTTGCCACAATGTATTTTTAAAAATCAAAATTCATTTGTCAAAAGTAATCGGTTATCGCACTTTTGCTGCCATATTTTTAAAAAGATTTATTTTATTTTACACGGAAGTTTTAATAACGAATAATAGTTAAAGGTCACTTTATTCCTCACGTTAGCTAAAGTTACCTTTTATTAACACGAATTTTAAAGGCAAGTTGTAAGAATGGCCCTTAAACCTTTGCAGTTATTAAGAGCACCAATCGGTCACCTACGTACCAATTTATAACCTTTAACTTTTTAACAGCCTCTTTATATACGTGATTAGTTTTAAAACACTACAATTGCCAAATTTTATATCCTACACAAACACAGTTTAAGCATAAATTGATAATAAATTACTTTACAATACACAGATAATAGCACACACACAAGGCCTTTGAAAAACTATAGAAATTAAATACATTAAATTTAAGTTTGTACAGGAAATTTACTGACAAGTACGAACAAATGTAATGGAAATTATAATGAACAAAAACCAAAGAGAAAAATAAAATTGAAGTAATTTACAAAAGAAGAAAATTGTATTTACACACATTGATAACAACAAAAAAAGTGAATAAGTGAAATATTTTTATAGCATTTTATATTGAATTTCAAAAAAAAAAAGAACTTAAAAATTCAAGATGATTCACACAAAAACACACAAATAGAGCACAGGTACAGTGGTGAGTGAAAGTGTGAAAGAGATACAAAAATAAATTTACAATATATGATTTTTACACATAGAAGTATTTTCTCATACTGAATATAGCAAAATGTTATAGTTTTAAGTTGTAAGATCTAGTAATTATTTAAACGTAATCAAAATGAGTTTAATATTTAATACTTTATACACAAATTTATTTAATTTTTATTATATAATTTTCATTTTTTGTTTTTTGCTTAATGGTGAGAGATTGAAAAATGAATTTGATTGATTGATTGATTGATTGATTTGATACTTACTATTATTTCATTTGGTAATTTTGACTAAATATTCAATATTCTTTTAAATCGTAGTGGCCATCAGCTCACAGAAAACAACAAAACGTCGCGGAAAGACAAAGCACAATGATATAATATATGAAGAAAAATATTTATAATATTTGGTTGGTTATCAAAATACAAAATAAATTAAAATCAAGATGGTTGGTAAGGTATTTTACTAAATAAAATTTGTAAACATAAACTGAATTCAAGCGAAAATAATTTGAAGTAAAAAAAATGGGGAACAATTAAATTTATAACTAAAACTAGCGTGATTTCAAAGGTCAATGGAATAATGAACTACACAAAAACTAAAATCTTAAAATATTAAATAATAAATAAAAATGAAAAATTAAAAAAAAACTAAAGTTGAAAAAGATTTTTAATTTAAGTGGTTTCTTAGAAGTTTGAAATAAGTTAAGGTAACTAAATGATTCGCAAATGGGGTTCGCGACAGATATCCGCATTTGAGGCTCATCGAATGCTTAGCGTGACTTCGCTATTACTGAAATTGTGGTGAATTATTTCGGGGGTTTTATAATCATGGTGGAGGTTTTTGATCGGTGTAGAAGTCAAAGCATTATATTATAAACTCTCATCGCATGCCAGAGACAAGAAAAACTAGCGCGATCAACAATGTGAAAAAGATTCCGAAGATCTCTACCTCTACCTTCGGTACCGTATGAGTGAGTTGAAATTGATAGATATTGCAAGGTGTTTGCGTGCCTATAAACAACAACTTTAAATTTCCTTCACAAATAAAGTCACTTTAAACAGCCAATGGTTGTAGGACTCTCCCATTTGAGAAAAAAATATTTAAACTTTGGGAAAGAATATGAAACCATTTTATTTGAATCATTTTAATAAAATCCATGACATGAATTTATATTAAAGAATCTCTTATAAATTTAAAGACTGTTGCTACTGTATAACAGCAGGAATCTCTAGTATCGCAAGTACTCGTTTCAGATATACTAAAACAAGAAACAAAGGTAACAAATTTCGAATGAAAAAAATGGAAACATCTAAACTTCTTTAAAACCAATTAAATGACTTTAGACTAAGAAAAAAATATTTAAACAAGGTTGTCTTCTAAAAAGAAATTTTTGGTAAAAATGTATCAAACAAAAATTATTATAGTATTTGAAAAAAATTTGTGGCAAATTTGTGTCTTTATTTGATACGAGTAGTGAGTAGTTTTTATTTATTCTTAATTGAAGCATTTATCCTGTTCATGAAATCCGACGCGGATTGGATTGGACACGGAATTCAAATTAAATTCCTTTTTGGAGTGCAAAAAATAAAACTCTGACAAACGTTTATTTAAATATAAGAATTGGATTTGAATTCCGTTTCGTATTCGATCCATGGCGGATTTCATGAACAGGACTGATTAACTATTTTAAAGAGAGAACATGTTGGGTTCGTGTCTGTTTCACAATAAATTTGGTGAGATTATTATTAAAATTTGTTGTTGATTTTATTAGTACAAACACATAAAACAGTAAGATAAAATTAAAGCCAAAAATGTTTATTATAAATTATTATGATGATTTATATATGATGAATTAAAAAAGAAATGTAAATTAAAAAAAAATAATACATTAAAATAGAGAGACAAAACAAAACGCATTTGTTAAACACACAGCAGTTTTAAAATTTGAAATTAACAATAATTAGAAAAACGTTTGAATTTAATTCATTTCTTTAATAAATATTTAATTAAATGCCTAAAAACACACATACCTGTTGCAATATGTTAAATTGATATGAGGATAATTTTAGTGATGGTTCTTTAAAAACCTATTCCTACACTGTTTCCAACAACAATTTATCACAAGCAATAATACAGAAAATATAGCAGTGATTTATTCCCTAACAAAATAAAGGGTGTTCCATAATTGCACACATTTGTGCAGTAAGATATTGCGAATAAAAAAGGTAAGAAATTTCATGACAGTATATGAAGACGTTGCGTGTTCTTATTTTGGACTAATAATACTCGCATTTCGATAATATTAATGGAATAATAATGAATGCGCCATATTTCATATAAAAATGGCAGGAATATTGATTTCACTTCGTCGAATGGGATATACAAAAACTCAGCCCAATGACTGTGCACAGCGATGAGAGTTCGTTAAATGGATTATTGAATTGCCACAAGCGAATAATGATTTTAGGAGCAAAATATTTCTAAGCGATGAAGCTCATTTTTAACTGTCAAAATTTTCATCATTTTGAAAATCAGTTCAATACAATACACACTGGCAAATTTTGGTAATTGTTTCTAAATTAAATGATAGCAATGTGGACGGTATGAAACCCATATAGCTCGCAACACAATTCTATTACTGTATTAGACTTTTCCTTATCTTGGTACTCTATCGTTCGGTGATGAGAATGGGGCTCTTATAGCCTTTTTATACTTGCTCACATCTTTAATCAATTCGTCAAGATGTTAACATCTTCCCAAACAGAATTGTACAGAGCTGAGTGTTCAACATCTTTGTAAGATATTCCTCTCTCATTTTGTTCCGCTTAACATCCTTTGATAATTTTAGTGTCATCACTAAAAAAATGTCATTGCAATTTAAAAAGAATCGAAATGTTGAAAAATATAATGAGCGGGACAGGGCAATGTAAGAAAATTTTAATTTAAATAATTTTAAAATAAAAGATTTGTATAAGTATTGTATGGTCTGCAAAAAAAAAAAAACATGCTGTTAGACCTTTGGCAAAAATATCGTGTAATTTGGTTGATTAACACAATTGAAGAATTTAAATTTTTTTTTATTTAATTTATCTATTTGTTATAACATGTGAAAATAAATCTTATGAAAGATGAAGGATGTTGCAAATGTAAACGAGTGTTTCACATTTTCAAAAACTTCCAGGCATTCCTCGAAGATGAGAATCTTTTGTGGAGTTATTTATTGGATGTTGACTTGTGATCAGTGCAGTAGCACCGAAACTAATCCGCATTTATTATCATGGAAAATTCTGTAAAAAAGAGTGCGTATGTACTAGCAAAGCCCTGATGGTCATTCGCCGTTGCTCTATTCGACAAGTACCCTTATGCTATGTTCTATATGTTTGAAGAAAAACAACTACTTGCGAAAAGACCTTGAGAGATTGTATACATTTTGAGCATACTGTTTTTATCGGCAGCAATTACAATTTACAATTTATCGATTAAAGTCCTAGAATTTTTTTTTAGAAAATAAACGATAACAAGTAATTTTTAAGTTCAGGCATTATTCTTAAATTATAGTTTTGTGTAAATTTAATTGACAACAGCTCATTTCTAGGAAAACTTCAAAATTTATAAGAAAAAAGTTCAGGCAATAATTTATAAAAAAGTGTTAAGTACTAGAAAGTTGTATCGATTATCAATAAACGTATAAAGTTTATTATTAAAGGAACTATATGGATGAAAAATGAATAGGAATTAATAAGGTTCTAGACAAAATTTATCGATAACAATTGAATTTCAATAAAAATTCATAATTAAGAATAAATTTGTAGACAAATTTATCGATAATAATGAATTTCTAGAAAAAAGAAGTGACTGACCATTATTTTAAGGAGAAAAAAAAAAAATACCGAAAGATTAAAAATAAAAAAGTAATTTGTGAGACAGTTGGTGCTATGAAATTTGTTAATAAAAAAGCATCCATAAAATTAATTTGTAAAGAAAATGGTAACAATTTTCTTTAGATTGAAAACAAAAAATTTTTAATAAAAAATGTATCTGGTAAAAATTGCCTATAGATTTTTTTGTGCAACTTTTTATTTTTGTTGGAAACAGTGTAGTTTCTTGGATAAAATGAATTTAAGGTTTTTAAAATTACGTATTTGCTTTCAAACATTAAATAGCTGCGTGTTGTTGGGATCTTTTTTTTATTACAATATTGCAACAAGTATCACAATATTTTAATTAAATTTGGAAACTAATGTATGCTTAACAAGGAATGAATTAATGGCCATAACACATCTGATAAAATTGTTGACAAAAGACAACCATTTGCATACAGTTTTCTTTCAATTTAAATAAAACATTTAAAAACATAATTAAAAGATTTGAATAAAAAACAAAAGCGCTTAAATAAAATTATTCTCGCAAACTAATTAAATAATTGAAATGAAATAAATAAAAACTTTAAAAGAAAAATAAATTAATTAAATTCGTAGCACTTACCTCCTCACTGGATGATTTGTCGTGCCGAGGTGGTGTTGCTGGTGAGGCTTGACTAAGCAAATCGGGTAAGACGCTACTGGTACGTGTACCGGGTGTACCAAGATTTTCGGTATTACGATTCTATAGTTGAATAAAAAACAAAAATACAAAAAACATCGATTCAATAAATACAGCTTTTGGTAAATATGTAAATGCATTAAAAATGGACTGGAGACATAAAGGTTTGTTTTAATACAACTTTGTTTTTATTAAGAGTGAATGGGAAGAAACATCTGATGCTTTAGTTGTGATGATTTTTAATGCGTTTTTAAGCTGAAATAAATTTATTAAGAAAAAAAAAGTAATCGGAATTATGTAAAACATTTTCTTATCAGAAATATGAAAATAAGAAATATGAAAATTAAAAAAAATTATACGATATTACAACGAAAGTATGTATTAATTGGAAATTTTGCGAATGTTAAGAATTTGTTTTAATAAAAATATTTTGCTTGATATTACGTATGAACATAACTTGGCTTCTGTCGTTTTTCTTATTCGTAGAATTATCCGAGGAATATGTTATGTATTTATGACTAAAATTATTGTAAATCAGGCAGTGTACGAATACAAAATCGAAATTTTTGTTTTTAAACATTCAAAAGTCAATAGAAATTCTTACTTCTTAATAACAGTTCGCAGTAATCAGATCGGCCATGCGCCATTTGTCGCAGCAAGTAATAGCCAAAGAAATAAATGTCTGAGGAATGCAGCGGGTGGAACAAAGACATTCAAGCATTTCGTTTATGTTTTCTCAAAGACTTGCGCAGCATTGTCGTACTGCAAAACTACTTTATTGTGTATCGTGTTGCGTTGCAGCAGTTTGTGTTTGAATGTTCGTCTTATATGCATTAATTGCACTCATCAGTGATCACTAGTGATTGTGATCATCGAACAACTTTTTGTTGTGAGACTTTTTGATAAAACTTTATGTGTCTTGATTTTTTTTTTTTTGGATTTACATTTGGTGTAAAGAATTTCGGCCATAAGACATTTAAGTTTTTCTAAAAATTTAGGTAAAGGTTTTCTGATGAGCTGGCCTAAGTATCCAGCGAAATGCGTATAGAGACTAGCTTATCTACAATCAACAATAAATTGAATGATTTTATAATAAAATGAGTTGGGAAATTCAGCTCAAAATAATTAATTGAATTTTTTAACAGAAAAACTTTTTCTGTTGAATCGGTTTGTAGTCTTCCACATCTGTTGGCATTAGATCCACGTAAGTAAGAACTCTATTGTACTGACATTTGGTGCACCATACGTTTTTAAAAGCATTCCCCAAGTAGAGACTTCATTATTTTAAAGAAAATTTAAATCTACCGAGATAAAAGATAGCCTTAAGGGCCCATAGAGAATACCAGCAAGGTGGCGCAATTAAGTGATAGTGCTATCCAATTCACCATATATGCTCTTGCGATGCGACTGTACAGCTGCAACATTGCCAGCAGTTTTAAATTTTTTACAATGGTACCAGCGCGTTGGTGTCTTGTATATTGGAATAAACTCATTTAAAGCTGGTTTCACTAGTTTTTTTTTAAATATTTTTTTTACATCTACCTTGGGTAATTTTGCACTGCAAAATTTATACATGGACGACTAATGCAAAGTTGTACAAAAAGATTTTCAAGACGTAGTAGCAAAAATTTGCAATAAAAATTATGATTTAAAACATATAATCGATAACAAAAGATATCGCATGTTTATCGTTAATAACATTTTTGATAACATTTGGTATAGAAATTTTTCCGATAACATTTTTTGATAACACATTCATTATAGAAAATATATCGAAACATAACAAAATGGAACGAAATGAAAATAAATATTATTTCATTTAGTTAATTTATTCACAATTAGGTCTTTAATAAATTCAATAAATTAAATACAATTAAAATGTCAGAAAATTATAATATGTTTTACTGAAAATAAATTTCAATTTCAAAATTCTTGACAAAGAATCATTACATAAACTCTTCGATACCAAGCGAATTCATTCAAAAAATATTACGATAACAAAAAATTTCATTAAAATAAAATTTATTTTTGCTTAATTTTTATTGAAGAAAATTTTACGATAGTAAGAAAATTTATTATATTTTTTCTTAATAAAAATATTATTAGAAAAAGCTCTTCGATATAAATTAAATTCTTCATATACATTTATTTTGCAGCTTAATTATAGCATTAAAATCATCACTTTTGAAAATTGACTTATATTATTTCTGGTTATAATGAATGCCAATGAGCTGATCTTAATGAGGTAATAGTCGATATACCTTCGAATATGCCTTCTCTTTGAAAGTATAATAAATGAAAACACAAACTTAAATGCTAAGAAAGCCAAATTTCCTTTTATACTAAACGAATATACATACATACATACATACATACATACATACATACATACATACATACATACATACATACATATATATATATATATATATAAACAGTAGAGATATACATACATACTTATAAGTCTCCGAAAACAATCAAGACATTACGATTACAATTTGCGAATACGTTCATGGATGGACATTTTTATTTATTTTGGCATGATTACACAAATTTGTTTTAAAGCTTATAATTTACATAAACATTACATACAGTGGAACATTTCAAAATAAGTTTTTATTTTATAAAAAATATAGTGTTTTCGTTTTTTGCACAGCAAGTAAATAAATTGCATCATCAAGTAATTGCATCTAGTACTTTCAATTTACAAAAGCAATAATTTGTTATTAAATTTTACCTCAAACAAAATAATTTATTCAAACCACAATATTGTTTATCACGATTTGATGGTAGTTTTTTTTATTATTTTTTTTTTTTTTTTGACAAAGAGCAAGTGTACAGAACCAAATAGTAGAAAAAAAGCTTTAAAACAATTTTGTACATTTATGAGAGTTAAGTTTATTTAAGAATTACTTAAATTAGGCATAGAAGAGAAAAAAGCGCACATATACTAGCTATTATATATTTGATAAGGATGTAGGACTTATTGACGTAGGTCCTGTGTTCGCGATATGAATAATGAATTTGTTTAAAAGCCAGAAGAAATTACCTTAAACCTGAAAAAATAAATTTACTTCAGAGCATTTTTTATAAAGCTTACTTTATTAGAATGCCAAATAAAGTAGTAATAGGAATTTGATCGGTATTGGTAAAGATTTTATGTACGGGCATGTTCCGACACTCGCAAGAGTGTCAAATCGCATGCGAGTAGCAAATCGCCAAACTTATTCCTGCATGTTCTGCAACTCACGCGTTTTACTTGCGATATGCTTTCGAAAAGTTTTAAAAGAAAACTCTGTATTTTTAATATTTCTAATACCTGAACCTAGAATATTACAAAAAATACCCGGGCATTTCATTTGAATTAATTACAGCACTAGCTGCGTATATTTTTCGAAGATGACTCGTATCAGCTGTTTATTGAAATCGCCAATGCAAAAGAAGAAATACAGAGGCAAAAGTTGCAGAAGCAAAGAACGTTTTTAAATTTCTTGTTTTTAGAAAAAATTTGTTACAAAATGTCATTAGTTTTGACTAAAATGAGAAGAAAACACTATTAATTTAATTTATTGATAACTTTGTAGTTTCTTTAAAAACTAGTTTAGTTTAAATACTTCTTTAAACACTTCAGTATACTCTTGCGACTTGAACTCGCCAAAACTCTTGCGAATGCGAGTTGAAATCACAATCGTGGCTATAGTGCACAAATGGAAACCAAACAGGCAGTTGATAAATAGTTACGGCCGTATGCAAAAATCTTAACCGAGCTTATTAAATCTTTACGAAACAAAACTGTACTCAAAAACGATTATGGAAGAAGTTGTGAAAGTAAACCTACTTTAAATTGACATTTTTTTTTTTTAATTTGTTTTAGAAGCAATATTTTTCCCGAAAGTAACAAGATTACCCAGTACAGATATTCCCTTAACCTAATCCGTTCCAATTTTCCCATTTAAGGTTTTTTTACAGATTTCTCAAAACAATCGTAAAAAAAATCAATGTAAATATAAAAATAATTTCAGTGATGTGCAGCATAGAATCAAACCTAAAAAAACGTCACTTTTTCGAACACGGGTTTCTTCCCTTACAAAAGAAAGTTTTGTGAATTATTATTTATTTATTTTATTTTCTTAATTTGACTTCATAAAATAATTCATAAAAATTTTTATTAGAAAAACAAAATCCACTTTATTTTAGAACAATAAAAACATATTTCCAGATGGATAACCTGGATAATTTGGGAAATTTTTGCGCATCAATAGCTGTATTTTAGAATGGTGTTGTCTGTAGAAATTCACTAAAGCATAAATTAGCGTAAGTACTTTTTGCATATGTTTTCTTAACAAAGGTTTGTTAAGTGTAATAAAGTGTTTATTAGCTCATGTGTACATAAAACATAAAATATTTTTTTTTGCATATGACCGTTAAATTTAAAAACTACATAGCACTTTTATTTGTTAAGGGGCGCCTCTGATACTATTTCCAATTTTGATGTCTTTCACATAGTATATTTTACAAAATTGTTTCAGGTATTCCTTGCAATATTGTCCAAAAGAAGTGGGTTAGTTGTAGAGTATCTGAAAATTTCAATCAATAAAGTGACAAAGAATTGGTCAAATGAATACGTGAAAGGAGTTTAAATTTGACACTGGCTCTTCGCTCATCATTAATAGTCACTGTGTTTTGGAATACAGCCAAGGAAGGAATTTCATATGAAATATAGAATTTCGAAGAAACCAGGTACAAGATGACTGTGCAGAATGCCATGGTTTTCCTCAATCTATAATAATCGGATTTTTCACAAAAGTTACCCAGGCATTTGCTGGAAAAAAAGCCAATCATATCATTAATGCCAACATTAACCGATGAACAGATTCTCGAAATCGAAAAATGCGAGCAAAAATGCTGAATTCCAAATTGTTATAAAGGTATGGATTGCATCCGTATCCATGTTCCCAATTTACGTATTTTTTCACTTGATTCTCCACTATTGAATTAACATGCATTTATACTTATATAATTCTTTTGTTCGTGTGTATGTAATCGAACACTTCCTAAATGGCTGGGTACTTTTTTTAGATTTACAAATGAACCCTGTAGTGGGCGCTGCGATTAGGTACTACATAATTATGTCAAACGCATCAAATATCTGACCAAGCGGCAGTTTACATAAAAGATGGTCTGCCCGGACCACTACTCTATTATAAATAATATTTTATTCTTTTAATACACCAAAGCGTAGTTATAGTGAAACTGGCCACAGCCTTTGGCGGGGGGCATACCCGAAAACACAAAACAAATCGAGTAGCACACTACCAATTAGTCAAGTGGGATATACATACATATGTAGTCTTAAAATAAAAATTGTTAACCGACCGACAATAGTTGTGCATGATTTTTCAAACACATTAAAAATATAGTCTGCAATGGTTTTTTACTAAATTTTTAATTTTGCATTTCGATAAGACGAGCCTTGGACTGTAAAAGAAGCATTAGATATACATATTTATGCAGATTTGCAAAAGAGAGCTTAGAAGAAATTATTTAGCAAATAGACAAATTTTAAAACTAACTTAAACTTAACTTACACTGAAAAGCCAATTTATTAAAAATACTTTACAAACTTAATACCTAAATTCTCATCAGCATCCATTTTGGTATTAGTATGGCGGGGTACTTAAAATTCCAAAACTCCTACTATTGTTATTTTATTAACCTAAAAACTTACACAATATGACAAAAATATTTCTACCAAATTCTGTTAATAGCATTAAGCTTTCATACACAGAGAAATCAGATTGAGTTTCTTTCGTAGGTCGAACCGAATTTGTTGCAAATCGAATAGTTCGGTTTACATTATCTAATACATATTGTAATTTTTATTTATTAATAATAAATTCATTTATAAACTAGAAGCCTGGTCGCCTACATATGTGGTCATGTGGTATATTGAAGTGGATTTTTTATAAAATTTTTAAGGAAATGCAACAACTGAACTCTTCGATTGCCACAATTTTGGTTTTTTTTTTTGAAACTCAAGCATTTTTGTCTGTGTAGAAGAGAAGAGGAATTTATATTAATAAATTTATTTATTAGCAATACGTATTTATGTAACTATAGTGCAATTAGTTGAAACGACAGCCAATGACTGTTGACAAAATGGGAACTTTTAAGTTTACAAAATGGTAGAGGTTCTTTTTTTAAATTGGCTATTGCTGGAGTAAAAAAAAAGAACACGGAAATTAAAAAAAAAATTAATCCAACAAAAAAAGGTAAAGAGAGAGGACGAGTGACATTGAATAAATTACTTTAGAAAAATAATACGAGATGGTAACGAATGATGCATGCTTTAAAAAAAACAACCCATAAAACAAATAAATAAAATACATAAATAAAAAATAAATACTTTATATACACATACATATATAACAAATCAACGAATATAAATGAAGACATTTCGATATTTATATACAACAAAAACTATGTATGTACGAGTATAGAATATGCAACTGCAACTTTATAAATTATTGACAACAATGCAAGGTGCTTTTTATTTTGAATAACGAAACATATTGTAATTTAAACTAATTGGTGATTTTTTGTTTGCAGTATTAATTTGATATTATTAACAAAATGTTATTATTAAAACCAACTAATAAATTATGGGTGGTGCTGGTGAATAGATGTTACAAAAATAAACACAAATAAAAATTTACATGTTAATGAAATATTGAAAATGAGGTGTTATAAACAAATTGAAACTACAAAGCAATTAAATGTTATAAACAATTATTACAATAAAAGCATGGTTAGCATTTAAAGGTTAAATCGAAAAATGTTTAATTTCAAGACTTTATTTCATTTGTTAATAAAATATTCAGTGACAGTGTAATGATTGCGGTCAATATAAACAATTTTAATAATCAAATTTGTATATTATTGTTTTAGTTTCTGATTGATGTTCAAATGAATCAAAAATATAAAAACTCCTTGAAGTCGTTATGTTTACCATTTGTATGACGTCGAATCTGAAGTTCTATTATGTGCAATTTGATCTAAATTGTTTTGCAGTACGATTGTTTAAGTACATTTTATGGTATTACATGAGTCTGACTACTGACTGACGACCTGACCTAGCCCATGAATTAAATAAAAAATATTACGCATACCACAGTTCCATTATTTTTTGCATAAACTGTAAGAAAAAAATTGACAGCAAAATTGCTTCTCGTGACGTCATAAATCAAAAACATTTTTATGTTTGCTTTGTGCTTTATAGTTTCACGTGCAAGTGGTGAAAAACAAATTAAAAAATTAAGTATTTAAATACAAATTATGGTATTTTTTGACCTTTTTTAACTCAATTTATAAAATTTTTCAAACTTGAAGGTCTTTTTTAAAAAAAATATATTTTTTTCTTTTATTATTCGTTTGTTGTTTTCGAATGCTTTAGCTCTTCTGTAGCCCACTTCCGAATAATTTCTTTCGTTTTTTTAGACTAAAGAAAAATTAAAATCAGGTTTACTAGAATTAAATCTTTTATTTGTTAAAATGAAAATTTTGTATTCAAATTTAAAAGGGTTTCTTTCAATTTCCATTTATTTTCCACAATGAAGTCTTAACAGACTTGTTTGAGGACATATAGTATGTTTCGAAAAAGGAAAAATATGTGAATGCAAAACATATAATTTTTAAATTATTAAATATTCCAGGAAAAAATAACAGAAATGCATTTTTATTAAATATTATTAACAAAAGTGCGTTTCTACATGTATTTTTCAAGGGAAATGTAAGTAATGACGTCACGCGCAAAGATGGCACGTTTTGCTTACATTGTTACCGTAATCTTGTTTAGTGGATTCATGAGCCTAGCCTAATCTTAGCGAGTTCAACATTGAGTGAGAAAAGCAAAATTAAAAGAGAAAATATGGCAGAACGCTAATTTTTAATAATATGTGGTCTTTACCATGACGAGCTAGAATTGGCAAAATATTAGAGATGGATTTGTGTCTCGACCAGCTACTATTACATTACGTACAATAAGATTTGTGGTTCCCCCCCAGAAGTAGATACTAAAATAATTCTGACTCAGAAGTTATGCTTTATATTTCCCACCTCTGTGTACTCAGATTAAAAATAAAGCGTTACATATAGCAGGTACCCACTTAAATGGAAAAGGAATTATTGTAATGTAAGAGTTTCCAACTATATTCCAAAAGAATCAACTAGATAAGATGCAATGTAAGAAATTTAATAATGAAACCTGGTGGCTATTTTATGAATCGGTTCAAATTCCTTCTATTGAAACTTCTACCGTCAAATACTAACAATGAAGGGTGGAAGAGAAAAGAAGCTATTTTAACACAACATCATTCCACTGTCACTGTCACTGAATTAAAAAAAGTCACAAGTCACAATTAATTCTAAAATTGACTACTCAAAGCAGCAATATTTTGGATAAGTTCAATTTTAATCTCTATTGTGGTTTAGAGCAAATACTATTTACTAAAAATGATTAGTTTTCTATTTTGTTGGATTTGTGAAGTTGGTTAAACATTATTGGTTTTACTAGATTCTGGTGGCGTAAGTTGTAATAGTAGTAGTTGTAGTAATATGTGGCTGGTAGTATGAAGGTGGCAAAACCAATGTAATACACGACAATTTCTAAGTGGTTTGGCTTTATAACGAACCAAGAACATTTATGCACGTTTGAGGATATTTTCTGTGTGTGAAAGGGAGCACGAGGAAAACTACAACATTTTATGAATTAAATGGAAATTTGAGTTGAAAATCTTGCATGTTGCCAGTTGTGCCATTAGTTTATGTAAGTGGAATATGCATGGTTAAAGATGGAAATAAGGAAAAAGGACAGTTAAATTAAAATGGGCAGATAGGAGAAAACCTATGTATGTGTGTTGCATGGTTATGAGTTAAAAAGAAATATTGTTTGATTTGAAAATTGTTTTTTGTTTTGTTTAATAAAATGTTGGTTTTTAGTTTTGTAATATTGAAGTACATAGTAGTAGAAGTACAAGAAGAAGCAATGTTTACCTGCTGCTGCTGCTGCTGAAGCTGCAACTGTTGCTGCTGTACCAACTGTTGGGCAAATAACTGTTGTCTGACGGCAGAATTGTGTAAAACTATAACAGATTCAGTCTTTTCGCGCCGTGGACGTAAGAAATCTAAATTTTTACCAGTTAAATTACTAGTCCAACTAGTCTTATTCGGTGTAGCACCTGAAGCTTTGCTGGTGGCATTTTTTGTGGCGGATTTATTATTGGCAGGAGCTTTTGTTTTATTTAAATCATTACTGAAAATACTATTACGTTGTATCATGGCACTAGCTCTCTGTGGGGCCAAACCGAAGGTCTGTTTTTGTGCTGCTGTTGTGGAAGACTGTAATTGCTGTTGCTGCTGTTGCAACAGGCTTGTATTGACCAGCACGGCCGAGTGTCTCTTTGTAAGAGGAAAGAAATCCGAATTTTCGCGACGGAATCCGCGTATAAAATTTTGTGGCAATTTTGAGTCAGACTCTTGCCGTTTATGTGTGGCATTTGTGGCACTTTTGGTTAAGGCACTACTATTACTACTATTTGAAATGTTAGTAGTTGATGAAGGCGAGGAAGACGATGACGAGGATGATGTTGTTGATGAGGAGCACTTATTACTATTGTCGTTATTCGTTGTTCCATTTAGTGACTTGTTATTTAGATTAGATCCAATCACGGAAGCACGCTGTGTTAGCTGTTCTTTGGTTTGTTGATTTGTTGTTTTCAATGGCTGAAAACCTTTTGGTGTCTGTTGTGGATGTTGCCTTGTTGACATTTCGGCAATACTGCATCTTTGCAATTTGGAGACTGCTTTCAAGGTACTACTATTCGAGCTGCTCAAGCCTCTTGACAGACTGGCTACACCTGTTGGCATGGCATCTCCACCACCAGCACTCACTTTTTTCGGAAAGAATTTCTCAATATCCCATTCACGCAGTAATGCTTCATCGCGTAGCTTATCTTTGGGTTGATTGGCACACGATGTCGAAGCAGATTTTTGCAATCGATTTTGATTTTCGAGTTTCTGTATGTTGTTTGTTTGATATTTTGATTAGGAATTTGTTTAATTTTTTAATTATATTTAAGAAGGGAGGGAGGAATATTAATTATATGAATATTTATTGTTAAAAAAAAAAAAACAGCAAGACAAGACATTATGAAGTTTTAGAAAAGTATAAGAATGACTGAAAGATCGAGACAGAATATGCTAGAGAGAGCGAGAGAGACAGAGAGAGTTGAAATAAATAAGAAGTTTTTGTTGTGTGAGCACAAAAAAAGAAAGTTGAAACTTTCAAATCAACAATGAAACTTTCGTTATAAATTTTTTAAACTTTTATCATTTTTAAAAACATATGTTTTGTTCCGGTTCGAAAGACTAATATACATACATACATATGTAAAAAAAGTGCTAGTGTGACTCTTAAACAAGAGGTCCTACGCAATGTGAAACAACAAAGCCAATGAAAAGGCAGCCTCAAAATATTTTAGAGAAAAATGTATTAAATTATTTATATCCTTAGTGGAACTATAATAAATAAGCAAGATAAATGAATAAAAAAAAATAATAATTTTTAAAAAGTTTTTATGAAGCCTTGAAGATAACAGCGCATTATCTCTGAAAATTTATCGTAACTATCAAATAATAATCACTGTTAGAAATGTATTTGAGTTAAGGCATGAACATTTGTTATATTATTATCATTAGCTATCAACTGATTACAATTAAGTTTTCAATCATATAATCTATTTACAAAATTTTATTGATTACGTGGCGCTTACAGCTGGCCCAAAACGAATATATAGAAACTTTTGAACCGTATTGTGATTCAACATGTGCGAGACTATAATTAATTAATGTCTTTTTGAGTTGTACAGAGAAATAGGATTGCAAAATAACTTGGAAACATGTAAATTGATTTTAAAGTAAAAAACATCAGTCAGTTCTGAACTCAAGAAAGAAACCATGAAAAAATATTATTGTACTTTAAATAATAATAATTAAAATCCAAGTACGCCGTTTCATTTGTAATCTTCCTAAGCCGAAAGAGTTTCGTCGGCGGTGGACTTTAAATCATATGGGTTTATAGATTTAGTAGGCTTCTAGTAGTTAAGAGCAAAATTCTAAAGCCCACGCGAATGAATACCGGAATATATATTTTAATAAAATATACGAAGTATATATCCTGAACGGCTGAACCGGTTTTGATGAAATTGTATATATGTGTTTAGAAGGTTCCATGAATGGTGCCGGTAGGTGGCGCTGCAATCAGGTTCAAAGATTGTGCACCAATTATTTTACAATGCAACTCCAAGATATGGATACCAAATAAGAGGATTGGTTGAGAAAAATTCGGACATCATTCTAGTAGCCTAATAAGGCGGGTTCCCAAAGATGGCATTTGTTATGCAACATCATGTTATAGATATTAAATGGGCGAATGATCCCAGATGGCTTAATAATTATTTTTATGCAATCTCATCATATGGGTATCACATGCAAAGGTTTGTTGAGAAGAATTCGAAAACTACCAGGAAAAAGGCAGCCTATATATAGGGTGGTTCAACCATAATCCACAATGTTAATTATGAGTCACTATCGCGAAATGATAACGGACTTCTTGTGGCCAGAAATCGAGGATATGGACCTGGACGATATGTGGTTCCAACAGGATGGTGCCACAAAGCCAACGAAACAATGGCTCTTTTGCACAAGAAATTAAATGGCCGTGTTATCTCACGTCGTGGCGATGTTAATTGGCCGTCACGATCTTGTGATTTGACACCGTTGGACTTCTTTCTTTAAGGATATTTAAAAGAAGAAGTATACTTCAATAAACCAAGAACAATTTAAGAGCTAAAAGATGAGATAATTCGGCACATTAACAATGGCATTGAACCTCAATTATGTTTCAGAGATTGAAAATATCGATAATCGGATAGAGGTAAGCCACCGAAGCCGTGGCAAGCATTTGGCGGATATTTTGTTTAACACACATAATTATCATAACAAATATTAAGATATTTCTCTGAAAACTTTTTGTTTTATTTACAATTAACATCGAACATTTTGCTTGGACCACCCTATATAATGGCGACCTGTGGCAGGACAGTTTCTGTCTCGACCATTAAGTTCTTATAAATGCTTCAAGCGCATACATATGTACATATGTATATGCATACATTCAGCCATGCCACAGAATTTGTTCGAAAGTGAAATGTTAGTATTTTAATACCGTTTCTTTTTAAGTTTTCATACGCTCGAAAGTCTGTAAATGAAAGCACATTTGCACAAAATTATTTAAATTAATATTTAATCAATCAGTTCCACTTTTCATGTTTAAAATTATCATGTCCTGAAAAACGTAGCAATACGTTTCCGTTTTCACTTTTTCGTACAAATTTTAGTTCGGTGGCATACAGTACAATACAATAATATTACAACTCTGTGGGCGTAACTCATAAGAGGCAAATCAATGTGAGGTGCTCCAGTGGATTAGTTTAGCAGCTGGTGTATTTACTTTATATGTGACAATAACGATAACTTAACATACATAAAAAGTGGAGCAAGGGACAATGGCTACATTTTGTCAACTTTAAGTTTTTGACGCAATGATTTTTGCATAATTAAACTCACACAAACAACAAAAAATTCTTAAAATTTCTCTCTTCTCGTTAATTAAAAAAAAAAATACTTCTAATTTGTAATTAAATGAAATATGGTCGTGTCTCTAAAGAAGAAAGGTAAAAAGTTGTTGCAAATGTACATATGTATATCACTAAATATTTTGCAAATTTTTCATGAATTTCATTCTCGGCGAAATGGCTAAATTATTGTTTTTGTTTTATTTATTATGAATTCGATGAGACTTGGAGATTTTCGTTTGTTTGTTAAGTTCAGAATAAAATTTTGAATATACAAGAGTTTATATAATGAATATATACAAAAAAAAAATTATATGTATAAAGAATATCAAACATAATATGTATCATAAGTGCATTATATAAAAATGCATTATGTATATAATAAAACCAAAGTGCAGAGACTGTTTAAAATATGCAGTAGTATCTTTTTGTATATAAACTTTTTCTACACATATATGAAATGAAAAACAGATAAGATCAAAAGAAAATTCACGAAAAATTGTTGCAAAAATTTAATTAAAAAAAAGAGAAAATTAAATTTTAGGAAATTGTAACTAAAATCTAGAAATTCTGTTTAAAAACAATAAAAAAATATGTCTTTAATTTAAAAAAAAAAATTAAAAGAACCGCAACCACTTATTATTTATAATTTTTGTTTGTTTTTGATAAATAATTTATTACATAATAAATTTTTAATAAACCCCTAAACCTGGTTCGTTTCTCTCTATAAAACAAAATTTACATAAGCTAAAAATTTGTATTTAAGTTTATATTTTACAATAAATTACATTTTTTATCATTTAATTTGATTTATTAATTCTATAAAACACAGTGTTCAAAAAATTGTTGGTTAAAATTTTGAATATTTAATTTAAAGTTAACAAGGAAATTTCTAAAATTGTTAAAAAGAAATCATTTTAAATTCAAACCACACCCTGTTTACTACAATTTTTTTCAGCAACTTTTCTAGGACTAACATAAGAAAAAATCACCAATTTCTTTAACGACTTTTAAAAATTTATAAAAAATATTTTTGAAACTTTTAATTTCTTTTTCGAATTTTGGCTGCTAAGAATCTAAGTTTTAAATAAGACCTAACTAGAGATTTTAGAATATTTCTCTAAAACAACATATGTACTTTGTTTGATCCTATAGAGATTTTTATTTTATTAAAATTCGTACTTACCCTCTTCATTATTAAAGTTCGATCGCCAGCCTGATCGTCATCATCTGGTGTAGGTGGCAGTGGACGATTTGGTGGTCCACCACTGCCGTGTGTTATGGGAGAGGTTAAATCCTCGGATACTGGCACCAGGCCAGGCCTATATGAAAATTCAGGACTATTGTTTAACAAAATCAAAAGCAATAACAACAAATTATGATAACAAAAAATATAAATGTTAATTAAATTAAAAATTGTTCGAAATCCAAAAAAAAATGTTAAGTTTAAGAAAATTAAATTTAATTTTAAATTAAACAAAACGAAAAAAACAATTAAATTGTAAGTAGAAGAGAGAGGAGAAGAATATGTAATTTAATTATTAAAAATTTTATGCGATTGATTTACAAGCAAATTAAAGGGACTAAAATGTTGAAAAAAACATCTGCCAAAATTTTAATTTTAAATTGGCATAAGAAATTGTTTTTTTACAAATTAATTTTTAATTTAAAAAGTCTATTGAATTATGTCACCTTTTAGGAAGTTACACAACTCTAACACAAATTTGGCTAACCTAGTACTTTGTTCTGAAATTTTCTGGACTTTTAATTAATAGCAAAAATTTTCCTTTTCTTATTTACATACAAAATCGAAATCTATGACCTGCCCGGTTTATGTTTATAATTCAATTTATACAATTTAATAGTCGACGTTTTTAATTTCAATATGCCCACAAAAATAAATATGTATGTTAAATAATCTGATCTACTTACAGTGGTTTTGGTGGATCACTGGCCAAAAGAGTACCATCATTGCGTCTATGATCGTTTGGTTCATCTGGCTCACTATCCGAATCACTGCTGTCTAACGGGTCCAGAGGATTCGAAACTGCAACATGATGATTATTGGCCGCTGATGAGGGTAGGGGGGCAGCTGGTTTTCCGGATCCTGAGGCAGTTGACGGTGGTCCAGATTGTCGATTATTGCGTGGTGGTGCTTCTGGTTGAGCTTGCTGTTGGCCAAATGATGATGAGCCGCCTCCCCCGCCAGAGGACGATGATGCAGTCTGTGGTTGTGGCTGTTGAGAGACGCCCAATTCATTTAATTGTGCTGCTATCATATCCAAATCCTAATGTTTTTTTTACATATTTTTTTTTTTTTTGTATTTTGTATATTATGGGAGGTGATTGTGGTTTGTTGGTTATGATGGTGGTGATTCAGAAACAATAAAATATATGGCCATGGAGATATTTTTGTGTTCAACAAGTGTTTTTTGTTTTTTTGGGGTACATAATAGTGACGTTTGAATAAAAACAAAACAAAATATTGTTGAAGGATTTCATTTGAGTTGGTGGTGATTGGTTGATTGATTTATTGGTTGGTTGTTGTTGGTGGTGGGAAATAGGTGAAGTTTAAAGTTGTGTGTGTTTTTTTAATTTGTAGTTTGATTTACATTTGATTGATCGCCAATTTCAATTGCAACGTGTTGTTTTTGTTCAAAAAAGTTTACATTAAAATGTAAAAAATAGTAAAAGTAGCATTAGAGTGTTGTCATTAAAAAATTCATTTTTAAAAGGTTAAGAATTTTGATTTAGTAGAATTTGAGTTTTGCATTAACAACATGGAATATTTAGTAATTTTTAAATTAAGCGGGCAGCAAAATAATTTGCTTAATTATTTTATTTGAAATAGATTAGTTAGTAAAATTTATTTTTTTCTTTTACAAACAAAAGCAACATGTAGGAATAGAGAATATTTTAGAGAAAATGCTTAATTTTATATATTTGTTAATTACAATATTGCCTATCAAAAGATTAGCTAGTTGAAATAGTCAAATGAAAAACTCGATTTTCGATTTTTATTTACGTAATACAAAATCGCGAATCTATATGAGTAATTATATTACTCAGTGTAGTGTGAAAAATCATAACGCTTTCATTTACATTTTGTGATAGTTATGTCGAAAACTCATAAAACAACTCAGAGCATATTTATAAAGTGCAAGCTACAGCAAATGAGTTATATTTCATCAGTGTTAAAAATAATAATATGTTGAGACATACAGCAATATTATTGTGCAATTAGGAGGTTTACACAGTTAAGTTATACTTCATCATAAATGTACTCAATACATTGAGCAATTAGTACTGAATTGCATCATAAATTGAGTGAAATACTCCATGCAACTCTGGTAAAGTCTATTCAGTGAGAAGAAAAGAACTCTGTACAATGACAAAAAAAAAATAAATAAATAAATGCCGTGTAAATGAAAAAGAGAAAAGAGTTAGGAGCTAAATTTGGCTGTAAGCAAATTTAATCGAATTTTCAACGAAAACACATTTTAAATAATTAATTATTTTAAACAATTTAATATTTAATTGCCTCAATTAAGGGATATGTCTGACGAAAGTAAAAGAAGATTATAAATGTTCTCTCCTCTCCCTAATACGTTTGCTTAATTAATTTGTTTTGAAGCAGCTGATAAAACTTGGCCAAATATCACAGATTGAAATCAAATGCATATAACCACCATTGCCAGGCTAATTAGGTGATTTATTCAATAAACTGGTATACAACTGGTTTATTATCCGTATGTAAAAACGGGATATAAACTAGAAAAGATACTCGTTCTATCACAATACGGCACTTATAACGTGTTTAATGTTTTCGATGTAAATGGAAAATTGTAGCAATCGATTTGGCGGGCAACCAGAGAAACTTAATTTTGACTATTTCAACTATATTTTTTCTATTGTGCATAAATTTCATAAGAAATAGTGTTGAAAATTATTTATTATTGGCAAAAATTTTGGAGCAAACTACAAATTTTTAGAAAATATTGGTATCATAAATATTTGGATTTACAAAAGCTAAGATAAAAATTTACAATAATGGCTAAATATCAAAGGAAGTTCACTCGAATACATCTACTAATATTATTACAAACGCAACGCACACATATACAGATGAAAAAAGCATTTTATAATTTGTAGCTAG
Source organism: Phania funesta (assembly GCA_963932375.1). NCBI lineage: Eukaryota > Metazoa > Arthropoda > Insecta > Diptera > Tachinidae > Phania > Phania funesta. The sequence goes on along the minus strand of OZ010656.1, from coordinate 61,698,178 downwards.
GATTTTATTGGAAGATATTTAAAGGATAAGGGGTATAATATAATAGAAGTGCACACAAAAATAATACAATAATGTTGTTTTTATTTTCTTGTACAATTTATCGATGTAATCTTGAAAGTTTTTCTTGGGTTTGGCCAAATTGAGTATTGTATACGTGGATTGTTTAATAAGTATTATTGAACTAATAAATTTTTCTAGCAAAATTATTATGCAATACCCAAAACAGTTACGTTGTGAAGACGTTTTAGAATTTGGCTATTTGGCGTGAAAACACTAAACCGACCCGTAATAGATATATAGTAGTCGACCAAACGCCGGAAAAGTTATATGCATCACTATGCGGAAACAAAATTTATTTTTTGCAAGCATATTTCTATTTTAGGTAGAAAGTAGTAAATTAAAAATAAATAAGAAATGTGCAACTTTGAAACTTTCCCACAGTTAAAATTCATTCTCTTATATTGGGGTAATCTATTGTTTTGAAATCGTGTGATCACAAAAGAATTTCAATAAAAAATGTTGTTGAAAAGTAATGGAAATTTTTAACTCAAATTTTTAAATTTATAATGACTACGCCACAACGTTTTTCGGGATGAAATAGTTTTCTTCTCTCACACCCGATAAGTAACTCCATCAAACTGATTTCTCTTCTACAAACTCAGAAAGAATTGAGCCTTTAACTCTGCTTTGTTATGCAAAACTCAAAAGGTGTTTGGATTCACTTATTTTTGGCTTTATTTGATTAATTGTTAACCATATTTAACAAAAGTTAGGAAAGACAGAATAGTTTTTATTTAGTTTTCTACTTCTCAAAAACTTTTGCCTTTGTCGCTTCTAAACAATTCTTTGTTACACTTCTCAAACAACCCTCGATGATTTTTTTTGCGAAACATAGATCTAATGGTAGGTGTAAAAGTGTTACAAAATAATAAAACAACCTTCAATGAAATCAGTTGGGTAAGTGGTAGTAGTAGGATAAAGTTTTCAATATTTTATCACAGTTGTTCATTTGAAAGAGTAGAACAAAATTATGGCAGAGAGCATTGAAGTGTCAGTGATTTGTGTTATATAGATAAAGTTAAAGCAACAACAAGTGATTGTGTTGTTTTTTTTATGTACAAACAAAAAGATATAAATAGTTAGTTTATATACATATGTACGAGTAAGTAGAAGAAATTGAAAATAAAACAGGGTGAATAATTCAAAAATTAGTGAAAGTATATTTCTCAGTAGGAAGTTCGACATTAATAATAACGGTCCTAGAACTACCGATCAGACGTATAGACTGCATATTCCACTCTCTATGGCGATGGCGTCGGTCACTTGCGGCTTATTGGCACATATCTGCGATCGGAAAAACTCGTAACAACAAATCTAGCCTGGTTCAAATCATACTATCTTGTTCACGAATTCACGTCAACTCTACAGTTTATGCACAATGTGACGCTCGCAGTGTTTAATATCAATCAATTCAGGCCAAGAAAAATGTGATTATTAATAAAATATAGCGATAGAACTTTTTTGGATGGTTTGCCACCTGCTGAAACTCATATCCATCAGCGATGTCTCGTATACGGCAATAATTCTTTCCAACACTCCTAGGCCACTTTGTGCCAAATTGTGTTTTCTTTATATGGTCAGGTAATTCGTGGCCGTCCTCGTGCAATTTTTAAAACAAAAAAAATTTGGAATACTTAATATTAAATTCCCAACAGTGAAAAAAAATACAATTGTAAATAATAAAATGTTAAATATTGAATTGATCACCCTGTTTTAACCAGACTATAGGACAGAACTAAAACTTAAGGCGAATAGAAAATAGTACATTAGATGGAGAAATCATAGCATGGATAAAAGATATATGTATAAGGAAATTAAAACAACTTTTATATCCAAACAAAATCCAAAATATATAAACTTAAAACTGAATAACATACCTCAGGTCTCCTTGGTGGTAACTGTGTATTTGATTGAACAGTTTTCCAAAGATTTGTTTTTATAAAAAGTTTCAATGTTTCAATTGTTTAATCGTGTAGGAGGATTAGAGTAGTTGGTGGTGGTGGTAGTGATGATGAAGTGTAGTTTTAATTTATTTTTTTATTTATATTTTATTAACATTTTTTGTATTTTTTTTACAATATTACGGTTTATTTTTTTATATAATGATGACGATAATGATTGATAAATATAGATATAGATTTGGAGTTACGGGGGAGGGCCACAACAACACATCATAATTTAATTGGTTTTAACATGAAAATAAAATTAATAGAAAAAATAAGCAAATTTAAAACCCAAGTGAAACAAATCTAAATAAAATATAATAAATATTACATAATGGAATAATAGTGAAATGGTTTTTAAATAAATCAAAAAGATTTATATGGTTCTATGCATATTAAGAGATAATTACTGAAAGACAGGGAGACATAATTTAATAAATGATTTATGAATTTACTTATATACAATTGATTTCAGAGTTATAAACAGTGAACGCAAAACAAGGAGTTTCTAAGCAATTTTGATAAAAAAAAACTTCTGTAATCGCTTGCAATAGTTTTCCATATACAATTTCTGATAGCATATTTTTGTTATCGATCAAATTGCTATATCGTCGATAATTTCTATAAAGAAAATATTTTCTTCAATGTTTTTTCATACAACATTTTTTGGTATCGATGAATTTTTTGTAGACAATTTTTTTATCGATATATTTTGTGTAGAGAATTTGTTATCGATAAACTTTCTGTAGAAAATTTTGTTATCGATCAATTTTCCATAGAACGTTTTTGTTATCGATAACTTCGCAACATCACATTTATGTTATCGGTGAATTTTCTAAATCAATCCACTATAGAAAATTTTTTCCATAAACAATTTTTGATGGCACATTTTTGTTATTGATCATATTTCCGTAGAAAATTTTTGTTATCGATCTATTTGCTATAGACCATTTTTGTTATCGGTCAAATTTCTATAGATCATTTTTGTTATCGATAAATTTTCTATAGACCATTTTAATCGTCAATAAATTCTCTTTAGAACATTTCTGTCATTATTGAATTTTCTATACAGTATTTTTGATATCGAACAGTTTTCTATAAAACATTTTTATCGATAAATTTTTTATATACAAATTTTATTATCGATGAAATTTTTAGAGAATATTTTTGTTATCGATACATTTGTTAAATCCATTTTCTATAGAAAATTTATATTTTCAATTGACGTCAAAAAGTTTACTCATTTTATTTTGACCATAAGTAATAAAAATGGGGTTGGTTGAGGTTTGTATTATTCACTGTTTACAGAAAGTTTATCTTAATTGTATTTTTTTTTATTGTTTATTTCTATAAATAATTTTGGTTATGTACAATAAAATGCAAATTAATTTTATTGGAGGCGGGAGGTTACTACGGCGGGGTTTCAAAAGGGGTCATTCACGCAAACACAAGGTACGAATAATATTACAATGTACATACATATACTTTTGTTTTGAAGATGTGATATTTTTTGAAAAGCATACAATACATACCGATGGCTTGAAGTTATTTTGTGAATTACGTTGATGTTGTTGCGGGGTTTGGGCAGCTGGTTCGGATGCTTTGGGTGTGGGAGGCAGTGGTCGATTGGCATGTGGAGGATCTGGTACAACAATTAAACGTTGTGGCAGAGCGGGACGTGATGGTGGTCCTGGTTCTTCAATTTGTTGACGTTGATCGCGCTAAAAAGCCCCCAAAAGGAATAGTTAATTTTTTATCAAAAAAAAATATCTGCATTTGGTTGAAAAAAAAGCTAAGGAGACCAAATTTGTCCCAACTATTGCAATTTCAACAATACTATATTAGGTTTTTTCTTTAATTTTTTGTCAGGAAAAACTCACCGATGGTGGTTTCTGATTACGATTGGCCTGCGGCTGTTGAACCTGTACCGCTTGTTGTTGGGCCTGTGATGCCGCTTGAGCAGCTGCTACAGCCGCCATTTGCTGTTGTTGCTGCTGTTGTTCGGCAGCTATACGACCTTCTTGAATTTGTTGGAAATTACGACGTAATGTATCACCGGGTGCTTGTATAATTGAACTTGGTTCACCGGCAATTTGTGGCTCGTCGTCATCATTGTCTGAACCTGAATAGCGATAGTCTTCACGTTCCTTTTCCTGCTTACGTTTTTTACAGCGATCGATGTGATCTTTTAATTGAATGCGAACTTGACGATCTGTCGGCTGATCCTTAATAAAGGCATGCTTCAGTAATTGTTCTGTATAAGGCCTCTGATGATAATCTTTTACTAAAGTGTGTGAAGGTGAAAAAAAAGTAAATAATAATGGACTAAGTTATATTTTTTTACCAATAATCAAACCGCAACAAACTTACCAAGTACCGTGTCTATAAAACTTTGAAATTTCTTCGTCCACTTTCGGTTCGATTTCAAACGAGGCGGTGAATTACGTGGTATCAAGAACAAAGCTCTCATCGGATGTAAATCGCACAGTGGTGGCTGTGATTCGGCCATTTCTAATGCCGTTATACCTAATGACCATAAATCTGAACGATTATCATAGGTGGCCTCTGGATTCTCATCGCAAGCAATAACCTCGGGTGCCATCCAGTACGGTGTGCCGATAAAGGTATTCCTTCGACCTATTGTACGATCCAATTGTGCTGAGACACCGAAATCTACTAGCTTAACTTCGGCATTATCGGTGAGTAAAACATTTTGTCCTTTTATATCACGATGTATAACCTTGTTCGAATGCAAATAGGCGAGACCTCGCAGTATTTCACGGCATATATATGCTATCCATTCTTCTTTGAGACTTTGTCCTTTCGTTGACTTAACTAGATCGGTTACCGAACCGGCACCACAGTACTCCATGACCAACCACAATTGATCATCTTTGCCGGGCGGTGATTTTTTAATGAAAGCACCATAATATGTGGCTATATTACGATGATTTGAGTATTTTTTAAGAACATTTATTTCTAATTTGATTTCTTCCTCTTCGTCTTCGGTGACATCCATCACCTTTATGGCAGCCAATTGACCAGTTTTTGTGTGGCGACCCTAAAAGAAAAAAATACAATGCAGACAATTAGTTACAGCCAATCATAAAAAGAAATTCATTTAAAGAAATATTTAAACATAAAATGGTTGTGTGTGTTTGTGTTGTATCATTAATAATGTCGGCAGTGACTTTTCGAACTTCCCTTGTAGTTCTATGAAATGCAACACTGTTCCCATCAAGTACCACCTGTTACTGTCGAATTTTGAGCAAGTGTCGCCATTTACTTTGCGTTTAACTACTGTTCAAAACATACAACCTCGTGTATATGTGTAAAAATGAAAAAAGTGAATTTCGAGTACTTATTAAACATTATTTTTTGCAAAAAAAAACCCCCGTCAATCAAACCCAGGAAAAGCTCGATAAATACTATGGGGACTCTGCACCATCGATTTCTATGGTAAAAAAGTGGTTTACTGACTTTCGTTGTGGTCGCAAAAGTAGAAATAACGCTGAACGTTCTGGACGGCCAATTGAGGTCAGCATACCCGAAAATGTCGAGAAAATTCACGATATGTGTTGGCCGATCGAAGAGTAAAAGTGCGTGAGGTTGTTGATGTCATAGGCATTTCATATGGCTGTGTGGTCTCGATTTTAAATGATCAGCTGGGTTTAAGAAAGTTGTCTGAAAGATGGGGCCGCGTTTGCTCTCAATTGACCATAAACGTAAACGTGTGACCGGAATCCGAATGAGTTTTTGCGGCGTTTTGTAACTGTAGATGAAACATGGATCCATTACTATACTCCGGAGACCAAGCAGCAGTCTAAACAATTGGTTTCCTCGGGTGACCTGCTCCGAATAAAGTGATGGCAATAGTTTTTTGGGATGCACGCGGTATAATCCACATCGATTATCTTCAAAAGGGAAAAACAATAAACGGCGATATGCCAACTTATTAGACCGATTTAATGAGGAATTAAAAAAGAAAACGACCCCATATGGCCAAGAATAATGCACGGGCACACGTGTGCAGTCTCAATGGCAAAACTCTATGAATTGGGATACGAATTGTACCTCATCTGCCGTATCCTCCAAATGTAGCCCCTAGTGACTACTTCCTATTTCCAAATCTAAAGAAATGGCTCGGTGGAAAGAGATTTAGCTCTAAAGATGAAATTATTGACCAAACAAATGCCTATTTTAAGGACCTCGCAAAATCCAATTTTTCGGAAGGGATGCAAAAACTGGAGAAACGTTCGAAGAAGTGTATTGAGTTAAAAGGAGATTATTTTGAAAAATAAATTTTTGTTTTGCAAAAAAAAAAAAACTGTTTCATTAAAAAAGTATCGAACTTATTGATCCGCCCTCGTATGTATAAGGAAAACTAATTTAGATCCAAATCAAAAGCATAACATTTTCATTAATCTACAATGTATCATCTTTATAGAAAAAAAAACCCGCTAATATTTACTTGTTTCTCTAACTGACCACATTAATCCTGTTTCGCTTGTCATGCTCATATTTATAATTTGTATAAACTGAACACACATTAATCAGTTCAAATTGGAGTAAACGAACATTAACAGTTTGTTTTCTATTAACAAAGTTTTCTTTGTACCAACTTCTAAAATAAATTGCTCTTTAATGGGAGAGAACATAAGTTTTCAGCACCACTTCAATGGTGGCATCTAAGGAAGCTGGTTTCATTTTTCATTCAATCGATCGTTACTCGTACTTTAAAAAAGCAGCAAATATGGAAACTGTTTAGGCTGCAAAAATACAGAATTAAACTGATTGGTTGGAAAAAAAAACTCATAAAAAAGAAAAACCGTTATTTGCAACATGGTTTTTAACTCAAAATACTCGTATAACATTAAATTAGTTGTAAAGATAAAGTTTTAATTGAAGACGTGTTGCACGTACAACGTAGTCTAGCACAGTAGGTCAGAAGCAGAGTTAAATATGTGTGTATTGAAGGAACAAGAATCACAAGCCTTTTTTGCTCAGTCAATTATAATTATGAAAGAAATCTGGAATATAATGTGAGGACGCACGTAGTGGCCGGCCCCTCTTTGTCATCACCGCAATAAGGAGAAAAAGGATATCAGTATTTAAAATAAAAACTATTCACTTATTCCCGTATTCATTTTAGTTGGAGTCCAATATTGTGAGCTTATAATGGTAACACGATTGATGGGTAAAACGTAGGAAAGAAAAAGAATTAATTTTGCTCAACATAAAGTCCAACTTTGAACATCGATGAAAAAACGTCTATGAGATATTTTTAAACAACTTTTTTAATCAAACTATAATTATTATTTAGCAAAAATAAAAATTCCTACACAGACACTTTTCACTGTTACCAGCTGGTGCTCAACTTTTGATCAGTTTGTGAACTTGGGGTCTTTCTTTAAAAGTAAATAAAATATTTTTTGCCCATAACTGTGTCCGCAGAACAATTTTTTTTAAAAAATGGTGTTGGCGGATAATCCTGTGAATAAATTGTCAAAAATTTTAGGAGACTTAGTTTAAAAAAATCGTATAGCACTTTGTTTTGGGGAAAATCCCCACAAGGTATAAGGTACCTTCCGCATATCCTTTTTTATGAATCATTTTTAATGTGTCATAAACGCTCACCTGAGTTTATGAACATTAGTAATAAAAATGGGATCGTGCATGAGTAGCTTTGTCGTAGTCGTGAGCTTTCGCGATCGTGATTGTTAAAGTACTCACGATCCCATCCCCAGTAATTAACCGCTAGTTTTAAGATATTCGTTTCCCAATTAAATTGCTTTAGTAAATTTATATTGTGTTGTTGGCAATAAGAATGCAATATACTTGTTGCTACTTTTAAAAGATCTGGTACACTGTTTTTTATGTGATAAAATCGTAACGAAAAAAGAAATGTTATCTAAAACGGCCGCAGTTTGCTTTCCAGCAAGACCGAAGTCTAGCAGGCCAATAGTATATCGCTGTACGCAGCAAGTTCATTGGAAAATTGTCCCTAAAGCGTGCCCTTAGGGATTCCAAATTTGGGTGACGAGCAGTGCTTGCTCTCTTAAACAATTTGTACTCTAACGGTTTTAGATCTGGACTGCCAAAAGCCTTTTAAGGTTTTACAAAAAGCGAAACAAAAACGAACAAGTTCGAAACAAGAGTTTTACTGCTTTTCGAAATATTCGACCCTAAGGTCTATACATTTTTGCATACGCTCAAACCAATTTTGTAAATATTTTTTCACTCTGAAGCTGATATCGTAGAAACATGGGTTTGAAAGTCTTCAACAGCTTCTAGAGGTGATGAGAATCGCTGTCCGCGCTTCTTTTGTTCGACAGTGGGGAACAACAAGAAAAAGTCATTAGGCGATGAATAGGGTGAATACGGGCAATGAGACATTAATTCGATGTTTTTGTCCATCAAATATTCAGTTGTTTTACGTGCTTTATGCGAGCTAGCATTGTCATTGATGAAGAATGATGCCGACGGTTTTGTTGTTCTTTTTTCTTATTTCATCAAAGACCGTTGGCAACAAATTGTTGTGTATCATTCGGCATTAACAGTTCGTACTTCTTGGTCGAATTTTTTCAAAATTTCCTGCACATATCGTTTCTCACACCTAAATGTTCATGCGAAATCGATTGTACTGCAGTCTGCGATATCCGAAGAGACGACCCTAGCCGTCTGTAAGTCATATGCCCATCAATTTTAATCATGTTGCGCACAGCGTCGATGTTTCTCGGAATGACAACCGATTTTAGCCGACCTTCTCTAAATTCATCACTAACGTTAGCATGACCATGACGAAATTCTGCAACCAATTGTAAACAGTCTTCTCTGATGGTGCTTCATTACCAATAGTTGCACGAAGCGATTCTATGCAATGTTGTTAAGTAAGGCCTTTTTTAAAACCATCCAAAGTAAGCCTTGCTTCTTTTAAACGTCCACTATCAACAACTTACTCAGTGAAATTCTAAATTGCCACTGGTTTTGCAATAACAAACGTCAATGTTTACAAATACAGTGATGCCAAAACCCATTAATGGCACCTATTGTTCGATTGAAAAACTTAAAAAGGCTACCTTCGTAAGATAATTGGGTAAATTGTTCCGTAACCATACTTATGCAGGGTAGAATCCCTGGTTCGTTTTTTGTTTAACGAGCTAATTGGTGGTTTTATGCTTGAAGTTTTGATTAGTTTTTCGCAGAAAAATTTCATTATTCCCGTAAAGTCGAAGCAGCGCTTTTGATTTTTGCTTGAGTTTCTGTTTCAATGCCACCGCGTGAAATTGATACCTTTGATATATTAATTACCCGCGACCATATTTGCTGTTTTCGTAGTGGATTTCTACGAATTCGGTTATCCACAGCGTTAATAGCGTTGTGGGTTTGCACCGTGCACTGACGATCAGATCTCGGATGTTCAACTAATCCACCAGTATCTTTACACAATTTAACAAACACGGTACGTAAAATTACATGTGACCATTTTCTTCATAACTCGTGAAAATTTTAGTAATTCTCTCAAGGAACTTCGGTTTTAAAATGCCATGGGAAGAAAACCTAGCGAGGGGGGGATGGGTCAATCTTTAAAAGTATTTCTAAGGCATCGGACAGTTAGATTTCGATAGGGATGGGCAATGACGCCTCGAAAGAGGGGGACAGGTTAATATCTGTAAGACCTCCGATGTTTATTGGAAAATGGAGGATTTCTAAAAAGATGGACAATAAAACACTGCAAGGCGTAGGCGGTTCAGTGTCCAGAGCTGTTCCTGAGGAAGAGGCTGAGACGGTAGCGCACATTGTGTGTGAATGTCCAACACCGGCTAGCATAATGTTTAGAACTACAGGCAGACACTTGTTAAATATTATTGCCATGGGGGACCTAAGCCTTAGACAGATGCTAACAATTACAAGAAATCCCGTGATGAGGAAGAAGGTTGACAGGTACCAGTCGACAGTGTGAAATCACTATTCAAGATTAAAGGCTAGTGTTAGCACGAGACTCAATGAAAGTAAGGTAGTGGTAAATTACAAAACGACTGCCAGCCTGAAAGCAATTCGAGGAAAGAAGGGGAGTCGAAAAATGGCCCATAAAGTAAGCAGACGATTTCCTGACCAACGTTTCATTCAAAGAAGTTTGTCTCAAAATCCGTACCTTTTTATGAAAGGTGGTTTTTATTATTAAAAAATAAATTTTATTAAAAATTACTTTTTTTTAAGAATTGCCGTTTTATGTTTAGCTACCGTTTTATTAAACATCTCCTTTATAGAAAATGTGTAGACTTTTTTATTAAAAAATTACGATTTAATTTAAAAAAATATTTTTTTATTAAAAATAAATAATTTCATTCAAAGGTATTTTTATGAAAAACTAGCCTTTTATAAATAGTACCTTTTAATTAAAAAAAAATCAATTTATTGATAAGTAGCATTTCATCAAAGTGCCTTATTTACAAAATAAAATGTATTCAAAGTACTTTTCTGATACAAAGTACTTTTGTAGTAAAAAGTACCATTTTATTAAGAAGTATCTCTTTCATAAAAAAAGTGTGTTTCTATTAAAATATACAAATTTATTGAAAAGTAGCATTTCATTATTAAAAAGATTATTTATATTAAAAATGTACTTATTTTATTAAAATATTTATTAAAAACTTTTTTAACGAATATGTTTCCTTACTAACAACTAATTTTGTACTAAGTATAAAAGGTACCGGTTTCTTAAAAAATAAGTTTTTAGTCGATGAGTACCTTTTTATTAAAAACTACTTGTTTTACAAAATAAGTATCTATATAATTAAAACATATGTATTTTTTTATAAAAAAGTGCTTTACCATAAATTGATAGAAAATTAAATTTTTCTACTTAAAACGCCCGTTTTAAAACACTTTTTTATATCCTGAAGATTGTCGGCTCTATTTGTAAGCTTCGTTGTATTAAAATTGTACTGTAGTTTAAAAATGCAAACTAAAGAAAACACTTGAAATCTACAATTCTATTAGTGACTCCTCTCTAACTACCACTCTGGCCCCAAACATGAAGTCAGCCGACAGCTCAATATTGTCGACACATTTTTCAACACTACAATTTTAAATTATCTCAAGTATACAACAGGTATTTGAAAAAGCAGCAGCCATTATAAAAAACACAAATGTGCGCTGGTGTTTAAGCAAATAATTTTAATAATGAAACGTTACTCTTCTTAAAAGCTTCTCACAAGCTTCAGCTTCAACTTCTACTCTGCCTGCCTGCTGCTGATGATTCCAACTCTGGGCGTAAATTGATGATGGTGGAAGAAGTTGTTTAAGTTTGCTGTGTAAAACATGCGAAAAAAATCTTAAAAAAATTATACTACTGTCATCACAATACAAGTGCAAGTATGAGTGCGAGTACTACTAGTCTTGAGGTAGTCATGTTAATTATTTGTGTGGAAGTTTTTTTTTTGTTTGGAAAATAAGATGAGAAAGTTAAGTGCTCTAGAAAATAAATCATAGACAAGAAACACTGATATGAAGTTTGTTTTTTTTTCTTTAATTTATTAGGGTGAAGGCTATTAATTGAAGCCAAAGAATGTGTTTTTTTTTTAACTTTTGAGCAACTATTTTATGTTTTACATGCTTCTTCTTCTTCTTCCATTTTTGGAGGAGATACGTATTTACCTGTTTCCTTAATTGTCACACTTTTTATGATTTATGTTTCTTGAAATCAATTAAAAACTACTTTTCGTTATACGAGTACATAGTTTTTATTAGTTCGTTTTCTGCTTAAAGAAACTGGAATTATTACCTCCAACAAACTTTACCAGCCAGTTTCATGATAGCTGTCATTAAAATTGTTAAGTTGAAAACATAAAAAAAAACTTTTTAATTGAACAAAATAAGTGTAAAAAGCCGTCATGACTATGAGGAGTAAATGACTAAATAAATAAATAAATAAATGAACACCATCGTAAAAATTATAATTTTTAATTCATTTATTTAGGAAGCGTAAAATATAAAATAGACTTGTAATAGGTAAAGGGTGTCTCAATAGTATATGCAAGATTTCAGTAAAATAGAAACAAAATGCACATAATATGCTGCTAGGTATGGAAGAGCCCATAGGGAAAATGACCTCCACACACATACGAGTACACACTCCTTTGTCAATATATGTCACGATGAAGCCTTGAATCAACCCCTTCAAAGTATGAGTGGATGTTAACTGGTCGGCGTAGACTGGTCAAATGACCTACATAATCTAGGAGGCCTATTCCGATAACCCAAAGAGAAAAGTGCGCGAACACTCAAAACTGTAAACTGAAACTGGAAACGAAAAATCGTATGAAATTTTGGCATTACTTCTGCACAATTTCCTATTTATCAGATTTAGCCATTTGATTACTTTCTTTTTTTAAAAAATCCGATTTTTTTTAAAGAAGTTCTTCAACAATAAGACGGTAGGGAACCAGGAACAGACATCAACTGATTTGTCATAAATAAAACTTTCCTTACATTTCTTCTTCTATGTCTTTCGTCCAGTGATCATAAAATTGGTAACATCATAACATTATTGATACAATTCGAACCTCAAAAGTAGAAAAACATTTTTGTTGAAACCATAATCTATGAACACCATATGATTAATTTATATTGTAATATTGTAAGCTAATTATATTATTATTATTGATACTAATAATATGGTCCTCTTATATATTTCCTTTTCTTCCTACAAGAAACATATCGCCTTAGAGAACGATATAGTAGCAAAAAAGAGTTATTATACTATTTTTGTATAGTTAAAATAGTTTGTTTGTGGCTAGAATTTTTTGTAAGAATTGTATTGTAATGGATGGAAATCATTTAATGATTTAATTTAAACAATAACTTGTTTATCGCCACTAAAATAATATTTATATGTTTTTTAAATAACCATTATATGTTTGCCAAAACAATAATATGGTTGTCGTGACCATGCCATATTACTGCTTATTTTTAATGCCACATATTTGAATGGATATTTTTTTCTTCGTGCACACAATTAAACACAAGCAAAAAGAAAAATATTAAAACAAAAATTCACAAACACAGGCACGATCCAGCGTGAGCTTCTAGAGAAGCAACCTTTAAAGAAAACCAAAATAAACTTTTATCTTTTTGGTTTCGCTTTCGTTTTTTTTTTTTTTTTTTTTGAGAGGGGGAAGTAGTATCCCACATTTCCTTCCCTTGTATCGTCGCCAGCAAACATATCAAATTAATCTTTGTAAAATAAATTTTTCACAATATATAACGCCACCTGATGGAAGGGGCCTTATCCTGGCAATATGTATCGAATGCCTTCAGCAATTTCGGCTTTATTTTCAAAAAGTAAGACCCAATCACTTCGTTCTTGAGAATTGGTTTTTCATGGATCGCGCGCGGATTTTCTAAGCCCCACATTCGACAATTTTGCTTATTCACAAAACCATTCAGATGGAAATGCGCGTATCATCGGTGAAGATGATTTTTTTAAATACTTCACTCTCCTCCATTACGCATTGAACGATCGCCGGCGGTTCGTGTAGCGTGACAGCTGTTAAATATTAAAGTTGCCACCTGCTCGAAAAAAATTGCCACAATATTAAATAGTTCTTATTGAGACACCCTCTACAAATCAATTTAATGTGCCGTTTGCTTTCATTTACTTTGTTAAATATAAAAAAACGATTTTAGTAAAAAAATTTATTTATTTGTTAAATCTGTAGGAGAATTTCTTACAAACGAATGCATTATTTAATTATTTAATGCAGCTTATTATTTAAATTAATACTGCGTTTTATAATGTTTATGATCAATGAAAATCTATAAAATTAAATTTCAACATAACTAACCTTCAAACCAGATCTGTCATAGCAACATTTTTGGAATATGTTAACATGTCATAGAGTATAGAAGCGTTTTGGTCGTTAGCGAACATTTAATAATAAACTCCTTATAAAAAAGATAGAAAGTTTTCCTTATGAGGCTCATTACAAAGGATTGCGGCTAACGTTAGTTCTTGCGCTTTTTCATTTTCGTAATTTAATCAGAGATACTGTCCTCGATATATGTGCATACGGCTCTTAAGCAAAAAAATACTAATTGTTTTTGATCAGATTCGAAATGGGCCATATATTATCTGTGCCATACATCCGAACCACAACCTAACATCGAGTTTACTTAAGAAGTTGTATATAATATAATTTAGGGAGGAGGGGGCCCAGCTAAACTGCCATGAGCTTTAATAAATCACATCGTTATAGGTTGCAGGAAGTTTATGAACCCAGGGTCCTTAAATATATTTAGAAACCCAAGTTCATAAACGTTAATGCGTTTATTTTATAAAATGCTTACCAAAAACAATTTTTTTAATTTGGTTTCTGCTTTTAATATAAATTCTGGCGTTGCTTTGCGTGTTATAAAGTGAGACCCTAAATTGTTATTATAAACTACAGCATCGTATCTTCTCGTAAAGAGCATAACAGGTTTAAATCCATTAAATGAAGGTGTAAAAAATGGTACCTATGGTACCATTTCACTTGGTAGTTATTAACTGACTTACTCATCAAAATTATGGGGGATTTCCACTATAGCTAGAGCGCTGAAATTTGGTATTAAGGTAGGTCTTGGGGTATAAGTAAAACAAAAAATCTGAAAACGGTCACTTTTTATTTACGAGGAACTAGGGTTACCCCTTATTTGTATTTGACACTTCCACTATAGCTAGAGGGCTGAAATTTGGTATATGGGTAGGCCTTGCAGAGTAAGTATTGAGAAATATGGTCACTTTTCATCTAGGGGACTAGGGTTCCCTCTTATTTACATGGAATATTTCCACTATAGGTAGAGAGCTGAAATTTGATAACCAAACCGCCTGTAAGATTTAACAAAGAAAAAAAACTTGGAAAAAAGGACTCAGATCCGCACAAAACCATAAATGTAAAAAAAAAGGCCAAGTTCCTATCCAAAAATTTCAGCGTTAAAAATTAAAGATATCAAAATGAGGAACAAGTTCTTCTTATGTACAATATCTTCCCATTTCTAGGCAACTGGGTAACTTTACAAAATTTTTGTAACTTTCTAATATGAGAAAGTATTATGGGAAAAATGTTACCAAGCTCGCAAGTTGCCTAGTAATGGAATGGTATTGTACATATGAAGAACTAAGTCGTCATTTTGATCTCGATACTTTTTACGGCCGAAATTTTTGAAAAGTAAATTGTTTTGTTCGGATTAAGGTTACATCAACTATGGAACTGGAGCCGCAAAAGTGCAATTTTAGTATAAATTAATTTTTCATTTATTCTCCCTGATTCCCCCAAAATGAGTTAATTTACTTTTTTTTCAATTTTTTACAAAAAATATTTTTTTATATAAAAAAATCGAAAAAAAAGAAATTAATTTCTTTAAAGAGTTGGTTGGGATTTTCCGTTCAATATTGCGTTGAAAGTGGAAATTCTAATTAAAACTTAATTATTTTCTTTAAATCTAAAAAAAATCCACATTTTTTTCAGACATCAACTCAAAGGTTTTAGTCGAGATTTCATTAGTCACTGACATGTAATTTGAACTAAATTAAACATTCCTTAAATTCTAAAAAATACAAAATTAAAAATGCATGTTTGAGAATTATTTATCGTGGGCTTTTGAAAGCTTAAAAGAGCTACACAGAAATGCGATTAAATGATCTCAAAGGATAATATTTATTTTGTGTGTGCGTTTTTGTTTTATAAATCCCACATTTTGAACTGAGTCATTCCCGGAAATGCCTTCAAACATGCACTTAACCAACCACAAGTATTTATTTTAAATTTTTAATGCGACGATTATATTTCGTGTTGTTGTTGGCGGTGTATTACATCTAATTAATAAAACATGTTGTTGTTGATTTCATTATTATTTATGCCTGTGTGTGTGTGTTTTTATTATTTTTTTGTTGAAGTCACATGTTTTGTGATTCTAAAGATTGAGCAAGAGAGAATTTTTACAAAATGTGAAAGGAGAATGTATTTTATAAAAATAATAGTTTAAAACAGGACATTAAAAATTTGTTCAATGATAATATTTTTTTTTATTGTATCAATTTAAAAAAAATTCTAGTTGTATTTAAGAATTTCATTTTAAAACTTTCCTGTTTATTTCAGAATTTTTCATTTGAATTTATTTTATAGTTTTTTTATTTGCTGCATAAAAGCAAAGTATGGTATTAAAACCTGTATCATTTTTTTTTATCATGACACAATCACGCGCTCAGTAACGCTACGTGATTGAAAAAACTACACACGGTCATGCATGATTCACGCTAATCACGTAAGCGTTACGCATCTCTATTTTATCTCTATTCTAAAACTGAAAAAAGCGGCAAACTCACAAATATCTCTTAAATCATGAAAAACGCTCTAAAATTAAAAAAAAAAAGCAATTAAAGTTTTGCAATATAACTACTAAAATAAGATTTTAAAATTTCTGCTATGTTCGTCAACATCATTTTCCGTAAAATGTGCATATTTATCAATCGTCATGTCAAAAATATGCAAACTTTTTAAATTCCACTGATTCTAATGCTACAAATTGTTGTACTGTGTTCACAAAGTACTTTTAAATTGCATCGTTGGTTTGCAATCAGCAGACACAATTAGTATTCATCCTTATTGTTTTACAATATTCAAAATATGTTTACGTTGCTCTTTTCTGGCAGCACACACGAAAATGTATGAATTAATATTGTGTGTATCTGTACGTGTGTGTAATGTATACTACAAGGCGAACGCAATACAAATTAGCAAATCACAGCTATTCGCAGTTAAAGAAACGAAAATTTGTTAACTGCTGTTCGCAGCAGCACTAAATAAAATAGAAATAAATATTAGCGACATTAAATAAAAAATATTCGTGTGTACTGCTATAGCAACACAAAAATATTTGAATTGCTGCCTAAATATTAGTGCCTGCTAATAGAAATTACAAACACGAGTTAAAATTTAAGCTTTAATACGAACATTTAGAACTAATTAATATTAAAATTAATGTTTTATATTTATTGCATAGTCGTATATGACAAATACGTTGCTTCTGCTGTATATTTAAACCCTGTCAAAAACCAAAAAGCGAATGAATCTACGAACAAAAATCAACAATTGCAAATAGTTTAATACCAAAAAAAATCACTAAAAAAGCTAACAAAGCAGAAAAATCGTTTGAATCTTGAAAAATTCTTAAAAGCAGAAAAACCGAGAAAATGTAAAGTGGCAGAATTATAGGAAATCCCAAAGAAGAAGAATTTTCCCAAAAATATTTATAAGCAGGACAAAACTTGTTTAAAAAAAGCTGTGATATAATTACATACTGTATGCTTGCAAAATCAAATTTTACTCTTTCACTATAATACTGTGTTTAGACATGCGCCTTGATTGAGGCAATTAAATTTTAAATTGAGTTCTTGACTTTTGTGTTCACACATATGCAATTTAGCTTACTCAATTAGCATTTAACAGCTGACCGTGTTTTCATTTTGTTCGTAAAATATTGTGTTTCTAAATTTGGAAAAACGGAGAGAACTTAGACTTGAAAATACATTTGTTAGCGACATTTATTATTTAGAACGTAATTTAATGAAATTTACTAATCGTCAATTTCACCTGCTATTTATTTTTGTTTTTGCTTTTATTTTTTACATATAGTTTTACAACTGCCATGAAGAATAACATGTAGTTGCAGAACACACTTCGCCAGAGTTGCTTTGTGAATTTGACTCAATTAATAGTGCAATTTAGCAATATTTGCTAAATTTTTTAATTAAGTTCTTGTTCGGTAAACTGCGCTCAATTATGGTGGTCAATTAATTGCGATTTCCGCAATTAAAGTGCACAGCTGAACATAGTATAAGGTAAAGTGTATATCCATGATTTTCATTTATTATCGCGAAGGTCAATTTTTTTAAGATTTTGATTAATTGCTGCCAATTAACTTTTACATCTATTTAAAGCGTTTTTAAGCCCCAACAAAGTACATACGCCGGTATATTTTTGAGTTGAAAAAAATACTTTCCTTATGGAAACATCCCTTGTTAGCTCGTGCGTTATTACTTCTGAAAATTATTTTTGACATTATACTATTCATTGTTAAATGCATTATGCACCATTTTTGTTGAAATTAACTTTTTTTATCTATAAGTTTTTGTTTTAATGCATGTTAGTTCTAAGTCTTACATATTTCAGATAATCAATTTTTATGTTTTAATTTCATTTCCGTTAATAATATTTTTTACGAATATCAACCAAAGTCTGTAATAGTTTTCGAGTACAACCTTTGAAATGCATTTCTTCAACAAATACTCATTAAATATCTTCTCCAGCGCATGGTCGTTGTTAGTAATTCAAATTATTTATTTTATAATTTATAGTTGATATTGAAAATAAAACACACACAACAACACAAACTCTCGAACATTCTCTTCAATTACCTCTAATCTACGTCATTTGTATTTATATGTATTTTTATATATTGATTACTAATTTTATTATTTGTAATAATAGTTTAGCGAATTTGTATATTTCAGAAGCTGTCAAAGTAACGAATGCAATTCGGGTGTCAAAAGATTTAGTAAGAATGGCCATTCCACAATGCATCGTGTCACGCCTGTCGAACGCGTGAAAATTATTAAAAAAATATTCAACAATTTTTAGCTTCAGTGCGCAGGCAATTTCTCGCAAATTAAGGCGCACAGTAGTGCGCCAAGCCAAGTTCAGGCCTAAAGCACATAGTCTGTATATTACACGAAACCATTAGCTCAGTTTTTACCCCTCTCACAACTTTGCTTCCTTTAAGCATAAAATAATGAAGCTTCAAACATAAGGACTCTACGTATAGGTAACCTCATAGGCCAAGTTTTTCCATAAAAGCTTACCGAGATATAAAGGTCTAAAAAGTACATATTTCAGTACATATTCACTGACTCACTTGCTCATCAATATTATGAAACACTTCCACTGCAGCTAGAGAGCTTAAATGAAAACGGGCACCTTCTATATGGGGGGCTAGGCTTTCCCCTTATTTATATGGAACACTTCCACTGCAGCTAGAGAGCTGAAATTTGAAATATAGGTAGGCCCTGGGAAATTAGTAAACAAACAAAGAATCTAAAAGCTGGCAATTTTTATCTGGGGGGACTAGAGATCCCACTAATTAAATTGTGTATACAGTTAGGCCTTGGAGAATAAGTAATGAGAAAAATTTGCACTTTTCATCTAGGGTACTAGGGTTCCGTCTTATTTGTATGGAGCCGTATGGGCCGTAAAAAGTACTGAAATCAAAATGAAGACCAAGTTCTTCATATGTACAGTATCTTTCCATTTCTAGGCAACTTGCTAGCTTGAAACATTTTTTGTAATTTTCTAATATGAAAAAGGATTATGGAACAATGGTTTGGTTTGCATAACGTGTGTTTTTGTTTGTAAATTTTCAACGGCACGTTGCAGCATATTAATTTCATATGAAAAATTTTCTATTACAATTTCCATTATAGAATTTTTTACAAAAGGTAGTTTCACATTTTTACTTTATTACAATTTTATTTTTAATACGACGGTTTATATAAATCCATTGAAATAAAAGTGTTTATTGAGACCTTTGAAATAAGCTGCTCAAATGCACAAAAATCTTATTAAAACATTTTAACAAAAATAATAAATTTATCATACGATCTATTTTGTTTTAATTTTTGTTAAGCACACATTAAATATGTTTATTTTTTCAATGAATATTTTCATACAAATTCACATGTTTAGGCATTCAAAGTAGTTTATGATTTCATAAAAAAAATGTAAAAACTTCAAGGTTCTATTCAAACCGGTCAATAAACACAAACGTGAAATAATTGAAACGCGAAGCTTAATAACAAGAAGAAGATAAAACCAAGAAAAAATATTAATTAACCTATATCGTACGACAAAATGATATGATTCTAAGCCTATTTCATGATAGTGGGTCAGTAGCGGCGGATTCTTTTGAAAGTGCATCTTCTTCTTCTAGTGTGTGTCTTTACGAACAGGCTTCTTCTAAGGGTGCCAGCTGATCAATAGTCGCAGAGCAGTAAAATCTTTAAATAATATGCAAGGGCAAGAGGAACTTCTTAATTACTGTCAGAGGACTTCCGATACCAGTCGACCTCTAGTTTTAACGCAGTCTTTATATACACTCCGTCTTTAATGAAGTGGAGAGAACCGAAGGAGTTGGACAATGAAGCCTGACAATGAGTCGAGATTAATCTCTGGGGCAACTACAGTGAAAAGGTATTTAAACAAAATCATAATACCCTTATCTGGATAATAGAGAAAGATCTAGTATGTCGGCGATAAGGTACTACGAGAGGCTGAAACAACTGCGCACGTTGTGCCTTCAACACTGGTGACTTTAGCATTAACGCATTAGAAAGGAGACCGACAATTACCAACCCATACCCAGCTAAAGCTAAAGTCAAAAATAAATTATTGCTCTAAATTAATTTATAAGTAAGGAGGTCGACAGCTGCCAATTACCAACCATAAACCACTATTTAATGCTGGAAGTGCTGCTCCATCTCGGCTTTTGTATCAGCTGGTGCATTGCCAAAGAACATTTAAACTAAATATTTCTTTTTAAAATACTTGCTTGCTTGTTCAATTGCCCAGAAAACATCAACTTCATCATAAGTGTAAAAACTTATTCCGCTGTGGAAAAACTCGTTTAAATGTGCCGACTGTAAGAGAAACGAACTTTAGAGAAGTATTTTCTGCAAAACTATTACAGAATGTCCACAAATACCAGGCCTTTATACTTTATCTCCAACAATTTGTTCGTAGGACCAACACCATGCTTTGCATAAGTAGGAACTGCTAAATATCCTCCGAGTGCTGTTTCAATTAAAAAATGGAAGTATTTTAGGCCCAAAGTTTCTTTCGATACTCGCTGCTTGTTCGCGTAAACAGAACAAAAATCAAGTTACCTTATCATTTTGATGCGCACTTTTATGTATTGATTTGTTTTTATAAATTATCGGTTTCAATTGAAATTTTCAATTCTTCCTAAAACGTTAAACAAATAAATAAACACAATTTTTATAATACGAGATATTACTGGTCTTAGCAGAAAAATATTAGTCAGTAAATTTTTGTATTCTTTTTTTTCTTAAGTTAAGCAGCAGCTGTTAGTGACGACTTTGTTGTGTTGTTGGTTGGCATTTTGATTGGTGGTGGTCTGTTGAGTAGATGACTTGTGATAGGAACTAAACACACCTGAAAGACTCTCGTATACACTGGCTTGATAAATGAACTCGCCGTTTTTTAGTTAAGCAATTTAAAAAAAAAACCTTTTTTTCCTGTTTTGTATGAATTCGTTGGAATGCTGCTGTGACTCACTTTACCATGTTCATAATGGCTTGAACTTAAAACGATAAAAAAAAGCAGTCAGTCAGTCAGTTTAACCAAAACTGTTAGGTTGTTAGTAAATAAATGTATATTACGAGGGTGGTATTGAAATTTGTTAAAATCACAATCATAGAATTTTGTCGATTTTGAGTTTCTGATGACAAATTGCTTTGTTTTATTTAAACTGGTATCAGCTCTCATGAATTATGCCCACATACTACGCTTAGGTTCTAATAAAGTACTTCCGCATAGAAGCACTCATTAGGACAGTTTACAAGAACTTATAGTCGTCTATGGTCGTCCGCCTTTAATTTCTGCGTCATCAAAATCTTATACGAATGTAGGCCCAAATCTAACCGCGTAATCAGCTAAGTGGACTCTCTACTCTCTGAGTGGACGAATCGACGAATTAACGTTTCTGGACCTCCTTCGTTAATGACCGATACGGAGGCTATGTTTTTTTTTATTTTCTTCCAATCTGAGTCTGGTTGGTGGCTTTAGTCTCTAAAGAGTGTTACTCGTGCTTAAAATTTTCTACGGTACAACGAATTGCCTGAGCAGAGAAACCATGATGTCAACAGACCACCTGACGAAATTCACGTTACGTATTTACGCAACTCAGCCGGAATTTCGATCATATTTTCAAATTATTTCCTCACATTCGGCAGGCGTGTAATCATGCATGAGAAATGGCCAATCTTACTGAATATTTCTACAGCTGGATGGAATTGGTAACCATTGTAAAAGTATTATTACTATCTGATCACCCTATAGAAGGTGTATTATAATCCGCATGCAGTAAAACCAATATGCCGCCACATCAAACTGATATTATCTTGAAAAAAAGCATACATTGGTCAGAAGCAAAATGCATTTTTTCATGGTGCTTATAAAGCGATTAGGAATATCTTATTAACACACCCGCTCCATTGCGCTGCCTAAATGATTAACTTAAATTGAGAACGATTTCTAGATTTATCTCTTTTACTAAACTTGAAAAACGGTTGAAAGATGTTCCACAAATACAAAAGGGTAATCTGCGGTCAAATGCTATTTTAGAGAGCTTCTTGCTACAAAGGGGGACCTGACACAATTGAATATCGCTGCTAGAAATGTAACAAGCTAAAACTAGAGCTTGTTTAAAAATAATGAGATTTTCTTCAAATTGTTTTTCTTTTTTAAAAATGATGAATAATTGTAATGAAGCTTGGCAATGAAGTTACCTTTACTTCTAACACAACCCTCGTTAACCAAAAATTACTCATGTTTTATTAATTTATGAACATTTTACAAATTTTCAGCAACACTTGCAAGTTTATAACAAAAAACTTGATTTTTAGTTTTTTCAAAAGAATTAAAACAATAAAGACTGCTGCTGTTAATAGGAGTGTTATGACTTTAAGACAGAAATAAACATTTTTAAATATTTGTGAATATTAAAATATTCAAACACGAAGTTTAACAATGTTAATAGTGAAAGTAAATTCGTTTCATTTATTTCACTTTTGATTTGTTTTAATATCGAATTTTAATTTCTTTTATTAAAAAATTAGCGTCTTTAACTGAATTAAAAACTTTTGAATGATTTATGTAAAAAAAATGAAATAATCATCAGTGAGTTTTTCTTATTGGCTGATTTTGAAACAATGATCACGACATTTTTAGTTGGCGAACACAAAAACGATGATGATCTTGATCGTTATGACGATGAATTAAATAAAAATTTATTTCTTGTTGAATTTCTACTAAAGACTTCCTTAAGTACCCTTCACCATTAAAAAAACGTTTGCAAATAAAAAAAATATAATAAAAATAACAAAAAACTACAATAAGAAGCTGGCTGAGTTCAACTGTTTCTAGTGGCTCTTGGTGGTTGCTTGGATATTTTTTTATGTATTTAATTTTTTTTTTATGTCTGATTAATTCAATGTTTGCTTAAATGCCTGCAATAAATAATTTTATTTCATTTTATTAAATTCTGTGTGTTATTTGTACTCGTTAATGTTTGCTTGTGTAGGCGAGAGCTATAGAAAAGGACTGAGAACAGTTAAACTGGTTTTAATGTAAAACTTTTTAGGAGCGGATCTAAGGAAAGAAATTCGGCCATTGCAAAATAATATTGATTTAAAGTAATATTTGAGATGATTGGCATTAATCTCAAGGCTATCCACAATTCAGTCAAATATTTATTTCGCCTTCATAACACCGGAAGTACTAAACCATCACAGCGTTTAGCGTTAATAAGAGGAATTTATGCAAAATCACGTTATCGTGTGACTCCTTACTTTGCGGCCATTTCTTTTCAATACTCTGCAGTAATTGTTTCTTACGGGTTAAACAGCTCTTAACGAGCCTTTCATGCTATTACATCGAGTAAAACGAGTTGTTAGAAATTTTAGTAAAATGAGAAAATACAATAAGCAATAAGGGACATATTGTTTCACCAATAGCGGCCTTGCCATATTTATACGAAAGAACTCGATGAATGTGGAACGTAAATTACCCTTTTGAACCGATAAAAACTTTATGACGATGCCATAAATAAAGTAATGTTTTATAGCGTTACGCTGACAAATATCAAGGGTTATCGCAGATTGCAGTTTTGTAATCGGTACAATTAAATTTTTTGGAGACAGAAAAGTTACCAGGAGCCCTGTGAACTGAATTGAGGAACTGATCAATTCTCCAACTCTTTTAATACGAAAAGCATGGTGTACAACGTCCTGCACCAATACGAACGCTACATAAAATTGGCCACTCACTCTATGCTCTTCACATACAACTTTTGTCTTACAACCGGAGGAACCAGTTCGCTATAAACTCTTTATAACACTGAAATGATTAGGCTTTTCGCATTGCCTAGTCTTAGTGGGCTATCGTTGAAATTTCGAACCCTTTCGCACAGAATATTTTATTAGAAACACAAAATTGCATGCTATGGATTTGCACAACTAAATTGACGTAGCGAAATTGGCATAATACAATGACTTGCTCACGTTACATGATCACGACAAGTGGGTTCCGAATTGATTTTTGAACACCAGATAGCAGATTTAAGAAGTAGGTGGATGAGCTATTCACATTCACCTACTTAGTTTTCTGAAAATTACACATGACTACTCGCAAAGAAAAAACGTGGTTGAGGTAACCATAATCTAAGAACAACATATTATGATTGATTGATTGTAAACAAATCATATTATTATTGTACATAATAAAAATATGGTCCTCTTAGAACGATAGAAAAAAGAAAGATGTTACTGATTGATAGCGGTAATTAAATACTTAAAAGCAAGTTATGGTTACAGTTATTGTATTATTTTGTATAGTTGAAATACTTTGTTTGTGGTTAGAATTTTAGGAAAAATTGTATTGTTTAACTCAACCAGATTGGAATTTTTTAGATGGAAATAATTTAATGATTAAATGTAAACAAAAACTTATTTATTGCAAGTAGAGTAATTTTTAAAATGATTTCAAATAACCACAATGTTATTGTAAGGATCATAATATGGTTGTCACCACCATGTCTTTTCGTTGCGTGTTGAAACATTGTAATTGCCTGGCTACATTCGAATGTTCGAATAAATATTTTTGCCTTCATTGCTCAGATTTCTTTTTTTACATAATTGACTTAGTTTTATTATTTTTGGCCCTACGAGTTCAACTGATCTTTGTCCTTTTTTCTTTTCTTATGATTTCTTTATTGCTTCAGATTGGAGTTGTTTTTGCACATATTTTATGATCCATTGACCCTTTTTGTGACATTTTGTGCCAAGAGAAGCGACATTATTTTTCATTGAGAGGCAAAGAAAAAAGTTTGATTAAATTGGTTTTCTTTTTTTGAGTGTGTGTGAGTGTTTTTTATGCACAGAAACTATTTTTTCCTCAATTGGGGTTTTTTTATATTTTAGATCGTCAAATGTGGTCATTGTCATGGGGCCTTATAGATTATTCGTTTTATTTGAAATGATGAATCAAACAGGAAATATTAAAGTTAAAAATACTTTATTATGCTTTCACATTTATTTATTAATGTTAAGAAATTTCAATGTGATTTACTTTAAATACATCCGCATTACATACCGAAATTGTTTAGGGACATTCCCATTATGAATTCGCTCAAATTTAAAAGGCTTACCTGTAAATAAAAAATAAAAAATTATAATTAAAATTAAATTAAAACATTTTTAATTTTTGGAAAAGTAATCGATTTTGAAAGAAGCGTGTCATGATATTGACAGTCTGTAGCCGCCATATTAATTTGGCAGCAGCTGTTAAATTTATTCTTTATTATTTAATCAGTGATGCCAAATTCACCATCGAAACAATTCGCTAATAGAGCTTCGGAAAAGAATCCCGATTTTGGAATATAAAAATATCTTCAGAAACGAGTTGCATTATTGGTTGGATGACCAAATTCACCTATACCGACGACGCCAACCCGCACGAGGTTCGCCGCGTGGCACCTAGGTACGTACTACCTCGAAAATAATATTAGTGATATATTAAAATAAAATATCAGTTACGGATGCTTTTTATGGGTATTTTTACTTTTGAGCGATAAGTGACTTTTTCACCATTAAACTCAAATGTAATAAGCGATATTAGTTGCGTTAGTGCAAGAAATAATAAGACTTTATTTAATAACTTAACCCAGAACAGTGGTTGCGTTATACAGGTCTTATATTTTTGGACAACTTTTTAATGTTGTTTGTTGCCCCGAAAAATTCACTTCATTACATTTTGTAAATTCAATTTATTGTTGTTTTCTTTTTTTGTGTTTTCAAAAACCTGTGATACGGCAACGGATCGCAAAGACTAGTTGACCGTAACATTTTGTTTCATCTTACATCTTTCGATAGTTTTAGTGTAATCACTAGAAAAATGGCAAATATGTTCGATTATTTTTGTGTCATCATGAATGAAATGTGTTTTTGTTTTTCGGTTATTTCTTTTAATTGTTTTTTTTTTATTAAGAGATGAACCCCTTCGCCTCTTGCGAGGCTTCCAGATTCATCTCTGTAATGGCTAAAGAGATGTGCACCCATACAGAGCTCCATATGCAAGGGTAAGTCTGTATTAAAACTGGTGATCTGCTATAGACAAAGCGCCCTCTTGACCACGCTTCCCCGGCGTAAGCTGTTCCACCGTGGATTAGGGATTTTTTATAAGAGACTGTTAACTTTTCTCCGCTCGACTTATTTAGTGAGAATCCCTGCAGAGACTGGAACCTGTTACCGGCAGCAGTTGTTGCTTTTAGCAAATAAAATACCTTTTTATATATAGGATTTATAATTGGCCTTATTAGATTTTTATTTTTTTGTAAAGTTTGTTTTTTTAACTTCAAACGGGCTTCATTTGTAAGTTCATCCGACGTTAATATTTTCACACAAATGACACCGCAGTCAAGAGTCGTCGTTACCATATCTCTTTACAAATTACAGAGCCAAGTGTAGGTAATGAATTGTCGGCGTCAAAAGGTCAGTTCAGCATGCTCTGCAAACTACATGCAATGTTGACACTTTAAGAATCAACTCTACACGAGACACAGAAGAGTGATGTCAACATCACATAGCGTAGCAACAATGCTATTCTCGCATTGTTGGCATTTCCAACGAAAACGGCATCGTATAAAATAAACTGCAGCTTCGTAATGAAATCCATTAATTAAATAAAGTTAATTTAACAAATTTTTAGAAACCAATAATAATTTTTGGATTTTGCACATTTGTGCAGTTTTGTTGTTGTTGTGAACCTCTCAGTAGCACCACTGTCTGTGCTTTTATAATTTTGTTTCTCTTACTTGACTGCGGTATTTGCCGTAATTATTTACATTAAATTAAAAGTGAAGAAATAAATTCAAAGACAATGGATGCGGATAATATTAATACGAGTTATGTATGTACATATATCCAGCAATAGGGCCATAAATGGCAATTTCCTTATAAACAAAATGTGAAAGGAATTGTATGTTTTGTTTGCTCTGTTCTTTCTTTTTTTTAAAGTCTGAATTAATATTTGTTTTATACAAAAATAACATTAATAAAACTAAGACTTCCCATTATTTGTTTCAAGTCTTCATGTTTTTTGTCCCATTTTTCCCCAGCCACAAGACGTGATTTTAAATAAGATCTTAGCTAATTTTCCGCAATTAATTTGAAAAACTAAAAAATACAATTTTCGAAACATTAACAGCCCAATTGCGAATTTTTCCCCCTTCCCTATCATTTGTTCCCGGGAAGAAATTGTCTGTTCTGACAACCAAGGGAATTTAGAGGTTAATTTTCCATGTTTCGAATAGTGTTGAGAATAGAAAGAAAGAGATAAGGGAAAAATGCCAAGGGAAATATTAATTCATAATAGAAGAAATGGGAAAGGGGGAACATTTCCCCAGGGAATTCTTGTTCTTAAATGGGCTACATATAAAAAAGTTATTGAACAAAAGGTGCATAGTTTGTCTTGATTTTCGAATTAAACGTATTATTTCAGACAATTGCGTCCACTTGATGACCCACCCCCTCCATCATTTATAATTACGATCATATAAATGATATTTTGTTTAAAAAATAAACGTTTATCTACACGATAAGATAATATAAAATACGAATACATTGCCAGTTAGAAAAAAATTAGTTAAATTTTAAGTTAAAATCAATTAGAATGTCCCACCCATCCCAATGAAATTTCCCTACTGAATCATACAAAAATGGAATATTTGGATGATTTCTCATGCATGTTCTTCACAAGAAAATAGTGCAAATACAGGATAATGTGAAAAAAACACACAAGAAAGTGTTCTTAATAAATCTAATAAAGAATACGTTAGTTACTCTTTAGGTATTTTATATAAAAAACAAACAAATTATGTCACTGAACTTAATACCGCTTCTGTAACTTAAAAATTAAATAAATTTAAAATATTTTCGGAACAAAATCTGAATAACAACAATAATAAAGAGCAAAGTTACAAATTATTCATAATAATAATTATGACATTGTTAATATATTACTGTGGGCAAAAAAAGTAAGACTTTGTTCATAATTTTAAATTTCTTTATTTTGCCAAATCTATTTCGTCCCCCTCAAAGTAATCCCACCAGCTGGAATACACGTATGTCAACGTTTTTTCTATTCCTAGTAACAGTTGTTAAAGTCAATTTCCGGAGTAGCCTTCAATGCGCGTAGCGATTCACGTTTAATGTCTTCAATTGACTCAAAACGGTTTCCACGAAGCGGTCGCTTGAGTTTGCTGAACAGCCAGAACTCACACGGAGCTAAATCAGGCGAATACGTTGTGGTTGTGGAACGATATTGATTGAATTTTTGGCGAAAAACTCACGAAGAATCAATGCGGTATGCGACGGTGCATTATCGTGGTGCAAAAACCAAGAGTTGTCGGCCCATAATTCCGGCCTCTTTTTACGAATAGCTTCGCGCAAACGGCGCATAACACTCAAATAGTATTGCTTGTTGACAGTTTGGCCGGTCGCAAGGAATTCGTAGTGCACCACACCTCGATGATCGAAGAAAACTGTCAACAAGACCTTGATTTTTGACTTGCTTTGACGTGGTTTTTTCGGCTTCGGCTCACCTTTGGCACGATATTCGGCCGATTGATCGTATGTTTCCGGTCGTAAGCGTAGATCCAAAACTCGTCGCCAGTTATAATACGTTTAATGACATCCTGGTAGTCGGAAAGCATTGATTGACAGTCGTCAACGCGGCGCTGTTTTTCAAGAACATTGAGTGATTTTAAAATGGTTTTCACTGATCCCTTCGATATTCCAACGATATCAGTAAGGTATCTGATTGTTAATCGTTAATTCTCGAACACCAACTGATTTTATTGTCGTGTTGATCATCAGTTGATGTTGATGGTCGTCCTGGACGTGGTTCAGCGTAAACGCGTTCTGGACCCTCTTTGAATAATTTGTTCCAATCAAAAACACTTGCTCGCGACATACAATTATCACCGAAGGCCTTTTGCAACATTCTGAACATTTTGGCACCTGAAATTGCAGTCCGTACATTAAATTTAATGAAACTTCTTGGCTGAATAATTTCACTCATTCACTTGTTGTACTTCAGAAAGACAAGCGTATACTAAACACTAATGATTACTTTTATGTGATATTTGGCACAGATGTCACTGGCAGTCATACCAACGTAGAAGAAAAATTTCGACGAATAGATTTCCGCGCGAAATTTAAATTAAAAAGTCTTACTATGTTTTGCCCACCGTAGTATGTAACTTGATTTATTATTTATTGCTGGAAAATACAATTTAATATCTTTGAGTAGTGATTGAACCCAAAAAAAAAACACATAGAGGAAATTTTTATTTTTTATGAAAACACAATGTTTGTAATTTGATGTGGTTTGAATCGCTAGTAATGATGCATGAATGTGTGTGTGTCTGTATGTAGTTGCCTTGGTTGACTGAGTGGCTGGTTGAATGATTCGATTGTCAGGCAAAACAAAAGATTCATTTGTACAACTCCATTTCAATCGAATAATATTTTCGTTACCAAATTGCAAAATGATGGCGTGCCTGGTGCTAGGTGTTGGGTGGAGATTTCACAATTATAAATTATGACTCGTCTTGCATTAAATGTTTTTGATTTGCCTTATTAACATGCAATGGAGGCTGAAATATTATACGTTTTTTTTCTTATTTTATAGAAAATTTCATTATTTAAATAAAATCCTCATTAAAATATTATTCTTTTTGAAGAAAATTGCACATTTCATACACTCAAAGAAAAAACATGGTTGCGGCAATTACAATTAGATAATTTAAATTTCTATAGATCTTTTCTTAATTGCATTTGAGGAATTCTCATTTAAAATTGGAAATGGTGTAGTCACACGCCAGTTTTAAGAGAGTTCAGCACACATATTTTCAATTATTCGCTTTCGTAGTTTAGTAGACTTTGGTCCCTATAGCAGCTCTAATTTGACTTTAAATTTGCCAGCTGTTTCAAGACACACAATTGCTGCATCTGTAATTAGTAAAAGCACCACTACCCCCATGATTATCGACAAAGCAGTAGAAGGGCTGATCTCGAAAAGCTTGTCATTCAAAATTTCTGCCCCCTTAAGGAAGAGTGGAAACCAATATTTAACTTCTCCCCTTTATAATCTGGTTACTTTTCAGTACCATTTTTGTGCCGAGAAGTGGCCTAAAATTCAATGTACTTTTTAAACTTTTTTTTTACTTTTATAATGAAATGACAATTCTAATTGGTTGTGTTTGACTTTTAGGCAATCATAAACTCACTCTATATTCTGTACAGATATGGTTAGATTTGCGTGAACACCTGCCAACGTTGGCTTAATCTCACGGTGGTCCAACCACGGGTGTGACATTAAGCGGCCAAACCAGCGCCCCTATGCGATCGCATAAGCACCACCGGAATAGCACATATGGACATCCCATAAGTTGCAAATTAGGATCGAGGTTGCCAGGCCCCCGGTCCCACCCCTTGCTGAGGGGTTCGGAGCTATCTAATCTCCTGCTGTCAACGAATGACATTGACAGCTTGCGTTACAATGCAACGCCACATCGGTCCTGCAGTGAACCTCCCCGCTTTGGGTATAAACCACAGCCACCACGTGCCTCACCAACAACCAGTCTGGAACCGGAGTTCCAGGGGCTACTGGTTCCCGTAGTACCAGTTTACTCTCTCGCTACTGGTCGAACACAGAAGTCATGCCTTCTTCCAGTTTCAGGCTCCTGGCCAGCCCCTGGAACTGGTGCACCTCTTTTCCCCCAGCGGCAATCCATCTAGGTGGCAGGGTTCACCAAGCTGATATATGCCCCCAGGGGAAATATATATATTCTGTACAGATGGAAAATAGAATATGGCCCCTCTCCCCACTAAATATCTAAAAAGAAAATGCACCTGCGTCTGAATATTTTTTTATAAAATAGAGTGCTGGACAAAAATATTCTCTCTGGGGCCAATTTCATAAAAAAAAATTTTACTAAATAATAAAATTTTGAAATAATATTTTACTAAATTATGTAAATATAGAGAAAAGCTTATACTAAGTATGAACGTTACGCCGTAAAATAAAAATTAATATTTAATTCAAAGTACGATATTAAACGGACAAAAGTATTCACACGGTTGGATATACATTCATATTTTTTGTTGCCATATCATTACTCTCCATCACGCAATTTTGAAAAGTGACGCTATAAAATATATCCTTGAGACAAACTTGGCAGCAGAGTACAAAAATGCTATATCTCAAGTAAGGCCCGACTTAAAGAAGTCCTGATGCAAGAATTGCCTAAATTGGAAGTGATGTAACAAGAAATTGGCCCACTTCATGCGAAGAAGAAAACAGAAAGTTAAACAAACGAAAGGATACTCCACAGAGTATTAAATTATTTGAAATTTGATTTTATATTCAAAAACACCATGCTGTCTAAAAACTTTTGTCCACCGTGTGAATACTTTTGGCACTGTAACAGTATTTATATTGTTATATTTAAATAAGAAACATGTACTAGCAGATAAATGATTTTGTTAAAAACTTATCGGGCTGCGTTTTTATTTTAAAATATATACAGTGGCGAGCACATGTGGGTACATTCTTAGCAAGTGGACTTTAATAACGCAGTAATACAAAAATAATATAAAAGAAAAGTAAGAAAGTTTTTTATTTAAACTATTTAAGGAAACAATAAGATAATAAAACAAAAGGAAATTCATTAATACTAAACGTTATATTAAATTTTTAGGCAATTTTGTGGAAAAGCCTAAGTATACATTTTTGCACGTTTTAAAAAATTTTAATTTTCTTAGTATTTGGTCCAAAGACCTTTAGCTTTTATTACACTTTTAATTCGTCGTAGCATACTTTCGACCAAAGGTCTCGTTGGTCTGGTTCGGAATATTTGCCCACTCCCTTTGGACTCTGGACCAAAGTTCATTTAAATTTGCTGGCGCATAGTTGTATTGAGCAAGACGTTCTTTTAATACAGCCCACAAATTTTCAATCGGGTTGAGGTCCGGGCTTTGTGCTCGCCATTGCATTGTCTGGAATTTCTGCTCCGAAAGACAATCCTCAACTATTTTTGCCGTATGCTTCGGATCTCTATCTTGTTGAAACTCCTCTGGGTAAGCACTTTAGTCGACAAAGTTAGGAGTATTACCATCTAATATGCGTAGATAATTATTTCATCCGACCGTATAACCCGTTTCCAGTCTTCCACACTCCAATTTTTGTGCTCTTAGCAAAATTTAAGACGAGCCTTCACATTTTTTTCTGACAGTGCCGGCTTTTGGGTTTTTTATATTTGAAGTAGAATATGGTAAGGATGTATCCACATGTGCTCGCCACTGTATATAGAAAAATTAAAATTTGCGTATTGTGTGAATATTTTTGTTCGGCGCTGTCTCTTTTTGAACTGATAAAATTTCATTATAACAGCAGCCTATTCAAATTTTTCAATGTCTTCCTATTGTATTTACAAATGTATGTTTTTTTAAATAAAAGTCATTTTTCAAATTGTTTTTGGGGGGTATTTGTCTCCATGTGTTTCTCTTGCATAATTTTTTAAAATAAACTCGAATTGTTAATATTTGTTTGGAAGAGATATTCCGATTCGTTATTCAGGTTTTTAGCAAGTCATGTTAAAGGCTTCAATACAAGCTTTAAATTATTATTTTTTTTTTCATTTTCTGTCAACGCTGTGATTTTATCTTTATTGATTTTTTTTTAATTTTATTTTTGTTTTTATTGATACACAATTTACGTAATAATGATGTTTGTTTCTGTTTCAAAGGTTATTATATATGGAAATAAAAAATATTTAAATAAATTTATCAATTAATTATACAAGTTTTAAGATCTTAAATATGAAATTTTTTCTTTAAATATCTTTATTTGACAATCGATATTTTGCTACGCCTTTGTGGAGCATCATCAGGAAATAAGATATTGACAATGATATAATAAAGTATTGACAAAGCTATATACACTCCGGTTCACTTATTTAAAGGCACAAAAGATCCCATATTCAGGAGACGGTATCTTTTGCAATTTTTAACCGATTCCAGAATTTTAAAATAGAAATGGAAGCTAAACATCTTGAGATATAAACAAAATCATGACAATGGTGATTTCTTAACTAAAGAACCTTTTTTTGAGGAATTTATAAAAAAAAATCTAAAAATGTGGTATTTTTTTGGTTCACTTGAATAAAGGCACTTTAACTAACTTTAGTGCAAAACAGCTTTTCTTGTTTTTTAAGTTATTATTACTTTATTTGCTTTATTAAAGAACTATTAGTAATGGGTGCAACCCCCTTTGTTTTTAATAACTTCAAATATACGGGTTTTCATTGACAGATAAAGAGAATTGATGTAATCCAACGAAATTTCATTCCAAGCATCCTTAATGGCCTGAATTAGTGACTGCTTGTCATCAAATTGTCTACCTCCTTCATAGACCTTACGAGATAACCAACCCCACACATTTTCGATAATGTTTAGATCTGGCGAATAGGGTGGTAAGTCAAGAATATTAACATTTTGGCTTGCAATGTACTCCTTTACCACTCTGGCGTTGTGTATAGGTGCATTATCCTGTTGCAATATCCAAGGTATTGGACCAAAGAGTTCATTGAACTTCGGAAAAGCCGACTCCAATAACGTTCTATAGGTTGCACCAGTCATTTTTGCACTTTGACATTCAAGATCGATGGTGCCATAGTACGTAATAGTACCCCACACCATAACGCCGCCCTCTCGGCTGTGATGTCGGTGCAAAAATCGCTTTTCTTTACGCAGGTCATGGAAATAATAGTTGTAGCCATCAGGCCCTCCAAATTAAACTTCTTTTCATCCGTAAATACAACGGTTTTCCAGTCATTTACATGGCCTCTTTGCTGCACATCCCATACCATGTAGTCTTTTGCGAATTGAAGACGCTTTTCCTTACGAGG
This sequence comes from Phania funesta, assembly GCA_963932375.1. NCBI lineage: Eukaryota > Metazoa > Arthropoda > Insecta > Diptera > Tachinidae > Phania > Phania funesta. The sequence goes on along the minus strand of OZ010656.1, from coordinate 61,663,811 downwards.
ACCATTAAGTGGCGGCTTTTTTTGTAATTTCTGGTATTTAAGATACTCACAGCTCTTAATAACTCTGCGTACTGATGACTTGCTCGCTTGCACTCCAGCTTGAGCTCTTATTTTTGACAAGGATAAGGCAGAATTAGAAGCAATTCTGGTGATTTTTCTTTTCTCATAAGTAGATAAAGACAACGAAACCCTTCCCTTAAAATTTTGTCCATACCCCTCGCGGTCCTTGATGTAATTGTCGACAACTGTTGGGCTCCGTCCAATTTTTTTAGCTATTGCGCGGTTAGAATATCCTTCAGAACAGTAAACATCGATTTTAGCCCTTTCCGATAGATTTAAAATTTTTTGTTTTGCCATTTTGACTTGTAAATCGACTAAGATGTAATAAATTGCAGTAAGCAAACGCCCCCAACAAAAAATTACCGCCTACTTTAAAAATAATATAAAAACAACAAAGTGCCTTTATTCAAGTGAACCAAAAAAAAAATACCACATTTTTAGATTTTTTATATAAATTCCTCAAAAAAAGGTTCCTTAGTTAAGAAACCGCCATTGTCATGATTTTGTTTATATCTCAAGATGTCTGGCTTCCATTTCTATTTTAAAATTATGGAATCGGTTAAAAATTGCAAAAGATACCGGCTCCTGAATATGGGATCTTTTGTGCCTTTAAATAAGTGAACCGAAGTGTATAAAGAAATGAAAACATGAATTAAAGACATTTGATTTAAATATTTCAGCTGTTTAAATAACCTCTTGATTGTAAAAAATTCAAAATGTTTGTGTGGGAGATGCCAGATGCACATGTGGTCTCACTTGGAGACATCCACATTGAAAAAATTAAGTTGCGAAGAGTGGCAATATTAGTAAACTCAAGTACAAAAGAAGTTTATCGTCATGTAATGCAATACTTGTAAAGCTTTAACTCGAACCAATATAGAAGCCAAAATAGAGGACGGTTTACCCTGTTTAAAAAAATTTATAACTATTTTATTTGAGGCATAAGACTTTGGACCTTTTCATACCTACACTACACCGCAGAACGTACTAATATTGTGTTATTATTGTTAGAAACCGGCCGATCAAAATTGCCGTTGAAAGTGCATATTGCGTTTTTCATTGAGTTTACAATGGCATAGTCGCACTTTTCGTGATGCGGGAGCCAAACTTGAGCAATATGACCACGTTGAAGATGTAAGACACATGTGAAGACCTCGTTCAGGACTTTCGGCCGTTAACATTGAGCTTCTTAGCTTAACACGGGGACGTTCAGCACAGTTGAGTATATCTTGTGTCACCCTAGCAAAATCCAGCTGACCCAACTACTCACGCTGGTTACCAGGAATTGCATTTAAAGGATTGAAGCTAACATTAAAGCAGAAATTGAGCCGATTAAACCAACCACACGTCAATAAGTAATGCAAAATGCCATTATTTTCCACACTTAATGTAAAAATACTCTATGAATATAACTAAAAATCGCAATATATTCTTTTAGTGCTTATCGCTCCGTTTACAAGAAATTACAAATATAAATAGTGAAGGCACTTTTAAACCACACTGTGTATTCTACAGTGATCTCACTCGAAATGGTGCAGATCAACACGTATAGCGTGAGTTAGCAAATACTCAGTCCCGTTACAACTGGTACCACTGTCAACAACCACATGAAAAGAATGGCGGCATTGTGCAAATGCATGCGAACTCATTGTCGCCAGTCTTTGTGGTGCCAATTGTATTTGAGTTGACACAGGTGTTAGATCTTGCTAATTGTCTTGTTGATCACATACGACAAAAGCAAGACGGGTTTCGCCTTCAAAACTGGTACAAAGAAAAACTCAAAGCAGCAGAATTATGGTGACAAATTTTATCTAAGGGAATCAAAGCATCGTCTGAAGGTGCTCAAAGTAAAGCTTTTATTGATTATCTTTCGACTGTTCCCAATATATTTTTTTTATAAATTCAGCTACAATATTAGTTAGATCATTTTTGGATCTGCCCACGCCCACTATAACGTAGCATAGTACAGTTTGGTTTACTTGGTCATAATCCTTCGGAGCCTTTACTACTTTTTAGCGTATCTGTTTACAAACAAATCAGCCTTTTTTTTCTTTTTAAACAGATGTAGACGGAAAATCAATTAATACCGGCTAAGTTAGGTTAGAGCTTTTAGAAAATGAAGTGTATTTTTAATTTAATTGATTTAAGGCCACTGTGCGTGTAACATATGAGTAATGAAGTGGAAGGTGTTATTTCATTAATCAGAACACACATGCTCTCTTGTCGCTATCGGTGAAAGGTTTCTTCGTGATTCCGCCGCCTTATATGTCTGATATCTGAAACTCGAAAACAAGAACTTACAGACTGGTACCACTAGAACCAGTAGCCCCGGAATGGTTGTTAGTGAGGACTCTCTGAGCAAGTAACGTGGTAGCTTTAGATAACAGGTAAAACATAGGAACTTGACCGGGAGTACAAGGCAGTAGCTACGTTGCATTCCAATGCAAGGCGTCAATAGTACGGAAAAACCTGACAGTCCATGCTGCCAGGTTACTAGAGATGCATAAGTCACAAAGGGCAGTTGGTGAATAACTTATATTGACCGATTATTAAAACTATCGCCTGGTAAGCCATGACAGCAGGCGTAACGTTAATCTTTACCACAATCCCTTCTTGCAATGCCAAAAGTGAAAGCTTTAAAGTTTAAAATATTTCTCCATGCAACCTTTCAAACAGAGAAAACATTTCGCTGAAGTAGGTTTAGAAGCTAAAATGAGACTATGTTGAATATAGGAAAGGAATTTCTTCCAAGCTTCGTCAGCTAACTTCCATGATTGCTCTCATGGTGTCCAATAAATCAACGTTAAGCCGAAAATGGGTGATAGGGCAGGCAGTGAATGTGCCCAGCAAAATAAAAAAATGTAAGCCACGTATTTTTAAGATCATTGCCATTTGGATAAATAGAAGAGAATTGACACCCTGCAATGATCTTTCTATTGCTGTGCCTGCAACTTTTCACTTGCTTTGTTTCTTGTTGTTGCAAGTAACCCTTCTGTAAATACAAGTCGAAAATTCTGGTACCAAACAAAAATTTTTAGAAACCGAATTTATGTAGACAAAAAATTGTTTTTCACAGTTGAAAAAATATCGTAAGTGTTACAAACGAAACGAGCCGACTTTTGATGTCACTTGCCAAAATTTCGTAGTAATTTTTTTTCAACGCCGTCGGTTAAAGTAGGGCGTAGTAATAGTTTTAAAAACATGGTTTGGAAAAACTTGTATTAGAGTTACTCACAGTAACATTAGAAAAAAAGAAAAGTATTGTGGGACAACCTGCATAAGATAATTTTTTTTTTCTTAAATTATTTATTTTTCATATTTCTTTCGTTTTAATTTTCAATATTTATCGTTATCCAGAGCCATGTGTGAATTTAGTTCATTTATAGAGTTTCGAGTTTTTTACATTTTCTCACATTTATGGTTTTTTATTAAAGACTTTTTGCATGTAGGAGGAACAAGGTCTGTTTTTATTATTCAAACTTCATAATTATTTATTTTTACATAAATTTAAATAATAGAACAAGTTTTTTTTAACTTTAGCAGCTCGAAGTTTGCTTGCCTGAAATCAAAAACCCATTGACAAGTTGGGTTTTTGTTACGCGAGTTTCGTTAGACAAAATGTGTCAAAATGTCTTGAGAATTTATTGATTGTATGTAGCGGTTAAAAAAAAATTATAATTATAGACCGCATTAAAGTGGTTTGGCCATATTTATGCAGGCGTCAGTTGGACACAGAATTTAATATTTTATTATTTTATTTTTTTATATTTAATTTATATCGTCTAATTATTTATTATTAAAATATTGTAAATCAAACAAGTTTTAATTATTGTAAATAAAGTTTTATTAAGGAAATATTAGAGCAATTTAATACATGCTTCTCGGTTTTTAAATTGCTTGAGAATTGAAAGCTTTGTATGGGAAAACACTAACAGAGATTTAAAAAAAACTAAGCCGTGTTTTACAAAGTAGAAAAAATCTTTTCATTTTGGGGTACTGTGTGTTTTACAATTAGCAGCACTATTATTTTTTTAAAGAAAAATAACTCACAAAGAATCTCTCCAACAATGTTATAAACAATAACAGTCGACCAAAGATTATCTACTGAATATAAAAGAAATTTGTCCCCCACAAAAGCACTTTAGAAAGGAATATACCTGTCGCCAAGAACCACAAATTTGTTCACTATTAACCATCTTAGCTGCTTTAAACAGAAGAGCGAACTTCGCAGAAATCTTTAAAGCTTGAAAAAGCTTTGTAACACAAAAACTTTAAAAGCAACTTCAGCATTAACATTCAATATTTTACGTCAAATCTGATATCAGAATAATAAAGCTTAACATCTTTACAGTATGTTCAGACATGCACCTTAATTGTACAATTAAGGCCGTAATTGAACTCCATTTACCACACAATATATATAATTGCGTCAAATTGCCCGTGCAACCCTGGTGAAATGTGTTTAGTGAGCATACAATTCTGTAAAATGAACACATTAAATGTTATGTACCTCTAACCAAAGCCGACAACCTACAACAACATTACCACGATTATATAAAAGGGAATTCAAATATTTTTGTCAGCTATTTACGCCTCTCTTTGGTATTATGTGAGTAATGGGAAATTTTGTACGTGATCTTTTTTAAACATCATTGTCGGGTTGTGAAAACATTTTCAGCTCACAAATACAAATCGAGCAAGCTAAATTGAATATGTGTGAACACAAAATTTTATAACTCAATTTAAAATTCAATTTACTAAAGTAAGCTGCAGGTCTGAACATAATATTAATGTTTTATATTCGTACCTATTCGTTCATTATTGAAGGCCGCCCAAAAGTGATTGTTTTGCCCTAGAAGATTAATGATGTGCATGAACTGGTCATTACCAAATACTTCCTGTCCTAGCCCCCAGATGATGTGCAATCTAGCATTTATCGAGTAATCTCTGATCATTCTTTTGCAATCCAATAGCGCCTTTGTTCTGATTCTTTCGGATTGAATTAAATCGATGGCCGATTGGGTCTCAGTGAAGATGTTAACTTCTGTTGCGCTTGTGGCTTCACTGAGCCATCTTATACAATGCATGATTGTCCGAACGCCTAAAGGACTTTTATCACCTATCTTAGAGCCGTCCGTGTAGCAGCTGGTCTGATATCAGTGGTCGACAATTAATGACCCCAAAGAAAATATTAAATTACCCTCGATATAAATCTGCTACAAATTGCGAATTTTCTGTAACTATCATTCAAAATTTCTATTTTGAATTAAAGAATCCACAAGTACAAGTAAAACAAATTTTTGATAACATTAGTAGCTGCCGCTTTTGTTTGTGCAATCAGCATAATTTATGTTGCATTATGATGTAATCGAAATGAGAGAAAAATAAATAAAATAACTAAAATAAATATAATTATTTATCTTAAATGAAATAAAATGTGTGATTTACTAAATAAAACTAAACGAAGCAACAACAGCAACATCATCAGCAACTAAACGCTGGAACCAGCTACTGAATGAAATGAAATAAATGGATGATAAATGAATGAACCAAACGACTAACGACTGACTGCAAGAAGACGCAGTGAACGAGCCATTTAGCCCATTACATTTAGAAGAAGAAAAAAAAAACGATTTTATTTATCTCTAAAACGTTGTTGTTATTTTTTGTGTTTGTTGCCTGCCCATTGACCCAGTTCAACTTTCATTTTCATTAGTTTAACTTCAAAGCTCAGAGGCAAATTTTGTTAGTTTACCAACCTCTACCTCGTTGTAAGAGGTAGTGGATTGCATGTGGAGCACATTTCGTTTAAATGGAATACGGAAATTTAATTAAGAAAACATTTTTCAGTCTCTCATCTCAGTTTTATAACGTGTTCTTTTTGTATTAAAAATTAGAAACTTAAAATGTTAATTCAAAAGCAAAATTTGTTTTAGGCAGGTATTAATTTTTTTGCTGCTATATGAAGGAATCTTAATCGTATGTCTACAAATACTAATGATGAGGCCGCTGTAAGCAGAGAGAGAAGTGTATTCGGTATATTTTAATCTTAATTACCCTACAACTCTTGCAAAATTCTGAAAACTGTCTGACAGATATGGTTTTTTTCTATAAATTCTCTTGAAATATCTGATAAGAGTTTAAACCAAATAATACTCGTAAGGGGACAAGAATGAATCCAAGGACAAAAGCAAATAAACCTACGGGATCCGAATTAGATGTGTACAAAATTTAGAATTAACGTATCTACTCTTGATCAAAAAGTATCTGCAGTTTCACATTCAAAGAACTGTTTTCTATATTGGTACTTCTGTCGTCTGAAGCTCAATATATTTGACCGCCCTCCGTCGGGATCTTGTGGAATATAGTTGGGCGAAAAGTTCGACACAAATGTTGTGTTTCAATTAAAACATCGTGTATATTTAAAATGCTTACGTTAGCTTCTGGAGCCTCGATAACAAATTCGATTGGAATATGCAACCATCTATATGACCAACAAAGGCCATCAGCTGGCAGGCATAAAGTTTTGGCTTGCCATAACTAAGTGCACTGTCAGAAGTTCTGGCTTATATCTCCTCGTGTTGGCGCCTGCTAATAGTTTTCTGCCTTTGCTAGGAGTCTGGATGGATAAAATTTAACACTATCGGAAAGAAGTTAACACTTTCTTATAATCCATGGTGGAACAGCATACGTCAGGGATGAGTGCCCAAGAGGGTACTTGGCCTCTAGTATGCAAACTCTGGATACCAGTCGATTTTCAGTTTTATCAAAGACGTACCCGTGCTTATGAAGCTCTGCGTGCACATCTTTTTATCCGTTACTCGTGGGAATTTCTTTAAAGGAATTTTATAGCAATGCACAATGAAGCTTCGCAGGAGGTGGAGAGGTTAATCTCTATAGGAACTCCGGTGTTTAGTGGCAAATAGAGGAATTCTGAAGAGTTGGTCAACGAAACCTAGCAAAGGGTGAACGGATCAGTCTCAAAAGATACTCCTGAAGAAGAGGCTGCGAAGGAAGTGCACCACGGGCAGACACTCGTTAAATGTGAATGCCATGGAGGACTTAGGCCTTCGACAAATGTTAGCTATCACAAGAGACTCCGTGATGCGGAAGAAGGCCGACAGTTATCAGTCGACAGTTTGAAATCACTACAGCTAATAGTAAAGGCGAGTGTTAGCACGAGACTCAATAAAAGTAAGGTAGTCGTAAATTACAAACCAGTTGCTCGAAATTAATTCGAGAAAAGAAGGTGGGTCGAAAAGGGACCCAAATTGTAAGCAATCTGCTTCGATATTTCCCTACAATAAATAATATTGACCAACAAAAACATCGACAGATTTAAGATCACCGGGTGACAGGCGCAGATCCAGCCTAAGCTTTTTTGTCCAAAGTGTTTGTATAGAAAAATATAAATTTTTATTTAGAATTCATTCAATAAAATTAAGTTAACCGTTAGTTATATGGCTGCTCGTGGTTGAAGGAAGAAGTTGGTCGCAAGAGACCAGATTTGTGTAAAAACAACTTGTGATACCTTCAGCACGACATTTCACCGGCTCGCACATATCAACCTCCCTATTCACCTGACATACACAGCTTCTTAAGACTTGTTCAGTTGCCAAAGGTCAAGTTACCACTTCGAAAAAAGCTTATTGAGGAAAAAAGGGAGAATTCGAATCAGCGATTGAAATATGTAGGTATTTGTATTGCTTACAAAGGGCATTACTTAGAAGAAACTAAACAAATTTTTCGATTTGATCTTCCGACAGGGTGTTTTGATGTATATTTTTGAAACGAATTTCCGTCAACCCTTGTCAAGTTTGGTTTGGAGACAAACCGGTTTCGGCTATGTACCATTTTCAGTGTAATTTTTCGAGAATTAAAAATGAAGAAAATTTTTTCGAAAAAGAAAAATTACACTGAAGATGGCACATAGCCGAAACCGGTTTGTCTTCAAATCAAACTTGACAAGGGATGACGGAAATTCGTTTCAAAAATCTACAACGCCGAAGAATAACTAAATCGTTTGTGTTTCGCTACGAAATTTAGGGATATTTTTGAGAAGAAGTACTTTGGATTGGTCTTAAAAGGAGATCAAACGAAAAAGTGCAAATAATGTCTAAAAATGTTGGTAATTGAAGCGAAAAATTCGACTCCTCATCATCAGCTGTAGCATTTGAGAAATATATTGTTTTTCTGGTCTTGCCTCCACGTACACAAGCAAGTTATATGCAACAGCATCATCATCAACGTTGTCGTCATTTACAAACACGAATTTCAAATGTTTCTTTTTTTTTTAATCAAGTGTATTTCTAAACAGATTTTTGGGCAGCACCACTATTTTTTTCTTATTATTCCCCCAGATTAATTAACAAATTTTCCAACAAAATCTACTGTGTAAACAATTTTCAAGAAAACATCCAACAACTTAATTTGTTTTAACGAATTAAATTTTTGTAGAGACTTTCGTGGCACGCAACTCCAAAATAAATAGTTGAAAACCCCCACAGAGTATTTTTCCCCAACTAAAAATTCTAGGGAGATATTTTTTCCTTTAATTTAAAGGTAGTAGGAAAAATTTTTAAATTACTTTTCAACATGAAATTTGGAACAATCTCAATGAATGTTTTGAAACTGAGGTGCAAGTTAGTTACGACCTCAATTAAAGAATTAATTATACGGTGAAATAATTATACGAGTAAGTTACAAAACTAATTCTACTTGTAACATCAAGATTAAAAATTAAACTCAAATGAATGCGTTTTGTTTTCGATGATTAAACAAAGGTAAGTGTGGAGAAGATTAAGACTTGAACAAAGTATTTATGGAAAAAAATATATGTAACCAAACTTCGCAAAATAAATAAAAGTTCCTGCCTAAAGAAATAGACCACAGTTCATGGCGCCCATATTAAGTGCTTACGAATTTATCGACCTGCAATTTTTAATAATTAAGCAAATAATTTTTATGCAGACTCAATATTGTTTTTTTTCAATTAGGAAAGAATTTTTTATTTTATTTATACGACAATATTTTTAGAAAACTAAAAAGGTTAAGTGTTGGACAAAAAGGAAATACATTAATATTCTGTGCGGCTGAAGCCAACCACCATGGCAAGTTACACGACTGAGCATCAGGCATTTGGAACAGGACTCCGACTTTGGGCAAAGAGTCATCTTTTGCAACGACAAGATTTTTCGAATAACAACCAACATTGTTATATTTGAGACGACGTTAATACATGCAAGCTTCACTAGGTGCCAAAGCATTTACAAAAAGTTCCTCTTTGGTGCGAATGCTGTGACGGCGACATCATTGTTCAGTACTAACACAAATTGAAATAGAAAATTAAGTACAATTGTACTTTTTGTGGAACTTTGCCAAAACAGAGGAAGTTTTTTCCATACGGAGGCTTTCAAGCTTTCCAGTAAAGGCGGGTCGATGCTAAACTGGAACAAACAACGAAATTGCTAAAGCTCATTTTTGATTAAATTTATAAGTCATTAAGCAAAACTGCCACATTTGGAGTGAAGATGATCCACAACCCATTACCGCCAAACAATTACATCCAGAGAAAGAAATAATTTCCGGTATCAAGTCGTGAACTGGCCTCCAAGATCATGCGATTTAACACCGCTGGACTGTTTTTTTGGGGCTGTGTAAATTCTCTGTTCTATGCTGTTAAGACAGAAACGAGTGACGAACACCTTGGAGCACAACCCTCTCCACGTTATCACAAATGTACGGCCTCCACTGCTGCAAAAAGTGATAGAATATTGGACAGCCCAATTGGACTACCTCCAAACCAACCGAGGTGGATTTTGCAGGAGATCATATTCAAGGAAAAATTCCAAATAATTTTATCAAATTAACACCATTTATCTGCGTTTTATTTCAATTTAAAGTTCTATACGACAAAAAAAAAACACGCTTTAGTAACTGCAAATGCTAATGTATATATTGTTCTAGCGAGCCGCAAGGTCCACTTTTTAATGGCCTTGCCGCATAGATACGTCTCAATTTCGCAGATGACTTAGATAACATTGGCATAGACATGCGACTTAATTAAATACCTTAAGCAAAAGTCTAGCGGCTTCAAATTCACTTCAGCTCTACGAGAGGACCATACCCAGTAATCGTTCAAGCACATTGTTTTCTAGGGTGTTCGGTGTGTGGCCGTCCTGCTGGAACAACATGTCGTCCACGACCCTAACGGTAATTGATTGAACCGCCAAAGCAGCTAAACACTTTATGCGTGATTCCTGAAGTTCCTCAAAGACTTGGAATTTTTGCGAAAGAGACAATTAATGTTCACACCGCTTAAAAATTTAGTTTCTTTTTCTTTCGTACTTGGCATTCTGAATCTTAAAAATCATTAAACTTTCAGAAAGTCGTATTTCTTAGATCAGCTTTTGGTACTCAAAGTCTTTTTTAATCATGCATTTGCAATGACTTACAAATGCTGACAATGAACTGTTGTAAATGTTTTATATTTAAGTCGGTCGTTTGGTATTTAATAAGAGCTTTAATGTGGGTCAAGGTTAAGTTATTCTGAAAATCGTAAACACCAGCAACCGGTGTCATGGTAATCAATACAATTTATAAAAGGTAATCAACCCTCTGGGAAATTTAGACCTGAATGCCGTCCGGTCTGAACAAGTTTTATTTTATACAGACAGTTCGCACGCGACAGACAAACAAATAACGGTTCTCATCAATACTAACAATTTCGGTAAACACATTTTCTTCCGTACGGACACTAGGTGAAAAATTGGAAGAATAATTTACAACGGCTTAAATAATTAGCATAAAGTGGTCGAAATAAGCAAAAACATACGTTCCAAGCTGGAAAAATTTGACTCCCAAAAAAAGCGTAAATGGCTGTAAATAAAAAATGCGAACTAAGCGTGAATAAAATTTTATTCGATCGCAATAATGCTCACATGAAGTAAGTGTAAAAAAAATCTTCGAGATTGGGTATACATGAGTAGATTAGACCGACCGCTTGAATCTGCCAGCGAAGCTGAGCATGTGAATGATAGGCTAATTCCATACATATTGGTACAAATAGAGCAAGAATCAAAAGTAACTCACGATACCATCTCTAATTAAAATAAAGTAACTCATTAAGGTTTAACTATTATTTGCAATCCACACTTCAACAATATTTGAGAACAACATTTTAGAGTCGAGTTGAGATCAGATGCACTTATTCATACTTTTTAAACATTTGACCACGAAATCTTGGAATATCACTGGCAATGTGTGTGTCCTGTCATGATGATATTTGAATATTTATAAAAGCAAACTCTGGTGTTTTAATTACAAACAGAAAGCAAAGTGTAGTGAAAATTATAACAGTTATCTCCAAGCCTCCTTAAATTGTATTGAAATTTCCTACTGGCTTTAATGTTTTTCGTAATTATTTTAAATTTAATTTTTTTATAAGTACTATAATTTCTTTTAAAAAGTATTGATAATATTTGCACAGTTGACTTAATGTCTTAGTAAAAAATTAAAAAATATATATATTAAAAGAAATGAGTAAATAAAAAATTGTAGAGTAAATTAAAGAAAAACTGCATAATCAGCTTTACTTTTTGCCTTTATTTTCAATAAATAAAAAGAGAAAAAGAAAAAAATGACAATGGAATTAAATTCGTATGCATGCGAGTCGCTTACACTCCCATTCTTCTGTCCCTGACACTTTCTCACAAATTTTATTATTTTCTTTTATTTAATTTAAATGATTTATTGACTTAAAACATGAAATTGTTTATAGGAATTTATAGGTTTTTTTTTTATAACCGATTTTAAGCTTCTGAACGAAACCGGCGTTTTTTTTTTAATAAAAATAACATTTAGAATTTTATCAGTGCGAAAAGTTTATTTAATTTCGCTTAGTAAACAATTTCTATATCTATACTATTATTGATATTAACTTCATATACTGTGAGCGCCCAAATAAAATGTACACATATTTATATAGATAAACATATGTTCAATTGATTAAACCAACACAATTTTCGTATTTAGTAGGCAATATAAGTCTTCATGTTTTGTGGGTAGAGCCAAAATTGTAATACCAGCGGAAAGCGCTCATAATTGTGCTCAAAAGTACATCACAAATTTTTTGTAAGTGAAATGGAACGATATTTTTTATTTGATTATATCCATTAAACCTGTTTTACCCGAAAGCTTATGGTATTTTCTTTTCTAAAAAAACGATAACATTTGTTGCACTTTTGTAATGCTCGTAATAATGTTTACGCCAACAAAATGTGATGTTTTTGTTTAGATTTTACCCTAAACAATGCGCCAAGCATTGAATGCCCTTTATGACCTGAATAAAATCCCAAATAATAAGGGTGTTAAGCATGTACCCTAATTCAAGCTGTACCTTTTAATCTATGTAGTGGGATATTGGTACCCATCCCCATTTTTCCATAATGACCATTAATCCTCTCCAGACATTTTTCGCAAAAATCACTTTTTTGAAACTTATTTTTGAAAAGTTCCAAAATTATTTGAGAAATTTTAGTATATGATCTCGATAAAGGCCTATCTGGAGCACCATTTGTATATAGTGGGATATTGGTACCCATCACCATTTTCCCAAATTGGTCACTTTTCATAAGTGGTCATACCAAAAATTTTCCTCAAAAATGCTTTTTTCAAATTCGATTTATTTTTCTTCCAAAATTATTTCAGATATCCCACTGTTACAGTTCCATTAAGTACTCTCTGGAGCATCATTTCTATGTAGTGGGATATTGGTACCCATCCCCATTTTTCCATAATGACCATTAATCCTCTCCAGAAATTTTTCGCAAAAATCACTTTTTTGAAACTTATTTTTAAAAAGTTCCAAAATTATTTGAGAAATTTTAGTATATGTTCTCGATAAAGGCCTATCTGGAGCACCATTTGTATATACAGTGCACTCCCGGTAACATGAACACCGTCTAACGTGAACACCGTCTAACGTGAACAAGCTTTTGTTAACGTTGACTACTCTGTAACGTGAACAAAGTCAGAAAGCTCTATAACGTGAACAATATTTTTTCACTGCACATGCTTTCTAAGCTTGTAGACAACACTGAATTACGCACATTAAATTCGAGTTTTAAAGTTTGGGGAATCCCATTATATGAAAAATGTGTGTATCCTAATTTTTTTTGTTTGGCAATAAAATTTTATTTTAAGTCATTTTCTTATGCAAAGTGGTCAATCAGTCGGCATGAGTGTTAAAAAATCTAAATGTTTGGAGTTAAAAGAAAAGGCAGACATTTTAGATAGTTTGCAAAAAGGAACAAGTGTGACTTGTTTAGCAAAAAAGTATAATGTCGCTAAGTCAACAATATGCAGTATTAAGAAGAAAAAAGAAGCAATTTTAAAATGTGTAAACCTCACATACCAAGGACCGGGAAAAAGAAAAACATTAAAATCATCAGAACTTCCAGTTATGGAAAAAACTCTTTACCGTTGGTTCATCCGAATGCGTGAAAGGAATTGGCCTGTAAGTGGGCTAATGCTCAAAGAAAAAGCTAAGGAATTGCATTCCCAACTTAAAGAAAACGAGGGCGGGTTCAATGCTAGTGACGGATGGCTTCAGCGATTTAAGAAAAGGTACGGAGTTAGACTTCTTAAAGTAACCGGAGAAAAACTCTCATCGCAGCCTGAATTGGTGGATCCATTTAAGCTAAAACTGAAACAAAAAATTGAAGAAATGGAGTTATGCAATGACCAACTCTATAATGCTGATGAGTCTGGTCTATTCTGGAAACTTTTACCAGATAAAACGTACGTTGCAATGCAAGAGAAATGTGCTCCCGGTACAAAGACGGAGAAGCAACGTATAACGTTCCTGGGTTGCGCAAATGCATCAGGTGCACATAGACTTAAACTTTTGGTAATAGGTAAGGCCAAAAATTCACGCAGTTTTAAAAACTTCATTTGTCCTACGGATTATAAGAGTTCCAAATCGGCCTGGATGACGTCAGCCATTTTTAAGCATTGGTTCCATCAATCCTTTGTACCACAGGTAAACAAATTCTTTGTTGACTTACAAAATAACTAAATGTTCTTGCTTTTGATTAGGTGAAATTGTTTCTAAGGAAGAAAAACTTGCCAATGAAGGCACTTTTACTAATCGATAACGCTCCCTCTCATCCAAGCGAAACAGAATTAAAAACTGAAGATGGAAACATAATTGCTATGTTTATGCCACCAAATGTCACTCCCCTCATCCAACCAATGGATCAAAATGCGATTAAAATAACAAAATTATACTACAGGAACAGCATGTTAGCTTCGATTGCAGCTAAAAACTCAGATTTGCTTGAATCAATGAGAAATCTAACTTTGAAAGATGCTGTCACTCTTTTATCTGTCGCATGGGATCGGGTCAGCACAGAAACTCTTGCCAATTGCTGGAAAAATATTTTAAGTTTAGTTAGAAACCAGGATGACCCTGAAGATAACATTCCATTAAGTATTCTGAAAGAGAAATGGGATGCAGAAATAAATTCTTTAATGCAAATGTCAGCCGACCTCCTTCAGGACTTGAGTCCTCAGGTAAGAATTTTACGATAAACTTTGAAATCACAATTAAAGCATTGTTTCACTAACGTTTAGGTCGAATTTACCTTGCCAATGGTTCAAGAGTGGAATAATGATCCTTGTGTTGATGATACGACTGAAATCCATGAAATTGGGCAAAACGAAGAAAGTGACGACGATGATTGCATTGCCGATGATCCTGTTAAAAAAATTGCCGCAAGTGATGCAATTGAAATTTTTAACAAGGCATTGCAATGGGCAGGAGCTGAAATGGTGGATCAAAGTGACATGAGTGTACTTAGACGCTTAAGAGAGAAAGCAGTATTTCAGCTATTAGAAAAGAAAAAGCAGCAGAAAAAGATAACAGATTTCTTTAATGCATAATTGTAATGAGTAATTTTATTTGCTATGTAATTTTATTTCAATGGATATTTTCTCGTGATCTCGTTTTTTTTTTGTAATGAATTTTAATTAATAATTTTATTTTCATATATTCGTAATGCAAATTATAATAAAAGAATTTCACATTCAAGCGTGTAAAACACATATATTTTTTCATGAAATTCGACAATCGCTAACGTGAACAATTTCGCTAACATGAACTCCCTTGGTTTTAATTAGTTCACGTTACCGCGAGTGCGCTGTAGTGGGATATTGGTACCCATCACCATTTTCCCAAATTGGTCACTTTTCATAAGTGCTCATACCAAAAATTTTCCTCAAAAATGCTTTTTTCAAATTCGATTTATTTGTCTTCCAAAATTATTTCAGATATCCCACTATTACAGTGCCATTAAGTACTCTCTGGAGCATCATTTCTATGTAGTGGGATAATGGTACCCATCCCCATTTTTCCATAATGACCATTAATCCTCTCCAGAAATTTTTCGCAAAAATCACTTTTTTGAAACTTATTTTTAAAAAGTTCCAAAATTATTTGAGAAATTTTAGTATATGTTCTCGATAAAGGCCTATCTGGAGCACCATTTGTATATAGTGGGATATTGGTACCCATCACCATTTTCCCAAATTGGTCACTTTTCATAAGTGGTCATACCAAAAATTTTCCTCAAAAATGCTTTTTTCAAATTCGATTTATTTTTCTTCCAAAATTATTTCAGATATCCCACTGTTACAGTTCCATTAAGTACTCTCTGGAGCATCATTTCTATGTAGTGGGATATTGGTACCCATCCCCATTTTTCCATAATGACCCCTGGAAGTAAGTTAATGATTAACAGTGCCAGCAAAAGGACTATTTTAAAATTCAATTTATTTATGTTCCGAAAATAGTTTAGATTTTATAGAGTTATGGGTCAATTATTGACACCTTGGAGCAATTTGTACGGTTGGATTTTTTTGTGGACCTGACTCCTGTTTCATGTTATAGGCTTCTGAAGATAAGGTCAAAATTACTTCTGCTGTTAAATCGCTAACAGTGCTCTGTTGAGTGCTAAATCAGCTATGTTAAAAATTTGGGTTTGCGTCTCTGCTAGTTAAATTCAAATTTATCTTCACACACATAAGGAACAATAAGGCAGCCAACAAAGAAGGCGAGCTTTTGACTTTGAATAAATTCTTTTACAGTTTTGATGCTATGTATAGGAGCACTATCATGTTGTAAAATCCATAGAATCGATCCAAAAATAAATTCCATTTAGTTTTACAAAAGCCAAAATAAGCACAGTTTCGTAGGTTTCTCCAGCCATCCTACCGCTTAGAAATTGTAATACTATTGTTCCATAGTAAGTTAAATCACCCTACACCATATCAGCAGATGGCGCTACAGGAATAATTTAACGACAAATACACATCGAAATATTATGCAAATCGTAATACACAGTACAAATCGTTCGAACCCGTAAATTATTACATTTTAATCGAAATACCCGGGTAACCCTTCTCGACTTTTCTGTTAAATCATATAAATAGTTGTCTCTCCTTTAATAGTATGGCCTGGTTTCAGCTCTTTGACTTGAACATCAAAATCAATAACTTTACAGCGGCGAAACCAATCTCTACAAGTGGTTTCAGGGAGAACATGCTCGCTTTCTTATGAACACGGTGACTTTCTACTCAAGTTTGCTTCATAAAATAATTTTAATCAAAATTGCCCGCAAAACCACTTTTTTGGGTTTAAAATTTTCCATTTTCGATGCAATAAAAATTAAATTGTGAAAAAGTCAACTCACTGTTTATTGAATATTGTATTGCTGTACCGAGATTCCTGTTAACTCTTTGTCAATACAGCAGAAGATGTGTGTTACGATTTATTTAAAATCATGAGAGTTTCAAAATATTCATGCCTAATAAAAATCGACTTTCCATCTCTGAATAAAGATGTATTATTTGCAGTGAGTGCCATTTTGAATAGTGAAGCAATTGTTTAGGCAGGCAAGTTGTTCAATATTAATATGAAACTGCTTTCTTTTTAAAAGATTGACTTACTTTGAGAATTAACAACATTAAAGTGCGACAGTGTTCTCATCATAATAATTTAAGCGCTGAGTTGCACAACTCGCTACATGCATTTTATTTAAAACATAATGTCAATGCCTTTTGACAGATAACAACAACATCTGAAGTGAAAAACAAATAAAAGTGTCGCCTTGCCCTGTGAAAAGTATTAGGAAATTTGGAGTGAGTTCAGATACATGTTACGAGTTTTCGAACTCAGCGCCTCAATTGTTCAACTCTAAAATACGATGATTACGAATTAAACAAAATATTGATAACGTATGTACATTAGGGCCGTCCTTAATTGTCAACTTTTGACTTAACATCGCGGCACTTTCTAATTCGATTACACATTTCTAAATATGAATCTGATATTTTTTAAATTCTTGGATGCAATTTAGGACTTTCCAGCAGCTATCAAACTTTAACAAAGGGCCACTTAAATTAGAGTCTTAGTATATACTTAGTGTTAATTTAATAATCGAACTGCAAGTAAAACGTACACTCACCAATCTCCTCCCCACCTGTCACACTCCTGCACCAACACGTCGAGATTTAGCCTGCTCCGCAATTCTATTGGAATTATTTATTATAGTGAAATATTCAGATCTGTGACTTTTTTACTTCTTATATTCGAAGAAGTATTCGAAAAAGGCGTTTCATTTAGCAGACCCTTTGGTCTTCATTAGGCTAAATGGATGGCAAGATTGTTGTACTACTTGAAAATTTACCTATTTAAACACTAGTTTAAACTACCAAAGAAAAACAAGGACTTTGTGAGAGAAGTATACATTTTGACGATGATATTATACCGATTATCAGCAGCAAGAAGACATTAAATACTTTGAAAGCTATAACGAAAAAATGGCTACTGTTGCGCTGAATAAAATAGAAGGCCATTTGTGGTATTTGTTGGAAGAGCTATTTTCGATAACAAACTTTCATTTCAAGAGAAGAGTAGGAAATAGTCGGATCACCAAAAATTTAAGGTGTATTAACTCCTAACGATGTTACGATACGATTGCAGAACCAGTGTATCTCTTAAATATGTTTAAACTAAAGACGTGGCAACTTGGGACGAAGACGCTAAAAATATTGTAAATTCGACCCATTAAATGCATTGAAATAGTTTCTTATAGTATATAATCATATGAGGTCCCCCGTGGAATTAAAGCAAAAATGTTTGTTAGGCATAAGGACCACCCTAATGTATGTTGTTATTCAATTTTCGTAAATTATTATTATCATTTACTTCTTCTTTATCAATTTTTGAAATATGTTTGACCTCTAAAAACACAAACCACAAGTTTGGAAATGCGGGTTAATTATAAATTCTATTTGAGGGTTGCATGCCCATGAAAGACTTTTAAGAGAAAGAAATTAAAATTATGCCACTTCTAACGAATAACGAAGCCTGTGACCATCATTGAATTAATACAAATAATTTAAATGACAATTTTCTTTATTTAATTGACATTTTCAACAAATTGTGTCAAACAATGAAAATTTTTTTTGAGAAAAATTACATTCAGAACACCAAGTCGGTACGAGAATAATTAAGAGCGGCGACTTCTTGTTTAAACCACATTTCGTCAAGAACAATATCATCCAATTTAGCGGGCAACCATAACATTTGCTGTTTTGCATTTTTTTTATTAAATAAATTATTAAAGCAAATAAAAATTTAATTTAATTCCAAACTAAAATCAAAGGAAAGTTTTAATTGGCGAATAAAATTGCTGTGTAGGTTTAGCTAAAAATTTGTTGATTACAAAGTTACACATAAATAAAGTTGGACGATCTTAATTTCACTTTCGCTATAAAATCACTACGGCCATATTTTCCAATATTGTTCCTGTTTTCGTCTGCGAAATAATTTAATTTGTTTTTGATAGTGTTCAACCGATTAATCAGCTAAAAGTTGGTGTACGGCCAAAAATCGGTGTTCGGCGAAATATTTACCGCCGCCCGAATTCAATATCGGGAAGAAAATTCCTATTGGTACTTCTTCTTATAACAACGCTGCGACGCGATTGCTCACAAGATTCAGCACATTTGTTTAGGATCGTACTACAAAATGTAGAACTATTGTGCGTCAATTCAGATGATCATAACAACTAAGAATTTCTTATTAATCCTAAAATTTATCTGCCTTCGTTTGAAAAATGGAAATCAATTACTGAAGTCGTACACTTTCTAAAGAGTTTTTGAGGGCACATTAAATATTTTAGGACATACGATGAACATTGTGATTATATGAAATGTTGAAATTTTTGCTTGATAAATATGAATTAAAGTCGAGTTTAATTTGATTTTTTATCAACTTCAAAAAATTGTCTTCGGTTTAAGGTTGGCCGAATACTAAAAATTTGGCCAAACCTTTAGTTATATTTTGTTGAAATTTTTTAACAACTTCTAAAAACAAGTTTAATGAAATCATATTTGTTTATTGATTTCTTCAACTACAAATGTGAATCATGTAGGTGTTTTTATAATATGAAATCACAAGTAGTAATTGAAATAAAACCCCTGCTTATTTAAATTACAAACATTGCAAGAAATCAAAGAAACTGTAGAAAAATTAGGCCGCTCAAAATACAACAACAAGTAATGAAGCAAAGAAGAAATAATAAGTAAAATTCGTAATACCTGCATGTGTGTATTATTGTTCATAAAGGGTTAAAGTATGGTTGACGATCGTAAGTAGTTTGACTAAAACTATACTACGAGTATTTAAAGCAGATGTTAATCTAATAGCGCTGATAAAACAAGTTTTAATCACATGGCAAATGAAAACAAATATTGACATAAAAATATATTTTTTTAGGAATACAGAAAATTAAATTGACAAAAAATTAAGATAATAAATAAGCACAACACAAAGAAAGTTTATTTAGTTATTTAATGGAATTTATTATGTCATAAATATTTTCAAGTATTTACACTCCTGTTCAATTAAATACAGTCATTTAATATTTGTTACTTGGCAAACTTTTTCTCAAATATCAAAGAAAGGTTTAAAAATTATTTAAAAAGAATTTGCTAATTGAACTATTAACCTGAGCAATTAGTATTTAATTGCACCATTAAGGGACTGAAATTACCAATGCAACTCTGGTGAAGTGTATTTAGTGAGCAGGAAAACTCTGTACAATGACAACATCAATGCATATTCAACAAGGTGACTGCTGCACTACTGCATTTAAATATTCATATTACATATAACAAATTATAACAAAAATAAAAAGAAATGGCAGATTAGATTGACAATTAATAAATGTCAAGAAATTTTAAACGAGAATATATCTTTTTTAATTAATTTCTTTAAAATAAATTTCCTTTAAAGACGAATTTTTTCCCCATTTTTCCAGATTTACAGACACAAGAGTCCACGAACAAAATGAACAAATTTACAAGCTGTGAAATGCTAATTGGGTAAGCTAAATTGCATGAGTGTGAAGACCAAAGTCTATCACTCAATTCAAAAATTCAATTGCATCCATTAGAGTGCATCTTTAAACACAGGATTATTTTATAATTTGTTAATTTCTTAATTTATTGGGTGAGCAGATAATATTGGTAGTTTTTCAAATTGTTATATTTCAGAAGCTTTGACAGCCAATACTATCCAGCAATCAAAATATTCAGAAAGATTGGAAATTATTAATTAAGGCTCCGTTGTTAAGACGCAACGTTAATTTCGTCGTGAGGTTATTCGCCAACATGGCTTCAGTGCGCAGGCAATTCAGCGCTGCGTGGTAAAATTTAAGAGTGAGTACGCTCGTTTAGATCTTAAGCCAAACGAGCATCCACTGTTTGATGTTTAGTCCGGCCAACACCGTCGATATCAAATTGCGCGATGTAAACCGTGTGCAACACGTTCTCTGCTATACAGAGAACGCCACAATACACATTCTGTATGAGAGATTAAGTCAGCAAAGCTTAAAGTTATAATTTCAGAGGTAAGGGGTGCTGCAAGAAATTAAAAGCTTCTCTTCTCTTGCTAATAAATATACAGTTTTCATCTTCTTCTGACCACGTTTAGTCATCACCTCTAAAAGATGACAAATTATTATTTCATGGCTCGTAATTGGAGGCACCGGTTGAATTCGCTCGTTGAGTTGTTCTTATGATTAAAACAAGTTGGGGTTTTTTATTTTTCTTTTCTTTTTTATTAAGAAATCTTTGTTATAAGGAAAAATAGGTGAGTGCATCATACAAATGGTGTGACAGAAATCAGGTTTGGTTATTCAAAAAGAATCCTTCTAGTTAATTGAAGAATATGATTTTATTTCAATTTGGTTTTGCATTTTTCTTAGTAAGTATTTACCTGGAATTTACACCCATAATTCCTTGTAGCTATATTTGAGAAAGAAATATATACAGTGGTCGGCAACTGATATACGAATATGAGTAAATAAATAAGGGAAATGAAAGCAAATCTAAAGATCTAAAGACATAGGACGCTCGCGGTAGACCAACGACATATAAAAATTAATAAAAGTTTCTTTAAACATTTTATGTTTCGCTGTGAAGAAGTATTTGTTTCCTCTTAAATGAATAAAAAGACATTTAATTTAAAAAATTTTCTATCACGTCAAATTAAACCTGGATATGAATCACGGTTAACCGTTAGGAATTTCGAAAAAATTGCACAAAAAGTCGTTAATATAAAATTCTCACAGAAATATTGTTTTCGAGGAAAGATTCGCACTCATTTTTTTAAGTTTTTTTTTTTATTTGTATAAAACTCAACCAAAAAAAAAAAAAAAAACATAAATTAATAATTCAAACAACACAAAAAAACTTAAAAAATAAATTAGTCTGCGCAGCTTTGGTATTATATTAATTTTCAACCTTTCTTATTTATTTATCACAATATTTATTGAGTTTATTCAAATGTTTGAGATCATTTCCTACTTTATGCCGGTTACAAAAACAAACAAAAAATAGTAGACGAAGCATGTTTTAGAAGCCTAGTTTCATGGTTTGATACAGATGTTAAATCCGTAGAGTAAACCATAAACGAAACGTTAGTTTTGGATAAATATCACACATACTATTAAACAAATATATGCGAAAGACAAGCAAATGATGTTATTAATCTGTGAAAATGATCATCTTAGCACGACCACCTTAAACGAAATAAGCCATTAAAAAGCAGTAAACATCGATACAGACGGTGCAACATTGTGTGAATACAAGCAACACAAAATAAAAACAAATTTTGATACTCAATCAAAAAGCCCCAAGGATTTTAATATTTTCGCAACCAAAAATGAAACACCAATTCCAACAGGAAACATAACTACAATAAATGTTTCTCCGTTTGAAGCTGGCATTACAGTGGCTCTTATTATTTTGCTGAACGTCAAAGGCTTTAACATAGCACTTATAAAAAGAATATAGCCAGATTTAACTATTTATAATAATTTAGACCATTGTTCACGTGAAATGTTGCAATATTTACTCCATTTAAACATGCAACGTACATTTGTATGTAGAATACACGTTTGTACATTACAGACTTTGCAAAAATAAAAATGCAGACTCGCAAAAAAAAGGCAACTAAAAAAGTTGAAACTTGCAACTTTAGTCGACGAACATTAACCCTGGTAGGGATGCCATACGGAATTAACTTTTGCACGGGATTCGGAAATCATTGGTACGATTTTTTGGTTTGTTTTGTTTTAATAATTTTCATGGTCCTAAAAAGCCTTTCAATCAGCATTATTTAAAAATAAATCTAAAAAATATATACCAGATTTACCACATCAAAACTTCGATGATTGATTTTTAATTTCAATATGGGAAAAAATATTTAATTTTATGCTTTTAAACTGGGGTTTAGACGATGATATTTTCCATCGGTAAAATGAGAGCAAAAATGTGATGAAATTTCATCGGTATTCAAAAAATTTAGAGTAAAATCATACGACAGATTTTTTTTTCATTTACATGATTGGTAAAATACCAAAACATATGGTACGTGCACACACACATATATGTTGCTATTTGTTTACATAAAAATCAGGCATGGAAAGTTTACGCCAAACAATATTCTTTCGTAAAGAACTTCTAGTGTTGTACAGTTAATATTGAAATAGATAAGCTTTTTTATATGCAGACGCATATACACACATACATATGTGTGTATATACGTCTATATAGTGCAATTCATTAGATCTAGTTTTGCATCCCTGAAAAATTCTCTCCTGATCAAATGGTGCGTGATGGTTTTTGTAATTTTTCAAAAACAAAGAGAGCCGTACGACTGTCAAATTTTCATCGGTATTTTCTCTCAATTACGTACGACTTCATTACATATCGGATTTACATGATCCCATCCGTGCTCTTCTACACAAAAAATTGAGTAATCGTACGACAAGTCACATAGTCTAAATCACTCTTAAGGGAAATTACAACCGAAAAAATTAATTTGTCAATTAATCAATTAATTGAATTGCCAATTTTGACGTTTAACTTTTTCCGTTGCTTCATATATGAAACCGGTTTTTAACTTGTTATCTAAAATTGTTTTTCCAAATTTGTAAAAAAAAAAATTAGGTCTTAAAAATTGTTGTTTTGGGACGACTGCGGATTAAATTCTTCACAGTCAGGGCCAACTTAAAAGAACAGGCTACTGAGTAAGCCTAGTTGTATGCTATGTAAGTGTATAAGGGTTGGTTTTGCGAAAGAGGTCTTGGTCAAGGAATTTCATTATGCTACCAGATTGTTTGCGCCGGCCTTAAAATGATATTAAGAATTTTTATAAATAAAAAGATTTGTTTAAAGTTATCCAAATTTAGATTTTAAAAAGACTAAACAGAAAATTAAAAATGCTAAAAAAAAGGCTAAAAAAGCCACGAAGTTAAAACACAATTTCCGAAGATGAAATACTAAAAAAGAGCTAAATTTAGCCTCGAAAAGGTAAAAAGGTCAACTCTGGTGGAAATAGACGTAGAATCGTAAAAAGAAGCTGGTTCTAAGCAATTTCCGGACAAAGAATTTTTGTTTCCATAAATTTAGCGAAAAATTATCCCACCCCTTATCCAACGATTTGCTGCTGTGTAATGAAAATGAAGTTTTTCGTTACATCCATTTAATGAGCAAAGCTCTGACCAGGTTTGGAAACTTGCTGCTTACAATTTGAATGCTATCGTTACTTTCTAATACATCTTTTGTGAAAACAAGAATTATTACAATGAAACATCAAGTTCAAATTAAAATTTATAAAAGAAAATCGTTCAAGCAAAGTGGTAAAACTATCAATAATATTGATAATTGAAAACATGGAATGTTTAATTATGTTACGAATATCGTTAAATGTTGAGGTCTTATTTTTTGTTGTGTCTGCTCATTTAGTCTACACTTCTTAATGTTTTTTTTTTAATTTTTTTCTTTTTATTCTGTAACAGCAAACAAAAATTCGCACCTTAATTCAAGCCCGTACACACCAAAAAGATACTTTCAAACACACAAACGCTTTAAATAAATGAGAAGTGGGATTTATTGTTGCATATTTTTGCAATAACGTTGCATATTTTTGCAATGGATAAAAATAATTTTATCAATGCATTTTTTAAATGGTATAAAGCGATTTAATCATTTAGAAAAAATGTTGTGTCATTCAGCGTAAGAAAATTATTTTAAAAAATTATAAAAGTTTTTTTTTAGATATTTTTTATTTTGGACCTATAGCTGGGATGGGCTGCTTATTCTGCATTGAAATACATTTTTAGTAATATCAGAACAGTTTTTTCTTTCACGCAAGAAGAGTGCACTGCAACTGAAAATTGTCTCCCTTCAGTGTCATGAAAGCATGTCCTTTGAGCTGAATTGCACATTTTGGTAAGAAAAAAAGATCTCAAGTATGACTCCAAACAGTTTGAGCAGCAGCAGGAATTAAAAATGTATCCGTCACGAACTAGTTCGTTCAACTGAGAGATTATTTTCGAAAGTTGGTGGCAACTATATAAGAATTATAAAAATAACGGGCCATTTTTATGGTGTGTTGTTTTTGTAATTGCTTAAAATATAGCTACCATCATTTTAAAAATAATCTCTTAATTGAACGAACTATTTTGTAACCGATAAAATCTAACATGAATGTTTTACTGGCTCAAATACAACATCCCTAGGCGAATTTTCACTAACTATAGCGTGGTTCAAATTCTATCATCCGGAAATTCTTTCACATCTTGACTAAATGATATGCTCCCGTAGGTCTGTTGAAATTATGCAAGCATTTACCTCACGTACTCCAAGCATACAATTTACACAATTCGATCTTTTTTATTCCAAAGTTTGAGAGAACCCATATATGTACTCGTACATAACTTTTATAAATTTCCGTCCCAAATGTATTTAGTCTTCACATAATCATCTATATTTACAAAAAATTCGAAAATTTACTGTCGAAAAACTGATGCAAAAATTACCAAAAATTTTAATTTGAATACAAAACCGAAATTTAAATTTAACGACAATTTTTTAACTTCGCAAACAAAGTATAAAATTTCAGCGAAAACTCTAAATGTAAAAACCCCCGAGCTTTTACAAAAAAATCACTAAAATATTTAAAATAAAAAACCAAATTCAAAAGTATATTGGGAATTCGTCAATAATGTGCGTTAAAAAACAGAAAGAAAAATACTAAGCAAAAAGTTAAAAAGTTAAAAAAAAGCGAAATCGAAAAGTTTTAATATTAGCGACAAATTTTAAATACAACAAAACAATTTAAATTTGATTAGAAAACTCCAAAAAATTAAATCTAACAAAAATAATCGAAAATGTAGCAATTTCGAGTGCTCATTAAAAATAACCGTCAATCAAACCCAGGAAAAGCTCGATAAATACTATGGGGACTCTCCACCATCGATTTCAATGGTAAAAAAGTGGTTTACTGACTTTCGTTGTGGTCGCACAAGTTCAAATGACGCTGAACATTTCTGGACGGCCAATTGAGGTCAGTAAGACCGAAAATGTAGAAAAAATCCACATTATGTTGTTGGCCGATCGGAGAGTAAAAGTGCGTTAGATTGTTGATGCCATAGGCATTTCGTATGGCACTGTGATTACGATTTTAAATGATCAGCTGGGTTTAAGAACGTTGTCTGCAAGATGGGTGCCGCAATTGCTCTCAATTGACCATAAACGTAAACGTGTGACAACTTCAAAGGATTGTTTGGAGTTGTTTAACCGCAATCCGAATGACTTTTTGCGGCGTTTTGTAACTGTGGATGAAACGTGGATCCATTACTGTAGTCCGGAGACCAAGCAGTTGTCTAAACAATAGGTTTCTCCGGGTGAACCTGCTCCGAAGAAGGCCAAGGTAAGTTTGTCGGCCAATAAGGTGATGGCAAGTTTTTTGGGATGCACGCGGGATAATCCACATCGATTACCTTCAAAAGGGAAAAACAATAAACGGCGAATATTATGCCAAGTTATTAAACCGATTTAATGAGGATTTAAAAAGAAAATGACTCCATATCTTTTTCATAAAGATAATGCACGGGTGCACACGTGTGCAGTCTCAATGGCAAAACTCTATGAATGGGGCTACGAATTGGTACCTCATTTGCCATATTCTAAAGCAAACCTAAAGCAATGGCTCGGTGAAAAGAGATTTAGCTCCAACGATTAAATTATTGACCAAACAAATGCTTATTTAAAGGTCCTCGAAAAATCCTATTTTTTGGAAGGGATACGAAAACTGGAGAAACGTTCGACGAAGTGTATTAAGTTAAAAGGAGATTATGTTGAAAAATAAATATTTTCTTTAGAAAGTCACGGACTTATTGATCCGCGCTCGTAATACACTTCATTTAAGTACAAACCCAATATTATATCAAAAATTGTAATTTGGAAAAACCTTCTTCAGGAAATAAAAAAAAACAATTTTTCCACAAACCCCCTTCATATTTTAGTGAAAGGTACATAAAAGTCGGCACAGCCGAATATAGCAAGTTTATTTATGTTTCATTCTTGTTTTGCTTTTCAAGCAGTTTATTGATCTTATTAGTTTTTTTTTTTTGCCTGTATATGGAACACGACAAAATACACAAGCATGTTCAAGTTTAGCAATTTGGTAATTTAAACACAAATAGAAGCGATTATGGATAGATAAGAATCATAGGAGTCGTATTTTTAGAAACACAACAACACTGAACAGTGCAGTAGAAAATAAAGAATTGCTGAATTAGCATTTAAAGGGATTTTTAATTTGACTATAAGACTTCATTCACTGTTGACGTCTTTTTTTTTTTTTTTTTTGCTTTTTGTATTAAACTGAGTAATTACCATTTTGCATTCGATAGGCCACTGTGCAATGGCTTTAAGAACACATAGTTACGATATTTCACATACAAGTCTAAGTTGCTTAAACAGTTATCTTTCAATAAAACCCACTCTTTGACCTGAATGAGTAGTCGTACCAATACGTACACGTATGTACGAGTCACTGCAAAATCGCGGGCTGGTTTAACCAAAATGCGGACATTTGATTTCAAAAATAAAATAGCAACCAAATAATATGTAATACAATAATCTGAAATAGTTATTACTTAAATGTGGCCCGATACAATTAATGGTTTCTTCGAATCCCGCTAATAAACCTTTGAAGATGATTTTTATTCACTTCTTTCGCTGCAAAATTTTACTTGGCATGAAATCCATCTATCTAGAGGTTTTAAATAATACGACTACTGGATTCTTGAAAACGTCACTTCTAATTGCCAAATATACCCAGCTATTGGTTTAAGTAGAGTTGTGTCAATTACGAACTAGTTCGTTCAATTAAGATATTATTGCAGAAAGGTTGGTAGCAACTTTACTACAATTGTAGAAGCAACAAGCAGTTTTCAACTCTTGTGTATAATAACACACCAAAAGAATTTTTTTTTTTTTTTAGTTGTTATAAAATTGCTACCACCTCTCTGAAATAATCTTTCATTTGAACGAACTAGTTCGTGACCGTCACAACTCCAGCGCTTCATAAATCAAAAAAAAGTTCACTAAAGCGGGTTTTGAATATTAAAAAAACTAGAACTTAAGATTTTGTATTCAATCGGAGAGCGTCTAAATGAAACAGGATGTATGAAAGCATGTCTCACTTGATTTTTAAGCAATGATATTGGTTTAAAAGCTTTTTGAACTGACAATTTGACCATTTCCATGAAGCAGCTGACGTGTAACATAGAGCTCGCGAACAACAGAGTACAGATCTTTTGACTTGAAATCTCTAGACAATTTTTTCGTATTTAGCTGCAAAATAATACCTATTAATAAGGCACCAGTTGGTAAAAACAATTGGTAACAAGATTTGTTGACCCTTTAGATATAATTAATTGTGTTAATGTCGTTGTCGGATCTAGTTAGTGATCTATTTTAATTTATGTGTTCATTTTACAGAATTTGCTGCTCACTAAGCACACTTCACTTGAGTTGCTTTGTGAATTTGATACAATTTATGGTGTAAAAAAATACTTATTGCTCAATTTATAAATTGAATTCGTATATGGTAAGCTAAGCTCAATTAAGGCTTCGATTACGTAAATCACTTAATTGCGCAATTAAGCCGCATATGTAAAGAAATTACAAAGCAAATGGCTCAACCCTTTTTTCTCCTTTCTGAAAATCATATTGATGAATGATTAATGAAATCGCCATTTCATTAAAATTTTACTAGAAAAAAAAACAGAATGTTGAAATTGGTTTTTTCCACCTTTGTGCATGAGCATTTGTTATTTTTATTGCTATATGCTTCCCTATAGTTGTTGTCAGCAAAATTAGTTACATGTAGATACTGATATGTGTTACCCAGACTCATTTTACCGCTAACGCTTTGATTGTGGTTGCAACGATAGAACAAGATCTCGTATAAATTTTTTTTCTGTTTGTTTCGAAATTTTTGAAGTTTCTGTATCTCAAACTGACAACTTGCCCAAGTACTATTAGCGTGTAAATATGTTTGAAAAAAAACTCTTCTCAAGTTAGGAAAAAAATAAATACGATTTGCCTGCCAGAAGCTGCAACCACGGAAATTTATTCCGCCGGCTGTTGGTCTTAATGTGTTGCAAACGAAAATAATAATAAGATGGATTAAGAAAAAGCAATTTATGTGCAAAACAACTTTGGCAAAAAAAATAATGAAATATTAATAGATTTTTTGGAAGGCAAACAGCAATTTTTGCTAAGAGTTCTTAAATACCCATAAATCAGAAACGAGTGTGGAATTTTTCTTATGGCTTTAAAGTTTTCAAAAATAGCAGTCTTCATCATATAATTACACTGATGTGCAATGAAAACCCACTTAAAATAAAAATGGGATGAATTGGAGAAGTTTTCAAAGCGCTGAATAAAAATCTGCTTGCATTTTTTTCTATCTCGTACAGATTTGTTTAAGTTTTATAAGGGGTATATTTTGATTAGCATGTAAAGGGTAACGCCACATTAAATTATTGAGGAAAGCACGATTTTTAAAACAAAAACTTCATCAACCCTTGATTTAAAAATTCTTTTCAATTTATTATAATTATGTATCGAAGATTATAGCGGCTTAATGTGGCATGGCGTAATGAGATTGTCATAATTTCCGATGGCATTTCTGCAAAGCGTAGGTGCGATGAGGGTTATTTTACGTTGAGCTTCCTATTTCAGTTATACAATCGAGTTCGGTTTGACCTCGTAGTCCTTTCAAATAGCAAAAAAAAAATAGTCATGTTTTACATCACACGATATCCAAGGCCAATTAATGACGCCGTATAGTGAAATAATGAGGCCTGGTGATCGTGATTAACGAGGTGTGGCAGATGCCAGCATTTTGTTGGAAGCACAGCAAAACTGTCTGTAACAGTATTTCGAGTTATTCTCCAAAAAAGTATAGACCAATAACATCTTAAGACCACAAGACACATCAAACAGTTACTCTTTCTACATCAATAAGAACGAAATTTTCTTCAACATGATGCTATTGATAGTCTCTAAGCTTCCATTCTTTAGTGATCTTGTGTGCGAGTATATGCAAATCCTTTGTCAAAGTCGATGTGCCTGGTTCGTCGGCCACACTCCTCGAACCCTGTCATCGATCGTCCGGTAGATTTGGCCATGCATGCTTGGGTGTTTTCAAGTTAAACACTGACCTAGTTTGTTTGAACTTCCGGACCAAATTCCAAATTGGGAGCTCATTAGATCGTAAAACACGATGTGCATTTTTTCTTTCGTAATACCTTTGAATAATTCGAACACATCCTTATGAACAATTACAATATTATTTACAGTTTGTTAGTGATGTTTGGAAAATATTTATCACTATCAGGTTAAAACTTAATATAAACCACTATTTAAATGTTAAATATTTCAGATTATCGTTTTCTTGTTTGACGTGAAAAACATCGCTGCCGTCAAACACGATCTGTTAATAAACATCAAATAAATTTCGAACAAGCTCAGTTAGTTCCGTTCTTCCGGCGTTTATTTATGATAAAATTGCAAACTAAGCTGAGCACCAATAATCTCTGTCGGAAGATTTAACTTTGAAGAAATAAACCTTTTTTAAGTATGAGATGTTGAAAAAAGCATGTTGATCTTATCTAGGAATAATAGTTGCAACAATTAAACGTACCGCTCTTTACCACTCCTTACTCCGCGATATTAAAGAAAATAGTGTCCGAACATTTGTGAGTACTCAAAAGATTTTAGAACATTTTTCAAAAATGTTTAACTCATAACTCTTGTTGGCCTTAGCATAGAAAATTGTTTTTTTGAGAGGAGCTGCAAGATTTGATTTACTCTTGTTATTCAGCCGTCGAAACCGATCTGTTAATAGACATCAATACAATTTTTAACAAGCTCCGTTCGTAAAAACCGTTCGAGAGTTATTTCCATCATACAACTTTGTATATTTTTGGAAAAATCGAAAATGATCCTGTGGCAAACGAGCTACCAGTTTCCATACATTCCATTTAAGAATCTATGGGAAGTCATAAAGCAAACACTTTTGATTAGTTAATATGTCATACGAACTCGTTGTTAACCTCTTCTTAAAACACCCTCTCTCTATTAATTAAAACCTCTCTAATTGGTCTTAACTGCCTCAAAATAAAACACGAATTAAACTTGACATTTAAAATAATTTCAGTGAAGCAGTAAGAAACATCCTCATCATCAACTATGTGCTTCTCAACCATAATTATTTCAATTCTTAGGCCAAAGAAAGAAGAATAAGTAAATTAACGTGGGGAAATGAGGCTATAAGAACAAGTCAAAAGTTTTTTAAATGGTAAAACACATTGTATGTACTCGTACGTTCATCCTGACCCCCACAAAGTGAACCCGTGTATTTTAGAAATTTTCAAAACACAAGACTGACTCACAGCATCATAAACATACACGTTTAAGAAAGAATAAACAAACAAACAAACGAATAAACTATAAAAGAATGTTTAACAACATCAAAATAGAGATGCCTGCCTGTCTTCCTGACCGACAGACATTGTGAGACGTGCTGATGGATGGTTTTTAATGTTGTTGACTTAAAATCGACAGATAACAAAGTTAATTTTATAATAAAAAAAAAAAACAACTTGTATAAGAATTTCATAACAGTTTTGAATAGAAACAAATATAGGGTAATTTTTGTTTGTTTGATTTTTCAGTGCAACATTTTTACAGTTTCTTTGTGATTTGCGACACAACGAAAAGTATTAAATTTTATTATTGAAATTCGTGGTTTGTTTTCCGTGTATTTAGACCAGTTTATACACATCACAACCAAGACCTTCTGAGTGATTCAAGCTTTGGTGACAAATGTGCGCTATTGAAAGAGTGCGTAATTAAGGAAATTACTGCGATCGTAATCGCCAGTATGGAACAGCTATAGCTTGCACAAGGACTTTCGTGTAAAGATGTTTTTAAATTTCCCTAAATGCTACATGGGAAAACTGAGGGAAAATTCGTTGTTTAACCACCAAAGATTGTGTTGAGCTTCAAAGCTGTTGGCTTCGACCTCCAGTTTTTTATAGAGGATATTGAATTTTGTTTGCGATAGCTTAGTGGTGAACAAATTTTAAGAAAATGTTTATTATGATTACAGAGTGACGACTACTTTGGCTCCTCTCGGCAATTTTTTCACAAAATTTTAGGATTTTCTTATAATTCTATGGCAGTAGCCTCTAAAACCGTATCTATTTGGATGCTTAAATAACTGATGTTAAGCTAAAGAAATATTGAAAACATTTACACTGGGACAAGAGCACTTAAAAATATCAACAGGATTTATTAAAACCGTTAAAACCGGGGTCGTATTGAAAAAACCCGGTTTTTCAACCGAATCGATGGCCCTACATTGTTGCCTATATTGTTCCTCTGCACGTTATTTTTTGCCTAAAATTTACTCTTAACGTGGTCTGCAATCATACGCCGCTAAATATACACACCTGGTGAAATAATACCCCCTTGAAAGACAGAATTCGGCAAACAATTTATCTGAAGTGCGATACACTATATTTTGGTGCATAAAATGAAAGATGACACTCATCTTCGGCGATAAATTAGCGTCACTTGAGTTCTTGGTAAAAAAAAAAAAAATTTCAAAACGTGTTATTGGCAATAAGAATTCACACTTTCAAACGTTATACAAAAAGTAAACATTAAAAAAACACTCTATACAAAAGGTATGGATTTTTATTCTTTTACAAGAAGTAGGAATTTTATTGAACAAAATGTCTATTTGATTTTTAATGACTTCTTTATTGACTTTTGTTTATTATCATTAGATTGATGTAGGACTTTGTGACTGATCCCTGTGCAATTAGTAAGTGATGTTGGAAATATGTATTTCGTAAAATAAAATGTGTATACGGTTTTTTTTAATGTTGTGCTGATGCGGTTTTATCTTAAGTTTTTGTCTTAAACAAAGAAACATTAATAGCAGGATCTATTTTTAAAGTTGTATCTTCAATTTAGGAGAAAACACTGCTTCATGGTTATACAGCCCGCAAACAATTGTTCTAACAAATGAATCATTTTTATTTTTTGAATGGTTGTAAATGTAACATTCGAATTTACTGACAGAAAGCAGACGAAAGATATGTTTGTGAATGAATTTGGATTCGTAGAACCTGTATTTACATTTTTTTATTAAATGAGAAGTAAATACAAATTTCGTAAAATTAAGAAGTAAGTTAATTTCTTTGAGAAATTCACTTGTTGTGTCAGTTTTTTAGATAAAATGTTCAAAAGTGTAAGAAAAATTAAGATTTTTGTTATAATTTAAACTTCTTTAACTGAATGAGAGTTAAAAAGCCTCAACAAAAAATATTAAAGCTCAAACGAGACTCAAAAAAGCAATTTTTATTTTATTTTACTTGCTATCATTTCTACACTAGCTCAGCTCTTTTCTAATCCTAAATATAGGCGGAAAGAATAATCAAAAATGGGGGGGAAAAAATAACAAATTCGATGTAATCTTTTTGCAAGAAATCTATAAAAATATATAGTGTGTTTAGAAAGTTATGTATGCGCTGCACTGCTATGCAAATATATTGCTGTCTTTTTGCAACAACGAATTTTGTACACCGCAAAAGCTTGAATCACGCGATCTTGGTGACTATTTGACTGAACCATTAGGAGTAATAACGTGTTCGGAAAACGTTTCTTGTAGTAAGTCGATTTTCAACGCGTTGCATGGCATGTGATGCCGTCGTGTTGGAAGAACATGTTATTGGTAACCATCCCATCCAATTAGTGGTCCCAAATAATCTGTAATCATTGTCGCAGACCTTATTTTTTAAAGAAGAAAACGCACCAAACAATAATTTTTATAGAATGCGGCAGTCTTAGTTATTGACAAATTCATTAAGCTAAAATGAGCCACATCAGTAACCAGAATACTGCGAAGATGGCCGAAATTCGTATGTCTCCAAACCAAACTTGACAAGGTGCGACGAATATTCGTTCCTAATACCAGTATTAATAAATACAATGAATCCCGGTTTTCGAAATAAAATTGCACAATTTTCCATTGTTGTTCAAAATGGCGTGGCCAAATCTGACAACAATATGACAGTTTCATCTCTGTCGAAATTTGGCACCTTTCAAAAAGTACCCCTTGTAAATGTGGGTTATTAAAATAAACCTAAAAAACTTATTAAATTGTAATTTCTACCATTGAATAAATTCATAACGTGTATTAAATCACGAAGCAATGAAACGTATGGCTTCAAAGCTTTACCACTCTTTAACTCCGACCTTAACAAAATGATGTTCGTGCGGCCTCAGAAAATTCTTATTAGCTACCCTTAATAAAATACATCTACATTTAAATATGTTCAATATTTAATTCAAACTAAGAAATGTAAAAATTGATCGCTGGGTTGGTTATTTGTGTGAATGGATTGCGTGCATATCGCTTTGTTTAGCTAAAAAACAAAATCATTCATTCATTCATTCATTTTTTATTATTATTGCATTCAACATGTGATTATAGCACTTTAAATTTATACAATTTTTGGAATTAGAAAAGAAATAATATTTATTCAAATAATATATGACACAGGCGGAAAAAGTAAACGAAGAAAAAATAAATAAATAAAGTTTATTTTCTTTGATAACAACAGTAAGAAGTGACACATTTTAAAAAACGACTACAAAAAACACTACAACTCTGAAAAGCAAAAAAGAATAAATAAGTAAAAACACTTTTAAAAGGTTATTATTGATTCAACTGAGATATGTATAAAGCCATAACTTCACGAGCATCAAAATAAAACTTGAAGGATTTAGTATGTTGAACAAAGTTTATTTCCCCCAATCAAAAAACGAAGAAAACATAAATGTTATCACAAGCGAAATTAATTGCAATACTTATTGAAATTATTTTGAAAAGGATAGACTAGAGAAGACAGGCAGTGAAGTAGAAGGATAGAAAAGCTTCAGTGTTAAACAACTCTGCGCGTTATTTTTATTTTGAGAATGGTGTTGCCACGCCTCTGGTGTTTTGTAGCCGCATTTATTGAAGCGAATGCCGGCATTTTATTAGTGGTATTATATCGCCGACGAAGGTTTTAGAATAAGAGCTGATCGGTGTGGCCTTTCTGTATCACAATTAGTTATTACGACGAGTCTCATATTCTGGTGACTGACAGTGTTAACAAGCAAAATTGCCGTGTGTGGAACGCTGCCAACCGACACAGGGCTCACCAGGTGGCAATGCGTCCACAACAAGTTACATTTTTCTTTTATAAACTTATAGACTATGTTGACCACTTTAACTCACTCAAGTGGCTACGACATGATTCTATGATGTGCATTCAGGGACCGTCTCGTTTAAAAAAATATCTTGTTGCAAGACCAAATGTTCGTGTTATAACAAACGAAATCAACTGCTTGAAGTATTAAAGTATAAATGCGTGCGTGGACTATACGCAATTTTCGCAAGACATATCACATCATTTGCTCGTACTTCTTCGAAGACAACATTGAGAAATAACCATTATCGTTTGGCCCAAAGACCACGATATGGTTGTAGAACACCTTTAGTTCCAGCACATTGGCGCTACGTGGAATACAGCGATCATGCCACTAAAGTTTTCAAGATACCTCCGTTTGTTACTTTTAAAGACAAAGACAGTGCTCAAAACAACTAGAAAAAATGTATTTTTCAATTATAAAATGAAATTCATTTACGTGAAATAATTGAATGCTGTTCTTCCTTTGACATTTATATGCAAACTTGCTTGCCCCCGTTAAAATTTTATATCGCAATATACCCATATTGGCCAAGTGAGCACTAAAAGTTTAATATGAAATACTTACTTGGAATTGGAATTCAGCTTATAAAAACAATTTTTTTTAACGTTTTCTGTAACTGCAGTAATTTCCCTTAATTAAAATTGTGTCGCCAAAAACAAATTAAATTGACTACGAACTGCACCGCATCAAATATTTCAATCGAATCAAGAGAACAGTAATTCCAATTAACAAAGGTAAATATACCGAGGTATTACTGTACTATATTTTAAATGAAATAATTAACTGGATAATCATGTATTGTGCATGTAAATGTTTACTTTATCACAATAGGTTTGATACTAAAACAGAATCAACCGAGTTGGAAGAGAAATACATACAATGCTTTCATTGCTAACCGATGGTTGTTGGGTGAAGCGAAATTCATATGATAATAAAGAATACAATAACAAAAATATGTTAAAGTGGTGTAAACTTCGTTCTAATTCAAGAAAAAGGCAAGAACATTAAACTTTAAAATATTCTCATATTCAATTTGTTCTGATTATTGGATTAAATAGATGATATTTACAGTAAACACAAAATTGGTAGAAAGGCACAAAAAATGTTGATAACGCGCGTGGCAGCAAATACATTCCACTCCGCTAGTTGTCTAATAAAAATTTTGACTTTTACTGTATTCAAAATTATCACATAGCTTTCTTAGAAGTCTCGTATGGAGATAAGCCTGTTTCTGCCACGTGCAATCTTCAGTGTTATTTTAATGATCCGTCGATATTTCACTACGGTCTACGATTCATGTTCAATGACTTAGAATACTTTCATCGATTGTTACAACACATCGCTTGAAAGTGAAATATTATCGTCAGAATCTGTTTCGGAAGAAGTAAATTACAATTTTGTAGTGTCCAAGAATGGTAAACAGCTGTTGTGTTCGGAGGCAAAGTAGCCACTTTTATATGGTGTCGAATTTCTTAGATGAGAAACAGCATTATCCAAAAACATTTTTTTTTTTATTAGGTTGCATCGAAGGGAATGGACATACGTCTCTTACCCGTAGGTAGACATGCACGTAGGCCAATACTACGGCCGGGTGTTCGTTTTTCATTTGGAAAGTCTCCATCTTAATAGAAACTCTGTTCTCCAAACAAACGTCCGAAGTAGTTCGGCCACTAAATATCAGGTCCTTAGTTGTGCGATAGTCATGCAATGGCGGAGGACGTGTTCCATCGTTTTGACGCCGTCGTCCCTGAATGCCGTGCATTCATTACCATCTGTACACCCTACACATCGTAATTGTACGCGCAAGCACTTGGGCACAACAATACTAATTTCAGATTTGCTTAGTATAACCAACCTCCTTGTTTTAACCACGTTTGGGTCTCCCAATAGGCATTGCTATTTCCTCTACCGTGTTTACATTCCACATTGCTGTATGGGCCCTCTTTGCCCAGCCTTCAGATCGGCTTTCACGGCCACAAAACCGCTTGCTACACTATCGTTTAATGTTATTGTAAGTTTTTAAACTAAAAATATTCACTATACATTTTGATTCATTGATAGTACAACGGTTCCAAGGGTAAAAAGCGGGACCTCACAAGCAAGATGTCCGCTTAGTAAAGCTTTTACGGCAAGGCACTTTTGAAACTTTAAAGTGATTTAAATTTCAATTCTAAAATTAATTCATAAAATGGTCTAGGTATAAACACAATATCAAATAGTTTTATATTTAAATTCCAGCTAAAATGCTTACTGGGTTAATTTATTATTAATAAAGTTCTTTTTCCTGTTTCATAAAAATAAGTAGCAGCAAAGGTCACTACTATCGATCTTAAAATATGTACGTATTCTTACCTTATAGACTTGACCATAAGTGCCATTGCCAACAACTTCGATTAACTCAAAAATACCAGCGGGATCCTAAAAAAGAAAAGAAACATTTTATAAACTTATAAATTATTAACAAACAAACACTAGACATTAATTACCAAGTAATTATGTATTTAAAGATGAAAAACAATTTAATTACTAAGGAAAACTATTTAGGAAACCCATACAAAAATCTATTAATAGTAAAAAAAAATGTACTATTTATAAAAAAAACAAAAACCAAAAAAAGGGCTACGCCCTGACATCATTATCAAAAATATGCAAAAAAAAAATAAAACTAAGAAACACACACACACCCGACAATGCATGGAAATGGAGATGACGACAATACAATAAACATCCTGACGAAAAAAAAATACAAAAACAACAACGACATAAAATAAAAATATTTGTTAAACAAAGCAGACACACAAGTGTCGTCTATTGTTTTTTTTGTTATTTCATCTTTCAAAAAAAAAACACTTTGACACACACACTCATGCAAAACTAAAGTGAGTAAATGAGTGAGTGAGTGCAATGACATTATTTTGGAAAAACTATGCAGAAGAAGAAGCTCATGAGAGAAAAAAGATTATTTAAGTATTTCAACAAGTGCACACACACACACACACCCCACTACTCGTACTAAAGAAAAAGGTATTAAATATAAAAATCAAATAACAACAACAAAAAGAAATACTAAGAAAAAAATGAACAGCAACTACTTACTACTACACCAACTACAACTACTACAACAACAATCAACATCAAAAGAAAAATGTATTTTAGAAGAAGAAAAATAAATGATATCTAAAAAACAGGGTATCTACAAAGTGCTCGTTT
Source organism: Phania funesta (assembly GCA_963932375.1). Lineage (NCBI taxonomy): Eukaryota > Metazoa > Arthropoda > Insecta > Diptera > Tachinidae > Phania > Phania funesta. The sequence continues at coordinate 61,625,273 of OZ010656.1, read as the reverse complement.
TAAATGTATAAATCATAATTAAAAAAGAAATAATATACAGGATAATAAATAATAGCAATGAAGATGATTTATTCGGCTGGAAAATTGCATTCCGATTACATGCATTAATAACGCGGCAAATGTTGTCTTGCGAAACGTTAATCGTCTCTGGCTTATCGATATAAACTAGCGATACATTGCTATATGTATGAGTATATGTATCTACTACTGTGGGCAAAAAATGGTAAGACTTTTTAATTTAAATTTCGCGCGGAAATCCATTCATCGAATTTTTTTTTCTACGTTGGTATGACTGCAAGTGACATCGGTGCCAAATATCACATCAAAGTAATCATGAGTGTTTAGTATACGCTTGTCTTTCTGAAGTACAAGTGCATTCGGCGATGAGTGAAATTATTCAACAAGAAATTGCCATTAAATTTTGTGTGCGTAATGAAATTTCTGGTGCCGAAACGTTTAGAATGTTGGAAAAAGCCTTCGGTGATAATTGTATGTCGCGAGCAAGTGTTTTTGATTGGTACAAATTATTCAAAGAGGGTAGAGAACGCGTTTACGACGAACCACGTCCAGGACGGCCATCAACATCAACTGATGATCAACACGTCAATAAAATCAAGGAGTTGGTATTCGAGAATCGACGATTAACAGCCAGACCCCTTACTGATATCGTTGGAATATCGGAGGGATCAGTGAAAAGCATTTTATGGGCCGACAATTCTTGAGGGGGACGAAATAGATTTGGAAGAATAAATAAATTTAAAATTATGAACAAAGTCTTACTATTTTTTGCACACAGTAGTATGTATTTCTTTTTTTTTATGAACCAGCACTGAGGGAATTTCTCCTACTCATGCAATAAATACATTGTTCTGGAACTATGAAAAATTATTATGAGAACGATAGCAGGATTAGTCGACTCTGATCGCACTACCACATTTAGAAAAAATCCAAGATCTCGGTTGAGCGTATCATTTATATTGTGCATGTTGGAATCAAGTTGCGAAAGGCTTCGTCTATTATTGAATGTAAACGACTGGCTAAAGCTGCTGTCATTTGCAAAAGAATAGTTAATATCGGAAGTTTGACATTGAAGATAATTTAGAATAATAGGAAATAGTGTACAAGAAAGTACGGCGCCTTGCGGTAGTTCGGAATTTATATTGAACTCGTTTGATGAAACCCCTTCTATAAGCACCTGCATAGTTCGATCCCTGCGGAAGATCGAGGGAAGTCCTCAGCCACACCAAAAGCAGTACACCAAGCTACTCTCTAACAAACGCCTTTGAAATGCCAAGAGCCAACGGTGTAAAATTATACGATCTTGGACATTAATTCACAGTTCTAAAATATGATATCCGCTTTCCTAACATTTTTCGCAGTATGACAGTTAACCCTTTCGTAAGTTCTATCGGGCTTAAAAAACACTATATATATTTAGCTAAAAATTATATTCCAATAAAAATAGCAAAAAATTATCTGTCATACAAATCGAATTTCCAGTCATTTTTGTTTTAATTTAAACTCGATGTGTCTAAAAAAAACACCCTTTACTAAACAACAATATCAACAGTAGGACATAGTGTGAATAAAATGCAAGAGCATATATGTATTGTAAATGAAAAATATTTAAAGACTCGTATTTAAAACTATGAGATATTTAAAAATGGTTAGAGAGAATATGAGGACTTTTCATTGTAGGTAATTTAAGCCGAGTTATTCCTTGATTACACGTAACTAGTAGAGTGGCGAAACAGTGACCGAGTTAGTGAACGCTTATAGTAGCGAGAGAGTCACTTTTATTTACTGGGTAGAGTACTACTTCCTCGCTATGCTCTTCTTCCCGCAACAATTCATTGACCCGCACATTACATGTACACATGCATTTGGCAGCCACTCTCCACTCCGTTCAGTTTTATTAATTATGAACGATAAAAGCTGGATAAAAACCCGTCAAAAATGATCTTTTCGGCAATTAATTTCAATTAATCGCTGCAGTAATTCTAAATACGTTCAAACAACCAACTATCTGGGCCTACTATCGTCTTACTGTCACGCCACTGTACTCGTTACGTGTAATTAAGGAATTTAAGCGATATTTACTCTACCATTTACCTTTACTTTTCGGAAAGTTATTTGTGTAAAGACTGCAATGTGCGCCTTGTATGAAAACTCTTTGTGGATTTATGAGCCATTTATTATGACCCAGTTTTTAACTGTTAAATTCTCGCCACTATATCTAGCAGATCAGAGCATTATAAAATAACGCAATTATTTGAGGACTTCAAAAAACTTACTTCAGTCACTCACTTTTACATTCTGACTGTACGTCTTACATTTTGAATAGATTCGCCACAAAGATTCCTTAATTTTTAATTGAATTATTTAATCGAGTAGTTAGTTTTTCTGGACTTTTTTTAGATTTATCTTCCAACCTTTTGTATAAAATATATAACACCCAAATTCGTTTATTATGCAAGTTATTTGCAGGCCAGTATGTTCAACTAAATCATAATTTCCTTAATTTCATCTAAATTTCATATATATGCAAATCTTACCAAATACATAAGGAAATAGCGCGACCTTAAAGTTAAAAGCAGTTTCCCTTTAAAGGTACTCTTAGTTCAAGTCCAGTGAAAAATAATTAAAAAAACTACAAAAATAATTCAATTTTTATTCTTAGTGAAATAGTGCTTGGCAATATTTTTTTTATTTTCTAATATGGGAAAAATTATAGGAAACATTTTACCAAACTAGCAGGTTGCTTTCTCCTGATCTAAAAATAATTGAACATTTTTGGGGCTGTCTTACCCGGAAGGTATATGGAGGAGGAAGACAATTCAACGACAAGCAGTCACTTATCCAAGTCATTAAAAAATGTTGAAAAGAATTATAATTGATCTTTTTAAAGTCACTTTATTGCAAACCGTGGAGCATACACCCAATGAAAAGTATTGAAAATATTATATATTAGCCAAGACCGGCGCGCGTTGCTTCGCACCTTAATGAGCTCAATAAGAACAATCGGTCCAGTGCAAATACCTCAAAATTATAACTTTTTCCTGGGCGTGGCCCTGCCCACTTTTCTAATCACGAAATTATATAGTCATGACAGCTCAATATGTGTGCAAAGTTTCAGAAAAAATTGTCTTGGTTTAGCAGTTTTGAACCTTTTTGTTTCCTCTAAGTTTTATAAATTTATTAAATTTTTTCGTCTTTTTAAGGACAAAAGCTTTTTTGTATTCTATTTGCTGCCACGCTATTAGAAGCAAATTAACATATTAAAGATTTGTCTTTCGGATTACCAATATTGAATTATTTAAGCCGCCAACTTGTTTTGTTAAGGCGGCCAAAATTGTTGCGAGGAATTGGACCTCTACTATCAACTCGTATTATAAAGTGCTTCTGCATGCATGTGTGTAAATAAACACACATACACACAATATATGCATATTTTATTTCTACATTTAAGGCAATTGCCATGAGTGTAATGTTACCTATTTCCATTTTTATGTACATAGGTAAGTCATTTTGCGGGCGAATTAAGCTGACAAGTAAGGAAATTCATTGAAAATAAAAATTAAAAGAAATCATTACGCCAATGAGTATTTAAAAACCTTAACTGTTGTTGTAGTTTTTATTGCCTTAAGTTTGACTATTGACGTATTGTTTTTATTTCTTTGGTAAGTTCTTGCTTTTGTTGTTACTAATTTGTGTTTGTTTTTGTTCATTCGTTACCGTTATGCATGTCACAACATTCTAAACAACACTGGCAAATACATATTGTGCAAACATGCATGCGCTTAAAGAAATATAGAGAAGCGAACAACAGCAACAAAATTTTCTACAAGCCGACAGAACAGAAGGTAAACATATGTTGTTAGATTTGGTTGTTAAGTGTTGTTGTAAATGGTTTAGTATTGCATGTATTTTGTTACTGGTGGCTGTGTGTGTTGGAAAAACTTAACAGACATTTTTTTGCCTGGATTAGATATTGTTATGATTAATTTCACACTAGTAAAATGTATTTTCAAACTACTTATTAAATAAAATCGCAGTAAAAACTATGTTCCAAGCAGATGGCAATCGAATGCTTTGAAGATGTAAAATTAGGGAAAAAAAAATTAGAAATACCATTTATAATAATAAATTTTCAATAATTTTTAAATTTACTGTCTTAATCCCAGCGCTATATACATATGTATGTATATTATGAGGGCAGTTTGAAAACATGAGGGCTTTTGTAACTATTCTTGTAGGTAATAAACAAATCAATACTGCTCTGGAAAACGCCGATAAAATCCATGGAATGAAATTGGGTGATCGGAGAATGAAATGGCGTGCGGTGACTAAAACATGAACGCATTTAGTGAAAATAGTGCTATTCTATCATAATACACCCGCTGACACATGTGTAGTCGTAATGGCTACAAATTTGGCCCAGCATATTCTCCAAACTAAGCCCCAAACGTTTACTTGCTGTTTCGCAACCAGTAGAAATGAATCGGCGATAAGACATTTTGAACGATGGACTAATAGGTCTATTATGGATGTAACCTTTATTGAATTGCGATACTTTTTATTTAAAAGAGAATAAAAGAATTTCATTACTAAAAAAAACTCGCATATTTCATTCAGAATTTCATCGTAAACTACACGATAATGAGCCCTTGAGCTGTACTAACTTTAAATTTCGATAATCACAATATGTGATCTTCTAAGCGATATAAATTGACATAACTATGACTGCATAATCTTGCGATGAATGCTTAATGTTCAAAATATTATGTAAAATAAAAATGTAAGCCCGAAAACTCCTCAATTCATCGAACAACATAAAAATGATCGTTGCTTGCAATAACTGAAAAGCTAACAATAATAGCTGACAGCGAATATCGTATGATAATAGCGAATAGCGTATGCTATATGCTTAAAATGCATCGATTTCATTTTGATAGGACAAGCGCGATCTACCTGACATAGTAACAATTTAAAAAGTTCCGCTTATCGATAACAAAATTCTATCTTTTAGTTTTTCCTCATTTTCGGAAGGGTAGATTACCAATTTTAGGCAAAAGTAAACAATTACAAACATTTTAGCCTAGATAATTTTGGACATAATTTCATAAAAAATAATATTTATTCTGGTCACATTAGGTGAACACAAATAAGCAGTTAAGGCATTTGTTGGGCCCTTTGTATTGCTCAGGCCAATGCAATTTGATTGAAACCGCATTGTTATTTTTCTTTTTTATAATTAGTTAACTTTTCGTCCTATATTATTAAAGCGAAATAGTATATTTGAAGCCCACTGTACTTAACTTTATTGAACATTTGTTATTCGTATTATTTTGTGCCTTATTCTGATTGTTACCAGTAACAAATTTTATGTGATTTATCTACATTATCTTTTTGATACAAAAAATTAAGATTAAATAGTAAAAAATACTAAACTTGTTTAACTAAGTAGAATAAGAAATTAGTGATTATTTATCTACCAAAACAATTAATATATAAAAACTACAGAAAATGATTTTAAAGTTTCGCATTGTTGGCTTCCAGCTTTACTGAATTTATAATGGCTGACATTATTGCAGAATGTTTAACATTCACAATTAGGGATTTTTTGAAGGGAAGGGAATTTACAGTTTTAAATAACGATATAATTTTACTCCCCCTTTTTAAATAAATTAAATATGACAAATTAGATTGACATAAATTATAATTACATCCCAGCAAAAAATATTTAAAAATCTTAGTAGCATAATAATTTACCAACTAAAGTTGTGGAATTAATAATAAAGGTAGCAAGCTATATGTAAAATTAAACTGTAAATTCAATAATGGCTATTTGAAAACTTTATTGTAGATTCTGTGTAGAAAAATAACAATTTTATTTGTATTTTTTTATTGTTTCAGTTTCTAGTGGGTGACAGTAGCGGTCAAAACATTTGCAACTGAGATTGCATAGTTTATAGCGGAAACATCAAAACGGTTCATTATGAAGAAGAAGAACCCATTTACCAACCATACGGAATACTATCTGAAACGGTCCACTGCGAAACTCCCCAGTGGCCATATCCGGATGATAATATTGTATATTCTACCAAATCTTAGTTCGTATCCAGGTCGCTGCATGTCACTTTATTCACCCATCCTATCCTATGAGTCACAACTCACCTAAAATTCTCCAGAATTCTTGACTTCCCACTAGAAGTGTGATCTAATTTGACAGATATGAGATCAGTATTCTTTATAGCAACTGCATATAGAGTCCACCCTAACCTCTATATCTTCTTACAATTTAAGTGGTCGTTTGGCTGGACCATGCAATTGACCCTAAACCCCTGTCCAACTATTGATGGCTAGCCCTGCATTACAACGCCAACTCGATCAGCAATCGCAGTATTTCCGCGGCTTGAGTACAAACCACAGCCGGTGCTTTCGTTCCCCGAGGGGCCCTTACCAACAACGAGTCGGTAACAGGTTAGATATTTTTTTGCTATTTTCGAATACAAACAAGCTACGCGGACTAGTGTGTCCATCTCCACACTATTTCCGAAGAGCTCGATTTAATTTTGACCTGGAGACCGAAAGTTTAGTGTAACCAAATATAGGACGAGAAACCTGTGGATGCTAGGCAAATCATAAATAGGCGATAAAATATGTACATATGTATGTCAAATTGAGTTCAATTGATGAGTTCAATTTCAACCCATTATATTGAAAATATCAACGCTGTAATTCCCAAATGTTTGGAAGTAAGAAAAATCCTTAAAGTAAAAAAGGGTGTTGTTAAAACAAAATAATAATTTGTTAGTTTGCTCATAAAATTCTCACTTTGTTTATGAAAATTCAGGTAAAGTTTTTACTGATGATCACCCAACAAAATGTGCAATAAATAACTTTCTGTGTATTAAGTAACTGTTTTAATGCAAAATTTCTCCTAATCGATCTTTTGAGTATTATTCATTCAAATTAGAGTAACGCAATATTATTTCTTCTAATGGTAAACGGTTAAAGTTACTCCAACAGCTTAGTTAAAAAAAAAGAAAACAAATAAAAAATTGTGCAAAATTGTTTTGCCTTCGACTGTAAATAAAGTTAGCTACATGCTTAGTTGGCAAATTAATTAGATGGTTGGTTGGCTGGCTTGTTGCTTAAGTGCGAGCTAGTTGGTTATTTGCATGTAAAAGCTTTAATGTTTAATATACGACAACTGCAACTACCTAATACGAGTCTAAATGTTATAAAACACGTTTAAAACCAATATTTCTATCTAACGGCCTGGTCTGTATCTGTCTGGCTGTGTATGTCTACCCGCTAGTCTATGTGGGCAGAACATACGAATATTTAAACAAACATACAATTATATTTTGTCAGTTTTACAAAAAGCAAATAATGTTTGTTAAAGTGTCTATAAGCTTTTCTCCGCGAGTATTATTCCATTGTTCGTTTAGCGAACAAACTATAGAAACGTAAGAATCACTTTAATGGCGGGTATTTCTCTTTATGAGGGCAATGAAGTGGAAGTTATAGTAGACAGTCTTGCAAATATGGTTAATAGTAATAACAAATCGTTAATCGCTTGAGAATAAAAAACAGTAACAAGTAAGAAAAATGCGAAAATAGAGATTTTTGTGTCAAAATTCTTACCATAGAACCGTCATGCTAGAGCCACATATAGATCACATTTATAGTGTTTAATATATGCCAAAAGACTTGTTCTTTTCATTGATTTATAGCGGTCGCCGTTAACCGTGATGGCCCCGCCACTTGTTTTCAAAAATCTACGGATCAATGATCCCGCTGGCCCATAATCTGTACTAAACAGAAACTTTTTGTGGATGCAATGCCATGTGGGGAACGAACCTCAATTTTGGATGTTAATATTGACACCATTCTTTAAAAAATAAAAAATAAATGTTCGGTCAAGGTTGATGTCTTCTGTCGCTCTTGGTCTGTTGAAACGTGCACATTCCGTACAAAACTTGGAAAGTTCGAGTGTCTAGAAAATTATAAATGCTTGTACAAGGCCGATCTGGCATTACTTTGGTTTACGGGTGCTAGCTTTGACGGACAATTGTTGAAACGACGAACCGGTCATATAAAAAAGATTTCTTAAGTAAAATTCCTTTTTTGTATAATTTTTTTTTTTTAATATTTAGGAAAAATTATGATAAAAGCTTATTTGAAATGGATATAAAAAATGTTTTTCCAAATATCTATATAAAATCACCCTGTCGAAATATCAAATCAAGAATCTACTATTTCACTACTTATTACCGGATTTTAATTTTAATTTAATGCAGAATATATCAACCAAAACTTACAACAATTAATAAGACAATCCTTTAAATGAACACTTTTTATGTTCCCTTTGTGGAATTATCATATAATTTATTTTATTTCAGGCCTTCTCAGGCCTGAAGGTGTGGTCATTTATAAAATAAACCAAATTATATTTTATATTTTGTTTTCGTTAAAAGAAAACGTGGTTATTTAAAAATGCAGAAAATACAACAACATAACTGAACAAATAAAAATCGATAACTTGTTTAGAAGACAACAAAGAGTTTTTTTTCTTGTTTGGAGTTTTGCTTGGACATAAAGCACAAACAACCTCTATTACATCCATACTTATGTCCTTAATAAATTCACTTTCAATTCTCATCATTTGCCATCATCACCCCACTCCACTTAATAAACGCAAAAAGGGGAAATTTTTACTTAAAATTAAATTAAAAAATATTTTTGACGATAATTTGTTTTAAAAAAACTTGAGATAATTTTAGAAAAGGAAGTTTTAAAGGAAATTTAAAAAATTTTAAAAGAAATTCCTTTTTGTTAAATGCACGTTTTTGCAAAGTTTTTATTTTAAAAATATACGTTCTTAAAAGATGTTCTTTTTACGAATGGTACTTTCGTAAGGGTACTGTTTTAGAGGTACTCTTTTAAAAGTTAATTTGTTTTTTAACGCTAATTTATTAAAAAGCAATTAATTGCTCTAACGATAGTTTGGCCAGATGTGTATTTTTTTGAAAATATACTTTCTGCAAATTGTACTTTTGTTCGAAGTTATTCTTTTAAAATTTAATTACATTAATAGTTGATATTTTAAAAAGGTACTTTAACGCCACTTTTTTTTGAGATGCCTAATTAAAAGAATTTTTAAAGTGTAATTTTTCAAATAGTTCTTTTTTAAACGGAGTTTCCTTTTTTAATAGGTACTTTTTTAAGATATCTTTATCAAAAAACCTTTTAATAATACATAAAAAATATTTTATTCAATAGTAGCGATTTAATATGAAATTTTAACTTGACTTTTGGAAGAGAACTTTTAAAAAGTAGTTGTACAGGGACGCTTTCTGAATAATTCCTTTACAATAGGTATTTTATATTAAGGCGTACTTTTTAAAAGGGTGTGTTCCAGAAAAGTTTGTATGAGTACATTTTTAAGGCAATTTTAATAAAGGTAAATAATTTCAAAGAGTAAATGTGTCTAAAGCTTGACATTTTTAAAAGTAGAAATTCTTTTATTTACTGCCAATGAATTGTCATATTTGTGAGATTTATTTTCGCAAATTATTTAAATGTTAAAATGATTTGAGCAATAAGTCAAGAACAAAATGTGTTTAATAAGCAAATATTTATTATTCCAAATTGTTTTTGTATTCACATTTTTGTTTCTCTCTACTCAGGCTCTTGCTCTGTTTACGTTGTTGTATTATTTTACCCCACCGGCCGGTCAAATAATTGTCTGGCTTATTTTATTACTGTTTTTTTTTTAATTTTTATTTTATCTGCTTCTTTAGCTTCTTCGTTTTACTTAAGCTTATTGTTGCGGTTATTGTTTCGTTGTTGTTATTCTCACTGAATACTTTTGTTTGAAAATAAAGAAATAAAAACAAGGCAACAACAAGAACAAGAGCAAAACATCTCATGTTTCATTAAAACGATTCGTTTTCCTCAATGACCTGAAAACACCCCATCTATTTCTCTACCCTTCATTGAACACACAATCCAGCCAACATGACAGTAGAAGAAATCGTATTGCAACCTTTTGGAAGAAATTTCCTGTTATTTATACATATTTTACACCCCCATTACCAGCGCACACACACCCACTTACTGTGTATTACATATATGTATATACAACAAGAACAAGAATTCAAAACAAATCGTGAGTGTGCATGCATGTGCAAGTGCCACCACCAGCAAGAGTATTTGTTTAATGTTTGTTTTTCCTGTGGTATTTCAGAGATTAAAGTTTTAACTTGTCATTGTTTAAATTGAAATCTTTTTTAAAATATGTAAATACATTTGTAATCGATTTAAATAACAGTATTTGATTCTGTTGCAATAAATGTAAATATATAATCGTTTTCAATAAAAAGAATATTTTATTTAAAGAACTAAGATCCCTATATGACAATTCTGCTATTTCCCTAAATAATAAATAACGTCGATTTTGAGTTATGTACGTAATTATGACTAACTACTTTTCTTGGCTCTAAAAATTGTTGCAATGTATATTTATTCAAAAAAGATTCCAGCATTAGTGAATTATGCTGATAATGAAACTGAACGCGTAAACAATGAGATTCTAGCTAGTACGATCAAGAAAGTGTGACGAACACTAAAATATATTAAGATAATAACGTATGTGCTTGCATGGGGTTTTTTTCGAAAATAACCATGATGTATGGGATTTTCCGAGAATGCCACAATAAGCATCTCTTTCTCCGGATAAATCTATAACGACAATGTGCGAATGATATTCCAACCCGCTTAGGAGAGGAATTACACTCTCTGCTTTAAAAAAAAACTGTAACCAAATTAAAATGTCAAATATTGCCCCCACTGGGATCCCATAATTTTGAATATAAAATTATTAAAGTTATAAACTTGAATAAACTTGCAAAACATATTGGCTGAAATCTCTGGGTGTTCCCAGATGTAACACAACGGAATTTTGGATTTTCATATGCTTTAGCATTTATTTCCGTGTTATCAAAATGTAACTTTTATAACATCAAATATAAGTCAATGTAATAATTTTTTAGTGTTTTCCCCAAAAATAAACAACAAATTAATTAAGAGGGTGTATGATATTTCTTAATTAATTTAATTTGTAATGTTTTTTTATAGGAAATTACAATTATGTAGGTACATTAAATGCTTAAAATATTGAAAATGTATGTCAACTGGAATAAAGGGATCTAGCGAAAAAGGGATTTATACAATGAATCTTTCAAGAAGTTGACATAACTTTCTACTTCATAATTAAACAAAGCCAAATAATTAAACTTCACCTCACTAGGGGGCCACTTTCTGCATTTCAGAATATGTTTGGGAACAGGGATGATTTCGCAAGATTTCCAAAAAGTATATCGCGGCTACTTTCACGGGACTGTAGATTTGACTTTTAACAATCAATTGATCGAGATAAGTTTAGATAGGTTAGATTCACAGGCACCTTTCCATGTGATAAAGTATTACGATTTGTACTTAATACAAAATCAAAGGGACAGACCATTCCATAGACACACATGTTCAAGATAGATGAAGTTACGAAGTAAAAAATTTCCCACTTTCTAATCAAGTAAAAAACCCCAAAAAACATCATGCGTATCAGACTTACAAAGATATTTCCTTCGACCCTCATATCGCGTACTGGATTTACAAACTAAAACTTTCATGTACTGTACTACGGTAGGTTACGTTACCGCTAACGTCAAAATTTTGACCGAGCAATATTACTTATAGAAAAAAGAATGACCGGCAAGGGTTTCAAAATTTTTGTTTAGTCAATCAAATTCGTTAAATGGCCAAATTTAAAATCTATAAAATCAAAAATTTAGCTCAACGCCACGTTTCGCGTTAGTAATTTAATTATTTCTAGCCGTAACATTTGAAAAATAAACACAAAAAATAAATCATAAGAGTTGTACATTATTGTTTAGTAATTACTCACTAACAAATCATTTTATTTTCACAGTTGTTTACATACAATTTGTTTAAAGATTTAATTGCAAACTGTGAACAATATAATTCAATAATTTCAATATAATGAAATGCAGGCAATTCTTGCGAATTCTTTATTAAAAGATGTAAACTATTCAACTATGGAATATGTATTTTGTAAGCAAATATATTTTATGGCACTTTAATTACTTTTTAATGCAATTTTCATAGATTTGGCAACTCTAAATAGCACAAAGAAGCACAAAGAGGGCGTAGAACCCCAACATCACCGTACAAAATATTTTAAAACACACGCACACAATTACTCAAAGGAACGTAAAACAGAGAAAATATTAGAAACAACAAAACTCTCGCACACACACATCTACGCAAACTACTCTCATGCCTAGAACAAATAAAAACAAGGCAGCGCGAGAACGGCAAAGAAAGACAAGTTAACAAAGAAAATTTTGATGAATGGAAGTCATATCAATTTTTTTTTTTGTTAATTTTCATTTCTTAATATTTACGTTTTCAACAATATTTATAAACGTGTTCATAAACTGTTGTATAAAAAATTTCAAGAAATTATGAGAAATTTATAGCATTAATTGTTATAAAATAATAAATTACCCTTAAAGCAGCTAAATCGATATCATCCAATGAACAATTCACGGAGGCAAGTTGCTGTTGGTGCGCCATTTTGATTTCCTATTTTTTGTTACTTGATTTTTTGTTTTTTTAACAAATTAAATTCATAAAATTTCTTTTGCGAAATGTTACTACTTGTCTAAACACCTTCCTCTTCTCCACCAATTTATGATCACTTTTTTTGGTATTTATTTTAAATAGGAATTTTATTATTGGGATAAATTGGATGCTGTATAAACTATTTTTTCATTTATACAAATATGCTTACACATGCATACATACATATCATTTTAAATCACTAAAACTGCAAAATTAATTTAAAAAAACATAAGCATAATAAAATTAATATTATGTAGTATTATTAATAAACAAATGATTGGACTGTAAGCAAATTCTTTTTTATTACATTATTTTATTTGCACTTGCTTCAAATATACTTTTATCATTGTTCTTTTTGAACTTAACTATTAAATATCCACCATAACGACAGGGCTGTTCCCTTCTATTAGTTCCTTTATAATTTAATTATTTTTTTACATAAAACTCAATTTCTTTTAGATACAATTCAGCCGGCCCTTTAGTCACTAATTTTTCTTTCATTATTTTGTTATTTTCTTGCTTTCTTTTCTTGTTTTTTTTTCAATTGGTAGATAACTGAAATTACCAAAGAGCACAGCAAAATATAAAATAAAGAGTAGAGTAGAAAACAAGAAGAAAAGAATTCTCAGTTCCGTGATTTTTTCCGTCACGTCACTTTATTTTGGAAGCCGAGACACTCAGAAAAAAATTTCACTAGTTTTTATCACCTTTTTTTAGTTGTCAATACTATTTTTCACTCCTTTAAATACATTTTCCTTATTTGCTTATTATTTTATTTGAATATATTTTCTATAAAAAGTTGGTTTCTATTTGATTTTATTGTACAAAAGAAGTTTTAAGTTTCAATTTGAATACTTTTTTTGTTAAAATATATTTTGACTTGAATTTCACGCCCGACTTTTTCTTTTCCACATCGCGAGCACAACTGATTGTATGTGTGAAAAATTAAATCTTTTTACCAACACTACTAAATTCTTAGTCACTAAAGGTTATTGCCAGCATAATTTTACAAAAACACATAGTTGTGTAAAAAGGTATTAAAATAAAGTTTTATAGTTTTGTTTTTTGTTTAAACATATGTACTTATATAAATGTGTGAAAATAAATCAGCGTTTTAAGTCTTTATTGATAATAAAAAATGTTGTTTGCCAGTTTCCATTTTATATAAAAAAACGGTTACAATTTAAAAAAAATATATCTATGCGAATTGGATTCAAGAGGAACAAATAAAGAGCAGAGTTGCAAGTTTGTATTTAAAACTTTTAAACCGTTTACCAACACTCTATTCTTTTTAATTACTGGAACGTATCGTACAGTAGTAAGATATGTAACATGAAATTGTTATTGCCAATTCGTACAGAGGGTTTTTTGTTTACGTTTATTAGCAATTTAATTTGTAGCTACTACGTAAATTCCTGTTCATTTGTACTACATATTGTTGTCTCTGCTCCTCTCAAAACTTTTTTCTCGTTTAAGTAATATTCTCTTTTACTTTGTGAAGCTCTGATGTAATATTTCGCTCTATTGCATGATGTGTATCACTATGGCACGTTTGCTCCTTTCTTTGAACTTTTTTTGATATACATAGCTACTAATATAAAATAGTTTTGGTACTCTTTTAATACAAACTCAACACGACATCGAAATTTTCAAATCCCATGACTTGTGAAATACTTACGAAATTATGTTAGAACACAGAATACGAGAGAGGCAGAGAGTAATGTTCAAGATCCCCTCAAAATACCAATTCGTGTATTTTTTTCCATCCCGCAAGGTAATCTTCCTTATTTGCTGACAATCTCGAAAGACGTGGTTCCACATCATAGCGAAAAACTCCTTTTATAAATTGGCTCTTATACTACATTTACATCTACGCAAAATCTGGTACTTATGAGATTTTGAGCGAAATCTAGTACATTTCCACCAGATTTCCCATACAAAACAAAATCTACTTTCGAACTAGATTTTGGCAAAATCTCTCAAAATCTTGCAATACTGAATGATGCAACTATGTAGTTTTTGCTATTGTACTGAAATATACAGCGCTGAACATGAAAATTTTGACATTTGGAACAAAAAAAAAAAGCGCGGTAGAAACAAAATATTTACAGCAACATTATAAAATAATAAAAGTTTAAAATAAGTGTTTTCAATATGGATAAAATAATAATGAATAAAGTGTAAGTAATATTACATATGTAATTATGTGTATAAAAACAATTCTAGCACGAATTTAATTAAGTTTAGAGCCAATTTTTTATGCTTTCTTCTTGCTTCTAAACAGCACTTATGTTATTTATCTGCAGATTGAAATATAGCCGATACTTAAATCAATAGTGTGTAGAATTATATAGTAAAAAAAGCGTTAGTTTTACGAAAAAAAGAAGGAAAATCTATTTACAGTTTAAAAACGAGTTAAAAAGCTCTGTAGTTTTTAAAAGCCACTAATGCCCTAAAAACAATTTATTTTACAAAAACGGTTCAAATAAAGTAAAACAACGGAACGAAAAATAAGTAAGTCTATAAGCAAAAAAAGCATAACTTGTTGATACACAAAATAGAGCCGATCAAAATTAGGGCCAACCAAAGCATTCTTCAAATAAAATAGTGTAAAATAATTAATATATAATGCTAGGCACAATATTCATACTACATGATTTGATTAAATCTGAAAATAAAAATAATTTTATAAACTTAAATTATTAAATAATTTTATTAAAAACAATTAAAATATATTATTTAATTTTTATATATCGGAAATACTTGTATAACAACTCGGTAAAAAGAGTACCAATTCGCAAACAACGACGTTGGTTCATAATATATTCTGACATATTTTAGACATTTATAATCAATAAAATATTATATGAAATAGTGTTTTTTTATTTAATCTGTTTATTTATACTTGCATATATATGGCTTTCAATAAAAATAATCGTTCCGATTGTTCTATAAGAATAATAAATATTGCGTACAAAGAAAAATTTGGGTAAACAAAGAAAGTAATAATCATAATAATGTCGGTGCCTTTGAGCTAGTTCAAAATGTAAGATTTTAAGAACTTTAAAAAAATTATTTCATTCAAACTCATAATATAGAAAATTTGTAATGAATATGTTTGTGATTCGAAAATTTGAAATTTTATGCAAAAATCGCCACGTCGGGATAAGTCGCAATGATGAAATCATCTGATATTGCAACAAATTTGCATTTGTGTGACGCTATGTTACCCTGTATTATATAATAATTGGTGCGTGTCTTCAATACATTATCAAAATTGTTTACAGTTTGCTTGAAACCTATAAGAATTTTATCCACCGATAACACTGTTCATTATATTACAGTTTTTGAGTAAATTAGTTACTGCAGTTAAAAAAACGAGAACACAAAATATCTTATCTAAGAGATTAACAAGACTAAATCGACATAATTTATTAAACAATATTTATAAAATAAGAAAACATTAAAATTAAAAAGATTTTGTAAGTATTTTTTAACCCAAAAATATGGATTCGTAATAGTTTTAAAGAGCTTTAAAGTGTAGTAGTGAATTTAATATTGAAGGTTCAAGAGTAAATCCCGAGTTGCCAGACATTTTATAGTCTTAGTAGAAAATACGGGAATAATTCGAGTTCATATCATTAAAATTAAATCGAAAATAAGGGTGTTGTCTTCGCTAAATATTATAATGCACTTTCTATCAATAGAACAGACGGAAATATTGATGGTCAGCAAACAAAAAATAATGGACTTCCTACGTTAAAACGTTTCATTATTAAAAAGAAAGGGACAGCAATATACATATATTTATATTGCAATGTTGCAAGAGCAGAAAAAATATAGTATTGCCAAATGTAAATACCAAACGAGCGAAATCTAGGGTTCTTTGTGTAATTTTTATAAAAAGTAAAATTATACCACAATACAGTGCAGTTTTGAATAAGTGTTCAGAAAGTTGTTCACTTTAACATTATTTTATTAAACCTTTCCACTAGAAGATAAACTCATGAGCTCGTTTCGATGGATTTACCATTATTCTCTACTGTTTTAGCCAGCCTTCTAGCTCATGAATATGGGACTGAAGTTGTGCAGAGGCTACCATCGGATCTTTATTATAATATAATTACAGTGTCGTCTGCGAACTTTGACGTATATGTACGTGGGCTTGACGGTATATCTTCTGTATAGATGATATACAATAGCGGCCCTCGGACTCTACCTTGGGATACACCTGCAGAGATTTACCCACTTTTTGAGAGCTGATTCTTTGAACATACTTTCATAGTTTTATCTGCCAAACAGCTCTTAAGAAGCTTGTGGGAGCTTTCAGGAAGAACTTGAGTTTTTTTTGTGATGAGCCATGCCAGATAAACGCCTGGGCTATGTTAATAAATAAAGCTGAATAATAGTAATGATTCTATGGACTTCCTAAATAATACTATGTCTTTCTCGAAAACCAAACTGATGGCCCGGGATGATGTTTTGCTCGTTAAGATATGGTTTTAAGCACGAGACGAACAGTTTCTTCAACAACTTTGATAAAAGTGAGAGCTAATGGGCCTGTATGACGTAATCTGACTTAAGTCCGTTCCTGTTTTAGGGATCATAACAATTTCAGACTTCTTCGGAGAGCATGGGAAAAAGCTCAATCGCAACATGTTTTATCGCACTTTTAACTTACCGAAATAGTTGTAGGAGATTAGAATAACTGAACATTTTTTTACATAATATACAGAGTTCTAATTTAGCATTTTTGTTTTCGTCTGTAGAATCTTTTAGCATATTGTTTATGCCCACTTTGCCTTTTTCCGGCAAGTCTGCACTGTGGTGTAATCCTCATAAAAACGTACAGAATATAGTACATTAGTACTACATTTTCCATGACTGATTTCTGATCTAAGAAAATGTTTGTAGTACTCGAAGAGAACGTAAGCCAAGCATAGAGAAAGGATAAACTCTGAGAGCTAGTAAATGCGCAACTAGTAAAAGTTTGAAACCCGTATTGGCAATTTAGTTGAGAGTTGTGTTTTAAAACGTTTAAACGTGTTTGCGGACGAATAAATGTTTGTGAAAAAGAAAGTGAACGTTGGAGAAAAAACTAAAAAAAATAAATTTTCTAATAAAACAACCGCTTAATGAAGAAAAAAAAAACAAAAATAAACGTGAACAAACATAAAAAGTAAATCTACCGCATGCAAATGTTTAAATATTGCTGCAAATTGGTAATTTGTAAGACAGCAACAACAACGAGATTGAAGTGAGTGTGTGTGTCCACAAATGCAATTTTAACGTAAAAAAACATGGGAAAAATAAAATCTAGCAAAATGTTAATAATTTGTTAAACTAATATAAGTTGTAATAAACACAGTGACAAAATTTGCTGACTTCTAGTTAAATTGTTGGGATTTTTAACTTAAAAAATGATCGTGTACCACTTTTTTCCCTGACTAAAAAAGTAGCAGCTACAGCAAACTTTAGGAATGTTGTAGCTTTTGTAGTTGGTGTTGTAAACCAGTTTGTTTTTGCATGTGTGTATTTGTGTTAAATTTGAAATAAAAGAAATAAGGAAAGCAACATTAAGAAATACAAAAGCCGACAGCAGCAAAAAATTATAAGCCGAAGTCATCAAATTCCAAAAATAGTTGCCAGATAGAATTTGGTGGGGAAAAATCGTCAAATGAATCTTTCGCTGAGATATAACGAACACAATCACGTTATAGAGTGTATAAAAGCTAAACTGGAAATTATAAAACGGCAGCGATCAAGAGAAATTATATGTATATGTACATTGTCTAATAGAACAAATAATTAATTTTTAATACAGCACAATAAATAATTCAAATTAATGAGTGTAGAGACGAAAAACAATCGAATTATAGCCTATCATCGTTCAAGTTATCGATAGATTCAAACTAAACTGTTTAAGATAATGTAAATGACTTCTTGATACACGATTAGTCCTGAAGCTACTGCACCATTAATTTCTTGGAACAAGATTGTATGCCAAACTTTAAAAAAATTCGTATTGTCGTCGTCAAATCGTCATAAGTTCACTTTGATAAGTAGTCCAATCTGGCAATAGTGGTGGCAAAATGAAGAAAATGAAAACACAAAATCAAAGGCAAAAATGAAAAAATAACAACAAAAATCCAAGCAGTAGAAACATAGTTAGTGTTGAGCTAGTAAGCGGTTAGTATTAGTGAGAGCATTTAGAGAGGGAGAGAGAACTAAAGAGAGAATAAAGAGGGATTTTAACAGTTTCTATCGTTCGCAAGACTGGTAGATTTAAAATTAAAATTTAGATATTGTTGTAGAATTTAACACAATTTAAAGTGTTCTTATTGAAAAAACTTGAACTTAATTTTTGTTTCTAAAAACTTCGAAGTAACATACAGCCTATACTAAATTAAATATCATAATGCAGTCCTAAGAAATCTCATATGTTACACAATTTAAATTGGTAAATAAATATGAAGTTCTCTGTGAGTGCTTCGCGTTGTTCTTGTTAGAGTTGGAGAATTGAATCCAAATTGTGGCAAAAGGCAGGCTGTCTCACAATCACAACAAATCAGTTTACCATAAACAGCACTCGGTCACAGAATATAAACAGAATACCCAACAATGACATTTGAAAAAGCGTGTAATCAGGTGTCATGCGTTTTTACGTACAAAATTTTAAATTAACCCGATTACATGAAAGAGATAGCTTAATTAGAAACGATAAGGTTTTTTATCTCTCTTATATAATCGAGGTAATGTTGTTGTGAGTTGTCGCGTCTAGTTAGTAGTCTATGACTCGGTGCTACAACTAAATCTTGTTCTGCTCTTAATCAATTCTAGTTGAAATACAGCCAAGAGAAACGAAAAGAAAAAGGCAAACGCGCTGCTTATAAAATAAAAAAAATATTTTAAATTTAATTACAAATTAATCCCAAATAAAGAAGGAATAATTAAAAAAATAAAGTGATTTTTTGGTGTAGAAGGAAAACGCTTAAATAAACAAAAGCAGTAAATTTCAAAATAAAAAATTATTGAAAATTCTTTCAAAATTGTTGCATATGAAGCGAAAATCGCAGAATTAACTGAAAAAGTGGTAAAATACTAAAATGTGCAAATAAATTGTTGTTCTTAATTTGTCTGGTTGTAAAAACTGGTTTATACAAAATTTAAACAACTTTTTTTTTGTAAACAACTGAAAAAAATATAGGTACCTTTTTTAAGTAGAATTATGGAAAATCTTGATATATATTTGTGTGCTTCATTTAATACATACTTTGTAGAAAATATTATGTGTAAGGGATCGATCCATTAACTCTAAAATTATTAAAATTATGCGTCAATATCAAAACAAGAAAATATTGCACAGTGGGAATAAGTGTTAAATATTATAAATCCTTAATGATGCTCTTTTATGATGCTGGTTCAACTTAAATAAAATCTAGAGTTTATTTTTATGGCAAAAATAATTGTTATTTTCAGGTTTTTATTTTTTTATTGTTTTTGTTTTTTTAATAAAAAAAAATAAAAATTAGTAGATTTATATTTTTTTTGGGTAAAATTAAATAATTTTTGATGTTTGTTTTTCACTATGTCCGATTGAAATTTAATTTGGATATTAAAATCAAGAAAAACACTTTTGCAAAGAAAACAAAAAACATTAAGTAATAATTATATGTGCAAAAAGTTAAGACAACGATTATTTCTGCAAAAGAAAATGAAATTAAATTATAATAAAGAAATAAGAAAAAATAAAAAAAATATCAAAAAGTAATAATTGATTTACCAAAAAAAAAAGAAGAAAAAATCCAAAATTTAAAAAGCATATGATTTTATAAAAGCCACAGTTTAAAATAATGAAAATGGTGTGCATCAAATAATTCTCCGATATTTTTTGTGCCAGATCTTTCTTTTTTTTTTTGTAATTCCATCAGTCCCTGGAAAAGGCTCCAGTTTTCATAAACGCTCTTTTTCATGGGGAAACATTTTTGGAAAAAATATCAACCAATGAAGATTTTTTTACTAAAAAAAACTCTTAACTTTTACATTTATTCAAATAGTTTTTGATTGTAGCTAAGCATGTTTACAACAGGTGCAAAATCAAGGGGGAAGGGTTTGAGAAAGGGAAATTTCCTCTTCCAATTCAATTCAGCATTAACATTTTCTCCTACAAAAAGTTCAGAAAAAATAAAATATAGAAGAAATTTTATTTAAAAAAAATGTTTTTGTAGCTTAATATTCTATAAAATGTTTAATATTCTATACCAGTGTTAATAAAGGATAAAATTGGGCAAATAGAAAATGCTTTAAATCACTGGCTTAATAAATTATAATTTTTATCAATCTCAACTTTTTTCATCAAATAACTTTTTGTCCGCAAGTGAAAAATTCAAGTGATAACCCTTTGGAACACAGAGATTTATAAAATTGTTTAAAAGTACCCTTATTAAAACAAAACTAAAAACACTTTATTACATAATATTTCTTACGAGGGCCGGTCAATAAGTTCATGACTTTTTGAGTTTCTCGCTTCTTAACTGAAATAGCAATACTGTTCCTATCAGCAGGCACCTGTCAGTTGACTCATTTCAAAATTTGAAGAAAGCCGCGTCATTGAGATTGTTTTTGATAGCCATTGATAGCAGACTACCGCATTATCAAACCCAGACTGAGCTTTATAAATACTATGAGAACTCTGCACCATCAGTTTCAATGGTAAAAAAGTAGCACTTGGGTATGAGCAAGCTTTCCGCTAAATAGGTGCAGCGTTTGCTCACAACTGACCACAAACTCAATCGTGTGGCTGTGTTCAACCGCAATATTGTCGAGTTTCTACGCCGGTTTGTAACAGCGCACAAAACTTAGATCCACCACAACACACCAGAAACCAAACAGCAGTCAAAACAATAGCCATATCGGGCAGAATCGGTGCCAAAGAACGTCAAGGTGTCAGCCAGTAAAATCATGGCGACAGGTTTTTTGGGTTGCATGCGGTATAATCCTCATTGACTATTTTCAAAAGGATAAAACGATCAATGGGGAATTTTTGCCAACTTATTGGGTAACTGTAATGACGAGCGCATTTGGCAAAGAAAAAAGTTTTTTTTGCACCAGTACCAAGTACGGGTGTAGTTTTAATGCAAAAAACATAAATTAGGCTACAAATTGCTTCATCATCAGCTCTATTCTCTGGTTTTAGCTCCAACGGACTATTTCTTATTTCCAAGCCTGCAGAAGTGAATCGATGAAATAAGCTTTGACTCCAACGATGAAATCATCTCACGAACAAATATCTATCGTTATGACCTCGACAAATATAATTTTTTTCAGAGGAGACTACGTGGAAAAATAAAATTATTTTTTATCAAAAAACCTGTGTTACGTTAAAAAAGTCGCGGACTAACTGACCCACCCTCGTATTAAGTCTAATTTATTTTCCTAAATAAAGGCGCCCTTAACACAATTGAAGCTTAACTGAAATTGTGATTTCGTTTGATTAATATAAAAAACTAATATTCAATTAAATAGCATGAAAAATAATCTAAAACAAAAAGTAACTTAAATTTTTGTTAAACAAAGAACTCCCAGCAGGCGGACTTTTTCCACAAACTCATTAAAACGATTTAGGTTAAGTGATGTGTGACTAACCTTCTTCAACCATTAATATATTTAGTTTTCGTTGACAAATAACAAGTAAACATTTCAATTAAAAAACTGCGGTACTACGACAATGTCCCTCTGTTACAAAGATAAATTAAAAACTTGTGCTACTTATAGGTACCGTTTTAAAAAGGTATTTGTTTACAAAAGAATCCTTTTAAAGATATATTTTTTAAATGTAGGTTTTTTAAAAGGACTTTTTGTAAAATGTTCTTTTTCTTAATTATTTTTGCAACAAACATTTTTTGCAAAAGATATTTATTTTATTCTTAAAACTCCCTTTTTAATGTACTTTCGGTTAAAAGCGGCTTTAAAAAAGTACCTAGAAAAATTTTAAAATTATAGTTTGCTAAGTAATATTTTTTTAAAGGCTGGTGTTTTAAATAAGCTTTCGTCAAATACATATATTTTGTTCAAAAGGTACATTTTTGAAAAACGTACTAAATATTGTTTTTTGTAGAAGAACTTTTTGTTTGACAATTGTCAATTCTATTATTAGCTTAAGTTTAAAGTACTTTTTTAAAGGTACCTTTTAAAGATTAATTTTTTAATTGGGCTTTTTCAAGTAAAAAATTTTGCGACGGTACTTTTTCTAAACATTACTTTATACACTGTACTTTTTCTTCATATATTTAACTAGTACTATTTTCAAAATACAATTTTTTCGCATCACTTTATATTCCACAAAAAATAAAAACAGCTTGCGTTATTCAATTAAAACGTTATTCGTAAAGTTTGTTCGCCAAAATTCTGGCGTATGTTTATTATTGGGAGTGTGTGTATTTAAACAACGTTGTAAATTTTAAAATTTAACCATTTGACCATTACAACAAAAACAAGTTGCTCTTTTAATTATTATTTAAACACAACAAGTCTAACTACTTATATACGAGTCTTATTACGAGTAAAAGCAGCAATAAAATACTGTAGCCGTATTCAGTGTTTAGTGCAAGAGCTCTTGCAAAGTCTTACAAAGTTTTTTTTAATGAAATTTCACAGAAATCTTGTGTATTTTGTTGTTGGATTTCATTGAAAAGCTACGATATTTTACACTTGCACTTTTGCAAGACCATTTGCACTAAACACTGAATACGACTTATTATTTTTTTTTTTATAAAACAACTCTTTTTCTTTTTGCTCCGTTTTTGTTTTGATTATTTTTCATACTCATTAGTTTTTCTTCTTGATTCTCTTCTTAAACTGTGTATTTTCCGGTTCTTTTAGCTTTTACTTCTTAACAACGTCATCATCCTCATCTGGAATTAAAGAAAAAGCAAAAACGTCATATGCAGCAACACAAAAAATAAAATAAAAAACTCTTTTTTCGCTAAATTCATATGTGAAATTTTCACCAAAACATCGGAGAGAACAAGAACAAACAATCTTTAGCTTAAACATCAACGTCCTGTTTATCTGCCTTTAACACACATTCCAACAATTGCAACAACTACAAATAAAAAGAAAAATTCATAAAGAACAAAAAAAAAAAAACGAACTCCGTTCCTTTTCTTTTTGTGTGTTTTAAGAGAAACAAACGAGTTCTACCAGATCAGCTCAACAAATTTCAATAATAAGAAAATTTGTGTTGTCCTGCCAAAAAGTTCGCTAGAAATACTTCACTCAGAGGTGAAAAGCAAAGTGATTTGTGGACGACGGGGTGTATTTTTTTGGGTTGTTGTTACGTAAGAAATATTCACGCTGGATTTGGGATACTACGAAGCTGTTAAAGGTAAGTTGGAAAATTTTACTCTTAAGAAGAATTACTTTGTGAGTCTTTAAGTGGTGAATATGAATTTTAAGGTGTTGAATTCAAGCACTTTGAGGTGAAAGTTGCTTAATATTTGAGATACTATAAAGTAAATATTATATCCAATTAGTAATAGTAGTGTCATGTTAGAGAGAGTATTGAATATAAGATCGGGCAAACGATCCTCATGGCTATTGCTGGTGTATACGCTTTTTCTTTCGAACTTTTCCATGATCATTTAGCATAAGTGTGTAACACAACGTGAAAACCTTCTGTATTGAACGGATCAATATGGACTTTTTGACCTACAACTCTAAAATATCGAATGGTGCTTAAGCTTAAGCATGCAATACTGATGATCAAACCAAGAGGATAACATGACTAGGAATTATTTGTTTCTTAAGCGGTGTGTGTGGCATGACGCTTCTGGTTGAAACCACTTTAATATCACTCAGTGGTTCTGTAGCCCAATATATGCACCTTCAACACTCACATATTCTCTGAGCTCAACATGCGGCAATTTCAACGATTAACGAAGCCATCAGGGTGGAAATTGGTTTGGATGATTTCGCTTCGAAAGTCAGTATTCATTTGTTGATGGGGTATATTCCATTCTTCACTGTACATGACATTCACTTTTGTCAAAAAATGTTTTTCTTTTTTTTTTTGCTTAAAAACACACATTTTACAATATGTTTTTGCCTACTAAAAATGTTTCTTATCCTTAAAAAAATCCCTTGAGTTTCCCAAAAAAAAAAAAATAAAAAATGTGCAAAAATTTTGAATATTGTCATTCATCTATATTTTCACTCAAAATCGGTAGTTTGACAGAAAACTTAATTTATCACAAAAGACCAAACTTTTCACTTAAACAAAATGTCTTTTTAATAAAAAAAACTTCTAATTTTTTTAGAAAATCAAAATTTGTTTACTAATTTCGCAAAATTTTGTTTAAAAGAATATTTTTTGTACTAAAACTCCCCGGTTTTACTAAGAAAAAAAAAAAGAATTAAATATTTTCTCATAAACTCGATTATTACTAAAACTCGCTTTCACAACAATTCCTCGCTTTAAAAAAATTAAAAAAATACCGAATAAATTGCTCAGTTTAATGAAGTCAAGAGCCTCTTATAATGAGAAAAGCCAAGAAAACATAAACATGAGCATGAAGTGACTGACAGTTTAGCCAAACAACCAGGCAGTGAGTCAACCAGTCAGCCAACCTAGACCGGCATGCAGGCAGCCGCCAACCAACAAGTCGTACAGAAATGTAGGAAGGCATTTTCTAGGCGGCGTAAAGATTGTTTATTATTATTTTAAAACATCTCTCAGATGCTGCATTTTTTGCCTTGTCTAGTTGGAGTAGTAGTTGTTGTTTCCCAGTTGCATTCTTGGCCTTGTGATCTTTTGTTTTAATTTTTAAAGTTTTCTTTTCACTGTTGCATACAGTTTTTGTTGCCTTTAATAATGGCGGGTTAAATTTAATTCAATTCTTCGGATTGCTTTTGTTGTTTACATTGTTGTACGTAGTTGTTGTAGTTGTTGTCGTTGTATAATTGTTTATGTTTCACTTTTGATTGTTGAAAGAAAAGTTTCAATAACCATGCAAACCCCATGATGACGCTGATGATGCTTCATGATCACTATTGTTATGAAGATGACTTCAACTTAATTTCGTTTTGTTTGTTTGTTGTCGAGAGCCACATAAAATTGCAAAATTTTTAACCTTGTAAAACTTCTTTTATTACATGATCTGGTGGTGGAGCATCAAATTGGCCAGAATTTTGCTTAAAGTGAGCAAATTTAATTGCTGAAGCATTGAATTGAGATGGTTAGGGGAAAATAAAATGCAAAAATAGAGAAATTCAATAGCATTAAAATTTAACAATGGAAACATTAAAAAGTTTAAACCCCTTTTCAAGGCCCAAAAATGATTCCGTAATTTTCCAGCAAAAAAAAATTATTTTCACTTTTAACCGATCCAATTGGCGTTGCTTCGGTTATGGTTTAGTATTGCTCGCATAATTGGCCTTAACTGCATGAAACACTTTTACTTGTTTCTGTTTTAATTTGTAAGAAAGAAAGGGTCTCTCATAATTTATGCGGAATTTTCATTGTATGGAAACAGAGTTTTGATATGAATTTTTCTTATTGCAACATAAAGTATTGTACATCGAACCTCGACGACTTATTCGAAATATTCCATGGCCTTATTGTAGTGCCCGACTGATTAATCTGCTTCGACTGAAAATGGGCTAGTTATCGGTATTCGGAACTGGAGCAGCCAAACTTTAATCGGATATTTTCAAAATATTGTTCTTTATTAAACTTAGCTATATAAACTTAAAGTACTGGCAGCACTTTACCATACGAACGGCGCTAAATTCAAATCTTGCCTACATATTTAAACACCCTGTATTTTTAATTTCAATGCAACACAGAAGTGAAAACAATGCTGTATTGCTTTAATGAAATTTCATTTCATGTTTTTACTTCATTTCTCTTAATTTCTTATTATTGTTGATGTAGCATGTGTAAAATAATAAAACTAAAACAACAAAATGCGATATTCGAATATCATCAATCAAAAATAGAAAAAAAAATAAAAAACAAAAAATTATAAATAAAGCGAAATGAAACGAAAGTCGTCGCCAGATAAGGGAATTTAAAAAACTGTTCACGCACCATAAAAAGCCAAGAGGAGCGCCTTTCACTATAAGAGAAGTAATGGAGACGACCGCTTGGCTACTTTAAACAATTATTCACATGTGACTAGCCAAAAATAATAAATAACTTGTCAAAGAAATAACAAAATCAAAGTAAAAAAAACTTCCAAACCGTGACCACAAACTATTACCAACCATATCAAAATATTTTTAGAGTTTTTAAGTGTCTGCTTATGGCCAGACTACGGCCAGGATGTCACTAAACAAGTAGGATGGTGGAGGAAGCATGCAAAAGCGCACTACGAGTACAAACTGTTTGAGAATGATCCGTATATTTGTTTTCTTACTCTTCTTGGGAACATACCTGACTTCCACAAAGCATCTCCATTTTACACGGGTTGCCGCTGTTTGTGCCTTCCTATGTTCGATTTTGTTCCCAGTGTTGTTTTTGTTTGTCTGCTTCTGTTTCGTTCATCGTTTTGCTTTTCCAGCTAAGTAGAAAATTATATTATATGGCTGCCTTCTGTGGAGTCTTGCTAAGCTGCCATTTATATATTATATTTTCCCTTGTAGATCGGGGTGCGAGTCCTGAACGTCGGTGGAGCGAGAGCTGGAACGGTCATGGAGGCTTCTTTTCTATGTTCTAACTCACGTGGCACTCAACACCGGTCAGCACTTGTAGCTTGACTCTAAAAAAGGGGTGAACTGGTGGTCCTCAGCCAAATGTATTAACAGATATGTATGATGTTACGAAGGCCAAATTCTAAATGCTAAAATGTTAATACATTTATTTTCCCCTCGATATTATTGAATTTGGTCTTTTTCAAAAACAATACGGAATACCGATTATGGGTCGTAGGGAATTTCTTAGTTAAGTTTGGGCCCGATATCGATTAGTCGGCCGGACAATGCTAAAGAATATTTAAAAAAAAAAAACTTCGAATTTGTATGCTTAATACGAAATACTGCAAGCGTTATAACGAAATAATCATGAACCTGCTTATAAACGTTCAAGTATTTGTCCGTATGTATTGTATTTTTATGATTTCCTCCCTCTTTGCTTTACTGGCGATGAGAACCTCATATGTAAGTCTTTAATCATCTGCTCCGAAGTAAACGTTTATATCCATTGAATATTTTTTGAGTTGTACTTAAAATCAACACACCTGTGGCCCCTTGTTTTTCTCCAAGCAATTATTGGATTTCGAGTGATTTTTTCTTTCGGAAAAAAACATTTTTAAGGCAAATTTTGCCAAATATTTTGTTCAAGGTTTTTTTGTTATCACACATTTATTTCATTTTTATTCGTTTATCTGTGTCTCCGACTGTTTGTTTTCCGTGTCATTTGACTTAATGCGCATTAATAGCTGCTCTTAAACCTTTATATTTGTTGTAGAGCATAAAGAGGATATAAAAACAGGTTCGTTTACGTTAAATGGTTGATGGTTGGAAAGGAGAAGGGTTGCTACCATAAATACTTTGAATTGGTGGCAATTTTATTTAATTAATAATGTTTTAAAAAAGTTCATGTTCCTGAACAAACATTTCGAAAATTGGTTGTTTCACTTAAAATTTTCTCAACCTTAGAATACCCAACTTATGCCCCGCCCCGGCTATGCACATAACTCCTATACACATCTATGTGAGGAAGGAACCATGCAAAAGCGCGCTACGGTTACAGGGCATTTCTAGCATGAAAGCTGGAAAAAATTATAGGATATATGCGCATACTAAAACCTCTTGATCGTTTATAACCAACTCTAGTGTGGCAAAGGATCCAACGGTCGAACCAATCTGAGTGGCACATAGATGCCGATCAAGTGTGGTTTACTGACGGCTCCAAACAAAAAAAAAAAAAAAAAAAAATGGCAGCAGTAAGGGGAATAACCATCACAATATATAAATGCTCAGAAGGCAGCACCTCTAAAGGGAAAATACCCAAAAAATGTTCAGTCTGAAACTTATATTATCCTTATTTGTACTAGGCAATACGTAAGGAGAAAAATAAGATTTATAAAAAAATCATAAAAAAATCAGGCAGCACTCAAGGCCTTATTACCGTATGAAATGTAATCAGCGGTTATCAGGGACTGCACTAGGTCTCTAAATGAACTTGGTACTCGCAATAAAATTACATTATGCTGGATACCTGACCACGAGGGCCATGCTGGGAATGTACGGACTGATTGCTTAGCAAACAGAAGAGCCCAATATGTTTCGGAGTTAATATTAGCTATACTATTGAGAAAACGAATTCCTGGGCTGAGTCTGATTTTGCTCTATATTGAAGGGCTATAGTTGGACTTAGGCTATCAAAGCCGTTCATTACGCTGTCTCGCAGAAAATCTAAAAAGGGTATAAGGCTAGTTAAGAACAATCTCAGAATTATAACGGGATAGTTTACTGGACACTGCAAGTTAAGATACCGCCAATTGTCCAGCTCTCGACTCACATTTGGCACATCCTAACTAGCTCCAAGAGGTGTATATGGTCTCTTACTAAATAGAAATATTTGCTTTATTCGCAGCCTAAATCTATTATATGAAGGTCGTACAAAAGATCCAATGCGTCGTAGTGCATAGGGCCTTTAATAATAAAAATATTAATAACTGTAGAATCACCGTTTCGGTAATAAGCTACTACAAAAATGGGGATGCGCAATGCATCCCCGGTTACTACTCCATTGCTACTGAATCTCCACCAAATAGTGCGCGACGCTATCCGCACCCTGCGTACCGTCCATTCTTTTTAACGTCAACACGAAACCTTGATACCCTTTTGAACACCTTCGTTGAAAAAGTGACCTCCACTGCTTTGCTCGCATTTTAGCATAAATTTACTACGAAATCTTTTATGATGATTCTGAATTAATCTGGCTGAATTTTGGTCACGTACTAATTGATCTCCTCATTAAATGCGCCGATGATTACGGCACTGTTCACATAGAGTTTTTACTTCAAAATAAATGTGGAACGAAATTCAATTGTGTTAAACTACATGATCCTACGGGATCAATTCTGATCACCGAAACCAGAGGGTACACAAGCCCCTCATTCAGTAATTGTTTTTTTTTTCGAAATCACATGTGAGATCACTGAACCACAAATGTCGCCATTTTGACAATTAGCAAAAATTCATCAAGGTGAAATTAGGCTTTTATCACTATTAAAGTCTGCATTCACTTTTTAATGTTTTATAATCTATTCAATGAAATCTTTTTCGCTGAGCCTAATTAGTAGGCAGAAAAGTTATCTGGAAAAATGCTGACTGTGTAGAAACAAAATGCTAATACATTCTACAGACGAAAATCAAAAATGCTAAATAAAAACTGTGTAGCCTAGTCAAATAAGACATAAAGAGGCCAATCGAGGGAAATAATTAGAATATCGAAAATTGGCTCAGTTTGGCATATATTTGAAGAGACTTAAGAGTTGGTAGGAAGGGACCATCTGAATGTGATATTTTTCTGCCTTTTCCCAATAGGTCTGAAACTAAAGGAGCTGCAAATGGTTATACTGGAAGAAATACAAAAAATTTTGTCTTCATCCGTATTATGCTAAAACAGCATTTACATAGCATATTTAGTAAAAATTACTAAATACTTTAAGACAAAGCGAAATGCTAAATGTAGCAGTAAAAAAATGTTCATAATTTTTAAAATATTATTTAACGATGAACTAACTAACTTTCTTCGTTTTTGTGAAGCTCAATATTTATCAACCATAAAATATCAGCTGACAGGTTAATACTTTGCCTTTTTTCGTGGTTGGCAACACTAGCGCACAAGTGAATTTGGCGACACCCTTTAGTTTGTTCGCATAAATAATCATAACATAAATTTAGCAGTAGTAAAAATGTTGTAAGAAATAAAAAATCATAAATGTGTAACAACAAAAACAATGTTTTTTTTGTTGTTTTATATTTTAATGGCCACTTAAATCTACTGTGTTTTGCATTTTGGTCAATAAAGGATTTTCTATTTTTATGGGAATGATATAAGTATGTGTGTGTGTGTGAGTGACATACACTTAACTGTGATAAAAAGGGTTTGCGTTTTGTTTCTTTTTCTAGGTTTTATTGACGCTGCAGTATTCAATTGATTATGCAACAAGTTGATGAGTGTATAGTTTTTTAATTGGTTGTAATATTTTACTACTGCCACCTTTTACTACTGCTGTTGTTGTTGTTCTTGCTTTTATGTCTGTGCTACAGTTAGTAGTGATTGTTTTTTGTTGCTATTACGGGCTTCTGTATTTTTTGTTTCGTATTTAAACATTTTTTCATTGACCCTAATTCTTTTTCCATTTAATTCTTAATGGGATTTAATGTTGTTTGTGTTTTGTTTCTCTAACCGAAATAAAAAATATGGTTAAAAGCCCAAACCGTTTTTATGTTGTTTATAGAGAACTGAAACAAAAACAGGTTGAATATTTTGATAAACTTTCCATGCTTGATTTGGAAAAAAGAATAGTAAAAGTGTAGCATTGTCAAATGGAAACTTTTTGGCATTTTTGAAAGTTAAGTGTCAAATTCTACAATATTAAATACTGATTTGAAATTCTAGAAATGATAACTTAAATATGTACATATGTACGATGATCGACAAAAGTCCACACACGAGCCTTATTTTTGTAACTTGATGGTTTTAAACCCACATTTATCAAAAGCAATTACGTAGAGTTGTTTCAAATGTCATATGAAAGCGCTAAATTTATTACAAATTTAAAAATTTATTTAAAAAAAATAAATAAAAAAATTTATTAAGAGAAGTTTACATATCGTCCGGTCTTAACTCTAACATAATAAACTTCATAACGGCTTACAGTTAAATTTTTAAAGGCTTGCAGCTACATTTACAGTTGGCAGAAAATTTACCAAACGTAGTAAGGCAAGTACGAAAAAAAAACAACAATTTTTGTTGTGGGGCTTTTATGTTTTTGTCTTGATGTTCTTGGATTTCTCATTTGGTCTAAGAAAGTTCAGACATAAGACGTTTAAGTGATTCTAAAAAGTTGGGTAACACCTTCCTGATGGCCTAAGCAACCAGCGAAATCCGCGTAGAGACTAGCTTATCCACCAGGAACAATAAATTGGATTTTTTTATAAAATGAGTTGGGAGTAAATAATTAGCTTAAAAACAATTAATTTTTGATATTTTTTTAATTTTGATTTCTTAATTTTTCTACAAAAACTTTGTAATGTTTGGGTGGCCGGTCTACCACGGTCATCTAAAGGTTGCTATTTTTGTAGAATTTTGGAACGAATTTCCGTCATCCCTTGTCAAGTTTGGTTTGGCGACAAACCGGTTTCGGCTATGTGCCATCTTCAGTGTCATTTTTCGTTCTGCTATTTTTAGCGATATAGAACTTTAAATGAATATAAAATAAATATAAATGGTGATAATTGCCACGAAATTGGCTATACATATTCGAAAGATAATTCTTTGCCATTTTTTAGGCATAATTTCCGAGGGAGGTCAAAATTTTTATCAGTTTTTGCAGCAATGGCGGCTGTATGTCAGTGATAACGTGTCTTCCAAGACGTCAATCGTCTGTGGCATACCGCCACAAAAAAAGTTCAGCGGAGATGCATCGCATAATTTTGCGGCCCAATTTATGGATCTACTACGCGATCTTATTCGACCACCGAATGTTTTTTTTCTATAAATCAATTTGTGCAGGCCCTGTGCAGCAAGTGCCACCGTTTTTTTTTTTTGAACCACAGCTTCTCTACATTAAGGGCATTCAGTTTTATGGTACAAATAAGTCAGTGATCATAGCCCTCTAGCGGTCACCATTTACTGTAACGTTTTTGAAGAAATTCTGATCAATGATTGTACCGGCCCAAAATGTACTTCACATAGTGACTTTCTCTGGATGAAATTGTTTTTCGGTAATGGCTTATGGATTATCTTCAATCCAAATGCGGCAGTTCTGCTGAACACAATTTTCTTGTGAATGTCGCGATGAGTTTCTCAATAAATCTGCAAGATCAGCTGGCGTTTTTCTCAAAAAAATGGCTAACCGAAAAACACAAAACAAATATAAGCTCTCAAAATGGCGCGCATAATAAGCAGTATTGCCAACGTAAAGTTCAGTCCTCTTAAAAACGCGATACATTTAACTGCCATCGGCTGGGCAAAAAAGGAACTAAATTATCCAATTCTGCGTACATTTTATTTTCCCGTTTTTCTTGAATATTTTTGTTTTTGAGTATTGCGGCACTAGTAATATGATATATGTATTCGGATTAAGAATTCTGAAATTTCCCACACGTGTATGAGCATGTGCTTCGGATCCGCTACATTGTTAAAAAATTAAACACTGACCAGGTTTGAACTGACAATGTCAATAAAACCCAAATTTCCTACTCCAGAGGCGGCAATATCACACCAGGCCATTAAAATGGAAAATATTTCGTTTGTGGGTAGAATTTTAGTAAAATGTTTTCATAATGTTATTATATGTTTCCAACAACAATATATTGTTGTACATAACATTATATGGTTGCCGTGACCATGCCACAAACATGTATTTCTTTGCGTGGTGCTGTACTTTTTTTCGGCATACTTAAGCTCTCCCACACTTGCAATCATGTTATATTTAGACTCGTCAGTAAAGAAAAAATTCGCTTCCAGAAATCCATTCCCTTTTCGATATGCTCTGGACACTTACTATTAGGGTTTTTTGCATGGTTCGGCCAGTGGTGTGGCATTTACTTTTATGGAAGTCATAGACGTTGCGACCCTTGGTACAACTCGGTTGGTTATCCAGTTGGGTGTTTTGCCCATAAACAATACAACTTCATGTACAACTTGACTTCGCACACAAATCTTGACGAGGTGAGATGGCAGTTAAATCTCGCACAAATGCTATTTGCCATATGGCAGTGCTGAAAAATTCAGAGCTATCGTACTTTTTGATTTGCAGATTACCGTAGTACCCCCACGACGTTAAAAGTACTTTTTTCCTATCTGAAACGTTACATTAAAAAAACGCAAGAAGCATTCCATACAGAGGGAACAAGTTTCATTCCTTAATTTTTGGAATAGTACTTTTCATATGGGAAAAACTGTTTAAGTTAAGTTCAATTCCATTTTAATATCTTGATTTTCCAACACTGCTATGTGAGGTTCTACAACACTCTTACTTACATTGCGACCGGAATACAATTTGGGGAAAAATCCAAAAAAAACCTCCTCAAGTTGTATAAACGGTTGCATCGTCTATAGCTTGCTTTAGGTATCCGTATATTTTTTTAACGACCATCAATCAGACTACCTGAAGAGAAGTAGAAAATGAAAATCGTCTCTTCTCTGATTGTATGTAGACTTGTCAAAGTCTTTCAATTGTTTTTCTTAAAGTAATTAATATTTATTTGTTTCTTGATTTGATATTCCGACAGGCTGATTTCCTGTCGATTTTCGGAACGACTTTCCGTTATCTCTTTTCATGTTTGGTTTGGAGACGAACCGGGTTGGCTTGGTTTTGAGGACCGAAAAAATGACACTAAAGATGGCGCATAGCCGAAACCGGTTTGCCACCAAACTTGACAAGGGTTGACGGAAATTCGTTCTGAAAATCTATATTTATTTGTCAATAGTAATTAAAAATCGATTTTCAGCAAGTCTGTATCGTTGCGTTTTTATTTAACGCTTTTGTGCTGATACTAATTAAAAATAGTACTCATATGTAAACTTTTGCCGGCTACTGTATACGTGCGTTTTGTTCACTCTAACACTTGTTTTCTTTGACATTTGGGCAATATTCCCTTTGTTTATTAAGAAGTGAAAACTTTAAATGTTACATCTCGGACACAAAGTATAAAATTTATCGGTCAGTTGCCATTTTAAATTGAAAAAAGAAGGATTTTAAGCGGGAAGGACTTATGTACGTATTAATTACTTTTTTATTGTTTGTTGGAATAAATTGAAACTCAAAAGAAAAAAGAGAACATCCATCATATTTAACTCGTCAGCAAGGCAGGCAGGAATGGATACGGCTTACACTTTCGGAGGAAAACGTTTTTAATGAAACAACAAATTTTCGAAATACATATTTGCTTGTGAAAATGGTTTTACATCGAGATGTTATTTATGATGTTTTCCAGCCGTTATAAACGCTCTTCGAACTGCGCTATGTTGGCGCTTGTGGCCTTTTCATTGCCAAATCTGATAACGTCAGCTGTTCAGCTTTATCGAGCTCGCAACATTGTTCTGATACCTTTTTCCTGACTACTAGGAAGGTAGTGGTGTAAAAATTGTTTATCTTCCGATTTCCTCGAACTACCTTTATTACCTTAACATCCAATAACTTTTACCTTTGCACCCAATTTGCATGCCAATTTAAAAGT
This sequence comes from Phania funesta, assembly GCA_963932375.1. NCBI lineage: Eukaryota > Metazoa > Arthropoda > Insecta > Diptera > Tachinidae > Phania > Phania funesta. The sequence continues at coordinate 61,590,137 of OZ010656.1, read as the reverse complement.
GTTTGTAACCAGTTTCAAATTTGCTATTTACAAGTTTATATTAAACAAAATAGTGTAAAATTTTTCTCGTTGTTGTTTTTGGTTTAATAGCAGTGGGCCGAAGCCAACAATTTAATGAATTTCTATTCACGCTTTTCTGTTATGGTACATGAGGTTTATAGTTGTGCTCACTGAGACCTGGGGGCAAAGCTCTCTACATTATTGTTGCTTATTTACTCTAGCTGAAATTATTTAAGTTTCCATAAATATTGTTTACGTTTGTTTTATTTTATTTATTTTGTTCGTTTAGTTTTTCTTTTTATTGATCACAAGTTACCCAGTTTTTTACATTTGCTTTGTTATTGAAATTCGTGTCGACACTGCTAGAAATAACAAATATTTAAAATAAAAATCTAACGTCATTTAAAGTAAGCTGTCGTAGTTTCAAAATATTTATTGTGCACAATCTGTAAGATACATACATACATACATTTACTATTAGGTACATATGTGTGTATGTATGTTTGTGTGTTTTGTGGCTCGGTGGTGTTACAAGTATCCTCAAGATCTGGTTTTCTATCTATAAAAAGAACTTATTGGCCGCATATTTAAATGTTTAACATGATTTTCCCTCAATTTTTGTTGTTGCTTTTTTGATGTTATTTGTTTATTTGCTATAATTTCTCTTAAGTATGGATTGGAATGTTTACATTTCCAGTTTTTGTTGTTGGTGTTTTCTATTCAAAATTTCCAAATGATTTTCTTTTATTGGTAATACATACAAACATAGTATGTGCGTTTTGGACAATATTTTATGTGACAACGAGTTTAAAGTAGGTAGTTTTTTTCAACTTTAAGCCATGTTTAATTAAACGTCTTGCCCATAATATCATAAATTTTTTATACTTGAATTTAAAAATTATATTTTTACAAAATTATTCTTTAGCCGGTTTCTGAGAGCATTTATTTGGAGAATTGTGCTGGATAGAGAGAGAGAGAGAGAGAGAGGGAGAGAGAAAGGAAATACAATAAAGATCAATTTAGTTGTTTGAATCAAGGCCAAATTTAACTGTCATTTATTTGTTACTTTTAAAAATGTCTGCGTTTCTACTAAAGGAATTTTCATAAGGTTCTCAAATTGTGTGAATTCAAATTTTGAATAGCTTTTTTGCGTTTAATCGTTTTAAGATTTAATAAGCAAAAGGCCGATTTTTGCGAAGAAAGATTTATTGGTTATACCAGGGATGGAAAATTGCAAAATGGAAATGGTACTGACCACTACGTTTTATAAAACATATTCTATGGAAAAATAAATCTAAAAATCAATTTTTATGAAAACAAAAATATATAAAACTATTTTACACATATATTAGTTATTGACTACATCAAAAAATAAGAAAATTGGTAATTTTTTCTGTGATAAATAAATAAATATTTCAATAAATCTGTGCATATGTATGTATGGACATACTTATGTTTATATCTCGTAATATATAATTTATATAACACAAAATATTTAAGCATTACATACATAGACGACACCAGACCGCAATCTGTGAAAATTAAAATACGCACGTTTATATAAAGATAAATATTTTGACGCCACCACAGCTGCATCGCTACATGCCGTAAAGAATTGCTTTCATTTTGGCAGACAAACGATCGCAAAAGTGATATTTTTCAAAATGGACAATTAAAAAATCGGTAAAAATCTAAACAGTAACAAAATTAATCAAATAAAACAAAAAGTATAATTGTCTGGCACATATAAAAAAATATTTTCCAAAATATAACAAACTAGAGGGATTGAGTTTCAGGTAAAATTATTACCAATATTGAGCAAAATTCCACCACCAAATAATAGACTTTGTTATGGAGTAAGTCGTCTACACGTTTGGATACGGGTCGTAGAGTTGGCTTTAAAAATATCATACAGAATCGGAATAAATAAGAGACAGATTAGGGACGAAAAGTTTCAATCCTTATAAGGTAAGGGTTGATTTTTTTTATTTATTTGAATACTTAGAAAAGAAAACTACAGAATAGGCAAAAATTACTGGAAAAATCATAAAATCAAATTATTGGTACTTACAAATACCCTTTTAGGGCCTAGCCTAGTTGCCGTACTATTTTACTATGTGGCCAAACTGATTGCAGTTTTATTTTTGCTGGTGCTGTTTTCTTTGCTGTCGTATTTTTAACAGCACGAAAAAGAGGTGCTTTTTTGTGACAGCAAATGTTTTTCATTTTTACTTTTCTATTGCTGAACTGCAACACAGTTACAGCAAAATCATTGTTAATAATACTTGTTGGATTTATGGCATAGTGACATTATTTCTTCTGTGCTATTGCTTGCATTTTAAACACTGATTATTACCATCTGGTCACCCTATATTCCTAATTTTTGTAAACATTGGGATAAAGGATTTATAATGATCTTATAGATACTTATATACGATTTGAGTGAACTCAAATACCAGTTGTAAAATTAGCACGATCTAAATTTTAATGTAGCCAAACTAGAAAAATTTGGAATAATTTTATATTAATCATTCTTTTTATAATTTTCATTTAGCTCGTTTGTTTTATATAAAAATGTTTTTTTAAATAAATAACGTTTTACCAAGTTCCATTACAATCGGTTTAGTCAACTGTGACAAACAAACAAATTTATTGTTAATTTTCTATCCAGTCGTTTTAGTATTTTTATTTTTACAATTCAATTTGATTGCTTAATGCTAAATTAAATTTAAAAATAAATAAAATACATTTGTATGTGTTTATTCACGTTTCGGGTTATTTAAGCCAGTAATATAAAGGAATCTGATTTTTTTGATGCATTTTTATCATATGATTGTGAATCACCTCTATTGTATTTGGCATTTTTAGACTATTTTTAATGTAGGGGAGATATCGGAGCAGACCTCTTACTTTTGGGTCGCTTGGGTCGGACCCCCTTCGATCCTCAAATTGATTTCAAACAACCGATTTGTAGTACACGTCTACCTTACTCTCGTGCTAACCCTAGCCTTTACTTTTGACTTTAGTGATTTCAGACTGTCAGCTGGTAACTATTTACACTCCTCTTCACCACGGAGTCCCTTGTAAATGCTAGTACTTGTCTAAGGCTGAGCTCCTCCATGGCATTCACATTTAACAAGTGTCTGCCCGTGGTCCTAACCCTTATGCTATGAATTCATTCTTTCAATCTGCTGCAAAAACAGTTCTAATACGTATTTTATGATTGCCACGCTGGTTAGATGTATTTACTTCGCGCTCTTTCAATGTTCTCTTACAATTTGTTGCTTTTTGCTGACATTCGCAATTAATTTACATAGTTTCTAAACTCGTTTAAGTAATAATTGAGTCAGAATAATTTAAACATTAGTCATATTAGCAGGGAGTATTTCGTGGAGAGATCATTATTTTAATTTAGCTACTGTTCTAATAAATAAAATAATTATGTATGGGATATTAAACTGTTTAAATAAGCATATCAATGGATACACCCAAAGAAAAGACAATGGTACAGGTAACCATAATCTAAGACTCAGCTGGCTGGCACAAAGATGTGGCTTGCCGTAACTGAGTGCACTGTCGGAAGTTCTGACTTATACCTCCACATGGTGGAGGCTGGTAACAGGTTCCTGCCTTTGCAAGGAGTCTAGCTAAATAAATCGAGCGGAGAGAAGTATAACAAGTACCTAAACCACGGTGGAACAACATACGCTAGGGATGCGTGGCCAAGAGGGTGTTTGGTCTTTAATAAGCGAACTCTGGATACCAGTCGATCTCCAGTTTTAATACAGACTTACCCGTGTATATGGAGCTCTGTGGGGGTGGACATATTTTTTCTCAATTAGAGGGATGAATCTGAAGAGGCGGAGAGGTTAATATCTGCAGAAACTACGGTTTTATTTGGCCAAGGAGGAATCTGGAAAAGACAGGCAAGAATGCCTCGCGAGAGTTGAACGGGTCAATCTTTAAAGGTACTTCTAAGGCGTTACACCGTGAGATTCTGACAGGGATGGATAATGAAGCCTCGCACGAAGTGGAGGGGTTAATCTCTGTAAGAACCCTGGTGTTTATTGGCAAATGGAAGTATTCTGAAGAGTTGGACAAAAAAATCTTCCAAGGGGTGGACGGTACTGCTTTGAGATACTCCTGAGGATGAGGCTGAGACATTCACATTGTGTGTGAATGTCCAGCATTAGCTCGCATAAGACTTATGACCTCGGGTAGTTGTTAAGTGTAAATGCCATGGTGGACCTAAGCCTTTAACAAATGCTAGCAATTACAAGAGACTTCGTGATGAACAAGAGGGTCAACAGCCTGAAATCTCTGTAGTCGATAGTAAAGGCTAGTGGTAGCACGAGGCTGATTGAGACTAAGGTAATCGTAAATTACAAATCGGTTGCCTGAAATCAATTCCAGGAAAGAAGGCGATTGAAAAGGAATCCATGAAGTTAGCGGTCTGCTTCAATGCAGTACATGGCTGCCAAATTTGCATGCCCAGTTAGGGTAGCCGCTATGTCAGGTATTTGCAGGTCCTCATATCTGTCGACCGCTGTTGGTGTTAAACAAGTTGACTATTTAAATGTGTAATTAGGTTTCTTATGTATACAAAAAATGATAGAGGTTAAGTAAAAATACCTCATTATTCCTTTACCGTCTTATTGTTATTGTTTTTTTTTATTAGTCATTAAAACAAGTTTTAAAAACTTGGCTAAATTTCCTCGCCTGTTTATTTATTACAATTTTAACATAAGTCGATCTTGTCACTCTCTCTCTTATGACCCAAAACGTTTTCGCAAATAAATCAAAATTAACTTATTTTTTCACCCAGAAATTTACTGCATTTCATTGATTAATTGATAGTCGACAATTATTTACGCTTTTTTGATTATCGAGAGCGTAGCAATATTCCTCCTTCTTCATAGATTCTCAATAACTCACTCACTCATGCATTCAAAAATAAAAGAATAATTAAAGAAACAAGAATAAGAACTAAGAATTCGTGACCTGTGTTCACCTATGCATGTGGTGGCAAGGCTGATGTTGGCGATGGCCGAGTTGGTGGCAAAGATAGGGGGTGCCACATAAAAAAGAACAAAAAAAAAACAATGTGAATGTGTGCGCAAATACACTAGTTGGGACACAAAAATCATTCAATGATTTTAACCACTAGAATGTGGTCTGGGTTTTGTCTTTACACTCGTAACCAACAGTGGCCCCACTATCTTCAACTTAGTGTCGGTGTTGGTGAAGGAATGAATAAGTGAATACATTTGATAGAATTTGTTGTATTTAATATGGCTTCAGCATGTCTTTGTTAAATGCTTTTTGTGTAAAATTGTGCAAATTAATTATTTTTTGTTTTCTTTTTTTTCGTTTAAAGTGCATATTTTAATACCAGTCTAGATTTATTTCTTTGCAGGTAATATCCGGTAAATTGTTTCCAAAATGGAAAGCCTGTTAATGTTTTTAACATTGACTGCAAAAAGACTGAAATTCTTTACTGACTTCACAACAATTAAGAGCGATTTGAATTTTGATTTTATAGTTTTTGTACAATTACTCAAAAAATAGTTGCTTAAAGTTTAAGTCATCAATTTATTGTGAATTTACCAAGTGCTTCGGCAGAACGCAGCGGCGAGCCAAACTCCAACTTTTTTACCGTCTTCCTTCGTTAATAAGGGTATTAGTTATGCTATTGTCTTTTAAAAAGTGTGGCAACATTTTCATAAGCTAATCTTTGTAATTTTGTACTTTTTTAATTAAAAATTCTAGTGAAAAGTTTGAAAAATGACACTGAAAAGAACGAAAAATGACACTGAAGATGGCACATAGCCGAAACCAATTTGTCTCCAAACCAAACTTGACAAGGGATGACGGAAATTCGTTCCAAAATTCTACATTCTTGTCGAAACTTGCACAGCTTCACTAACAGCGGCATAGTACTCGGCCGATCTGCCGAGATCCCTATACTTCTGTAGGCTGACGAACAGGCTTGGCTCGAATTGAGAGAATTGACTGTAAACTGTGACCGCAACTGCCGTAGAATGGGCACTTGCGCGAAACTTCTTGGCATCAAGGCCTGAACAAAAACAGTGGATTTGACAGACGCCATCACAACAAAATGACCGCCACAGACTGTCAACACTTAGCCATATTTTTTTTAAACTCATTATATTTGTTTCTTTTTTATATTTTAACATGTAAATGCTCTTTATGGCGTTATCTTTTCTAAAAAAAATTTAATTCCTTGTCCCTTTTGTTATACTCGAAATATGTTTACGCCTACAAAAGATAGTTTTTCATGATTTGATTCTTAACAACGGCGAAAGACGTTGTGCTTTAGCATGTATCAATTAAAAAGGCAGCATTTTATTTAAGAAACGAAAACGCCGCCATTAGTCTCTTATATTAAAGTTATTATTCTTTATTTTCAACAAAAAGTTATGGACATGAACAGTTCTTAAATTTCGTGGTTGGTATTTCAGCTTTAAATGAAATCGAATACTCTTAAAATTATCTTTATTTAAAAGTTTGCAAATCATTTCTTGGTAGATAATCGTAGTAATTCGATATTTGTTTAAATTTTATTTTGATAAATTCCTTTCTTCTCAATTTAATTTAATTGAATAATTTATTTTCATAATTAAAATCAAGTTAATGATAGCGTTGATGACAATATCACGGTATCTCTTCATTTTTTAAATCAATATGTTGTGAGGTATTTTAGACAAGTTTTGCTAATTAATGGATTTACAAACGCTGTAATGTATGGAGAACGCCATCAACAGTTTTAGTGATGGTTCTCTTATGGCCAGTAGGGCAGGAGCAGGTGTATACTCAGCTGAACTTGTCCTGTAGTCTACTTCTGGGCGAGTACTTGTCCGTTTACCAGGCAGAATTGGTTGGGTTGCTGCATTCGTTGGATCACCTGCTGGAAAGCCGGGTGCATGGGAGAAAGGTTCTAATTTCACTTGACAATTAGTTGGTTATAAAAAGCATGAGGCAAGTAAATGTGTACTCCAATCTAGTGCTGGAATGTGTTCTAAAGATTAAAAGGCCCATAGGCATAGCTAGGAATGAAGCACTAGACGAGCTAGCAAAAAGGGGATCTGCTGTGAATTTCTGTGGACGAGAATTCAGAGATGTACTCGGTCCTACAATTGCTAGACTCATTAAACCTGACAACGTGGAGGGAGGCTACCACATGTAGATAAGCTGCTCAAAGAACCCTTCGGCAGGAAGGGCAGTAAGGTGATTAGATATAATAGTCGTAACTTAAGCTGGATAACTGCATTAGTGGCAGTTCAATGGCAATTTTAAGTATCATCTGCCTAAGATGAAAGTCGAAGATGATACTTGCTAGCGCACATTGTCCAGCATTGGCTAGCATAAGTCTTAGGACCTCGGGCAAGCATTGATATCAACTACAACAGACTCCGTGAAGAGAAAGAAGGCAGACAGTACAAGTCGACAGTCTGAAATTAAAGCTAGTGTTAGTACGAAACTCAGGGAAAGTAAGGTAACCGTAAATTACAAATAGGTTGCCAGAAATCAATTCGAAGAATGAAGGGGGTCGAAATGGGACCCATAAAGTAAGTTGTCTGCTTCGATATCCCCCATACATTAAAAAAAGAGTGCACCAACCTATAAAATGCCTACGCTTTTTTAGTTCTAGATATTTAGGATATGTTTGACAGTTCCTTTGAAGTTCAGCGTTCATTAGTAAAAGGCATCGTTTTATCTTTTATCTTTTATCTTTTGAAAGTCGGTATCAACAGCAGTCTTGTCTTGGAGCCACAAGCCTAACGGTTGACACTGAAATCATTTGCCAACCTAAATTTCTTGACGTCTAATTTTCTTCATTATTGAAGAAATAAGTTCCAATGACGCCATCCAAACGGTGTATTTTTCTGGATATAATGGAGTCTGTTGTGGATTCTTCTTAGAACGAATTCAAATAAACATTAAAGCTTTTTTATATTTTTAATTATGTAAAACTTCAAAACAGAAAATCGAAGCTTGATTTGTCAGATTATTTCCTTTAATAAAGCATCTGTTCAAACCTTGAAAGAAATAAGCCGTCATTTATTTTTAACGTTGTTAATAATTTTATTGAATGTTAATTTTTAATTCAATAATTTTATTTAATTAATAAATGGAACATTTTCTTAGAACTACTCTTCTAAGCTCAAAGAAAAAAATGCGTAGCCTTAACGTAAAGGTTCGTTGAGACCATGATTTGCAACATGATTTGTAACAATTGAGACTGAAAGTATTTGTACTTTTATCATCTTGGAAACAACTCACTTGTGGACTTTGCAAAAAGTATGTTATCAAAATATTCCTTTCCTAACCAGTTCAACTTGTTTCTTAATCAACTTGAATTCATAGAAATCAATTAATCAACTAAAGCATGTCAATGAAATCACTGCCTTAAAATAGAAAGAAAAACAAGTCTTAGTTGTAAAATTTTATAATTTCGAAGTGATGAGTAAGATTGTTTTCAAATAATTAAAATTGTTGTCTATTCTATTGTTTTTTTGTCTTTTGTTTCTTGAAAAACAACAACATTCGTCTTTTCTAATTAAACAACTGATAAGAAAAACAAAACTATAATTTATACAACGAGTACTACTTTTGAACACCTAACAACCGAGTTTAACTTGGAAATATTTTCAATTAAATTTGTTTTAAAAATTTCCTTTGTATTAAATTACACCAACAACAAAAGTCTGACTCCCTTAAACCTGAGAATAGTATGAAGTTTTTAAAAGCCAAAGCAAAAAGGAAGCAATTAATGGCCCTAAGATAATGAACACCATCAAACTATTTGCCTTTATGTGTCATATTGAACTAAATTTTTCAAAAATGGCAATGAATTTTTATCAATTCTGTGTCTGTTTAATGACTATTTACTAGAGGGTGATTTCTTTTAGACGCGTAGAACTTTAAAATACAATGAAACCGCTCTTTGTGTCGTTTTAATTCACTCAAATAAAAACACATGGTTGTGGCATGGTCACAACAACCATATTATAATCTCTACAATAATATAGGGTGTTTTTTAGGCTTAATAAAACTTACGAAAAGGTGGTTAACTATCAAACGAACTCTTATACTGCGCTCAATTTTTGCTGACATCGCACATTGACAAATGCTCCTCCCCCCTCTCGACCTGTAAAAAGAAAATTAACAATGCTTTATCTGTAGGCAAGGAACCTGGGGGAGGTGAAAAAGGGGAATTTCCCCCTCCGAAACCAATACAAATTAACGTTTTTACGTACATAATGTTACGAAAAATTTACGAATTGTGTCTTTTCGTCAATACTTCCACCTCCGAAATGACTCAGGCTCAATGATGGGAAGAAGCCACACAGGCTAATCTGACGAAATTAGGGGATATCGTGGTAACGATTACCGGACATTGCAAATTTGCCAACCATGCAAAGAGAAATGTTCGAATTTAACTAGCAGAGACACAAATTGAATTTTTTACCATAGCCGATTTTGCACTCAGTAGAGCTACGTTGACAATTTACCAGTAAGAGTAATTTTGGCCTTATTTTCAGAAGCCCACAATATTAAGCAGGAACCAGATTTTTAAAAACCCGTTGTGAAGATTGCTCCAAAAGATAATTAAATGACCTATAATAGAACAATATTTAAAATATTTAGGAAATCGCATTTAAAAACTGCTCCTTTGGTGACACTGTTTATCATGAACTTATTTCCACTGACCATTATGGAAAAATGGTTATGGGCTGGTGCAAGCCACTATATAGGAATGGTGGTCCAGGGAGTACTTAATGAAGCCATAAAAGTGGGATATCTGAAATAATTTTAGAAGCCGAGTAAAAAAAAAACGACTAAGTAAATCGAGGGATTACTGTAAATGGAATTTTTTTGATATTGAAAGCCCTCATTTGTCACCAGCCAGTAAAGCATTGGTATTTAAGTTTAAAATCATGGCTGTGAAATATCTGTCTGATTCGTTAACTTGTCAGCTTTAGTGTTCGGCTAAAACTTACTCTGAAACAGGCCACAGTGGCCAGCATAACCTGCAGTCAGGAAGCCAATACAGCGTACTGCTTGATACAAGAACCGATGGGCGCTTTCAACTGTCCCGAATATGGGGCAATAGTAGCTAGCAATTAATGGTTATTTGTTTGGTGCATGACAAGACACGTGAGCAAAATCATAGTTCTCATTTTCATGCATTGCACGCTTCGGTCTCAATGTGCCTTTTAAATTGAATTTGCATTCAAGACTTGGTTGTGTTTATTTTTTTAATTTCTGCTTTTTTGTTGTTGTAAATTTCAGTTCTGAAATTTTGGAATTTTTTCGTTTTTTTAATAAAAAAAAAAGCTTCCATGTGAAAACACCTTTACGGTTTTGCTGAAATGCATTTTTAACACACGAAAAAGAAACAAATTATTTGTTTAAAATGGAATTGTTGTTCTTCTCAATATTGCCCACCATTTACACGTCATTGAATATTAAATGTTCTTTTTATCGAAATTTACGAATCTTTTCGCTTGAATTGTTTTTGATGTTTTATTTTTCAGTATTTCGCAAATTCAGATACATACGTTCGTAAAATTTTTAAGGCTTTGTAAAAAAAGAATCCATAATTTAAAATAAATTTTGCATTAAATTTGCTGCTGCTTTGTACCGTTGTATCATACGTACCGAATCATTACGTCTTTAAATGAGAAAGTAAACACGTAATATGAAATGTATGTCAGCATAAAAGAAAAAGAAGTAGAAAACGACTTGCGGCAAGTGGGAACGATTGGATAACGAGATATGAGTAGAAGGAATAACAAGGCAAGGTTATGTCGCGTAGAGCTCGGCTCAGTTTCACGCAAATTTTAGATTAGTGCGTCGAATCGCCAAGCAAAATATTCGCTCAATTTGTCTTCGAGGCCATTTCACGTGTTGAAACCGCAAAACGTTTGTTTTAATACCGCTTCTCTCCCACATCACGCTGTTCTATTCGATAATGAAAAAAGTCTTTACTCGGTAGCGGTCACCAATAATTATAATGTTCTTGCCGGCATAAATTTTGAAGGAGCAAAAACTAAGGAATACACCAGGTCGCCTGTTGGCAGGCACAAAGGTATGCCATAACTGAGTGCACTGTCAGAAGTTCTGACTTATACCTCCTCATGGTGGCGGCCGAAAACCGGGTCCCTTTTCTGCTGGGAGTCTGGCTAAATAAGTCGCTTATAAAAATCCAAGCCAAGAGGGTGCTTGGTGTTCAGTATGCCAACTCTGGATAGCAGTCGATCTCTAGTTTTAACACAGATTACCCATGCATATGGAGCTCTGTGTGGGAGAACATCTTTGTATCCATTACTTGTGGGCATTGTATGAATTCGGGCGAATCTTAGGCCATGCGATTCCGATAGAGATGGATAATGAAGCCTCGCAAGAGGTGGAGAGATTAATCTCTGTAGAAACTCCGGGTCTTATTGGCCAATGGAGGAATTCTGAAGAAATGGGCAAGAAAACCTCACAGGGATGGTCGGGTTAGTTTCAAAAGGTCTGCTTCGTTATTCCCCCACATTAAAAAAATAATTCCACCATCTAATAAACTACCTTCGCAGTTTTTAGTACCGGATTCTCAAGAACGGCTTGACATATACCTTGAAATTCAGCAGTTATTAGGCAAAGGCATCGTTCGACAAAATTGTCTTTTGAAAGTCGATATTAACAGCAGTCTTGGTTTGGGGCCACATAGCTAATGGTGAGATTGAGAAATCAGTTGTCAACATAAGTTTCTATTCACTAAAACAAAATGCCTTTAGATTGCCCTTAGACCGACCCTTCGATGAATTGATATTCTTGAAATATTTTTACTTAAAATCGTCTTAACCGACTGTAGGTGAGCATCAACGTTTTTAATTAAATTTAGCAGACTGATTTTTATTTTTTGATACTCCTGAATTTGAAGTTTTAAATAACAACAAATGCAGAGTTTATACCACTAAATTCGAAATTAAAACAGTTTATTAAATATTTTCTTACGTTTTACGTATGTATTTGGGTTGCTTGTTTGTGAAACACAAATAAAAAACGAAAAGAAAACAAATATTTGTATAAAGCTGACATCAGACTTAATTAAAAAATAATGTAGAAAAAAAGAAAATTTATTCTTTTTTTTGAGCAGAGGCTTTTACGATATAAAAACAAACAAACACGTGGTTAAGAATTTGCTTAACAATTCTTGATTCTTTTTTTTCTCACTCAATATGCAAAACATGACTTTAGCGCTAAAATGCTTAATAAACACGTCCGTAACCGCAGGGAAAGCAGTTATGGGGAAAATAGCGAATAAATTAATAAACACTTGAGTTAATTGTTTAACAATTCGAATAAATTTATATTTATATTGTCATGAAAGCTTGAGTTTTACGACCTTTGGACTAGAAACTATTCTTAGACACCCCCTACTTTATTTCTTACGTGTATAAAGTGTAAACTCAGTAGACTCTAGGAGAGAGTCCAATGAGGTGGTCTAATAGGTGACCCCTTCTTACGTATATTAGCAATATACGTCTTCCAAGTCGTTAGTCGACTCAGGCTTATCGTTACAGACTAGTGATTTAATGTGCCTTTACAGAAACTAATCCAGCCGTTTCAAATTGCATAGTCCTAGAGGCCAAGTCACAGATCCAAAACCTGAATTTATGGAATCTCTTTTCACCGGTAAACATTGTTTACGGACCACCGAGAGCTCATAAGACAAAAATTATCTTGAATAAAAATGACAGAAATGAATCATTGAAACCAATTTGATCCAATGTGACCAGATTATTATATCCAAATCTTAAATTAGTATCTACGATTGCGTGGGCTAAATGTGGCAGATTTTCTTAGTCTCTGGTTGTATTTGCCTCAATATGGCGAGATCAACTTAGGCGTCGATCTAAGTGGGTACTCAAATTTTTAGCGTAGGTTTCCTGGTGGGCAATTTTTATTCTTTAGCCAGACCTTTAGCTCGTTAATATGAGAGTTTGTTCGATTCGGATTCTCAGTTAATTAAATAAAGCTAACAGCATTGGTTACTTTGCCATCCCAATAACAGTGGCAATTCTATGGACTTGCTCAATAGTACTATGCCGTGCACGAAAACCAAACTAATGGTCCGTGATAATGTTTTGCTCACTGGAATAAGTTTTTAAGCACGAAACGATAAATTTTTCAAACAACTTTGATAAAATGGAGAGTAGGCCTGTATAACATAATCCGGCTTAAGTTCTCTCCTCTTTTAGGATTCCCAACAATTTCAGACATCTTTCAAGAGCATGGACGAAAGCCAACTCGCAACATGGCATTAAATATAACCAGTATAATTCTCGCGGTAGTATTAGGCAAGCTATTTATCAACGATTCTGTATTACAAGCAGGTCCGGGTGGTTTTCTCATAATTATATTTTTATTTGTCGATTTTAATAAAGATATCCGAGAGTGCACTGAACTTATTTACAACGTCACTGTCAATTGGAATGGTGGAACTACTTATGTCATGTGGGATAAAAAACCTTTTCTAAGTGATTTGCGAAGGCAGCATTTACCTTTTCAATTAAGTTTTGGCTCAGGTACGGCAATAGGATATTTTACAACTTTCTACAGGCTATAGTCAGTGATTTGTGTTGGCTCTAAGTTTTTTCAATAAATCTCTATGGCAAAGTCGTGTTTCTGTCTCAATTATTACGTAAGTTTTTTTATCATCTAAGCTTCTCCGTGACGAGCATCTATATATCGGCTGATGAAAAGAAAATTGCACTTCTCTTAACTCATGGTTTTTTTGAAGTTGCAACTCTGGCGACATCACGACATCTATAAACTGATCTACAGCTGCTTGAATATCAGCTGGATTTCTTAGTGGGAAAGTTTCTACGTAAAAAGGCAGAAAACATGACTACACACTTTTTTAAACACCAGTGTCGGGTCGTGAAAATATTTTCAGCTATTAAATGTTAATTGAGTAAGCTTAACTGCACCAAATTTAATTACTGAACTTCAAATTTAATTACTCAATTTAAAATGCAATTGCCTCAATTAAGGCAGATGTGTAAACTCACCCTTAGACTATTAATAACTAGACTATAAATGGAATATGGCCAGACTGTGACTAGTTAATAACTTTAATATGCCTATTATTATTCAATGTAGAGGGCTATCGAAGCAGACCGCTTACATTGTGGGTCCTTTTTCGACTCCCTTTTCTCGAATTGATTTCAGGCAACCGATTTTTAATTTACGATTACCTTACTTTCATTGAATCTCTTTGTAACTCTAGCCGTTTTTCTTGACTGTAGTGATTTCAGACTGTCAGCTGGTAACTACCGACCTTCTTTCTAAGCACGGAATATCTTGTAATTGCTAGCATTTGGCTAAGGATTAGGTCCCCCATGATATTCACATTTAACAAGTTTCTGTCCGTGGTCCTAAGTCTTATGCTATCCAGTGCTGGACAGTAACATACAGTGTGGACTACCGTCTTACCATCTTTCTCAGGAGTATTTTTGGAGACTGACCCATCCACCCTTGCGAGGTTTTCTTGACCAGCTGTTTAGTATTCCTTACCCATCCTTATCGCAAATATAACAGTCCAACGCTTTAGGAGTAACTTATACATATTCTCTTGATTCCTTCCAACGCCAATTAAAGCCGGAGTTCCTTCAGAGAATAATTCCCACGAGTAATAGAGAAAAATATTTCCTCTCACACAGAGCTGTATATGTACGGGTAAGTCTATATTAAATCTGGAGATTGAATGGTATCCAGAGTTCGCATACTCTTGTCAACGAATCCCTGACGGCTAGGACATCCCTATAAAAGATAGTACTGGACTATAAATGAAATAATCATATATGAATACACTATATCAAGACTGTGGCTAGTTTGCGACTATACTATATCTAAGCTACGACTACAACAACAAAAAACTACAAGATTATAATTGTATAAGGTGACTAGATAAGGCAAGAGAGGAAAAGGAATTTCAGTAAAACATCAACCGTGTAAATATATCAAATTGATTCTGGCGTAATTTTTTAGCTACATTATATCATTTTGTATGGAATAGCACATCATGATATTTTTTTTCTTTTCCTGTGAAAATAATGAATTTGTTATGAAAGTGATTTACACGTGATATGAAATTTGAATTTAAAATAAGATTTTAACAAAAAAATTTATTATTAATTGCAGACTTTTGGTGCTCTTTAAGAAATTTTAATTCCTGAACCAGAGTGAGCCACAGATAAAATTCACTCACGTGCAATCATGCTAAATCGTATACAAAACCGTGTCATATGCAAAAGTATTTTTTGCTTATCAACTACATTCTCGTACTTTTCTCTTTAATATTAATATCGGAAGCATTAACACGTTGACTGCCACGCACCTTTAATGTAAAATCTCTTTCAGGCCACACGTAACGCTGTACGAAGCGTATTCTTCTGGGTATTCTCACTGATATTTTAATATTCGATTATAAATTTAAGTTTATATTAATTTTCAATAGTTTTGTGACTTCCTCAGCGAAATATCTTTTTAAACACATACGACAATCCTTCGCAAGTAGTCAAATAAGCGTCACCCCAATAGAAATCAGAAACTTTACTGTCACCCGAATATACATAGGTGCCGTTGCATTCAACGTGTTAAAGAAGGCATAACAGTTAATTTTCAGGTTAATGTAGGTATTTATTCTTTTTTTTCTAAAGCGTTTCCCAACTAACACTTTTGCAAACATATTCCTCTACATGAACATTCCTGTTGTGCTTGGTTATCGTTACGCACTATTTGTTCAGTATTAGTGTTTGTGTTACTTTGACAAGCCAATTAATATTCAATGTAACAGTTTAATTTATCTTTTGTTTTTGTACTTCTTCTCATTTGCGCACACACAGACACACACACACATACATTCAAATCGAACTATTAGTAATTTCACTTTGATTCTTATTCAGTTAATGAATATTTTTAAGTGTTCGTGATATTTAAATTTTTTAAATAAATATTGGAATATAATAAGTATTATGTCTTTCTTACTTGTATCTTACTCAGTTTTGTACAAATAATCAACCACAAAGTTTTGATAAAATGAAAACAAAATAATTTACACTTCTTAATTGAATTGAGTTCAGTGAGTATGCATGCGTATGATGATCTTGTTTAAATTCTTATTCTCGTTTAAGAACAATAATAACAAAAATGGAATAAAAAGCACATGCGAGCAACTCGTACAATGTTTTACAAAAGTATTTATTTTTAAATTTGGCAGTAGTAGAAACTTTTTTTAAAAATTGAACTGGCTGGAAAAATAAAAAGTACTTAAGAAACTAAATTCTTTTAATTACCACCCATCTTCCAATGAATTTTATGTTTTATTTTTCTATAATATTTCTCAATTTTAATATTTATAATCCGAGAAAATCTCAGTGAACAATCGCTTACTTTATCGGTTCCTTTTTGATTCCCTTCTTTCCTTGAATTAATTTAAGTTAACCGATTTGTAATTGACGTCTACCTTTCAGACGGCTTTCCTTCTCATCTTTCTCTTTTAATTGCTAGCGTTTATCTAAGGCTTAGGTCTCCCATGGCATTCACATTTAACAAGTGTTTGCCCGAAGTATCCTTAGAGACTGACCCGTCCACCCTTTGCGAGGTGGTCTTGTCCATCTCTTCAAAATTGCTCCAATGAAAAATAAACACCGTTGTTCCTACAGAAATTAACCTCTTCAACTCTTGCGAGCCTGCATTGTCCATCCCTATAAGTTTGGAATCGCCAAGAAAAAAACAGACATTTATTTAAGAAATTAGAAGGAGCAAAACACTTAGGTTGATATTCTGGACAGTGAAAACCATAGATCTTCCATAAATTTTCTGTAGGTATTTTAAAAGGACTATAATGAGGGATCGAAAAGCATTTGCTGTTAGGCTGGCGCACAGTAGAATGGTTTCATACATTTTTTGTGCAAAAACTATAAGTAGTGTGCCTAGATCATTGAAGGTATATACAGAGCATTATATTGACTACATTAAAAAAAAAATGATTTGCATCAAAACAAATAAATTTATGCAATACAAATAAATTTTTTCGCATCAAGTTTTTTCCATTCAGGTATAAGTCTTAAAATTTGGTATATACACCTTATAGAATAAAAAAAAGGCAGCCTCACCCATCGCTTACTAAACCCATACAATATATAAATATGAATTTTTATTATATTTTGTTTATCATTCGAAAAAAAAACTTTATACACCGCGAAGGTATACTACTTTGTTTCGGTAAACTTTAGTCTTGATAGTTGATATTTAGGAGTCGCGAAGTAGAGACGTGGCAAATGTATTATAGAAAAATATTTGGTAAACCAACGTGTTTTAATCGTTAAAACATTTTATCTAAATCAATCATCGATTACTGTGACGATGAGAAAGTCACGTGAAATGTTTGGTAGAAACAACGTGCCATAGTGAATGATTTCGAAGAAAGAGGGACTGTAGCTGATAGGCCAAAGCATGGACCACAGCGTGCTGCAAGATTACATAAAACATTACTGCTGTTCAAGAAAGTGTTCAAAACAATCCATCAACCTCAATTCGATACCGTGCTAAGGAGCTTGGTCTTCAAAGAACAACTTAGGCCACAATTTTGCACAAAGATTTGCATTTGTTTCCATTTAAGATTCAGTTGACACAAGAGCTTCTTCCAGAAGACCATTTACGCCGCCGTACATATGCCAATAGGATGCTACAGCTCGCCCATGACAAACCCGATTTTCATGAAAAAAATCATAATGAGTGACGAGGCACATTATCATTTGAATGGATGTGTGAATAAACAGAATAGTCGGTTCTGGGCAACGGAAAACCCTCAAATTATTCATCAGTCACATTTGCATCCATTAAAAGTAACAGTCTAGTGTGCAATTTGGTCAGCAGGAATCATTGGACCTTACTTCTTTGAAACTGAAAACGGCGTAACGGTAACTATCAATGGGGAGCGATATCGTGATATGATTGAAAACTTTTTAACGCCACAACTGCATGCTTTGGGCTTGACTGACATGTGGTTTCAACAAGACGGTGTCACATCGCATACAGTCAGGAATACAATGGAATTACTGCGAGACCTTTTTCCACAAAAGGTTATTTCAAGGAATGGTGATGTTGATTGGCCTCCACGGCCGCCTGATTTGACTGCTCCGGACTTCGTTTTGTGGGGATATATGAAAAGCAAGGTTTATGCAAACAAACCAGAAACGCTGGAGCAACTCAAACAAAATATTCGTGATGAAATTAATGAAATACCGCGAGAAATGTGTGAGAATGTAATGAAAAATGTGTTTAAAAGGGCTCGCATTTGTGAGGCCAACAGAGGCGGACGTTTACCTGATATTGTATTCCATACATACTTAGTTTCCGACATTAAATAAAACATTTATCAATATACGATCCATTCTCTTTCATTTAATCAAAAATTATAAACAAACAAAGTCGTATACCTTCCCGGCAGACACCCTGTATGATTGAATTTCTTTACATCCGGTTCATATTCCAAACGTTTGGAGACTTTTTGGAAAATTTTAAAATCTTTACTCAAAAACTGTATGTAGTGGAGGGATACCACAGTTCACATAACATTTGTATCTAATAGATGTACCTAGAGTGAGCAAGTGATCATGAAGAAAGAAAAAACAAAAACAAGAACATAAAGTAAGATTTGACAACAATACCAAAACAACAATAAAACATCTTCTCTATTCGGTATGGCCCTATTGTAATGTATTCATATCAGTTTTTTGATGCCGTGTTTTATTTTTGTGTCCGTAATTGTATTTATTTCTTTTAGTTATTTGAATGTTTTTGTTATTGGCATGTTGTCATTTCATGCCTATTGTCACTTTTGTGTCAAATAATTGTTTGTGTGCTACATTTTAATTGAAATATTGTAGAGTTTTTTAAGCAGTGAGCGATCAATTGTAATCAATTTGATTTTATTGTCAATTTCATTTTTGTTGGGGTTCCTCAATAAGGTGTTACTTATAAATACTCGTTACACTCAATATTAATTCATTTAGAAATCTACTTGATTAATTAAATTGAAGTATGTATGTTTATGCTCAATGTTTAAAATTAAATGCCGTTGAGAGTTGATTTTTTGCGAAACCGTTTGAAGTTTCTATATTATTTTGTGACTTCATAAAATACAGAAGTCCCCATCTATCTGAGCCCTTATGTTAAGCCGATCTATCGCAAAGACAGTTAGTACTAAAATTCAACAAAATCAGAAAAATGGTCTCAAAAATAAACCGTTAATCGAGGTAGGGGGAATAAATCAATTAAAAGTGAATCAATTAAGTGAAAAGTTGTACTGTAATGCAGAAATCCCTCTACAACTCTTTGAAAGAAATAACCTAGATGACCAGAAATTTACTTCCGCCTCTTTGACCAATTTCAACTCAAGCGTTTGTGGGCGAAAAAGTCAAATGGCGTACTGCGCAAAAAACGGCACCTAAACATATTGCAAACTTTGCATCATATGAGTGCCAGGACACTAGATTAATTGCTAATGAATGAGCGAATAGCCTGGCACAGCACACAGGTATGTCCACGAACATGAGACTGATGTAGGTTAGGCATACATCAAGGCCAGTACTTCGGCCCGTTGTGCGCTTTTCATTCTGAAAATGTATCTACCCTCATAGGAACTCCAATCCCCGAACAAACCTCCTAAGTAGTCGCCAGTCATTGCCTCTCAAGTGAGATGCGTACGGTAAAGTGTCGACGGCGAAATATCGGGTCGTTAGCTGTGCGAAAGCCGGGCAGTGGCTTAGGAAGTGTTCCACTCGACGTATCTTCTGCGTGCCCCGTACTCACCCGCACACGCTATACGGCGTAGATATGTCCGCAAGCCCGAGTGGCCCGTCACTCACCATCCTGCTATTGTCAGATTTGCTCAGTCTCAGCAACTTAATGTTTCATCCCTGTTTGGGTCTCCCCATATTTTCCCTACCGTGTTTTAATTCTACAATGCTGTGTGGGCCCTCTTTACCCAGTCTTTCAGCTCGGCTTTTATTGCCTCCAGCGGCTTTGCGCTACTTAAGCCCACCTCCTAGAGCTTTCTGGCCTTAATTGCTAGAACGTTGGCTCATTAATTTTATACTGCTCCATACTGACCCGGCACCCATATAGTGCACCATGCGCGGCGGAATCGCTTATTGCATTTCATACATTCCAGAATCGTCCAGAATCTCTTGCCCTCACTGGCTGTACGTAAAAATGTTAAACTTCGCAGGCTTGTCAGCACCCGTGAGGTTGTTCAGATACTGCGTGATCGCCCGAACTTTCGCTTGAAGGACTGTGTTATGATCCGGAAGTCAGAAGCATATTTCAGTTACTGGTTCCCTCAATAAAGCTGATTCCTTTTGACCAGTTGCGTCTATCTGGTATCAGTGTCTCTCAATCGCAGTAATCTTTGTTTCAGCTATCCGGTCCGCTGAGTCCGCACCTTGCTCCCATATTTTTGTAATGTCATGATTTGTGATCTCGGCTGTAAGTGCCGCCTCATATTTAATTCGGACTTCTGTTGGTTAGATATTCAATATAGCCTCCAGCGGCCTTATAGGTGTGGTTCTGATTGCTTTATTCCAACTATGTTACACTTCTTCTCTATTTCCGTCCACCTTGAGTCAAAATTGGCCTAATTACGCTTCTATAGACCCAGTGAGATAAGTTCGGATTAAGGCATTATTTTGAGCCCATGGGTCTCCTGCTTAGTGACCATCATAAGTGAACCTTTCATATCATCTCCTCTATGTGGTGCTTCCATCTCAGTCCCCGGTTCAAGATTATTCCTAAGTATTTAATCTTGTCGGTTAAGTTAATTGTCTTATCTAGGAAACGTGCTTCTTCGAAGAACGCGACCTTCGTCTTTCTATTACTGTTAGTATGTATTTTTTTACTGATAATTGCACAAGTCGGTACGATTTTTGGGCTTCAAGGATGAAAGTTGCTTCTCAGGTTATCTGGGACGCTAAAACTGAATCTCATATCCCTTTTTTTCAACCTTGTCTTGTTTTCGATATGTACCGGTATTTTCAAAAGGAAGGTGTTGCATGACATAAGAATGGCGAGTTTTAATATTCATTCAGCTAATTGAGGTTAAACAGCATATTGTGACCCAAAATTAAGCAGTTAGGAGGTCTGAAAGGATATTTATAGTTTTCAAATATTTTATTATAGAACTACTTTTGTTTAGAATCTCCGACAACATAGATTGAGCCATTCCCAGGGCACTTCCTTGAGTAAAAATTCTAAAAGCTGTGCAAAGTTGCCATATCTAATATAAAATTTCTGGTCAGTCGGGAAGTCGGCTTGCTATACATAATCAATCAACTCATATTCTCTTAACAAATCTCTACTTGGGAGTTATGTTTGATATTTTTATGTATTACAACACTGATGACCCAACACTTTTTAAGGCCAGATTGGTTAGTGAGAAATGTCTTATTGTTTGAAAGTTTTTTATTATTCCGTCGTTACAAATTGAATTTATTTTCAAAATGTTTTAAAATAAACATAAGTTAATGTAAATCATATTTTTTAAAACTTATTTTGAAGGCAAAATGCATTAAGCTTTATTAATCTACAATTATTTTACAAAACAGATTCTCATTGAATATTACAAATATTACATCATACTAAGCAGCAATAAATGCAAAATTAAACTTTTATAACAATAAAACTTTTAACAAAAACTTGTGCTTGTTTTAAATAAGTTTAATTAAATAATAATTAATACACTGACAAAAAATATATAAACGATTAAAAAACAAATGTTTGGATATTTTTAATTATTATTGTTTTTTTTCAAAAGTTTTTAAAACTATTATATTTGTTAATTTACATTTACATACATACATATATATTTGGATTCAGTTTAATATTTAAAATTGTATTAATTAATGTTTAATTTCTTTTTTATTTCAGGTAAATATCATTATTGCAGTTTTTCGAAGAGCCGTTTTAAATTAATTCAAAATGGGTATGAACAACTAAAACTATTTATAATTTATTTCGAAAGTAGTTCGGCATAGAAATTAGTCTCAATTAAAATATAATTAGAATTCAATTCGTGCATTACCAATGTGGCACTTAATTTGCATGAATTAATCACATTAAATGTTTAATGAATTCAATAAGCAAAAAGAAAAGAATGAAAAATATAACTTTTAATTGATTTGATTTGAAATACAGTAGGCCCTCGCTAAGTGCAACCAAATACATTGCATTGTATACTCTATTACTGCAACGCTTCAAAAACTTAACGAGGGCATTTTTTTCTTCTCAGTTTGTTGGTTTGTTGTGTGCCGATTTTAGAAAGTGGATTTTTCTCCGTCAATTTTCAGTTAAATACAATGTGTGTGCATTTAAGTTAAACACTTGGTCATTTAAGAATAACAGTATTGTATTAAACACATAGAAGACGTCAGGCTACTGGCTAAATTCTGTCAAAATTAAAATACAAACGTTTTATATGAGAATAATTATTTGGACGACAACAAGGCAACTCAGACGGCTGCAAGTTCTTGTCCATGCTGCTTTTACCGTTGTAGTCATAGACTACTAACTAGATGCGTCAACTTACAATAACATTAACTCGATTATATAAAAGATATAAAAAATTGTGTACGTAATAACGTATTACACGTGATTACGAGTACACGCTTTTTCAAACTTCATTGTTGAGTATTCTGCCTATATTCTTTGGTTGTAGTCAAATTAAACTAATTTCTATTTTTGCTGGCTACAAAACAAATACAATGTCGACAACAGAACAAAATATGTAAAGCAAATTAGTGCTTAGAAATATTTTTTTAATGTAAAGTAAAAAAGATTACAAAATATAAATCCATTGTTTTTGTTCGTTATATAAATGTATTAGAAATAATTGTAATTGTATTTTTGTAGTATTAAGTTAAGTACATGTCTAGAATCATGTATATTTTTTGGCTTACGTCTCGATTATGTGCATCTCTCCTATCATACTGAAAATTTCAGCATTGACTACTCAATTGATAGTATTTTCTTTGTCGGCCACGCCTTCATTCGAGCCAGCGGAGCACTAAAGGTGCTAACTGTTCACCCCTATATTTCTTCACGTTATTGTTAGTTTTTAACTACTCTAGCGTATTATATATCAAATGAAAGCTTAGTATCTTTGCTTTTACATTATATACATATATACAACTTTAGACAATTGACATCTTTTTGGTCCACACTTCGAAGAGGTGGATGCAGCGTTGAGCCTTTGTATATGTTAATTTAATAAATAGTTGGTTACTGTACTCGTTATAGTTTAGATATATCTCGCCCGCCACAGGACTTGTTCCATAAAAAAACCAACTTTAACAACTTAGAAAATCTAAAGTGGCACCACTGAAATATAAATGAGTTGTTGCAAAAGCTGTTAATACTTTTATATTTCTCTGTAGTTGTCGTTTTTAAAGAAATTAAGTAGCTGACCACAGGGCCACACTTGTAGCCAACGGTATTTGTAGTCGAGTAGCCGTGTAATTTAGTTTAGTATAATGCGTAACAGTATTATAAACTTTGCAAGTCATTTTTAAAACAAAGATAGCAATACCTACCGGTTGCTGTAGAAATTTCGCAAATTTTATGAAAGATCTGTGGTAAGAAACTAATCTTTAAATAAGGAAAGTTTTATGAATCGTTTTCTAAAAGAAATTCAAGACAAAGTTTCAGAGCTCTAGTCCCTACAGCAGATCAAAGCTACAAGCTTGCACAAGATATACAAAGAACGCATTTTTTTCCTCCGCTTGTACTAACGCCGCCGGGTACGCACAAAACATCTAAATATGTATTTTTTTTTATAGGAAAGCCAACATTTTCTTGAAGTAGGGCATAAAATTGGTTGTTTTAATCCGTTAAATTTGTACTAGGATATTGCAATAAACTCGGATTTTGCAATAGCCTCGGTCGCAAATTGTTGCACAAAGCGAGGGCGTACTGTATTTAATTGCTTAGAAAATGGCATTTCGTTCAAGCTGGTGGTTTTAGGTAAAATTGGGCTCGTCTTCAAATCGCTTCTCATCCCAACGAAAAACGCCGTTGGTGGTGGTTAAATTTTAGTTCCTGAGTTGAATCTTTTACGGGTGCAGGGTCAAGTTTTGCTGGACAGTGCACCAGGTTGACGGATGCAAAAAACTAAGCTGTTGCCGTCAGTCATTAATTCACCTTCTAGATAGAACTTGCCTTTGAATGGTGACCGTATATTTCGCACAATTTAAAATTTGTTTCATATATTTCTGCTTAATTTTAAAAAGATTTTAATTAAAACATTTCCGTTATCACGTCAATTGTATGATAAGATATTCACTGCGACTTGTAAGATAAATATTTATCTCAATTCCCTTCAGTACAGGTGTCTAAAAGATATGTGTATAAGTTTCTCATTCCGTTCGCCATTTTTACAATATCGACTTCAGACTCCATAAAGAATTTATGTATTCTGGACTATTATGGAAAAAATCACATATCTTACGGATCTAATTGTTAGGTCGACTTGTCGATAATGTTTTGAAAACTTTGCTATTGAAAATCAATAAAGTCGGTCCAAAACTTCTTTAAATATGGGCAGTAATAGCTTCTTATTACCTTCGCTAAAGGTAGAAATAATGATTTACGGCCCAATAAAATATGCCGTGGCCAAACTTTGAATATTTCTAAGCATGCAGTTGATTTATTGATGCCCTTCAGTCCATTGTTCCGTTCGCTAAAGTAAGCTTTCCGAGAGCGCCAGACATGACGCTATTCACCCCCAAATTGAGATTACTGATAATTTGTAAACTAAAAACGTATTTCACAAAAATATTAAAGTCACTTTAAAATTAAAAATTTTCATAGAAAATTGAGAAATTACAAAAAAAAAATATTTTTCTCAATTTCGCAATAAATGAAAATTAAAAAAAAAATTAAAAAGTAAAATATAAAAGGCTAATCTCACTAAATTGTCAACCATCCCGATTAAAAAATATGAACAAACCAAATTTGGCGATTAAAATTGTTTAAAACTGAAAAATTACCCAAATTAAGAAACCCGGATCACAAAATTAAAAATCGTCAATAATCGATTATTTTTGCAACAAAAAATATTTATTTAAATAAAAACCTTTTAATTTGAAAACATCGAATATTTATACAGGGTGTCCGCCGGAAGGTATACTACTTTGTTTTGCCGCCATTTCGGTAAACATTAGTCTTGACAATTCATATTTGGCAGTCGTGAAGTAGAGACGTGGCAAATGTATTATGGAAAAATATTCGATAAACCAACGTGTTTTAATCGTTTAAACATTTTATCTAAATCAATCATCGATTACTGTAAAGATGAGAAAGTTACGTGAAATTTTTGGGAGAAACAACGTGCCAACAAGGCCCACTATTTATCGTGTAGTGAATGATTTCGAAGAAAGATGGACTGTATCTGATAGGAGCAATCATGGACCAGAACGTACTGCAAGATCGGCTGAAAACATTACTGCTGTTCAAGAAAGTGTTCAAAACAATCCATCAACCTCAATTCGACACCGTGTTCAGGAGCTTGATCATCCAAGAACAACTTTGGCCACAATTTTGAACAAAGATTTGCATTTGTTTCCATTTAAGATTCAGTTGACACAAGAGTTTCTTCCAGAAAACCATTTACGCCGCCGTACATATGCCAATAGGATGCTACAGCTCGCCCATGACAAACCCGATTTTCATGAAAAAAATCATCATGAGTGACGAGGCACATTATCATTTGAATGGATGTGTGAATAAACAGAATAGTCGGGTCTGGGCAACGGAAAACCCTCAAATTATTCATCAGTCACCTTTGCACCCATTAAAAGTGACAGTCTGGTGTGCAATTTGGTCAGGAGGAATCCTTGGACTTTACTTCTTTGAAACTGAAAACGGCGTAACGGTAACTGTCAATGGGGAGCGATATCGTGATATGATTGAAAACTTTTTAACGCCACAACTGCATGCTTTGGGCTTGACTGACATGTGGTTTCAACAAGACGGTGCCACATCGCATACAGCCAGGATTACAATGAAATTACTGCGAGACTTCTTCCACAACAAGTTATTTCAAGGAATGGTGATGTTGATTGGCCTCCACGGCCGCCTGATTTGACTGCTCCGGACTTTTTTTTGTGGGGATATATGAAAAGCAAGGTTTATGCAAACAAACCAGAAACGCTGCAGCAACTCAAACAAAATGAGAAATGTGTGAGAATGTAATGAAAAATGTGTTTAAAAGGGCTCGCATGTGTGAGGCCAACAGACTCGGACGCTTATCTGATATTGTATTCCATACAAAATTGCCGACATTAAATAAAATATTTATCAATTATACGATCCATTCTCTTTCATTTAATCAAAAATTCTAAACAAACAAAATAGTATACCTTCTCGGCGGACACCCTGTATATAAAAAAAAACTTTCACAACACTCACATTTTTAATTCGCTCTTTAGTGAAGGGAGGGTACATAAGATGCGGCATAGCCGAATAAAGCCTTCTTGCTGTTTTAAACAAAAAAATAAATATAATAATGATGTCATCGTTAAATAAAGCCAAGTACACACACACACACACACATCTATGTTCGAAAACTATTTGACAGTTGCCACAATATCTAAAAAAAAGTCACCATTTTTAAATCAACAAAAAAATCTGTTTTTGTTTTATTACAACTTTAACAACTGGGTAAACAAGAATATAGAAACGCGTTTCTAGATAAGACGGGAGTATTTATTAAAAAGTGTTTCAAAAATATTTCACCCCAAATTTATCTAGAACTACGCTAAAACAGATTTTTGCACAAAAAACGGCAATTTATTTACCAGCTGCAACTAAAATAACGTCTAGAAAATCTCACTCATCATTGCCTGTTTTAATCCTTAATGATAAGTTCAATGGCTTATTGATTTATTTGTACGCTAAAAATTTCCTACAATTGTCAATAATTTGTTTAAATCATTGATGTAAAGCGTTTTGTTTTTGTAAACGACAACTGCGTTGTTTTGAACAACTGAAACACACGACCCTTAATTATTTACGAGTAACAAGAAGCAATTTTCAAATCTTAGTGACGGAACTGTTGCTAAAATTAAACGATCAATCAGTAAAGTATTTTTAAAAAGAGAAATAATTATAAGGTGGGAGCAAAGCGAATTCGGTGTTGGCAAAGTTCGACGTTACATTGTGACGAGTGAATTCATCACCTGCGCACATGAGACATAGACGTTGCAACCGTTGTTACAACTCGGTTGGCAATCAAGTTGCCTGTTTTGCGCATAAACAATACAACTTCGTTGTACATTTTCATTTTGCAAACAAGTTTTTTTGAGTAGAGATGGCAAATAAAGCTCGCACAAGATGGCAGTGAAGGAAAATTTACAGTTTACAAATCAACGTAGTATCCACACGGCAGTACAAGTACTTTTTTTTCCAATCTATAACCCTAAATAATATACTCCACAAAATAATATTCAAATCATATACATTGGCAAAAAGAAAGGTTTCAATTTGATATCAAATATAATTTTAAAAAAGGAACTCGAAACAGCAATACAAACAGGGCAAGTTGTCTCTTTCAATTTTTGCAATAGTTCTTTTAATGTGGAAAAAATACTATTTAAGTTAAATAATGAAATCTTGAATTCCCATGACTGCTATGTGATCACTACGATAATAAGCATAAAATATAATGGGGTTGTACAACACCTTCAATCACGTTACGACCGGGTTGTACGACATTCCAAACAATAATTTTTTTTTTTTAATTATTCGTACAACCGAGACACAATACAACGAGCTCACAAACGTTGCAACCTCGTCTACCACCTCCGCAAGTTTTACCAACGATCGCAACCTCTATAGCTTGCTTTATAATTAATTCACTTTGGTAGAAAGTTCACTGTTATCGGCAGTATCGCCAACTCTTGAAGACATAAAAGCAACATAAGCAGTCCTCCAACAGTAAATTTTAAAGTTTTCCAAATGTTTTAAATCAAAATTATGTTCTAAACCACAAACCAATGTTAATCGAATATCTTGACGTTATTAAGAATTTATTTTATTACAAACATCTTTATTTAAAATGTAACCACAACTTTGCTGCCT
This sequence comes from Phania funesta, assembly GCA_963932375.1. Taxonomy (NCBI): domain Eukaryota; kingdom Metazoa; phylum Arthropoda; class Insecta; order Diptera; family Tachinidae; genus Phania; species Phania funesta. Next base: position 61,561,922 of record OZ010656.1, on the reverse strand, counting down.
TGGTCTAAAAACAGGCACAGGCTGCTACGGAAAGCTATTGCCTGAATTCATTACCTTTTATTGATTTTTTATTTCACTACAAATACTTACGAGTATGTCGCAATTAAATCCTACATCAGACATTAATTTCACACACAAAATGCTTTTAAAGCTTTTTTGCAGGTCTTAATTATTTTTTAAACCCGCATTAGTCTTGCAAACGTATCTATATTTTCGACGTTCCTTTCGGCAAAAATTTACTGCATATCAATTTATCCAGCAAATTACCATCTGCAATTTGTTTTATTTTATACTTTTAGTTTGCAAAAAGAACTTTTAACATTTATAATTTATTCTCGCACTTGAAATTATTTTGACCTCTTTTAAACTGGCTGAATATACCAGAAATGTGGACAAAGAATAATGAGAAGAAAACCGCATAGTTCTTCGAAACGTATAATAATAAGCACTCAAGGAAAAGGTACCTAAAATAAGCTCTTTCAAGAGATAATTTCACAAAGTGCAATATTATACCAAAAAGCACTACGAGAAGTTATTAACAAAATCTCAAAAACACCAAAGTGGCAACACTGGCTATTTCTCATCTTAATTTATAATAATATTTAAAGGCGAATACTGGCCCTTTTAACCCTCCTCTTTCTCTTAAAACTTGTTGCTTTCCGGCTGGTAATATTCATCAACGTTTTTTCTAATCGTTGAGTCCGCACACATGTTATGTGCAGACTAGCGGTCCTTAATAGTTTCGAGTTGCCATTTCCTCTCAAAAGCAATGACTAAATTACTGGTGTCCACAAGTTTGGTCATTGGGTCATTTCAACCATGACACGAACTTTGTTATTGCCGGTTATTAAAAAAAAATACATAAAAAGATTACAGCTAATAAAATTGCCTTCGAGCAAAACTCACCAACAAATATTACGATACTTTTTAAATAATTGTAGCTACCGAATTATTTAAAAGGAGCAACATAAACAATACACGCAAAGATTTTAAGTGCCACATCCATATACTAATAAATTACTGCGAGAACTTCAGAGATCTCGTAAAAGAATTAACAAAAAACTCTAAGTTGAATTTAAGGCATGCCTAGCACCCAGATTTTTATGGCACCAAGTCGTACAGGAACAACAAAAAGCAAAAGCAGCAATAACCAATGATGTCAACTAATTAATAAAAAAATTGATTCTTGCTTTGATATTCAGACAGGGTGTTTTGATGTAGATTTTTGAAGCGAATTTCCCGTCATCCCTTGTCAAGTTTGGTTTGGAGACAAACCAGTTTCGGCTATGTGCCATCTTCAGTGTCATTTCTCATTCTGACACTGAAGACGGCTCATAGCCGAAACCGGTTTTGTTGCTTGTGGTATATTTTTTGACTTAAAAAAAGATGTGTTAGAAAAGAAATGAACTAAGAACTTTAGAGCAGTGTTCGAAAAATATGAATCACGAATTTTTACAAAATTTTTTCGATTGGCCTTTTTATTCGAAGTTCCAATTCGTTGATAGAAATTCATTGCTTTTCCACCGCACTTCGCAGATACCACGATATACAAGTTGTCATAGATGGAATGGAATCAAATGCCTCCATTCTTTTCCTCATTTTCCTAAAAGCCTTTCAATCTCTTAGATTACAATTCGATTTATTATGATGCAGATGACAGGAATTCGAAATTAGTATTAATTTCGTTCTAGACTAATCAGAGTTTTGTGACAATGGGGATTTGCAAACAGAATCTGCTTTAATGCTCCTAAGGTCCCAAGTTATATGCGATGAACGAGCCCAAATACATCGCATGCTCTGTATTTAACACTCTGTTATAAACAATATTGATTCAAAAGCTTGATGTTCTTTGAAGTCTCGAACAAACATTCGCGTCTCCCAGTTTTTTTGACAGGCATAAGAGTAATTTTTTGTCACATTTATTCGGTTTAAAATGATGCAAAACTTTCATATATTGATCAGCGTACAAGAGACATTAAACGTGCTAAAAGATGGCAGCACGTTTTCAAACTCTGGAAAAACAAATTACGGCAGTTTTTCCGATATATACATATTATACAGAAAACATTCATTAGGTCGATTTGGCAGGCAATCCCAAAGCCCAATACAACTAAAAATCCGTTCTGCTACCTTACCCTTTCTGTGTAGACGTCTCTCCCGATCTTTTTGTCTATGGATTATCCTCTGAGTGCTGGTGCAATTTAATTTTTTTTCATAAAATGTCTGCCGTTCGATCCTGGTGATGAATGTATACATAATTTACATTTTCGCGGGAGGCGAAATCAAGCCGTATCGTAAGACGATTCTTCAAGCGGCTTTTAATGCGAACATCATATTTATATCTGTAATACTAAAAACAAAGTCGGGTTAGTTACACCATTTATAACTCAAAAATGGGTAGACCGATTTTAATGATCTCTGATTTGCTGTAAAACTTAAAAAAAAATATACAGAAAATGAATTTCTAAATAAATTAGGTTTGAAATTACGCCGTTTTCGGAATTGATAGCTTACCTCATGCATACGTATAGCTAAAATATATATATATGTGTGTGTCACTGAACTCTTGAACGGCTGTACCGATAGTGATGGATTTCCCTGTATGGTTTAGGTCAACATTTGGATCCCGCAATTTCTATCTTCTAGAACAATTTTGTATGATTTCATTTATTACGAACAACACTGGGGAAGACGTCGTAAAAACCCAAGAAACTTTAGGCAGGACAGTGCCTACCCGGCCTCACTAGTCTCACTTTCATCGGGCTAATGTCGCTAAATCATTATCTTCTTAATTATTTCGTGCTGAGCTGACCTCCCATCCATTCTGAACTGCCTTAAGGTGTCACCTGGTTTTTTCTTTTGTGCCTATCTTTTTTGTGCAGAAGATGAAACCAAGCTATGGGACACCCAGTACATAGTGCGATTTTGACATCACTCTATACGAATGTATATTTTACTGTTTGGCTCTTAAAAACACATTACACTTGACTAGCCACAAATTTTTTCGCACATATCAAGTGCATCGGCAGAATAGCGGGAAAAAATTCGTTCGTGGTCTTCTGTATGTAGAATACATGGAGATACTCCTGTTCAGTTTGAGCATAATTTTTTGTCTGTCTCATCGTGATTGTTTCGATGATCTCAGCATAGTTTTTGTACGGGTGTTTACAGGCAGGAACATTTTCTATATTGCCTGTATGTATTTTGTTTTTTATGATGGTAGAAGATCATGGTGCGAACAACTATTTGGACAACTTTGTGTAAACATCAACAACGACAGTCTTCACAACCCCAATCCCTGCGCGAACAGCAGTCTGTACGTTGGCTAGTCAAGACGGCATGTTATGTTGTGTCATTTAACTAATATATTTTTTTGGCTTGTTTTTATTTTGCCCACCTTAAATAGTCTGCATTCGTTTTAAATGTTGATTTACTGTCGCCTAGTAATCTATTATGTAAACATTCTCCTTTTTTTTAATTAAAGTTCAGTAAACCTTCGCATTTTACACATATCTTTAAACAATTTTTTGCATTATTAGTAATCAGTTTCAACCGCTTTTACGCACCCAAATTGTTAATGTCTTTTGACAGCAAATTGACAACACTGTATTATTATTCTACTCGTAGAATTAACAAGCCAAATTTTCTTTTACCTAATTCATTCATAGCATTATGATCAGCAGTTAAAATGAAACTAAAAAAATGAGCTTGTGATGATGTCATACATTTTAGAATGCTGATCCCATAATTTTGTTATTATTGAATATTTAAGTATATATTTGTTTGTACTATAAAAGAACCATAAGATTTTCTTAGGGAGTTACCATTGAGTATAATTAAGTATTTATTTTTAATTTGTTTGTTTAATATATAAAGATTCTTCTTTATTGGTGCTTTTATTAACAATTTCTATGTAAGCTCTTAATGCGTTGTAATTGTGATGTTAGTATTTACTTTGCTATAATACATAGTTAATATCCCGGCAAAAAGGGAGAATATCAATTGATAGTCAAGTGAAACGGAGCCCGAAGTAGCCCCATCTCTGGCGCATCATCATCTCTGGAGCAGCCTCAATTAACACGTAGTTGTCATAGCACAGAAGTGTTCGAAATAAGAGGTTGCTATGAAAGTTGGTGTTACGTAATTAATGAATGCTTTGGAGGTTAGGGTAGCTAGATAAGTGATAGAAAAAGACATTAAAAAAAATGGCGTGAGAAATCAAATTTATGGCTTTATTGAAAAGCTTCGTTTATTTATGTCTTTATGTATGGAATATAGTTTCATTCCAATGGCTGTTGGGACAGCTTCAAAATGTTAGATCTCCGGCCAACATTTCCAGCGGCAGTCTATATCCAACCTTCGTAAAATAAGTCGGTTTGACTCTCTGGTGGTGCCCAATTTAGCTGATCGGCACCGAATCGACGTTTCGGGGTTGTCTGCGATACTGGCCGTTACGGCGGCTATGTTTTCTTTACTTCGCACCAATCTCTATCTGGTTAGTGGCTTAAGGTTCAAAACAGTGTACTCAGGATCATTTCATGGCGCGACGAATTGCGGCCTGACGTCATAATTACGACCGGCTTCACGTCAAAGTTCACGTTACGTATATACATGTGAACCAGAATTTCTGAATTTTTTAATAACTTCCACACGTTAGGCGGGCGTAAAACGATACATGATTAAATATTAATGAATCTTTTGACAGCTGGGTGCCATTGGGCACGTTGATAGCTTCTGAAATATAACAATTGGAAAAACTACCATTACTATTTGTTTATCTTACACTGAAAATGATACAATTCTGGAACAACGTTGGATATTTTTTGCTCCCTATTATCTGCATGGATTATAAACCTGCATAATTCGGCATGCCTGGTGGCGATATTGGTAGCCCCAACACTAAAATCCGACTCTAAGGTCTAATAAGCCATTTTTCCTAAAGCCAATTAACACTGAAACCGAAACAAATGAAACAAAAAACAAACCCGATGTAAAGATGACGACCTTCAGCATGAAAAGAAGGACTACGATTGGAATATGGAACGTTCGGACGCTTTTGGAAACATCAAGACTTGGCCAACTATATAAGGAATTTGAATACTACAAAACTACAACCAGATGGTGTGATTTTGGTGAATTCGCAACAACTGGCGGTGTTACCCTCCCTTACTCCGAAAAACTGGCGAATGACACTCTTCGATCTAGTAGTGTTGGTATGCTACTCTTGCAACAAGCAAAGAAAGCGCTCATTGCCTAGAAACCGTATTCTGATAGATTTATCACAGCACGATTGCGATGCAATCTTATCCAAAATAGGAAGGATGCAATATCTGCTGTGAACTCCAGTAGAACCCTCAAAAACAGGCGCGACAAGCGGAAATGGGTTAACAATATAGGATAGGAAGCACAGGCAGCAGCATAAAAAAATCAAACCGGGCTTCGAATAACATACCAGGTAAAACACTGTCTATTGGTAAACCCTTAAATAATGGCGCTGGAGATTTAATAATTTTACATTTTATGCAGACATGTTAACCCCCTCGAGTCCGCCTCAACCGCCAATCTGTGACTGCGAAGTGCACATCCAACTATAAATAATAACTGCCCTACCTTCTCAGTAATACAGGATGCAACAAAATCTCTCAAAAGGAACAAATCTCCTGGCTTGGATAATATATCCTTTGAGTTGATGTTAATCGACCAAAAGACTTGTGCCCAGCCATTTGGGTCAGTTATAAATAATTTTTAGGCAAGTAAAACTCTTCCTGGTGAACTTGCAGTTGGCGTGATTGTCAATCTTCCGTAAAATGGCGACCATACAGTGCCATAATACACAAAAAAATATCAACTTTAAGTATACCCATCATGTGGGGAGAACAGGCAGGCTTTCGTGCTGAAAAACACTGTGTCGAACATTTGAAGAGCCTGAGAATAATTGTGTAGTAATAAGTCGAGTGAAGATCACCTATATCCCCCACATTGAAAAAGCTTTTGACACCCTGAACGACTTCGCTCGGCTTAAGTGGACCACCTATCGTGAAAGAGAAGTGAAATTTGTGTTCCCATAAACCTTTCATTGCCCTCGAAGTGAAAATTGGTACCATGAATTTTCCGTGGAATTCGCCATCCCTTCATTGAACGGCTGTTCAAAATAAAATAACTCTAGACTGATAAAGTTGCTGGATCTCAAATAAAATCGAAACGATATGTAATTTCATTAAAAATTGCCAAAGGAAAAGCCTTTTCTTTTATTATTGCCAGCACGATGGACATTCCGCCCACCACAGTAAGAACAATAATTATAAATACCGCTGTATTTTATGCAAATACTGGGGCTAGTTCTCCTAATAGTGCCACCAGAAGAAGACTACTAGAAATGGCAAAATTGGGGAATAAATTAATATTGTGGATGAAGGACTTAAGTGGAAAAAATATTCCAATAACTATGTTGTTTATTCCACGAAGAGCGATAAGTGTGATTAAGGATCTAAAATCTGAATCGGTGCAAAGATTTTACCAAACTTTTTCGTAATTGATTTAAATAAATAATAAATACAATTTCAAAAACATAAAGAAGTTGTGAAACATGTCCCAATGAAATGGGACGTGTTTCTTATCTTCTCCTAATAATTAAGCTCTTAAAAAATTAACCATCTAAAGTATGCCGCCTCGGTTTACTTTGTCATTTGCCGAAATCAATTAGGACGTACATCGAGGGATTACTGTATACACCTCCATTACCTCTTTTTTTCGATTGGCTCTACTGTGGGAATATAACGAGTAAACATTCCGTAATATTTTCACACTTTGCTGAAGAAATATCTAACAAATTCCAAACGAGTTAACACATTATAAAAAGAACTAATAATAATACTCGTATTTATTACGCCATGTGTGATCCATGTGTACAAAGTTGAATATTAAATTTTCGCTATTTAGAAGTTTCCGTTAAATAATAAAACAAATAGTGATGAAGAATTCAAATGCAAAACTAATGACTTAGTATTTTAGTAATAAAAATACAAAAACAAATATTTGATCAATCCAACTTTAGTTTGGAAGTAAAAAAAATAATAATAATTTGTAGTGGAATTTTAGTTTTCTAAGCTCTTCAATTTACATATCTGTTTACTTGTGCATATTTTAATATCAAATAAAAAAAATTATATTAATCTAGGGAGGGATATCGAAGAAGACCGCTTACTCTATGTGCTCCTTTTCGATCCCCTTCTTTCTTCGAATTGATTTCAGGCAACCGATTTTTAATTTGCGACTGTCTTTCTTTCATTGAGTCTCGTGCCCACACTAGCCTTTACTCTAGCCTGTCAGGATTTCAGACTGTCGACCTTCTTCCTCGTCACTGAATCCCTTGCAATTGTTTTAAGCGTAGGTCCCCCATGGTATATTCACCTTTAACAAGTATCTGGCCATGGTGGTCCTAACCCTTATGCTAGCAAGTGCTAGACATTCACACACAATGTGCGCTGCCGTCTCCGCTTCTTCGTCAGCAGTATCTATGAATTGTCCAACCCTTGTGGGGTTTTCTTGTTCATCTCTTCATAATTCCTCCCTTGGCCAATAAACCCCGGACTTTATACACAGGTTAAAATCTTTACATCTTACAAGGCTTTATTGACCATTACTATCGGAATATCATGGTGCAACGCCTTAGAGATTTTCCCGGCTACCCCTCGGGAGGCATTCTTGTCCATTTCTTCCGGATTTCTTCCTTAGCGAATTAAAACTTAAAAATTGCAATTACTATTATGTTAAAAATAGAACAGCAATAGCAACAGTTGAATTATCTCACTGCGCTGTTCTTTGCTACAAAAAGTTTTTAACAAAATTCTTAATTTGATATACCGACAGGGTGTTTTGAGATGTTTTTAGATTTTTGGAACGAATTTCCGTCATCCTTTCTCAAGTTTGGTTTGGAGACAAACCGGTTTCGGCTATGCGCCAACTTCAGTTAATAAATATATTCAGTTAAAAATTTTACGATATTGCTTTTGCTGGGTATAGGCTGATGGAAATAAAAAAAAAACTGCACAGAAGTACATAATATTGGCTGTCACCTTTCTTACGCTTGCTAGTTGTTTATATGGAAAATCTTTAACAAATTCTTATAAGGTAAGGGTTGATTTATTCAACCACTTGAATACATAGCAAATAAGAAACTAAAGGATAAATAAAAATTTTAATTCGACATAAAATTATGAAACCAAATTATGTGTATGTAAAAATTGCCTATTGGTGTAAATCACGATTGCTGTGCCATTTCGCAATACTGCGAAATGATGTAATATTTGTGCTAGGTCTCTTTTCGTTGATGTGCTATTTTCATCAGCACGAGTATAGCAATAGCATAAATGAATTAACAAGACAGCAAATGTTTTTGATTTTTACTATTGTATTGCTGGGCTGTTTTTATTTTCAACAGCCTAGTAACAGCAAAATCATTGTAGAATTTATAGCATAGTACAATATTTCTTTATTGCTATTGCTATTTCGTAGCTGGTATTTTATACACTGGTTATGCGCACAAACTCTAAAGTAAGCTTCTATACATTTTAAATATTACTAGGTTGATGTAAGTTAAATGTGCGGCGGAAATATGGCAATATCTTCTCGAATCTTGGCCTCTAGCTCGTGCAAAGTGGTTTGCATGTTAGTGTAGTCTAAGGGCATGCCGCATATATTTTTCTTCACAGCTTCGAGTGTTGCGAAAGCAATAAGCTTGCAATGCCAAACATTAAATCATTGTGAATGCAGAAATGGTTAGTCGCACAGTTGTAAATTGTATTCGAGATGATGATTTTTTGGCCAATTACCGGACTCACGTTGTGGTCTCTGTTTTTCCGACTTCAATTCTTGTTACAGCAGAATCTTATAGCGATGTGGGCCCAAATCCAACCTCGCAATAATCCGGTTTGAGTCTTTGATGATGCCCAATTCAGCTGATCAGCATCGACTTGACATTTCTGTGTGTTCGATACAGGCCGCTACGGCAGCCATATTTTCTTCATTGCGCACCAACCTGAAGGGCCAAAAAAGCGTACTCACGTGCAAACTTTTCTGCGATGCGACAAAAAGCCTGAGCACTGAAACCATGATGACGACCAACCTCATGACAAAATTCACGTTGCGTATGTACAACGGAACTGGGATTATTTCTGGAAATAATTTCCACACGTTCGACAAGCGAGGAACGATGCATATTGAAATGGCAGACCGCCCCTAATATTTAAATCGAGAACTACATCATTTGTACTCGTACTATTACTCCCTTCCTATTGTTTTTGCATTGAATATCGGAAGAGCTTTTATTCTGGATTTGTCTGAATTTTTTCAAACATTCGAATTTGATCTTTAACCCACATTTTGTTTTTCACAAAAGTACCCACAGTTTGTTTAACCCTAAATTATTGTTATCCAAAATTATTAAAGCATATTTTAGGGGTGATATAGAAATAAAGTTCGTTATCATTGAATGAATTGAATTGATAAGAAACAAATGGGTTTTGTTTTATAACAATCAGAAACTGTTAAATCTGATTACAAAAATTAACATGCCGTCTTGACTAACCATAGATTTGTTGTGCCAAGGTACAGATTGCTGTTGCCACAGGAAATCGGCTTGTGAAGACTGTCACTGTTCATGGTCTGTTCGTGTTCAAACACCGTTGTCCAAACAGCTGTTCGACTGTAAACACCCTTACAAAAACTATGTTGAGAGCATCGTTCGAAACAATCACGAGGAGACAAACATTTACGCTTAAACTGAACAGGAACATCTACACGCATTCTCCGCACAGAAGACCACGAACGTATTTTTTCCCGTTATTCCTTAAGACGTACTGTGATATATGTGTCTGACACAAGGGTACATGTTTATTTAACGCTCTTGAAGGAAAGATGGGGGGCCTTTTACTATACGGGGCCAGTGGGGAGGGGGAAGGGCAGCTAAAAAACCTTTTTTTAATGTACAAAAAGTCAAAAAAATCAAATTAAAATAGGAATCTTAAAAGTTTGCGCTTTCTTGAAAGTTACTCCTCATACAAGGATAACACATGTTTAAAATCATTCTTCTTAACTAGAAAAGAAAACCCAAAACCACAATTAACACCCCATGAAACATTGTCTTTGTTTATTTTTATTACTTTGAACGAACATTGCAACAGGCCCCCTGGTACGGTTTTTGTAATGCAACTTTTAATAGCCTTATGCTGAAATAAAAATATTTTACCTCTTCAGTCACTAAAAATACCAAAAACAGACCGTTATTGACAATGAAAAAAAAAACTCGGCAACAGATTTTTTTTTTTATTTATTTTTTTTCTTGTCTTCTTGAACAGCACCGCAGCAGGGCATTAATCAAAAAAAAATCCTAAAAGTTGTTGTACGTACGTACTCCCATCAAGTTCACCATGCTAATAAAAATCTAGCCATCAAGGAGACAAAGACAAAAGAAAAAAAAACAAATACAACTCCTAAAGGTCGCTGCACTTGCGCTATTTAAATACTGTATCTCTGCATTGCATCTTGTTTATATTTTCACGACGAGTATCTTACAAATTTTTACACATGTTGGCCTTTCGTTGTTTATTTTTATACTTTTTATTTCTAGCTGTAATAGGGCAATTGCTTATTTTAAACAGATGTAGATTTTATGACTGCATTGAGTAAGGAAAAAATGTATAAATATAAAAGTAAAATCGGTTTTGTTATATTTTGTCAAATGCGTGCAAGGTTCGCGCCTAAAATCTAAACATACGTCTGTGAAAAGGATCAGGATTGTACATGAAATTAAAAATAGTTTTTTTTTCAAAGTTTAATACATATATATGTATGTAGCCCTGCAAAGGAAAAGAAAGACTAAAAGCGGAAGTTTGTGCTAATTGATGAGTGGCAACAGATGTAGTCAGTCATAAAAATGAAAGAGATATTTGACTTGACAAAAGCAGAACGTTGTGTTCAGGGAAAATATTGCATCACCTGAACAAATAATTAATATGAGAATTCTATACGAGGGTTGCCTTTTATGTTTCGGGATTTGGCAACCCTAGTGTTGCAATCTGCCAACTGGCAGCACTATCGTAAAGTTGGGCATTTTCGAAGTTATACGTTCTCAGAACGTTTTGACATACGAGCGCTATTTGTGTTGTTTACAGTAACTTAAAAGATTGATCTCGGCCCCAAAATGGAATTAAATCGTGAACATTTTCGTGCGAATATTTTTTACAACTTTCGACATGGATTAACTCAGCAACAGTGCATGGATGATCTTAATCCAATTTTGGCGATGAAGCTCCATCAAGGACCAGTGTTTATCGAGGGTATGGTGAATTCAATCGTGGTCGTAGTTCACTCAAAGAAGAATTTCGTGAAGGTTTTCCAAAATCAGTTGTTGTTCCGAAAACCATTGATGCTGTGCGTGAACTGATATTGCAAGATCGTAATGTGACCTATCGTGAGATTGAGACAATCTTAGGCATTAGTGGGACCAGCATACATTCAGTATTGCATAAGCATTTGACTGTCAAAAAAAATTTTTTGCGTTGGATCCCACACAATTTGTCAATCGCTCAAAAAATGCTCGTGTCGATTGGTCGAAAGAAATGCTCAAAAAATACGATCGCGGTGTTTCGAAACACGTCTATCGTGCATTTACGCATATGAACCCGAAAGTCGACAGCAGTCGACTGTATGGGTGTTTTAAGATGAGCCAAATTCAACAAAAGTTGTTCGCGCACGAAGCACTTCTAAGCAAATACTGGACATGTCGCAACCGTACCACTAGAACAACGCAGAACAGTAAATCTTCTAATTGCGTAATTATGGTGCATGTGTGAACATGCTATTAGTTCCAGTATTCGGGCCTGTTTTGGCCAAAAGTAAATATCGACCGTTGTCATAATAATTTCCTCAACACTGAATTTTTCAGTTATTAATTGATTATTAAGTAACTTTATCAGACATATTGTCCATATTTTTAACAGACATTTTATAATTTTTCTTTATACTCGTATTCTATTTTCGTATAAATACCTAGTATTTTATGGAATGCAACAATATTTGTACAAGTTGCGTTCATAGATAAGATAAGATATACGTCAATGATAAAAATTATTTGTAATGTTTCTTATTTTCATTCTTTTTTGTCACTGTACAAATCAATAACAATGCTGGATATAACTGAAAAGAGCAAAAGAGAATAAGAGTGACTTAATTCTCTAATTTAAGTTTTTGCTCTCTGTTAATTACGGAACAGCAAAAACCTACCACAAAAATATTTGTTTAAGTTTTAGTGTTTTTTTTTTAGAGCAAATAAAAGTAATAAATTTTAACAACAAAATAAAATAAAAATATGTAAATATTTATCTTATCTTAATTATTATATTATGCCCGAAGATAAGTTAAGGCTCTTTGTGTGTGAAGTAGCCTTAACTTATCTAACAGAAAGGGAAAATATTAAAAAATAAGTTTGGGCCCCTACAAAATTGGTTTTTTTATTTAATACTCTAAAGCTTTTCTTTTCGTATTCAATTTCTTTTAAAATCATGATAAAAAAAAATCCAGACATGCACCTTAATTGCGCAATTACGAAGTTTTCGCAATTAAGGTCTTAATTGAGCTCAATTTACCAACCAAGCAATAGTATTTAATTGATAGTAGAGTGTGTTTAGTGAGCTGAAAACTCGGTAAAAAGAAAACAGTAAATGCAATAGACTACTTAATAGACCCTACAACTTACAAGTAACGTTGATACAATTGAAGGATCGCCGCGAATAACGTTGCATATGACAAAATAATAATTTTTCAGGAGCGCAAAAAAACGTATTTAAAAGGTTTGATTATATCTTTATTTTTTTTTTTAGTTTATCAAAAATAATAAAAATAAAATAAATTCCAATCGTTGCATTTTGTTTATAACTTACAACGTTATTCCACTTTGACGTTTTGACGGTGATAAAATGCATAATTTTGATGGTTTGGTGTTTGAACAAATGTAAGAGAGTCATTTTAACGGTAATCTGCAAAAAAACTGGTTTTGCAAATTTTGTCTTTTACAACGTTATTCGCGGCTTTGCTTCAATTATATAACAGGGACACCAATTTTATTGTTTCCAATTTAGCTATCGCTACCTCTGTCATGTATGGTGGTAATTGAAACTTTTGTATGTAGACGCACGATTATACGCGTTTTCAAACATCATTGTAGGGTCATGAGAACATTTTTAGCTATCAAATACTAATTGAATAAGTTATATGTGAATACCAAATTTTATATATCAATTTCAAATTGAATTGCCTCAATCAAGGGGCATGTGTGAACATAATATTAATTGATGCAATTAACCTTAAAACTGAATTATAGACTTTAGTGTTCACACATCTGCAATTTAGCTTACTCAATTACCAGTTGACAGCTGGAATTGTGTATATTTTATTCGTAAACACTTGTGTTTGTGAATTTGGAAACAATGATAGAAATTCATCTTTAAACAAAATTTTGTTTAAGAAATTAATTATTTTTAAAACATCTTCCACTTATTTTTTGTTTGTATTATATTTTTTTTTTTTTTGTTAATTTAGAGTTTGACAACTGCCATGAAATATAAAATGTAGTTTTATTGTAATGCAGTAGTCTTGCTTGTTGAATGTGCCTTGATTTTGTTATTTGCAGAGTTTTTTCTGCTCGTTAAAAACACTCTACCAGAGTTGCATTGAGAATTTGATTCAATTAATGGTGCGATTATACACCGAATGCTTAATTTATTATTTGAGTTCTTGTATGGTTAATTGAGTTCAAGTCAGTATTTAATTGCCCAAGTAAAGCTCATGTCTGAACATAGTCTTTCCGTGTCAGCGTTGCAAGGCCGAATTATCCAGCTGCACAATTTAGTTTTCATCATTTTTTCTTATATTGTGCTTTCATTATTTCGTTATGCGCATAAATTCGCATTCCCTTGTAATTGTTAGGTAGGTTTAGTAAACACAGAACATCAATTTGAAAGCGGGAATGTTTGGTTTGACGTTCGATATGAAATAATCATGTGAATTTCTACGCCCAGGCTTACCCTTAGCAATGATGCGGTAGAGGAACCATTGTTGCCTTTGAAGTAATCGTTTAAAACAAACAACGGTCCTTCGTCTTATTGAAATCGAGTGTTGAACCATTGTGAATGACAATTTCCACCCTTCGACCACTAATGACAACAGCCGACGTAAAAATCTACGTTCTGAAAGAAATGTTTTTTTTTTTTTATTCATAGCGGCCTTCCGTTCGTTTAAACTTAACCTACAAAAGTTCTCTCTCTCTCTCTTACCCTTGTCATTTATCTCACTCTGTTCCAGTTCCAAATTTAGTAGCATTAATTTTGCGATCGACCCCTGCGTGTGGTGTTAGTGAAGTTTTAGGCTGTAATTATTTTCAGGTTTACGTAGTACCACAAAAAAAGTGCCAACCTTTTTGTACCTAATTTGGTCGCGCATATTTATTTTTATACTTATTTTTCAAACAACTACTCTGTGTGAGTGTGGGATAAAAAATATTCACTAATACAAATAAAATAAATATAGCGAAAAAAGGCATGAATCGTTAAAATTTTTTATAACAATCTAAAGATCGTCAGTGGCTAATCGGTGTACGGGCAGTTAAGAACGAGCAAAATAAAAAGAAAATTGTGCGATTGTGTAATTTTTAATAAGAAAATCAAAAAACGAAAAAAATTGCAAAACTTATTTATTAACGGAAAACCAAACTTTTAAATGCATTTATATTTTAACAGATATTATTAATTTACATAAAATGCGTTCGAATTTCAGTAGACATGAATATCACCATTATATATCGTATGAACGCCAATCATTGGGTAGGTTAAAAAGTTATGAAAATTTATGTCCTTTCACAATTCGTTTATTAACGGAGAAAAAAGAAAATTTTAGAAAAGGGCTGCTGCTTATATGCATCATTTTTGACAACATTAAAATCAAATACCAATAGCTTATTGTTAATTCCAAACTGTTTATACATTTTTAGAAAGAGAGAAAGCGTATTTTTAAACAGAAATTTATTTTTTCTTTAGAAATTTTTATTCGTAATTTTTGAAAATAATTTCAACGCTTAACACTACACCATTTTCTTGTAGAAATTGTTGTTATCTCAATAATTGTATAATTTTGCTGTTTTTCAATCTTAAGAGTTCTCAGCTGACTAATAAAGTTTAAAAAGACGTCATCCTGTATAATTTTGGTAAATGTTGAAAGCCACCAAGTAATTTACTTATATTCGCAAAAGAGCAATTCTTTCATTAGGAAAATTGGTAGCAGTTTTAACTTTTCAATCTAAGAAAGCCATTCTGAAAATAAAAAATATTTTTATTATACAATATAGTACTTAAATCGCCCATCACCATTTTTGCCATAATGATTATTAACCCTCTCAAAAGTCGAAAAGGGACCCAGAAAGTAAGTGGTCTGCTTCGATATCCCCCCATACAATTACAACCCTCTCAAAAATTTTTTTCCAAATATCACTCTTCCAACTTATTTTTAGAAAGCTCCAGCATTTAAGAAATTTCACTATATATGCTTAATAATGGCCTATCTGGAGCACCATTTCTATATTAGGATATTGGTACCCATTTTCCCAAATTAGCCACTGATCATAGGTGGTCACACTAAAATTGTCATCAAAAGTCCCTTTTTTTAAGCTCGATTAATTTTTCGTTTTTAAATTCATTTTATTTATGTTCCGAAAATATTTCAGATTTCACACAGCTATGAGTCAGTTATTGATTTTAGTTCCTGCGTGATGAAAATAAAATCAAAATTACTCTCAGTGTTAATTCACTCTCTTGCTGAGTGCAAAATCAGCCATGTTTAAAATTTTGGTTTGCGTCTTTGCTAGCTAAATTCAAATCTATATGTAAACGCATTACATCATCATTTATTTGCTTACTTTTTTATGATTACACAAATTTTCCCTCCAAGCAGAAAATGTTTTGATTTTTCTGAATGTGTTCTCAGTGACTTTGGCGCTAGAATTATTTTGGCGTAAAATTTTGCCCCGACCTGTCTTACGACACTTTCATCGAATGGGCATGAACAACACGTGACAGAAAGTCTCGGTATATTTCATTCCTACTATAACATCTCTGCAGCGACAGAAAAATGTCGCAAATAAAGGGCTGGTGACCTATATAGATAAAAGTGTTTTTATGGCTGCTAATTGTGACATGTTTTTCCAGCAGAACGGTGCAAATATCGCGCGACAATAGCGAAATGGCCCGATCCGTTGCACTTTCATAAAGGCATACAATGTGCACTTGTTTCAAATTTGTGCAGTTCGTCGTATTTCAAAGTCGTGTGCATTCATAGTTCGTCGAAAACTTCAAAAGAAAACTACCATGACGGTCGTATAAATGGTTCAAAGTTGTATTTTTGCCGAAAAAAAGTTTAATATCGATGGACCAGATGGATAAAACTTTTATTTGCACGACCTAAGAGAGGAAGCAATATTTTTCCAATGAAGACACAGCAGGGAAGACGGAGTTATGCTATTGGGGTGCTATATCCTACTATGTACGATTTAAAAACTTATTTGGACCCATACCGTGAACCTATCAATACGAGAACGCGCACGATAGTACGCTAGGCCAAGTTCAAGCCTATTGCATAAAATGTTTATATTATGCGAAACCATTCGCGCTGTTTTTACCCCCCTCATAACTTTGCTTCCATTAATCATAATAAAAAAAATGGAAAAATAAGGACTCTACGTATAGGTAACCTCATAGGCTATAAAAGCTTTCCGAGATATGAAGGTGTAAAAACTGCATATTTTGATACATATTCACTGACTAACTCATCAATATTATGCGGCACTTCCACTGTAGCTAGAGAGCAGAAAATTGGTATACATGTAGGCCTTGGGCCACCAGCAAACAAAAAATATTTAAAATCAGTCACTCTTTATCTGGGGTGACTAGGGTTCCCCTTATTTGTAAGAAACACGTCTCCTATAGCTAGAGAGCTGAAATATACAGGTAGGCCTTGGATAAAAAGTAATGAAAAAAATTGGCACTTTTCATCTTGGAGGGACCAGAGTTCCCTCTTACCTGTATGGGGCATTACCGCTATAGGTAGAGAGCTTTAAGTTAATAAACCAAAAAAAAAGGACTCAAACCCGCACAAAAACATAAATGTGAAAATAAGGCCAAGTTCCAATAAATATAATGTCGCCAGTAAAAAGTACTGAGAACAAAATGTAGACCAAGTTCTTCAAATTAAATTCCTTATTTAGTTGATGCACAGTGTCTTTGTCGTACCACTTTCTTAATTTTTAAGATAACTGAATATCTCGGAAACTATAACCACTTTAAAAAATTGAGGTGCAGATTTGAATTCAGCACCTAAAATTGGACAACTAACGACTTTCACTTGCTCTATCCCTAAGCCTTGCAACTGCAAAAATATAATAATAAAAATGTTATTTTAACAACATATTTTTTTTTATTTTGAAGATCTTTATTTAAACATCTCACTCCGTCTTTTGTGTAAATTATAAATGTTTACCATTTAAAGGATTTCGGTCCTATTGAAATTTTTATCGGCCCGAATAAGAATCTTTTCCCAATTAATTTTGATACTTGGAATTTTTTTCATTTTTTTTTTAATTAAAATTGAGGTGTGATACTTTCCAGCTGCTTCAAAAATAGAAAGTGATAAATAATATTTCTAATTGCTGCTTAAAATCAAACACACTAAAAAATATTTACTTTAAAAACAAACATTTTAATTAAAATATCAGCAATATTTATTTTTTATTTAATAGGTAAATTTTTTGTATTACCGCAAATGGGGTGTTATGTATGTTTCAATAATCTTAAATACTCATGTTGTAAATTAAAACCACAATCTTTAAAACAAATTGGCAATTCTGATTATAAAAACATCATTAAACCTCAAAGAGAAAAAAAAAACAAAATACTACTGTGGGCAAAAAATAGTAAGACTTTTTAATTTAAATTTCGCGCGGAAATCCATTCGTCGACATTGAAGCAACAAAATTAGTTTACTTAACAACTCTATAGAAACATTAAAGCAAGGCGAATTCAAAGTATTTCCGGCTTCTTCGCCGATGTCAAACTCCATATATAAAAAACAGTTCACAAAAAGTACTGAGGTACGCTGGTGAGTTTACCTGTTTAGTCTACCCGCATTAAAGTTTCCTTTTTGATTTTGTTGTCCTCTGTGTGGTGAAAAAGCAAATTCGCTCTTATTTGTTCAAAAAAAAAATTACAATAAGGCGAATTAAATTTTGGCGTATGTAGATACTTTCATCTAGGTTCAGCTATTAGCCAATTCGCTACTAAGGCCACCTTTAGTAGCTGTTAAACAGTTTTACACGAGACAAATTAATACTCTTCATCCTAATTGAAATCAAAAAAGAAAAAAAAACAATTAATTTTAATATTCCTTAATGACAAATACTATGATTTAAACAGCAGTTTTTCCTAACTTTCAATGAGTTTGAGTTCCAATGCACCTTGAATTTCTATACTAAACACTATCAGCTAAATTTGTAATCTCTCAATATTTATTTACCTAACACTTTACAAACAAACATCTAATCAGAAAGTACTTGTAACCGAATCAATGTGTTAAAAATAACAAGAGTGATTTACCTAAATTGAGTTTGCAATAAAAGTCTGTTCACATATGCACCTTAAATGAAGCAATTTAATTTTAAATTGAGTAATAGGCTTTAGTGTTCACACATATGCAATTTAGCTTACTCAATTAGCATTTAATAGCTGAAAATGTGCTCACTTTCAATTGTTGCGAAGACATGTGTTTTGCGAATTTAGAAAAAGGGAGAGAAATTCGGCATTAACTTATTGTAAAACAATTAATTATTTTGAAAATAAAATAATTATTTTAAACGTATTTTCGTTAAAAATTTCCTGAAATTTACTAACCTTCAATTTTACCTGCCATTTCATTTTACTTTGGTTTTAATTTTTTAATTTAGAGTTTGACAACTGCTATGGAGAATAAAACCTTGATTTTGTTATTGAACACAGTTTTTTCTGCTCACTTACCACACTTCGCCAGAGCTGCATTGTGGGTTTGATTCAATTTATGGTGTAATTAAATAGTCATTGATAAATTTATTAATTGAATTGGTGTATGGTACATTAAAATCAATTAAGGTCTTAATTGCTTACTTGTGCAATTAAGGCGCATGTGTGACAAAGTATATAAATGCATGTATTATATTTAGTGATTGGTCAAAATCGGCTTTTTGCGAAAAAAAAAATACTTTTTTATAGTTGAAAATTATTCTTTGGGTTCTCGAAAACAATAGTTGTTTTACAACTTTTCCAAATTTGCCATATCAAAAAATGTACAGTTATTTATTAGTTTCTGAAGAGAATCGCTCATTAGACCATCCCAAACATCAAAATATGATTTTACAATGTTCTACAATTTCGTTTAGAAAATTTAATTCTTCATTTTATTTAAATATAACAACCTCGAAAAATTTCATATACTGCTAAGTTTTTACAATTTTATAACGAATATTTACTTAGCACCATCTTGCGGCAACTGTTTGAATCAATTTGATTTCCTCTCGGATTCTAATTCATCCAAGTATACAAAATGGTTATGGTCCAACCATGTCTTGGTAAATTATATGAGAGGATACCATAGACTCATAATAGTTCATTCCCTCTATTAACCGCGTCGAATCATTCCAGCCTTCTCTTAAGCTAAACTATGCTGAAGTTTGCTACCAATCCGTTTTATTACTAAGAACAGTAGCATGTTTTTTAACGAAGGTATCATCAGTGGGTTGCAAAAGTATGTGCTTTTCTAGGGAAGGAGGTTCCATCTGACCAACACAACAATCTCTACGCAATTTTTTTTACATTAAATTTGGCAGCCGTCTATAACAGGATCGTCAGAGGTATGAGTTCAAGAAGGTATTCCATGCCCGCCGTAGAATAAGTCCTCAAGTTAACATATTTGCACATTAAATTTTTTTTCAATGATCACGTGTGAACGCTCAAGCGTATCCTGAGAGCGCTGCTTTCGTATACAGATCATATAGAGTATATGCATGTATATATACATATACACTACGGAACAAAAGTGAACACTTAAGAATTATATTACTTGGTTTTAATGTGTATGAAAAAACTTCTTGAATTTCGTTACAAAATTCATTTTGGAACACAAATGTGTTAACGAAAACATCTGTAGCAAAAACTATTTAAATTTAATTGCAGTAACTTATAATGTTCACTTTTGCACTCATCGAATTTTTCAATTTAAAAAAAATATATAGTGGAAAAAGTAAACGGTTTATTCCAGTGTGATCGTGGATTGAATTGATGACAGTAACTGATCCACAAGCTGTTCGCTTTGTTTCGCAATGTTTAATTCTAGTGCAGTATGAAGTCGCGAAAGAATAAAATTGAAAACATGAAAATTAGGAAAAAAAAAATAAAAATAGAGTCCTGTCAACACGGCAAAAATGGTCGTCCGAAGATGATAGGTAACACAACATCAAGCCATATGGCACAATCCCTGATGACTGGAAGAGTAAAAGTATCAATTGTGTAGCCAGCGTATGCACTTTGCGGCGAGCTCTTAAATGTGTCGGTTGTCTTCTTCTATATAAAATTAAAGAAACCAAATATGTACCCCTAAAAAGCATTAAAGATCTTGGAAGAATCATGTCGAGACATTTCAAAATCTAGTCAGAAGAATTCAAAACGTATGGCGGCAATTCTAAAAAGCAGAGGAGGCTTCAACAGTTACCAACCGGCATTTGTGAAGGAAGCACATTTTATCTGAAAACAATAGAGAATACAAAACTCAACACTGACATCTCAAATTAAGTCCACTGTTTAGACTGAAGTTGTTGTTTTTTGTATGTATATTTTTCCCCCCCTTTAGTATGAACTATTTCACGAATATAAGTGTATTGTCGTTTTACAGGATGAGCAATTTTAAACTTTAAAGTTGTTTTTTAAAATATGATCGCTTTTTATGACGAGATATTTTATAGTTTTGGAAGAAATTGTAAGTTAAGTTACTGTTGGATGTGAAATAGATAAGCAATATAATGCTGACTTCCTAAACGTATGTTTACAATGTATTAATACGGTGTTGATATCAATGCGCATCGATAACAATATTGATGCTTTTGCGAACAAAATACATTGTCAAAATTTAAGGGTTGCATTTACGAATAGGTTGCATTATATTACTACAATGCAACATGCACTTATATAGTCATCCTAACTTTCTGAAAAAAGTTTGCTGAATAAGTAAAATTTTGTTGAGGGATACTTTTGAATTGGGAAATCACAATGGGGCTAATAACTCGTTTTCAGCTTAAGTCGAATTAAGTACTTATTCCTTAACGTCACACAGATGCATATGTATGTGATATACACCGTAGTGCGTCACTACTGTTGACTGAGGGTAATGTGCACAATTTATGTTATAAATATAAATAAATTACACTTTCTGTGTAAACACAAATTCCCCAAAAAATTTATCTCCATTTTCTATTTCCAATTGCTGGCTTTTTAAATTAAAAAGAAACAAATATCAAACAATTCTTTTACATGTAATTACTGCCTTCTAGCATTATCATAGAATTTGCTTTATTTTACTAATTAATATATTTCTCATTCATTTTAACAAAGTATCTCTTAATTAGTTAAACTTTATTTTTTTCCAGCCTCACAATATGAACCGGGCGGTTATTCATTGCAGACACAAACCAATCGTAATACAGCCAACATGACACAACGCGATGGTATAATGAAATTTGAAAATGATAGAATTAAAACCCTACAAGAAGAACGTTTACACATACAAAAGAAAACCTTTACAAAATGGATGAATTCATTTCTGGTAAAAGTAAGTACAAACAAACAAACAAACAACAATGGCAATAATGTGAATAAATAACGGAAATGCAAATTTAAAACAAACAGCAAAAGAAAAGAGAAAGAAAAATCATTTGATCAGATTTCACAATTTATTCTATTTTTATTTCATTTTCATTATTCTGTAGGCAAAAATGGAGGTCGACGACCTTTTTACAGATTTAGCGGATGGTGTCAAATTGCTGAAATTACTTGAAATAATATCAGGTGAAAAGCTGGGAAAACCAAACAACGGACGCATGCGTGTACATAAAATTGAAAATGTTAACAAGAGTCTGGCATTCTTGCATACAAAGGTATGTAAAATATTTATACATTTCTCTTTGATTTAATTTTATTCTCTTTTGTTGTATTTGTAAAAAAAAAACAAACAATTATTAAGGAGTTTATCTTTTTGTTCTTGTCACAAGAAATTTCCCATTGATATTTACGTATGTAAGTATGTATGTACTTACTTACGTGTGCTGAACTGTTTAATAAAACTGAGTCAGGTTACCAAAACATTAAAAGACTTTGTAGTGCAGTGGCCTGTTTACTGCGTATCAAAATACTCGTAAAGTTACCAGACATGCAAAAAATTTGTGTACATTTTGAAGTTTTCTAAAACTTCTCTGTACAATTAATTTTTTTAATGGAAACTTTGTTGTGTCGAAATTTAAGAAATAGTACCACTTCAAAGGCGACACAAATCAAAATTTGTCTTTTTTCAGAAAGCGCAAAAAACGGTGCTTATTATTTTATTTAATGTAGCAGCTCGTTTACTTTATGGGTCCCTTCTCGATCTTTCTTTTCTTGAATTGGTTTCAGGCAACCGATTTGCAACTTACGGATATCATACTTTTATTGCGTCTCGTACTAACACTAGCCTTTACTTTTGACTATAATGATTTCAGACTGTCGACTTATAACTGTTGGCCTTCTTCCCCTCCACGATGTATCTTGTAATTGCTAGCATTTATCTAAGGTTAAGGTCCACCAATGCATTCACATTTAACAGGTGTTTGCCCGTAGTCCTAAGTGTTATGCTGGGGACACAACTGGGACGAATGACGAATTTCGTCCACCACGACGTATACGTCGGTAAAAATTCGCTGTTTAAATTCGTCGTATGAAGCACAATAACGACGAAAAAATAACAGCTGTTATCTATATAATATATATGGGTGACCATATAAAAAATAATAGTTAAAAAATTAAACACTAACAAAAAAACAGCCAAAAAGTCATTTTATAGTTAACTACTATTTTGTAAACTTATTTTAAATTCTATAAAACAAAATTGAATTAATTATTATTAAAAAAACTTATATAAATAAATCTAAGACAAAGTTCGCCGCGTATGACGAATTTCGACCGACGTCATAATTGTGTGCATTTTGGTATACACAAATGCGTTCTATTTTTGGCAACGAATATTCGCGGCGAAAAATTCGTCGTTCGTCCCAGTTGTGTTCCCAGCCTTATGCTGGCCGCCTTGCGAGGCTTCATTGTCCATCCCTATCGGAATCTCACGGACCAAAGCCTTAGGAGTACTTTTATAGATTGAACCTTCCACCCCTCGCAAGGAATTATTGTCCATCTCTTTTGGAGTTCTCCCCGCTCGACTCAAACGCTTCGTATGATATATCTGCTAATTGCAATTAGTGTGTTTTTCAACAATTCACAATAACAAAAACAAGGCAGACTTTATCGGGTATAAGAAAAAATAAAAAAAAATTTGAAATTTTTCTACAAAAGAAAACAGTGTAAAACATATGTCCACTCTTTCTCCCTAAAAATATAACATAATTCTGTAAATATGACATTGAATTTTTTAAACATAAAATAGACTTTCTGTAAAAAAAAAGTATCAACAGGGTTTACCATGAGCAGTTTACTTTTTCAATAAGATTTAATGCATTTAAGGACATGTGACCTTGCTAAAATTTACACGTTTGCATTTAGATATGCAAAACTGGGTTTAATTGTATTGCCACCGTCTCACCAACTCATCCTCTACATTCATTAGATGTTCTTTAAAAAAAAAAACTGATTTATATATTTTCGAACGCAATTATATTTCAAATATATTATTAGTTAATCTGGGGGGTTTACCGTGCATTTGATTTGAATGCAAACATTTGTGAAACACAATGTAATAGGCTTACAAATTCCAACGTGGTTCCTTTCGATCCGAATTACACAGCAACGCCACAGAACTGAATTTCATTTGGAACTATCCGTGAACATCAGACAAATTAGCAACATTTGTTCGCAAATGTTACAGCGTTTTAACAAAACATTGCAGTGTTTTATAGAAGCAGAAGAAAATGCCTGAAATCATAATTGAATTTTAAAATAAATTCGATGCAGTAAAGAGTAAAAATACTTTATCACTTTGTATACATTGTCAGGATTAATCCAAGATTAACATGTTGGCAGCTTTGATAAAAAAAAACAAGTAAAGTGTTCTCTCATCGGGTGATAATGCATTTGGAACTTTTTTTTAATTTTAAATAAAACACCTAAAATAAAATTAAATGTTGGAACTTTATTATCACTCAGAAGAACAATCTCTGATATTTACTCCTGACTGTATGTGATCCATTCGGAAGGTCCAATTTTCGATCACTATTTTCACCAGCATTGCTACCCATAACTTGGGAATTACGCGAGTAATGTTGGTTCCCAAGTTTTAATTCGTAGCTGGCATATCGACGAAGGCTTTCATAGTTTCAACGAAGTCATTGTGGCGCATCACCGTCTTGCTGGAATACAATGTCACCGGCATAACGGTCTTAAAAAATATGTTATCAACGAATCGAATTGCTCGATTGGTCACGATCGTCAACTACACTCTTCGCTTCAGCCGCAATATTATGCTCACTGCTTATATAATAACGTGGAGTTAGACTCAAATGGTTTGTCAGTCTTGGCAATATAGGATTTGGAAAGCAGATGATGCACACGATGTATAATTCGTAGGGCACGAAAAACATTCTCTCGAATACGGATTTTTGTAATAAAGTTAAATAATTTGGAGACTTTGCTGCGATATGACTCTTTTCATGATGAACTGCCCAACAAGTCCAAATAAAAATAATATGAATGCTTTACATTATTTCCTGGTAACTTGTATCGGCTTCTGGGTGTTGTGTTTGTAGTTGTTCAAGTACAGCGTTTGCTGTACAGTGGGCGTCACAAGTATTCGTACCTTTCAATTCTGGAACTTTTCGTACAGTGAGTATTCGTGCCATTCAATTCTTACAATGGTTTTACGCGAAAATTCAAAAACAGCTGTTCAAGAGAGTATTTTTTGCGTGTGTTTGTCATTATTTGTTTACTGTCAAATTTTTCAAGCGATATAGTCGATGTTTCGCTTCATATTTCATAAATTCAGACTAGGCTTAATATAAAAAGGTGCAAAATGAACGGACTTGTGCATGAATCAGATTATTCATTTAATTATTACCAGTATAGTTTGGAAGATAACACCAATTGTTTTTTTATTTAAGCCAATACTGAAAAAAGGTTTGAATTTCGATTAAGTTTGAGAATCATTTTTTAGCCAATATCAAATTATTTGAATTTAAAATGAACACCAAATGATGAGATTCAAATAATATTTGGGTAAACGAAATGATCAGAAATTTTTGAAAATATATTAAAACAAGTTTTCAGCCAAATGCAAAACGGAAATTAATATTAATTTCCATCATTCAATATTCATTTCCATTCAATATTAATATCCATCATTAACTTTCCTGTTTAATTACGTTTTAATTAAATATATATGTGAAGATGGCAACTAGCCGAAACCGGTTTGTCTCCAAACCAAAATTGACAAGGGATGACGGAAAATCGTTCCAAACATATACATATATCAGAGCACCCTGTCGGAAAAACAAATCAACAAACAAATATCAGTGGATTTTTCTTGCAGTTGCTATTGTAATTACGCTTCATAAAACAATTTTAATTGTTCTGGAATCCATTTTTTATTTAATATAATAAATTGAAACATACGTTTTACTCACAAAAAAACTCAAAATCATATGCTTTGGGACTTTTATTTTTCATTTAAACAACATACGAGTACGTAACATAGTTGTAAGTCTAAACATAAAAATTATAAACCGTATATGTAAAGCACTGATTTTGACATACACATGACATTCCATATGACGTGTACGCGTAATGTAAACACAGCTTAAATAGATAATTCTATTTCTTCCGGACATTTTTATTTTAAATATAAACAAAAATCGGTCGGTCAGCTTAGCAGTAATTTGTGAACATTTGACTTGTTGAAACACTTTTGAATTCACGTAGAAGACCTGGCACATACTTACATACATAGATGTATAAAGTTTCATGATGCAGTACGCATGCGGCCGAAGCGCATGTCACCGTTACAAAAATCGAAAAAAGAAATGTAAAGAATTAAAAATAAACAATGATAGCGCATTAATTGTCAAGAGTTCACTCACCGCACAAATAGCCGCAATTTATTTGTGTCTTTTGCAAAGATTTATAGTTAAATAGTTTAAATTAAGAGGAAACTGGTGCAATAAAATACAACAACATTTTGCTTAATTCATTTGAGAGAATAAAGCTTAAACTGATTAAGGCGAACTAAAAAAAAAATAGAAACACTTTAGAGGCTTCTGGAGTATTTTCTGATGGCGAAAAATCAAGTAAAACAATGCTAAACTGAAGAACTTTTTCTTTTTGCTTTTCATTTGAATTTACCATGCATGATGTTTTTTTCTTCTCTACTTTTACATTTCTATAGGTTGGCGTGTGACATAGTTTTCTTTTTTAACTGTTTTTATTTGATTTCCTTTTCCTCTCAATTTTTCTCAGCTACTTGTAATTTTCTTTGTATTCTAATCAGGGATGGAAAATGTCATTTGAGGTTTTGTACCAGCTTTTAATACAAGATGCGCTTGGGCCATGATGGTACCATTTTTTCATATTTGTTGAAAACAGAAGCAAAAAATATGTATACAAATTCACAATACAAAAAACTCATGCAGTTTAAATTTAAACACAGATAAAAAATTAAAATTATGAAGTTTGAGTTTACCGGTGAGAGGGAAGAGAAGAATATCATGTGGCACAGATTTTTATGTACTCGGAAATTCTGTTGTGTTTTCTAATTCGTCATTGTGAATTTTTATTTTCTCGTACATTTTTTATTAAACTTTTTTCATAGTAAATATGAAAAACAATATTTAAGTAAACATAAAAAAATATAATTTATTAAAATTTTTCAAGCTTGAAGGTCTTTTTTTAAATTACATTATATTATTGAATAGATTGTTTGGTAAAACCAAAGATAGGATTCATAAATTGGATAAGGCAAATATAGTTTATAAAATTCCTTGTAAGGGAAATGATCAGGAGACTTGTAATAAGGTTTATGTAGGGACTACAAAAAATAAACTGAAGACTAGGATAGCTAGACATAAATCAAATCTTAATTGCAGACATGCCCATAATACTGCAAATCAAATCAAATCATTATCCTAACTTCGAAAACGCATTGGTTTTGAATACAGAAATTAGTTATAAGCGTCGTTTTATATTAGAAATGTTACAAATTGTTAATGCATCTAGTACACAAAGAAATAATTAGAAGGCAGACACAGATAATGTTGCACAGATATATAGACACTTAGTTCATAGAATAAGATAATTAATATAAGCCTGTTTTTAGGGTTATTTGAATTATATTATATTATTTAAATAAGTTTGGTACACTTGTCAATACAATTGTAACATTATTTTAACAACATTTTTAATGTTAAGTTTCGTTAACTGTATTTACATTTTTTTTTTTATATTTTTAAACCTCGGGTTATTTTTGTTTAATGTTAACTTTGGAAAATTTTTGAATTTTTTGTGACAATAATTTTTTCATAAACATATAATTGGTTTATTTTTATTTCCTGATGATGCTACACAATGGAGTAGCGAAATATCGAAAAATAAAAATATAATTTTTAAAAAAATACTAAAAAAAGGTCAAGAACAGCTATAATTTTAATAAAAAAATATAATTCATTGAAAAAAACATTTCAGTATGTAGATACGACTGAAAATTAAAAAAAAATATATTTCAAGAAAAAAACTTTCATAATGTGAACCGATTGAAACGAAGTTAATGTTGCCATATAGTGAAAAATTCTAATTTTAAACTGTACCAAATAAGCCAAGTAGTATTAGTAGTACCACGGTATCAATAAGATCGAAAATGTGCCAAAAAAAAAAAAAGTGCAGTTGTACCACGATTTCCATGCCTGATTCTAATACTTACAAATTAATTTTTTTTTTTGTATGTGCATCTCAACTCATGTTCATTACTACTTTCGTTAGCAGTTTTTTTCTTTTAATTTCTGTTTTGTTTTTTGCTAAGCCTTCGTATTTTAGTTGTTGTCTAGTAGCTTAATTTATTTTACACTCGAAATTAAATATTTACAATACAAAAATATAATTCCAAGTAAACTACGTTTTCGTACTTAGACAAAAATTATCGAATGTTTCTCGCTTTAACAATGTGTTGCATAAAAGGCAACCTGCTAGTTTGGTAACATTATTCCCATAATCATATGGGAATTTGAACGTTAAAGAAATTATGCCAAGCTAGCAAGTTCCCTAGAAATGGGACGGTATTGTACATATGAAGAACTTGGCCCTCATTTTGATCTCAGTACTTTTTACGGCCGAAATTTTTTGTTAGGAACTTGGCCTTATTTTTATATTTATGTTTTTGTGCATGTTTTATATATAAAACCTCTTTTAATTTAAAGCATACAGACAGTTGGGTTATGTCAAATTTCAGCTCCCAACCTATAGTGGAAATGCTCCATACAAATAATAGTGGACTCTAGTCCCCTCAGGATTAAAAGTGTAAATTTTTACTCATCATTACTTATTCCCCAAGGCCTACCTGTATACCAAGTTTCAGCTCTCTAGTTATAATGGAAGTGTTAAATACAAATAAGCTGGACCCTGGTCCCTTGAAATAAAAATCGCCCGTTTTCAGATTTTTTTTTTTTTGTTTACTTATTCCTCAAGGCCTACCCGTATATTAAATTTCAGCTCTCTAGCTATAGTGGAAGTCCACCATAATATTGGTGAGTGAGTCAGTGTAATAATAGAAGAGTATACAGACAACAACTGATCCGTTTGAAGAGAACCATCAACCGCTAATGTCCAGAATATGCTACCAGACATAAAGTTATAAATTTTCGCCATGTTCGTCTTCATGTTGCTATCCGTCACATGTTCCCGTTTTTCGATTCATGCAGAACAAATTGATAGTAAAAAGCTTTTTACTTCAGTTTGAGTATTCGAGTACCAAAATTGCTGTATTTTAAATTTGGTTAAAAGTTTAAGTTTATTTTTATTTTTTAAGCCTGGGTTTAAGTGTAAATAATTAGAAATAATTCAATGCTTAAATCCATTCAACTAAAAAACCCATGATTTCGTAAAATTAAAAAAAAAAACTCCTTAAATTTGACGTCGAAAACTTTGTGTTGGGTTTAGATATTTATATTTCGAAACAATTTTCGAAAAGCTCAGACTCAATAAACACTTTTCAAAAATATTTCAATTATAAAGTTTGTAGATGTTTTATATTTGAAATTAATTATAAGAGTGGTTGCTTGGATACTCCAGATATTACGGGTTATTCGAGATTACAAGATTCTTATATGATTTTATCTAACCAAGTAATTATGGGTGTAATCATAGTTGCCAGATAAAATTAGTCGGAAATCGTCAAATTTTATTGAACATTTCAAAATTGTCGAAAATACTATCGAATTGTCAAAAAATCATGGCATTTTTTAACAAATTTGTAGATATTTTTAATGGTGTATCAAATAAATCAGAGACCGCAAATAATCACTATTTTTTAAATTCCAACCAAAAAGATCATAATGAAAAAGAAATACTACAATATTGAGAAGTACACCAACTTAATTCGAGTTATGCGCACTACCCACTCGTATTTACATCTAGAGCATTAATTTTTGTATGTTTGAGTTTTTTTTTAATAGACTTTTAATAAAAATTTTTCAATTTTTATTTTTTGTTTGAAAAGTATTTTTATTTTTTTCTGTTCTATTTAATTTTTCTTAGTTAACAAGTCACTGTAACAAGAATATTTGCTGTCCTAAATGTAATATTAACATAATTAAGGTCAATATTATCTCCAGTCTCCATACTTTTCGATACATACTTATATTTAATTTAAACAATTTAAACCATCACATGCTTAGTAATTTAAAGACACGATTAGATTTTTTGTTGAACTCAAGAGAAATTCCGAAAAGTTATGACAAAAGGATTATAAAAAATGTTACGTTTCATATGATACAAAGTGTCATAAACTACATGGTTCAGACTTTTGCAAGACTATTTACACCAAACATTGGATCCGGCTAATATAAACTATGATGTTGCGTAGCGTTTTATAAAATAAGGCCCATAATTTTATACTGACTTTTTCTTTGCCTGAATATAATCATGTGTGTAAATTCTCTTCAGAATTTACCACAAAACCTATAACAAACCCAAATTTTAATTGCGTTTCCAATCTTTAAAAGAACTTACGTATTTAAGTGAAACCGTATAAAAAAAATATCAACAATCGGTTCAAAACAAAAAATTACACAGCCGAAACCGGTTTGTCTGCAAATCAAACTTGACTAGGGATGCCGAAATTTCGTTCCAAAAATCTACGTCGTCCAGTCGGAATATCAAATCAAGAATCAAGTAAATAATTATTTTGCTTACTGTTTTATTTCCATTTTTTATAAACATGCTACATACATTCTTTAGCAAAACTAACCTTGATGCAGTGATGGATACATAACTATATGGTTCAGACGATTAAAATAATTTAAAAATAAATATCATTAGTCCAAAACCATAATTGAACAAGAGTGTTAAGTACTTGTTGTGTAGGGCAAGTTTTGAAAACATTAAATTAAAATAAAATTATTACCTGCAATGTCAAAATATATCGTGTACAGGATATAGTTGTGTGTCTAACGGAATTATGAAAACTTTACAAAAGAGGAAAAAAATCGGCAAATTGTCAGGAAAATATTTGCGAGTGAAAAAATCGTCAAATCTGGCAACACTGGGGGTAAACCTAAGAAGAAAACATGAGTTCAGCGGGCTGTTAAATTAAGATGTAGTTTTGTTTTTCGTTTCATTTCTTTTTAACAAATACACATACACAGAATTTCCCAGTATAAATTTAACATAAATTCACGTAATTAATTTAACTGAAAACTGTGGCAAAGAAATTAATGTTTTTATATACTCGTGTTCTTTTTTTCTGGTTGGTTTTTTTTTATACAAAAAATAACTTATAGTTATAATATAAATAATAAATTACACTTTTTTCCTACAGAGTAACGCAAAGAAAAGTGAAAGTTTACATATTTATGTACATATGTATGTATGTAAGTTACAGCTTTAGCAAGCATGTACTACAAGTACACGTGTGTGTATCTATGTATGTATGTCGATGGTAAATATGCATGAGTTTAAACACTAAACTACAGACGGTCTACTTGGTTGCAATGTCGGTGCCACATACACAGCGCAATGATGGATCATACTCGTTTTTAATGATCACTTGTTGGTTTTATTTCTAAAATGCATTAAACAAAACATGTTATGGCTTTAAGACATGCATTATTCTATACGAACAAACTAAAATCTGCTTGATAACTTTGTATTTCAAAATAATGCAACATTTTAGCAGAGACATTTGGTAATTTATCAAAAGCGTGTTTTCTTAAAATATTTATTAAAACTGTTTCGTTAAACGAAGTTATAACGCAAATCCCAGAAATACAAACCCGACGTATTAGTTGGAAAAAGTGGCAGCATTGTTAAGCCTTATACGAGTAGTTGCTTTAGTCACAAATAATGATTTAGTACAATAAAATAAAAAAAAATATTTAATTGTCACTTTGATGCACTTTGTTTACGTGTACATTGCATATTAGCGGAATTCAAGCTTTGTAGTCAAGTATCCTTAAAGGCCTTTTAAATCTTTTACATACGGTAAACATGCCACAATGTACCAGACCACAACAACATGCTGCATTAAACCATAAAAAACACTAGTTTTGGTGCCAAGAAGCTGAACTTTTTTTAATTATTCCGATTACACCAATAGCAGAAATTACACTAAAACAGCATTTATTACATAAAAACTATTTTTATTACTTTTCCGCGACTTTTCCGTGACTGAGATATTGGGAGACAATCAAGTTGCATCCAACAGGAGTGGAGTAGTCCGTCATGACGTGTCGATGCCATCAGTTGGGTACCTCTCTTCCATAGTTTTTAGGT
Source organism: Phania funesta (assembly GCA_963932375.1). NCBI lineage: Eukaryota > Metazoa > Arthropoda > Insecta > Diptera > Tachinidae > Phania > Phania funesta. The sequence goes on along the minus strand of OZ010656.1, from coordinate 61,529,580 downwards.
TCTAATGAAATCGCTCAACTTGTTCTGCACTATTGGATCCCTGACTTTCTCTGGGAATTTGTTTTGGGACCTGGTAACAGGTCGGGTGTTTGTATAGGTTGGTAGACGATTGTAATTACTATTTTATTGCGTCAGAATTGGTGTTTGCGGACGGCAAGTGAACGTTGTTTTTAATTGTTTATAGTGTTTTTGAATTCAGTGATTATTGGATTATGAATTTGTTTATTATTTTGGAAAACATAGTGCACGAAACAATACTGAGAAACATGAAAGACAAAGACCTCGCTTTACAACTCACAAATAGCTTAAAAACTGCACTGCAACAGAACTACTTCCAATTCAACAACGCCATCTATAGACCCCGCTATCACCCTTCGGTTACAATAAGTACTCGACTAATATTTACATATTGCAAGTATTTTGCAATTCCCATAGTATAATTTTTAATTGATTATCTTCAAAAGATGGGAGAAAATAAAAGCAGAATATTATCCGAACTAATTGAAACGTTTTAGATGGGGCTACAAATGTCTATTGAGAAAAACGGAGTTTTGTCAATATAAAGTACCAAGTAGGAATTGCTTCCCCTTCATAATTTTTGAAAACATGGCTACTTTGAGTACCCTGACGGTTTTAATAAAAGGATTTCATTTAAGTTATTTATAGAAAAAGTAGCTAAAAGGCAGTGTGGCCAAGAGACTGAATAGAACAAACGCAAAATGTTACTCGTAAACTTCCATTCGGCACTGAATATTTTTCAAAGCAAAATGTGCAACAAGCGGCAGGCAATATTTTGCGTTATTGCTGAAGAGATGCCTTCCTTTATTCTATGTAAGAACTTTAGTACATGTATGTATAAATAACCAAGTTATCATATTTCAATTAATATTGCTTTGGTATTTATCCCTGATTTTCTTTAAAATAAATTACCAAACATCTTAGTAATTTCTAGTTACATTTAATGAAAGCTCAGTAAATTTTGAATAAAAGGTAAAGTCTTCGACATTTTCGTTCGTTAAAACGTTTATTTTAAGTGGTTTCGCGTCTAACAGATATAATGATAGATATCACAAAAAGCCAGGCTATGGTAAGTTCTATTTTGACATTTTATATTTTATATTTAATCCATCAGTAAAAGAGTTTTAATTGAGGATCTTCTTGATCGATTTTGTGTAATTTTATGGAGAGAGATTATGGTTACGTAACTGAGTGCGCTGTCAAAAGTGCTGACTTATACGCCCACTTGGCGGAAGCCGACAACAGGTTCCTGTCTCTGCAAGGAGTCTAGCTAATTAAGGCGAGCGGAGAGAAGTTAACACTCTCTAACCTACGATGAAACAGCATACGCGAGGCATGCGTGGCCAAGTGGACATATTTTTCATTATTAAAGGGGTGAATTAGGAAGCCTTGCAAGAGACGGGGGAGGTTAATTCCTGAAGAAACTACGGTTTTAATTGGCGAAGAGAGGAATCAGGAAAAGATGGGCAAGAATGCCTCGCGAATGATGTACGGCTCAATATTTAAAGGTACGTCAAGGGCGTTGGACCGTGAGATTCCGATACGGACAGGCAATGAAGGCAAATGAATTGGCGATTGGACTAATTTTGAAGATGTGGACAAGAAAACCTCGCAAGAGGTTATGTGTAGCATAAGGCTACATAAGGACCACGGGTTGCCTGAATTGAATACGAGGCGAAAAGGGGTCGAAAAGGGACCCATAAAGTTAGCGGTCAGCTTCGATGTCCCCTCTACATAAAAAAAGTGGCCATGTGTTTTTTTTTTTTGTTATTCAATCACAGATGTCAATCAAGGCTTCGGAGCGTTTGAAATAAGATTCCAATTTTTATCATCTTTATGACGAGACGTTTCACCAGTTGTCAGATCTTGGGCAGACGTCATCATTGCAATGTTAGTGCTTCCATGGGCGTCAACCGCGAGTGCTACGGATCAACGATAATCAATTTATTTTGGAGTAGACGCCATGTGCTTCCAGCAGAACAACGCAGCGTGCTGCACTACGTACGCCTAAACCTTGATAACGAATGTGGGGTTTTCTGAAATTACAGGTCTATGCCAATAATCGAAACTCGATGGCGACATCTCAGAAGCCATAGTTCAAAGTCGGCCGTATCTATGCTACAGAGTCATTAATGATTGGACATTTAGGGTCGGTGCAACTTTGCAAAGCCTTAAACAAATTTCATTACACCTAATCCGCCCTTATCGAAAAATCTTTTATTTTCAAACTTTCTCTTGAAGTTAAAAATTATATCACTTTAGCTTCCTTGAGAAAGTAAATCACAAAAAGACTACCGGAATGGAATATTTTGACAGTTTTACTAGACTTCTGATATTACAAATTGTTTTAATTGTACAAAGCATTTTAATTGCTTAAATGTTATACTATATTCATAATCACCCAAATAGGACCTGTAATATTTGCCTGTATATTAAAAGGACTCTTCAAGTCTTGCTATCCAAAATGCGACTATCCACACTGCCATCATAAATAGGATTTTTGTTTAATAAATTTGTTAGCACTTGACGTCAACAGCATCGAATGACTGTATGTTCAATTAAAACCAATTTTGTTGTGTATGCTGTAACCTGGTTTGCATTAAAGCGCACTACGTGTATAACGAGGTGTTAATTACTTATTAAAATGCTAGACGATAGTTCAATGACTTTTAATTACTTAATGCGACGTATACGAGAGCATCGGACTTACATAATTATAATGTGTAATTTTAAGACTGCAAAACAAATGTTGTTGTTTTAATTTAAGTATCTAGGATTAAAAAAATATTTTAAATGTATTTGGTAGGGATGGGCAAGTGAGAGCTGTTTTCATATTCTTATTCGTAGTCGATGGCTGGCAACATATTGAGAATGAAAGAATGAAAAAATGACTGCGCTTAAAATAAACAAAATATATTTTAACACTTGACGGGCGGAGTAACATAAATTTACGTTGTTATATTCTGACACTCTAGTACAATACACATATTCAATTGTTTTCAAATTTATATTACCCTGTGCTTGTCCCCGTTTACGTTAAGTAATTTTTCTTGCAAACATCTGCAATTCGCTTTTGAACTTGCATTTACATTCACACACATAAATTGTTTTTTTCTAATACATGCAATTCTGTAGTCCTCCATTCTTTTTACCTCTCTCACCTGTAAACTGAGAATTTCTGCAAGAAAACGGCCACTTGCCAGAAAGTAATCAACCACTTCCCGTACTCGGGAGGGTATCCACGGTTATGCCGCGGATATTTTTTCGAGCGCGGGCAGTTAAAAAGGTCCTTGCGGATCTCAACATAAATAAGTCCCCTGGGCCGGATGGTATCCCAGCACTGGTACTGAAGCAGTGCTCTTCTACGCTAGCACGTCCATTGGCAAAACTTTTCAGCAATCTATACCATGCTGCTGAATTGCCATTGTGTTGGAAGATTGCCAATGTCATGCCGATCCCAAAAAAGGGAGAGGCCACTAACCCTGAAAATTACCGACCAATTGCAATTTGCTCTTCGCTTTCCAAGGTAATGGAAAGCATGTTGAACCATCATCTTGTGAGGTATCTAGAGAGGAACGGTCTACTTAGTGACCGCCAGTATGGCTTTCGTAGGGGACGCTCTACGGGGGTCTTACTGGCTCTCCTCTCGGAAAAATGGTGCAATTCCGTTCTCGGTGCTCCGTTCTCTCTCCTACCCTATTTCTTATTTTTCTGAGTGACCTTCTGAGTGACTCTTATTTTTCTGAGTGACTAACTTCCAATCCCATCTACTCTTTTGCAGACGACAGCAGCGTTTGCCATTCTTTTTCATTCCGTGGCAGGCCCAGCATTTTGGAGATTAAGGCTACGAGGCAAAATATGAATAACACTTTGAGTAACGATCTTAGGACAATCTCTGAATGGGGCCGTGCAAAACAGGGTTGATTTTAATGCCACCAAAACCCAGTGTTGCTTACTGACGTACAGGCGCACGACGGAACACGCTGCCTCGTCTATAATAATGGGTAATATCGATGTTGAGGGATCAGAAGCTCTTGATGTTCTCGGCATGAAAATTCAGTGCGATGTTCGATGGACTAAGCACATTTTTCATATCGCAAAAGAAGCTTTCAAGTGCCTCGGCTTTTTAAAGCGGTGCAAGAGATACTTCACCCCATCTGATCTTCTCAACATTTATATTACTTACATCCGACCGAAAATGGAATACAACTCTCATGTATGGGCCGAGGCTCCAAAGTCTATTTAGGAGTTACTCGACTGCGTACAAGAGAGGGCGAAGAGGCTTATCGGCGACAGTAGGATAACCAACTCTATTGATTCGTTGGAGCATCGACGTCACGTGGGGTGTGTTTCACTGTTCTATCGATATTACAATGGGAGATGCTCCAATGAGATCAGGGAACTTGTTCCCGAAACCCGGACCTTTTTGCGCGAGACAAGATGCTCATCAAGAGCTCACCCAGTTGTAGTCGATTGGCCAGTGAACCGCACTACGCATTACCGGGAGAATTCGTTTTTTGGCCGTACAGTTCGTATGTGGAATAGACTCCCTGCGGAGGTATTTCCTGCCACTTTCAATATTGAGAAGTTCAAATCAAACGTCCACAAACACTACTCCCTCTTTCCCCCCTCCCATAACATATTTTCCTAGTTCCGGCACAATGCACTGCAAGAGTAGGGGTCATCCCCTGAGTGCTGGTCCAACAAACAAAAAATAATAATAATCGACACCGGTTTGTCTCCAAACCAAACTTAACAAGGATTGGTAGAAATTCGTTCTAAATCTGTAGCAAATCACGCTGTCTGTCGGAATGTCAAGTCAAGAATCAAATAAAAAAGACTTCTTTATTTCATTATTGAATATTTGTATATGGTGCTTTTTCAAACTCGATATGGTGCTTTTTCAAACTCGATAGAAATAACGAAATGTGGTTAACTGTCAAGCGAACTGTCTTACTGTGCTCATTTTTTTTACTTTTATGATCAGTATACTCTGGCAAATCTACCAAATTATCCAGATTTACTTTGAAAATCAGTCATCAATTCGCACTTAATGAGTTTGTTAGTAAACAAAATTTCCGTATTTTTAATAGTAAAAGTTAATGTTTGTGTTTGTATTGCGCACAAAATATAGCACTATTCCGGCTGAAAGGGCGGCCAACTGGATGTGATACCGTAGAGTACAGGAAGAGGATTTCCGGATTTGTACCGGCATTAAGGCCGTCTAAAAATACATGGCGAGACATTGCTGCCTAGATGAGATCTCCGTACCGGGGCACGCAAATGTGGCAGATCTGCAACCCGGCGGTCATTCGGGCAGCTCAGGTACTGCAAAGATATCGGACCGCAATATAGTTATAAAAGTTATAAAATTTGGTGTTCACACATATGCAATTTAGCTTACTCAATTAGTATTCGATAGCGGAAATGTTTTCATGATGCGACAATGGTGTTTGGAAAAGCGTGTATTCATGTGTTAATCGTTTTTACGTACAAAATTTCCAATTACCACCATAATATGAAAAATATGGCTACATTAGTACCAATATCTGTTTGCCCTTTTATAAAACTGTGATAATGTTATAGTCGGGCTTAGCTAGTGGTCTTTTATATTTAATGTCTTCATTTTACAGAACTTTCTGCTCACCGAACACACTTCATTAGAGTTGCATTGAGAATTTGTGCTGTAATTAAGTACTAATTGCTCAATACATTAATTGAATTCTTGTTCTGTAAATTGAGCTCAATTAAGGCCTTAGTTGCGTAAATCTCTTAACTGTGCAATTAAGGCGCATTTGTGAATATTTTATTTACATTATTATATTAAATTGGTTTATTTTTTTTTAAATTTATTTTCAGGTCCGTTTAGAATCGATTGGCGCCGAAGATATAGTCGATGGCAATCCCCGCTTAATATTAGGTCTTATTTGGACAATCATTTTACGATTTCAAATTCAAGAAATTGAAATCGATGTTGACGAAGAAAATGAATCGTCCGAAAAACGTTCTGCCAAAGATGCTTTATTATTGTGGTGTCAGCGTAAAACACATGGTTATCCAGGTGTTAATATACAAGATTTCACTTCATCATGGCGTTCTGGTCTGGGTTTCAATGCGTTAATCCATTCACACCGCCCCGATTTGTTTGAATACAGTACGATTGTTAATTCGAAAAATACAAATATTGATAATTTGAATCATGCATTTGATATGGCTGCCTCAGAATTGGGCATCCCAAGGTAAGATTAGGGATTTTGTAATTACTCCCGTATTAAATGTGAGTGTGTGTGTTTTTTTTAAATCAACATTTTTGATTTTATCTTCTTTCAGTTTATTGGATGCTGAAGACATCGATTCGACACGTCCAGATGAAAAGTCAATTTTAACGTATGTGGCCTCATATTATCACACCTTTGCACGTATGAAAAATGAGCAGAAGAGTGGAAAGCGTATTGCCAATGTACGTTCATATGAAATACTAAAACTATGCACTCGTACATAAATTTAGAAAATCAATTACAGAGTTCAAATTTGTTTAACATGATTTTAATTGAATAATCATCAATAATGTTGTAAAATTAAACAATAGAATAAAGCTTCACTAGTTTAGTCAGTAACATTAACTCGTATTAAAAATAATTTGCATTAACAGTTCCGGTCTATTTATCAAGACAACAACTTTTTTCACTTCTCAATTAGTAAATTAGTTTTCAATTATAATAAATTTTCTTAAACGACACGACACTATTTATTTAATTATTTACAGATTGTTGGTCAACTAATGGATGCCGATCGTAAAAAGATGTATTATGAACGTTTAACCACAAATTTACTAGGTTGGATTAGACAAAAGACATTGGAACTGCAACAGCGTGATCTTCCCAATTCGTTAGAAGGCATTCAAAAGGAGCTTTTGACATTTAAAGAGTATAGGACTATAGAAAAGCCTCCAAAGTATGTTAATAATTATATTTTCTTATTCTGCAATCTATTGATTCGATGAAAAAGATATTTATGGAAATTTTGAAATGAAATCACTAAATTCAAAAGATTTTCTCTGCTTCAGTATGAGGAAGCTGCTGATAAAGGTCATTGAAAAATTTCATATACTTATAGGATGCATCAATAAGCTATTGGACGCCTGGGATCGTATGCCAATAAATAACATTTACTTTTCTGATATACTTATATACTAGGTTTTATTCATGCTAGTATATATCCCAGCGCTCACCTTCGTCACACTACCCTTAAGTAATGCGCCTACATAACACCAGAGACGCTGCAACACTGTTCTAATAACACTGAAGCTTTTCTATCCCCTTTACTTCTCTACTCCATCCCTTTCCAAAGAAAGTAATACAAATAATAATTAGGAGGCATCAGTTGCTTGAGTGTTTATTATTAGCAGACCGCTAACTTTATGGGTCCCTTTTCGACCCCCTTTACTCAGGCAACCGATTTGTAATTTACGACTACCTTACCTTATTGAGTCTGGTGCTAACACTAGCCTTTACTCTTGACTGGAATGATTTCAGACTGTCAACTGGTTAGTCTCGGCCTTCTTACTCATCACTGTATCTTTTATAATTGCTAGCATTTGTATATGGCCTAGGTACTCCATGGAATTCACATTTAACAAGAGTCTACCCGTGGTCCTACACCTCATGCTAGCCAGTGGTGGACATTAACACACACTGTGCGCGACCGTCTTAGCCTCTTCCTTTGGGAGTATATTTGGCGACTGACCCCTTCACCCCTTGCGAGAATTTCTTGTCTTTCTTCAGAAATCCACCATTGGTCTTATCACTTTAGAAAAAGTCTTTAGTGATTGGCCCGTCCACCCCTCGCGAAGCATTCGGGGCCATCTTTTCTGGGTTCCCCTCCTGGGCAATTAAAACTGGTGTTTAGTCAGGAATTACTTAGTGCAAGACTTGCTGATGCATTTCTGTGATGGAGGAAATAATGTCTACGCACGGGTAAGTCAGTATCGAAACTGAAGATCGACTGGTGTGCAGAGTTCTCATACTATAGCCCAAGCACCCTCTTGGCCACGCATCCCTGGCGTATGTTGTCGATTATGGATTTTTTATAAGAGAGTGTTGACTTCTTTTCGTTCGACTTATTGAGCTAGACTCCTTGCTAAGACAGGGACCTGTTACCGGCCTCCCCCAAGATGGGGTGTAAGTCAAAACTTCTGTGCCTGCCAGCTGACGGCCTGACTGAGTGTTACTTTCTTATAAAAATAAAAATTAAAGGACTGAACGGAATTTCTAAAGCACCTATTGTGCCTGTGAAGTTATAATGTGACTATCATGATAACCCGGAAATTTTCGGGGCTACTCCCATCAAGCATGTCATGCTGCTGGCCTGAACTGAGGAATTCAAATTTTTGATTAGTGCATAGAAACTTTTTGAAAGATAACTTTGTTTTTATGGCGGAATTAACAACTTCTGTTGAAGTTTAAATTTATAGCACTTTATTTTTATTGTATATTTCCACAATCTCTTTTTTATCTACACTGCCTTAAAAAGTTTTGTTATAAAATTATTAATAACAATATCCTTTATCCCCACTCCTCTACAGATATAAAGAGCGCAGTGAAATTGAGGCTTTATACTTTACTATCAACACATTATTGAAAGCTTTAAATCAACCCCCCTACAATCCTCAAGATGGTCAAATGGTAAATGATATTGAAAAGGCTTGGCAACTGCTGGAATATGCCGAACATCATCGTGAAGTAGCACTTAGAGAAGAACTTCTGCGTCAAGAGAAATTAGAGCAATTGAATTATAAATTCGAAAAAAAATCAGTATTGCGTGAAGGTTATTTAAAGGAAATGATTCAAGTTCTCTCCGATCCGCGCTACTTGAAGCAAGTTGATGCCACACTCAAAAAACACGAAGCCATTTCGGCCGATATCTTAGCCAGAGTTGAACGGTTTAATGATTTGACTGCCATGGCTGATGAACTGGATCATGAAAACTATCACGGCAAGGAAAGGGTAAAGAAGAGAGAAACGGAAGTTATGGAAAAATGGCGTAAATTATTGGAACTTTTAGAAAATCAACGTTTAAATTTATCACATATGAGTACTTTAATGAATTTAATGCGAGAAATTGCCAGCACAACAGAGTCGATTAAAGAATTGCAAATACAATTCAGATCCGAAGATGTAGGCCCACATTTGTTGGGCGTTGAGGAATTACTGCAAGCCCATTCATTGCAGGAACTGCAAGTGAATACATACGGTGAAACGATAAAACGGTTTACCAGACAGGCGCTACCATTTAAAAACTCTGAACACAAAGATGCTGCCGGACTTGCTAAGAAGCTATCTGGATTGGAAGATGCCTACAAGGTCTTGCAAGAGTTGTGTGCTAAGCGCAGAGCGTGCTTGGAAGAAGCTCGTAATTTTCATCATTTCATGGAAGATTATGACAATGAAGAGGGTTGGCTGGTGGACAAGCAACGAATATGTAAAACTGGCATAACTGCTAAAGACTTGAGAGCTGTTTTATCTTTGCAGCAAAAACACAAGGCTTTGGAAGATGAAATTAAATCCCGCAAACCTAAATCACAACAAATGTCGGATGCTGGTAAACGGCTGATAGGTGACAAGCATCCTAGATCGTCGGAAATTAAATCAAGAATTGATAGTTTGGATGATCACTGGAAGGCGTTGGAAGAGTTGGTGGACCTGCGTCGCAGGCAATTAGAAGATGCAGCCGAAGCTTATCAATTCTATACAGATGCAAATGAGGCCGAATCATGGTTAAATGAAAAGATGGCTTTAGTCAATTCCAAAGACTATGGCAATGATGAACCTTCCGCTCAGGCGCTACTGCAAAGACACCGTGATCTTCAGGGCGAATTAAACGCCTATTCGGGCGACATTTTAAATCTAAATCAACAAGCTGTCAAACTAATCAAAGCTGGTATTTGTACTTTGGAGTTATCGGCCAATGAACCAGAAATGCCTGAAATAGAACTACAACAGCAAGAAGAATGGGTAAATGAAACACGCTTAGTGCCCAAAGAAGTTTGGGAAGATGAATGGGTGGAGAAATTAGAACATCGCAAGGTCACTGAAACGAAAATGTTACCACACATAAGGGCCATGTTTCCTTTTGATGGGCAAGGCATGAAAATGGACAAGGGTGAAGTGATGCTTTTAAAATCTAAAACTAATGATGATTGGTGGTGTGTTCGTAAAGAAAATGGGCATGAAGGTTTTGTTCCTGCTAACTATGTGCGTGAAATAGAACCTCGCCCAGTCACCTGTATTGTGCCCAAGGCTGAGAGAGTTAAGGCGCTGCAGAAAGTCAAAAAAACCATCCTGGTACGCCAAGTTGTTCCTGTAAAACGTCTTAAGCCCGCCGTCGTTATGCCCAAACCGTTGGTTAAGCGACGCACCTCGGTAAACAGTATTAATGAAAATTCCGACAGTGTAGATAAGAGACAAAAGCATATTAATGCAACATACGATGAATTACAAGACATGGCTCAGAAACGCCATGCTCTCTTGGAAGACTCCATACATCTGTTTGGTTTCTACCGCGAATGTGATGACTTTGAGAAGTGGATGAAGGAAAAGGAACGTATGATTAATTCCGACGAGGGTGGTGAAGGTGTTGCAAATTCTAAACGTAAATTTGAAAAGTTTTTGACAGATCTATCGGCCGCTTCAAAACGCATTGAAGAGATCGATTCAGCCGTGGACACATTCCGAAGACAGGGTCATTCCCAACTGGACAAAATAATGGCGCGTCAAAAACAAATTCACCAAATCTGGCAGAGATTAAATAACGCTAAGGTACAAAAAGAAAAGAGCTTAGAAGGAGCATCCAGCGTCGAGTTATTTAATCGTACCTGCGATGAAGCCAAAGTTTGGATGAGTGAGAAAATGTTACAGCTAGATACAGCCGTAATAAGTCCGGATTTGAAAACTGTTCAAGCTTTACAAAGACGCCACCAAAATATGGAACGTGAATTGGCACCTATTGAAGAAAAAGTCAACCGCGTAAATTACCTGGGTAATTCAGTGAAAAACGCTTACCCCGCTGAAAAAGAAAATGTAACAGCTCGTCAGCAAGAAGTACAAGAAATGTGGGTTCAAGTTCATAATAAGAGTAGTGAACTAAGGGCGCGCATAGAAAGTGCTGTAGGGCAACAGATTTTCAATAACAGCGCTAAGATTTTATTAGCCTGGATTGATTCCGTGAAGGATCAGTTAAACTCAGATGAGCCTGCAAGAGATGTTGAGACTGCGAACAAACTGTTGAAACAGCACAACGATTTGGGCGATGACATTAGAGCACATGACAATGAATTTTCAGAAGTAGTTAATTTAGGCAAACAATTGTCGGATGGTAAACCCAACATGCACGAAACTGTCAAGATCATTGAACGCCTAAAGGCTGAACAAGACGCCATTCATCGAGGTTGGTTGGAAAAACAGAAGTGGTTGCAGCAATGTGTGGAATTACAAGTTTTTAATCGTGAATCTGATAAAATTGATGCTACTACTAAGAGTCACGAAGCCTTCTTGGAATACAATAACTTAGGAGTAAGTTTTTACTAGAATATTAAGCTTTAGTATTAAGCATATTTCTTAATTCCTACAGAACTCGTTAGATGAAGTAGAAGCCATTTTAAAACGTCATTTAGACTTTGAAAAAAGCTTAATGGCTCAGGATAAGATTTTAAAAAGCTTCTCTGATAACGCTGATAAATTAATTGCCAACAAACATTACGATGACAAGTAGTAAGTGTCTTTGTGCTTAAACAATGTATAAAAGAAATTTCTAATTAACTTTATACATTTCAGCATTGATGATCGTCGCAACCAAGTTTTGGTGAAACGCAAAGCAGTTAAAGATAAAGCCTTCGACCGTAAACGTTCTTTACAAGCCTCTAAAGATTTTCACAAATTCGCCGCAGAAGCTGATGACTTGGATGCTTGGCTTAAAGACAAAATTAAAATTGCTGGAGACGAAAACTATCGTGATCTGAGCAATCTGCCACGCAAATTACAAAAACATAAAGCTTTTGAACGCGAACTTCGAGCAAACGAAGGCCAGTTACGTAACATAAACAAGGACAGTGAACAATTGATTGCGGCTAACAATCGCAAAGCGGAAGTTGAAAATCGAGTCAGTAAGTTGAACAAGAAATGGAAAGGTCTTTTAGTCCTGTCAGAGGATAAGGGTCGTAAATTAGAGCAGGCAGCTTTGCAGCGCGAACACAACAGGGCTATTGAGGATGCAAAGAAGAAGGTGGGGGAATTGGATGCGGCCTTGAACAGTAAGGACGTCGGTAACGATTTGAGAAGTTGCAAAGATCTTATCAATAAACACCAACTGGTAGAATCTGAAATAACAGTATGGGAGCAAAAAGTTGACGAATTAGTTAATTCAGGTGAAGAAATGGCCCACGAGGGCCATTTTAATGCGGATAACATAAAAGATGAATCCAAGAATATACAAAATAGTTTCAAATTACTGCGTGATCCCATGCAAAAGAGACGAGCTGAACTTGAGGAAAGTCTTAACTACCACAAGTTTGTCTTTGAATTGGATAATGAATTCCAGTGGATTAACGATCATTTGCCCGCTGCCAAGTCTAAAGAATTGGGACAAAATCTTCATCAAGCTCAAACTTTATCCAAGAAGCACAAGAAGTTAGAAGCTGAAATTAAAGGTCATCAGCCAATGATTAGCAAGGCTTTATTCGCTGGCCAGGCTTTGGTACAGCAAAGTCATCCTGAAAAAGACAATGTTAAAGACTTGTGCACGAAACTTGAAGATGCGTGGAATGATTTGGAATACAACACCAATGAACGTAGTAAAAAGTTGGAAATGTCTTTGAAGGCGCAACAATATCTTTATGACGCCAGTGAAATTGAGGCCTGGTTGGGAGAGAAACAAAATGCTCTTAGATCCACTGAATATGGCAGAGATCGTGATTCAGCCGCTAAATTGTTAACCAAACATAAGACGATTGAGTTGGAGGTAGATACCTACACTGGTATTGTAACTGAGATGGGCCATAATTCTGCTGCTATGGTTGCAACCCAACATCCAGACAGTAAAATTCTATCAGCAAAACAACAATTAATTGAAAAAATGTTAAAGTCTCTTCATAAATTGGCTTCCCAGAGGCAACTACGACTGATAGAGAGCCTGTATATGCATGAATATTTCATTGAATCGGATGAAGTTGAACAGTGGATAAAAGAGCAAGAGCAGGTGGCTTACTCGGAGGATTATGGACAGGATTACGAACATTTACAGTTGTTGCAAAACAAATTCGATGATCTGAAACATCGTGTAGAAGTAGGAGCTGATCGAGTAGTGCAGTGTGAAGTTTTAGCTAAAAAACTAATTGATACCGAAAGTCCATATGCCCCGAATGTTGAAAAGAGGCAAGAACAGTTACGTATGTCTTGGGAAAATTTGCTTAAATTATTAAATTTAAGAGAGCAGAAATTACATGCCGCTGGTGAAATCCATCGTTTCCATCGAGATGTAGCTGAAGCCTTGTTTCGCATTCAAGATAAGAACGCGGCTCTTTCTACTGAATTGGGTAAAGATTTAAACTCTGCCTTAGCCCTGACAAGAAAACATGAGGGATTTGAAAATGATTTAGTAGCCTTGGAGGCGCAATTGCAAGTTTTAGTTGAAGATTCCGTACGTTTGCAAGCAAAGTATCCATCCAATGTCGCTGCTATTGCACAACAGCAAGATAAAGTTGTCGCTGCCTGGAATGATTTGAAAGAACGTTCCGGTGCTAGAGGCGATCGTCTAGCAGCCAGTTATGATCTACAAACATTCTTAACCGATGTAAGAGATATCATGTCTTGGTCGTCTAACTTGCGCGCCGCTTTACAGGCCGAAGAGCACGTTAGTGATGCTGCTGGAGCTACAGCTCTTAAAATTCAGCATGATGCCATTTATGGTGAAATTGAAGCACGTGAAGACAAATTCCGCTTACTCAATGAATTAAGTGATTCAATGGTCCAAACCGGCCACTATGCTGCAGCAGAGGTTGAAGAAAAATGTTCAGCTATGTTGGATGAACGCGCCAAATTACATACAGCTTGGAATAAGAAAAAAATTATGTTAGAACAGAAAATCGATTTGTTCTGTTTCTTGCGCGATGCCAAACAAATTGATAATCTCTCAAGCTCCCAGCAGGCTGCTTTATCCAGCTCTGATTTCGGCCAAACGGTAGAAGATGTACAGAATCAAATTAAAAAGCATGACGAATTTGAAAGGCTTATACAGACTCAAGAGGATAAGGTGGCACTTTTGAAAGAACATGGTCGAAAACTAATAGAGCAAAGACACTATGACAGTGCAAATATTCAAACTATTTTACAGAGTGTCTTAGCCAGACGTCAAAAAGTTAAAGATCTTTGTGCCGTACGACGCTACAAACTTGAAGATGCTCTACTCTATGCGCAATTTGCAAGAGATTGTGCTGAAGCCGAATCTTGGATAAATGAAAAGAAAAAGAAATTAGAAGCGGATGCAGGCAACTACAACGAAGTCTCCAAACTGGATGAAAAAATAAAGAAACTGCAGAAACATCAAGCCTTTGAAGCTGAGGTGGCTGCCAATCAGGGACGTATTAAAGAAATTCAAGAAAAGGGATTAATCCTACTATCCAAACAACATGAATCATCGCCTGAAATCAAACAAGCTATCGATCGTGTGCTTTCGGCATGGAAGAGTCTTTTGGACGAGCTTGATAACCGTGGTCGTGGTTTAGAAGAGGCACAAGATATCTTAGAATTTAATAATCAGTTAGACAAGATTGAAGCATGGCTAAGGGATAAGGAAATGATGGTACAAGCTAGCGACACTGGTCGCGACTTAGAACACTGCAATGCCCTAATGCGTAAACTGGATGACGTTGATTCCGATATGAGAGTAGATGATCAGAGAGTAAAACACATTAATATCCTGGCAGATAAATTGATTAATCAAGGGCAAGTACCAGCAGAATCTGCGAACATTGACAAACGTAGACGTGATTTCAACAATAAATGGCGACAACTTCAGGGAGCTTTAAATGCATATCGGGCTTTATTAAGTGGAGCCTATGAAATTCATGTTTTTAATAGAGATGTCGAAGACACTGCTGAACGTATAGCAGAGAAGACATTAGCTATGAGCTCCGAAGACGCTGGCCGCGATTTAGCTGCTGTAGAGACATTAATAAGACGCGAAGATGCCCTGGAGCGAGATATGTCCGCTGTGAAGCAAAAAATATCCGAACACGAACAAAATGCTTGTACTCTTCAAAATAAATACCCCGAGAGAGCCACAAATATTGCTCAAAAATTAGATGAAGTATCACTCTCCTGGAAACAATTGCAGGATTTAGCCGTCAAACGACGAAGACTTCTTAACGAAGCTTATCTGGTGCATAAGTTCGCATCAGATGTACATGAATTGGAACTTTGGGTTAATGATATGATTAAGAAAATGAATGCCGCTCCCACACCAATGACTATAAACGATTGCGAAACCCAATTGGAATTGCACCAAGAAAGAAAAGTTGAAATTGATGGTCGTGACAAAGCTTTCAAAGACTTAAAAGCCCAAGGTGAACAATTATCAGACAACGACAAAACCGACAGAGCCAAACAATATCTAAAAATATTAGAGGACTTACATCAAAATCTTCATGAAGCCTGGAGTCAGAGAGCCAAAGACTTGACAGAGGCCCATCAATTGCAATTATTCAAAGCTCACGTAGAGCAAGTCGAAATATGGTTAGCCAACAAAGAGGCCTTTCTTAACAACGATGATTTAGGTGATTCATATACTGCTGTCGAAAGACTTTTAAAGAAACACGAAGCTTTCGAAAAACTCTTGGATTCCGATAATGTATCGGACTTGCAAAAGTTTGCTACGTCTATACTCGAAGGTGATCCAAATGGAGCCGATATTATAAGAGAAAAATTATCTTACGTGGTAAGAAGAAAAGAAAAACTGAATAATTCTTCACAAGAACGTAAACAACGGCTGCAACAGTCTCTACAACTACAAGAGTTTCTAAGAAGCCTATACGAAATCGATCGATGGTTGGTGCAAAAGATGCAGGTGGCAATGGATGAGAACTATAGGGAACCCAGCAATTTGCAGAGCAAGTTACAAAAACAAATTGCCTTTGACAGTGAGTTGCTTAACAATGCTTCCAGAGTTCAAGATGTAATTAAGGAAGGAGAACGCTTAATGAAAAATGAACATTATGCTAGCGATGAAATTGCTCAACAGTTGGAAATGTTGGAAGCAGATTGGTTGAAGCTGCAAGCAGCCTCCAAACAAAAGAAGGACAAATTAAATCAAGCCTATGAAGCTCTCACCTTTAATCGTAGCGTTGATGAATTCAATAATTGGATGGATGAAGTTGAGTCTCATTTATCGAATGAGGACTATGGAAAAGATTTGGCTGCCGTCACAAATCTTATTAAGAAGCATGAACGTCTGGAAGCTGATGTGAATCATCACTTAGAATTAGCTGAACAGATTAAACAGCAGGATGAGAGGTTCTTCCAAGTCGATCACTTTCTTAAAGATGATATTCACGAACGGGCCATGTCAACTATAAAACGGTATCATACTCTTCACGAACCGTTAGGAATTAGAAGAGAAAACTTGGAAGACTCATTGAGTTTGCAACAATTTCTTCGCGACGCTGAAGACGAACTACAGTGGTTAACGGAGAAGGAATCTATTGCAGGCTCGGAAGACTTGGGCACCTCTTTAACTGCTGTCCAGACTCTACAAAAGAAGCATCAAGCTCTGGAGGCTGAGCTTTTATCCCAAGAACCCTTAATACAATCTTTGCTTCAGCGAGGAGATCAAATGATACGCGATAACCATTTCGCTTTAGAACAGATTAAATACAAGTGTGATCGCATTAAAAACAAGTTGGTGCATTTACGTGAACTTTGCAGTATACGGCGTTTAAGACTTTTGGATGCTGTAGAGTCACAAATGTTCTATGTAGAAGCCAATGAGGCCGAATCTTGGATAAGAGAAAAAAGACCAATAGTTGTATCTTCTGACTATGGCAAAGATGAGTTATCTGTCCAGTCACATCAAAAGAAACTGGAAGTTTTGCAACGTGAATTGCAATCATTTAAGCCCTCTATTGAGAAGGTCAATAAGCTAGCTTCAAACTTATTAGAACGTAATCACTTTGATAGTGTAAATATAAAATCAAAACAGGATTCTGTTAATAGTCAATACGAAGAACTCCAACGTTTGACAAAGGATCGTGAAGTTCGACTACAGGAAAGTAAATTGTTATTTGAGTTCTTGCGTGAAACAGAAGATCTACATGAATGGATCAATGATCAAATGGCAGTTACTGCTTCTGAAGATTATGGTGAAGACGTTGAACATGTTGAACAATTGATATTGATATTTGAGACCTTTGTGTCCAACCTTACTGCCAACGAAGGCAGAGTTAAAGCTCATTTGGTGAAAGGCGATGAGTTGATTAGGGAAAACAACCCCTATAGAACGTCGATTAAAACTAAACGTGATGAAACTCAACAGCTATGGGATGAACTTAAAGACCTTGTCTCCGCACGTAAAGATGCCTTAGATGGTGCCAAACAAGTCCATGTCTATGATCGTGTAGCCGACGAGACGATATCGCTTATTAATGAAAAGGAAGCCAATTTAATATCTGAAGATTATGGCCAAGACTTAGAGAGTATTCAGGCCTTAAATCGCAAGCATTTGGTGTTCGAAACGGAGCTAGAGGCCATACGAGACCAAGTCAATTCAGTAATGAACGAAGCGAACAACTTAGCTGAAGTCTATCCAGATGCTAAGGAACACATTGAAGTCAAGCGTGATGAAACCATTGAAGCGTGGGCAGATATAACAGAAAAATCAAATGTACGCAAAGAAAAACTTCAACAAGCTGAACAATTACAATCGTACTTTGATGAGTATCGTGATTTAATAGCTTGGATCAATGAAATGTTGGCTAAGATTACAGCTCCCGATTTAGCAAACACTGTTGCTGGAGCAGAGTCCTTGCTGGCAAGTATCAAAGAGCATCATGCTGAGATACGAGCTAGAGATGAAAACTTTGCCAAATTTAAAGCCAAGGGCGAAAAGTTGATAAGAGAAAAACACTTCTTGGCTCATGAAATCGAAGATAAGATCCAAGTTCTACATCAAAGACATGAGTTGCTTGAACATACATTACAGCAACGTAAGGAAATCTACGAACTTAATTTGGATACTCAAATATTCTTGAAGGACGCTGATATTTTGGAAAATTGGATCGTCAGCAGGGAACCTTTACTGAAAGATACTAAACTCGGTGATTCTATACCGCAAGTGGAAAATTTACTGAGACGCCATTCTGACTTTGAAAAAACTGTAGAAGCCCAAGAAGAAAAATTCCAAGCTATTAAACGTATCACTTTGTTAGAACAAAGATTCCGCAAACAAGTTGAAAGCGAAAAATTGGCAAAACTTAAAGAAAAAGAACGTTTGGAAAAGGAACGTTTAGAAATGTTGAAGCAAAAAGAACTACAACGTCTCAATGACGAAAGACGGCGCGCTGAGAAACAAATAGAATATAGAAATAATAACAATCAAGAAAAAACACCGATTTTCTCCACACCCATGGTGACCGTTACTGCCGGATCCTCCAATAATACACCCAACCAAAATACACAATCCTCATTCAGACCGGCATCTGTGTACGATGAAGATCAATATGGTATACAAAAAAGTTCTTCCTCCAATATTTTTGGCGAGCGTTTGAGACGTGGTTCCGATCAAAATGTTAAACGAGCCGAATCTATGAAGGTGCAACAAAAGCAACCAAAACGTACACCATCATTTACAACCCGACGTCGTGCTCAATCATTTCGTAAAAATCAAAAAGGTGAAGGTTTTGATTTACCACCGGTAGAAATTCAAGGTTTGCTCGAAAGGAAACACGGCCTGCAGTCGGGAGGCAAAAAGGCGCCAGTACGTTCTTGGAAGCAATTCCATACCGTGTTGTGTGGCCAGTTATTGTGTTTCTTCAAGGATGAAAATGATTTCTTACAACAAAAGACCGCCAATGCACCCGTCAACATTCTAGGAGCGAAATGTGAACGTGCAGAAGATTATACGAAGAAAAAATACGTATTCAGATTAAAACTACCGGATGGGTCAGAATTCTTGTTCGAAGCACCTTCTTTAGAGATCATGAACGATTGGGTGCGAAAAATATCATTCCATGCTAGTCTACCGCCAAATCTACAATTGTTAAGTTATGATGATTCTATGAAGGTACAATTTTATATTCCTACTTCCCACCTAAGGTTTTCTAAAAAAGTTTATTTTGTTTTATTAATAGCAACAGTCAAACAGTTTCCCTGACATTAAAGTGGTTAGTGGTCAAAGCGTAGAATCACCAGTTAGTTCTCGGACTTCATCTCCAGATTCGCAAAGACGAGCTGCATCTCGTACTAATTCTATCAATAGTAGCATTTCAATAACCTCAACTGCTACGCCACAAATGAACTTTTTACAAAAACAAATGCAACAGCAACAACAGGTGATTGACTCAGTTTGAAATATAACAAAAGCTTGAAGAGCAGAAATTCAAATAACTTTTTTTTAAATTTCTTCATCTTTTTAGCAACTTCCTTCCTTATCTTCGCCTACCGGTTCTCTAGGATTTGAACACAAACCACCCATACCACCTAGGGGTGCACCACCGCCAGTACCCAATCGCCAAAGTACAGATAATTTAGTTGTTATGCGTAATCCGCTTAGCACCAATATGGGTAAGTTATTTTTGTTACTAAAAACAAATACAAAAAATATATTTCTCCTATTTTATTAATAGAATATGGCTCAGATGTAATAGGTGGTAGTTTGCCACGACTATCAAATGGTTCAAATGACGACAGCGTCGTTGTGTTAAAACGCAATAGTGAGGCTAGACAGTCAGGTGAGTCTTTTTCTTTTAAATAACTTTTGTATATGTATGTTGTACAATATTCCAAAATGTAGTCATGTTTGTTTTCAACAACAAAATATACCATTAATGTCTTCTTGTCCTTACGTTTTAAATCCCCGTACTATTTTATTATTTACATAAACATACATGCATACATACTATGTAAAAGTCAATAAAAGATTCAGCAAAAAAAAACCCATTCATTTTATACATTAAAATTTCCAAAAACAAAAAATCATATTACTTAACAACATCCTGTATAGAAAATCCTCCACCTTTACCAACGACAATGCCACCATTAGCCAGAATAGATCCAACAGCTGCTGCTGGTCAGCATCATTCAAATCAATATCAGCATCTGGCTCGAGTGCATCAACGTATAATTGCTTTTAATGCGGCTGCTGCCGCTACAAGCATGTTGGCAAACGAATCACAACAAGCTAATTATATGAGGATACAACAGCAGCAGCAACAACAACAACAACAACATCAACAACATAAAATAAGTGCATCTCCCAGATCTAGCTTGGGAAGCAATATAGCATCTAGTAACAATAACAAAACAGGTGGCCGTTCTGATTCGGTTACGAAATTCATTGAAATGGAAATAGCTACTGGTCTACAGCAACAGTCACCACCACGAACTACAACCAAACACAGCGTCCATACGACCAACTCTTCTTCAAATGCAGCCATGGGCAGCAATAGTTCCATTACAAATAATGTTCAAATTAACCGAAGCAACAGCAATCAAAATAGCAACAATGGTAAACATCATCAACAAGTCAATAACTATAATAACAATAGCCTTACACCAACTGCAGCAGCACTTAATCAACCAACTATCACCACAGCATCTACAACAATTTCATCAATATCATCCTCCTCGCAACATAGTCGTACAGTGTGGCATTTTACAACCAACTCGAATAGCATTGAAAATAACTCCATTAATAATCCAAGTTACATGAGTGTCATCAATAACAATAATCATCATCATAATATTGAGGGTATTAGTTGAACATTAATCCAAAAAAAAAGATATCGTTTTTAATTAAAACTGAGAATTTTTAACAAAACAAATGTAGTACATAGCAAATTATACTAGACTACAGTGTGAAATTCCGAAATTACTTCTAAGATCTGAAGCCATTGAAACGAACAAATTTATTTAGCGAATCTTATAATTTTTTTTTAACTTATTTTTAAATATATGCAAAATAAAATTAAAGGACTTGCAACACAGGTCTTAAATGCGTGTAATAAATTGGTATTGTATATGTAAAAGGAAATTATAATGTTCTGTTAATTCCTAAAGTTTTGTTTTGTTAAAATTTCTTCGGAATAATTTACGGTCCTATTGAATTAAAATACGACTGTTTTAATTTGTTAACTAATTATTTTAACTTTATTTATTTGTTATACATTTGGTGGTGCGGCTTTCTTTATTTTTATTCTTTCTGTTTTTCTCTTAACGCACGCTTTCTTTCTGTAACCTTTGGGTTTTAAATATTTTACATTAGGATCCTACATAAAGACATCTAAAATAAATCGATCCTATTTGCGTACAAGTTTACAAAGTAATTTATATGATTTTACTAAATTATTAATTCGTTAAAAAAATATGCTCTCAATTTGTCGGAATTTTAATTGATATTTTAAGTTTTAATTACACAGGACAATCAAAGAAAAACTTGCAGTGATTCAAAAATTGTTAACTTGTAGTAAAAAATTAAGTTCCTTATATCTGAAAGTCTGTTAAATTTTGTTAACAGCAATAATTTATTTATTGAGGTCTTCAATTCATCATAAAATGTTATATGTATGTTTTAAGACCATTTCAATAGCGTCTTATTTATTTACTATATCTCAATACCCTACACATTATAATGTTTTTGTTTAATTTTAAATCTTGCAGGTGTTCTTACTAAACTATTTAGGAATTAAATTTAAAATTAATTCCCAAGTAGTTTATATGTAAAACCATCTGATAATAATTAAAATACTTCAGGGAATTGTTTAAACACCATAAACACTTGTGTTGATTTTTTTTTTACTAATTTCTTAAAGCAGAAATAATACCAAAATTAAAAGCAAACAATTCCTGGAGTTAGTAACATTCGTAGGTAAAAGAAACGGAAAAAACCCAAAACCAAACTGGTGTTTCTCTCATGCACTTCGCTGTTGAGTTTACAAACAACACCTCAAAAAATAACTAAACCTCTATCTTTCTCTTGCAATTAATTGAGTATTGACTGCATATAATTAGGGTTGTTTTTTACAGCAAATATATTTAAAGGCACTGGATACGTACCTCAGCCATTGCAAATCAATAATTTAAATTTGTCCAGTATTTGTACTAGCTTTCGATTCATACTAGTATAACGCCCTCCTTCATCGTCGGTACCAATACCATCTATTATATCTATATGTCTGTCTTCTCAACTCTATCTCTTTATTAAAGAAAGTAACACAATTCTTATGCCCTAAATTGCTTGTGTGACTTTTTGATTTTGTCTTATTTATTTATAATGCTCCGGTAGAGAACTCATTTATTTCCCATTTGAACTCCAAAAAAGATAAAGCTAATAAATATGTACAGCTTGGTATTAATTTTATGCTCTTGAAAATAAAGTAAACAGCAACTCTCTCTCTCTCTCTATGTCACTCTTCAATGTCTTCATAGGAACACTATAATGGAAGAGATTTAATACTTTTTTGGATTTGTTATATATACGTACACACCGGTTCAGTTTTAAGCTTGAACTTTTTATTATGTATTTTTTTCTTTTTTTTTTTTTTTTGTTTCTTATTTATTACATACCACAATACAATTACAAATGAAATTCTAATTGAGCATACTAGCAAAGACTTTCCCCCGTTGTAATGAAACTAATCGATGCCCATTGAAAATTACATATAAATTCTATAAAAATTTCGATGAATATCGAATGCCGTAATTTGCGTTCAGTTTTAAAAGTGAATCGAACCTACAAAACCGAGGCTGATAGATTAGCACACTGCAGATTATGTTGAACTGTTCCATCTCACAAGGCATTGGCATACGGCCGAGACCCCAGATTTAAATCAGAATTCGTAGTAAATTGCCAACTTTAATGACAGACCTTAGGATTTTATAAATTAATGAAAATTAAAATTAATAAAATTCTAGATATTTTTAGGGCATATTTAGTGTTTTTCTTTTAAAATAACCTAAATGCATGTTAACTGTTTAGAACATTTTTCTTAAAAAAATATAAAATATAAATTAATAGAAAAAAACTTTCCATTTCTCTAATGCAAACACAGGTTGGGGCACAAGCCGCTTTGAACCAAGTCGACCGGTGTCATTACAGCCCGATTCTATAAATTTATCTTCTCGTGTTTCCGCCGAAAGTTCCAGTGAAAGTGAGGCTCAGTCTATATCATCTGTTTCGGGCGTTAAGGGCAGTAAATCTAAAGAAGATCGTCGCAGTGGTGTATTTAGAATATTTGGTCGCAAAGGTGGTGGTGGTGATAAGGAAAAGGAAAAGGAAAAAGACAAACGTCGATCCAGTCAAGCACCTCAATAATATCTACATATAAATGATAAGCGATTAACTGTGACTGTTTGCAATAAAAGTACACAATAAATAATGCAGGCGCATTGTTTAAAATTAAACGGCAAATTATAGGCATTGAAAAAAATAAATTCTTTGTGTTGTTGTTTTATATTATTCATATTTTTGACATAAACATTAAAAATATTTTATTAATAAATAGCATTGCTTCTAAACGCAAACTAAGATCACGTCTATTTATATTTTGTTTATTTTTTGTATTATTTTTTGTAATTTTAATCTCTCACGGCCACAAAATATTCATACAAAATTGTCTTATAAACCGAAATAATATTTTTGAAAAAGGAAGTTACTTACACAAAAAATAATGTAAAAAAAACAATATCTTTAAAATCCTTTTATTGTAAAAGTTTTGTATTTTTTTTATTCACAAATTGTTATATTTAATCAACGGAAAAAAATTAAAATAAAATGTATAATTTAAACAATTCCCCTAATGTCTTATTCAAATTAAGTTAAGCTTTTATGGCAAAATTATTTTAAAAAAATGTTTATTGTTTTAAACTTAATAACATTTTGTACACATTGCTTTATGTTTTATTTATCAACTCTTTTTTTTTTACAATTAAAGTTTTATACAATTTCTAATAAATCCATAAGCCTTTATATTAATTATATGTAATAAATGTTTATTATTTATGTTTATAATATAATTTTAAAATATCAACAATTAAAATGCAAATATACATTATATACACTTTTAAAATTAAAAATTTGTTTTATTATAATGTTAATATTATTGATTCTTGATTTGATATTCCGGATATTTTCGAACGAATTTCCGTTTTGCCTTGTCAAGTTTGGTTTGGAGACGAACTGGTTTCGGTTTGTCATTTTTCCAGAACGATACACACAGGCAAATTAAAAAATATATGTGTATGCGCTCATCTATAAACACTCGTACATAAACGATGCTGAGGACAAGGAAACTCTTTCCAGCAATATTTTGTATAGTTAAATCCAGCTAAAACAACAAAACCTGACACTGTGCGACGTGTTGTAGGCTGTAGCACAGTTACGTCATTTTTACGGTTACGTTGTTTTCGTTTAAGGAAAATATCGCCGCAAGTCGCCATAACTAGTTTTGTTCAGGTTCGTAATAATCGAAAAAAAGAGGTAAAAAAGCAACTACCTACTGTTCGGAACTTTAAACGTTATAAAAAGAAAGTATTTGTAAAGAAATGTTGGTTAAAACCCTACGTTTTTGAAACTCGCTTTTTTTCAAAGTGTATTTTATAATTATTAAAAATTTATTCTCTAACTATTCTTTCTTTTCATATCGCACTTGTGCAACAACATAAAAGCGCTTAGTGCCCCGTTCACGCCACAGTGTGTATATTTACACGAAACCATTTGCGCTATTTTTACTTTGCTTCCTTTAAATATAAAATAATAAAACTTAAAACATATGGACTCTACATATAGGTGACCCCATAGGCCAAGCTTGAAAGTTTTACCATAAAATCATCCTGAGATATGAAGTGCATATTTTGGTACATATTCACTGACTCACTGACTTATTCATCAATATTATGGGACACTTCCACAGGTAGGTCTTGAAGGTTAAGTAATGAGAAAGATTTGAAAACGGGTACTTTACATCTAGTGGAACTGGTGACGCACCCCCTTATTTGTATTAAGCATTTCTGATATAGGTATATAACTACACCGTCTAAGCTTTAAGTTAAAAGAAGTTTTATACATACATAGATTTACAAAAAACAAAAAGGGTTCAGATCCGCACAAAAACATAAATATGAACTCATGGCCAAGTTCCTTCCCAAAAATGTTGGCCTAAAAATTACTGAGATCAAAATGAAGATATGCACAATACCATTCCATTTCTAGGCAACCTTTTAGTTTTTCCCCTAATTCTTTACCACATTACAACAATATTTCCAAGCTAGCAAGTTGCCTTGAAATGGGATGATATTGTACATATAAATAACTTGGTGCTCATTTTGATCTCAGTATTTTTTAGGCCAAAATTTTAGGAAAGGAACTTGGCCTTATTTTCACATTTACAAATGTTTTTGTGTGTGTATTATTATACACTTGTGACATTTTGCTGATCAGAAGACTAAAGTTACCACTTCAGAGAAAGCATTTGGAAATGATTGAAGCTTTAAATGAGAATTCCCACATAGATCTGAAGGTAATTTCGAATCGGCCATTCAAGGCTTATTAGTTCCAGTAAAAAAAAAAAATTGTTGTATTCTACATAAGATACATGACACGAAAAGCAACTTCCTTATTTTTCTTGTTAAATAAGTATTGTCGTTGACCAAAATTATTACACGCAATACATATTTTAAGCAAGCTAGCAAGTTGCCTAGAAATGGGATGATATTATTCTTCATATGTACGAAGAGCTTGGGCCGAAATTTTTGGATAGGAACTTGGCCTTGTTTATGTTTTTGTGCGGATTGTATTAACACAAAATTAAAAATATTTCAGTAGAAGCAAAGGTCTTTTTGATTTTACGTTGAAGCTATATGAAAGGAAAAATTAAATATTTTTTTTTTAAGAGTGGGCAAAACTAAGGTTAATTTTTACATTCAGATGTATTTAAAAAACGACTGCTTAATATAAAAGATATAATTTAATTGTGAAAAATGTATGTTGGTATGGAAATTGGATAGGCTTTTTATTATATAAGTAATTGATCAAGAAATTATTGGAGTTTTTTTTTTTAGTTTATAGAGTTATATTTTTCATTTCTGCTGCAAATAATTTTGTTTTATAATTTTTACAAATAAGTTACTTAATACTTAACTTAATACTACCGTAACATGCAGTTTCTACCAAACTTAAAACAAAAAATTATGAATAGTTTCGTAGAACTTGCTGTCAATTTGTTGTTAGATTAACAGATTTTGACTAAAGCTTTTTTTATACATTCTGCAGATGTAGAGCAAGAGTATATAAAAAATTAAATTATTATTAAATTCTAACTCGAACATTTACATGCCTAAGTTTATCGCCCACTATAGCAAAATGAATGACCATCCAACAATTTGTGAACAAATTTAGTGAGTGTTGACCAACTTCGGGCTGTTCGACATATTTAAATATTTGGCGGTTTGTTTCGAAGTTTAGATTTTCTGTTATGTTATTTGTGCCTAAATATCCAATTTTTATGAAACGGTACAGGCATATATTGTATACTAAAGACTTTCTGAGTTGACAGGCTTCGAACAGGCTTAAATGTTATGTTTCTCAGCTACGAAGCCGGAAGATCTTCCGCGCTAATTATCTTTGGCCAAGTTTAATGAATCTTTCGTTCTTGAACTTGTACAAAGCCGGTTATATAAGGTAAAGATTTTATACGTTGCTGGCTATAGCCAGGTTTCAAAATTTGTTAATCGAAGGTATGACCAAAACATGGTACGCAAGCTAAAGAACGAGTGCAAGCTAAGTGAATGAGTTTAAAAAAAGTTCGATTTAATTTTCGTTAAAATGAAAATAATAAACCTTCGGTTTTCAAACAAAAAAAACTGGAACCCATCGTGATATTTAAGCCTTAAGACATCTGCAGATTTGCAGTTAATGTAATTTAAATTTACGGGGCCAAAGTGTAGGAAATATTACAAATTATTAATCATCGCCAAATATGAAGACTCTCTGCAAGTTTTCAAAATACATGAATTAGCAACTATTTTCGTATTCCCGGCTGATTTTTATTTTTCTTGTCGATTGTTTCTTCAAGTTTTAAGACATTTTTTGTCTTTTTTTTACTGTTATTGTTTAATAATAATTTTAATTGTTCCTCTTTAAATTTTGGATATTTTTAGCTTTTTGGCCGATTAGAAACTTGTTGTGAGTATATCCCTGTAACGAATCGCCCGATAGTCTTGTGTATTCAATTTTGATTCTGGGCGATTTCCACACATACATACATTTGTTCAATACTACCGTTTATAAAAGTCCCATGGTATACACACAATACCATCGTTTAAAACGGTATAAAAATTGGTTATATGCAAGTCCAAATCTCTAAACGATTTGGAATTGCATTTTAGTAGAACCTTTAATGATTCTATCATTTTTTCAGGTGTCACTGAATCGTCTTTTGTCAATGTTTTTAGGCCTAATTGTCCAATACATTCTTCACGCAAGTCTCTCTCTACGTGTTTCTCTTCTTGATATTTTTTATTGCGCTGTCTGGCCTCAGCTAAATGAGAAGTTATAAAATCCACTAACATAAAACCCGGACATGTAGCAGGTGTTATTAATTGTCCCGTCGGACTTACCATTAGTGGCCCAGCTTCAGATTCAATAACAATTTCGTACTCATGTAAAGATCTTGGCCATGATTTTGGAAATTGTTTTACACTTAAGTAGTCTCCAAGTGTAGTGGTGACTTTCATTAAGTGTGCAGCGTATTCAACTGCCTGTTGTTTGGGCATAAATTTACGACGACCAATTTTAATATGCCTTAAAACTTGTGAAAGCGTGTTTTCATAGAGAGGTATTTTTTTGAGGATAGTATCGTGTTTAGGAATGTTTCTGACAAACTCAATCCAATTGTTTAAAACATCACCAGTGAATAGCATCACATGTCCCTCCAAACTAATGCCAGTGAATGGTGCGAAAACTACAACTCGACCTTTTAGGTGTTCCATGTGTGGTCTGTGCATTGAAGCGAGCCTTTCAAGGGTCTTAAGACAACCACGATAATGTTCGAAATTCCAACCACAGTCGTAACGAACGTCTTTTAAGCCCAAATTTTCAATAACAACTTTTTGCAACTTTAATACATCCGTCTTAAGAGATTCTAATTCTTTAGAACGAGTTTTAGCTAATATTGCATTATCATTAATCCATGATTCCAAAGGTTTTTTGTGTTCTTGTTTTTCCTTAAGAAAGAAAAAAATTAAAATAAATCCTAAAAAGTCTATCAATTCAAAATTAGCGATTGAAAACTTGGATACATTTATTTGTATGTAGGTGCTAATTTTTTAGTTAGTTACTTATTTTCTGATTGTCTGGATATGTAAAGTCCTCTATTGTCCTTAGAACGGGCTTGATTTGTTATTATAATGAAATAAGAAGCCATTTCTACCATCCGAATAACTATTTCAATACAAATTTTCGAATTACAAGTAATGAGATTTTGTGTTCCAAAATCACGTATGTATTTCTAGATTGTATTTCCTATGCCAAAAATATATGAAAAATGTGAATTTGAAACCGGTATAGCATACTATCACATACTTTTGCAATATAGTAGTTGCTTTTTTATATAAGTCTTTTTTCTTGTATAAAATATTTTTTATTATCAAGCTTAAAACTAAAAACAAGTTCTTTTTAATTAAGTGATTTTTCGAAGGTAAATAATTCTATTTGCACTCAATTCAGAGAATTCAGAACGCCAAAATATGCGGAAGTTTCCATTTCATGTGGATGTCATGAATTTCACGACAGATTCGCTTTTCTTAATACCACTTATTCATTTATTGTGGCATGTTTTACATTAAACAGTTGATAAAGCACAAATCTAAAATAAATGTCAAATAGAAACAAACATTTCAACAAAAAAAAAAGCCGAATGCTTCATTTAGCTTGTTTTACATTATTTGAAAAAGGTATAGTACGAGATTTCGCTGGCAAAAGCAGATAATGAAATATACACCAAATTTTCGTTATTTGTTTACCTTAACGTGGGAAGGTTTGTCATTGAATGCACATGCACTCTATTTTCTACCAGCAGCTCTATTTCTCTTAAGAGCTTAAGGGAATTTTTGATAATTAGTGGTTCACCCCTATGCCCGTTTTAAGTTCTTATAAAGTAGAGCAATATTTATATTTAATACTTTAGTCATAATTGTGTTTATATTTACTAAGTGCGCGAAGTCACCAACAATACAAGTTTAGGAGACAGTTTGTGAAGTATATCATATTATCATACTAATTACCTTTTGATATGCATATTCAAAACCAGCAAAGTCCGTTCCATATCTGTAATCTCGAGATGGTTTGAAACCCATTCCACCAAAAGCTTCATTTTGTCCTTTGCAAATTTTAATCGTACTTTTAACACTTTTTATATAATCAGTTGATAAATTACACAGCTCTAGCAGTTCTTGTATAATTTGTTTAGGATCATTGGAACGATTGTCCAAAATAATTTCTATTAATTTAAATTTGTTTCGTTCTTCCACATTTTCTTCGCGTATATAAAATTGCAACGTTTTCTCCTTTTGCAAAAAATTGTATTTACGTTCGTAAAGCATTTGCATATGCGCACTTAACTGTTTTAATGACTCCTCGTTGACAGAACGCTGTTCTGGATACTGACCAAAGAGATCGGGATGTACAGCAAAATAAAATGGTCTTAAAGCAGCAGCTAACTCTGTACTTAAGTAACGTGTGCGTATCAAAACACTGGGTAAAGCAATTGAATTCTGTAGTAGATATAATGGCGGGGCCTTTAGTCCATTTATAAAAAAGTTTTTCAACATCATCTTGTTTAAAATAAGTTATATAACTTTAATATATTTCTTAAAGTCTCGATAATCCAACGTTTAGCTTACCTTTCAAAAGTTACGTTTTACGCTCCATAGTGTAAATAAAAAACATTTTCTTTTTACTAAACTTAAATAAATTTAAATACAATTTTTTATAAACAGGAACTGACTTTAAACACAAAAAAAATTATGGAACTCTTATCAGCTGCTTCTAACAAAATAAACAAAGGTAAATGTCACTTAAAAATGATTGCCATTGCTTCGAAATGAAAACATTTTATTTCTCGGTTTCTGAAGCGCCAAATAAAAGACACAAGCGGTTTACGCTACGTCTTGACTATCCACAAATTTGTTCGCACATGGAGAGCACACCGACGGAATAACAGCAAAATTGTGTTCGTGGTATTCTGTGTGTAGATGTTTCTGTTCAGTTTGAGCATAATTTTTTGTTTTTTATCGAGATTGTTTCCATTTACTGAGCATAGTTTATATACGTGTGTTTACAGTTGCGCTACACATACATATTTTTTCTTTGGCCTGTGTGTATTTTGTTTGTGTTATGGCAGAACAGCGTTGTGCGAACAACTGTTTGAACACGAACAGATAGCGAGTGTCTTTACAATCTATCCATAGATCGACGTGGAGGCGCTCGTCTTTGGATACCTGTTCGTAAACTATGCTGAGAACATGGAAACAATCTCGAAGAAAGAGAGAAAAAAGTATGCTTAAACTGAACTGGAATATATACACGTGTTCTCCACACAGAAGATCTCGAACACATTTTATTTGTTCTCGTTATTCTGCCGACGTTATCTCCATGTGCGACCAAATTTTTTATTTGTTCGTTGCCAGAACAGATCTGTGTTTGCACATGTTTTTGAATTGTAAAATTGTCAATCGTACGAACACAAAAAAGCAATAAATTGTATTTTTTGCAAATATATGCGTTGCAAATTATGCATGTATACTTGTTTTCATCAACAAATTTCTGTTTAAAATGTTGTATATAGTACATATATAGAATTCAAAAATGTTCTTATATACACGAATTAAAAAAAGTAGGTGTACAGAGTTTTTTATTATTGCTGTTTGTTTTCTTTTTTGGTCCGACATCATCAACAAACGATTTCTCTGAAATATCATACAAACCGTTTACGTGCTTGAATAATAAACGCAATACACACATCAAAGTCGCTCAACACGTGAGCTAAAAATCAAACATTTTTGATTTTCCATCCAGCATCGTCGGTGTCACACATCCTCACAAATTTTCACTCATGCTATGAACATGCTTGTTAAGCATTTTGATCGTATCTATACCGCTTTAGGCTGTTTTCTTGTTATTTTCGCAACAATCAGATTATTTACACATAATGCCGAATTTTGTACAAGGAGAGTGCGAAGAATTTTGCCCAGATTTCGAATTCAAATTGTAAGTTTAAAGATACAATTTTACAACAAAATTTGCTTAAAACCTCAATTCTTTATAGAAGGACGCGTGAGCACCTTTTAAATTTTTTCGAATATAAAGATAAGGAAAAAAATAAAGTTGGTACGTTGATTAAATGTTTTTCTCGTTCAGCAGCTGGAATTAAGCGGCCAGAGCCACAGGATTTGAGAACCGAAAAATGTCTTCAGCGGTGCATGGAATATTTGTTAAATAAGTAAGATGAATGACCTTATTTATATCTCTTAACGCAGATTGCCAGTACCGCAGTTAAAAGATGTTGCTTTTTGTTTTTAAAAACGAAACGCATTTTAGTAATTTGACTAAATTGTGTTTCGAAAATGCATTGCTTGAATTATTCGTTAGACCCTAAAATGAGAGGGTGTTCAATCTAATCTTGTGGAGACCGATTAACACCATACATATACATACTAAATATGCGGAGCACTCATCTCCGAAAGATATTAACTAATGTTTTAAGTAAATTGATTTGGTGGAGTACCATATAAAACTGACGGTAGAATGTATAACACTCAAGGTATCTGAAGGTCTTTCTTTCTATAAAAAGGTATATATCATGTGACAGTTTTTTAACGAATCTTATTATCCATGATGCACTGTCAATACAACTAAAATATTAATACATAGTTTAAACAAACCTAAAAAATGTAGTTGCATCACAAAATAAACACAAACTAAAATTAATTCCTGAACTTAAATATATATGTTCCATATACATGAACCTGCATTAATTTCAAAACTGCCTCTCTCACTTGCAAATCCTCCATTGTAATACAATGGATTCAACTTTAATAACATCCGTAACATCGAAAGGACTTGAGTGTACCTTCTGTACCAGTATAAGAATTGCCTCAAAAACTCAAGATTTTAAATAAAACTTGGTTTATCTCATTATTCGCTTATAACATTTTATTATATTGAAGTGACTACTTTTACTAACTTTTGGAGTGCCATATTATATAAATTAAAAATTCCGTATGTATTTTATTTTTGATCTTTAACAGCATTATACTGGATAAAAGAAAACCATTTAATCTCGTTTATGATTTTATATTTGACCGTTTACGTGCAATACGGCAAGAAATTGTTATGCAAAATTTTAATGCACAACAGATTATTAAACTATTGCAACCAATGATAATGTTCTTAAGCTACAGTAGATATAAGCTATGTGAAGAAACGGTTGATAATTTCGATTCCAAAATATGTGAACAACATTTGCAAGAGTGTCTTAAAAGAGCATTAGTATGTTACGATGAAATACCACTTGATAATGTAACACTAGCTGATATATATAATCGTGCTTTTCTGGAATCTCTATATCAAATTTTTAATTTAGGTTCTTTGGATGCTTTAAAAAGGTGTCTTACATTGCCTAAGGAAATAAGGTCTGTATAAGAAGAAATACTTCCCATTGCAGAAAATAGTAAATGCAGCAATTCTTTTACAGAAAAACTGATTTGTTTTCGTTAGTATTTAATATATCTCTAAGCAACCTTCAAGGAAACTACTATCGTGTTTTAACTGGCCTCCAAACTCTTCCCCATATATTATGTGCAATTGGCTCTTTAAAACTGCCCAGCTTTAGAAGGTAAAAAAAAATTAATTGAATTCTTTTCTGCAGTAAAATTTTTTCTATTCCATTATCAGAAATCTGTATAGGATTTTTTCAAATGCTTACAGTAGCAAACAACTTTCGGTTCCGTGCGATTTTATACTACATCTCACTGCTCATGAAAACTTCGATGAACTATATAAAGAATGTAAATACTATAATGTTAAAGTGTTGGATGATAAACCGCATTTAAATTTTCAAAGAAATGATTTCAATTTAAATACAACAATTTTAAAGTGTAAACACGAACATTATGTTGATGTTAAATTAGACAATATTTATTTACCAGAAGTTTTATTAATGAAAAAAATTTAAACTATGCATTCGGTTTGTTTTGTTTTAATTATATCTGTGGAAAAGTATTAAGGTTTGTAAGGAGGACAGAAGACTTTAATTACTCTTAGTGAAAATTAGTCTATACAAAATGAAACAATGTTGACGGCTTATATTAAAAAAGTTATGCGACTTGTGCTCCACTTCCCATTTAGTCTTTCTTTTCTATAATTTATATTTTACAGGTTATAGGTAGCAGTTATTTCTGACTATTGGTTTTTACGATATTTGCTATTTTCCCTACCTAGTCCACAATGTTAATGATTTTTACTAGGCCTAGGCATGTATTGATGCACTTTTTTGTCGCTACGATACCGCAATCAAAATGTCGCCGATACCAATATATCGGAAAATTTGAAATATCGCCGATATATCGGTATTGGATGCGTTCCTAATTTTTCACAAGGCGATTTTCAGCATTGCGGCTTTTTAATTTTAATATCGGCTTGCATGATTTACTCAGTCGAACAAAATTTCAAAAGGACAAATGAAAAATGGAAAATTCATTTTTTCCTTGTTTTTTCGATTTGCAGATTTTCAGTCGTATTTCCAATTTTCATCTCCAAAATATACAAAAAAGGGGGTTTCTGTGTAATCACTCGAATTTGTATAGCTTATACATTGTGTTTTGAAAATGTTTCTTTTCGAATCGAAATACAGAGTAAGCCCCCGGTTATGCTGTCCCCGAAAATCAATTCCAAAAACAATCCTATTTAAATTTAAGTGCATATTTGATTCAAGGCAAATTAATTATAAGGTGCGAGGAAAGCCAATTAGTGTTTGGCATTCGACATTGTTTTTAAATTCATAAATTTTATTTGAATTTCATATAGCAAGTTAAATTGGTAACAGTAAATTCAAAGTATTTCCGACTACTTTACCGATGTCAAACTCCTTATATAAAAAATTTACCGGAAATTCCGAAATATTTTTATATGGAATTTGACATTCAATAAGTTCAAAAAAAGCGCTGGCGAGTTTAACTGTTTAGTCTTCCCTGATATATATGTACCTTAAAAGTGTCTGGCGTTAGGTTGCGACGAGCGAATTCATCACCTGCCCTCTTGAGGACACCTTAAAATAATACTTCATTAGTATATATATGTACATAGTGATGGAAAGATTAACTGAAACGCGATTATTGCGTTCAGATTAACGATTTAATTGTATTGAAAATGTTTCTTTCAATAAATCGGCTATTTCCGACATAATCGAAAAAATACACACTGAAACGCCGTTAAAAATGCTAACATTTTTGGAGGCAAATCCAAAATAACTCTGAGCCAGTTTGAATGTCGGTTTAGGAATATGAAACAATAAGAGACTTTTAAATGAAGTTAAGGAAGGGGTAGATGAAACAAAAAACTTCACGCCTTATAACATAAAGTTAACAGCCTTTAGTGACAGGGCAGACCAGTGCGACTTATACCAGAAGTTGATAATAGGGCAAATACTCTTACTTTTAACCGCATCTTCCAGTTCCAATTCGATACTGTTGCCACTTAAAACGTATAGGACAACAAAGAAAAGAAAATAGAGCTGATTTTGTCCTTGAAAGGTACCGCGGCAAAATGACTTGAAACCATACTGCGAGCTGCAGAAATAGCTATGACAACATTACATCGGCACTTCAGCGTAAATACGGTGGCGGGCACAAATGAGATAGCTACCGCATGGAATTACGAGGAAGAGTGCAGAAATCTAAGGAGTCTCTACAGGCATTTGCAATGGAAATTCAGAGGTTGGTCCATCTACCTTAAGTGAGCGAAAAGCATCCATTTTTGGACCACATCAAAACAGAGGCCTTTGTAAATCGCATCAGAGATTCTGAGGTAAAACTTGCAGCATGTGCCATGCAAAAGGTTATCTTTGCGAAAACTGTGGCATTGGCGTTAGCAAAGGAGGCGGCGCGAGTAATATCTAAGCCACAAGTATGCATGCTTGCCGAGAAAGAGTGTAATTTCGTCAGAGAGCTTAGTGAAATAATGAGTGAATGAGGGAGATTGTGAGGACCACCGTTGGTGGATAGTGGAACCAGCAGAAGGCAATAACGACATAACAGCAAAGGCCCTCTTTAAAACTTGTGGAGGCGGGAAAATACCGATAAGAATGCTCAATTTATCCTGGCATAAAAAATTTTTAACGGGAAGTTCCGACATAGTCTAATGTACTCCGGCAGAGGCAATAATAAATTGCGAAGATAATAACCTAATAGAAATAAAGTCAAGCAGCCGTAAAAACGCCGCGCCAGCGTGTAGGCGGTGATGGATCAACTTTGGGGAAGAACAGCAATAGTTAAACACAACATAAACACTGGCAAAACAAGACAAAAGAACAGACACCTAGACGCATTCCCTTGGCAATCCGAAAAGAGAATAAAGAGCTAGTTAATGAAATGAAACAACGTAGTGTAATCGAACTATTTTCTAGTCATTGGAGCTCAACTGTAGTCGTAGTGATAAAGATGGAAGTACGCGATTTTGCGTGAACTACAGGCGACTGAACGACGGCACAAAGCACAGTTATCCGCTACCGACAATTGATGACACCCTGGACATGCTGGCTGGAAAGAAATGCTTCTCCACATTAGATTTGCAAAGCGGATATTGGCAGGTGAAGATCGCAGAGGACAAGGTGAAAGCTTCTTTTAGCAGGAACGACAAGTTCTGGCAGTTTAAGATTATGGCATTTTGTCTATGCAATGCTTGCGGAACAAGTATTGGAGGGACTTCACTGAAAAACATGGTTGGTTTTTCATGGGGAACCTGGCTGAGGTGCTCCATCTCATATCAGCAGTAATACTGATTGCGAAGAAATGTGCCTTGTTCCAAAAAGAGGTGAAATATGTGGGTAATCGCATCAGAGCAGATGGCAATTCAACGGATGAAGACAATATACCATTCCTAAAGAAGCTTTCTGGTCCTTTGCACATACTATAGACGCTTCGTACCAGGGTTTACAAGCATTGCGACAAGCCTGTATGAGCTGACTAAGAAATCGCGACCATATCATTAGGGCGACGCACAGAAAAAAGCATTCCAGACACTACAAAATTTATTGTATGCAACGCAGCTGAAAGCCCATTAAATGAAATAGTCTAAAGCTGATAGGTGGTAGGCCTATATCGAAACTGGGAGGGCGCAGACGGCAAAACAGCTTCCAACCTGATAATTGTACCATCCTCCAAGACGAATGACATTTTAACACGTTGAGTGCCACGCGGTTTTATAACGACTTCCCCGTCAGGCCGCGCGCGCAGGTATCGTAGTACAGCAATGCGAAGCGCAATACTGACAAATTAGAATTTAGTTGATGGATATTTTAAAACGTATTAGGGGCATTGTTTTTTAGCATAATGGAAGCAGTATTGCAAACAGTAAAAAACGACACAATCTGCAGACAAAACCTGGCCGAGTTTCAGCAGTGCGAAAATATTGCAAACCGTGCTATGAAGAAAATGCGGCACAGAGTGGCAGAATAATAGCACGAAATTTGACCAAACAGGTTATAACATTTTGTGACACTTGTGAGGGGCAACCATTTTTATGTTTACCTTGTTTCAATAAAATCCATTAAAGTTTTCTGAAAAAATGTTCAATTTTTACCTTTGTTATCATATATAATACTGTCAGTCACCGGTGACTGACGCTGCCTAAATGGAAAGGTCGGTGTCAGACACCGGTGACTGACATGGTACTCAACGTGTTAAATAAGTTTCATAACGGCCATAGTGGCCATCTTGGTGTGGCGAAAATTTAAAATAGCGTTTTTATTGGGTTGCCTGTCAACAAGCCGTTACCGGCTGGATCGCGAATTGTACACAATGCGTTGCCGCTAAAGGTTCAGTAATAACTCGGGGACTAATGCAAAAGTACAACTCGGGGTCACCATTTCCGTACATAGCCATGGATGTAGCGGGTTTATTTCCTATCAGCAATGACGAAAAAAGCTCTGCTTGTCGTGATAGACACTGACGCAAATGGCCAGAAGTATACGACATGCCTAACCAGGAGACAAGAACGATTGTGAATGCGTTTGTGAAAATTTTGAGTCTTCCATATTCAAGGGAATGTGCGCGCTCTATGGAATAAAGAAAATAATAACACCGCTTCACCCATAATCTGGTCCCATGGTGGAGAAATTTAACGGTATTTGGAAAGAGTGCGTAAGAAAAGTAGTGAGTGTGCATCAAAGGGACCGGGACGAGCACATTCCGAGATTTCTACTGGCGTACCGGTCGGATATGCATGACTGAACATCGGAAACACCTACCAAAATCATCTCCGGCAAAAAAACTGAAATTGCTTGGCATCTTAGAGTTAAATGATTTTAATTCCACACCAATAAATGAAAAGGGTATAAGCATACCCCAAGAGCAAGACAATCTGAATAAG
Organism: Phania funesta; assembly: GCA_963932375.1. Lineage (NCBI taxonomy): Eukaryota > Metazoa > Arthropoda > Insecta > Diptera > Tachinidae > Phania > Phania funesta. The sequence continues at coordinate 61,491,660 of OZ010656.1, read as the reverse complement.
GTACATGAGTTTGCATGCCGCCGATTCAAGCTCGTCAGTGACAAAATGAAGGCTAGGTAAAACCGAGCTGCAAAGTTTGAACGATTTCAAGAGGGCCAACTGGTTCTTCTTTTTAAGCCCCAACGGAGGAATGGATTGTCTCCCAAACTACAGACTTACTGGGATAGACCTTATAAAGTGATCAAGAGGTGTAATGATGTCATTTATAGGATACAGAAGTTCAACAGCCCAAGGCCCAAAATGAAAGTCGTATACTTGGAGCGGGTATTGTTGCCTGTTAGAATTGAGTGGTATAAATACTTGTGCCACTCAGTGTACAGAAAATTACAGAATTGAAGGTTATAAATACTTCTGGCACTCACAACAAAACACTAATCCCATAAGTTACCAGGAAAGTGAATATGAACGTTCAACACCGATATAAAATCAACACGTGAATGCGAATTCCAGGAACTGAATAGTGCGGGAAAAATAACATAAAGAAACCACCACCATTAGTAACAAAGCAGGCAGTAGGTATTATCAAAAACAAACATCATAGTTTAAAAAAAAAAACAGCAGAAAAGATGTTTATCTCCAGAGAAGTAGCTACTGGATTCCTGAGTATTCTAGAAGTTTCGAGAAAATATACGTCTACTATAATAAGACTTGTGTGATCAATCTAAGAGTTAGGATCGAGTGAAACATTAAAGCGTGAACATTGTGATAAAGAAGTAAACGTTTTGTTGAACTTAAGTGTTAAGTAAAGTAATAGTGGGTATTATTTAAAAGAAACTGTAATTAAAAGAACTTGCGTATAATTAAACACGTTTAAAAAGGTTAAACGTAACATTATATATATATATATATATATATATATATATATATATATATATATATATATATATTTACCAGAAGGGTAATAATAAAGCTGAATAAAAGAAAATATATGCCACCCCAAAATCATTAATTGGTTTGGTACAAGTTCTCCAATAAAATGTGATCACTCACGCCCTAATACAGACACATAACCTTTGTCCCAAAAAACTTCACTAATTATAACTAACATACAAGTTGTTAATATTAAATAATTCTTATATGAATTTTTTAACTTAAAATACATAAGTATAATTATTGTTAAAATTTCAGGACTAGCTTGAGAACTATAAATTTTAACAAAATTAGGTGTCCAAACTAAGTTTCGATACTTAGTTAATTCACAAAATTTTATAATTATATGAAATCTGAATTATATAAAAATTGAAATCATAGAAAATCACTAAATTGTAATTTAACTGTTTTTACGTATAACACTTAACTACATTGTTTTCCTTAATATACTAATTGTAAATTTTAATGAAGTTGGCCTCACTGTAAAATTAGTACTTATTGGAATTTTCCAATTATCAATTTATTGATAATCGTTTTCCCAACGATTGACCAAGGGTTCGCCCTCACATATTAATGCAACTTACCTTTTAACCATCGAATAAAACACAAGCACTGGGTACAACTTCATTGAAATTCAATTCCTTTGAGCTCTGTTGGAATTATCTAAACTTCCTCAGTCTTATACTTATTAGAAGGGTAAGAAAATTATCTTATAATAAACCCGTATTGAAATCGAATTATTCACATAATTGTCTCCATTTCTTTTTCCCAAACACCAATAATTATAATTACTCTTATCGAGTAATTCTAATTATCTCCATAGTAAATTTTGGTGTATTAAAAAAAGTTGAAGTATCTTCTGTAGCTTCATCATGTTTTACCGGCTAAACAAGAGTTTTCCAAATGGCATTGATGGACTTAGCACCAATATTAGCATAGAGCTACATATATTCCAGCAAGCATTCAGATTTTTAGCCTTCGGAACATTCCAAGGAATTGTAGTAAAAGATGTGAACAGTATAGGACGCTCTACCTTCGGCAAGGTCTTATGGAAGGTAATGCACGCATTCGAGGAAATTTCATAGCCAAAGTTGATGCGAATATATTTAGACCAGCAAACACAGTGATTTGGCAACAACAAAAATTAATAAAAGACAATGATGCCGCAAGGGTGCCCAACGAATAGTGTTGGAAATTGCGTAGATTTTATGCTTTTCCCTGTTTATTTACAAAAATAAGTAAATAATAATGAACTGTTTTCAATTAAACAAATTAAATGGAATACATTTTTGTTTAATTATCGGATATATATATGTATGTATTAATACAAATGAATATGTATGTACATATGTAGGTATATATTTTTGCAGTAAACAAATATCAAACAGCTGATTCACGGAGATGGTTCAAAAAAATAAAATAATATAAATAAAAGGAATCGAAAATCGGATAAAAGGAAATTAAATATACATATGTATTTGTTTTGCAAAACAAAAAGTGTATTTAATTATTTAATTTAAAAACTAGGATTAAGAGCTGTTGTTTACGATTTTATTGAACTGAAAATTTAATAATTAATATGAATAATTAATTCAGGCTTATGTTCGATTATTATTCTTCCAAGTAAGAAAGAAAAATTCACTTTATTAAGACGATAATATTTTATAGAAAACTGAAAAAGTTAAAAAAAGGATTTCATTTGGATATGTACATATTTTAAAAAATCAAAATTCAATAATTACATATCGTTATTTTAAAAACATCAGAATTGTAAATCATATGTGTGTATTTAGAACTTTAATGGCTTAACAACTCGCCTTAAAATTTTTTGTTACGTGGTTTTGCATTCCGGGTTAATAATTCTAATAGTTATAATTATCGAATTCGCCATTGGGGCAGTATCTCTTTTTTCTACATAAACAGGTAAGCCAAGCATACTTTTCGTCAATTCCAAGTAAATCAGATGTTCCAGGATCATCTATAAACTCCTTGGTTGTCATGAGATCAAATTTTACCAGTTTTAAAACATGTTTTTTGAAATTACAAGTATGTTCCTCCATGTTATCTTTCTCAAAATTTTTATAATTTATATTAATTAAACAATTGTCCAGGTTGAATGTATCGATGATATTGTCTTTTCCAGTTGAACGATTTCGTTTAAAGTAGTTTTGAATTGCATTGAAAATTGTGATTGGAGTTGGTGGTGCTCCTAAATTGCATACATAATTCACATATTCATAAAATAATTGTGGTCGTAATTTATTTATTTCCTGGCCAAGTATATTGAATTTTTTAGGTTTTATAGAGCGATTAGTAATTTGCTGCAAAATAAAGATAAACCCGTTTGAGTATTTTAAAAATATATATAGAAATAAATTTTAGAATTGTTAATTTTTTGTAACTTTAATACACACTAAGGAAAATTAGAGGAAACCTATTTAATTGTTTTGATACAAGCGGAGGAACTACAAAGTAAGCCATACACGAAACATCAAGAGTTCTGTGTGCAAGGATAAAAAGCATATGATGTTAGTAATCTGTAATAATAATCATAACAGCTCCACTGCATTCAACGAACTAAGCCATCAAAGATAGTAAATGTCGATGAAGACGGTGCAACATTGCGTTTAGATAAAGAAAATATTAAAGATGATTGTTCAAATCAAAGTTGGTATGTTTGGGAGTGTTTTAAACTTGTTGGTACTCTACATCATAATTCGCGCGTAATAATAAATATTTGATTTCTTTTTCAACCACAACAAAAATCTAAATAATAATAAAAAAGATGATTATGATTTTCTAACCGCCAGGCCAAATAATCCAACGCGCTCATTATCCGCAAAAATAAATATATCTGCCCCAAAATCAACGAACTTATCAAGAAAAATTCAACAAACATTACAGGTTCTATGCCAAAAATAGTACAATAAGAAAACGAAACAGATACTGTGTCTAAACCAGTGGAAACTGGTATGGATAGGTACATAACCAGGAGAAATGCTAGTGAAAATATATTCTCTGTACTAGCTACCCCGGATGATGACTGTTCCTACTGAGGCAATAAAAAGTGCCATAGAGGCTGAAGGTAATGTCGTAAGGTTAATGCATCATGTTGAAATTGTATTTAATCCAACTCAGGTAAAATCATAAAACTCGGTTCATCTTATATACAACTTGAGCTACCTTCTGAACAGAAGGGGCACCGAAATGTAATGGTCACCATCCATATGCGTTGTTTGCGGAGATGCGCACCGCACTTTGAAATTCACTTCTTCCAAAACAGACTACAAGGTCAAAAAAATGCAGCAACTGCTGTGAAAAACAAATTGCGTTGCATAAATTCCGCGAACCGCGATTCATCGTAGAAACAAAACCAATTTCTACACCAAGAAAAAGTAAACAAAAGATTCACACACACACAAACACATATACAAGACTACTAAGCCAGCTACTGAAATAACTGATGCGCAATTTCGCGTATGTTCGGGACATTTCAAGAAGCGGCCGTGATCTGTATATAAAGACGCCGTCCACCGCAGAAGATATAGTTGACTTTGAGATTTCATAGAGTGAATATCTGTGTGTACAGTGTAAATAAATACTGAAAGAGTTCTAAATAGAGTTTTAATTGCCGAATAAAGTTGTATACTGATAAAATCATTAAGGACTGTGTATTTTAATTTTTGCAATTAAACAAACCCTACAAAATAACGTTTATTGCGGTAATAAACGTAACAATATTGTTACGTTTAACCTTTTTCTGTTTTTCATATTTTCACTCCCTCGGGAAAACATAAAGACATGAAATTTGCATACTCTGAATCCTTATCAAATTTGTTATAAAGTTCCTCTATTTAAATTATCAACCCGGTTCCCCCAGATAACTTATCTAAATGTTGGAATGAAAAAAACCTTAAAAATAACAGGAAAATAAATTCCTACAATAAACGAAATTTCACAAAAAAAAGGCGAAAAATTCGAAATTACATCAAACATTTTAAATTCACCATAAAATCTGAAATTAAAATTTCTAATTGACAAAAAAAGTTATATTAAGTAAAAATCGAAATTTGAGCAACATATACAAAAAAAAAAACTAAATTTACCAAATCCTGAAGTTTGACCACAAAAATTAAAATTTCACAAAAATTTTGTAATTTCACAAAAAAGCTGAAAGAACGAAAAATCAAAATCTTATAAAGAATGTTCAAATACTACCAACAACTATATTGTACAAATATATAAAAATAATCGAATTTTACACGTTCCAAATTCACCAAAAGTGTAAAATTCAAACAACCAAAAAGTTGGAAATTAATACAAGCTATAAATTTTACTAAATATCTAAATTAAATTGAAAAATAAAAAAAAATGTCGGCCACACATTAAACTAGTTCATCAAATTTTATATGAATATGTAACTTACTAAACGTACATTTACAATGCGTTAACACAGTCTTATGCCGTAGTTCGCTCTTCTGTTATTTTAAGGCTTGCATTTGTAAATAAGTTGCACTGTATTACTACAAAGCAACATTTTTTTTATTAGCATAGCCATACATCAAATTCATCCCACCAAATTTCATTTTAAAGTTGTTTTGAAAAAGAAAGTATAATTTGTTGCTCGCAAAACATTTCAATATTATCGAAATAATTTTTTGTTTGCCTAAATTTTTATTTTTTAGGTTTAAATGGGCTTTGTTGACTAGGGCACGAAATTAAAAAACAGGATGTAAAGCGTCTTTGGATTAAAGAGCGGTCTGAAAAATGTATGAATCTTGGCATGAAAATCTACTCAATGGGCTAAAATTTAGTTCTCCAGAAGATTTTCCGAAAGTGCTGTCGTTTCGAAAACTAAACCAAAAGTTAATTTAGGCGCACGCACACATCCAAAGAACTTCTAATTTTTGCAGCGCAAATAGTGAAAATCAGGAGTCTTATTTTATAAAACGCAAAACAACGCGAAATCAACGCTTCATGTTTTATGGCGTTGATAGATACACAAATTTGTATGAAAAATAAGAAAGGCCTAATTTTATACAACACAACTCAACGCCAGAATTTATATGAAAAACAAAATTCAAAATTTGTTTTTGTTTTATGTAAAGGGTGTCCAGATTTGAGGTATTTTAATTTAAAAAAAAAACTTTTCGCTTGTTAAAATTATTTTTATTTCAGTTTATTACAAATAGGCGCCTGTTAAAAATGAAAAATTATGTCGTTCAAGTGACTAAAATTATCATTCACGTTTTTGAATAGACTGTTGTCATTGGTTAATATCTGCTCGATAATGTTGGTTTTAAGCTCTTGAACTGTTGTGGGATTATTGCTGTACACTTTTGATTTCAAAAACCCCACAAAAAAATCTAAACGTGTCAAATCGCACGATTCTTGGTGGCCAATTTACTTCTACTCTACGAGAAATAAGGCGATTTTCGAAGTTTTCTTTCAAAAGATCCATTCTTTCTCTTGCTGTGAGAAGTGGCACCACAAAAACCTTCGGATCTCCTTGTAGCGATTTCCATTGACCGTAATCGCATTTCTATTTTCGCTTAAAAAAAAATATGGTCCCAGATGATTTCCCCGGACCACAAATCCAACTTTTTGTGGATGTAATGGTTGCTCTAAGATAACTCTTGGATTCTCTTCACCCCAAATTTAGAAATGGGCTTCGTAGGTGAAGATTAGTTTCTTAAAAAACTCTCATTAACTTTCTCTTGTTTTTTGATGGCCCAAGAAACGAATTTTAATTCCTGGGCCTTTAAATGGAGATCACGACGCAAAATGTTAAATAATGTAGATCGTTTGATGTTTAATTGCTGCGAGCGACGGCGAATGGATGTTTTTAAATCTTCTGCAACACTTCTGCTCACAGCTGCTATATTCTCGTTTCAACGAGCACTACGTTGATAAATTCTGCTTCTGTTATCATGAACGGATCCAGTTTATTCAAATTTCTCAACAATCAGCTTGATGGCACGATTTTTTGGAGCGTTCTTCTACCGAATTTCCTAATTACATCTTCAAAACTCTTGCCATTTAAAAAAAAAAATTGTTTTAATAACAAAAAATACGTTGTGCCATCGTGTAACGTTCCATATTAACTAACCGGATTATATTAAGAATCTGAATATAAAACTTTAGGATAAAAATTTAAAATAGAAAAAAATGGCATCAAACTCGGATCAACCAATACATGGGATTTTTTTTTTTTTACTAACAATAAAAAAACCTGAGGCAGTTTGATGTGTGGCCATGCAGCTTTTTAATTTCTTTTTTCCAGTATTATGTTTTTGGCTGGATTTATGGGATCTTAACTTACAGAGCCACTTAAAAAAATATTTTATGAGATGTGTATATTGGCGAACTAAATAAGTGTTTATATTTTAGTGTTTTTATATTTTAAGAAGTGTTTACTTACCAACCTAATCACGTTCAGCAAATCTAGATCTTTTATTTTGAAAGCGAATTGAAATAAAGTTATTAATTGATTAAAAGGAAGGGTTTCATCTATACCAAGCTTTAAATATTTAATGCAATCTTCACATATGGACGACACTAAATATTTGTCAGCTATCCGATGTAATTCAAATATTTCTTCAAAAGAAAAGTTTGAGTAGTGTGAAAAATTATTGTCGTAAACCATGAGACGAAAATTTTTAAAATCATGTGGATGCACATCGTCAATTCGTATTGCATGGTCATTTTTTGCTTCATCAAAACTGCCTAGTAGCATTTTTTCAAATACGGGCGATTCTAAAACAAACATTACTTTATGACCGATTATTGTTTCAGCTGTTGAATCTTCTGGTCCCACCAAAAACTTACAGTCTGCAAGAATTTTATTATCCAATAGTCGGTATATTTTTTCCGGACGTCTAAAAACAACAAAATAAAGAAAAAATATTTACTTTATGGACGTATGTATGTATGTGTGTTTATATGTACAAGGTACAAAGGTGAACAATAATTGTTGGTTTTAGTATATCGTAAACAAAAGTTCATTTAGATCATAGATAGAGGTAGAGCACTAATTTTGCAGTTTACACTAATACTTAGTGATAGTACAAAATTAATGCACTAATTTTGTTGATGTTTAGCAAAGAATGAAAAATTAGCCGCATCACTAAACATTAGTGAAATTAAATTAAAGTTAAATTATTTTATTTCAAAAATGTCTTCAGTTTATTGTAACTTTTTTTCTTCGCTAATTTAAGTGCAACATAGAAACGTTACACTAAATTTCAATTTTAGGCGCAAATTGATTTATTGTACACTAATTATTAAAATTTAATAAAAAGATAAGGTAATTCTAAAATAGCAAAATGGAAATAGAGAATGGAAAAATTTTGCACTGGTAAATTTTTGCTCTGTAGTGCAAAAGTTTGCTCTAAATCCGCGTTTAGTAATCGAGCACAAATTAAGTCCGTAAATAAATAATTGAATTCATAAAAAAATTCATTAGAAGGAATTCAAGCGAACGTTCGACGTCAAGGAACAGAAAAAATAAACATTAACAGCTTTATTGCTAAAAAAATTTTTTTTTTGGTTTTAAAAACAAATTAAATAAAGCTTTTTAAGCCTAAAAATGCTGTGTTAAAAATGCGTATTAATACAGACCTTGACTACTAACTATCCTACACAATCGTACGTTTCATTCCACAAGAAAATCTGATTAAATTCTACTAAATAAAATTCGCAACAAAATGTATTTCGTAGTGCCACACTTATAGGGGTATTATAGGAACCATGTCGGTTTGCTTATTGTCATCTTTGCAAACTAAGATTGGTTTCATGAAACCCAGTGGGATTTGTTATCTTTTAATTTGTGGTGTAAATAATAACAAACAGTGCTTGGTAATTTAAGCCGCTTAAAAATTTCATTGATAGCGAATTAGTGTGTGTGAATAAACATTCATGAAAAAATACAAAGGGGAATAACAATAATGCTTATTACTCTTTTACTGTAACAAAAACTAATGATGAAATGAACAATTTAAATAATAAAAAAGGATGATAGTGCTTTTTAACCGCCAGGACAACTTACCAAACGCCCTAATTATCTGCAAACGTAAATATGTCTTCCAGGTAACAAACAGCAATTAAATCAAATAAAATTCAACAAAAAACATGTACTATACCAAAAATAGTACAACAAAAACTCGAAAGGGGTACTGTACCCAAACCAGTACAAAAAGGTATGCATATATACAAAACCATAATCAAAAGAAAGGTCACTCCTAAGTCTTTACAGCAAAAGCGCACCGCAAAATAATGCAAAAATATTTTATGTAGCTGCAATACCGGTAATTCAAAATAGATTCTCGGAACTTGTTACCTCGGATAATGAAGCTGAACCCGCTGTTAGGAAACAGACACCTCTACCGATTTATTTGCGCAAGCAAACATCACTGTAAACATGTTGTCACAGCTTATGGGTAAGAAAAACTTTTATGTCGCTTCTATACGAAGAGGACAAATTCAAGCGACGAAAATCCAAACCCATACGGAATAAAAAATTATCGGCTCATTGCGAGTTGAAAAAAAAATGTAGTTCCAGGTTTTTGGATTTTTTGGTGAATTTTGCAATTTGTTAAATTTAAAAATTTGGCAAAATTTATATTTTTTGTTCAGCTTTGTGTAAGAATATTTTTAATTTTTATTATTTTAAAATATTGTGGTGAATTTTGTATTTTTTGACGATTTTTAAATAGTTTAGGGAGTGACAAGTATGTAGTGAACTTTCGAGATTTCGTTTTTTTCTCAGATTGAGATTTTTCAGTAATTTTTTATCTTTTATGGTTTATAAATATTTTGATGAACATTGAATTTGTTGTGGATTTTGAAATTCTTTTGGGAATTCACTGCTTGTGAATTTTCGAGATTTGTTTTTATATGTTTGTTAATAAATATCGATTTTGTTAAAATTTCAAAATTTTGTTAAAATTACAGAATTGTAAATTTTTGATTTTATGTTTGTTTAACATCGATTTTGTTAAAATGTTGATCTTTTCATAAAAATAGGATTTTTTTATTTTTGACAAAATTACGAATTTGTGGTGAAATTTAAATTTTTGATATGAATATTCACAGCATTAAATTTGAATTTTTTTGAAAAAAAATTTTTTTTCTCTTATCCCAGTTTTTCGATTTTGTGGTGAATTTAAAATTTTGGAAAAATTTTAAATTTTTCGAAATTTGTTGCGAAATTTTTCAATTCGATCCAACATTTAGGTCTGTAGGATATCTGGGGGTCACGGGATGATAATTTCTCTAGGGGGACTTTAAAACAAATTTTGCAAATATTATAAAAATATGTGTACAGACGGAGTCTGTAACCTACCGTTTACAAAGGAAAGTAATTACAAGAAAGTCGAAATACACTCACACTTTTTCACTACCGCACTCAAACTTTTTTTACTTTTCACTCAGCTTTCAACAAAATTTAGATTAAAGCGATTTTTTGACGTTTTCTTGAAAGTAAAATGACAAGGGCTTAACACTGTTGCCTACTAAAAGAGATATACAAATTTGCGGGATTGTGGTAAAATAATAATTACAAAATTTAATTATTTTGTACACATAGGCAAATATATTTAAAATTTTTTCAACAAATATGCTTAAAGAACACAACTGTTGATTGTCTATAATAATATTTAAAAAAAAATTAACTATAATAATCATTTAGAAGTATTGCCCTAAACATTTGTGTGTGCGAATGGTTTGGCAACTCTACTTCAGTAATAAACAAAACACCACTCTTGTTTTGTTATAATTTTTCAAGTCTAGTCTTTTCATTCACTTTCCTCTGAAAGTGAAAAAAGTTGAAGATTTCTTTGAAATTTTTATCTCCAAAGAAGACCACTAACAAATTTATTTTCATGTCTTGACTAGCTATAATTTTATCGCACATTGCGAGAGCGTCTGCACAATAACAGGAGAAAATGTACTCGTGGTCTTCTGTGTGGCGAATACGTGCAGATGTTCCTGTTCATTTTGGGCATAATTTTGTGTCTGTTCGAGATTGCACCGATGTTCTCAGCAGAGCTTTTGTACGGGTGGTTACAGGCCAGCGCACTCACACATTTTTTATTTCGTATGTGTGTATTTTGTTTATGTAGTGCCAGACCATCAATAGCGACGGTCTTCACGGGTATAAAAAATAACAAATTTTGGTTAAACATAACCAAAAGCGGCCACTCTGCATGACTATCACTTCCTTCTGTTTTGTTTAGTTATCTCTATTTAGACCACAAAGTAACATTTGACACCAGAAGCGCAACAAAAAAAAGACTCTTTGTTTATGCGAATGTTGTAGTTCTTGTAGAATTAATTCTATCTATTACATTAATGTACCTTGTGCTGCGCTAAGCAAAACAAAATTTTTCCAAAACGTATGTATGTACATATGTTTGTACATAAAATTTGATGAACCAATATTGGCCGAAGTGCGTTAGGATTACTTGTTTTGCATAGCAGGCTTTTGGATGAGCGCGGGAATATATGTATGTACATACATATGTAATTCTTTGTGGTGTTTTAAAGGATTAATTCATTCTAGAAGATAAACAGTACTATTCTGTATTCCGAATCCGCAATATAATTTCGTTTTACAATCAAAAATACATATTTAGAATAAAAAGGTCTTTTCAAACAAAATTTAAAATGACAATTTTGTATTAAAATAAGAACGGGTTTTTTCAGTTTTTATTTATCACAATAAATTTTAGAAGGCATACATACAGGGTAAACTAGATCAATTTGGCGTGGCATATAAATATGTATATGTGCAAATTATGTGGAATGCAGAACAGCTAATTTCCGAATTATTCACGTTTTTATTCCATTCGGAATACTTACTTCATATCTTGCCAACAATTGTTATTCTCCATTGCATAAAAAGCGTTATTTATGTCGAACTAACTACGAAAGAACCAATGCTACAATTTTAAAATTTATGATTGCACTTTATTCTCACGGTTACTACCATAGACTACTATTGATCACTTCCACAGAATATGAAACTCAACACCCAAGGATTTTATTAAAGGTATATGCATCCGTACAGCAAACCAATATACCATGCTCCTTTAACTGTCAAACGCTTTATAAAAAAACTCACCAAAGAATTTTATATATGGGGTTTGACAGTTAGGAATGGCATTTTATATAATCTCGCTGACCTGTGTTTCCCATGTCAGATTCACCTTGCTACACACCGCTACAATTTGTTCTTAAAAAACAGGGTTGACAAGGTATCAATTTGCTTTTAAGAAAGCCTACTTGTTTTCTACACATTTTGTTATTGTGATTGACATATTATTCAATCAGCTGACTTTGACTGCGCAAATAAATTCACAATGGAATATTTAAGCAAAAAAACCCCACCAATTAGCATTTTGGTATTTAGTTTGATGAAGAAACAATATACAGGAAAAAATTGCAAATATATTGAAGAGCCATTTTGGAAAATAAGATTCCGCCATATTTTACCGGCTTTTTTTTTTCAAAATATTTACGTTTTTACAATGTAAACAAAATAATAATTTTTTTAAATTTACAATAGTTGCAAAAAGTCAAGGAAAGTAAGAATTCCCTTGAAGTGCAGTCTCAAATAATATACAGACGTTCAACGCGCCTACGAACGAAAAAAGTGCGAAAGTGGTAAAAACTAATGAAATTAAAAATAACAGTAAGATTATAATTAAATAGTACAACATTGAACATTTTAAATTTATATACTTAATAAAAGATAAGATGAATGGTCACAATTTTGCCTTGGGCTCTGCTACATCCGCACCCATTGTGAATAATTTGTCATTGGCATCCGCCGCAGTACCAGTCTCCTCACATAGTGCTACAACATCACCTTTGTATTTTACACATATCTTACCAACTAGTACCGCTATTATCGAACAACCCTATTCTACGGATCTAGAAGACCAAATGGGCAGTTGTGCGGTAGGTGAAAGCTTTCTAATAGAGGAAATTATTGATGAAAGAGATGAAGAGGGTAATATAGTCATAGACCCGGGAGAATTTTTTATATCCGGTGATAGTATACAATATTCTGCAGTTCCTGAATCAATGCTGCCTCAAATCATAATGCAGCCCTCAAATTCATCATCAACTGATTCACTAGCAGCATACACAGCCGAGTGTGTTGCTCAGGGCGCTGGGGAAATTCTACCAGATTCGTCAGATGCCAACGAAGTGTTTAATGAATATGTAACAGCTCATTTAAACTTGGAAACAAACCAGTTTGATATATCGTCTAACCATCTGATGGCAGCAAGTCACATTAAAATGGAACATTTGGACAGCAGCAGCCCGCTGGTGATCAAGCAAGAAAAGTCTGAGTACACCGACTTTCCGCGTAAAAACAAAAAAGATAAAATGCGACTAAGTGAAAAGTCAAGAAAATCCCAGACTGCCAAGCGCTGGAAGCAAACTAAAGTGCCCATACGCATTACACAAGATGAATTCAATGTGACGTTATGGTCAGCCCTAAATTCGGAAGATGAAGAAGATCAAGAGGGTAATATTGGGAGTGCGCTCGACCATGTTTTAATGAAGAATGAACCTACAGATATGTTACTTAATTCAAGTGCATTAGAAGAGGAGCAACGTGTTGATCGGTTATTAATGAACAAATCTAGTAATAAAATGCATGTGCATGAAGGTCTATCATCAGCAGAGTACGTTATAGTTCCCGATCCATTTACTGGCGATATTGTCGAGGAAGAAGTTGAAACAGCTAACGAAAGCTCTGTTCAAGATATGAAAATCGAGAAAACAATATTTAACACCCAACCAAGTGACTTAAATTCAAGAAGTCCGGTACCAGATGACTATATAAAATCGGATCCAGAATTTACAGATAGTTTAATTCAGCCTCCATCCACCTCTAACAATAATAACCAAAGTTCACGGTGTCCGCAGCAGTCTCCAACAGTAGATTCAACAGTCAAACTAAAAAGTGTGCCTTTAAAAAAATCAATGAACCATTCTGTTAAGAAATCCCTTAACTCAACGTCCCAAATTGCAATAAATACAACTGCGGCAACTTCATCTGTTACTGCTCCTTCCTATATCACATCTGCTTCATCAGGAAATATAACGGGCTTCCGCTGTACATTTCGAAATTGCAATAAAGAGTTTCGCAATCATTCAGCGATGCGTAAACACTCTGCCACACATGGGCCACGGGGCCATGTTTGTGCAGAGTGTGGTAAGTCATTCGTAGAAAGTTCAAAATTAAAACGCCATCAGTTAGTCCACACTGGGGAAAAGCCATTTGAATGCACTTTTGAAGGTTGTGGCAAAAGATTTTCCCTCGATTTTAACTTACGTACACATGTTCGTATACACACGGGGGATCGACCTTATCATTGTCCGGTAGAAGGTTGTCATAAATGTTTTGCTCAATCCACGAATCTTAAGAGTCATATGTTGACCCATTCAAAGCCTAAACGTAAATGGCCAAGACCAGTAAACAATAAACCTTTGCTAGCGCGTTATGGTCGTCTTGAATTGGGAGAAAATCCAAATTTGGTATATTTGGAAACTAATGAACAAAACGCTCATATTTTTGATAATTCATAAACCTTTTTCTTGTTTTTTACTGTATAGCATTGTAAAAATATACTTAGCGTATACAATTAAATTTTTTTATTCCCAATTTGTAAATTTTTTTACCATTTACTACTATAATTTAGAAAAATTTTCATTTTGTACAATTGTGAAATGTGTTATTAAATAATTTAATAATTAATAGTAATATCTAGCAATTTTATAAGTGCCGAAGGCGCTGTCATTTGGACATTTTTTCTCGTGTATAAAATTAACGCAAACAAAATATTTAGGAACTTCATCGTATTTCAGTCGCCTTTTACAATCGTTATACCAATTTTAACGAAACGGCAAGTTATTGCAACGGTAAATACACTTGTATTAAGGCTGATTTATTTATGAAATCATAGTATATGTACACAATTAGTTTTATAATAATTTAAATCACATAATATTTCATTTTGTCAATAATAATTACAACTCATATTTCATTAATTTGGATTATTGAAATTAATAATATTAAATTAAAGGTATATGTATATATGTATGTATTTATAAAAGGAATTAAAAATAAACATATATTTTAAAACAATATTGTATTTTTACTTGCTTAATTAAAAAAATATAGGAATATAATTGAATATGCCAACTACAGAAAATTTTTATCAATGGATTGTGGGAGCTTTGTGCTTTTATATTAAGCCGGCCACTCACGTACAGTTTTAACTGACAGACTTAACTGTGAACACACGTGCAGTTCAATACTTCAGTTTTTAACATGGATTCGAACGAGCAGAACGGTTTGGCCGCTCTCGGTGTACTTCTTTGATGCCTCAAGTTTATTTTTTTCTTTGCAAAAAGCCGATCTTAAGCTGTTTACTTTTGACAAAACAGATTTCTTTTCCGCGTCAGGTTCTACTTCTTGTAATTTCTTCGCCAGCTTGTTGTAGGCAGCATCTTTTTTGGCGCGATCATGGTACTGGCTAGATTTAACTTGACATAGGCAAGGTTCAGATCTATATATTGCAATAAAATGAACTATCACTTGGCTCTGTTTACGCCACATGAAACGCACTCTCGCTCGACACAAATTGAACTGAGAACGGTATGGTTGAAACTGTCAGTTAAAAATATTACAATTTTTAATTTCTCAGTTAAACTGAACAATTGAGTTGAACTGTCAGTTATTGGCCACATACGTACAGTTTTAACTGAACGGTTGAAACTGAGAGTTAAAACTGTACGTAAGTGGCCGGCATTAGCTTGCTTTACTTCACGTCGTTAATTTCAATCTAACTCACTCTCACGGTGAGTGAACGTGGGCCTAAAGCTAAGAATATAGCGAGCGAGTTTATATTGAAGATTACCAAGAAGAAAAAACATGTATGTATGTATGTATATCTCCAAACAACATAAGATGCTACGCTTTTATATTCGGTGAAAAATTTAACAAAGAAAATTCGATCTGGAACTACGTAATTCTTATGTTTATGGGGTTTAGAAAAAAACATATACGAAACTATGGAGAAGCAGAAATTACGGAAATAAGAAGGTTAATATTAATTCGAAGTTTAATGAACAAACCCGATTTTTTAGGAGAAAGAAAAGGGAAATCCAACAAATTATTTGCAATTAATTTTTTTATATTTCATATGCATATTATATACAAGATGTAGGTTTTCTTTTCACGCTGGCTATATAAACTACGAGGCATATATTTCTTTTAACGAAATAAGCGTAGACACTATTTTTGCCACTTGCTTATTCATATTGTTGTCATATTGTTATGAACGAATACATTTTCCGTAATCCCTCCTCCGACATTTCGGAGGCTGCCAAAGAACATCCGTCCGAGATGAGTCTTGCATTTCCTAATGGCGAACCACAACCGATATTCGGACCTTAATACCGCTCAAAAATCTCAGGAGAACGTTACATTAATTGGGGCTCTAAAGAATATCTTGACTTATGTAGTCACCTCAACCTACTCCATTATTCCATTTAGTCATGTGTGAATTTTTCAATGGCCCCGTGCTATCTGTAGAATTGTGGTTTTCCGAGATAGAGAAGTTGAAACCTCTCGATAAGCACGGCTTCTTTGAGACCAGAAAGACTATGTACTCCTCTATCCGCCACCTGGGGACGAGCTCGATGGCAAACAGACAACTCTACGCGAGTGGGAAAACAATAACGCAAAGAAACCAACACCATAAGTTACAAAGCAGGCAGTAGTAAGAAAAAACAAACATCAAATTAAATTTTTAGTATTCTTCAAGTTTCAAGAAAGTAGATGACTACTGTAAAAGCTAAATGTTAGTAATGAGGAAACGTCAAAGTACAAATATAGTGATAAAGAAGTAACCGTTATGTTGTGTTTAGGAACATCTACACGTATTCTTCAAACAGAAGACCACAAATACATTTTCTACCGTTATTCTGCAGACGCTCTCTCAATGTCCGAACAAATTTTTTGCTAGTCAAGACGTAGTGTTGCACTACGAGAGAACCTCTCCAAAATAACGATAGAAAATGTACTTGTGGTCTTCTGTTTTAAGAAATCTTATAGATGTTAACGTTAAGTTTTAAAATAATTTTTTGTCTCTCAACGAGATTATATGGATGCTTTTTGCATAAGGTGTGTTCATTTACTTTACTAGTAAAAGTTAGTAACGAGAGAGTAACAAGAAATTTTCCAAAATTACTCTCAAAAATGTGAAAAAGTAAATGAACACTTTACTAGCTAAAATTTGCAAGTTAAAGTAGTGTTGTAATGTACAGGTATATATGAGTACTCAATAACTACCACTATATTTTTTGGAAAAATTATACATATATGTATATTATTATAAAAATAATGTGATTATGGTTATTTATGTTCAGCATTGTCGTGACTGGCGTTTTTCGAGTACGGCTTGTAATAGAATAATGAAAAGTTTTGCAATTTTATTTAATAAAGTACTAGACGTAGTCGAAATACGCTAAACACGTGTCGTGGGCACCCTGTTACAGTAACACAATAAAGACAAGAAGTTGACAGTTCAAGATGGATGTTATTAAGCAAGGAAGAGGTAGAAAAGGAAAATGAAAATTTTGAAGGTCAAGTGGCTGAATACGCGGAATAACGGGGAAAAACGGCCATGACATGACGCCACGAGGTGTCGTGGGAAAAGAAAATTAGAATGGTGGCATTCGAGCATGGACAACAGAGCAGTTAAGATCGATAGTATAAAGAAGTGCAAAAATAAGAGATTTTCTATAAAAAAAAAATAAAAACTGAAATTTTGCAAAATAAGTAGTGAATTTTAATAAAATACAGTGTAAATAATAATAATTAAAAAGACAGTTTCATACCAAGCAAACTTAAAATAGTGATTGTGTATGCGATGGACTAAAACGGACACACACTCAAACTATAATTCTCAAATAGTGTGCAGTTGTCCTGAAAAGCAAATAAAATATAAGTTGATTCCCAGCCAGCAGCCATCACGGCCTCACAATTCCACAGCTGCAACACCACCTTTTACAACAACTGGGGCCAAAATCCGCTACCCCAGGGCCAGCATCAACATCAGCAGCCATCACAGCCACAACAAGACCAGCAGCCACATCTCCAACTGAAACAACAACAACCATAATACTGTCGCCTCTATTCCCTTGTGTGCACAGCTCGAACCAGGAAGCAGTCGGCGCGAACCATTGAGGGCAGCTTCACCCGGAGTGACACCCCGAAAAGCCGGAAGGACTCAGATAAGTAGTGATTTGTAAAAGAGTAGTTTTTGCCCTATATGAAAGAGAGATCAGAAAGGTTCACTTCAAAAATTATACCTATTCGAAGATTTGAGTGCAAGACATATTCATACATTTATAGAAATGGATATGCATACATTGTACTTTCAATTAGCTACCGCTATCAGAAGAACGTTTTTCCAAAGTTAGTATAATGATATTATCTATATTGAATATAATATAATAAGTTTTATATATTCGAATCAATACCAATACCCACACAAGCTGTTTCAATATTCGGGATATTCCGGTAGTTAAACGTGTTTCAGAATTTTTCATTGTTCAGTATTTTGTTTGTTCAGTATTTTTGAAATAATAACTCTGCAAAGTCAAATAAAGTGGGAATGTTTAGGATCTATAATCATATCTTCCCTACCTCGAGTCCTTATATCTATAAATGTATTTTAATATATCTAAGCACTGTACCGGATTTATAACTCAGATAATAATTACCTTAAATTATAATTACCTTAAATTATAATTACGTCAAATCATACTTACCTTCAATTATAGTTAACTAAAATTATACTTACCTTAAATTATACTTACCTTAAATTATAATTACGTCAAATCATACTTACCTTCAATTATAGTTAACTAAAATTATACTTACCTTAAATTATACTTACCTTAAATTATAATTACGTCAAATCATACTTACCTTCAATTATAGTTAACTAAAATTATAGTAACCTTAAATTAGACTTACCTCAAATTATACTTACCTGATACCCAAACAGAGACCTGTTGAAATAAGTATATACATATATGCGTAGATATTACAGATACGCGTATTGTATCTATCATTTGTCGTATCAATTCACACAGCTGTAAAGAGTTAAATGAAAAGAGTGGTGGTATAGTGTTTCCTACTATCGTTCGTACCTAATTTCCCGTTGAAGTCAGTGTTGACCTACAGTCCCTATCTAATCGAGCTCGATCAGTTAGGCCCCGTTCGTATGTCCCGACCTTTCGCGGCGGTGAACTCGTGGAATCCGATTAAAGGATCATCCGTCACTATTTTCATTTGTTCATTTGTTACTTTGCACTTTCATTGTTCAATTAATAGTAAGATATTCAATGTAGTAATCCGTATACATAGGTTTTAGCTGATAATTACGTTTTAAGATGGTTGAATAAAATGAATTGTAATAATTTAAATGTATAAATTTACGAGTTTTAGCGTTGATATGAGCGGGTAAACTCGCCGAAGTACCATAGGGAGGTGGTGAAAGCAACGTGTAAGTATTTAGGGATAACCCCATAAAATTCCGGTAAGTGGGCTATCAAGGTGAACTTCCTAGGAGGTTCGTGAGGGAGGGCAACCGGGGTTGACAGTCCATCAGTCAACCTATGGCTCCAAAGGTCAGTGGAAGAAGGCACGTGGTAACGGAGGCAGTAAGGTGGCGTTCATTATAAAAGTTTTGTTTTTGACAGTATAGGTAAACAGTTCTTTTCGGGCTCCACAACTTCATTTATTTTATTTTCTTTTAAGCGAAAGGCTGGCATGAATTATTTTTTTTTGTAGGGCAAACAGAACCGATTGGTTGGCAAGAACCACGCCTAAGACGGCGAGCTAGAGCCGGAGCAAACGCGAGCATGTCAGCACCGCCAACAGTCGGGTCACAGTGTCGTTCTTCATTGACTTTTTCCTTGGCTCAACAGCTGGGAGTAACCAACATCTAAATTAAAAGTAGCTACTACAAAAAAATGGCGCCCAACGTGGGGCCCGAAAGAAACTGTTTCCTAGAAATATTGAATAGGGAAGTGATTTCAGTAGAACTGTAGTCTATAGCTGACGTAAGTCCCGTTCGAGTCAATAAAGGGTCGTCAACGCGTAGCGACGACAGTCTGTAGATAATGGTTGCTGGAAGAACACAGTCAGTTTAAAGTAGTCTCAATAGTCTGTTTTTAGCTCCCATTAGTTTGTATGTCCCGACAGGAGGCGAATTTCTTCCTCTCGCGTTGCGACAAACTGGGGGTAGCTGAAGATCAATGAACTGGGTCAGTAATGAGGAAGACTGAGTCAGGATAAGACGCGATGTACGTTCTTATTCTTTATGCTGCGTCTAGCCGTTATTCACCAAGTTCGGTTCATCCTTTTTTAGTGTAAATACCATAGCTAATTCTAGTTACCTTTTGGAACTAGCAAGTCCTTCTTATAAGCCTCAGTATACCTGCGGAAACCAGATTTTGGCAAATAATTAGATACTTCCACAGAGTTTGTAGATTTGTGTTAATCTTTAGGAGCCTCGGATACGCGTTTGTTTCACCACCTGAAAATCCCTTGGAGCTAGTGGTCAGTATTCGAAATATCGAGATTTGTTTTTATTTAATAGTTTTTAGGTTTTGCTTAAGTGTAAAACATTTTATTGTGGCCAGAGCCGCGTATAGTCTGTTTACAAAATAATTATTATTTTTTTTTTAGGATTTTTTTTTTATCTTTTGACGTATAAGGCGGCGTTAACAAATAAATTTCGCTTTATACGTTGTAGTTGATCATTCTTTATTATTATTTGTTTTCTTAATTTTTTTTCCTGCTGTATAGGGGTTTAAATACTTTGAAATATACGACATACAGATATACATATATATTATATACTTTTATATAGGCATATACTTTTTACAAGCATTTACTCGGTGGTATTCCTGTAGGTGGGTAATCTTGAACCATCAAGAAACTGACTTATACAGGCGGGTAGGAAAATATTGCGTTTGCGGTTATACCAGCGTAAAGGGTAGTGGTCCTAATAAGCCCTGCTTTTACCGCTTTATTTTGGTTTTAAGCAATACGAACTGTAGGGGTAGTTTTTGTTGCGGAAGTAAGCATCACTTGTATTTTTATAATAGCAGTACCAGGCTAGAATTTCTATTGGGCATATAATTTTAAATTGCGAAGTTGTTTTGTTAAGTCTTTGCTGCTCCGGAGAGCGAAGTAGTTAAGTCGCTAGGTAATAGGGAATGGTTCTCACGCGTTCGGTAAGGAGCCAGCTAATGTCGGAAGGAGTCTACGTTGACACGGTGGTCGGAATGGAGACTGGGCCACTTAGTTGCGGGGAGACACCAGATGCTGCGGCTGTCCCGATACCCTCGTCGGCCAACATACAGGCGATCGTCACCACAGCAGAGGCAACGATAACGCCGGCCGTTCAACAGTTCATGGCAATGGCGCAGGATCGGACCAGTCTGGCAAATGAGTCCAGTATATCGCACGGCACTATTAGCTCGCCGGAGTTTAGCAGCATAACCGCCAGGAATGTGCGGCAAGAGTTTAGCCCGAGCATGCCCGTAGCTGCAGCTTCTCAGCCCGACGACAATGTAGGCATGAGCGCGACGATCGTTAATCTACTACGCGACGAGCTCTCGCGGCAGAGGCAAGAGCTACAAAGCACCATACAACAAGAAGTTGCCCGAGCCCTAAACCAGCGCGTAAGCCAAACCACGAATATTCAGACCAGGAGTGCTACAACAGCAGGTAGGCCTATTGAAAGGCCGTGTTCACAGCCCTCGTTGACGTTCGTTACTCAGCCCACAGAGCCTGGGGTACCTCAGAGCCTATTAGCGACCGGTAATCCGCAAACAAGGCAACCAGACTTACCCATACCAAATCTACCGCCTTCAGCGACATATCAGCCATCATGCCGTTATCCAGACCGTGGGCCACCGCCACAAGCGAATTACCCACAAGCGTTTACAGCGCCGTCCTCGTTTGCTCCTTATGTGCAGTCACCAAATATGCCAGGGGAGTACTCCAATCCGTTTCACCGTAAAGTGGATCTGTCCCGGTGGGGGATCAAGTTCGACGGTACTACTAAATCAATGAGTGCTGAAGATTTCATTTTTAGAGTTGACGTTCTGCGCCAGGACTATAATTGTTCCTTTAACGACGTTCGTCGTAGTTTTCATTCATTACTCGAGGGGCCGGCACTGGATTGGTACTGGAACATCAGGAAGTTGACGTCGTTAGAGACATGGGAGGACCTGGAAAGAGCCTTCTTGACACAATACAAGCGATATGAGAATGAGTTCCAGTTGCAGAAGAAAATCATGGACCGCCGCCAAATGCCACAGGAGTCTTTTGAAGATTTTTACAATGCCGTGATGAGGCTTAGGAACCAGCAACGATCGCCGTATGCAGAGAAAGATTTGGTCGAGATCATGAAGGCCAACTTAAAGCCCTCATTGTCTCAGTTGCTATTCTCAGTAAGAATAGAGGGATTGAATGGTTTTTGCCAAGAGGCCAAACGAGCCGAAAATTTACTGGCTAACCAAAGACAGCCGTATTTGCATCGACCAGTAACAGCACCGCGCGTGCACGAAGTCAGCTACGGGGAAGAAGGAACTCTAGCGCCCCATATGGAGGTAGATGCCATATCAGGTAGTAGTCGGTACACGTGCTGGAACTGTAAGCAAGTAGGTCACAGTTTTGTGGATTGTCCGTCGGGGACACGTCGAATTTTTTGTTATAAGTGTGGCCGGGATAACGTGGTTACACCCAAATGTCCTAAGTGTCAGGGAAACTTGCCAGCGAACAAGCCTCCAACGGGGGAGACTCGTTCAACGCAAACTTAAACCCGGTGTCCGAATCATGTAGAATAGCTAAACTTGAAAAACCAGTACGAATTTTAATTAATAATGAAAGGACAAATTTTAAAGAAGAAAGACCGAGGATACACGATATTAAGCCCCTACACCAACGCGTAGCAGAATATACGGCGGCTAAAGTAAGAATTTTTGGGTCCGTGTCAAAACGTATTAGAAAGGCCAGGGAGAGGTATAATATAAGGAAAAGAATTAGGCGAGAAATCATGGCCTCTTCCATGTATGAGGGAGACGATTCACGACTCTATGTAAAGATTGCTATAAATGGCGAATCTATAGAAGGTCTACTAGATAGTGGCGCTACCGTGACCTGTTTAGGTAAAAACTGTATGGAGTTTGTGAAGAAGGCAGGACTACAAATTTTGCCCTTTTGCTCGATGATTAAGACGGCCGACGGCAGTCCGCATAGAATTGTAGGGCGCTTAACAGCAAGAATCACTTTTAACCAAATATCGAACGATATCACCTTTTATCTAGTTCCTTCCTTAAGTAGGCAATTATTTTTGAGAGTAGATTTCATGCGTAAATTCAGCCTGTTTGCCGCTGTCTGTGGTCTAACGACGAATGAGGTAGGTTTGGGTCCGGAGGTCGAAAAGGCACATGATCCTGTCAAAATGCATGAATTGTCATTAGACCAACAGAAGGGGTTAGACAGGGTCTTGGCGAAATTCCCGTGCTACACTAGGAAAGGCTTAGGGCGTACTAGCCTGGAAGTCCATTCCATCGACACCGGTCAGGCAACGCCGGTGAAAGGTAAGCATTACCCTGTCTCGCCAGCTGTGCAGAAGTTGATGTACGCAGAGCTGGACAGGATGCTTGACCTTGGGGTCATTGAGCCCAGTGAAAGTCCGTGGAGTCACCCGGTTACTCTTGTCCGCAAGGGAGAGAAGAACCGGCTCTGCTTGGATGCTCGCAAGCTAAATGCCCTCACGGTCAAGGACGCCTATCCTCTGCCGCACATCGAAGGTCTGCTCAGCCGGTTAGGAAACACATATTTCATATCAAGCGTCGATTTGAAGGATGCCTTCTGGCAGATACCATTAGATGCATCCAGTAGAGAAAAAACTGCATTCACGGTGCCAGGGCGGCCACTATACCATTATACGGTAATGCCCTTTGGGTTGTGTAATGCGGCCCAAAGGTTATGCCGTTTAATGGATAAAGTGATCCCAGCGGCGCTTCGTGATAGAGTTTTTGTCTATCTGGATGATCTTTTGATTGTATCTCCAGACTTTAAAACTCACTTGGTGTTGCTTGAACGGACGGCGGAGTGTTTGGAACAGGCTGGGTTGATGATAAACGTAGCGAAGTCAAAATTTTGCTTTAAAGAGCTGCGGTATCTAGGATATGTGGTAGGTGGAGGCAAATTAAAGCCGGACCCGGAAAAGGTTAGCACAATTTTAGAATACAAGTACCCAAGGACAGCTAGACAAGTTAGAAGCTTTATGGGAGCCACCGGGTGGTATATACGCTTCATTCCAGACTACGCGACCATCGCGGTACCTATTTTCAATTCTCTAAAGAAGGGCAAATCATTTAGTTTCCCGGAAGAAGCTCAAAAGGCTTTTGATCGCTTAAAAACGGCTCTTACCACCAGCCCGGTGCTTACTCACCCCGATTTTTCTAAGCACTTCTATGTGCAATGCGATGCTTCTGACGTAGGCGTGGGTGCCGTGTTGTTTCAGAAAGATAGTACCGATAGCGAGCATCCCATTGCGTTTTTCTCCCACAAGTTGACCCCGGCACAAAGGAATTATTCAGTCACAGAGCGAGAGTGCCTAGCGGTAGTTTTGGCCATAAAAAGGTTTAGGCCTTATATCGAGCTAATGCCATTCTCGGTGATTACTGACCACAGTAGTCTTAAATGGCTGATGACTCATAAAGACCTAAGTGGCCGTCTCGCACGATGGAGCTTGCAACTACAATCTTTTGATTTTAACATAGAACATCGGCCAGGGGCGAAAAACGTGGTACCGGATACGCTATCGCGCTATAATATGGAAGAGATCACCGCAAATATAACTGAGCTAATTAATTTCGATTCAGAGGCGTTTAGATCTAATAGTTACCTGGATTTGATTGCCCAAGTGAGGGAAAATGCGGATCAGTTCCCGGATCTAAAGGTGATCGATAGTCTAGTGTACAAACGGATGCAGCCGTATGACGGGATCCAAATCAATGAAGACTGCGCTTGGAAACTTTGGGTTCCAGCTGAGTTAACAAGAGAGATTATCGAGAAGTGTCACAATCCACCACAGGCGGCTCATGGGGGCATTGGTAAAACTCTCTATAGGGTAAAGGAGTATTTTTATTGGCCGAATCAGAACGCACAAGTTCGAGCTTTTGTACAAAATTGTCAAGTTTGCAAGGAATCAAAACCTGCAAACATTACGTTAAGGCCACCCATGGGGGCAGCAGCTGAAACAGTACGTCCGTTTCAAAGAATTTTTGTAGACTTTATGGGCCCATACCCACGTTCGAAAAGCGGGAACTGCTACATATTTATAGTACTTGACCAATTAACAAAGTTTGTCCTACTCAAGGCTATGGCGAAGGCGAGCGCGAAAAATGTTGTAAGATTTTTAATAACAGAAGTTTTTCACAAGTTCGGTACACCGGAGACCATTGTGTCCGATAATGGGAAACAGTTTGTCTGTAAAGAATTTCAAGACTTAATGGCCAATTTTGGGGTGAGACATTTGAAAACAGCACTATACTCACCGCAAGCCAACGCCTCGGGACGGGTGAATCAATCAATACTAGCGGCCATACGATCATATCTAAAGGAAAATCATACGGACTGGGACAAGTACTTGTCAGAAATCGAATTTTCGTTACGGTCGTCGGTACAGACCACGATCGGAGTAACTCCCTATTTCGCGCTCTTCGGGGTGAATATGATTGGGCATGGAAGCGTGTATAAACTGGCGAGAAAGCTAAAAAGCCTCGACGATCCCGAGCTAAATGTTATGCCAAAAGCGGTTAAATTAGATTTAGTAAGACAGAGAATTCGAGAGAGCCTGCACAAAGCTCATATACGTAATCAAAAATCCTACAACACCCGGTGTCGGCACGTAAAGTTTGTACCCGGTCAAGAGATATATCGCCGCAATTTTCAACAGAGTGACTTCAAGAACCTTTTCAACGCTAAGTTCGCTCGAAAGTTTCAAAAGTGTCGAGTAGTGCGGCCGATAGGCAATAGTCTGTATGAGTTAGAGGACTTGCAGGGAAGACCGTTGGGGGTATTTCACGCCAAGGATTTGAAACAGTAGCTTTAACAACGTTGGTGTTCTTAGTCCCAATAGTTAAGCCATCTGTTCGGGGTAGGACGCCTGTTCGGTACTAATACCCTGAGTTGTAAACACACCACCGTTGTAGCGTTTTATCGCCTAGACTGCAGGAGGAAGGGAAATCTAGCGACATAGAGCAAGGCGTGGAAACATTAGAGCCGGTAACGGACGAGATGTACTTCCCTCCCATCCTGGAGCGACGGACGCACCCCCGGAATGGTAGGGTTTGTCGTGGGCACCCTGTTACAGTAACACAGTAAAGACAAGAAGTTGACAGTTCAAGATGGATGTTATTAAGCAAGGAAGAGGTAGAAAAGGAAAATGAAAATTTTGAAGGTCAAGTGGCTGAATACGCGGAATAACGGGGAAAAACGGCCATGACATGACGCCACGAGGTGTCGTGGGAAAAGAAAATTAGAATGGTGGCATTCGAGCATGGACAACAGAGCAGTTAAGATCGATAGTATAAAGAAGTGCAAAAATAAGAGATTTTCTATAAAAAAAAAATAAAAACTGAAATTTTGCAAAATAAGTAGTGAATTTTAATAAAATACAGTGTAAATAATAATAATTAAAAAGACAGTTTCATACCAAGCAAACTTAAAATAGTGATTGTGTATGCGATGTACTAAAACGGACACACACTCAAACTATAATTCTCAAATAGTGTGCAGTTGTCCTGAAAAGCAAATAAAATATAAGTTGATTCCCAGCCAGCAGCCATCACGGCCTCACAATTCCACAGCTGCAACACCACCTTTTACAACAACTGGGGCCAAAATCCGCTACCCCAGGTCCAGCATCAACATCAGCAGCCATCACAGCCATAACAAGACCAGCAGCCACATCTCCAACTGAAACAACAACAACCATAATACTGTCGCCTCTATTCCCTTGTGTGCACAGCTCGAACCAGGAAGCAGTCGGCGCGAACCATTGAGGGCAGCTTCACCCGGAGTGACACCCCGAAAAGCCGGAAGGACTCAGATAAGTAGTGATTTGTAAAAGAGTAGTTTTTGCCCTATATGAAAGAGAGATCAGAAAGGTTCACTTCAAAAATTATACCTATTCGAAGATTTGAGTGCAAGACATATTCATACATTTATAGAAATGGATATGCATACATTGTACTTTCAATTAGCTACCGCTATCAGAAGAACGTTTTTCCAAAGTTAGTATAATGATATTATCTATATTGAATATAATATAATAAGTTTTATATATTCGAATCAATACCAATACCCACACAAGCTGTTTCAATATTCGGGATATTCCGGTAGTTAAACGTGTTTCAGAATTTTTCATTGTTCAGTATTTTGTTTGTTCAGTATTTTTGAAATAATAACTCTGCAAAGTCAAATAAAGTGGGAATGTTTAGGATCTATAATCATATCTTCCCTACCTCGAGTCCTTATATCTATAAATGTATTTTAATATATCTAAGCACTGTACCGGATTTATAACTCAGATAATAATTACCTTAAATTATAATTACCTTAAATTATAATTACGTCAAATCATACTTACCTTCAATTATAGTTAACTAAAATTATACTTACCTTAAATTATACTTACCTTAAATTATAATTACGTCAAATCATACTTACCTTCAATTATAGTTAACTAAAATTATACTTACCTTAAATTATACTTACCTTAAATTATAATTACGTCAAATCATACTTACCTTCAATTATAGTTAACTAAAATTATAGTAACCTTAAATTAGACTTACCTCAAATTATACTTACCTGATACCCAAACAGAGACCTGTTGAAATAATTATATACATATATGCGTAGATATTACAGATACGCGTATTGTATCTATCATTTGTCGTATCAATTCACACAGCTGTAAAGAGTTAAATGAAAAGAGTGGTGGTATAGTGTTTCCTACTATCGTTCGTACCTAATTTCCCGTTGAAGTCAGTGTTGACCTACAGTCCCTATCTAATCGAGCTCGATCAGTTAGGCCCCGTTCGTATGTCCCGACCTTTCGCGGCGGTGAACTCGTGGAATCCGATTAAAGGATCATCCGTCACTATTTTCATTTGTTCATTTGTTACTTTGCACTTTCATTGTTCAATTAATAGTAAGATATTCAATGTAGTAATCCGTATACATAGGTTTTAGCTGATAATTACGTTTTAAGATGGTTGAATAAAATGAATTGTAATAATTTAAATGTATAAATTTACGAGTTTTAGCGTTGATATGAGCGGGTAAACTCGCCGAAGTACCATAGGGAGGTGGTGAAAGCAACGTGTAAGTATTTAGGGATAACCCCATAAAATTCCGGTAAGTGGGCTATCAAGGTGAACTTCCTAGGAGGTTCGTGAGGGAGGGCAACCGGGGTTGACAGTCCATCAGTCAACCTATGGCTCCAAAGGTCAGTGGAAGAAGGCACGTGGTAACGGAGGCAGTAAGGTGGCGTTCATTATAAAAGTTTTGTTTTTGACAGTATAGGTAAACAGTTCTTTTCGGGCTCCACAACTTCATTTATTTTATTTTCTTTTAAGCGAAAGGCTGGCATGAATTATTTTTTTTGTAGGGCAAACAGAACCGATTGGTTGGCAAGAACCACGCCTAAGACGGCGAGCTAGTGCCGGAGCAACCGCGAGCATGTCAGCACCGCCAACAGTCGGGTCACAGTGTCGTTCTTCATTGACTTTTTCCTTGGCTCAACAGCTGGGAGTAACCAACATCTAAATTAAAAGTAGCTACTACACACGATAAGGGTGATTAGCTACTTTTGAATAAAATGAATGAATATAATATCTATTTTTAATTAGTTTATACGTTATAACAGCCTGCCTACACATAGAGTTTTTATTACAATCACCCGAAATAACGATAGAATAAGGTCGCAGAAATGTTTATTTCCAACTTTGTGATTTATTTTCCAAGCGATTTTATGAAGAACTATTTATGTAAATAAACACTAATAAGAAACTACATTAAAGCGCAAACAAACGTGAGTTGAAAAGGAGAATTTTTGTTCGTTATTGTCTAACGTTAATGCTCCGCCTTTGCAATCGTTTCCAAACTATAATAATAATAAACAGCCGGCGAAAACGGGTTAAATATATTTTTGAAAGGAAACAAATTTAAGCAATTTTCATTTTCATTGTAATAAAAAGCTTTATCCAAAATAAAATATCAAAAGCGGTAGAAAAGTAATTTAATAAATTATGTGTTAATTTAAATTTATTTGCAAATATATATTTGAACTAATTGAATTATTTGCCTGCTTAGTGTAAATTACCAAGTAGCTACGTAGTCATTATATTTACATCACTAAAAATTACAACTGGTCTGTGAAAATTAAAGAAAAAAAACAAAAACATTTCAGAGACAGTTAAAACCACAGGTTTAGACATCTTATGTTGCTTCTGTTGTTCCTAAGTTACACAAAAATAAATGTATCTTTTTAATACTTTTTACCGTTTTAAAAGTTTACATTTACTTAAAATTTCTTAAATTTTCCAAAATATTTTTATTTTCAACTTAATTTAGAAATATTGTTTTGTAAACACAAACGCAAAACAGCTGTTTGAATAATTATTACAAGTAAAAATTTTACTTGTAAAAACTTGCAAGAATTTTTCTGTCTCTCAATTTTTTACGCTCTTTTGACGCTCTCTCGTTGCAAATTTTTTGGGTTAATGAACGCTTTCTAGTAACAATTGTTACAAATTTGTAAAAATTTTTAGTAAATGAACACACCTGTAGCTTATGACGGGTGTTTACAGACGAGCGGACACACAAACATACTTTTTATTTTCTCTGCGTATTTTGTCTGTGTAAGGGCATGACAGAGTTGTGCGTGCGAACTATTGTTCGGACAAATTTTTTTTAATGTGCGACCATGAACAGCCGCGGTCTTAACTAGCCATTTTTCTATGCGAGCAGCAAAATAAGCGATGGCTGAACAGATTTATGGCTAGTCAAGCTGCTATGTAAGGAGTTACTACTGTGAATTATTGCCAACATTGAATGTGACACCGATGTCAACAAATTATTTGACTACAAGAGAATTTTGTAACCCTTAATTAGAATATAGAACATACATACATATTTTTTATTAAATTATACAAACGTCAAATATATTATGATTAATGTTTTTCGCAAGATTATTTGAAATTTAATATCGGAAATGTTTTAATGTGAATGTTAACAATGCATATAATAAAGTGAAGTATTAAAATAATGCATGAAGCAGAAATTCATTGGAATTGTAAGACAAGAAATAGTTAATAGTAGCTCAGCAGCAACACCTGCAGTTAAAATACGAACCCTTTTTTTATACAATATACCATTCCAAAACCGAGTTTTTAGACAATAAAAACAAAATATGATACGTAACGGAGGTGGCAGTGGCAATAATGGTGGAGGAGGATCTACGGCTGCAAAGGGTGGGGCTGTCGGTGGCAATGATGGCTGCATATATCCCGATGAAGTTATTATGGAAAAAGGAGTGGCATTTAATGTGCGAGTATGTTTAATCAATGGTCAAAACAATAAACAATATGTGATTAATAATGTAACGTTTTTTTTTCGGCTTAGTACACGGGCTGTATCGAAGTCAACACATCTATGAAATCTCTAGATTTTCATACTAGAACACAAGTGGCCAGGTAAGTTATGACAGCAATTATTATTTATATTATAATAATGTATATCAACTACCTGTTTTATTTATAGAGAATGTATAAACCGCGTATGTGAAGCTGCAGGTTTGAAATCTGCCGGCAAACGACGTATTGACAAAAAGTTAGGCCAATATATAGCAGAAAGGCCCTGTATGGCAAATGCTGGCACAAATGTTATAATCAATGTTTCAAGTCGTTCCTTAAATTTAATAAATATTGACAATGGTGAAATAATAGCTTCCCATCAAATGCCTCGTATATCATTTGCTTCTGGCGGTGATACGGTAAGTCAATTTGTAATTCTATTAAATTTGTCAGGCTTCAGTACGTTTTCTTTATTATACCCTTGCGATTTGAACTCGCCAAGATTCTTGCGATTGCGATTTACAGAACACCATTCATGCGAGTTCAAGTCAGAATCTCAAATGTAATGCGAGATGCGGGTGTCAGAACATGGCCCTATATTACTAAATATTCAAAATAGAAAAGTTTTGTAAAAGCCCTAGGCGAAAGGCGTTATTAAATTGTGAAAAAGTATGCAATATAAGTGGCAGTTAGTTTTAAAAACATGTAACTTTAACTACAAAAGACCTCTCAATTAACTAAGAATTTATATTTGACAAAGTTTACAAAACGCACAACAGAAAAATATAAATTAACAAAATACCATTTATAACTTACTTAACTTAAAACTTTATTTAATTGTTTCTCGATACTTTTATGCAGCAACAGTTTATGATCATTATTCTTTAAATTATTACGATTTTTATTAACGTTCCTGAAGTCTTTTTATGGCAAAGCGTCAGTGATCAAAGCAATGTTAAGTTCATTATTGTGGTGAATTTCGAATAATCTTGAAGAATAAGTCGGAAAACGGGATGTTTGGACTGTATGAAACTAATAGAACTTGTGCCCCACTTCCAATACCACAAACACTTTATATGCGTTCATAATTGTTGTATTTAGTAAATATCATTACATGACGTTTTGTCCTTTTTCATTAATATTCTTCTGTCAACTGCTATACAAATATATATACAGTGATACCTCGAGATACGAGTTTAATTCGTTCCGTAACCTTGTACATATGTCAATTTGCTCGTAATTCAAAGCAATTTTCCCCCTTTGAAATTAATTGTAATGCCATTATTGTTACGTGTTTTTGAATAAGAAAAACGTATTTATAATTGACAAATACAGTACACAAACATAACAAGCAAGACTGTAAAGCAAAAAAAGCTGGTTTTATAAAGTGTACATACATACATATTTGTATTAAATGCAACTTACACACAACTTAAATGCTACTGCATGCTTAATTTTAGTCACTGCTTTTCTCTTCACTGGTATTTGCCTTATTCGCCGCATTAAAAAAAATTCCAACGAGGTTCGTTTCTTCCTCCCTTTCAGAATGCTGCGGAAATCAGTTAGGCAAGTGTCATTAAATAGCCCCAATGCACAGCAGTTACAACTTTCAAAGTTCAAGTCGTTTTTTAAATTTACTTGTACAATATTAAATTAATTTTAGCTACCTAGTAGAGCCGGAACATACGCGGTTGTTTTTACAATATTTACAAAGATCTAGGAATTTTAGCTTTTAGAATAGTAATGAAAATACGCCGTAGGTTTAGGCAATACCCCACCCCTACCATTCATAAAGGGAACGCTGTATTCGTTATACTCGTATATTTTGAAGGTTAAATATACAGTAGTTTTGACAACTCTAAAATTCTGCCTTTGGTATATCTTTTTTTGGATTTACCCAAATGGCCTATCGGGATCAACTTTGATTATTAATATATTATATAATTATATATTATTATATATAATTTATATAATAATAAAATCTTTTATTGGTTTATAATTTAGATGATTTTTTTTTAATTTAATAAAAAATCAACAACAAAAATTCAAGGTCTAAAATCGAAATTATAAAAATTCTAATTATAAAAATCTAAGTTTCAATGAACAATATAAATTAAAACTTATACAAAAACTGAAAATTGTACGAAAAAAGGGAGTTGTTTCAGCAAGAAACCGATGTATGTTCTAAAAACTACTGAGATTTCAAAACTTTTATTCAAAAACCTGAATTTTTAACATCTAAACATTTTTTAAGATTCAGCACAATAGTTCACTCGTTACCTGTTTTTTTTTTAATAAACGATGTATATGTATCTTCTATTTTAGGATACCCTTGATTTTTTGGCTTATATTGCAAAAAACGAGGACGAATGGCGAGCCTGCTATGTATTGGAATGTATAGGAGGTCAGAGTGAAGACCTTATTGTTACAATTGGCAAAGCTTTTATGTTACGTTATAATGCGATAAGCCGTAAAGGGTAAATAATTTAACATTTATAAATTTATAGCATAAAGTTTTTTTTTTTTTTATTTAGACATCATCCTCAAAATGTTGATAACGTAAATGCATCCACTAGGGAAAACGATAAAGAATACTATAATGATTTACCTAACAAATTACCTCCTGATTTAGTGAACGATATACAATTACAAAACGACCAACATCAACAAAAAGTCGCTCAATTAAATTTAAAAAAATCCCGAGATCGCTTAAGTAGCAATCTTATTGATTTAAATAGTCCGCCACCTGATCAATCTTCGAATAAAATCAATTTAAGTGTATTTGATCCAATCAGAGATAATATGACGCCAATTGGTCAACAACAGCAGCAACTTCAACCTCCCGATGTTTTTGATATTCGTAAATTTAATCATTTCTTGTTTTAAATAATTTAATTTTAGAATTTATTTCTTTTATAAAGCACCCCTATCCCTTTCGGCTGAAGTCCAACGATCGCAGCTAATGACGGAAACTTGGTTTCATGGCTCAATTAGCCGACCAATAGCTGAAAGCATGCTTGATAATGACGGAGATTTTTTGGTACGCGAATCTCAGGGTAAACATGGTCAGTATGTTTTAACTGGACTACAGGGTAAAACACCTAAACATTTATTACTTATTGATCCCGAGGGTATTGTACGTACCAAGGATCGTATATTTGAAAGTATTAGTCATCTAATTAATTATCATTGGACAAATCTACTACCAATAATATCTGAAGACTCCGAACTCGTTTTACGAAGTCCCGTTGCTAAACCAAATAACGCAGCATTATCAGAAACAGGGTTATCTAATACCGCCAACACACATAACCATAATCATTCACATTCAAACCATTCACATATGCAATCATGTAAAGAGTAAACAAATTAAAATATTTTTTCTGAGATATATAACTAAACAACAACTATCACAAGCAAACTATACAGTTTAAATGAGTATTTAAAAAATATTTTCAAGTATTTTCTGATATTAATGTACATATACAATGTATAAAAAACCTAAAAATATGAAAGTTTTAATTTAAAAAAGACGTACATAAATAATAAAAATAAAAGAAAAACACATTTTCTAAGATATTATTATTACTTTTTTGTGTATTTATTAAAACAGCAATCACTAAAATTATAAACTATATATGGAAAACATTTCTACAATAAAATAAATTATAAAATATGTTAATGTTTGTTTTTATATTAACTTTACAATCTATATATGTACATATGTATAATGCGAAGGAAGCCAAATATTGGGGGTTACAAACATTTTCCGTTATAAACGATTATATATTCGGGCAATTAGTAATGTAATAAGGCAAATTGATAAAAGGGAGAAACAATTTTTTTTATATGGAATCCAATCCAATCAGTTTCAAAAAGTCATCAGCTACTTTGGTGAGTTCACCTGTTTTAATTCGCATTGGTAATGGAGAATGTGATTTGGTTTATTGGTTTAATTAATTAGTAATGGGTACTGCCACTGTCAAGGCGACTTAATACAGGTAAACTCTCCAGCGCACATGATAAAAATATTGGATGTCAATTAACTAAGGCAAATTAATAACAGGTAGACTTACTGGTGCGCTTCTGGTTACGTCCATTTAAAAAAGAGCCGGAAATGGAAACAAAATTAATACAGAGTTTGGCATCCAATCAGCATAAAAAAAGCCAACAGATGCGCTGGTGAATTCAGCTGGTTTAATTCGCCCTGAATACCCCGTGAATCAACCAACCTCTTATCAATTTGGCTTGCCCACCATTATTTGAAATTATCTCAAAAATTCGGTTAGGCATTGATCGGTAAGCGATGCTCTACAATCTTATGATATTGATTTACAGGCATTTTTATTGCGTTCTTTAAATACTCCGCCGTTTTATACTTTTCTAACAAGCAACCCCGAGACATTTTCCATTGATAAGGAGAATACAGAGGGCAATTTAAATGTTCTACATATTGCTAACGCTTTAAAAATCTGCACTGCAGAGGTCCGTATGATTGTGACCGAGCCATGCAAACGTTAAGGAATTTCGTTAAAGAAGACACTTATTACCAACCACTGATTCATTTGTAACCGAAGATAATTTTTGCCTAGACCAGAAACACCTAGCAAATGGTCAAAAGCTAAAAAGCTGACTTCTTTCCTTAAAAAATTATATACGTAACTTTAATTTATATGTTTAAATGCACAAGTTCGAAAAAAAAAAAATAAAACTTACTAATCGCTGGGCAAGGCGAGAAATTTATATACATAATAATATAGTTGTTTCCTTCATCATATTCAATTGGATACTAAAATCGATCCAACGAAGATGAAACTACTGTTTATGAATTTAGTCATATATTTAGTTCATAAATAAATAAATAAATTCGTAAAACACTTCAATAGAAGATCGCAAATCAGTATTTATTACCTTAGAATTCAAGAGAACGTTAACGTTCGACATCGTTGGACAGGCTGTTATTATAATTAAAACCCATTTAAAATTATTTGTAAATTATTTTTGAGAAAGTTAAGGTTAAAATTTCAAGCAATACATATTGTAGCGCACATACTTGCTACTGTTTATTCAGAACTGTATGTATTTTCTTAATAAGTATCGATACTTTTTTTCTTATACTGAGTAGGTAGCTATACTTTTCGACCGATACCGCATCGAGTTAAAGTATCGATACCCATACCATAGAAAATACAACTTTGAACCACCTATCTGAGCAAGTCACTGCAGACTTTGCAAATGGAAGGCCCTGAGCTTTATGCTGGCGACGAACAGTGCAAACACTTGCTTTAACCCCGCTTTCTTTGCAAAATTTCGTCCCGGATATGGACGTTTGAAAATTGTTTCTCTACGCGATGTTGCCCTTTTGTCCTTTCATATTTTTGCTATTGCTTTCAATGTTGGCCAAGTAACTGTATACAACTGTATTTCCTCTTTTTATTTTTCCTGCTATAACGACGGCATTCAGTCCACTGAAGAATTAATATATGTTCCTTTTCGAAAGTGTTAAAAGAATTTGCGAGTCTCATTTTCTAGAATTTTAAAATAAAATAGGATCTCGATACAAGGCCTACACACTTTTTTTAAAATACAAAAACTCCTTTTTTAGCTGATGCATAAAAAGACTCTTAATTAAAAAAAGTACATATTTTCTTTAAAAGAAAAAAATCCGTTCACAATTTTCACCAACTTTATAAGAATATGGCCTTTAAAACTCTCAAATTGTGCAATCCCCCATTATCTGGCTTACAATATATTCGTCCAAAGTTAAATTCCTTATTTATTAAGCGATTCGCAGTGTATATTAAAAGTAAAATCTATCGAACAATTTGATTCTAAATTTAGGTTACTGGCATTTGCATAAGACGTATTAAAATCTAAAGTTATATATATATATATATATATTAATTTTACTTGCCCGTAATTAACACGATTATTTTACAATATCTAACCTTAACGTTCATTTTTTTTAATTATAGTAACTGTCATTAATAAATATCACAAAAATGTTATAGGAATTTGTTCATTACGGAATCCTTCAATAAGTGAAGTTTTTTCGGCAGTCAGTATTGTTAGTTTATTTGAATACCTCGTTAATATTTGTAAAAAGGTAACAGAGAAAATGCTTGTGGAGTTTTTTTTTTAAAGAAATTGCATTTACCGGTCGAATTTATAAAAAAAAATCTTAGGTTAAATTCGAAAAAAAACTATTTGAAAACATCTCATTAAATTGGAGAAAAACAGCAATTTTGAAAAAATTCAGTCTTTCGATTTGATATGATATCTTTTTAAGTTACAACTTTGTATAGACCCTTTTTTCATTTAAATTTAGATTTACGAACGTTATGATAAATATTGAAATTATATTATACTATTAATGCAAAAACACTAAACTTTTAGCCAAGTTTTGTAACTTCATATTGTTACGTCTACCCTTTTAAACGTCTGCAATTTTTCGCAGGTTATTTGACTTAAATAATACACTATCGTAACATTATTTAACACTTAAATAAAACACAACGGCTACTTCTTTATCACGAAGTTACGTTAATTTTTTCTTCCGATATTTAAAAAGCAATGTCTGTGGGCAAATTTTTTTCCAATGAATGCACAAACTTCTGTTATGCTACTAGCAATAGATTGTTGGGATATTCCAAAAGTCGATACTGTCCAATTTGATGGTGAATTGTCGCGGCTAATTTTAATATGGGTGGGATAGCCGTTAACCTGTGTCGTTTTTCTATAGAATCGTACACAAGAATGAATGATTCCTAATTGCGCCTGAAGCTCTTCACAAAGATAAAATTGTTACCTGTGTATTAGAAAATACAAAAAATATGTATTTACATACTTATGTATGTACACATGTATATAAAATAGCATTTTCTTCCTTCTTTTCACTCATAATATTGGAATTATCCCTCAATAAATTTTCGTTCAGCTCTTTCTTGGAATTCCATTATTATTATTATACGAAAGTTTTACACAGTACCAAAGCATTTCGATTCGTAAATTCTATTCGAAAGGTTTATCGATACGAATAGAATTACGCGGTAAGGGCACTGGAATTCGTCTGCACGTGTTGATTGTATATCGTGTTTGTTGTTCCGTGTGTATTATATTTCCTTATCACTTGTATGAGCTTATGGGTGTTGTGTTTGGTGTTGTTTCTGCACACTGAGTGGTGCAAGTATTCGTTTATACTTATCTTCGTAACAATATTTAAAAATATATCAATATTTGCATAAAAATACGATTTTA
This sequence comes from Phania funesta, assembly GCA_963932375.1. Classification (NCBI taxonomy): domain Eukaryota; kingdom Metazoa; phylum Arthropoda; class Insecta; order Diptera; family Tachinidae; genus Phania; species Phania funesta. The sequence continues at coordinate 61,453,764 of OZ010656.1, read as the reverse complement.
TCAAATTTAAAAGGAGGAAATCTTTCATACATTAAGAATGCATTTTCTTCTTTTATATTGTTTGAAATTTATCATCTCGCATGAATTTTGAATTACAATAACTCGAGATTAGTTCAAAAAAAATCTTAAAATTGGATCAAAATTCATTGCACCATTTCAGAACAAGCTTAAAATGAATATGCATACATATGTATGTAAATTCGAAACGTCGAAAATATTTAAGAAATGTTTTTATAGTTTTTTTTTTTATTATAATTTTTTACAATTAATTTGCAACCTCTTGGTCTTTAATATAATTTTTTATAACACAATTGTTTTGTTTATATTATACATTTCTGTAAGCCTTTGTGTATCATCATCTGAAAATACATTATATATAAAAACTTGTATAATTATATGTAGAGCTTGCAAATTAATTAGTTAATTGTTGCATTTAATTGGCATTCAGAAGAGTTTTTGCTTTTAATTTTAAATAATTAATTGATTAAATTTATATTTTAAAGTATTTTAAATAAATGAACAAAATAAAAACAGATTTTACAGTAAAAATAAAATACACAAAACTTTTGATTGAAATTACATCATTTTATTTAGCTTAGGCTTAGAAACACACGCACACAAGTATGAGTTCCTTTTATAATGCTATTATGTTTATTATTTATATTAAAATATTGTTTTATAAATTGTATTTTGTTTAATATTCCTCTATTGTAGACATTGGGTCTATTATAAACAGTTTATATACTTTATGTGGAGATCCAAAAAGTTGTTAGCATAGTGTTTATACGAGTATAAAAGGTGTTATAAAAAAAAGCCACTAGAAAAAGGTGGGCTAATATGATCGTATTAAAATGTATTTATAAATGTAACATTTCAATGATTTCAACATGTTGCAGTTGCAGTTTATTTGAGATTTTTCAACTACGATACAGTATTTTTTAGTTTGTCTTTTATTATACATACATAAGTATGTTTTGTAAATATTATTTATCTTCTTATATCGAAAAGTCTGTTGCAATTTGCTTATGAAACTTAATGCATACATGTAACTATTCTAGTAGTTGTTAATAAAATTTACTTAGTTCAAAAATGTTTAAGCGACTAGCTTACTGCTTTGTTGATTCATTATTGTTGATATGGGCGTTATTCCAAATATATTACCAGTGAATGAAAGTAGTACAGAATAGTTAAAATACCAGAAGAGTATAAATAATAATACAAATATCACGTCTATAGCGATAACGGTCATTTATAGTTGTTTTCCAGGAAGGCAAGTTGTAGTAATATTCCAATGAAACGAAATTGAATAACAATTGATTAATATTTAATATGGCATTTTTAACATAACTTACAAGTCTATAATTATGTATTGATTGAGTAATTTATAAAAAAAATGAAAAATATACATATGTATATTCAAAGAACAATTTTCAAAAATAAATGAGCAAAGTTAGGCTAACACATTAAATATTTATTTTCAACAGATTTCGGACATAAATCTGGTACTGAACTCTTTTTGCCGTTACCTATTTATATATACAGTTGGTCAAGAAATTGTTTGTTTACGCTTATAAAGTAATTTTTTTTTTATTTAATTCAATTTTAATAAAAATAAAACAAATAATATATTTATTAACATATAACAAAAGAAAAATTAGCATATTTTGATTTGGCGTTTAAGCTGTCTGAGTATGTAATACCATGCTTACCCCTTCAACACTACCGATTCGGGATGCGAGAAAAACTTTAATTACAATCTTTCAAAGTTTAGCAGAGTTGTCGAGAACGCTTTTTCCATCTAAAATCAAGATTCAGGAGAAGAGCAAGGGGATAGATAATATCAATAACGCGAACAAAATTATAAAAGTATGTTGTATTCCACACAATTTTTTTTATTACAAGTAACATGGTTAAGGATTAATTTCTAGAAGCGCTATAAGGTCTCAACCGCTAAACATGGACTAACCGTAGATTTGTTCTGTTTGCAGAGGAATCTGGCTCGTGAAGACCGCACAACATTATTCTGCCATCACACAAATATACACACAGGCAGCAAAATAAAAAAATTTCTGTGTATGTGTTCGCTTTAAACAGCCGTATAAGAACTATGCTGAGAGCATCGAAACAATCTTGATGAGAGACAAAAAATTATATCAAACTGAACAGGAACATGTACACATATTCTCACACAAGACAACGAAGACATTTTCTACCGTTATTCTGCAGACTGTCTCTCAATGGGCGAACAAATTTATGGCTAGTCAAGACGTAGTGTTACGACAATGACTGTCTTAGCAAACCTATAAGATATGGCTTGCCGTATTTGAGTGCACTGTTAGAAGTTCTGAGTTATACCTCCACGTACTGGCGGCCGGTAACAGGTTCCTGTCTGCTTGGCGCCTGCCTAAATAAGTCGAGCGGAGAGACGTTAGCACTCTCTTATAAAAAATCCCTAATACACGGTGGAACAGCATACGCCAGGGATGTGTGACCAAGAGGGTGCTTGGTTGTTAGTATGCGAACTCTGGATACCAGTTGATCGCCAGTTTTAATAAGGACTTACCCATGCATATGGAGCTCGGTGTGGGTGGACATATTTTTCTCCATTTGTGGGATGAATCAGGAAGCCTCGCAAAGAGTGGAGAGGTTAATCTCTGAAGAAACTACAGTTTTAGTTGGTCAGAGGAGCAATCCGAAAGAGATAGACAAGACTGCCTCGCGAGGAGTGGACAGGTCAATCTTTAAAGGTACTTCTAAGGCGTTGGACCAGTAGATTCCAAAAGGGATGGACAATAAAGCCTCGCAAGAGGTGGAGGGCTTAATCCCTGTAGAAACTCCGGTGTTTATTGGCCAATGGAGGAATTCTGACGAGAAGGACAAGAAAACCTCGCAAGAGGTAGGCGGGTCAGTCTCCAAAGATACTCCTGAGGAAGGGGCTTAGACGGTAGCGCACATTGTGTGTGAATGTCCAGCACTGGCTAACGTAAGGCTTAGGTCCACGGGCAAACATCTAACTTCTGGCTTGTATGCATGAATATGATTTACTCATAGGTTGTATATCAATCTAGAACACTCTAGAACACCCCTACCAAATTCAACAACCACTTCAACTTCAAACATATTTGAATTCAGGGGCTAGAATATGTAATGGAAAAGAAACATAGAAGTTCTAATTTGAATTCAAGGGTTAGACAATATAATAAAAAAAACAAATGTAATATTTAACCCGATGGGTTATATTATGTCAGACATGTACCAATATATTGGTACTTATATACAACACATTACATATTAAATATTACAGAAAAGTTGATCAGCTTGCAAAATTTGCGCCCGATCAAAAAATGCTGACGTTCAAGTCAAATTTTAAAAAACAGGCACTTATACCTATCATATCACGCAAAAAATGAACGATGCGCTATTTTAGGGCGGCTTCTGTGCATTAAATGTTATTTAATGCGTTCAACAAAATTGAAAATTTGGTCATCATATTATTCACATATATTTTTTTGGGCTTTTTAAAAAGAAAACAACTCAAACATAATTTTTATTTATTTATTTAATCGAGCCCATGTGGGCCATATATGATTAATTTTATACAATTTGTGTAACGAAAAAATAACTATAATATAAATAGATTAATAAAAATCTACGAAAAATTTATTTTTTTAAGGAACTTAGAATTCACATGGAGTCATGTAAAAGATTACTTGAACATTTTGCACATCGGTGGCATATCGCCCTCAAAAACATAACCGACTATATCTGAAAATGTTTGTGAATGTTTAAGAAGTCCATAAAGGTAGTTTTTTTTGTTTTTATAAAGGCAGTTACAATTGTAAGCTGTAAACAAGTGTCCAGATTTTAATTCAAAAAAGACCTCAAACTTTTATTTAATTCCAATCGTGACACTTGTTTACAGTTTTCAATTGTAACGGCTATAACATCATCTTTCTTGATTACGCACTGTAAAACGGAAGCAAGAAGCTGTACAACCGGCTGTGTTCTTTGAAAGTGCAACTGAATTTTTGGATCAGGGTGGAACGTCGAAAACTATATATTCTAATAAATGTTCGTACGGAATTTTTTCGGTGATTGAAGGTTCTGATAAAATGGTATCATCATCTAAGTTAATCAAATTGAAAAAGTCTGAGTAATCAAAGATAATGGGTATGCTTTTATAAACTTTGTCGCAATATTGCAAATTTTCTTTATTTCTCTTTTGGCGCAGTTTTGCTGCCATCAAAGAATATTTTTAATAAAATATTTGCAGGTGGAGCGAAAAATGAATTGTTTCGTAGTAAAGTATTGACAAGTTTGCGAACGTTTGACGGCAACTATTGCATTGACTTTATAATTTTTACAATAGCTCGCTTCGTTGATCAACAGAATTATAATACTTGACATTGAAATAATGATTGTAGATTTTTATTATTATAATTTTTTTTTTCACTGTATTTTATTTTATTGAATCTTTCTATTAAAAGAAATTCACAATAAGTATTCAAATTTTATTTCTAAATTATTATTTACTAGTTATTACCAACGTAATAACTAATTTTTTGTATTCAAATCTTAAAAATCTATCTTCTATTGTGTAGAGAGAGCCGCCTCGCCAGGCTCAATGTGTCAGTTCTTTTTAGTCGCTGGTGGCCGTCAAATTGCAATAAATTGCGTGCTAGAGTGTTGGGATGTGCGACTAGTTTGTTTACGTATTTGGACGTGTACGTTTTAACTTCTTCGTGTATAGTGGGTACTTTGAGATCCCTATGTATGTTTTCATTTCTTATGTACCAGGGGGCGCATACGCTATGACGTAAAATCCTAGACTGTCTTCTCTGTAACTTCTGGATGTTTGATGCACAGGCAGTACCCCACAGCTGAATACCATATGACCATATTGGCTTTATAACGGATTTGTATAAAAGGACTTTATATTCCAAAGCCAAAGTTGAGTCAGGACTTATTAGCCAATGCAGTTGATTTGTTCGAAGCTTTATGGACGTTATTTTTGCCTCAATGTGCCGGGACCAGGTTAGGCGGCGATCTAGGTGGATACCTAAATATTTAACGTGCGTTTCCGCTGGAACCGTGGTATTAGTTATTGTGATTGGTAGACAATTTTGCCTTCTAAGGGAAAACGTTACATGAGCACATTTTGATGGATTTACCTTTATTCTCCACTGTTTTAGCCAGTCTTCTAGCTTATGAATATGGGACTGCAGCTTTTCAGATGCATCCTTTGGATCATTACTGACATATATGTATGTGGGCTTGTCGGCATATCCGCTGTATAGATGATATATAATAGCAGCTCTAGCACACTACCTTGAGGTACTCCTGCGCTGATTTTCCCACATCTTGAAAGCTGGTCCTTTGACCTTACTCTAAAAGTTCTATCGGACAAATAGCTTTTTATAAGCTTGTGGGTGTTTTCAGGTAGAACCCGAACTATTTTAGTAAGTAGCCCATCATGGCAGAATTTATCAAATTCTTGGGAAATGTCTATAAATAAAGCTGAACAGTATTGCTTTCTTTCAAAAGCCGATCTAATAATGGTAACGATTCTATGGACTTGTTCAATCGTACTATGCCTTGCTCGAAAACCAAACTGATGATCTGGGATAACGTTTTGTTCATTTAGAAAAGGAGTTATACTCGAGACGAATAATTTTTCAAATATCTTTGACAAAACTGACAGTAGGCTAATTGGCCTGTAGGATGTAATCTGGCTTGAGTCCTTTCCAGGTTTCGGGATCATAACAATTTCAGACATATTCCAAGAGCATGGGAAGAAGCCGACGCGCAACATGGCATTAAATATGTAAAGTAAAATTCTTACAGCTGAATTAGGTAAGTTTTTATCATTGATCCTGTTATACGATCAGGTCCAGGTGATTTCTTCATATCCGAATTTTTAATTGTCGATTTTAAAGAAGACAACCGAAATTTCCTAGGATCATTCACGGTGTCACTAATAATTGGAATAGTGGAATTATTTGATTTGCGAACGCATTTGCCTTTTCACTTGAGTTTTTAGCCCAAGTACGGTCTTCAAGTCTTAGTGGGGATTCGTAAGCAATAGGACATTGTTAGTGCTTTACAGCTTTCCACAGACTATAATCCGTGTTTTTCATTGGATCCAAGTTTTTTAAAAAGTTGTCGATAGCGAATTGGTGTTTCTGTCTCAATTTATTGCGTAAGTTTTTATGGCATAAGTTCATTTGCATTTTTATGTGTGGAGAACGACTATTTTGCCATTGTCTTCTTAGTCTTCTTTTCTCAATGACGAGCATCTTGTTGTGAATGAATGAATATTGTACCTTAGCTTTATACTACTTTATAATATTCTAATACTATTAGTCTGAGCAAGCTCTGTTTTTGTGTTGACGTATTGTATTAATTTTTCATATTAATAGTCTGTAAAATATACTCAAACTAACAGGTTATGGGCCTTATGACGCGCGAGTGATAGAATTGTTGCGATTTGTTTTGTGAATTGTGGGTTAGATTAATAATGGCAAAGGCAAATGGAGCATTCCCAATGGAAACATTACGTGGTCGAGAGAATTTCGACGTCTGGAAGCGGCAAGCTAAATCCTGTTTAATAATCAAAAAATGTTGGTCGGTGGTCGCAAATGGTATTGTAGAAGGGGATGATGTAAAAGTTGATGAGCTTGCGTTGGCAGAACTCACGTTGATGGTAGACCCTACCAATTATGGTCATATTGCAACGGCTACAACGGCTAAAGAAGCATGGAGTGCTTTAATGGATGCTTATGAAGATACAGGCCTAACTAGAAAGGTGGAATTATTAAAACAGTTAGTCAACATTAAATTAGAGAAGTACAGTTCCATGCAAGCGTATGTAAATGAGTTGGTCATCATAGCATTGAAAGTGAAGAATGCTGGTCTCAACATAGACGACGAGTTGACAGCCTCGTTGATGTTGGCTGGGTTGCCTGGTGAATTTAAGCCACTGGTGATGGCTGTCGAGAATTCTAAGGAGAAGTTAACCGTGGACACGGTGAAAAATCTTCTTTTGCAAGATGCGAAATTCGATCATCAAGTAGATACTGATGCAGCATTATATACAAAAAACAATAAACATAATAGAAAACAACTGCAATGTTTCAATTGTAAAGAGTTTGGACATATTGCGAAAAATTGCCGGAATAAATGTAAAAGCAATTTTAATAACGGTTGTTTAAAAAGAAGGAGTAAGCCACAGGATAATATTTCAGCAACGCTTATTGCAAAAGCAGAAAAGATTATGCATGCATGTGTGGATAAAAAGAAAACACAAAAGCACGTGGAAGGCAATACGGTTTATTGGTATGTTGACAGCGGTGCTAGCAACCATATGATGAATGTAAGTAATTATATGTATAATAAGCGTGAGATCGAGAACAAGAAAGTGCTTATAGCAAATAATAGTGAACTGGTTGTTAAGTGCTCTGGAGACGTTGATCTTTCTATTTATTGCGAATCGAAGGAAAAAAACTATAACTGTTAAAGACGTTGAATTTGTACCAAACTTATGTGCAAACCTTTTGTCTGTCAAGCAAATGACAGAAAATGGAAAGAAAGTAATCTTTGAAAACAAAATGTGCAAAATTTTTGATGAAAATAATAACCTGATTGCAACCGCTATATCTGAAAATGATCTTTATCGTTTAGATAGTAAAGCGTATTTGAAAAAAGGAAAACTTCTTCTCACTAATGGAAGTTTTGAATTGTGGCATAGAAGAATGGGCCACATATGCAATAAAAGTTTAAAGGATGTGAAAGAAGCGAACATGGGTGTCAGTTTTGGTTCAGTCACCAACGATCATTGTGTGACTTGTATAAATGGCAAGCAGACTAGAAGACCGAATAAAGAAAGCGGCACAAGGGCCACTGAGTTGTTACAGATCGTACATTCAGATGTTTTAGGACCATTGAGTACTCAATCATTCTCTGGTGCAAGATTTTTGGTAACGTTTGTGGACGATTTTTCCAGAAAAGTTTTCGTGTATCCCTTAAAAATGAAGTCGGAAGTTTTTACTACGTTTGTGAATTTCAAGAAGATGGCCGAAAATCAGTGTTCTAGGAAAATAAAAATTTTGCGCACGGACAATGGTCGCGAATATTTAAGCAACGATTTTTCAAAATTTTTGAAAAATAATGGTATAGTCCACCAGAAAACTTGCCCATACACTCCGGAACAAAATGGTGTTGCGGAGAGAATAAATCGCACACTAGTAGAGCGAGTCAGATGCATGCTAATAGATAGCAATTTAAGCCATAAATTCTGGGCTGAAGCAGCAAACACGGCTTGTTTTTTGATGAATAGAATTCCGTGCAGAAGTGAGACCCGTACTCCAGAAGAAATATGGTCTGGGCGTCGTTCAAATTTGAAATTTTTTAAAGTGTTTGGTTGTCCTGCTTTTGTACATATTCCTAAAGAAAAACGTCGTAAATTGGATTCAAAATCAATTCAATGTGTTATGATGGGATACAGCTCTGAGTGCAAGGCATATAGGTTGTTTAACCCCGAAGACGGTAAAATTATAGTAAGTCGCGATGTGGTGTTTTTAGAAAATCAAAAAGTGAATTTGAAAGCAACTAAAAATTATTTTTATACGGAGTTATTTGATAATGAAGAATGTGTCAATTCAGGGGAGAGTAGTGCTTGTAATGAATCGACATCTGAAGCTCCTGAACAATCTGCTGAAGTAAATGACAGCGGTAGTGAGGCCAGCACGGGTGATTCTGATGAATGGTCAATGGCTTTATCACCAGCTCTTGATACAAACGATGAAGAATGGGCTCCGACTTCTTATGAACTTAAGAATATAACACCGAGCAATGATATTCGACGTTCTGATCGCATTGCTAACAAAGCTGTGCGTTCCCAGAATTTTTGTGCTATGCAATTCGTTTCCAGTGACCCGCTTAACGTTGAAGAAGCTATGTCAGCACCAAATTCAGCGCAGTGGAAGACTGCAATGAAAGAAGAATACGACTCACTGGTTGCTAATGGTACTTGGGTTCTAGAAGAGCTACCTCGAAGAGAAAAGGCCATTAAATCGAAATGGGTTTTCAAAACAAAGATGTCAGAAAACGGTGGTCAGGTACGATTGAAAGCAAGATTGGTAGCCAAAGGGTTTTTACAGCGAAAGGGCATAGACTTTAATGAAACCTTCGCTCCCGTAGTTAGGTACGAGTCCATTAGATATTTGTTGTCTCTAGCAGCAAAGCATGGCATGTACATACACCAAATGGATGCTGTAAGTGCATATTTAAATGGCAAGTTGAGGGAAAAAGTATATATGGAGCAACCGGAAATGTTTAATGACGGTACAAATAGAGTGTGAAAGCTGATAAAGTCGATCTATGGTCTAAAACAGTCTGGTAGAGTATGGAACGAGACAATAAATCTTGAACTGCTTAAGATGGGACTTGTTAGAGGCGAAGTCGACCAATGTATTTATCATAAAGTTGCTGATGGTCAAAAGCTGTACGTGGCAATATATGTCGACGATGTTTTAATATTTTCAAACAATCTGCAATCGATTAAAAATCTGAAAGAAAAACTTGCATCTAAATTCAAAATGAAAGATATTGGAGAAGTTTCATCTGTACTTGGTTTCAAGGTTACCTTGGGACATGATTTTATTAAAATTGATCAGTCACAGTATATATTGGACGTTCTAGCTCGTTTTGGAATGGATGATTGCAATCCGGTGACAACGCCTATTGACTACAATCAAAAGTTATCTGCAAGTATGTCCCCCACAGATGATGAAGGTAAGCAGAAAATGTCAAGTATTCCATATATGCAGGCCATAGGGTGTTTGATGTTTGCTGCACAAATTTCAAGACCGGACATATGTTACGCAATGAACCTACTAAGCCGATTTGGTTCGAATCCTGGTAAACCTCACTGGGAAGCTGTGAAGAGAGTGATGCGGTATCTAAAGGGGACAGTTAGCAAAGGAATCGTGTATAAAAGAAGCGCTGATGATGAAATTAAAGGCTATTTGTGATGCCGATTGGGCTGGAAATGTAGACGATCGCAAGTCCACAACTGGGTATGTTTTTACACATCAATCTGGCGCCATATCATGGGAATCCGAATTCATGTCAGTAACTGCAGCAATCCAAGAGTCAGTTTGGTTGAAACGGTTAGAAAGTGAACTAAACCGTGGCTGTGCAAAGAACACAACTCTGTTCTGTGATAATAAGGGGGCAATTCAAGTGGCTCTCAACAACAATTATTCGCCAAGGACGAAACATGTAGACATCAAGGCCAAGTTTATTCAACAGAAGATTGAAGAAAAGGAGATTGTTTTACAGTATCTTCCCACAGATAAAATGGTGGCTGATGTGCTCACCAAAGCCGTAACCCCCCAGAAGTTGATGTACTTCGCAGACTGCTTAGGTCTTCATTAATATTTTTTATATGTATTATATTGTTCTTGAATTGAAATAAGTTTTGATTGTCATTGTTATCCCCTATAGTTGATGTACATGAGAAATAGAAATGATTAAGTTTTTGATAATTCTTCATTCAGGGAGAGTGTTGTGAATGAATGAATATTGTACCTTAGCTTTATACTACTTTATAATATTCTAATACTATTAGTCTGAGCAAGCTCTGTTTTTGTGTTGACGTATTGTATTAATTTTTCATATTAATAGTCTGTAAAATATACTCAAACTAACACATCTGAATATCTGCTGTTGCCTGGTGCGATATTACTTTAGCTGATGGCTTTGTTGGCGTTGCAGCTATGGCTCCGGCATTATTATAAATAGCTGAAGTTTTATAACTTCCAGACGGTGAATTGGTTGCCAACTATAGCCGTGGATAACAAAATCCAATAGGTTAGAATGTGTCCAGGCTTCATCTTTGGTTAATTCGCTACTCACTTATCATCAGAAATCGCTTTTTCATCTTCACCTGTTATTGGTGGCTATATATTCCTCAAAAATCGTAAACAAACAACAAAATCTTAATGATTTAAAACGGTTGCTCGACCAACTTAGTTCTTTGCAGGTTTAAAATTATTTTTATTGTACACATGTTTTTTACGATTACTCTTCTTGAAAGCTAACCCTACGGAAGTGATATAAATTGGGATTTTAAGTTTATATAATGATTATTTCCAAAATAGGAAAATTCATGTCGATTTGCTAAGATTTGGATAGGAATTCATTTTCACCTACGGTTTCTTGGCTTCAATTTCTTAGAATTGCCCATAATTTAAGTTTATGCTATATAATTTTGTCGCTTTTTTGTTTGATTACAGGATAAATATTGAACACTTAGCATACTTATGATATAATTTCGCGATACGTTAGTAGGAACGCAGTACAAAAAATTTAACAAATAAAAAAGTGGACCACCTTATTCAATTTTTGTTTAGTTTGTGGGTATAAAGGCACAAGATAGTGAAAGCAAGTATATGCTGCCAGTAGAATCATAATTAATCACTATAAAACAAATTCCGAAACATTTTATTTTTTATTTGAAGGCATTGCCAGAGTTGTGGAGCACGCCCGCCAAACTTTTTGGTTCAATGAAACAGCAAGCAAAACTACTAAACAGACTTTCTTTTAGTTTTCACGGGGATTTCTTAATCAAGGACCCGCACAGCATAAATATATTGTAAATACTGCCGAAATAAATATTAAACATGTAGCACACGCCGCGATCCATCCATCCATTAAAATGGTTCGCGATCCAAATATCACAATATATATTGCATGTTTAAAAGTGCTAATAAAATCGACCCGCCTGTTTATTGTATATATGTATGTACATACAAAACATGTAAATAGCTACTTACGTATTGTAATGCGTTCCCATTTCTCTACCATATACAGTTCAGTTACCATTAAATAACGAAACCACCAATAATTGCAAAAGTCTATTATGTTTTGTAACATTTTTTGCAAAATTAGTATAAACTAAATATAATGTTTGCTTATATTTTGTTAAGAATTACAAAAAATACATTGAATTAGTTTAAAGCAGTGAACGAAGCCAGAAATAATTGGGAACGGCGGCAGCTAATACAAAATAATCGTTGCGGCTATCTATAAAATTGTTCGCACATTTAGTTATATCTGTGACATTGAGAGAGCGTCTGCATAATAATCATCTTGACTAGCCATACATTTTTTTGGACATTGAGAGATAGTCTGTAAAATAACGAGACAAAATGTGTTCGTAATTTTTTGTGTAAAGAATACGAGTAGGTTGTTCCTGTTCAGTTTGATCATAATTTTTTATCTCTCACCCAGATTGTATGGATGCTTTTGAATTGTTTATGTACGGGTGTTTCTAGACGAGCCCATACACACCTACTTACTTTTTATTGTGCATGTGTTTTGTATGTGTAATAGCATGACAGAGTTCTTGCGAACAGTTGCTCAGACAACTCTGTTTGAACATGAAGCAACAATGAACAGCGACGGTCTTGACTAGCTAAATTTCTGTGCGAACAGCAAAATGTGCGATAGCTGAGCAGATTTATACCTAGTCAAAACGCCATTGAGAGAGCCTCTCGCACATTGGAAATGGGGGAAATGTGTTCATAGTCTTCTGCTTGAAAAAATCGTATAGATGTTTACGTTCAGTTTCAGCATAATTTTCTGTCTCTCATTGAGATTATATGTATGCTTTTAGCATAGTTTATGTACGGGGATTTATAGACACACACACACATACGTTTTATTTTCTCTGTATATTTTCTTTGTGTAATAGCATGACCGAGTTGTGCGAACTATTGTTCAGACAACTCTGTTTGAATATGAAGCAACCACGAACATGAGCGGCATTGCCTAGCCATTTTTCTGTACGAGCAACAAAATGTTCTATGGCTGAACAGATTGCTAGGCAAGATGCAATGGCATGTGCCATTTTCATGTGCGAACAGCAATCTGTCGGTTGGCAGAACAGGTCTTTGGCTAGTTAAGACATCATGTAGAGAATACAATAACAAAAAGTTAAAGCGATGTACATTTCTTTCTAACCCAAGTGAAAGGCAAAATTACGAAATTTGAAAAATGTCATGTTCCATTTGCCTTGATTATTGGATTAAATAGTTCATGTGTACAATGGACGCTAACTTAATAGCAATATACAAAGAATGTTCATATCGTTCGTAGCACCATTAAAAATGTATTCCATTCTGCTCGTGTCCAAAAAAAAATGTTATAAAATTTTGTTCCTTAACATAAGGAATAAAAATCGAACGTAAGTCTGACAATTAAAAATATTAATTTAATATTTCTAGTTCGACAAACTTACGTCAATCAAGATATATTTCTCTAAGTGCAATGCTACCAACTGAGGTTTGAAAAACAAAAATTTAAAATATCGGCAACACTTACATTGCAGCTGTCAATTGATTCATCGTTGTTTTTAACAAAATAAAACAAAGTGAATAAATTGAAGACAATTTTACTGTGCATCTGTTATTAAATTTGTTAAAAACAATGAGTTGTGAACAAGTTAAAGAGTCTAAAATGAATGAAAAACTTATAGCAGAATTTCAACAGCTCCGTAATGAGCAAAGAAATTTGATCAATAACTTAAATACATTAGAAATGGACCTTAAGGAACACAAGTAACCAAACATAACCTCAATATTTAGTACTGTTTATTAAAAGTCCTTTTTTACGTCTTCTAGAACTGTGATAGACACCCTTAAGACTGTGGATCCCGATAGAAAATGTTTTCGATTGATTGGTGGCGTTTTATGTGAGCGAACTGTCAAAGAAGTCTTACCGCAACTTGTAGAAAATAAAGATTTTATTGAAAAAACTATAACGTTGGTTACAGACGATTTAACTAAAAAAGGACTGCAAATAAATAAATTTAAAGAAGAACATAATATAAGAATACGAGGTGAACAATTGGCTGGAGATGGTCAAAAATCACAAACAGATGATAAGAAATCAGAAAATCGTAATGTATTAGTATCCAATTAAAACGCTAAAATACGAGTATATAGTATATAAACAAAACGATGAAGAGTAAACTTAAATTGTTTAAGTATCAGGTATATATTCCCGAAAGTAGAAATTTCTTTTCATTATTGCGGTGACCTTATAATTAAGATATTCTAAAGGTCTGAATAAATGAAATTTTGTGTTTTAAGTCTATTAAACTATTTTATAAAAATATGTATTTGTTTAAATAAACAATTATAAACACTATTGTTTTCGACTAATGTGTCATTTACTACTGATGAAAACAATTCACATCGAAATATTAGTAGCATTATTTCGTTACTACTACATGGTCCTAAGCGAATATGTATTTATATCGTTCTGTTGTTTAATTTTGCTAAGAAAAGTATATTTAAAATGACTTCCTGTATTTCCAAAATAACTTACGGCGGCACAAATGAAGAATAAACGCAGTCGTAGAAAGTGCTAAAATTTAAAGTAAATTACAAAAAATCGATATTGCATTGCTCAAAAAATAAAACATTTTTAAATTCAACGATCGTTTGAACACAGGGTTTAGTGAGTCAAAACAAAACTTATTTTTCCATTTAAAATGTTTACCCTTTAAAAAAACGATAATAATAAAGAATTGGCGAACATTAATGAGTTGGATATACGCAGCTAAATTTTACATAATTACAACCTTCTGTGCCCTAGGCAATAATGGTCATTCAAAATGAGTGCTAAATATATTACTTAATTTCGATAGTTTGACTGTAATCAATTAAGTTTTTCATTCTAAACATATTCTAATTGTAATATACATGAAACTGGTGTTGTTTTGTCCTTCTGCAAGCGTTCATTAAATAAAAATTTCCTGATAGTTTTTAATACATTGATACAGCATTTTATTGACAAAGTTGATTATATATTTAATGTTACCAGTAACATAAGATGCTAGCTAATGAATAACTTATTGTTTATAAAATATATTTTTTATTTATAATGAAAGCCGATCGATTTCATAACAGTTGTTTTAAGATAGTGTGATGAATTTCAATCGATATCGTGAATTATTTATAAATCAGTCCAAATTATTGTAACATACAAAATTTACTTCTAATAATAAAATTTATTTTAGATTTTATTATGAAAATTAATTAAAACTGATTTTAAAAATGAGAATCGTTGCGTTTTCAAAATTATTTTCTATCACGCCCGAATATTTTTGTACAAAAATTTAGTTGTTAGAAACTGGGGCGTACATCCTCATCATGGAAATGTTGTAAATCAATAACCAGGTTTAAATACAGGTATACCTCGCCTAACGTGGCGGGGAAATTTTTTGAAAATATCATGACAAACGATAAAAGAAACTAATGTGAAAAAGATGAGTTACGTACGTGATGTGAAAAAATATTAACAAATATATTTTTAAATTTATTGGAAGTTGTAAATACATATCTGAAGTTTTTAATTATTCGTCATGTTGGAAAAGGTGTTATCAGAACCAAACTGATGTCAGAACTAAATTGATCAATATTCTCTGTTCTAATTTTTAATAACTACTTAAATACATTTGATTTTGCAAAAACTTCGCTATTTATAGTATATAAATAAAGTAGGTATGCAGTGCAGCCAATGTCGCTGCTGCCGTTGTGATCGGCTGAAAACGGAGACAAATCGGGCGTACGTAACATAAGTAAATGTCCAAATTCCAAAAAAGTGAATCGTGTTAGCACAATGCCGTGTTATAAAAAGCACGTATTAAGCGAGGTCTACCTGTATGCAATTGAATTTTCTTAAAAAGTTAAAAAATAATACATACATAGTATGTATATTTACTATGCATTTAGAACTTCTTCCATTTATTACTACCTTTATCAGGTCTCTCACATTTACATTCTATTATAAAATGTAAAATGTAATAAATATTTTAAATTCTTCTAAAATTACCTCTTTGACCACCAGACTTAGAGATTAGTTTTATTTCCCTTATTATCATGTTATGCGTTACAGCTTTACACATATCGTAAACTGTGAGCGCGGCTACTGAGACTGCAGTTAGAGCTTCCATTTCAACTCCAGTCTGACCGTAACAAGATACCGTCGCATATAAAACAACTGTTTGACTACTCAAGTCAAGTGACGCATTCACTTTCACTGAGGATATGATGATATTATGACATAATGGTATTAAATCAGAGGTCTTTTTAGCACCCAAAATTCCACCTAATTGAGCCACACTTAAAACGTCTCCTTTCTTTAGATTGTTCGAGTGTATGAGTTTAGCAACGTCAGCGCCGACATATATCATAGCTACCGCATGGGCAACTCTTGTAGTAAAAGGCTTTTCTGCTACATCAACCATAGATGCTTTGCCTGTTGCGACGTCGACATGAGTAAGGTTTTTCGTGTAAGTGCAGTAATTATGGGTTGGTATAAGTACTACACCTTTTTCGATGTTAAAGGACTGTGTTGTCATTATCAATGGTTTTGTGCTACTTATTAATGGTAATGATAATGTTATTGATGGTGTTACTGGGTTATCTATTTTGAAAGAATAGTGACGGCAATCAATGGTAACAGCTGTAAAGAAAAAGGAAAAAAATGTGAGTAAAGTTTTCAACGTTCACAACACTGACTGACTACCCACCTTATTTGCGGAAAAAATAATTATCCACCAATTAAGATCATTGGACGATTTTCCATTTGTGACAGATTTAACATGCCTATAAACAATTGATTTTACTATGTTAAATTGCAAATACAAAATCTTCCAATGATTTTTCTTTCTATGTACATACATACATACATAGTATGTACTTAACAGTTTAATTATTTTTTGTACATCACAAGCTTTCGTTTTGTTTCGATAGTTTTTAAACAATTAAACGGCAGATGTATTTCATACATACCTGCATGTTGTTTCCTTTTCCTTTTTACAGCTGCCGAAATTAAGGATATCAAATCATCTTCTGTGCATTGACTCCTAATAGCATCACGAAGAGAAATTTCTTTATTTCCAAATAGACACACCTTTAAGTTTCCATCGGCTGTTAGACGCAAACGATTGCATGAACCGCAGAAATGTTCTGTCATAGATGTGATAAAGCCAATTTGACCTTCATAACCAGGTACTTTGTAAGCTTTTGATGTATCATTTGGACCATTCTCCAACGCCTCAAATTCTGGCCATTTCTCTCTTATTATTTTCAACGTTTCTTGATATGTTAGTAATTTATCAGTCTGCCATTTATTACCCGTAAATGGCATGTATTCTATAAATCGTATATCTACATTTCTATCACGTGTAAATTCTACAAAATCGCAGATTTCATCTTCATTAAAATTGCGCATAAGAACACAATTAATTTTCGGTTTATAACCCAATTGTATGGATAAATCAATACCCGCTATTACACGTTCCCAACCACGACGTCTGCTTATTTCTTCAAAACGTTTAGGCTTTAAGGTATCTAAACTAATGTTTATAGCGTCTAGACCGGCTCTTTGCATAGGTACCAACAGACGTGTCAACACTAAAGCGTTTGTGGTAATGCCAATATTTTCCAACTGAGGTATCTCCTTTAGTTTGGCTAAAAATAAAGATAAATTAAGTTTGAAGTTTGAACAACTAATGAATACACACCTATTATTTCCACAATATCTCGGCGTACAGTTGGTTCTCCTCCGGTTAACCGTATTTTACGAACTCCTTGTTTAACAAACAAACTTGCTAAATAATAGATTTCTTCAGTTTTTAACAAATGAGTTTTGGGCTGTAAGGGAACGCCTTCTGCGGGCATGCAGTATTTACCTAGGACGAAAGTAATTCCTTAAATATAAAATTAAATACAAAACTGTATTTCCAAATATTAATGAAGGGTTTTTTGTGCATATACATACATCATACGTATGTATGCAGTACACACATATTTTCTAGTTAGAAAAAATAATTTGCTTATTTTACCGGTGATATTGTCTCTTACGTTATAGGTAACTGGTACTAGATCAGCTCTGAATCTTAGAAAGAGAGTACAAAATAGATATATTTTGCCGTTTGTACAAAAATGCGTCTAATATATATGTATGTACATGCAATGTTCGTACATATAAGTGCATGAACAAAATACTAACAAAGTTTAAAGGATTAAACAAGATAAGGAATACCGATTCCGGTAATGTTTCTCAAATTATATATGTATGTACGTACATATTTTAGTGGAACTAAAGAATACCTTGAAAATTTTGTTTTCTTAAAACGAATTATAAACAATTAAATAATTGTTCTTGAATGTTTCGTTGCGAATACTAAAAATGTACAAAAGTAAACAAAATCCGTGCTTACGATTTGCATTCCGGAAAAATGTTTTTTTTCGAAATTGCCCACCGAAAGAAACAACGACACCGACAGCAGTGTACTATTAACTTTTATTTCGGTATCATAGCAGAACTCAAATATTAGTTATTATAAAATAATTTAACGAACATAATAACAAGTTAATAATCATTTGTAAATCAGTTTAGGGTTTGTAAATAACTACCTCTTTGTTATACGAGCTTTACCTGCTACCTACTCACACCTGATACTTGACAAACAGTAAAACAATAACAACTTGATACAAACTTCTCAGAAAGAAAAATGATACTGAAGATGGCACCATAGCCTACACCGGTTTGTATCCAAACCAAACTTCACAAAGGATGATGGAAATTCTTTCCAAAATCCATATTGAATCACAATGCCGAAATATCAAATCAAAATGCTACCACCTTTTGGAAATAATCTCTCCATTGGAAGAATTAGTTTGTGACCGACACAACTATCTCAAATCAATTTGATATCTTACATCGTTGCTGTTTACTTAGATTTCTTTCCGTATCCTTATCTGTCCACCTTATAAGAGATTATATTATCATTATTATTTATTAGATCTATAATAAATTACACATCTAATAGAAATTTTAAGGAGCACAAAATTAGATAAAACTTGACATTAAGAAATTTTATTGTTAGGCTTGAGTTCATTATTTATTCTTTCTGTTAAGTAAGAAAATGTGTTTATATGATAACTTTGAATACGGTAAAGGTTAAAATTTGTTTAGACAACTACCAGAATGGAATGCATTTTCTACTAATTATGCGTTCAGTGTAAACATCATCTATTTATCCCAATACTCAAGAGAATAGAATATGAGAATGAATATTGTTAAAATTTCATTTTCCTACCTCTTTCTTTGGATTAGAACAAAGTTTACACTACTCTAACTTTTTGTTATTGCATCCTTTGTTATCATATGCATTTTGCTTCAGCCAACCATCAGTCAGTATGTATTTCTGTTCCATCTCGGTTGATTCTATTTTAGTATCAAACCGATTGTGATGAAGTAAACATAAACATGCATATTCCGCGATTCTGTAAGATCCCTTAATATTAATAATTTCATTGGATGAAGATCCATTTAAATTACAACGAGGAACTAGTTTTAGACTGGGTGAATTTTTTAGAACTTATAGCATTTCAGAATATGATTAGGGTACATTTGTTTGTGCTCTTATTTTCAAATTTGTTTCACATTTCGTTTTAGCTGCTCTAAAAGAACACTTCTCCAAAGTCTTAATTTTAATATTTTTTTCTGTTTCACGTATCGTGGGCAGTATATATCTGAAGATGCGTATTTGCCCTCACAATTCGCACATAGTAGTCGATAGCATTTTTCGGGGTCATGAGGTGTTAGGGTCCACTTTTCAAACGACGCTTGATTGGAACACTTGCTCTGGGTATGTCCTAAAAACTGACAATTACGGCAGCGCATTGAATTAGGAATATATCGTTTAACCTTATACCAGGCAACGTCGATGACTATTGGTAAATTGTACGAGTTAAATCTGAGAACCATATTACCATTACATTAGTTAGTGGCATTTTAATTTTTTGCTGTGTATTTATAAATTGAAGTTACTTTTTGAGATTTTAGTTCATTGACAATTTCATCTTCAGTTACATATATTAAACATGAAGCATATACCATACCATTAACATAATTTAAGCTCTCGTGAAGTTCCCCATTAGTTTTACATAAATTCAGTAATCTTTTGGTTTTCAGGAATTTATTAGCAATGACTTGGTTACGGACTTAAATCAAAAGGTTACCATCTCTAAGTTGACTAATAGAATCAATTAGGGTGGAAATAGTATTCGATCCTTTTTGAATAATAAATGTGCTTAGTTTTTTTTATTCGTTATTCACTTAATGATGTATTGGTTTTAGATGTTGCAAGCTGGGGATGATCAAGGAAGTCGCCTAGAATGAAATGATGACATGATTCGGGGCCCGGAGAACATTTTAAAGTCTCTACTATTTATTTCAGCCAACTGTTTTTTCTTTATTTAGTTTCCATAAACAAAACTTTGTATAAAAATACCACAACGAACGAAAATAAAGTACAATCGAAAATCAAAATAAATATAAACCGTTACTATGTAAAAAAAAAAAATCACAAATATTTACGCAGTAAAGAGTAATTACGACCGTACTCGGCGAGTGATAATCGATGACTGAAGATTTAAAAATTTTCAAATCAAAGAATATTCTCTTCCTAAATTGAATTAACATTTCTTAGATCTTTATAAAAGCCTTGCCTAATTAACTGATTAAATGGTCAACTTAAAATCGCATTTGTCATCTGATTTATGAGTAGTTTGTTTTTTAATTTTTGTAGTACTAAACAAATAATAATTTTTGATCACTTTAAATTTTTAATCACACAATTAAATTGATTACTATCGCCATAAACTGAGGAAGTCTTAAACTGAGTAGTCTTATACATATTAAGAATATTTTTTATTTATTTCTAAAACGCATCATTTTTGCACCAAAAATATATATTGTAAAAATATTTTCATAAATATGGTTGAGCGATATGTAGTTCATTTACTCAAACAACGTCATAACTCAAAAATCCATTTTTGGAGTTAGGAATGCAGAATGCGTATACTTCATTACGACAATCCGATTTTTTATGGAACTTGAAACACGATATCAGAGTTTTAACAAAACCCCAACCACAATTTCGTCCAATTTTCCGTCCTACTTGTGTTCATTTCTAAGAAATATGTCACATTTGCTAAAAAACGGCACGTTCCTTTGCCCAAAAAACTGGGGAATATGTATTTTTTTTGCATTCAACTTAAAGTTCAGGGTATTGATTGCATTGTTTATACAAACATGAGTTTTATTTCATTTGTTTACCTTTGTGTTGAAATTTAATTATTTTTGTTCCACTGTAATCGTGGTGCATGTATTACCTATTTATAAGGCAACATATATTTTAGAAAGGAAAACGCCCTAAGTGTCATATTAAGATGGTGTTTTAATTTTTAAAATTAACAACATCTTCAACTTAATATATAAACAAATTTAAACCATTATTAATATATGTACATACATACATACATTGGCAGTCGCTGATTTATTTAAACTTTAGCCAAATTCTAACGATGTTAATATTTTTAATTGTGGTATAAACTTTACAACAGTTTTACAGAAGTTCAACATAATATGTTAGATAATTTAATTAACTTTTAATGTTTGCGATACGGATTTTGTCAATTAACGATTATAAGCAACAATATTTTGCAGACATATTAACTATTTAACTATTAATTATTTTAAATCGTTCGACTATTTTTTGTTTGTTTAATTATACAATGTAGTGTAGGTAGTGCAATTTCAATTACTTATAATGTATAATAATTGGCTAAATTTATTAATTATAAGTCCAAATAAGAAGACCCACAAAGTAAGTTGTCTGCCTAGATATCCCGCCCTATATTAATTATAATTATGTATATGTAATTGAAATTGTTCAAAAAGATGCAGTGATAATACAACTACAAAAACTAATCAATAATTTCAATACTACATGTATTGTAATTAACGTGAAAATGTTATTGTTGCAGAGTATGTAATTACGAAGCAAAAAACAATCATGCCATTTGAAACTTTTTGTATTAAAACAACAATGTATGTTAGATATTGTCACGACTTATTTATAAATTGAAGTTGTTTCTGTTCGATTTTAATTATTTTTTTTAGTGCACTTATACTAACGTAGTTAATTGCGTTTTATATGAACTAGGTATGTACGTATGTACGCATATGAATATACTTACAGCGTAAATTACAACGTTCAGTTAAAGAAATTCTCAAATATGTATGATCGCGTCCAAATTTATCGGTTAATGTTGAATTGCTAATAAGGTTAGGGGTTATCGGAGGAGGTGCAATGGTCTATATAACAAAAAGATAAAATTATTCAATAACAATAATGAAATATGTATATACGAGTATGTATCTACCTTTACCTTTGTATTGTCATGCTTATGACTATTATTTACGACTTGAGTTGTTTTGTGAACAAGTGCTTCATTAAAATTGATTTTGGTTGAAAAAAAGTAACTGCCACTTCTCTGTGAACATAGAGATAGCAATTTGTTGCAAATGTTATCCGTTTTCATTTTTAGGCCACGTTGTAGAAAACGCATTTTATTTTCGGCAAGTTTTTCTTAGCAAATTATTGTAATAAATGTAAACAATTTCTATTCATAATTGTTCAAATAAGATTTTAGTTTGAATGTCCGAATATACCAGTTTGAAAATTTTAAGCATTGTTCAATTACTTGCTTAATTTTCGTATTAAAATCTGTTTTTATTGGTATTTTAAAGTTGTTTTTATGTGCAGAGTGTTTGATAATAAAATTTCTTGCACGCCAAGCGGTCACATATCAAGCACAAAGCGATTTGAAGAGACTACTATATAAACTAAGTAAAAGTTGTTGTCTACTTATGCCATACAAGTTAATCAAAAAAATTTAGATGTATTGCATATAAATTGTTATTTATTTACATACATACATATGTATGTTCAAATGTATGTATGGATGTCATGAATTAACACGAAGTGAAATACGAATAGAAATACAACATCGCGGGATGCGGTTGTATTTATAAAGATTTTACCGCTCAAAAAATCAGCACGAAATTAAATAATGAAATAAAATAAGCACTTGGCGATATTTCTTATACAATTTTTATTAAAAAAATGGCCATAATGAAGGCACAAATACCCCACCTATTAAGAAGCATTCGGAGTTATATGACTGTAAACGATGGAATAGAATACGACTGTTACGTCCACAACATATCGCAGAGAGATACACAATGTCCAAAACCGGTCGTAATTATAAATTCTATAATATTTTAAAGTTCTTTTATTGTCATAAATACGTATTAATAAAGCAACAGATTTAAAGAATGCGTAATGAAAAGATTCCATTAGTTTAATGAATATTTGTAAAATCGTGCTTCTTATCTCCTCTATGAATTTTTATTTAATATCAGTCATTTCCTTAAATTTTGTATAGCTCCTTGTTCCTTTTGCTCAAAAACAAGGACGAGAATATATGAAAATAAGGTAACATTGTTGCAAGAGTAGTATACTCAAAATGAGTAAATTAAAAAAAAAACTCACTCCCACAACTGCTTCCTTGGACGGTTTTCAATTGACGAATTTTATGGTAAACATCGTTATTCACAAGTTCTGTTTCTGTATTAACATGGCGTCTTGACTAGCCATACATCTGTTCAGCCATCACACATTTTGCTGTTCGCGCAGGAACTTGGGTGGTGAAGACCGTCGGTGGTGATTCGTGTTCAAACAGAGTTATCCAAACAATTCTCCACAAAACTCTGTTATGCCATTACACAAACAAAATCCACTCAGGCAAAATAAAAATATGTGTGTGAGCGCTCGTCTGCTGAGAGCATCGAAACAATCTCGATGAGAGGCAAAAAAATTATGCTCAAACAGAACAGGAACATCTACACGTATTCTCAAAAAAAAAGACCACGAAAACATCTCCTATTATTATGAAGACGTTCTCTGAATGTGCGAACAAATTTATGGCTAGTCAAGACTTAGTGTAAAGCAAAAGATCGTATATGAAAGCTGCGCTGGTGAGCAAAGCAGTTTGATATCAAACTGTCAAACTCCGTATTTAAAAAATGTACCGGAAATGGCATAACATTTTTTACAAGGAATTTGATATCAAATCAGTTAAAAAAAGAGGAATTTAACTGTGGTGGTGAGTGTATTCGGTTTCTCCGTTTTAATCATATTTTTATGAAAAAATATATTTTCCACATTTGCGGATGAGGGTGGAATTGCTAATATTCCTCATACAACTCTGGAAAGCTCTTATTCAGTTTATATTTCACTGCACAATAAAAAAAAATACTTTAATTTGAAAACATCTGTAATGAATCCACATCGGTCTAAGATCGAAATTGTTAATTAATAGTGTTATAATTTTTACTTTCATTAGTGAACAGTTTTCATAATAGTGTTCTATACTGCTGGCTTTTCCAGAGATAACCTTTTCTGTTTTAAATTTATTTAGTCATTTGAATATTTATTAACAAAGTTAACTACATTTCCAAAAAGTTCACAAAATTTTATATAGAATTGATTTGGATTTTTTTTTAAATTACATAACAATACCACTTTCAATATGTTTTTAGATATTAAAATATCTGTGGCTGTTCCACAATATATATTGTTAAGAGGCCGATGATTTTCATTAATGTTTGAATTTGATAAATTCGCATTTGTCTAAAAACTATTTTATCAAAAATAATAAATTGGTAAAAGATGTGAAAGAGTACTAAATGAGTCACGGGAGTACCATCGTACTTTTTATGTTTGAATAGTACCAAAATATAATATTATATTAATTTTACCATCCCTGACTCGTTATCTCATAGAAGAACGATTCTCTGAACATATAATTATAATTAGCGTTGCCATTTTCTAATCTTTATGTCATTTGCTTTTAAATAAAATTTAAAACAATGTTTAGTTTAAAAATCGTTCAAATTTTCAATTAGGCAGTAAAAATATGAGTTATTATTTAAAAACTAGTTTATAAAGATTAAAAATTCTGATATACATACATACATAACTTTCAAAATTTTAATATTCGAAAGTATTTTAAAAAAGCTACGACTTCAATTTATGTTAAGAAAATTGAACTATGTAATAAATACTTAATTATAAAACGAGATGAGTATTAATGAGTGGTTTTACACCAAGGACAAGTAATTACAGAGTCTAAAAAGACTAAATTTGGAATATAGCTTGTCTAAAAATCGTGAAGTGCGAAAATATTTTCCGTTTTTATTGCACTTCAAATTAGAAAAAAGGAATATGTTTGTTATCAAATTTTATACTCTTTTTAAAATTAACTTTTCAAAATTAACAAAAAATATGTGTCGTCCATGCAATTACAACTTATTTGGATACAAAAATGATCAGATGCGTTCCTTAGTACGCGTCGTAGCAACTATCTAAAGACTTGTTTTGCAACTATTGAAATACCAACCTTATTGATATTTATTAAAGGTTTAGGAACAAAATACAATTTCAAAGAGGTATTTTAATTTATTTTCAAATATCTACAATTATTGCTAATTTTTTCTATTTACAACGAGCTACATATTTGAGTAACCATCCAACCATACCAATCATATTTAAAAATATAAAAATTCTCACTGTTCGGAATTATGAAAATGTATAAAAAAAACTGGGGAAGCAAAACCAAAACATTGAAAAATTTAAGGATTTCAACTTTAATAATAACTGGCATATTGTGGTTAATAGTAACTTGTTTAGCGTAATGGATATTTGTTTAAAGGAAAATTGATTGGTTTCGCTTATAAAAAAGTACGCTTTATGTCGCTGCATTGTTTTTCTCTTGCAACAGCGCTATATCACTGAAATATCCGTGCCTGATCTGAAATGCTGCTGACTAGATTAGGTGGGTTCATTTAGTAACTCAACAGAACGGCTTGCCAGAAAAGAGGATTGGAAGAATTATATATCGAAAAAAAAACAATGCTACATTGTTATTTTGTGATATTATTAGAACACCTTACATTTATTTAATGTTTGTGTAATTTTTTTGTATGTATAAATAATACCAATAAATGTATGTTAGTTTTCTTTATTCTTTTGTAGAACAATATAGCATAATAAACAAAGCTACTAAACAAAATAATAAAATCGGTTCACACAAAGGAGAAAAACTTTTGAATTGTATCATATATTTTCGAATATGTACATATGTATGTACATAAGTATATACATAAGCAGATATTCATTACATTAGATGTTAAAATTACACCAATTTTTCTCTCTTAAAGATTCAAATTTAGAAAATATATTTCTTATACATATGTAAGTTGAAAAGAAAACTACAACTGTAATGTTTGTATTATTTTTCCATATTTTCCAAAGAAACAACAATAAAATTTGTGTATCATATAGAAGCTATGTTAAAGAAGCATTGAATTAAAGTATTGAAAGTGTTAAAAGTTTATGTAAAAAATTTCCATATATGTACATATGTAACTTAAGTTTTTCTCTGATGCCCTTGATTAAAATATTTAAGTCTTTGCTAAATGGAAAATTAATTTTTCAACCAATTTTTTATAATATTAGTAAAATTTTCTATATCTAGAAAGTTATTCAAAATAAATAAGCATATCTTATCTGATTGGTTTTGCTATTCTAATATATGTACCTATTAAAATATACTATTTGTGATGTTCAATACACTTTGTGCCACCTATTTCTTGGAGAAACTTACCATAGTCCAAAATTTGTTAATTACGAGATTTTAAAAGTAACAAAAAATTTTGTTTCATATGTGCGTAAGAGCTTAAAAAATGCAGAAGTAAAAGTTCATATAGTTAAGAAACGAAATAAATAACTATAGGTATACATATTGTGAATATTTTAAATTCAATAAATTTGAAAGCAATTCGTGTTATTTATTCCTATCTTATATTTTATGCTCTAAACACATAGTCGACAGCAGACAGCAAGCAGCAATATGTCAAAAATAAAATACATGTGTTTAAATGAAAACGATTATTTTGACGGCAGCATAGCAGCACGACTGCACAACAGCATTTGCTGCTGCTGCCAACTTAGGCTATTTTCTATTTTGACGAGCAGCAATAAACAAATATAGTGTTGCCATTACATATAAATTGGAAAAATAAGAACAAAGTTTTTTTTTTAATATTAAACATAAAACAACATTACAAAAATACAATAAAGAACATGTTTTCCATCAATAGCTCCTAAGCAATTTAGCATACCAGTTTTTACATAAAACTTGTCCGATATTGTTTTAAACTCATGAACCGTTGGAGGTGACAGGTACACAGCATGCAGCTTATCCCAAATTGCATCACAGGTTTCATAAACGACTTTCCGAACAGTTGACATCGCCATTTTATAAGCCCAGGCAAGAATTTGGATGTTAAATCCCTGCGCCAAGTACCTAGAACTGTTTTGAGTATAATATCAAAAAGAAAGAAAATAATCTATTTACATAATTGTTACAGCCAAACGTGTCTCGACATCAATAGCTTTTCTGTTCGAAAATCGCTCCAGTTTTTCCTTTACTAGTTCCAATAGTAAATTGAAACTACCTACGTTTATCCTGGTTGATTTAAACAAATGTTCTTCATCTGTTTCTTTAAAGTGTTGTACACATGTTTTGTAAAAGCCCTCTTCATCACGGGTTATATTTAGTGGGCGAACCCACCATCTTCGGTTTCTTGAACTGTTCGACTTATGGGCTTTATACACTTCAGCTGTAGTCTATTTTAGCAATTGTTGTGATAAAATTCACTAAATGTTCTTCACTCATTGTTTATATTTTTAAACTTTGAAGTAATTTTTAATATTTATAAAAACTTGAAATTGATTTACACATCAGCTGATTATTATGTTGTTGCTGTCTTCAAAATAATTATGAAGCTGACTTCAGAGCAGCATTTGAAGCCGTTAAGTCTGCAGTCGTCGTCTAAGTGTTTAGAGCTTTAATTAAATAAAAAATATTCAACATTTGTGTTCAAAGGCGATATAATTATCCAATGTCATAGTCAAGCAAGGTGTTTTAAAGTAATGAAGAGGCGGCATATATGTTGTTTTTAATGCTTACTTTTAATATGATTTCATGTGCTCGACATATTTCCCCTGATTTCGCCATTGTAGGGATAAAAATTGCATTGTTGAATGTCTACAAGATTGAAAACAATACTAGCACGAATATGTCATGTATATGTAAGCAAGGCAATTTTGAGAAAACAAAAAGTGCTGTTATTAAATAAAGGCTTTTTAAACAGATTCGAATTCCGTTTATTTTTATTAGAAAATGAAATGTTGAGAACTCCACTCATTTTGTTTTATTGTTTCATTTTGTATTAACTTGAACGTATTTTTTCCAATCATATAACCATTACATTATACATTAATTATAAATTGGATTTCTGTTCGTCAAACTAATTGAAATAAATCCACAGTTCATTTCAAAATCTCATACATTTTGAACCACATCGTATATACAAGCACATTTACGTACTTACATATGGATACGTATGTGTGCATGTTAATTTTGATGTATTCTCAATAAAAATTACATACATACATGCATACTAAATAAACACCAGCAGATATTCTTGCAAGGAACATTTGGTGGATTTTTTTTCATTTTGCTCAGAATAAATGAAATAAACAAATTAGTTATAACAACGTGAATTTATCCAGCATTGCTTAAATTGCTTCTAAAGCAATTACAGTACACATCCGACATAAGAACATTTAATATAAGAAAATACCGCTTCTAAGATAGTGGACTAAAATACCATGTATTAATTTTCTTGTACATATGTATATGGAAGTAAATAATTACTTATAAGAAAACGAGCATACAAAAATCAAAAGTAACAGATTTACATAAATATGTGTGTATGTACGTACATACATACGGATTCTATTTAAAGTATCTTATATTGAATTTATATTCCTAAAAACTTCTATACGCAATAAATCTAAAAAATAAATTGAAAAAAACTTGCATATGTATGTAGAAGTAACTTGCGCTATAAAAGATTCAAAATAATTTACAAAAATAGTTTGTTTTTGCCTTTTTCTTAGGTTAGATTGCTCCTATTCCATTTGGTTTAATTATTGGGTTAATATAAGGTTATGTTTGCAGTGGGCATCAAATTAGTAGCAAGTCACAACGAATGTTGATAGCATGCGTGGCGGCATAGAAAATGCATTCCGTTCTGCTCGTTTAATAAAAATGTTAACTTCAAAGTTATCATATGAAACAAAATTTTTCATTCTTAACACAAGGTAAAAAACAAAGGTATGAGTGGCTTTTAGAAACCTAGTTTAATTTTTTTAATAAAGACGATGGTTGAAAATAAAATTACCGTTATTTCACCACAATTGCTAACAAACGAAGTCATCTAGAAAACTATAAGCATTTCCGTACTCTATGGACTCTTAACAAAACAGAATTGCTATATGAACCTTTGCATAATTTTCGTGTAGCACATTGTAATTATATTTGCAATAGCCAATCAACAATTTAAAAAGCGTATGATTTTATAAAGATCTAGGTTAAAACGATGGAAATGGTGGTGTGCTTGACCGCGTTTGTCTTTAAAAACTCAAAAATAATTTTAATAGTAATTATTTTTGCAAAAGGTAAAACAAATCTAATATAACTAAAAATAATTAACCACCCCTATTCTGCATTTCGATTCGAATAGAATATATCTCCGTTTGGCAACTTTGATAATCTGGGTTGCGTTTCGATTGGAATTTTTACGATTGTGTGTATTCTGCTGTTTTTGTAAGTTTTTAATTTAGTGGCGGAGAGTCTTACGATTTTAGTTTGTTTATCTTCAAGAAATGTGTAATTAAATAGAGATTGCATTCAATTTTGTTTATCTTGTTGTACTGAAATGTGAGTTTTTTTTTTTTTATTTATTGCGGGTCGAAAACGTTATTTTTGTCCTTTCAACAACAACGACGGTGCTATCGCACATTTTCTTAAAATTAAAAAAAAAAGAAACATTATTTTTGTGCTAAAATGATATAGAAAAATATTAAAAAATCTACTCCGGGCCAGAAGAATTCTTCACACTGGAATAGTTGGCCACAAATACCTATTACTTGTTTTTTTTGCCTTTCCGTACTAATCTGATGCGTTTATTTAATTATTGTACCCACAATAATTAAATAATTATTATTTGTTTATTATTAAATCACTGTCTTATTGTACAAAATTTGTTATATTACAACGTTTATAAAATTGTTTAATTTTTGTGTTCATATTTCACACGTTCCACAACGAAACAGCTGATTTTGAAAATACTCTTGGTCTTTTTCTTACGATTCTGTTTTTGTTGGAATACATTTTATCGATTCGTGCGTAACTGAATACGGAAGCGTAATCGAATACGGGTGATTACTTCCAGTAGCTGGTTCAAGGAAAGGAATAAATTTACGCATGGAAATTTACTCAATATGCTAAAATTAAGTTCTCTAAGTTATTTAACGCAAGTTTTATCGCTTCGAAATCTAAACCAAATATGAAATATGACGAATTTACGCGCACACGCATCGAACTATGTAGCTTGAAATTTCTGCAGCGTAGGTGGTGAATTGCGTCAAACTCATATTAAAACAATGCTTGTGAGTTTATTTACTAACACAATCCCGAAAAGTTTGAGTTTTACATGTGTGTATAGTATATGTGTAGATTATCCGAAGTTCTAGATGTGCATTGCTCAGAAATAATTTTTAGTTTGGTTTTGACTTTTGCCGTTTTAAATTCTACAACTCTTAAATTAATAATTATGAGGAAATTTATACATTTTTAAATACAACTTTTTCTAAATTCATTAAAATTGAAACGAACAATGAAACGCTGCAATATTAAAAGTGCCTCTTTATTAATTAGTATACTTTTAGTGGTATATTTGATATTTTCCAGTGGATATCATAAATATGAAATTGATGCTGTTATCAAACACACAAGACCGGAAGATGTTTGGAATTATGTAGCTGATTTTAGTAAAATGAAAATATTAAACCCCACTATGTAAGAAAAACAATTGAATGCTGCATATGCATGTGCTTGTACGCATACATATGTATGCATATGTACATACATATGTATGTATATTTTGTATATTCTCTTTTTTTTTGTTACAGTTTAAATTTTAGAATTTTATCGGATAGTGGCCACATACACGATTGGCGTTATACAGTGGAGTATACCGAACGACTGTCCCATTGGCCTTATTGGTTAAATATTGCCAAGGCAAATTATATTGTCAAGTCGTCGCCTCAACTAAAACCTGAAGTTTTTTCCATACATTCCAGTCATGAAACGTGCTTTTTCAAAGGTCTTTATTGTTGTAAGTAAAAGAAAATAGTTGTTGTTGTAACAGCTCATCTAATGTCGAAAGTTCTTCCCTGTGAAAATAACTTCTGGTTGCTAAGTGACAATCTTTGGCCGAGTGTGACTCGGGTACTTTGGGAGCGAAGATCCAATTGTCGTGGCAACACTCATAACTTAAGAGTCGCTTAACAAAAAAATATACAAATAAGAAGAAAAATGTTACAAAATTATAAACACAAAAAATATTTGATTTTTGTTGGCAGAGGAAATGTGGATAAATACGCATTAACTTTTCAAATCAACGAATTCCATGCAAACATGATAGACATGTAATTAGAAAACCCTGAATGCTTTTATCCCTGCAACTTCTTTGGAAAATTCTGAACAAAAAGCAAACAATTTCACGGGCTTTTCATCAAAAACAAATCTTAGGAGAATTCTTTGATCACTTTTTTTTTGGTGGATGTATGACTGAATTCGGCAGATCTGCTTTAAGTTTCCCTTGTTTTTGTGTGTGTGTGTGTTTTTTTTTTTTTTTGTAAACCTTTATTATAGCAACCATTATTTTGTAGAATATAGTCCAGCCTCAATCCTAATGCTATCCTGTATTATTACCTCTATATTATCAATTTGGCTATTTCATTTTTCTTCGCAAATACCTATTATAGGATTTTTGTAATAAACTTGGGAGTATAGACAAAATAGACATAAAAATATCCAAAACATCTAAGCTAAATATGAAAATTTGTATAACGAAAATATCTTTCGTTGATTATTTAGCGAACTGTAAAAAACGTATTTTTTAGCTAATCTTAAATTACATATTCAAAATTCCAAACGTTTAGTGTTTAATAAATTTTATTTCCCTTTTCAAGTACATGCTGAAAGCGAGTTCAATTTCACTGCCCACGATGATAACACTTACTGCAAAGAGAAAATACGCTACGAATGTCCACCATTTTTGAGGAACGCATGTAAACGAGAATTAGAATATCAGCGTAAGGCCGTTATTCATAATTTAACTACAATATTTAGTAAAAAATATTAAGTTGTTTAATATACTTTTTTATATATTTTTATTTTTTAATTCAACAAAATTGTATATATTTCAAAATAAACAGCTTAAATAAATGTGTGTGAATTAATTGTACATAAAAATGTAAATTATTTTATAGTGTGAAACCTGTTGCACAATTAAAATCCAAGTACATAAATATATTTTTTGAAAGCTTTTTGTTACTGTACTAATAATAAATGAAAATATGTACTACTTAGTTAATTGTATTTAATTCAACATTCTTCACAACAAATTCTTTTTTTTTTTTGTATTATTGTATTGTATTATATTCCGTAGTACATATTGTTAATATGTATTTAAAGTCAGATATGTATGTATAATTTAATAAATGGTTTCTTTTAAAATTTTAAATCATATACGTTTTTTGATGATCATGCTATAGAATTAAATTTAAAAAATCAAACTCATGATTATGCAAACAGTTTACTTAATTACAAATTTTTAAAATATTCTATATATTTAAATCGACTAATTTTTTATACCTATTTGATCGAAACAGATTTAAACAATAAAAAACTTTAGATTTGCTAAATAAAAAAAGAAAATTTTAATTAAATTTTTTGTAAATTTGAAGAAGCAACATTTTTAAAATATTGTTAAACTGTTACAGTTTAACGCCTGGCAAGAAAAAACCACGATTATACCTATCATTAGTAAAATCCGTCGTTAAATTTCGGGTTTTGATATTGATTTTTTTTAAACTGCTAAAAAATTAAAGAATTATAACAAACTTAAAATCATCAATAACAATTATTTTGTTATTAGCTAGCGACGAAGAATTTCCAAAACCCGAAGACAAAATTGTTAACACGTCTTTGTTTTTTTAATTGCAATATATTCATTTCTGAAATTCTTTTAAATAATTACTATTTAACAAATTAAAAGCTATCGGTTGCCATCCCTAACATTTTTTTTTGGCGACTGGCCACGCATCTGAAGTTTAGTTTGCCAGGGTTAATAAATTTTATAAAATGAATTCAATAACTAATTTCAGGAAGTAAATTTGACTTCAAAAGTAAATTCTGGACGGATTTTAATTTTAATCTTAATTTAATTCTTCTTCATCTGTTTAATAGGCTAAAAAGTTATTTCTGCTAAGAAGTGACTTTTTGCAAATTATAGGCCTGAATCGTTAGACCCTATTTAATATTTCTACAAAATGTATAGCCACACTTTATGTAGTTCCACTTTAAATGAATAGATTTACAATTCACCCGTTTTTCTTTATAAATAAAATAATGAATGACTTAAGTACACTGATTGCGAATAAAGTTATAATTTTGTGGAAATTTTTATAACCATCTAAATCTATTTTTTGTATTTAATGTTCTTTATTTAAAAGAAATAAATTAGCAACTAAAAACCTTTCGTACTACAAATACACCAGAAAGATTATTGTATAAAATTTGTGAAAATTTATCAAAAATGGAAACTTGTTTGAATTATTTCATAACTCGAGCACATGGTTAAAAACCAAGTTTTGATATTTGTTTTACTAAAATTTTTTTGGAAGTATACAAGTTTAGATTAAAAAAATTTAGATTAAAAATTAGTTTCTTTCTGTGTTTTTGCCATAAAATAGACGTGGCAATATTTTTACTGAAATAAATCGATTCCGAATACTTTAAAGATGGAAAAAAATATGATTTTCACTTTTATTTTGGTTTACATTTGGTGAAATTGTTTGAAAAATGTAACATTTTGTGTTCATTTAGTTTTTTCTATCCAATTCTATAAAAAAAATAGTATGTTAGGAAATGCTTTGCAATAAATCCAATTTTCGGGGGTCCTTTTATCACTACTTCATTAGGCCTATAAGTTACACTAAGTTACTTAATGATTATTGTTTGCAGCAGCACTGTAGTTGAAATTACTGACACTTCCAAAAGGGTTATTCAAAAAAACTGAACCTTATTAACATATAGAATTTCGAATTTATGTAATCACCAGCACAAACTTATTTAGTTAGGAATTTGTATTGAGAATGTGGAAAACCTATTTATTAAACGATAAATCTAATCTACGCCTTTTAAAAATTCTTGTACCTGATGTAGGTGGTGATGCTGAAGTTGTAATGGTCAAATCAACTTCTTGATTTGTTTGTACCTGATTGGTTGGTGTCTTTTTTGAATAAGAAGTTTTGGTTTTGACAGCATTGTCATTGCTTCTTAATTGGGAAGGTTTTGTAAACCATTTAGTAAGTTTGGTAGCTTGTGTTAAGTTACTCTTGCCTTTTGGTGATTTTTTGACATTAACATTTTGTACAGAAACTGATTGTTGATTCCTTTTGCTAGGAGTACCAGCCTCCGTATTAATATTTACTGTACTATTTCCACTATTTGGTGTTGTTTCTACTTGGTAATCATTATGCGCAGCATTTCCTATTAGGTAGTTGGTAATTTTGTTGTGTTGAGTGGCGTTAGTTTTTAGTGTATGTTGTACGGGTGATATATCACCGTTTGAATGCAAACGCATAACACTACCAAAGGTACCATTATTGGTAATTTCAAAGATGTCATCATCTAGCAATCTAGAAGATGAAGCCATCGTAGAAAGTCTTTGTTTTTGTGCTTCCTGTTGCTGGCGAGCCTCTGTTATTGCTTCTGTTGGATGGAAAGGTAAAATTTGGGTATGTGTTTTTTGTTTGTTTGGTGCTGCCACCCTGCGGATTGACTTTTTAGTGGATGTAGATGATTTATCATCAGTTAATTGTTTAGGTTTTTTATTTGGGGGCTCAAACATTTTTTCTAAGATATCCAGACAACTACGTTGATTCCGGTAGGATTTTTTCCGATTTGGATCTTGTTTATAGGTATTGTTATTTTGATTAAATGCAAAGTGCTGTTGCAGTTGTTTGACTTCGGAACCGAAAATTTTAAACCCTTCAAATGGTGTATTTGGACCTTCGCTATTCAAATTTCTTTGAGTACAAGGTACTTGATTAAAATCTGAGCAGTTACTAAAGAGATCTGGTGATTTGGCACATGAACATGTATTCTGTTGGGTTAAAAAATCAGACAAATTGGGCACTTTACTTGCTACACTTACTGCTTCTTGTTGGTTTCTTTTTGGCTTTAAGGCACGTGTTCGTCGACTTGTCATTGAGACATTTGTTGACGATGATTGCGATGTACTGTTCTCATTATCTGAACTTGAAAGCAATATAATATGATCGCGTTTTGGGTTTGCTGTTGTGCTGTTTAGGTTAGATGAGGGCATAAAAACTAACTCAGATTCAGCGAAAAATCCCGCCGATGATGTTAACGAAAAGGGTATAAGGGAATTTTTTACTATAGCATTTGGTGTAGACGGTACGAGGAATTCCGCGGTCTTTTCTATTCCAAAAACATCCACATCACTTAATCGTTGAGCACATTGCAAAGATTCATAATCTTGGGTACTTCTATGCGAAATTATTGAAGTTTGTGTATTTTTTATATCGTTTTTAGTTGTATCTTCAACAACTTTTTTATTTTTGTTCTTATTGTCTAGTTCTATGTTTTTATTTTCCTTAATTGTTTTGGGCGTTTTTTTAAAGGCGGATTTCTTCTTGGGTTTACTTATTTTTTCTATTTGTAGGGATAGATTTCTCGTTAAATATTTACTACCACCAGCAGATCTTGTTAAACGCTGCATGCTTCGGGTCTGCTTATGATGAACACCCGCAGGTGATATTTCCATTTCACGTTTTAAACGTATCTTTTCACTGTTTACTTTACCTTCAAAATCTTTTGAGTTTACTTTCCTTCCTTGGATCGTTCCTTCTAAAATTTCCTGCTTAATTACCTGATTGTTGTTGACTTCTGCTGGAGTTTTAATAGAGGTATTTTCAACATTATGCACAGATCTTGTTTTTCTTGAAGTTGAAGGAATTGTTATATTGGTCGTTTCTTTGGTGTTTGTATTATTTTTTAAGGTTTTTTTTATTTTTTCCATAGAATTCAGACTAGATATGGAGTTTTCTAGAGACAACATTGATGCGTTTCCGTTATTTAAAACTTTTGCATATTTTGTTTGTGTGCTATTTTCTTTTTCGCTGATTTCAGGAGTCTTTACTGAGGAGTCTTTACGAATTTCTCTACATTTTTTTACGAAATAGCTTTTAGATGCAATCTTGCCGGTAGATTTACATTTAGATTTTAAACTTAATTTTCCATTGCTAGTATTTGTTGAAGACCTTGTCGCCTTTTCATTTAGACATGTGCTCTCTGAAACGACGGAATATACTATTTTCTCCTTTAATTTGTTGTTGAGTCGTTTATTTGAATTACCTATCTGTTTTGCATTTCTTGATAATCTTGTAGATGCGTTATTAATTTTTAGTGTATCCACAATGTCTTCTGCCAATCTATCTAGTTCAGATCGTTTTTTAAATGGCTTCCTTTTAACATTTTTGTTGCTAATGGCAATTTTACATTTGTCAACTTCTTTGATGTTGTCTATATTTGCATTGTTATCTTCATTTTGCTTATCATGTTCTTCTTCTTTTCCTTCACTTGATAAATCTACAATTTCGATTTGGGCTGTAGAATCATTAAATATTTCCGGGACATCATCAGCATCTGAATCTGATTCTACCAGCAAAGGTGACATTAAAACCGGTTCATCGGAATTATCCCTAACAATACCTTGTTTCTTTGTTATCGTTGGAGGTGTGTCGTTTATTGAAGCCACTTCATCATCTACATTACACATAATTTCTTTATCCGCTTCTAAACTTCTCTGTATGTCCCGTTTCCTTTGCTTCAGACGTTGCTCTTCCTCATGTTGAAATTGTAAATGTTGTTTTCTTCTTTTCCTACAATATTCTTCAAAAAGTTCTTGAGTATCTCTAATATGTTCATCTTCTCTATTTTTTTGATCTACGTAGTCAATACTGCTCATTTCAGAATTAATAGTATTTTGTTTTTCACGCCATAGGTCTAGATTAATTTTATAACGATCTTCTGTAACCATGGGCAACTGTGTTTCATATTGGTGACAATAGCGTCTTAAACGGAAGGCTCTAATTAAAGGGTCAACTAAAAATATCGGAATGAAATATACTTAATTTTTCACTTACTTGCAATAGTCGGCCAAACGTTCACGCTTGCAAAAATATTCCTCTAAATCCACACGTTTGTAAGCTAATTCCTTAGCATCGGGTAATTTAAATTTATCTTCAAATACCTTAAAACTGGAGTATTGAGGATCTAAACGACCACCTAATCTTAAAACATTGTGCAATAGTTTTAAATCACTCTGTTGGAAAAAACAATTGGATAAAAAATTTGATATATGCAAAAATATTACAAAATCTCTCTTACTGTTACATCAACACTTGAGATCAATATTTTAATTTTGCGTTCATAATGTTTAAGTAGCATAGATGTACAAAAACTATTATTCAGCATTTGGCCTCGATTATCCAATATAATGAAATCAAATTTAAATTTGCTCAAATCATCAATTGTTCTTAAGGTGCTCCATTTCGCTACGTATATATTCTGTGAAGAATCTGTGTAATCTAAATTAAACGATATTAAGAGTAGTTAATAAGCTTTATAGTTTTGATATATTTTATTAAATCAACTAGGATCGAAATTATAAAAAAAGATTATTACGGCCTAGAGGCTAGGTTATCGAATATTATTACTGGTTAGCACCAGTTCTTAATCGCCAGCAAAAACAAACGGGTTACAATAGAATCCTTTATGAACTTGCATTTCGTGTGAAAAACAAATTTTATAAATGCGTATAATTGTGTTATTGATTTCCACTTAAAGTTTCACCTTACCTTCACCAAAAACTGAGGGCCTTATTTTATAAAATGCAAAGCAACGCCAAAATTTATATGGAAAACAAAAACAATTCACCAAAAATTTTTAATTTCTTTGTTTTCTTAAAAAATTTTTGGCTTTTTGAAAAACAATACAAAATTATTAAAATTTGCTGTTGTTTTTTCATAGAAATGTTGACATTGCCTTGCTTTTTATAAAATAATACCCTGTGCTCTGTGGAACACTGGATATTGCATGTCTTAGATCCGACATCAAACCATTGACAGCGATAAATTGTTTGTGATATAACCAAATTAAACTACAATCAGTTACGAAAATACATAGTATAATTAGTATTTGGTTTACTCACAAGGGAGGACTATTCAACCGGTCAAAGAGCTAAGAAAGTTTAATTGAGACTATTTCGCTACTCGTGTCCCTATTCAAATTATCCCTGATCGACTCAGTTCATTCCGCAGAGACGTGCAGGACGAAAACCAGTAAGCAAGCTATTGCTATTTGAAATGCCTCAATCTCTACACTAAGCTACTAAACGAAACAAAAATTATAGAATTTCGAACGTTTTTAATCGAAAATTTCTACAATTTGCTATAAATAATGTATCATAGCATTTTGTTTGATAAAAATATTCAATTATTTTGTAAAAAAAATTATAAGTATAATTAAAAGTATTAAATACTAAATAAATATATAATAATAAAATAATATAATTTTCCACAACCTTAGAGACTGAAGGCAATATACATAACCTTTTTTCTACCGAAGTAATCGGTAAATTTCCCACTTCCTAGTATTTCAATCCCTATAACATTTCTTTAAAATTATAAAAAGTTTCACAAAAATATTTTAAAAACGTATAATTTACTAATTTAATAATTATGAGAAGTTTTTTGTCTGTTTATTTTAAGTCTTATGTCAATCAAATAGTTTTATGTTAAGCCATTTTTTATATAGGTATATAATAAAAGTTCCTTACCCTTTTCATCTTTAATAACCAAGACTCTGGTATTTGCTAAAACATTAAAATGGAATTCCCAGCCATTAACATAACGATCATCATTTTGAACAACTATTAAGCATTTATGACTGTTACAAACAGCATCCAATAAGACTGCCACTGCAGCTTGTTTACCCAAACCACTTTCATCATTGTAAACACAAAATTCATTCTTTGCCAGAAAACTGTGCATAAAACGTATCGCATCAAGTTGAAAGTTCTTTAGATATTGTCGCATATGACCCGATATTAAGGAACGAAATGATAGCCTTACAGGCTCTGGGGGATGGTCTGCCGTAAAATGATACATGTTGTGTTCAACTTACTCAGTGTACGTAGTGTAAGGATAAATAAATTGCAACCAAAATATAAAGTAATTTTAAATAGAAAAATATGACTAACATGGAAAATGATCCAATGAGTAGAGTTGATGGTGTATCAATATTTTCTTGGTTTATACCTAAATATGTATAAAACAGCATGTGTGTACTTGTATTTAGGTTTTTTGCAATATATTTGTTTAATATATGTATATATTTTTTATTTCCGCAAATAAATAAATTATCACTAATTTTATTTATTTTCAAATTTTAAGAGTAGGTCAATTAATTTTTTATTGTAAGAAATTAAACGTAGCCAATCATAATACGTGTTGTTTTTGTTTTGTTGCTGGTGCTTTTTGCATATGGTTAGGAGCTCTATATGGTATTGCAGGTCTTTCTTGTTACGTCGTGATAATTGCAATAGACAATTCTTCGCGGATTATGTTAGATAAAAATTCCCGCCATTTTTCTTTTCGTAGTTCACTAAGCACATTCTTTAAAGTAAAATTATTCTGTCCCTTTGTTTTAAATTTATGTTTTTACGATATATTCATGCTAATAGTAAAACATAAACAAATGTGATTATATTTTATTTCCCAAAAATATTCTTTGGGAATAAAAACTGATTACTTAAAATTCTCTAATGAAAGAATGCTGAAGAGAAGAATGAAAAGCAAAACAAAGAAGTACGACAAACATATAAAACCAGGGTTTTAAATTACAACTATGTTAGCCCCCAATTGCTGAAAAAATTCATATTCAAGGCAAATTGATAACAGGAGACTCTCGGGCGAATTCAAAGCATTTCCGAATTCTTTGCGGATGTGAAACTTCATATATAAAAAATATAACAATAATTGCGAAACGTTCTTTATATGTAGTTTGACATTCAATCAATTTAAAAAAGAACTCTGGTAAATTTATGCCGAATTCGCTTTGAAAAATAGCTTGTCTGGATGTCAAAATCAGTTGGTACGTTATATACAAGAACGTGTATTTTTCTATCTAAGAGTTGATTTTAGTTAACAGGCTAGAATTGTTATTAATTTTCCTTGGTACTGTGTATATTTTAAATGCATATATGTATGTCTGGTGATTGGACATACATACTTTAAAATGTGTGAATTATCACGCACTAAATACACACCGACAATATAAAAATATGTATGGACGCGTGTTTGCAGAAGAGCGCATAATACATACATACTTTTTATTTTGCTTGTGCGTTTTGTTTGTGTAAAGGCATAACAGAGTTGTGCTAATAATTGTTCGGATAACTCTGTTTGACCATTATGCGACCATGAACAGTGAAGGTCTTAAATAGCCAAATATCTGTGCGAACAGCAAAATGTGTGATGTCTGAACAGATTTATGGCTAGTTAAGACGCCATGTTATTTTGCCGACACTCTCTAGTCAAGACTTGGTGTAAACTATGCTGAGAACATGAACACGTATTCTCCACACAGAATTCCACGAGCATATTTCTCGTTATTCCACCGACGCTCTCACCATTGCAGTGAATAAGGTCCTTTGTTGAATAATAGAACTCGGAAAGTAATAAGTACTGCTGAGTATGAAGTACTCAAAAAAACAACCGGTACTAATTTTTACACACCCAAGTATCCAAACACTTTTACAACACTAAAAAAAACTAGAAATAACAAGTCATTTGTTGTTTTGGGCACAGAATATAAACAGAATACCCAACAATGACGTTTGAAAAAGCGTATTATCAGGTGTTATGCGTTTTTACGTACAAAATTTTAAGTTAACCCGATTATATGAAAGAGATAGGTAAATTGGAAGCGATAAGGTTTTTTATCTCTTTCATATAATCGAGGTAATGTTGTTGTAAGTTGTCGCGTCTAGTTAGTAGTCTATGGTTTTGGGCACAGAATAATAATAATAATTACTTGTGTATAATTTTGGGTAATTATGGATCATTCACGTTCTGACTTAATGTTAAAAGAAATATTAGAAGACCGAAAAACATTGACAGGATTTTTGGATGCAATATTTGGATTTATGAGTAGAAAGTAAGTGAAAAATTGTACTAATTCTTGTTTAATATGAAATTTTTCATAATTTAGCACAGACTTTTTTCAAATACAAAGTACGAAAGATGATAAGATTGGTTTTCCAATAGGCGTCAAAGAACAAATTCTAACAAGTTGCATGCAAAAATATGAACATACATTACAAGTCCCAAAACTTAAAAGAGATCCTTTAGTTACAGCTCCGTCAGTTGTTGCCGAAGAAGTAGAAATTGTTACAGAGGAAGGTAATAGGGAGTGGAATAAATGTCAACAAGCTGTTAATCATAATATTAAAAATTTAGATACTTCAAAAGATAATACATGTTCTAAGAATACTACAACGTTTGATAAGTCTGACTACAGAAATGGTTCAGTATTTGAGAACTATTGTTGGTCTCAAAGTGTCAAAGATGTCGAATTAAATATACTTCTTCCCAAAGAGGTAAAATTAGCTAAACATATTAACGTAGACTTAAAACCAAACTATATAAGTGTAAAAACATTGCTTCCAAAAGAAACAATTTTAATAAAAGCTGAAACTTGGGATAGATACAGGCACAACGATGTGGTTTGGTCTATATCGGGAGGAAAACTTGTAATATGTTTCGGTAAGTACTTGTAGAAATAAAGGATAATAAATTTGAATGAAATCTAATTTCAGATAAAATTAAAGAATGTTGGTGGGATAAACTATTTTTAATCGAAAATGCAATTGACAATAAAACTGTAGATACTGAACTTCCATTTAATGAATATCCGCCAAGCATCCAGAGCGACATAG
Organism: Phania funesta; assembly: GCA_963932375.1. Lineage (NCBI taxonomy): Eukaryota > Metazoa > Arthropoda > Insecta > Diptera > Tachinidae > Phania > Phania funesta. The sequence goes on along the minus strand of OZ010656.1, from coordinate 61,411,479 downwards.
AAAAATTACATAGACAAGAAAGCCTTCAAGAACCTGATTTTAAAACGTTGTCACTGAACAAATCTGAGCAAATCGCTCGTTTACGACAAGCCTGGAATGCAGATGGATCACCATTTAAAGGTCAACCATTTGATCCGTCAGTTATTCAGTTTAATTAAAGAATAAAATCCTAACATTTTTTAATAATGAAGCTGCTCTAAAAATGTACACAAATTTGAGTAAAATTTAGTTTTTTCAAAGTCGATTTTTATTGCTTATTTTTACTATAAGTAAAACAAGTTAAAAAAAATGGAAAAATACATTATTGTTCCTACACCTAAGTCGATGGTTAGTCATTGTCCGAGTGATCTTAGGTGCATATTTATACTCCCTGCCTTGGCAAAAGCCGTCGCCCTCGTTTTAAGAGTTGGTTTCTTTGGTATTTAATAAAATTTCTATATCCCTTCTTTTTGCTCTTGCTGATCAACTTATAAAGTTGTTTTCTACTAAAGACTAGTACAAGCTTTCGCTTGGTAATTTTTCTTCCATCCTGCTTTGGGTTTGAATTTTTCTTGACCGTTCTTTTTTGTTTTGTCGATTTGTGTTTCTAATGTTGAGGAATATTGGAAATTGGAATGAGTAAATTAAAACATAAATTGTAACTGAATACTTATTAGTTGTACAGAATTTTATTTTTAATTCCTTATTAATTTTTGTAATTACTTAGGTATTATGTTTTTTAAGACGTTCTTTAATTTTCTCAATAAGCAACTACTTAAAACTTCTTGAATTTATTATGGCATCTTGATTAGCAATAAATCTGTCCAGCCATCGTATGTTTTGATGTTCGTACAGAAATTTGGCTGGTCACTGTTCATGGTTGCTCCGTGTTCAAACAGAGTTGTCCGAACCATAGGCTATTATATTCTGTGGTCCGAACAATAGTTTGCAGAACTCTGTTATGCCATTACACAAACAAAATACACAGGCAAAATAACAAGTATGTATGTGTGTGCGCGATTGCCTGGAAACAATCGTAAATAAACTATGTAAAACCATCCATACAATCTCGATGAGTGACAAAAAACCATACTCAAGCTGAACGGAAACAATTACACGTATTATCCTAATAGAAAACCACGGATACATTTTCTCTTGTTATTTTGGAGAGGTTCTCCCCATCTGCGAACACAGTTATATCTAGTCAAGACGTAATGTTACACAGAATATGTGCTCGTGGTCTTCTGTTTAAAGAAACCGTATAGATGTTCAGTTTCAGCTTATTTTTTTACTTCTCATCGAGATTATATCGTTGCTTTTAGCAAAGTTTTTGACTGTGTATTTTGTTTGTGTAATGGCATGATAGAGTTGTGCAAACTATTGTTCGGACAACTCTGTTTGAACAAGGCGCAACCAGGAACAGCGACGGTCTTGACTAGCCAACTTTCTGTGCGAACTATTGTTCGAACAACACTGTTTGAACATGAAGCGACAATGTACAGCTGCGGTCTAGACTAGCCATTTTTCTCTGCGAACAGCAAAATGTGCGATGGCTGAACAGATTTAAGGCTAGTCAAGACATTATGCAATTATCGTGTATATAGCGCTTGAGTTGGCATCATTATAATATTGCCACTTGCAAAAACTGGTATTGCCATATTAATGCATAAAACCTTGTCAGCTCTGACAGCGGCTCTTCCTCTCGTTCTTTTCCTTTTTTAATCGGTTTTCGGTAGGTGTTCCGTGTTAAAATATAATTAAAAAATATAATATTTTCAATGCCATCAACAAAAATGATGAGCAAAATCTTGAAAAATACAATGTTAACTATAATTCTTCAATTATATTAATTAATATTTCACGAAGTTCTTGTGTAGTATATTAATAAGATGATCAGTTTACAATATACTTATTATTTGTTCATTTAATATTTGTTTTAGGAAAATAAGACCAGAAGATGGGTCGTGTAATTCGTGCACAGCGAAAAGGCGCTGGATCTGTATTCAAGGCTCATGTACATCATCGCAAAGGCGCTGCTAAGCTAAGGTCTTTAGATTTTTCTGAACGTAATGGCTACATTCGCGGTGTTGTAAAGGTGGGTTTCTTTATATGTAGCATGATTTACAATAAACTATAGGTTATTTGTTTTATTTTATTGAAATTTTGTGTTTCAGGAAATTATCCACGATCCCGGCCGTGGGGCTCCCTTGGCAGTGGTTCACTTCCGTGACCCTTATCGCTATAAAATTCGCAAAGAACTCTTTATTGCCCCCGAAGGTATGCACACTGGACAATTTGTTTATTGTGGCCGAAAAGCTACGTTACAAATCGGCAATGTAATGCCTGTATCTCAAATGCCTGAGGGTACCATTATTTGCAATTTGGAAGAAAAGACTGGTGATCGAGGTCGTTTAGCTCGCACCTCTGGCAACTATGCCACCGTTATTGCCCACAACCCTGACACCAAGAAGACCCGTGTCAAGTTACCCTCGGGTGCAAAGAAAGTTGTACCGTCTGCCAATCGTGCTATGGTTGGTATTGTTGCTGGTGGTGGTCGTATCGACAAGCCCATATTGAAGGCCGGTCGCGCCTACCACAAATACAAGGTTAAGCGTAACAGCTGGCCTAAAGTGCGTGGTGTTGCTATGAACCCCGTTGAACATCCGCACGGTGGTGGTAACCATCAACATATTGGTAAAGCTTCCACAGTTAAGCGTGGTACCTCTGCTGGTCGTAAAGTCGGTCTTATTGCTGCCCGTCGTACTGGTAGAATTCGTGGTGGAAAGGGTGATTCCAAGGACAAATAGATTACTAAGTAATTATGTATACAAAATTATCAATTGATTTGATATTCCGCAAAAACATTTTTTGTTTGTTTTTGGATCAACAAATTTCATTAGATAAGTGCTTATATTAATAAAGACCGTAATTAATGGTTGAAAAAAATCCTGCATTTATATTGGAATGAATGGAAGTTTTAAGAGATAAGTAAATTTCTAAATTCTTCATTTGATATTCCGACAGGGTATTTTGATGTAGAATTTTGGAACGAATTTCCGTCATCCCTTGTCAAGGGATGACGTAAATTTCTAAAGTTCGTTCCAACGTTTAATCTTAACTGAAGACAGAATTTGTTATAAATTTATTTTTAGTACATTTTATTTTCAACAAGACAAAGTTACGTTCAATAGATAATAGAAAAATTTTTGGCTACGAGTACTTCATAAAGCTTTCACAAATTCTAGTGGAAGCAGTCAGGAAGGAAGGACCAATAAACATTGTTTAAATTGGTTTTCTTAATTCCTACATTGTGTAAATAATTGTTAAAGTTTTATTTTGTATTTTTTATAAGTTTGGCCTTAAAGGCTTTTTATTAGTTCATTGAATGATTAAATAAAATAGGCAAGTTAATACTTTTAATCACTTATGTAACGTAGGTTAATTGTATATACACATTTATTAGTTTAACAAGAATTATTTCTACTTTGGTTAATATTTGTCACGCAGAATCATCGACAAGAGAAATTTATTGACTACGGCGTTGACTTCCTGTGCTATTTTAGGAATTAACATTTTAACAATAAATTTAAGCACGTATGCAAGGGTAATCGATTTTGAAGACTAAACGATTTAAAACGGAAAACAAATCTGATGTGCTATTTTTTTCTTTTTATTTAAAAACTCAAATTTTCGAGATATCACACAATCTGAGGATTTGTAACTCGTGTTTATATACATACATATATATATTGCATTTAAGAAAATTATTTATTGTTCGGTTTTAACTCAAATTTTCATCTTACTGTCCGCTGGGACCATATAAATAATGAAAAAAGTAATAAAGAAAAATTTACCTGATAGAAGAACGAGGCAAAAATCAGTTATTTTTAGTTTATTCACAGCTTAAATTGGAGTAATTATTGGAAAATAATTTATTTTTGGGTGTTTGAAAAGATGACACAAAATTAGATGAATCATACTAATATCCTAAATGTAATTCTCAAAAAATAGTAAACCAATAAGGCCGAAACTCAATTTGTAAAAGTCGTAAACGGGAATGATATCAAAGAATTATAATACAATATATGTTAAATGTTTCAAGGCGAATCAAAGGTATTTGAATTAGAATTTTGGAACGAATTTCCGTCATCCCTTGTCAAGTTTGGTTTGGAGACAACCCGGTTTCGGCTATGTGCCATCTACAGTGTCATTTTTCGTATTTGAATTAATTCTACACTTGCTTTAAAAAAAATAAAATATAGAAGTAAAATCGCTACAAAATCTGTCAACACCAAAACAAAATTTTTCAATACCGAGTTAAATTGATAAGTTATCATCACTGTTTATTATACAGTTAGATTGGAACGAAAAACTTGTGATGTGTATTTTCAATTGTTTTCGCCCAAAATAAAAAGCAGAAAATAAATTTTAGTTACTACAAGCGACAAATAGTGAAATAATTGATTCGTAGTTATTAAATATATTGCAGTATACAAAGTAAATAAGTGATAATTACAAAAGTTACAAGTGCAATAAGATAATTGCATACACAGAATTACATATGCACATACACATACACAAATAAAACCACGACAATACGAATAAGAGAAAAAGGTGCTTAGGATTGAGAAAACAAGGTGAATAAAAAATAAATAATACCCATAAATATACATATAAGAAATTCAAGGAATATGAGAACAGAAAATATTTAAATGCTATTCTTTACACGCATAAATCTGAAACAGTTTAACATATCTGTAATAAATGGGTAAGATTAAATATTTTGATGTTATAATATCTACGTTAATTAGAATAGTTACCCATTGTGAAATAATTGTTGGTTTACAGTAAAATTATATATGTATGTATTATATACTATACATATGTAAGTATATGAAATTAAAGTGTCGATTAAATTGAAATTGACTAAAAATCTTACGTTGTTTTTTATTATTGGGGTAATCGTTAAATATGTATTAATTATAAACTATTCCGAAATTTAGTGCTGCCAACCAAGTTCTTTGTTGTTAAATTGCAATAAATTGTGGACTTATGCAAATTGATACCAGGAAGACTCACGGGCAAAGCGAATTAAAACAGGTGAACTCTCTAGCGCAGCTGACGCCTTTCATTTGACTGGATGCCAAATTTATACCGGGTAACCTCAAGGATGAATTTATGTTTCCAGTTCAGTTCCGTATGTCAAACTCAAAAGCGAATTAAAACAGGAAACTCACCAGGGCAGCTGACGATTTTTTTCAAACTGATTGGATGTAAATTCCAAAAATTTTTTCTCGGTAGTTCTAGCGCTTTTTTATATTTAGTTTGACATTCGACATTGCACGGGAAGTGCGTTGGATCAACCCGTTACCAATTTATTATTTCGCGTGTCAGCAAAACAAAAGGATAACAGGTAGTGTTGCGGGCGACATGTTTTTCTAGGAAGATCAAATTCATGATTTCCCCCTTAAGTATTGGATTTAAAACACCATATGAAAGTCTTCGCCATTTTCGGCATTGAGTTCAAAAAACATGATTTTGACCGTAAGTCCACTTCTTTTAATAAATTTAAAATAAAAACTTTTCTCCTTTATTTAAAATTTTTTTGATTTTTAAATATAAACAAAAAACAGCTGATGATTTAATTCTAATCCGAACTTACCCAAAGAAAAAGTTCGGACGATTTTGTACAGGAAATGAAAAATTTTACTCTCATTTTTTCTCAAAATAGCACAAATTTTGTTATCTGGAACGCGTTTGGACTAACTCGGACTAGTTCGGACTGTTGTTATGCACTTGGAACAGACCTATTTTTTATTAGTAGTTTTATGTCCAACACAGGAGAAAGTTCCTATTTCGCCTGTGAGTCCATCTGTATCAATTTGCCCGTGGCACAATAAAGAGATACTTATATGGATGCTTGCAGCTGGCTAATTCGCCTAGTAAGAAATTTTTTGTTTTGTTCAAATGGATAAAACTCCACATATAAAAAATGTACAGGAAATGGCGAAGCATTCTTTATATGGAATTTGACATCCAATAAGTTTTATAAAAAGGAATCAGTTGCGCTGGTGAGTTTACCTGTGTAGATTACCCTCTTCACGCTAGAGAAAAAAACATAAATATTTCTAACACAATTATTTTTACGTGCCGTTTTAAACATTTTTATTTTCAATAAAACCTGCAAATTAAATAGCTCTTAAGAAGCTTGTGGGAGTTTTAAGGAAGAACTCGAGTTATTTTTGTGACTAGCAAATCATGCCAGACTTTATCTAACGCCTGGGAAATGCCATTAAACAAAGCTAAACAGTATTACTTATTTTCAAATGCCGGTCTAATAACGGTGACAATTCTATGGACTTGCTCAATAGTACTGCGCCTTGCTCGAAAACCAATCTGATGGTCTCGAATAATGTGTGGCTCAGTAAGTATGATAAGGCCTTAAACACGAAACAAATAATTTTTCAAACAATTTTGATAAAATTGACAGCAGGCTTATAGGCCTGTATGACGCAAGCAGACTTAAGTCCTTTCCTCGTTTAGGGAGAATGAGAAGAAGCCAATTTCTATCATGGCATTAAATACGAATAGTAAAATTCCAACAACATAATTAGGTAAATGAATACAATCAGGATCACCCTTCGCACCATGTGGTGCGAAAACGTTTTCCAAGTGATTTGCGAAAGCATTTACTTTTTCATCTGGGGTTTTAGCCCAAGCCTTGGTGGGGATTCGTAGGCAATAAGTTTTGTTAAATATCCCTCAATAGCGGAATCATATTTCTGTCTCATTCTAAACAAATTTTGTTTGAAAAAGTACAAATTTATATGAGAAAAAGCAAACACCGTTTAAAAGAAAAAAATTTTAAATTCACTTCAACAAAACACATTGTATGGCTTGCTTATTTTACTTTTACATTGTACATGAAATCGATAAAAGTAAACATACAGTCCAATTGAATTTCTTATAAGTATTAAAAAAAAAAAAAAAACGAATTATTATTAGTTTTTTTATTAAATATAGTAAACTATGTACTATTTTTATAAAATAAATCTGAATCACAAAAAATCGAATAAATTTTTTATGGCGCTATTTTATTTTATTTATTTTTCTTGTTGTATATTTCTGCCTCTATTTTGTGCAAAATAGTTTTCTTTTATCTGAAGTAAGACACTTACAACGATATGCATAATAAAAAGTTAGTGGCTCGTTGTATACTATACGGCGGGCTGCTAACTAGAATGCCGATTAGGCCTCGATCAGCAGCTCGTTGGCTTAAAGTTTGTGCATAATGGCTATTAATTACAAATCAACTCTAGAATTTAGGCGCATTTTTCCTGTTCTTCGATTAATGTTGGCACTTTGATGATTTTTTTGCTTGCAAATTACTCTTTGACATAAACCGCTGTCTTCCCAAATAGTAAATTGTTAGTTCGTTGGCTATAGTTTATTTATTGTTAATTTTTTGTTTTAATAAATTAGATATATAGGCTGGTCCAACCAAAACGTATGATGTTAATTGTAAATTAAACAAGTTAATATTTTTTATTATGATAGAAGGATCTATGACAATGATGTGTGAAACAAATTATTGGCCGGCGAGCATGCACAGGTGCAAACCCGTTTGGTTGCAATTTGCGCATACTTCTCACGTTTGTGGACACATTTGTTTTGTTTTGAACGCCCATTTTCGTAAAAGGCTTCAACAAATCACAATTAACATCGTGCATTATGGTAGGACCAACCTATACATATGTCTTGACTTTGACAAAAATTGATTTTAAATTAAAATCTCGGCTATAAGAACAAATATCCTATTATTTTTCATTTTCTTATAACCGAATTTAACTTAATACATACACTAAAATGAACTATTAAACAATCATATACAAAAACAATCACTATTACAAGATTGTTATCAGTAGTTATATGAAATTACAGTATACTCGCGATAATATAAACTAATTAAAATCAGCAAGACTGTTCATATTTGCGAACGACGTCAAAATTTGATAAAACCAGTCAATTACTAGCAACTTAAAGAATTCTTTCTTAAATATAAACTTTGTTTCTAGCAAAAAATCAACAAGACTGTATTTACAGTTAGGGACAAAATTGTTCACAAAAAGTAAGATTAAAGATATACATAGAAAAAAAAATTGTACAAACTTAGGTCTGGCAAGCAATTTTGTATTATATAGTCTGGCACAATGTTGTTTATGGTATGGCAAAAGTACGAACATTTTACGACAGACGACTGGATGAAGGTAACTTGGCCAGATGAGACAAAAATCAACCGTATTGGGCCTGATGGGCGCCAATGGACATGGGTTTATAAAAAAAAATTGGAGTCCAAGAGCGAAACATTACAAGCACAATGAAATTTGGAGGTGGATCTTTGATGGCTTGGGGCTGTTTTCGTGGAAACCAGTTGGGTGTACTACGCCGAATAACTGGCAGAATGTGTGCCAAAGATTAGATATTACAATCCTTGAAGACTCATACATGCCAAGTTTGGTTATATTTGGTTTAGAGCCGGGTCAGGATGACATCTTCATGCAAGACAACGACCCGAAGCATACTGCCGGTATTACTAAAAAGTGGTTTGAAGAAAATGGGATTAAACTTTTAGATTGGCCACCCCCAGTCTCCGGATTTAAATCCGATTGAACACCTTTGGTCAATTTTGAAAAGAAAAATATTGGCTAAAAAAGACCCAGCGAATCCATCAATGAGCTTTGGGAGCGTTCTCTCGAAGCGTGAGTAAATATTAACCCACAGATGCTAATAAATCTTGTAAATAGTATGCCAACACGAATAAAAGCTGTTAAAACTGCCAGAGGGGGGCACACGAAATATTAATACCCAAAAACGTAAGGATTTTCGTCAAGGGTTATAATTGTTCACAGCTAACATGTGAAACCTTTTTAAATTTAAGAAGTGAATTTAATATTTTTAGTAAGTTTTATCTTTTTTTTTATTAAAGATTAAAATCAATTTAAAAAATTTCAATAAAAACAATGAATAAGAAAAAGCAAGTTGTTTATATTTGATATTGGTTGTTTTGTGAACAATTTTGTCCCTAACTGTATATATTTAACTAGTAAATATATTTTTTAATTTTATTTCGAGAAAAAGCTCATAACTTTGGTTATCAAAAAAATCGGTAATCTTTTTTTTTTGGTTATTGTGCTACACCTTTTAAAAGTGCGCTCTCCCTTAACTCCTTTAATACTTTTGACCTATTTCAATGCATTATTAAATATATCGACAGCTTCCCTGACCTTAATAGTTCCCCTACAGCTACTAAAATCACCTTTGCCATATATTATCTTTACACTCAATGGCGTCCCCATCCCATTTTTTTAACGTCAATTTCACCTGTACTGATACAGATACAACTATTTGTTGACTGTTCATT